>JAYKKT010000082.1:15625000-17047500 GCA_036023115.1 Brasenia schreberi
AATTGGAAATGATCATTGTTCAAGAGCCACCAATGTTAAGCGGTCAAAGATTTAGAAAGTACTCAAAAGATATTGAGAAGACCAACATCTTGTTGCCCTTTTGGTATATGGATCCTTTTGCCTGCAACTGCACGTGAAGACAGTTCATTCTCTACAGACGATGAAGATATTATGTGCATGAATGCGTCCATGTGTATGTGCGGGTGTGTGTGTGAGAGAAAGAGGTGCATCCTCTCTTGAAGTCAATGATACAAATGATATCTTTCAAAATCTTAAAATATTGAAACGATGCTTTTCACGAAACTGTCAGCGTACATAATGATACGAACAACGCTAATCGTTATCTTATACTACTATCACGAGATAAATGAACAATGATCATGGAAAAACTAGTGAAGTTTGGTCATTAGAGATTTAAAGAAAATCAGAGATAATTAAGACGTACGCCGAGTACTACAGCTAAATGTGCAGAAAGGGTTCACAATGTACATGTTCCGAGAAGGTGCAGAACGATGGCCAGAGTCAAGCATCTCTTGTCATTCTAGTGCTGTAGGAGGTCGTATTTTGAGGAATTGTGCCTCTGTTTGTGCGTACAAAAATAATATAGATAGGTAGAATGTAAAAAGTTGGTCACATCCTTCATAATTGGTCTAGATCATCCTAAGACTCTGAATAAAGCTGCCTATCATGCATGTTTTGTCCCTCCGAGTAACACACTCAATTATATACTTAAACAAAAGGGTGCTGCATAAATAGTGAAGTTGTATATTCATTAATCCAAGTACCTTGTGGATCTTATTTTCAGGTGCAACATGACCGGAATTACCGAAACTCTTAGAGGACGAATTCCGCAGCTTCAGAATTTTCTTCACCAGATGAGCGGTCTTGCCGGACTTATTTTCCGAGTGCATCGCGTCATCGGAAATCTTGTTCTTCGAGAAAAGCTCTCCAAGTGTGGCCCTTTGCTCATTCTTCACCGAAGCGTTGACATCTTCTTCGGCCTCGGATCCAAGCGCATCAACCAACATATCCTTAATCTGGATCGTTGGATGATGCTCCTCTTCATTGGTGAAATCCAAAGGATTTGAGATGAGACCTTCTCCTAACACTTCATCTTTGCCGATTTCCTTGAGGGCCATCTTTTCAAAGAGGCCAAGGCTGGTTTCTTCAGGTTCATTAATAAAAGAAGAGAGAGGCTCACATGTGTCAGAACCAAGGGTGCCTATGGCAAGGAGGCCCTGGTTCCATTGAGTGAAGAGGTCAGACAGGGTTTCCTCTTCACCTTCCTTGGTATTGTCATCTGACCCACTGAAGGGTTTGAGATAGAGCTTAAAGTAATCATCTTTATTGCTGGTTACTGTCGAGATTGCTGGCTTATATTCTTCTGGACAAGGCCGGCCTGCAAAAGCGAAAAGAGAACCCAGTTTTAAAATCACTGAGAAAGAGCCTCCATGCAGCTGTTGTCAAAGGAGAGCATCATATTGATAGGCAATTCATGGAATCAGATGCATGAATGGAAATTGGAGAAAACTGATTTCTCAGAATAAAATCAAAATTGGACAGCTGGGAAAATGTAGTTCCCATTTTTGGACCCCCATACAGCTTAAATCAAAATATTTCCCGAGGAGATAAGACGAGATGCTTGAAATTTAAAAATGAAATTGCAAATATGGTCCACATCTTAAAATATTATATCTATACACACACATATGGAGAAAGAGAGATAGAGTACTATTAAAATCTTTAACTAGAACTGCAGTATTTTGCCGAAACTTGCGGTGCATCCAGCCAAGTATCTGCAAGAACAAGAACAAATATTCAGAGTCAAGGATCAAGGAAGAGAAACATCAATCCACACACACACTGAGAGAGAGGTCTCGGGAATGGAGCAGGCTGACTTGATTACCCTCATCTCTATGTTCTCTCTAGAATATCAAGAGAAGATCAATGTGAGACTCAGAATGAGGGAGGTCTCCCTGTGTTTGGAGCAATCAGTTGGATGGAATGAAACAAAGGGGTGAGCTCCCAGAAGGTAAAATTGTGAGGAGGAAGGATGGAGGATGGAGCTTAATAGAAGTGCGGCAACTGGATACAACAAAGAGATACATCCAAGTACGATATGGGAATCTTCTTGTTACTATCACATCTTGACTCACATCGTTTAATTGGAAAATTAAGAATGCCAATATAAGAAAGAGCAGTAAACATTATATCTTATATCATATGTTTAAGTCTTAATTATCTCAGCCACCTCTTTCGTTGATGAACAGATGCATGTTTTTCCATGTCGCGTCACCACATTTGAAGGTAGGCCGTAGGTAGTGAAATCCTGGTGAATGGCTGAGACTTTAAGCATATGTTTGAATTCGTAGCGTAAACGGAATAGAATACGTGGGGCTGCGGAGACCTGGGCGAAATCGTCATGCACCCTCAGGCTGTGTTCCCCTAGGATGAGAGGCTGTGAACTTGCTAGATAAATCACTGACATGATATACAATTATTGTAGATTGGCGAGCTATGTTCATGATTTGAAACGTATGTACAGGAGGAAGCCATCAGATACTCCAGTCCAAATATGTTGGCATGTACCACAGTGTAAAAAAGCTTAATGTTCCACCGGACATGTCAAATAATGTGTTGCCATCAACAATGACTAATTATAATGACACACATATGATCTCATAAGCTGGTGTTCGTGAAGTGTGGGGTGTGTTAGAGATTATTGCTCTTCGTTCTTAGAGGGATGGATGGGCGTGCTAGAGCACATTGACCTTCGTTCTTAGATGGGTCGGATAAAGCTCAAGAGGTACTTGCGAGTCCTTAGGAGTTCATCTGAGCATATCCCAACACCTTCATCACTATAAGTTCGAGTAGATTGTAATGCAATCGTCAAAGAGAGCAATAAGAAAGAAGACTGTACACTGACCATCATCTCCTTCACGGCAAGAAAAATCATTACAAATTACTAATAACACTATGTTACACTACTCCTAAGAAACGGAAGAAATGTTGATTGATTGATCCATGCATCTACTATTCTCTCAGTCCCATTTATACGGTTGTTGAGAAGTCAACCGATAAGTTGCTCTTCATTTCCGTCAGCATATCCCCTAGTTTCAGCTTCTTTAGCACCGTAAAGATAGGCCCAATCTCCTTACTTCTAGTTGTCACTAACTGTCTCAAAACTCCTTGATCCCTCTCCATGTACTTGACACATTGCCTCGATCTTCTCCGTCAACACATATCTTTGCAACATGTTCTAATTAATTAAGGTAGTACTTGTGCAGAGAAAATAATAGTTGCAAATACTATTTCTGAAACTCTCTCTCTCTCACACACACACGCACACATGTTCACTTCGTTTAGTTGTAGCGCTCTCTGCAGATTTCAGAGATGTCGTCACTTAAGTTCCGCGACAACTTGGTAAATCATGTTTTTGATCTCTAAGCGCCTACTTTTCTTGGAGGTATGCACCTGCATTTTGGTAAACACCTCCGTAAGAAAGTAATCGTGACCACAGAACATGTTTATCAAATTAATCCAACTCATTATCCATTTTTGTGGTGCCGGAGAAAGAGCATCCTGGCAGTCAAACCCAACAAACGGAGTGCTTCCACTTCTGCTAACACCACAACCCTATTTTTCAGACAAAATATCCCGTACTACACTTGGTTGCCTCACACACCACACGATGCTCATCAACGTCGTTCCAGTCAGCTTCTATCTCATGTGTAGCTGCTAAGACTCCAACCGAGTGATCTCATTATTTGGATGTTTGCATTTTGGGGCTACTGTCAATTATATGATGCAAGCTAGCACTCGTTGCCTATCAAAGTTTTCTTGGGAAATCTCGGGTGATGGCCAAGAAGAAACGGATGCTCCGGGTTTCACTTTAGCAACTTTAGATGAAGGCCACAAACTTTGTTCTCATGAAAAATGTCGTGACATTTTCAGAAGGCGCATTTCTGAAACGATAACGAAACGGATAAGAGTACAATACAATAAGTTCCGTTCAAATCCCCTTCACAGTAAACAAAACATAATAGACACATATAAGAAAGGATTACCTCCAACCCAAGCAAGGTATAAAATCTACAAGGAGTAGTGATCCATGCCATGCATTAGGTTCCTAACCTATAATCTATGTAGGATGCAAAGTATATTTGTATTATCATCATCCTCAATTTAAGAAAATAGAGAATAGTTTAGAAAAGTAATGTGGATGTTTTGCGAGACACCTCTCTTAACTGAGATCGGTGTTGTCACATCTCGATCCTTTGAGTCAGTTTATTATGTCTTGTAAGAATCGAAGATTTTAAGTGACCCCACGATGTGGACGTTTGCATCAGGGGCTCTTGTCAATTATGTATGGTAAGTATTCCGTGCGTAGCAAACTTTTTATGGAAATCTAGATTCATAGCCAAGAAGAAAGCTATCTTGTTTTCTCTTTAGCAATTTTAAGTGATGGCCACAAATCCTGTTCTTGTCGAAATAATGACAGTGTAAAGTCTCATAAGAAGTTTGCCCTTGTAGGGGCGAATGCTGAACCAAACCCAGCTTACCAATAAAAACTAGCAGAATTTTTTATGTAAAAAATATATATTTTCCCAGCTAGCACCGAGTATACCTATGAGCCTATTGCTCAAGTTTACAAGTTCCCCAAGTAGCCCACAATTTATCTTTCTGCGTGGCATTAAAATTTCAAACTAATGTGTCCCACAAGCATTGGGAGTCGCTTATGGTTGATTTCGTATGACAACATTCGACCTTTCTTTCAGTGAAACTCAACTAGCGTGTGCTTATGTATATGTGTAGTATTATATATATATACTACACATAAAAGATTTTCCTTTCTTTCTTAGCGTCAGAATAATCCCTCTCTATCTATCTATCTCACTCTCCTAAATAAAGAAACATTGAGTCATACCTCTTGGCTGCATAGGCTGATCCAAGCAAAAAGAAGGAAATTCTCTTTAACAACGTATGCTTGGTACGTAAGAAGAATGAAAAGGCAGAAACATGACAATGGCTTAGTAGAGATTTTGGCCTATTGGGATTCATCCTCTTTTCTATTGGAAACTTTTGAGATGGTGGGTTTTTCTTAATACATTCTCTTTTCTCTTTCCTTTCAATCTTTGTTACGATACCAAATACGTTAGAAAATTTCTTTTCTCTTGTTTAATTAGCTTATGTAGTCTACAAGTATGATGCACTGTTTCTTTATTGAGAGAGAGAGACCATGAGGTGAGGGAGGCAGCATGACTCTAAAGAGAATATCTTTTTATGATAGGCCCTAACTGTTAAAAGCATCCAACCATTAATAAAGGTTCAATATTCACAATCAAATATAGGTTGCACAGAGTGGATGAATTCCTATAATGTACCAAGTACATTAAATACTTTTTAATTCAAATCTTCAACATTGGTCGTACCAATCAAATGGTGGAGATGTTTATATATGACTATATATCAAAAGACATTATACATTTACAAGTATCTCGTACATAAATAGTCATAGTAAATATATAATATCTTTCATTGAATAATGACAAATAAATATCTTCACTATTTGATTGATATAATTTACAGGGGAGGTTTAATTAAAGAAGTGAAAAGTACCATTATACCTTTGTGAACTGCATTTAATTCACCAATGTTTTTTAATTCATTATTGGTCATGTCAATTGAATGACAAATGTGTTTATGCATATGTAATGAAAGACATTCATTTACAACAACCTCATATTTATATAGAGGTAGTAAAAATTGTATAATATCCTTGACTGCATATGCATATGCATAAACATCTTCACCTTTGGATTCTAATGATCAATGGCAGTTAAAAGTGAAAAAGTATCATTGTACTTTATATATTGTATTTAATACATCATGTATATTATTTTAATTTAAATCTACACTATTGATAATGTGAATCAAATGACACACACATATATATATATATATATGAATGATTGGGTCTTGTGCCTATAACTAATTATACCCATTGTATCTGATTATTACTTTTTGAAGATAGAGTATAATAATATTATTTTTCATCCTTTTTAAAAACCTTTAAAATTTTTAAATTATATTGATAGGATAAAAAACAATAAGTGAGCATGAGTCCGTGTGTTTCTGTTTGCTTTACTGTTTGCTTTATTTGTGTCTAAGCACATCCAAACTGATTATATCTGGCCAAGTAGGTACATTTGGCCTCACACAAACTTGCGACGTCCTTCATGTTGCAGCAACGTGCTACTAGAATATTACTACACGGTAATGTGCTTAACGAAAGCGATGAGAAGCTCCAGAAGTAGATTGGGGCTTTCGTTTAAAGAGTCTCTCGGTCGAGGCTAGGTACTTCAACCGAAGCTTAAGCATCCACTCTTTTGAAAAACTTTTCTCCCATTATCGATTAATTATATCTTCCTCTTCAAGTCTCCATGTTGCAAATCCTATTGGCGATGCTGATCCCGTAATGCACCCAGCTATCACCTTTGATGAAGGATTGTTTGATTTTCATACTTTGACATCTCTCCCGATGAACTCCCCTGACTTTGACTCTGCTCGATGTCCAAAATTCATTCAGTGATTCGGACCTCATGAAAGAGACTGCTTCCATAAATGCCATCCAATAGAAGAAAAAGAGATATTTTGCCGAAATAATAATTACCGATCTGTCGGCATGAGCGATGTGTGGCAAGATCAGAAGCACCACATCTATGCAGAAACCATTGGTGGTTCCATGAACGACTATGAGATTCCTTACCTAAGCTTTTCCTAATCAATTCTTCTTTTTGTCTTTTCTCCTTTCTATCTTAGCGTATCCAGAATTAATTCAAGGTGTACAATACAGAAACCTAAACGAATTTTAATATCAATATAGCATAATTTGACTGCCAAATGTTTAGCTTGTGTAAAGACAAGCTTTTGGAATTACCAGTTGTATGTTTATTATCTTCTTAGGTATTTAATTTTGATATAATAACAAATTCGTATTTCATCCAACTATCAAACCTTATATCTGATGATTACTCAACTCTGCAGGTGTGAAGTGAGTTGAGTCAAGTCCTTTCATCAGCATCCAAAAGGTTAAAACTCCACTCAAGCATCTAACTCAAATTTGCTAGCTCAGAACCCACTTGTCCGTATGTTTAAGCTCTAAATTGAGAGCATGCCTATAAATTTCCCCAAGTCAATCTCAGCAGAATGATCCTAGATTTAGCAATAAATGACCAAATGGAAAGGTGGTTAACCCTCACCACCCTAGCAAAGAAAGCGAAAGGTGATCCTTAAGCTTTCATACTCGGGTCTGAGAGGAGTCTTCCAACAAAATAATGTGATGCTACCGCATTAGGCAAACATCGGTTCTTGTCCGATCCACTTGGACTACTCAATCTCAGTCCTGTGATGCAGAAGGTACACGACGGATTAGGATGACCGCGATTATGAGCCAAGCATCCAAAAGGAACTTCCAGGATACTTCCAAAGACATGAGAAAACAGTGTGCTACGTGTACTACTGTAACACCAATATCTTGTACTGCTGTTTATATACAATGAAGCAAGTTCACCTTCTCACACGGACGAGGAGAGAAGTGCGATGGTTGGCAGATCCAGTTTGTAATTATCATTAACCAAGGACCTGGGTAATGTGGAACAATTTAGACTGCGGGAAGCTGTTATATGTGTCTAGACATGGCTGGTTCCAATTCAGCAAGGTGATTTCAATCCAAACCAAACCAGGCCAAGTACCAATTGAAACCGAAATCAGTGAAACCAGACCAAAAAAATCCGGAGACCACCCAGTTTGATTCCATTTCCACCTTCTATGAAACTAAACTTTAGTTGAAACCTGAACAAGTGGTTTCAAATCGCCGGTTCGGTATCTTTTTTTAATTTTTTTAATTTCAAAATTTTAATGATTTTTTCTGGTTCCAAGCAGTTTAGGAGTCACATGGGGGCTTACTTTCAACCAGTCAGAGCAGTTGATAAGGACTTTTTGTCTCCAAGCTGTCAGATAAAGAGTCTCCATCCTTGGCTAGCTAGCACGGCATGATTAAACAGATGTATCTCCGCCCAAACCTCCTTCTTTCGGAGTCGAAAGCACATCCCAATGAAGGTCTATGCTTAGATTGCAAGACTGCCTCACAGTAAGGCAGTCGTCCGTTCCATCGATGCCAAGAGATTGTTATAATATATGTGTTCCATTCCTTTTGTTCTCGCATCTCCACGGCACATCGAAGTGCGCCTTTACCTTTAGGTGGATGCTTACACCCACGGAGCAGGAATCTGCTTATAACAGCCTAAAGGAAGTAACAACACTTTTAATGAGCCCCCACGAAGCGGCCTTACCAGCAATGTTGGAAGAGAAATTCTACTCGCCCTCCTCCCTTTTACTTGACTTATTGTAGTTCCCACGTGGCAGCCAACCTTACAGTAAGAAGGGTAGCCTACCTAGGCATGTGATTGCTCCCACGTGATAGGTGCCTCTCGGTCCAAACTCTTAAACATCTGCCTACTTCACCATTGACTCTCGTTGGCAAGCTCGTTCTAATCTTTGGATGCAGTACATTGGAATCTTGATGCACCACCACGAATGCTACACATGAGATGCTTCCACTTAGGCAGCTTCTCTCCATCCAGGGTTCAGGTAGAAGATCCCCACCCTAGAAAAGATGCTCTGTAGTGTTGGGAACAGAGTCATCTGACAGTAGTGCTAAGGAGGGTATAGAAGGTCCAGGCCGATCCTGAGCTCTCGATGCCCACTCCTAGCGTATTGAGAGCACTGAGATACCTTGACCGAGTTTGCCTACCAGGAGAGTGACTTTACCCGAAGGCGGTTAGCCAATACTCGATCGAATAGTATCTTAGATAGCCTTATCTTCCTTTATTAGAGGCAGAAGTAGTGAAGGGCTATGCAGCAACAGGAGTTCCATGGGGACGAGGTAAGGCCCATGGAGTGGTAGGATGCAAGTGACTTGTTGAGATAAGCTTCCCTACAAGGGTCTTTTTTTTGCTGTGATTGAAAGTTCATTAGCTTCCCTGTGAGAGAATAGGAGATGCCAGCTGAGAAGCAGAAGCTGCTACTCAGGCCCCAACAAACTATGCCCCAACAAATGGTTTAGCTTAATCTGCCTAAGGCTATAAGTCAAAGGATACATCCCAATCGTTAATGGTGATTATAAAAGAGCAAGGTCAGGAGGTTGAGGTTTTCAATGATTCAAGGAGCGAACTAATATGACAATTACATGAGTCATCTCAGAGCTCAGATACTAAAATTCAGCGAAAGGCTTTGAATCTTGTGTTGATGGATGATGATATTTGTAAATGGTGTTACCAAGGCCTATTATTCAAATGCTTAAGCACAATAGAAGCTTAGACAATAATGGTTGAGATTCATAAGGGGATTTGAAGTGCCCTCCGATCTATCCCAAAATGAAGTGTTATATACCAACATAGGTACTATTGACCCACCATGCATGAGGATTGTGTTACTACTGTAAACACCCCAAAATAAAATGAATTTCAAAACCAAACACCGGATTTAAAAATCAATCCAAAAGGCCAAATTTGAGGTTTTCGAAAACCCAAGGGCTACCCCCGTTCAATTCAAATTTCACATATATGGGCCAAGTTCCAATTTTGCAAAAACCAAAATGAAACAGGTGAAGCATGAAGGACGACACCTGATCAAGAAGCAGCTCAGAAAGCGACTCCAAAAGCCTAAATGCCAAAGCAGCCTCAGAAACAGATGAAAAAACCCAAAAGCAACACCCTGGCCTGATAAAAGCTAGGGTCAAAAGGCGAAAAGAAGGCCCAGGCCCGATGCAGAATGTCAGCCCGGAGCACCCAAAAGCCAAGTCAAGCACATCCACCCAAGCAGTAGAAATTCAAGCCAAAAACGGTGAAAATAAGCATAAATGAAGTCCAAAAAGACGAGATAGAGTTCGGACAACAAAACTGGGGAAAACCCAGCATAAGACGGAAAGCTTATGAAGCTAGGGCCCGCACAAACCATCCGTCTCGAAATGCCAAGAAGGACTGTTCAGAGAAAATTTGGATTGGATCTGGACCATAAATATCCAGATCCATATCCAAATAGTGTTTGGATTTGGATAGATCCAAATAGTATTTGGATTTGGATCGGATCGGATCTGGACCAAAATATCCAAATCCATATCCATATAAATGTTTGGATTTGGATCAGATCTGGTCATAAATATCCATATCCAGATGCAAATAATACTTGGATTTGGATTTGGATCCAGATCTCAAACCCATATCCAAACCCAAGACCCACCTCACTTGCCTATAAATAGATGTGAGGGGGTCTCCAAGAAGGGATTCACGTGAAAGTGCTTGGAGGAGAGAGCGTGAGTGATAAACCTAGCCATGTTAGCTCAAGGGTGAGGTGGGTTTAAGCCTTGTTGGCTAAGTGGGTTGCAACCAAGGTGGGCTCGATCAAGGAAGACTGCAACAGTGGCTTGGACATGGGCTCAACCAAGAAGGACCGGCTCCAAGAGGTAGGTCTCCTAATCCTAGCCTAATCCACATCACTAAACCTCATCCTAACTGAACTAAACCTAACCTAACCGACTCAACCTAACCCAAACAAAACCACAAAGCCAACCTAGAACCTACCCGGCCCAGCCATGCGACACATGCGCTCCTACCGCGCCACCCGCGCCCCTGCGGTACCCCTTAGCACCAGATGCCCCAGTCGCCCTACTGCGGCGCCCCTTAGCGCCAGGCGCCCTACCTGCCGCACCAATCACCCGACACCCCGATTGTCCCCAGCTTGCCTTGCCTTCAGACCAGCCACTTCACTTTCATTCGTGACTTGTTTCAGCCCTAACCAGCCACACCTTAGGAGCCTCGAAACTTTCCCCTTTAGGGCCGCTTAGCCTAACCACACACTTAGGACCGTGACTCCCTTTTAGCCGTAACCTTCCCTAGGACCGACCTTAACCAGCCCCACCTTGTAGCTATGAGCTTCTTGGCCGAACCTAGGTCCTCTTAAGTCCCAAACCCATGAGCCTTCCCAAGCCCCAAACTCTCTCTCAAACCCACCTAGGGAGACCCCTCTTGGCTGCCCAAGGTGGACACAAGCCCAAGCGTGAGTAAGGAGAAGAAAAGCTCGAATCACTTGTAAGTATTTAAAATTCGGTATTTACATTACTCCTTTCATATTCAATTTAATTCGGATACAGGGTTGTATTAATGGAGCGTGGTCTTCCCTCGGGATGTAATATTGGTGCTTGACATACGAGACACATACGTGCACTTGAGCCTTAGCTCTTATCTCGTACATGAGACACATATGTGCACTTGAGCCTTAGCTCTTATCTCGTACACAAGACACCCACGTACACAATTGAGCTTTCGCTCTTACTCCAAAGACTCTAATAAGAGCCATATAAGTTACAATTTCATTCGGGTTGTTACTTTAAGTCATGTGAGTTTGTCATTTCAATTTCACACTTGCACACAAAGGACACCTGAGCTCTTGCTCAAACACTCTCACGCACATTTTGGCCTTGGTAGCCCTTAAGATATAGACATATCTATATACTTTCAGCTGTGTGAGTTTTACGGTTCAGCTGTGTACGTCTTTACATTTCGGGTTGTTAAAATTCAGCCGTGTGAGTTGTCTTTACATTTATACACAACACACACGCACACATTGAGCCTTTCTACTCTTATATCTATATTTCCCGTTCTGCAAGTTAAATTTCAGTCATGTGCGTGAGTTGTCTTTCAATTTATACACAACACACACAAACACGTTGAGCTTTACTACTCATATATATACTTATATTTCAATTTCGGCAAGTTCAATTCAAGTCGTGTGAGTTTGTCATTTCAATTCTACACTCACACACGCGTGCATTGAGCCTTTTCTCTCTTAATATAAGTATATCTCCCTTTGGCAATTTACATTCAAAGTCGTGTGAGTTGCCTTTAAATTCGGGTATTTCCCTTTAAGCTACGTCTTTACATTTCGGGTTTTACATTTAAGTTGTGTGAGTTGCTTTCAATTCGAGCTTAGCTCACATCATACCCTCCAAACTCGAGATATTTCGCATACTTGCATACGTACTCTTTCGGAAAAGCTTCGAGTACCCATTCAAATACGCCAAACTTAGGTCACTTGTGCACACACATAGCTGGACTAAATAGTGTAAAATCAAAGACTTGGATACATGCAACCCACGTAAATAAAATCTGTAAAATAGGCATACAATCGACAAGATACTTTCGTGTTCTTTCAAAAGTCCATGCTTGTTAAAAATCGATATTTTATAAGCGTTTAAACCAACCCTTGAGCATCGGTTGAAAAAGGTTTACAACGAAAAGATCCCACTTGCCCACAATCACCCAAAACGTCAGATATTTCCAAAATCCTTCGCTAGTTTGAGTAAGCTAACTGGCACGCCCTAAAGCGACGTAGACATGAAAAGGTTCACTTCAGGCCTATGAACCAGGAGTGAGAATTTTCATGCCTACAGATTTGGCACGTCCAATGAGACGTGGGTCTTAAGAAAAATCGATTAAAACAAGCAAACCTCTTTAAAAAAAATTCAAGAAAAGTATTTAACTCTTTGCCTTTTTGCATTTCATAGTTGGTTTTTGAAACAAGCATCGGAGTCATGTTGAGTTTAGACTCCAATGAAGTGACCAGCCATGTCTCGTGCACATCAAGTTCTCACTCAGAGATTTTCGAAAACTAGAAATAGGAGAGAAGAAATAGAGGATTTGCGAAAAGATTTTGAAGCTAAAATCGCTGCACTTAGCCAAGAGGTCGAGGCAGCTGATTCTTGTTCGTCACATGGCAAACCAGCAAAGGCTAAAAGAAATTCGACAAATCTCAAAATCTCATGGAAACCTCCGCTATGGAGGGAAACCAATATCACGAGTCCTTCACTCACAAGGACCGAAAAGCCCTACAACAGCTGCTAAAAGGGCATAATAAAGAGAAAAGAACGTACGCCTTGTTTGATTTCCTTCTTTTGGATTACGAAACAGACAGTGATGACGAAATACTGAATTTTTATCGGTATGATGGTATGGGAGATCCTATATCTCACTTGCAACTCTTTTCTCATCGAGCCCACAAAAAGAATGACTCGATGAAATGGATTTATTGGTTTCCCCTTTCCCTCAAAGGAACTACTTCAAAATGGCTTACTTCTTACAATTTCAGTCAGTTTGCAACTTTAAAAGAGTTAGCGAACTGCTTTATGCAAAGATTTTCGTATAACGTAGAAGTTACGCCAACTTTAAATACTTTGAGGGATACAAAACAAGCGGCGAACGAGGATGTACACGCATTCATCGTTCGATGGAGGTCCCTCCTAGGGCAAGTAAGAGAACCAATTTCAGAAGGATGCAGAGTAATGCTCATCCTCAACAATTTTAGAAGTGAATTAAAAACCCTTCTCTCCTTACATGAAATCTCGACTTTTCACAAGTTGATAAAGAAAGCTTCCCTTTTCGAAACAAATTTAAAGAAGGGAGTCTACAATCATCTGTAGAAGGGGAGTGTTTTACCAAAGACTCGGTTGGAAAAACCCACCACATACGGGATGCCCATGATGGACAAAGGGGTAAAGCCCCTAAAAATTACAAACGTCCGAGTGGAAACAAACCCGACCGGCGTTTCAAAGAAAACCGAGTAAAAAATTGAAAAATTGCAAAAATGTTTTGAAAAAAGGGAGTACACGCCCTTAGGGCAGCCTGTTTCGAAGGTCCTGGACCTCCTACTCGCACAAGAGATGATTACACTCTCGAAAATTCCAAAGGGGACACCCCCAAAAGGAAAATTTCTAAATATATTTTGTAAGTATCATCGACTGAAAGGTCATGATACCAGCAAGTGTTTTTCTCTTTTAAACAAGATTGAGAACTTGATAGCACAGGTTTGGCTCCAGGTCACTGAGAAATCAGACCCTGCCCAAGCTATTTTCAAAGAACCCTTCCCCAATCACGCAAGCACTAGTGGGAAGGGCAAAGAGGTATGTGCATTCTCGACTTCAAAGAGTCTAATGCATTCATCTCATTCTGGTTTTACTACTTGTGCACCATCTCTCATCATTCATAAAAAGATCGCCCAAGTAGTAATCCGGGGAGCGCTTAGAATCCCGCCCTCGATTATAACCATTTTACAAATCCAAGGTGCTCCAAAGCACACAAGTAGAGCCACAATAGGCGTGAGCCCTAGGCAAATTATGGGGGAGGTAACTAGGTTCGGGAGGATCTATCAACCCCCATATCTACAAAGTGCTAAAAAAGTGGTCAATATTCCTAGCCCTTCAAAAGCATGTATTCCTAGGGTTTCGCCAAAAACAGACAAAGGAAAAAATGTTTTAACCTTATATGATTTTGAAAATAATCTTTCGAAGATTCCCATAAACATGTCCATCCTAGAGCTGATACAAACCTCGCCTAGGCATAGACTTGTCTTAGAAAAAATCCTAGAAAGAGCCAAGGTTAGCTCAAGTATAACCCCTGAGTCCTTGTGAATCCAAGTGGCACCTATATGTGTAAAAACGCCCATCGTGTTCTTGGAAGAGGATATCGAAAGACCATATGAAACCCACAACAAAGCTTTGCACATCGAGGTAGTATTGAATCACTATCCTCTCGACAAATGCTTAGTTAATGGGGTTGGAGGTCTCAACATCCTTCTGCTCCACGTAGCGTATTAAATTGGAGACACCTTGACTTCCGTAAACCCAAGCCCCATCATAATCACTGGATATGATGGAAATGCATCTAAACCATTGGGAGCCGTAGAGTTACCCATGGAAACGAGGGGCATAGCCCACATGGGGGTGTTTCATGTCTTAGATATACACCCCCATTACAACCTATTGCTTGGAAGACTCTGGATACATAGCCTGCGAGCTGTGCCATCCACCTTCCATAGGTGTGTCAAAATCCCCCACGAAGACCATATAATGGTAATTTTAGGTGAAAACCATCTTTAGCTTCAGGGAATCCAAAATTTCCCGTGCTTGTCAGTTTCTCAAGACTACGAGGACAACTGCTTGTCAGTTTCTCAAGACTACGAGGACAACCTTGGTAACACCTTGGTCGAGCCACCTAAACTCATCCTCCCAAAACCTAGGAAGGTCTTGTGTATCAAAGGGCAGCCCAAGGCTAGCCCACTCAAAACCATAACCATCCAAGGAAAGACCAAGTGTCGTCTCTTCCCAAAACCCCTAGACAAGAAACCGTTCATGCATAACATGGACGATAGCAAGTTCCAAAACCACGAATTATATCAAAGCTTTTCAAAAAACAAAAATTCGTGAAATATGTTATTGAACATAAGATACATACCATACCAAAGTCTAGGGAATCAAAACCAGGGTTGCCTCGAGCCCATAGCGCCTAGAGCAAACCCAAGCCGATATGGGATCGGCTATATTCCAAAAATATCACCAGAACCACCACTTGTGACCACTTGGGTCAAGGGTGCCCTAGAGCCTAGTGAAGTAGAAACCTACGATTTAAACCTCTTGTTTAGAGTCTAACTTGTGGCGTTTTCCTTTGTAGGTATGATGGAAGATCCCTTCTTAAACCAAAATCCAAAAAAATTGAAAAATCTCGAAATTCAAAAACAATTTAAAAAATCTCAAAAACCAAAAACATTTGAAAAGTGTAAAAAAATCGAAAAGTGTTGTTTGTATATCCCCCAAAATCCTTTCTTTACAAAAATCCAAAAAAAATTGAAAAATTAGACATTTCCAAAAACAAAATCTTGTATATACGAGCTCCTAGTAAAAATTTGGAAAAGGCCAAGGATTTCGAAGAGAAAATTGTCTTCATAAAAAGACTGAAAGCTTCGAAACCTGTAGAAATTCCAAAACAAAAACCAGGTGTTTTCAAAAGTCATGCATCAAGTTCAAATTCCCTCTCTCGAGAATGATCAAAGCCCAGAAGAGGATCCCCTTTTCCCTTAGGAGGATCCCACTTCCGAGCTTCCCGAGTTTAACAAAATCCTTGATTTTGAAAAACCTTTGAATTCTATAGGAGGGGATTTCATAGAGATCAATTTAGGGAATGAATCAAAGCCCAAACACATTAAAATAGGCACATGTTTGCATGAGCATGAAAAAGCATCATTCATTGCATTCTTGAAAACCTATATAGATGTGTTTACATGGACGTATGAAGACATGCCGGGTATAGACCCAAGAGTCGTAGAGCATTGTCTTCCCCTAGATTCGGATTCGAAACCCATAAAGCAAAAGCTTAGAAAGATTCATCCGAACATACATCCGCAAGTTAAAGAGGGTTTAGAAGATCTGCTAAAGGCCGGTTTTATAAAACCCATTGCGTATTTTGGTTGGTTGTCAAATATTGTGGTAGTTCGAAAAACCAATGGAAAAATTCGAATATGCATCGATTTTAGAAACCTGAACAAAGCCACTCCAAAGGATAACTTTCCTTTACCTAACATTGATTTGATAGTCGATAGTACTACAAATCATGAAATGTTTTCATTCATGAATGGCTATTCAGGATATAACCAAATCAAATTAGCCCCAAGAGATTAGGCTAAAACTGCTTTCACCACACCCTGGGGCACATATTGCTATACAGTCATGCCCTTTGGTTTGAAAAATGCCGGCATCACCTACCAAAGAGCCATGACTACGATCTTTCACGATCAAATTCATGAGCTCATGGAGGTATATGTGGATGATCTTTTGGCTAAATCAAAAACTCGATACACCCATATCGAATGTTTACAAAAAAATTTCGAAAGGCTTAGGCTTTACAAAGTAAAGGTAAACCCTCAAAAATGCATCTTCGGAGTAGAATCCGGTAAGCTCTTGGGCTTTATGGTAAGCCAAAGGGGCATAGAAGTCGACCCCTCTAAGTGTAGAGCCACCATAGACATGTCTCCACCCTCCAATCTTATGCAAATTCGTAACCTCCAAGGTCGCCTCCAATCAATTTGCAGGTTCATTTCGAACCTCACCACAAGATGCGAACCTTTTAACAAACTTTTAAGAAAAGGGATAAAATTCGTGTGGGACAATGATTGCCAAAAGGCTTTCGAAAGACTAAAAGCGTATTTGGTTAATCTTCCTGTTTTAAACCCTCCAAAGCAAGGAAACCCTCTTTTACTCTATATTTATGTGCATGTGAATGCTTTGGGTGCATTATTAGCTCAATATGAGGATGATATCTATAAAGAGTATGCCATCTACTATATTTCGAAAACTCTATTGGCTTATGAACGAAATTATCAAGCCATGGAGAAGACGTGCTTGGCCTTGGTATGGGCCTGCCAAAAATTTCGACACTACTTCCTAGATCATGAGATCTGGATAGTGTCTAGGCTTGATCCAATCAAGCATCTATTTGAAAAACCTATCCTCATGGGTAGGCAAGGTAAATGGCAGCTCCTCTTGATGGAGTATGACCTAAAATTCCACCATCAAACTTCCATCAAGGGGCAAGCCCTAGCCGACTATGTGGTCGACTTCCCTTTAGAAGATGCGTATCCCACACTTGACAAAATGCCTGATGAAGGCATATTTCAAAACCAATTTCAAAATCATATTTTATCAAACTGTTTAAATGAAAACCAAGTGTGGAAGATGCACTTCGATGAGGCATGAAACCAAAGAGGGGCTGGGGCAGGAATCGTCCTCATATCCCCTGAAAAGGGAGAAATACCCATAGCCATTCGCCTAGATTTCGAATGTTCCAACAACACAGCCGAGTATGAAGCACTCATAGAAGGCTTAAAAATTTTGAAAAATCTAGGAGCATCATGCATCGAAGTCTTTGGAGATTCTTTACTTGTCATAAACCAAGTGTTAAAGATTTGGCAAGTTAAAAACGAAAAACTTCTTCCATATCACGAGTTGGCCACCAAGCTGGTCGAGTTGTTCAAATCGTGTACACTCACACACGTAAGAAGGGAGGATAATGGCATAGCTGATGCCCTCTCATCCTTGGGCTCAGCCCTAAGGGTCGTTCCCACTTTGGGAACCAGACCCTTAGAAATATGGCACTCGCCCACTACATCCACACACGATTTGGAGATTTGCCAAAACAACACAACTTCCACTGAAAAACCCTAGTTTTAAGACATTAAAGAGTTCCTAGAAAATGGAGGATTTTCATAATACGCTTCGTCCAAAGACAAAGCTTTTATACAAAGAATTTCAACCCGATATCTGATTTTGGGAGGGGTTCTTTACAAAAAAAGTTTCACTGGCATCTTACTAAGGTGTGTCGACCTGGAGGAGGCTAGGATAGTAATGCATGAATTCCACAATGGAGAATGTGGAGGGCATATAAACGCCAATATGATGGCAATGAAAATACTTAGAGCGGATTATTTTGGTCCACCTTAAAGCAGGATTGCCACGACCATGTTAGGAAGTGTCATCCATGTCAAGTGCATGGACACGCCATCCATACCCCGTCATCAACATTGCATTCCGTGGTCAGCCCCTGGCTATTCACCATGTGGGCATTTGACATCATAGGACTAATATTTCCACATGCTTCAAATGGGCATAGGTTTATACTCGCAGCCACTGAATATTTTTCCAAATGGGTTGAAGCTACCTCCCTAACCTATGTTCAGGGGCAACATATAGTGGCGTTCATTAGGAAAAACATTTTGGCTCGCTTTGGGGTTCTAAAGGACTTAGTGTCTGATAATGGCACTCCCTTCAAAAATGAGAGGATAGTTAAGTTATGTAACACGTATGGCATAACTCACCACTTCTCATCGCCCTACTACTCTCAAGGCAATGGCCAAGCCGAAGCCACCAATAAGACTCTCATAAGCATTATTGAGAAAATATTAGAGAAGGGTAGGATGTGGCATGAGAAGTTGGATGAAGCCTTATGGCCTTATAGGACTTCCATCCGAACTCCCACAAATGCCACGCCATTTGAGTTGGTCTATGGCACAAATGTCATTCTCCCTATTCATACCAAAATTCATTGATTCCATACATCCATTGCATTCGACCTTCTCCTAGAGACGCTACAGCATGCTAGAATGACCGAGCTTGACTTATTAGATGAGCGAAGGCTCCTTGCCATGGATCATGCACATGCATACCGGTAAAGGGTAGCCCGACACTATGAGAAGCATATGAGACCTCGCCACTTTAAAGTGGGAGACCTTGTGCTCAAAATCATCCAATATTGTGGCCCACATCCACTTGGAAAGTGGCGGCCCAAGTGGGATGGCCCTTATGTTGTGCGTGGAACCACCACGAACAATGCCTATTGGCTAGTCGATGTTGAGGGTAGGAACTTAGTCGACCCTATGAATGCTCAATATTTGAAAAAATACTATGTGTAGGGTCTAAGCTAAGCCCTATTTCAAAAATATTTTGAAAACCTCCTTTTGAAACTTCGTGAGTGAGGATCAAAGCAAATCGTGCAACCCTGAATGAGAGACTCGATTGCTTGTGAAAAAGCAGAGTTTTCCAAAACCAATGGGTCACGTTTCAAAAATCCTTCTTCTTACAAAAGAAGGCCTGGTTCAAAACAGCAAGATACTTGCAAGTAGTACATGCTATTTCTAAATAGGCTGATCTGGGATGAATCGAGTAGATCCTTGGGATAAGTCCTTCCTCGTTTCTCTTCTCTTCCCCAAAAGGAAAACATGGCGAAAATTGAAAAGGGAAAACCCTACAAAGATCTTTTTCCCAAAAGAAAGCTGAATCAAAAGAAAAATTGCTTATTCTATGGAAAAGAGGGAATAAAGAAAAAATACTCCCAAAGGGAGACCCTCTACGAAAAACAGAAAAAAAGGCCAAAAAGCTCAAAAAGAGCAGTTTTCTGCCTCTGTGCCTCAAACCACGGGACACTCCAGAAGGGATCGTGGTAAACTCTTTCCCATCCCTGTGACTTATTCCGAGTGAAGAAAGGTTCATTCTAAGGAATCCTAAAGTAAAAATAGGATTTGCTTACTTGAATCTCATCTTGTTTGAGAGTTAGACGTCTGAGTAAGGTGTAGGAATTTTGAAATATGGCTTGATTTTTGAATAAAACCTCCGCTACATTAGCGAGTGTCAAGACTCAAGTAAAGGAAAAACACGAAAAGCTGAAATCCTTAGGATTGAAGCTAAAAGGACTTTCCTCTTTCAAAAATGAGTTTTAGAAAACCTCGAACATCGAGCAACATAAGACCAGCTTACTTGGTATAGCAAGTCTTCATAAGACTCCCAAGTTCGACCATTACATTAAGACTCCAGGAGACCATACTTCCTAGCATGGCATTCCCATGCCACTCATTCATATGCACGCATGGACACTTGCATAAATCCCATTCATGACTAGCACCATCTTAGGCAAAGTCTCCTTTGGCGAAAATCTCCTCTTACTGGGCAAAAAGAAAATGTTTTTCTCGAAACTGGGACGATCCCATATTCTCGAGGACGAATCCAGGGAGAAAGCCAAAAGGAGTGTTGTCGTCTTTGCCATCATCCAAATAAATTTGGATAATACCAAAGAGGGGCATCTATGACACCCCAAAATAAAATAAATTTCAAAACAAAACACCTGGTTTGAAAATCAATCCAAAAGGCCAAATTTGAGATTTTCGAAAACCCAAGGGCTGTAAAAGCTTCAAAATTTTGTTAAAACCCCCGTTCAACTCAAATTTCACATATATGGGCCAAGTCCCAATTTTGCAAAAACCAAAATGAAACAGGTGAAGCATGAAGGATGACACCTGATCAAGAAGCAGCCCAGAAAGCGGCTCCAAAAGCCTAAATGCCAAAGCAGCCTCAGAAACAGGTGAAAAAGCCCAAAAGCAACACCCTCACCTAATAAAAGTCAGGGTTAAAAGGCGAAAAGAAGGCCCAAGCCTGATGTAGAATGCCAGCCCAGAGCACCTAAAAGCCAAGTCAAGCACATCCACCCAAGCAGTAGAAATTCAAGCCAAAAACGGCGAAAATAAGGAGAAACGAAGTCCAAAAAGGCGAGATAGAGTTCGGACGACAAAACTGGGGAAAACCCAACATAAGATGGAAAGCTTATGAAGCCAGGGCCCGCACAAATCGTCCGTCTCGAAATGCCAAGAAGGACTGTTCAGAGAAAATTTGGATTGGATCTAGACCATAAATATCTAGATCCATATCCAAATAGTGTTTGGATTTGGATCGATCCAAATAGTATTTGGATCGGATCTGGACCCAAATATCCATATCCATATCCATATAAATGTTTGGATTTGGATCGGATCTAGTCATAAATATCCAAATCTAAATGCAAATAGTACTTGGATTTGGATCCAAATCTCAAACCCATATCCAAACCGAAGACCTACCTCACTTGCCTGTAAATAGAGGTGAGGGAGTCTCCAAGAAGGGATTCATGTGAAAGTGCTTGGAGGAGAGAGAGTAAGTGATAAACCTAGCCATGTTGGCTCAAGGGTGAGGTGGGTTCAAGCCTTGTTGGCTAAGTGGGTTGCAACCAAGGTGGGCACGATCAAGGAAGGCTGCAACCATGGCTTGGACGTGGGCTCAACCAAGAAGGACCGGCTTCAAGAGGTAGGTCTCCTAATCCTAGCCTAATCCACCTAACCCACATCACTAAAGCTCACCCTAACTGAACTAAACCTAACCTAACCGACTCAACCTAACCCAAACAAAACCACAAAGCCAACCTAGAACCTACTCGGCCCAACCGTGCGCCACATGCACCCCTGCCGCGCCACCAATGCCCTGCAGCGTCACACGCGCCCCCACCGCACCCCTGCGATGCCCCTTAGCACCAAGCGCCCTACCTGCCGTGCTAGTCACGCGACACCTCGACTATCCCCAACTTCCCTTGCCTTAGGACCAGCCACTTCACTTTCATCCGTGACTTGTTTCAGCCCTAACCAGCCACACCTTAGGAGCCTCGAAACTTCCCCCTTTAGGGCCGCTTAGCCTAACCACACACTTAGGACCGTGACCCCCTTTTGGCCGTAACCTTCCCTAGGACCGACCTTAACCAGCCCCACCTTGTTGCCGTGAGCTTCTTGGCCGAACCTAGGTCCTCTTAAGTCCCAAACACACGAGCTTTCCCAAGCTCCAAACTCTCTCTCAAACCCACCTAGGAAGACCCCTCTTGGTTGCGTAAGCATGAGCAAGGAGAAGAAAAGCCCGAATCACTTGTAAGTATTTAAAATTCGGTATTTACATTACTCCTTTCATATTCAATTTAATTCGGATACAGGGTTGTATTAATGGAGTGTGGTCTCCCCTCGAGATGTAATATTGGTGCTTGACACACAAGACATATACGTGCACTTGAGCCTTAGCTCTTATCTCGTACACGAGACACATACGTGCACTTGAGCCTTAGCTCTTATCTCGTACACAAGACACCCACGTACACAATTGAGCTTTCGCACTTACTCCAAAGACTCTAATAAGAGCCATATAAGCTACAATTTCATTCGGGTTATTACTTTAAGTCATGTGAGTTTGTCATTTCAATTCCACACTTGCACACAAAGGACACCTGAGCTCTTGCTCAAACACTCTCACGCACATTTTGGCCTTGGCAGCCCTTAAGATATAGACATATGTATATACTTTCAGCTGTGTACGTCTTTACATTCTGGGTTGTTAAAATTCAGTCATGTGAGTTGTCTTTACATTTATACACAACACACACGCACACATTGAGCCTTTCTGCTCTTATATCTATATTTCCCGTTCCGCAAGTTAAATTTCAGTCGTGTGCATGAGTTGTCTTTCAATTTATACACAACACACACAAACACGTTGAGCTTTACCGCTCATATATATATTTATATTTCAATTTCGGCAAGTTCAATTCAAGTCGTGTGAGTTTGTCATTTCAATTCTACACTCACGCACGCGTGCATTGAGCCTTTCTACTCTTAATATAAGTATATCTCCCTTCGGCAGTTTACATTCAAAGTCGTGTGAGTTGCATTTAAATTCGGGTATTTCCCTTTAAACTACGTCTTTACATTTCGGGTTTTACATTTAAGTTGTATGAGTTGCCTTCAATTCGAGCTTAGCTCACATCATACCCTCCAAACTTGAGATATTTCGCATACTTGCATACGTATACTTTCGGAAAAGCTTTGAGTACCCGTTCAAACATGTCAAACTTAGGTCACTTGTGCACATACATAGCTAGCCTAAATAGCGTAAAATCAAAGACTTGGATACGTGCAACCCACGTAAATAAAATCTGCAAAATAGGCATACAATCGACAAGATACTTTCGTGTTCTTTTCAAAAGTCCATGCTTATTAAAAATTGAGATTTTCTAAGCATTTAAACTGACCCTTGAGCGTCGGTTCAAGAAGGTTTACAACGAAAAGATTTCACTTGCCCATAATCACCTAGAACGTCAGATATTTCCAAAATCCTTCGCTAGTTTGAGTAAGCTAGCTGGCACGCCCTAAAGCGATATAGACACGAAAAGGTTAACTTCAGGCCTAAGAACTAGGAGTGAGAATTTTCACGCCTACAACTACATAAAAAGGTACCAATAGTATCAATGTCATGAACCTTTGCAAAAGGTTTTGGCTTCAAAGCTTCACCCAATCAATCATCAAGCTATGGCAATTTCAAGGATCGGATATGTAGTTAACTTGGAAGGTTCATCCTAAGTCCTCCAATGATCAAGCATTCATAATAGTGGCCATTGATTACTTTACTAAATTGGTCAAAGCCCTACCCATGAAGGCAATTATGTAGGAAGATTTCATATGTGGTTACATTATATTTTAATTTAGTATTCCTAGATTATCATTGTTGATCAAGTGATAATGTTTACAAGCAAGAAAGTAGTGGGCTTTGTTGAATCAAGCTAGTACATTCAATATGATACTATGCTCAAGCAAATGGGTAGGTAAGGCCACTAACAAAATAATCATCGACCTGATTAAAAAGTTCCTAATAAGTAGCCCACATAAATTATACAAAATTTCACCCAAGGTACTATGAGCTTATTAAAATGCCAAGACCTCGAAAATGAGTTTGAATGCATTCTGTTTGACTTATGGGCACCTACTGATGAAATTCAACATTAGGTCATTGTGTGTGTCAAAGTAAAACAACACGCAACCTGATCATTAAATATTATTAGTGGTAATGATGAACTTGACTCAATGGACGAAGATTGTTTGATGGCCTTAGATAACTTGTTGGCCTACAAACACAAAGTAGCGCAAGCATATAATAAACATGTTCAATGTAAACAATTCTAAGAAGGAGACTTGGTATGAAAAACAATATGTTCACAAGGCCTACAACATCTATCATTCCCTTTGTGTCAGTTGGTAGCTAAGAGTTAGAGCTTACCGGGGTATGCCTGTATGTAAGCTCAACATGATATAAGATGGTCTAGATTTAGCTGGATATCATTCACTAATTCATGGTTTATAGAAACTCTTATCAAATGCTGACTAGTAATCTCTATCAAGTCATGAGAAACATCTCAAGCTAGAGGTGGCACACTTAGAGCTCATGCAAACTTTTAAGAGAAGAGAAAAGTATCCATAGTAGATTCATTCTCCCTTGAAGGTATTTTCAAAGAATTCAGTATGAGCAACACTCTTGAGAGGTGTGAGTCTAAAATGGTTGAGACTTTAAACAACACTATGATGTCATCATCAGTCAGGGTGTCTACAAGCGTTTCATCAAACTACCTTCCTACTCTACCTCAAACATACAAGGAGGCACTCATTGCAGTAGCAAAGCAATAATGGTATCCAATTGAGACTGTAATGCGGGGAGATAAATCTATTCAAAAGCCAACTCTCACTCCTGTGTTTCGGGGAAGGAGACAATACAATTCTCAACCACATTTGCCATTAGCCCAAGAGGGAGGCAACTATCTCCTCTTGAAGTGGGGGTTTCTCTCTAGAGGATCTCATTCTAGTAGAAGCAACGTCCTCAATAAGTTGGGTAGAACATTTGAATCCCTTCAATAACCTTCCAACTTGAGTGATCGCTCTATCATAAGCTATGTTATCAGGGGCATTGGAGCTTCACCAGAAGGAACCGAGCTTAGAAAGTCACTTGGTATGATCTCCGATGTTACATGTTTAGGGATCTCGAGAGGGATATCGACATTGAGGAGATCACTCTCTGATATGCCCCATAAGAGCTTCCATTGTTGGGCTTGAGAGGTGCACTTTGTTCAACTATGAGACTTCAAAAAGGTCTACCTCAAAAGATATTGTGTCCAAGATCAATATTAAGGTCAGGTAAATAGACAAATGGCAATCAAGTTAACAGAATGATAAACAAATTCACTCGCTGAAGTTGTTCCTAAGATAGTGGAATGTAGTCCTCTCATTAGAGTCCAAAATGGGGTCCTATGTGAAAATGGTAAAAGGTAAGGTAGCTATCTAGTACATAGTTAAAACAAAGAAGACGAGAAGAGACTTACCAAGGATGAAGATGGAACGACTCTAAGATGTAGACGTTTTTAAAGAGGTTTAATCGGGTCAACCAATGAAGATTGTAAAGATTTGGTTCCAACGATGGTCAAGTTAGTAAAAATATGTATAAACTCCTCTAACTCTTTGCAAAAAAAAGCAAAGGTCATCATCGACCACCACTCTTTATATTCATCAGTCACTCCCAGATTGTATGTAAACCCATTGCAGGGGTATAACTCCACTAATTACAGGCTAGCCCCAGCCACTTTAGGCATTACTCAGTTTGCGGTAGTGTCACTACATGTTAAAATTATGTGTGTGTAAATGGGGTTGAGAATTCCCTATACAAGTTATCTAATTGGAAGATGTAAACAATGCCCAAACCATGTTCTACAAATCCCGGTAGTAGAGGAATCATTGCCGACCTAGCGATGATGTATATTCGGGATTAAATAGTTTCTCCAACATGTGGTAAGTCAAGGGTTCATCATGACTGAATAGAAAAAGGTTGGTATTATTTGAGGGTTCTAATTTGCGATTGGAGTCTCAACAAAATTCCACCCAAAAAAAATTCTTTCTACTTGGGTTAGTTGAGCCGATCTGGATTAACAATGCTACTCAATCGAGAAAAATATAGATATATCCAACACTACAAAAACCACTATACTTTAGAGGCAATATTGGGTAGCTTCCTACTAATAGGTTGGAAAATAAATGTTTGTATTCCTTGGTAGAGGGTGCAAAGAAAGAAGGAGAAAAAAACAATTTTGTGGCTAGAGATCAATGCCTCAATAATGATATGATACTCGTCAAAAACCACTACGCTACTTGGGTAAATGATAAATTTAAACAGACAAAATAGAAGAAATTAACATTCTTGTAAGAAGTTACCTACCTTGTGTTATGAATATAGCAGTGTTGGAATATGGGCTGGGTGGTTGGGAAGTGGAACAGGAAGTGTTGATAGGAGTATAAGGAAGGTGTATTTTAGTGTATGTGCAACTTTGGAGATTAGTGTGTGGAGGGGTTCTATGGAGTGTTGATTGAGGTGTAGCAGTTCTTCAAGAAAACCTTTGTAAGATAAGTTATTTAAGTAAAAAGAAAAGTTGAAGTTGGGGGAGCCTAGATATAGAATTTGAGGCAATCACAAGGAAGAACAATGATGGCATACACATCCAATAGCATAGGGTCAGCCATGCTCAACTTAAAGACAAAATTATTGATACTAGCATACCAAAATTCTAAGTAGTTGAACAAAAGACTAAGATTCATAGGGAGGATGAGCCTAGAGTAGTTAATAAGTTGATAAATACCCCATTGATGCCAATCTTCTGCTTACCGGACACTCAATCAATTGATCCACCAAACATATTCATCGAAAGCCTTCAGTTAGGTACAAACCTCCTTTTGGAAACAATCATGCCGATATCAATTCGCCTGGATAGGCAGGGTATCTAGAGTAATAAATTCTTCTATAACCTTTGAGCCTTTGCTGAAGGGAACGATTAGATGAGAAGAAAAGGGTTACAATTATCCATCAAACTAGATACATGGTAACTTATTGTCAAGATCCATGATAGAGCCAGTGGGACCTAGGTCTTAGAGTCAATATAAGACCGAAATTTTTGTTTACAAAATAATTGCATGCTCGGTGGGACCTAGGTCTTAGAAGAGTCTTTTCAGTCCCATTGAATTCTGTCAAAACAAAACGATTTCCGAATATTTTTCAAAACTCTTTCCAAAACTTATCTATAGGTCCAAAACCTCCAAGTATAAGTTCAAAACTTCCAAGCATACATCATGTCGAGTTTAAAAGGTTCAATCAGGGATATGTCGAGCAAGGCCACTTCAAGTTCTACAAGTCAGTTTTCAAAAACAACTCAAAAGTCCCTTAAATCACTATCTCAAACCCGAGATGATATGATCGCCTCCCTAAAAAGAGAGTTGAGAGAATTAAGAATTGAAAGAGAGATTGCCGCCCTAAGCCAAGAGATCAACACATTCGAGTCATGTTCTTCTCATGAAAAATAACTTTGGGTCCATATGAAGACAAACTAGAAAGAGAGATTACCGCCCTAAGCCAAGAGATCGACACATTCGAGTCATGTTCTTCTCATGAAAAATAACTTTGGGTCTGTATGAAGACAAACTATGTTCGAGGAACCAAACCGACCTTCAAATTCGAGGAAGGAGAGCCAAATCTTAACTCCTTTACCCTCAAAGATTGGAGGATCACACAACAGTTGTTAAAAGACAAATCAAAAGAAAATAGAGTATACTCACTATCAGATTTCTTACTATCCGATTATCAAATTGATAGTGAGGATGAAATGTCAAGCTTTCACTTATTTGATGGTAATAGAGATCCTAGATTCCATTTGCAACTCTTTTCTATTGGTAGGACTCATCCAAATGGGTCTATTGGTACCCACACTCTCTTAAAAGGAATGCATCCAACTGATTGACCTCATAAGATTTGAGTCAATTCACCACATTTGAAGAGCCAACCAATTGCTTCATGCAAAGATTCTTACACAATGTTGAGGTTAGCTCGACTCTCAACTCTTTGAGAGATGCTAAGCAAGCTCACAATGAGGACACCCATGGTCTATAAATCATCTACACCAGATGAAGGGGTGAAGTCGCAAAAGATAGTGAGTGCTAGGGTTGAGCCTTCCCCATCTAACCCCAATAAATCTTCTTTTCCCAAGTTCAAATCGTCCATTCCTAAAGTCCAAAAAAATTTAAAAAAAATATATGAAAGAACAAAAGGAGATTACATATATCTAGGATAACCACTTACAAAGGTCTTAGAACTTCTTTTGTTTCAAGGATTATTGAGCTTACCGCTTGTTCTCAAAGGGACAACCCCTAAAGGATGTTTTCTCAATGAGTTTTGTAAGTATCATAGGCTAAAGGGTCATGATACAAATGATTGTTTTTCTTTAAAAATAAAACAAAGGACTTGATTGAGCAAGACAAACTCTATATCTCCGAAGAGCTGGAGTCTTCTCAAGCTATTTTTGAGGAATCTTTTCCCAAACATGCAAGCATGGATCAAAACTCAAAGGAGGTACATTTCTCCCTAAAAAATTCTCATGAAATGGTTGCTCGTGCTTGTTGTGATTATGCATTGCATGCGGGTCACTCTACTTGTTTGTGTGACAAGCTTCACATCCAATACTTGCTTGGATAAAAGTTTCAATATTTTTGGATCCCGAAAAGTGCCTCGACAAAATGCGAACTCTATGAAATAGAATTGATTCTATTTTCACAAAAGTGAACCCATTTTTGCTAAGATGCAGTTTTAGAAAAGGCTCATTTGAATCGAGACTATTTTGAGTAAACTTCTGACTTCAAAATAACTCCTCCTAAGGATCTAGATTGACCATTGAGTGTCGGTTGAAGAAGTCCTATGTCAATAAAAACCTAGTTTTCCACATTCGCCTAAGAAGTCAAAATCATACTGAAACCTTTGTAATATCGAAATATACGCCTACTCCTAAGAGAAATAGAAAAAAACCATGCTAGGAATAAAAAGAATTGTAATATGATTGTTCGATGCTTTGCTTGAACATTATGATTGCTAGTTATAAACCTCCATCATGACGGCAACGATTGAATCCATCTTTCACGTGCATAATTCCCAATAACTTTTCATACTCATCATGGATGTTGCCTTTGTGCTGCAATGTCAGGTGTTATGGGCTAAAACTTTATACCTTGAGGCTTGTTTGAATCATGGGTCTAAACTGACATCTTGTTTTTTTTATGTCTATGAGGGTTTACCATGTACTTCTCTTAATTTTTCAATATCAATAATCGTAATGTTAAACTCTCGTCAAGATTTGACGTTCTGGAGGTTTACCATGTACCCCTCTCAATTTTTCAATGTCAATAATCAATGTACTATGTTAAACTCCCTTAAGGAGTTGAAAATAGCATAACGTACTTTTTTTACATCAGCGCTTTAGTTGCTTTTTTCATCGACTCTTTTCATATCATACAAAATCATCCATATCTTGCTCACAAGCTTCCTTGTATATGATTCACAGTTGTACGAATTCATATTTCCTGCTTGGTTTGTGAATCACCGCCTTTCTTAATAAAGGGGAAGCCAACAACATTTTTAAGTTGAATTTTTTAAAATCTACCACTTCTCCAAGTGAACGTGAATGAGGTGAACCGTGTCAATGTTGGGCTCGGAGTTGAAGCCGAGTTGAAAGAAAAGTATGAAGACATTTAGACCGTAAGGCTTGCCATGCCACAATCCAAAATTAAATCCAGAAAAGAAAGTTAGTTGCTCAATACCTATTATATTCTTGTCAGCCAATTTTAAAGAGTAACTCTATTGTCTCAATTAGACATAACCGGTCCATTGATTCGAACCAAAACCAAACCGTTGGCAGAATCGGTTGAACCGACTCAACAACTCAAATCAGCGGTTTCAAACTGTTTATATATTTTTTTCTGAAATCCCGTACCACTTTTGGTATTTCAAAAGTGAAAGGACTTAAATAATTTTTTTAACATCACTAACCACTCTTTAACTCAATGGCAAGGTGCTCCTCACCTTCGTAATTGGTCAGAAGTTCCAAGCCTCAAAAAACAATTTTTTTAAACTGGTGGGTAGGCCAACCAGTTTCCAAATCGAAATCGAAACCGTTTTGAAACCAGCACCAGCGGTTCAATTCTTGTTCTAGGTTCCAGACAAACCGGAACTGGTAGTTTGGCGGGGATCTCTCTCGAGTACAGTCATTATAGCTGAACATCAGAAAGATGAGGCGTGATCACTCTCCATCACATTTATGGTAAGCAATCTCTGGGTCAATCCGAGTCAGTTCCTGGAGGAAGAATATTGATTCATCCACAAGGCCAGCAACATGAGATTTAATAGTCTTTATCGATTGTTCCAGCTCTGTGCCACGCTGCCTAAAGTAGTTAATTGTGCCTAAATTCATGCAAAAGAGTTAATTTCTTAGATATCGCCTCTTTCATCCTGCAAGCTACAAAATATTTTGCTTACAACAAAAAGAAATGTGTCAACAAGCATGGGAATGAGGAACATATAGAGTCGATTGATGTGAAGCTTCGCTATGCAGAGACTGGGAAATATGTACAAGTACCAACTCATCTATCATCAATTCCTCATACAAGTACCAACTCATCTATCATCAATTCCTCATCTACTATGACAAATTCATGTTGTTTCAGTAATAGATCACTTGGGCTAGGAAATGTTGAATGACGTTGGATGACCCACCAATGGCAGGTTGACTCAAGCTAGTGATGCACCACAAGTTTCCAATGGATCATCAGCTTGCCTTTGACGAACATACATGAGAAACTGGCCAGTGTTAGCAATAATACTCCACACAATTTCTTGGGGACACGTTCGATCTTTGGGATGCATATCAACCCTGACAGTAGGGGTGTCGACATTGAATGTTTGTTCAGTTTGCTGGACGTATGAGGATAGAGGTAGTAAACCAAGAGGCTCATTGTCTTAAATCCATAGAGACTAAGAAGGAGACTCTATACCAACCTCGTCAGTGCCATAGTCACTATCAGATGACATTTAGGGAATTGAAGCTGATTGCGCTTGGAAACCTAGAAGACCAAGGAGGAATATAGTAGTTTGCCATCTAAGTGGATGGTTAAGGCAAACAACATAATAAGGTCGTGGAAGCCTATTTCATCTATAAATAATAATTTTGCTCTCAGACACCAGTGGTGTATAACTAGTTGATAGAGAGCCAGATGAAATTTTGGCATCGAGAAGACATGAATTTTTCTCGAGCCAGAGGCAAGAGAGCAATGTAAAATTCTTTAAGGTCAAGTTGGAGGAAGAATGAGATCAATGAGAATGTTGGAAGAATTTATAGTAGGTGAATGGAGACAAGATGGACAAAGTCAAGAAAAAGGCATAAGATATTGAAAATAATGCGATGGTAGGTGAAATAAACATGGCAAGGCTTATTTATAAACAAGACTTAATAGATTGAAAACAGTCGAACTCTTATTTATAAGCAAACGAATGAAGTCCAAAATAGTTGGTTGAAGGAAATGTCTATATCTCCTCATAAACATTTGGACACTAGCCATATGTTAACACCAAAAATCAAAACGATATAGGGGTCGGCAAGAAGGAACCTAAGGCACTTGAAAATGGCAAGACTAATGGTAGAAAATGCATAAACATGGCCATGACCACCACATGATCAATCTATTAAGACGACCAAAGGTAGGTGAAATAAAGGAGAGAAATGCTTTCAAAGTGTAAACCATAGGAAGGTGAAGATGCCCTCCTAGAATCGTCTCTACCACTCTATGAAAGAGAGGTCATGATCAATCAATCAAATGTCTGTCTTACTTCAATCTTAGTAGCTTACTTTCCTAGTCCTAGTTGTAGCCTCTAGAGTTTTCTCTTTTTACTTTCTAGGTCCTTGTAATAGTTTCTATGCTTCAATGAAATATATCATTCTCTCCATACCAATTCCATCTTGTTTATGGTATCCTGAGTGGGATCTCCACCGATTCAGATCTATATCGATGGACTCCCAAGAACCCGTGATTGTCCAAGTCTTATGGGCTAGATTGTGATTCTGGTGGCTCTCCAACTGTGATACGTACTGATGGACTTAGGGACTCATGATTATGATTGTATGAGCCTTAATGTGAACCCTCTCAAAACAGAGATCGACATTTTCAGTATGCCCTGCATTTCATTCATCTATCACAATGGGATCATACTAGTCATTTGAGTTTAGTCATTCTCGATGACACCAATGACATTTTTAATTTTACCAAGTAGTCTCTTGCTGCAGTATTGGGAAAAGATAGCCGTGGATGAACGGCAAGAGAAACACAACTAATTTATGATTAAACTAATAAGGGAAACATGGGGTATATGAGTGAGAAATTTCTGGTTTCTGTACACAAAGAATATTGAGAAACTAGAGCATCTTGCTTTCAAGAGGGGGCTTGAGAGAGTACTCATTGTACTTGTAGACACGGAAAATCTTCGACTCCAGGTTCTTAGGCCTGGAGTGAATCTTTTCGCAATCTACGTTCGCTTTTAGGGCGTGTCAGCTAGTTTACTCAAACTAACGAAGTAAATTTTGAAGATATATGACTTTTGGGGCGACTGTAGACAAGTGGGCTCTTTTCGTCGCAGACCTTCTTGCACCGATGCGCAAGGGTCAGTCTGTACACTTAGGAAAACTTGATTTTGAACAAATACGACCTTTTTGAAAAGTATGAAAGTGTTTGATCAATTGGTTTTTGTCAAATTACAGATTTTATTCATGGGGTCTACACGTTCCTATGTCTTTGGGTTTTATCCAATTTTAGGCGTGTAGGTGTGTGCATCAAGTGCTCGATTTTGGCAAGTTCTACACGATTTTGCTCAGGATGGTTTGATGCAAATATGCTCCCTATCTCGAGTGTGGCGTATATGCAATGCAAACTCACACAACTTGAAGGGAAAACCCAGAATTTAAAGACATAGCAAAAGAAAAATTGCAGAAAGGAAAATATGGCTATATCTTAGATGCGGAAAGAAAATATATAGCTATATCTTAAGTGCGGAAAGGCTCAATGTGAGTGAGTGCTTTGAGTGTGTGAAATGAAAGACAACTCACGCAACTTTAATGTAAAACCCAGCTGAAAGGGAAATACGTATATATGTAAGAGCGGAAAGGCTCGATGTGAGTGAGTGCTTTGAGTGTGTAAAATGAAAGACAACTCACACAACTTGAATGTAAACCCACGCAGCTTAATTTATATAAATAGAGCTATATCTTAGGGGCTGTCAAGGCCCGTTTGTGTGCAAAAGTGTGCAGCTAAGAGCGGAAAGGCTCAAGTGCACGTGTGTGTTCGTGTATCAAGCAAATATGTTACATCCGGGGGGAAACAAGCTCCGTTATTACAACCCCATACGAATTTAATTGAATTTGGAGCAATGTAAAAAGACCGAAGTTAAAACTTACAAGTGGTCCCTCGTCACTTGGATCCGTCTTCCTTGGTGCAGCTGCGGGATGACCTTGGACTTAGCTTGGGCTGGGTGTTGCCAAAGGGATAGGTTTAGGTTGGTCCTAGTTTAGATCTAGGTTAGGTTAAAAAGCTGGGAGGTGGTCGGCCAAGGGACTTGGTTGATTTTGGTTTAGGTCTATGGTGGGCTCGGTTTGAGGTATTGGGGGTTTTGGATATGGCTCGAGCCAAGGGTGGCTCGAGTGTTTAAGTTTAGTCCTTGGCTGAGCTCGGCCAGCAAGGAGGGTCAAGGGCTGGTGTCTTGTGGGTGATTTAGGCAAGATCCTAAAGGGAAGTTCTAAGGGAATGCTCGGCCAAAGGGTGGCCGAGCTGGATAGGTTTTAGGGGATTTGTTTTAGGTAAGGCTCGAGTGGGATCCTAAGGGAAAGGCTCGACCAGCACTTTGGCCGAGCTCTTGTGGTTCTTAGGGGATCGAGTTTAGGTAGGATTCAAATGGGATCCTAAGGGAATGGCTCGGCCAGATTGTGGCCGAGCTGGGTAGTTTTAGGAATGGTTTTAGATAGGTTTCTAAGCTAAAGTCTTAGGCAATGCTCGGCCAGCACTTTGGCCGAGTTAGGTGGTCCTTAGTGGGTTAAGGTTTTAGGTAGTTTAGGGTTGTTCTAAGCAAGGCTCGGCCAGCACTTGGCCGAGCTAGGTAGGTTTAAATGAGTGTGGTTTAATGGATTGAGGGGACTAGGTTTTAGTGGAGTCTAAACAAGGCTCGGCTAGCACTTGGCCGAGCTAGATGGGTTTAAATGAGTGCGGTATTGGGTGGTTTAGAGGGTTAGGACAAAGAGGGGTTAAGGTTGACTAGAGACTAACCTTTGGTTACAGTCGAGCTAGGTCCAAGCTCCCTCCATGCAGCCACTTCCTCACCATTTGCAACTCATCCACACCTCAAGGTGTAGCCCACACTAAGCCCTTGGCCACAAGGCACAACCCCACACTCAAAAAGCAAAGTCAAGCCTATAATTTTTGACTTGCTTCCCTCTCTCTCTCTTTCTCTATCCACCCACCAAAATTTTCACGTGAAAAGGATCTAGAGACCCCCCCCCCTCATGTCCTTTTATAGGCAAGGGGATAGGATATGGATCCTGGATTGGTTATGAAATCCGGATCCAATCCAAATCTTATTTGGATCTGGATCTTGGATTTGGATCTGGATATTTGGATCCAAATTTGATCCAAATTTTTCTCTTCTTCAGTCCTTTCTGGCGTTTCGAGCTGGACGTTTTGTGCGGGCCCTGACTTCATCAACGCTCCATCTTATGCTGGGTTTTTCTCAATTTCGTCGTCCGAGCTCCTTTTCACCTTTCTGGACTTCGTTTTAACTGATTTTCACTACTTCAGATTTGGATTGCTTGTAATTTCAGGGCTGCTTTTGGCTTGGCCTTCGATGCTTCGGGCTTGAAGTCCGCTTGTGGCCTGGGCTCCTCTTTTGTCTTTAAAATTTGCTTTTCATTGGGCTAGGCTGACTTTCGAGCTTTTGAATCTCTTTTGAAGCTGCTTTGGGTCAGGCTTCACCTGTTCGTCCGGGCTTTTGCAAAAATGGGACTTTCGTCCGCCTTTGAGAAATTCATGTTTTAACCAGGGTTGAAAAACAGAGGTTTGAAGTATTTTGAGCTCCTGAGTTTTCGAAAACTCCTGACTTGGCTTTTTGAGCTGATTTTTGAACCGGGTGTTGGTTTTTTGCAAAATCTTTGGATTTCAGGGTGTTTACAGTACTCAAACACTAACCTCTGGAATAAGGAATAACAAGGTTCATTATTCCATTAAATAAGATCTAAAATGGGAATAATAGAATCAGAAAAACAAAAGAAATGTGCAAGTCAAAATGCTACGAAAATTCTGAAGAATAAAGTTCATGATATTTTTACATCAAGCTCATATCTTTCATACCATCTAAAGTGACAAAGTGATTTGGTTGGACACTCCAGCATATGCTTGCAAACAAAACAAATGCTTCCACAGAAAGGGATTGAAGTAGTCATAGGCTTTAGTGCAGGACAGTTATGCATGGCACATAAGAAATTTCCTCTCCATCTCGATGATCATTTAAATATATAGCTGAAGATGTATTTAATAAACGGATTGAATTTCGATCCGATACAGCTTTAATTGGTTAGTGTAACAAGATTGAATTTGAATCCACTTTGCATTTGGATATTGTTTCATATACTTGTCCGGAATCATTGACGTCTGATCAGATATCAGTCTTAATGTCGATTGACATCCCTATAAATAGACATTTGCATCCACACACCAATCAAGATAATTTGATCCTTTCTTCTCCTAGTAATGGAGGTGAATCGCAAGGGCAAGGGATTCATGAAAGGGAAGTTGGTGATGACTCTTTATCAAGCTACAAAGCCAGTGACTTCCATGCAAATCAGTGGTAACATTAAACCTGAATCTATTACTCCTATACAAGTGCCACTGTATCGAGTTGGGAAGAAATCTATTACTCCTATAATGAAGCAAAGAAAGATTAGAAAAAGAAAGGCAATGAAGCTAATGATCAAGGGCCAGGGCCTCATGCTGGTGACGCCATCAACGGTATAGGAGACCAGCCTTCATATGAGGTTTGCACTTTGTTGGCGAAATCCATTCAAATACATGCATAATAAACCAATATGCAACAAATCTAAATATGCCTCAATCAACAAGTCGCAGATCCAAAGTAATCCATAAACAAGGCGTATAAAAAATAAAAGCATAAGCAATAATCAATAAAGTTACTTATATGTGCGAGTCACCCTTACGGACTTGCTTTAGAAAAATTAGTGCCCTACTTATAGGGTGTCTATACCTTCTTCACATGATAAAATACACACAACTCGAAGATACATACATGACTTCGAGTTGACCTCGACCACACCTCACTCCCCTATAGCCGAAGGGAAGGACGATTGGGAACAATCATACCGAAGGTAGTACCATGGGCACAGGATACAAGAGGATGGAGTCAAGAGGAGAGAGTGTTACTATTATTAGAGAGCCCTAATCATGTATTTATAGACGGCGTGTTAGATCACAGATCATGAATTCGATCCAAACGATGTATCTCTCCGTCACCCAACTATTCCCGCGTAAGCACTCTTGACCATTAGATCAAAAGATTTTCATGCAAAAAGATAGGCTCAAAATAATTCTCAAACCCAAACCTAGGTCAGGCCCAGCGTGCGCATGCAAGCACATGCATGTGTGGTCTAGCATATCCTCCCCAAGCTCTTTGAACTAAGGTTCATGAGATACCAACTATATAAAATAATATATGAGTTTATCTTATTCTTCAATATGAGACTAAACTTTGTCTCCTCTTAGTCATTACATGCACAAGTCCCTTGCACGTGACTTTTTACACTTTAGGACTTTCACAAATATCAATGATACATCAATTGAATATTTAGGAATACCAAAATGAATTAAATGTTATTAATGTACATGAGTTTAATAAACTCAACTTAATTAATATTAAATCCAACAATCTCCATAAGTCCTCCCAAACCAACCATCATATTATGCTTTCAGTAATGGTACCTTCCCATTTAAACCATCACTTGAGTTATCCAATATTGCGCTTACAGGAACCAGATGAATATAATCTTGAACCTGAACCTTGAGTGTAAAGGTGACTATTAGTAATAACATAATAAAAGGTTATGACGTGATCTTTAGGGGTGATGCATTAATGGTCATGCATCTATATCCTTTATAATGATTGACTTGAGGGAACAACCCAATTCCCTTACTGCGGCCACACTCAATCACTTAGCTAGGCATCTCCAACTATGTAAGGCTACCATAATGTACTAGGACTCGATTCCATTCAAAGAATAATCTCTTGCTAAACTTATAGTCATGACACTTATAGGTTTACACGGGACGAACACACAAATACTAAAAGTATCACATAATACAAAGTATCATCTTATTGACCTAACAATCTATTACTACTACATTGAACCTACTTCGTAGGATCTCAATTTAGTTAGGTTGGGTTGTCATTACTTGTGAATAAATTATGGGTTTCATTCTCATTCCGAAACTAGATTTCTCAACTAAGGCTATTGATAGACTCTTAGTCAAATGATCGGTTGTGTTATCTTTGGATCTAACAAAATCTATAACCATGACCCTATCAAATACAAGAGTCCTTACAAACTTTAGTCTCACTTAGATTTGTCTTCATTGCTTTTAATTGTACTTAAAACTACTTATCTTAACAATTGTAGTCATGCTATTATAATATACTAAAATTATAAGAAACAAGTTCTTTACCATAGGTAAACTGGATATAAGTCTCTTAAGTCATTCTGCTTTCAATCTAGTCTCATCCAAAGTACATAGTTCCACCTCAAAGGTAGAATGAGCCAAAATTGTTTAATTCTTAAATTTTCAGGTGACAACGCCACTACCTACAAGAAAAATATATCCAGTGACCCCTTTACTCATAGAGTTCTTTGTTATCCAACTAGCATCTCTATATTCATGAAGAACAAAAAGATATTTATCGTAATGCAGTACAAGGAAAATTATTCCCTTCTCTGTCTAGAGTTTCTCAATGGGCTCTATCTAGACAATTAGTGTATCTACTCAACTTAAATACAACAAATGTAATATCTAGTCGGGTATAGTTGGTTAGATACATCAAACGATTGATAGTTTGAGAATATCATAGTTGAGACACAAAAATACCACTTTCATATAAAGCCTTAGATAAATCATATGGGGTCATAATAGGTATACAGTATGTATATCAAATCTCTTTAAAATTTTCTCAAAATAGTGAGACTGTCAGATTACTATATCATCAACGGACCTTATGATTTTAAATCTTAAAATCACAATAGTCACACACACGTCCTTCATCTCTAACTTACTACATAAGAATGACTTAGTCTAATTTATTATTCTCACATCTGAACCAAACAACAATACATCATCTACATATAGGCAAAAAATGATGAATGCATTATTGATTGACTTATAGTAGACATATCTATCATAATCATTAGAAATGAAGCCAAAAATGATATCACATAATCAAACTTTTCATGTCATTACTTAGGGGCTTGTTTCAAACCATATAATGATTTAACAATATTACACACCTTAGACTTATTCCCATGATCCATATAAATTTCCTCATGGAGGTCACTAGTCTTCACATCCATTGATGGATTGTGAGGTCATATACGAATGCTAGTGCTATAAGAACTGAGATAGTGATCATTCTAAAAATTGGGAAATAGGTGTCGAAGTAATCGATTATTTCTTTTTGTGTGTATTACTTGATAACTAACCTTACCTTGTTGATTGTTTCGTTTGTATTAACTTTCTTCTTAAAAATTTACTTGCAACGCACAATAGAACAACCAGAAGGCAAATGCATCAATTCTCAAGTACCATTGAAGAGAATTGACTGGATTTCATCGTTAATAACTTTTTTCCAAAACTTAACTTTCGGTGAGGTCATAGCCTACTGAAAGGTGATAGAATCATCCTCGACATTGAAAATAACAAAGTCACTTCCAAAGTCTTTTGATATCCTATGCCATTTACTTCTTCATAGTTCAATTATTTCCTCAAAGTCACCTGATCTAGAAACAACACAATTAGGGTCACCTCTCACATTTGTCATCATTTTCACATGATCAGGAATGAAAACAATAGTAGGATCAGAATCTCTAGAATATACACTTTGAGCAACTTAAGTCTTAGTAGGTTCACCAAGAATCTATACGCATAACTTATCTCCATGTAACCCATAAATATAACATCCACTATTTTAGGTTGCAATTTCTTTCTCTTGTATTTATGGATGAGTATTTTTGCAAGACACCCTTATACTTTGAGATATTTGAAATTAGTTTTTCGATTATTTTAAAGCTTAGAGGGACTACTTTCATTATGCTTATGGGGAACTCTATTCAGAATATAGCAAGTCATATTCAAAACTTTTCCTCATATGTAGCTAGATAACCCAAAACCCTTGAAGTAAAATATTAACCATATCACACAAGGTTTTATTCTTTCATTCAACTGATTGAGAAAAGTACAAAATAATAACCTCATGAATAATACCATTGTTTTGACAATATTTTGAAAAGGTTTGAGGTATACTCTCATCATCTATCATACCTTAATATTTAAGTATCTTGCATGTTTGAGTTTGTACTTCATTTCTAAATAGTTAAAACTTTTCTAAAGTTCATTTTTACTTTTAAGCAAGTAAATATAATAATATCTATTACAATCATCAATAAATATGATAAAATATTTCTTGTTATCCCTTGTAGTCATTCCATTAAATTCACAAATATTAGTGTACACTAATCCAAAATCTTAGATTTCCTTTCAACCCTATAAAAAAGTTTCTTAGGTTGCTTTAGTTGCACACATATACTACATTTGTGTTTTCTATCAGTTAAATTCATTCTTTTCATGAAATCAAAGTTTACATTACGCAACATAGCATTTCATACATCAGATGATTCAATATTATAAATAGAGGTAGAAAAAGATGAAGCAGAATTAGATGTTTTATTATTATTAAAATTCATATAAGAATTAATTTTAAATAAATACTCTATATCACACAAATAGCCCTTACAAAAGAAACACCTTATACTAAGTCCCTCAAGATCACTGAGTATAACTTCAGGCATTGAAATGTGTCTAACTCCCTCAAGAGTTAAAACCTTTTTCGAATGAAACTTTAAGTCCACACACCCTTCTCCCTTAACTTCAACAGTTAAATGATCCTTTAATATCACAATTCTTTGGCCTGATAAGAAACAAACAAAGACTACCAAGTACAAATGTACACATTATCCCCAATATCTACAATCTAATATTGTGACTAGAGGGTTTAAGAGATAAATACCTATCACCAGAAGGTATAGTAGTCACCACCATATTAACTATAACTCATTTAATGGGTACAAGTTTCTTAGCTTTCTTTGAGGGATAATTCTTTGCCCATTGTCCAACCTAACCGCAAAGCCAACACAGTTCATTTTGGGGTTTCTTTTGGATTTTGACCATTAGTTTATACTTTATTTGTTTTCCCTTAGGATCACTAGGTTGTTTCTCTCGGACCGTTAAGTTAACTCTAAGGATGTTATCTACAGGCATAATAGGTTTCTAACTTCTATGTTATTTATCTATTGCTATGTCGACCATTAGATTATCAAGGGTCATCTTACTCTTCTTTTGCTTGAGATCTAGATCGAAACCCTCCTAAGACTTAAGAAATTTTTCAATAATAAACATAACAATAAACTTATCAGAAAGCTCTATATCGGCTTCCTTTAAACCATGACATCAAAACTAAAACTTGTGAACCTATTCGGTCACAGATTTCTCTTCAATCATTTGATACTTAAGAAACTTTGCCACAAAATACTTTTCAAAAAGAGGTCTTCACTATTGTATTTTCGATCCAAGGCAACTCTCGATCTTTCACTATCATGGAAGGGGAAGAACTATATACGTCAAATAAAATATTCGATAATATAATAAAATATAACAATGACATAGGGCATCCTCCTTCCACTTGACGATTTTATCCAATCTTCTAGGGTCAGTATTATCTCATTGGGGACAATCTGACTCGATATACAAATGAAGCCCTAACATGGTTAACCAAATTTTTATATGTTGCTGTCAGTGTTTAAAATGGGAATCGACAAACCTTTTTGACATCAAAGTCAAATCGATCTTAGGTCAGAAGATAGACATGTTTACTACGAAAAAGTTTGATTTCTCTAAGATTGTTAGCAAAATTCGTAGAAATACATGCATAATAAACCAATATGCAACAAATGTAAACATGCCCCAATTAACAACAACCGTAGATCCAAAATAATCCATAAACAAGTTGTAATGAAAACAAAAGCAAAAACAATAATCAGTAAAGTTACTAATCTATGCGAGTCGCTCTTGCGAACTTGCCTTAGAGAAATCAACACCTCGCTATAAGTATGTATGAGTACCTGAGCCTTTCTCCCAAGATAAAAAGCACACATAACTCAAAAGACACGTACTTAGCTCCTGGTCGACCTCGACCACGCCTCAATTGTTGATGACAAGAGGAAAGGATGGTTGGGACCAGTCACACCAAAGGAAATACCATTGGTAGAGGAGAGCAGAGGATGGAAGCAGGAGGAGAGAGAGTGTTACCCCAAAATGTAATGATTAGGGAGCCCTAATCACTTATTTATAGACAGTGTGTTGGATCACAGATAATTCATCTTATCCAAACGACGCATCTCTCCGTTCCATAATTGTTCCAGGCTAAGCACTCTTGAATGTTAGATCAAAAGATTTTCATTCATAAAGATAGACCGAAGACAATTCCCAAACCCAAACCCAGGCCAGGCCCAACGCATGCATGTATGTGTGTGTGTGGTCCAGCATGTCTTCCCCAAACTCTTTAAACTAAGGTTCATAAGCTAGCAACTATATAAAACGATATGTGAGTTTGTCTCATTCTTCAATATGGTAAACTTTGTCTCCTCTTAGTCATCACATGCACAAGTCCCTCACATGTGACTTTTTCCAATTGACTTGCACATATATCATGATGTTTCAATTGAATATTTGAGATATCAACATGAATTAAATGTTATTAATGCACATAGGTTTAATAAACAACTTAATTAACATTAAATCCAACACTCTTTACATATCCATTGTCCAAGATCGAATAAGGTTGGAAAGAGTTGAATGAGAGACAGAGAGAGACACCGCCAACTTTGATTTCTTCATATAAGCATGCACACTCTGCTTTTGTCCATATGCTTCGTATGTCAAATATATGTGTGGTGAGCCGCTTTATCTGTATCAATTTCTACTTTGTATTGTAAAATAGATTCCCAAGTATGAAATAAAAGTAGGAACCAATTTTCTTCGGTGGTTTCTTTTGTTTTCGTTCACAAAATCTATTAGCTTCTTCGAATGTGGGTTGGAGAGAGAGGGGCAAGTCGCTTTATCTGCAAGTTGCACTGCGGATCAACCTAATTAGGAAGTACTAAGTGAAACAGAGAGAAGTGCCAGAGCTAGCAACGACATGATCCGGCGTGAGCTATATGATAACTTTTATCTGTCCATCAAGCAGATATGTTATCTTTCTTCTTGTCTTTCTACATAACTGCAAGCATAGAGGATGTTTAAATGATCATCAATTAAATGATCAGAAAGGTAATTGATTCCGTTCTTTTCATTTTGGTCTCACTTTCAAAAATAGAAAGAATGTTTCCCTTTAATATAAGAGAGAGAGAGAGAGAGAGAGAGGACACCAGAGAAGTGGTGGAGATGGCCCGGCATCATTTTTCAGCGTAATAGCATAATGAAAGTGTGAATACCAAAAATTGCGAGGATTTAAGGAGCCAATAATTGCTCTTTTCTCAACATGGGTACATGTAGTGAACCAACCGATGAATAATAAGTGTTATTATCACTAAGCTCATAAACAAATATAAAAAACTTCCTTTTGAAATTAGGCGTGGAGTTATAAATCACTACTTTAGAGAATTGGAGAAACCGAAGAGCCATCTCCAAAAGTGGAGAGATTTGAAATCAGTCTACCATGAGCTATAAAAGAAAGTGGTTGCTCACCACGTCAACCCAATCATCTAGCTACCGTTTCCTGTTGTTTTTTATTCTTAGTTGTAATCCTTACTTGTAGCCATTCTTTAAAGTCAACACAAATCTCCTCTTAATTCTCGTCTATTTTCTCTATGAGTTTAGTCATTCTGCATTCAGTTGCATAATTAAACTCATCACTATCTTGAATTCCAAAATTCTAAAAAATCTATTTATAGGTGGATTTTCTCGACATTCAAATATTTAAAAAGCTGGTGTTATCCACTATTGAATGGATCAATAACCACTCAAATCCTAGTTTGAATGATAGTGATACTGAGAAAATAATTTTACCCTATTAGAAACATTTGAGATCCCAATTGGTTGAACATATCTTTATGAAAAAAAAGCTATATGCAGTATATTCAAGTAAAAATCAGCCAATTCTTGATTTTCTAGAAAGATATCTCTGTTCTCTTTCTGAGAAATGAAGAACCGTCTGAATGAAAGTTTGCATGAGAAAGTTGTAGTCAAAAAAAGTATTAGGAGGCCTCATACCAAATTATTGATTGGATTTTGATAAAGATTGAAAAATTCACAAAGTCTAATTCTTATTGGAATTGGTTGATTTTTAGTCCATTGGTTAGCTCTTCAAGATTATCTTCAACTTATCCAAAATTACCTCAATCAGAGCTTTATTAAGGGAAATATAGACAAAATACAGCGACACTAACAAGTTGTTTGAGGCCAATCCAATTTCTATCTCGACATGACTTAGGAGGTTCCCGAGTTTCTGAACGATTTTGACCCAAACCTTGGCAGAACCAAGCATTCTCACCAAATTAGGATTCCAAAAATAAAAATGAAAGTCACTCGTCTTAGTCGTCCTATGAAAACAGAGCCCGAGTTTATTTTATTTTATCTTTTGCCTACCAGTGAAACCAGAGCCCAAAAGCTTCATTGCCACATTGTTCTTTCGGCAAAATGCAAACAGAACACAGTCACACTCTGACGGACTAAAGTTTCCCCGTGACCGTCTAGTATTAAGTTAAAAATATGAATAACATGATATTTTACGATGTAACCATTAAATAGAAAAGGGCTTGTATTGCACTAGATGCTACTGATCAAAGATGGGACTAATTAATGGACTATCTAAAAGGAAAACAGTTAAAAATAGTTGCTGGTTGCACCCACAGTTGTTAGCTCACCTGGCAGGGCTTTCCACTCACGAGATGAAGTTCGTGAGTTCCACTACCGGAGCATGCGTACCGGCTCCGGCCTCCACGTTGTAAACCAAGATTTTTGGCATGGCGGACTACCGGCCTCCAATGTCAACAAGTCCAATTAAATCCAAATAAAAATTTTCTTCCATTAAAATTATGAACCCAATGTACATATTATAGTGGGCTATAACAAAAACTATGTAAATATCTCACGATTCGTACACCACGGAGTGGAAGCTATAAGCTCCTCAATCACGTCTTGCAAACCGATTCAAGTCAAAATCTCCCCTTCAACAAGAAGGTTGCTCGACGAGATGGTGGCTGAGCTGGTAGCAACCCTCTGCTGCCTTGCCTCAACTGGGAGCTCTTTTTATTAGATAGGCAAGTGGGGTTAATCGACTGCAACGAGGTATATTCATGACAAAAATACAATGTACTTTACATTAGGAATCAGTCAATTGCATTAACTCTACTGCAGAGTACACCAAGGAGCACTAATACCCAGATATGCACATCTTGAGTCACAAAATGTTAGAAACCATGTACAGACCATATAGCCTGGTTCATAATGATCTGGATCCATACCCAGAACAGTATCAAGTTGCGTCGCACATCAAATCCAACACAAGACAATTGGAGATGTCCTAAAATCTGTAAAAGACTTCAGCTTCATCTGCTTATCAGATACAGCGAAAAAGGAAAGTAAATTGGACTCCAAGTCTCAATGGATTCGAGATGGCCAACTTGACAGTGAAGTTCCTTCGGGTTTTAGCTGAGCCAAAGTGGAGACAGTCGCAAATTACTCATGAAAAGGAAGGATATGATCAGGTTGAGACTCAGGCAGAGATAAGGAAACAGAAGGGGGAAGATAACAGTACAATTTTTTTCCTGTAGAAATCTCAAAACATACCCACATAAACTGAAGAATTTGATTGTTTGGCTTGTTTCATATAGCTCCATAAGTAGCTACGTGCTCAGGTTCTGAATCCTTTGGGCAGGTTCTGGAGTATGCTTTGAGCATTGAGAAAAACCTTGGTCCCATAAATCAGTGCGGGTCCAAACCGGTGTAAGAACCCCAAGTAGCAAACTTTTGGATCTTGTTAAGCTTTTACCTGAACAAATCTTAAATGAAATCTGAACGCTACAATGACGTTACATCAATTCAAGATCCAAATCCAGTACGTATTAAGTTTAACCCCATTTTGGATCCAAAGCTATACTTGAGTTTGGATGGGATATTCTGTGTATGGGATGGGATATTCTGCACACGCTATTTCCGTTTTGGTACTTTTTTAATATGCAGGAGGGGGGAAGGAGTTTTCACCTTGAAGGAGTGCACACGCAGTGCGCGCTACTCATACGTACTATAACGGCGTGTTGTATGAGTTTGACCCAGATACTGTATGGATAGATAGTAAGTGATAGGTTGGCTAGAGAGAGTGCTAGAGAGAGTGCTAGAGACTTGAGTGAGTCTTGTAAGCCCTTCATAATATCAATAAACCTCCATTCCTTTCTCTTGGTTTGTTTCGCCCCTCCCTTTCACCCATGAGTCATGTGTGAAAGTGAGAGAGTGCCGAGAGACTTGGTTCATGAGTGACAGCGGAGCCCAATGCTAGGAAGGAGTTCCTATACACTTCTTCTCATCCCATTGTGAGTACGGCCGAGTAGGAAAGCATCCTACTCCCATTATCGTGCCAAAATCCCCTCATTTTAAGGTGTTGAGAATGCCCAGTGACAAAGTGATTTTAGCGTGGATCGAGGTTGATATTGAGGAGAAATTGATGAGTCGATTGATCGTCATTAAAGATTCAAGTCCTTGCTGCAAAACAATTTCAATTGGCATATGTTTTTGATGAAAGTTCAACAAGGTTGACTTTTCAAGGATTGTTGACGACATTTTGTTCAGGCAAACGACGTCCTTTTATCCGAAATTCATATTGAAGAAAGATAGAGATGCATGGAGTCGATCGGATCCTAAACCGCGAGGTTCAGTGTGAAGGACGGTGCTCACATTTCTTGTGAAGGTTGCTGGAGGTTTTAGGTGCTCTGTGTGAGCGCAGCGGTGATGGTGATGACTCGAGGTTTCCTCACAAGGGCTTACTCAGACGATTGTATGTATTCTGGTATTTTTCCACACCTGAAATCTGTATATGACTGCCTTTTTATAGGCAGCCGCTCCCCCAATCGTCTGGCTTAATCTACTTGTGGCTTCCCTCGTTTGGGAGCTGTAACGGCGTTACTCTATCCAACCTTTCCTTTTGTAATGGCTGCCGTTACCCGAGCCGAGAATGGCCATATTCATTGTAACACAATGATCAGTTGATAAGGTTTTGATCGTTCACAAGGTGATCGGTGAAAATAGGTATAGATCACTCAGAAAATCGAGTGATTTGATTGTAATAGACTTCAAACACTCGGACCGAGTGCCACTCTGTGCAAAATGAAGCTAATCTCTCTTTGTTGAAGTGGAGATAGCCTAGCTGGGAATTGTAGAGATCAACCCACAATAGAAGACTGAGTCTCGATCTATGCAAAATGAAGCTAATCTTTGTTTGTTGAAGTGGAGACAGTCTAGCCGGGAATTGCAGAGATCAACCCACAATAGAGTAGATTAAGAGCAAATTGGGTCGATGTTGAAGCAAATCGAGCAGAAATTGATAAGGATCAAACAAAAATTGAGTGTGTTTCTGCAATCTTTTGTGGAAGAAATAATTGTCCGAGTTTGGTTGTTTTAAGTCTGTGTGTTGTTATTAAAGAAATGATTATATACATATTAGTAGCATTTCTAACTTTATTTTTCATTGATATCTCTTTCTAAGAACCATCATTGTATACATACATAAGCCATCATTATGTATATATTAGTAACAAAACAAGACAAACCTATGAAAATACAAAGATATTACTAAGAACCAACCTTTCAAAACTAAGAAAAATCCAAAAAATGGTACCATCAATATCTCTTTCTTTTTCTTTTTTCTTGTTTTATTTGATTCTGATAAGGTTTATAAGGAAATAATCGGTACTCGTTGTCTGCGAATAAGGTATCAATAATTCTCAATAGAGATTGGTATTTTTAAAATGTGAGGTGTGTGGATTATAAAAGGGGTGTGCATATAGTAATGCCGCTTTTCTACGGTTAGTATAAGTAGTTCTGATCGCTATATCCCTCTAAATCCCAATTGATCCCTTTAGATTGCATAGTTTTCTTTTTGTCTTTAACCATATTATAAACAACCCTTTAGCTTTTTGTTCATAATTTTATAACTACCTATTTTTCATCATTTACCCTGGTTACACCTTAAATCCTTTAGTTGCATTTACAACCTTTAGTTTCTTTTTTTCACACAATAAAACCTTAGTAATTGCATTAATTCAGAATAGTCTTTAACCTATTTGCCAGCTGACCCCAATAGGTTATATAATCTCTTCAATAGGTTATATAATCTCTTCAATGTAGGTTCAGCCATAGTAGTCCTATTTTAAATATTTGCATATCATTAGAATCCCACATCTGGACCTCTTGATTGTGCCCATCTTTCTTTCTTTTAAAATCTGATTTTTGTGGCATGTTCCTTTATCCCTCTAGTTGGAATTTATTTTGGACATAACATCTTATCAATTTCTATTGATTTAGATCACATAGCTTACATATTTATATTAGTTGCATGAATCATTTGCTTTTCTAGTTAATTAGGCATGCAAACACATCACATTCTAGCACATTTCGTATAAAGAAAAATTCTACAATTTATACTAGTTTCAACATATACATAATTTTGGCTTATACATGGATTAGTATTTTGCATTAGCTATAATCAATATTAATATAATTCAACATATAGAGTTAATTGCTAGCATTTCTCTCTTCATTTAATATTTTCTGAAATTTTCAGTACAAGCATAGCATAATCATTTGCATTTTAAGCACATACTCTTGGTGTAAATTTTAGCATATCACATAGATAAGTTTCAGCATATCAAATAGCATATAGTTGCATAACATATATTTCAGCATATTCCATTATACTTTGATTTTATTCATAGGATACACTTAGTCTTATTTCAATATATCATCATATAGTGCTTACATTATCCCATATTAGTTCGAATCGTTAAACTCACTAGAGTTAGTTGACCCTACTAAGTTCAAATTAAATTCATAGTTCACATTAAAGGTCCATATGCAATTAGGATCCTTACCCAATTAGAACCTGTATCCAAGTTAGAACAAAACCTCAAATTAGAACCCATATCCAAGTTAGGACTAAACCCATTTAGGGTCTATATGCAATTTAGGAGTCAAAACCCCAATTAAAACATGTATCCAATTTAGAATCCGAATCGAATTAGGACCCAAAACCAATAGAAATAGGAACCCTTTTGTGCTAACATTTCAATTCAAGTATGCATGTAATTTTCTTTTTATTAGACAAAAATTTTGTACCGCAATAGTGCTATGGGAGAAAATCAGAATGTAAGCAACTAATATGTAATAAAGATTAGGGTGCAAGAATCAATGCTACTAGGGGGTGTTCATGAATAATAGGGCGGCCAAGGGATATTATACAATGCAACAAAATGATTTAGGATTCAAGATAATGATTCAAGATGCAAAAACAAAATTATTGGATGCTATGATAATTAAAAAGATACTATGTGATTACCTAATGATGATAACTATGGTGTCCTAATAATGATATCTATAATAACTTAAATGCAATGATGATCAATGATACACTAGATGTGATAATGGATCCATTATAACCTAGATGCAATGATAGGTCAATGATGACCTAATGTAAAATTTATGAACCATCATGCAAAGCTATGGTAGGAAAAGCAATAGGAATGGATGTGGGTGTATGTAAGTTAAATAAAGGTAATGCAAATAAGGTGAGGATGATCTAACGGGGAAAGGACAGTGACGATAAGACTGTCTATATCATCCAAAAATAAAAAGGTTAAGGAGTTGTAATGGATACTATTTGGTAATACTAAAAGTAGATGGGGTATTAGATCAGTTTATGCCAAAAGAAATAGAAAATAGAAGTCGATAGCACTAAAGTAGGTAAGAAGGCCTTAGGAATAGAGTTACTCAATCAGGAATATCAACAATGCGCCTATACATGACATTATTCATAGTACTCTACTCAAAAAGAAATCTTAGAGCAAGAATTTCTCCAAGCGGCTCAGGATGGTATTGTTAGCTACTGACAAGGCAAGAAAGGAATATGCATATGCTCTAGTAGATGGTATTAAGGAACAAGGAGCAAAAATTAAAGTGGTGGCCAAATCACTAGAATAACCTAGAAGTTTGTAAAGCCAAAAGACAAGGAAGTTATAATTCATCAAAACCTACTCCTCCTTCTCATTGGTTATGGGCTTCAATGAAACCCTAATAGGACAAAGCTTTCTAAGTTGTAGAAGAAATATGTGGGGGAGAGAGATCATTGACAGCTTGAAGCTTGCAACATAAAAAAGGAAGGCATGTGATTGCATGCACATTAAGAAGTGTCAATCCAACCATCCCAAACCCAAAAAGAAAGTAATTCATTTTTACAAACCACAACAGTAAAAAGTCATAAAGAAGATTAAGTGAGATGGGAAAATGAGACTAAAAGAGTTGATGAGACGATTGATTCTTTGTTTTAATAAGGGTTGATCCCCTGTCATATGTTAATAATTAAATTGGCATAATTTTCATAAGAAACATTATTCTTTGTTGTTTCATTTCAACACTTTCACGGTCTTTCTCTTTCTCTTTTCAACATATTCAACGTCAAGTTTCTTAGACCTTTATATTTATATAGAAACTCTTTAACGTTGCATTTTCAAGTATTCAAACCATCTTAAATGAGATTAGTTTGGTAAAATATTTATATCTATAAAATATAATCTACACCTAGCTTTTCCATTCACAAAACAAGAAAAGACTGCATCTCGAATGCTTCTCTTGGGTCCACTAAATCAGTCGTTGAATACATAATTGAACCTTTTTTCTGTAGTCTTTTCGCGTTGTAGTTAACACGAAGTACACAGACAATGTTCGTGCTACCTGAGTGATAGGAAAGCATTGTGACACGCTGACACGGTCGGTAACCTGCTTATAACACGAATAAGATTTACACGACAGGATTCGAAACCCACTAGCATTCAAGCCTAACTATTCAGATTCCTGTTCGATTCAAGATATTCGGACATAGTGTTGAGATACGGTTGACACTTGTCAACTAGGAACGCTAAGGATTATTTATACATGGCGTCTGTTGATCCACGTCGGGCGGCGGTCTGAAGCTCTGCCTGACAGAAGTTCAATAGCGAGACGCTACGGCACCACGAGCCGAGGCGCCGAGTTTTAAATATCTTCAATGTGGACAACCGCGCCGTTCATTCCAACAAGCGAAAAGGAAACGGGACGGGACAAGAAGGCGTAGAAAGCGGGGAATCGAAGTACAGAGGACAAGCGCGAATTCGTTTCGTGGACCCAAAAGGGGTGACGATGACGTTTCTCCTCTCGCCGTCGGGCTCCTCGCGCGTGTATAAAAAGGGCGAGCGCGGGAGACGGAGAGCAGGGGGAGAGCGATAGAGGCTGTGATGGGGCGAGGCAAGGTGGAGTTGAGGCGGATCAAGGACCGGGCGAGCAGGCACGTCTGTTTCAGCAAGCGCCGGAACGGGCTTATGAAGAAAGCGTACGAGATCTCGGTTCTCTGCGACGCCGAGGTTGCGGTCATCGTCTTCAGTCCAAAGGGGAAGCTCTACGAATTCTCCAGTCGCTCCTCGTACGCTGTCTTCTTTTTGTGCTTATTCGCCTTCTTCCGTAGGGTTTTAGCAGTTTATCTTGTTTGCGGGGCTTAGTCGAGTGGGAAACTTGCGTACTTCAGTGTTACTTTTAGTGTATATTTGTTTGTGTTAGGTTAAATCTGTATGATGAATTTTTTGTGCTCATCTCTTGTTCTAGTTCAGCAAGTTCTTGAGCAGAACTTTGATTTTCGTGATTCTCACAAAGCTTCTTTTGTTCTCCATTGCTCGACTTTATGCTCGTCGGTAACTAGTTCTTACGAGTTCTTGTGTGCTTCATTCCAGTTTCTTCGGTTCTCATTTAATGATATTATCCGTCTCAAATCTTTTCCGTTCCTTACTCTTAGCGTTCTATCGCTTGCCGACGTACTTTTAGTGGATCGACCCAAAATGGTTGGCTGGTGGACTGCTGTTAATGAAAATTCATAATTCCCTATTCTTAACAATAGGGCCGGGGGACTTCTTGGTAGATATTATTTTTCTTCTGCCGTAATTTATTCGACTTGAGACCTATTTAATTCGCATTCTATCTCCTGAGCTATTCGTTTGTCTATGAGAATTGTTCATTCAGCATATCTTAAATGTCAATCGTGCAAGCTTTATTAGACCGACTCACGCGTGCGCAATTAACTGGCCATCTCTTCTCGTGTGAGTGTGGAATTTGGTGAATTTAATTTTTCACTTACATTTCCATTTCCTTTTTCTCTTTTCACTCTTCGGAGTCCGTGGTTTTCTGTGATGTGAGTATATCCGGTCGCTGCCCCTGCTAGTTTGTTCGTCTGAACTATTTTCCCCAGTTTGCGAGAACTGCTCTCCTAGGAGCTTTTATGTGTTTCTCGTTGAGGACTCTTTGGGAACGTAGACTGTGCCGTGTTGACTGTCGTATGCATTAGTTCGATGGAGTTAGCTGCTTGATTCTTGACGAGACTTGGACTTTATTCTTGTCCTAGTGCAAGTTGCATATGGAAACGCTCCTAAGGTGTAATAATCTTTCCCAAGGTGTCCTGTCACTGTTTATTATATTTTCGGTTCGCTTTCTGTCTGTTATTTTTAGTTTACTATGCGCTGTTTTGAAAAGCTGCGCTGTTTTGAAAAGCTGCGCTGGTTTTTGAGAGCTTGAAAGAACTAAGACATGACATGGTTCGCTTTCCCAAGCTGTTTGTTCGCTTTTCATTATACTTGAAAAGAAAATTGTACCTTATACCAAAAGTTACAACTACAGTCTATGAGAGCTTGAAAGAATAATGACCGGGATAGAAATCGACTAATGTACAAGACATAAACATTTTGTGGGCTGAATATTATGAAATGGTTAACTAAGACATATAGAAGTCAAAAGAGCTTAGTGAGCATGACAGACAAAAGAGTGCCATGATATTTGATGCACTCACTATATTGTTCTGAAATGTTCTTTACAATGATTTTATAGTATGATGGTGGACCTGGAAAATTCATGAGACATTTAACAATCTTTAAATATATAGAAAGTCAGAATAATAAGTTTACTACAGTATTTTCTTATGTACTTGTGACATAGTTGTGAAAAGTAATAAAATATGAAAAACATATTCATAAGACATGGTTTTCTAAAAAGAATGAGAAATGATTGATAATTTTGTTTTCCACTGAAAATATAACAAGAAAATCCATTTTTTCGGCAAGATAGATGGCTGTTGACTGAAATTTGGAAGCAATACAAGGATCATTTACGCTTTGGATTCATCTGGCTGCATCTTCTTTGCTTAGCTGCTTTGTTGGCATCATGTTCTTTGTCCTTTTCTGGATTGCTTGTTTTTCATCTCCACATAATGCATTTTTTAGACAGAATTTATCTTGTTAGGTAGGTTTTCTCTATTCACGGGCTTAATCTTTGACTGCCATGTGAAGTCCTTGAGGGGCACAAATGTATAAATAAGGGACATATGGGACTTGGAGGCGGGTTGAATCAATGATTTCTTGTATTTTGAATTTTTGACCGTTTACTTCTTATTACTCAGCTTCCTTTGGATTATCCCAGCTTTTGTAAGCATAATTTTATCCTGGCGGTGCCCTTTGCGTGGACGATACCATGCAAGATTCTTAACTAAGACCAAGATGATTGATGTGCATTAATGCAAAGGAGTCTAAAAATGTTAAAAAGAGAAATAGAAACATACAAATGGAGGTACTAAAAGTTTACCAGAGAGGAACGACAGGAAGAGTTTTTTTTATGCTTTTCAAGTGATACTTGTACCTATATATATGTGTGTGTGCATGTAGGTGTCTATGTATCTATGTAGATATTTATGCATGCATGCATGTTTATGAAGAACCCTTATATATCAAGTCTAGAAAAAATAGTATTTTGAGTGGAACTTTAGTGGAGTTCAGTGTGTTCACTTAACTTCCGGTACATTGTCCTTATGCTTTAACTGGATAGCTGCAACAATGTTGCATGTGCTCGCTTGATGTGGTGAAGATGGCGTATAACCGCAGTTGGCAATTTTCTTGAAGTGGCATCACCTTCTGTAGTGGCTTCTATCAATACTACTCCTTGACTCGATGCTTACATGTAGATCAATTCCTGGTGGATTCAAACTTCATAAAGTTTGTTTCTAGCCATGTCTAATAGCTGCTTAACTCTTTTGATGAATGTGGTGCATCTAAGGGCAATCAAGCTGGATTTGCTATTAGATGGCTTGATTCTTGATTATGATAGTAGGTTTAAAGAACTAGATTGAAAATTTTAACACATGAAATGCCCTTGGTAATTAATTCTAGTGACAAACTACAATATTTAAATGTGTAAAAGTTACTTAACATGACTATTGTTTGCTTGAAGTTGATAAAATTATCCTCGAGAAAATAGAGCATAAGAAAATAAAACATATCCTGTTCAGTTATTCGAAGAATTGTTAGGTAAGTGTCTCATACAACAGAAAACAATTGTATTCACGTTAAGGATACCTACTATAGAGATATTAGCTTGTCGAGATGTCTTTAGAAGGAAAGAAGGAGAATTTGTACATGTCATTTATTGATCTAAAAAAAAGCATATGACAGTATCCTATGATATATTTTATAGAAAATCTTGGATAAGAAAGGTATTCCCCTACTGCACATCAACTTTATAAAGGACAAAGGACGTATACTAAATTGCAAAAGCATGTCTTAAAACTTATGGAATGGTTTATGATATCACAAAAACATGTGTTAAGACTTATGAAAGGATATACCAATTTCTCCATTGGAACATTAAACTGACATCTATTTACCTTAGTTATAAATGAATAGACAAGGATCATTCGTACCTTGGTATAGTTATTTGTAGATGATATTACATTGACGGATGAATCAAATAAGGAGTTAACAAGAAACTTGGAAGGATTGGGAGAAACAATAGAAACAAAGTGTTTTATACTTAACATGGTGAAGATAAAATTTACGTTTGGTAATTTGGCTGAAACATATGATACAAAGTTTAAATTAGTGTTTCATCCGTCAAAAGAACAATTTAAAATACTTCAAGGCAAACTTTTTAAGATGCTGAAAACATTAATGAAGATATTGTATATGAAATGAATGCAAAATTGCCTAAAATGGAGAAGTACCTCGAGCATTTTGTCTCAAAGTATCTTATGTGATAAGAAAATGGAATAAGTTTTAAAGGTAAAATATTATATAATAGCAGTTAGACTGATGATATTACACGATGCTGGTTGGGCAGTCAATAATCAATAATGTATAAAAGATATCAATGACAGATGAAAATATTGAGGTGGTCACACAACAAACATACATATCCTTATATTAGATATAAAGTCGGACTAGCAAAGATAAAAGAGAAGATTATTTGCTATTTCAGATACTAACATTGTTAATTGCGTATTGAACCGTATACCATAAACATGAATATTGTTTCATATAATGGTACAATATTTTTTATTCGCTTAAACTAAAAGGAAGTTGATCAATAGCCTATGATAAACATCATACAATATTTTAAGATATTGTGTCTCAAGCAGTGTTGTCCGACGCGTATCGTATCGCGTATCGCTGGGCTCCACGATACGGGCGTATCGTATCGTATCGTATCGTACTTTAATATTAAAAAATTATAAAAATTATTTAAAAAATCAATAAAATTAGTAAAAATCCGAAAAAAATCAAGAAAATTCTGGAAAATTTTGAAAAAATCTGGTAATTGCTTTAAATTCATATAATGCAAAGTTTAGCACAAATTGAACATTTAATATTGAACAATTGCATCCAAAATTATATATTTTGAATCAAAAAATGAAATACATTTATATTTTACATATTGTAAATTTGTATCAGGATCATTAACTAAATAATCTTCATCTTCTCCTTGATGATGTTGTTGTACTTCAAATTAATTCATGCAATGTCTTCTTCAGTTAGGACTTAGGAGTGCATTTTCTTCGTTATCTTCCATAATTCACTCATGTAATATATCAAAATTAACAAACTGCTATCTTTGTACATGTAGTCATATTTGCTAATTTTCATATGTGAGCAAAACAAAGAGCTCCATTTCTTTGATTATTGAGTCTATGACACCTTAATGATGTTATATTATTACTTGATAATGTCCCCTTTTTCTCTTATTGGAGACTAGCTTTTTAACTAATGCATGAGCTTCATTTCTCACTTCACAGACTGAGTTAAGCCTCACACACATTGATCATGTTCAACTCAATGGAAGTCATGTAACGTGAACCTTAAAATAGTGAAGTTGTGAAATCCCTACTCAATGAACCGAGAGAATTAAATGTTTTTAATTGTTTACGATCTTATGAAATTAGAAACTGTTAGCAAAAATATACCTAAAAGTTGTAACAGAAAGGGAAATGATTTTGTCATAAATTTTTTTTTATACATTATTTTTATTAAATAAATGAAATTATAAACCTAAATTATAAGCATATTGGAGGATGCCTTTAAGGGAAGTGAAGAGAGGGAAAGAGAGGGCAGAAACATGCAAAAAAATTTGAAAAAATTTTTTTTTTTGAAAAAAAAAATTTTGAAAAAAAAAAATTTTTGAATTTTTTTTTTGGGCGTATTGGTACGGGCCGTATCGTACGATACAGTACCGTATCGTACGATACGACACGATAACCTGTATCTTACGATACAGGTTACCGTACGTATCGCACCGTATCGTACTTATCTACCACGATACAGTACGATACGGTGCGATACGGATAACACTGGTCTCAAGGCTTCCGACAGCTAACGTAAAACTTTGTCGGACTTATCTACCATGGATTCTACAAATTGTGATAGGATTCTGTAGAAACAAAGAATCCATGCAGCTGACCCCATCTAGTATGGGAAAAGGTTTAGTTGTTGTTTGTTTTGTTTGTCTCATTTTATCATCCTATGCCGACAAAAAATATAATGGTACCAAAATAGGTTTATGAGATGCTGCTTCTGATTTGATTGACCCTGCTTCTGCCACGATATTTGCACATTTAAATGCTACTACTGTACTATCAAGATATATGTCCTTTCTCCGTTGAGCAAAACATCCTCTGCACATATACACACACACACACACACATATATATATATATATAATGGTTATATATATAATGGTTGAAGTATGTCAACCTATTTGCTTTATGTTGATATCACACCAATCTTATTTTGTTTTAGATGAACTTGACAGATGGAAGTCAAGTTAAAATATATTGGTTGCATGTTATTTTTGAAAGATAAATTGTGTTTGTAGGTGAGACAAATTCTTGAAGTGAAGTTATTAATTGCTTTTTTGTTATAAAGGTAGCGCGAAGCCTTAAGATACGCTAATGTGGACTTCCATGGGAGAAAACTACCATCAACGGCAAGGATGTGAGTGTACTGCCAATTCGACTAACACTTTGGGTGCTGAAGTTTGAGTAAAACAAAGAGGTTTATGAGGCTATGTTAGTAGCATTTAGCATTCTCAAGAGGACCTTTATGTGGTAAAAGTGTGGCATAAGTGTTGAAAGGTAGATTTAATAGTGGTGGTACTTCATCTAGAAAATTTGCTATTTTATGAAAATCATTGAATACATTTGCTATGATATGAATATTGTGTTTTAGCATAAAATATAACCCATAAGATATATATATATATATATATATATATATCAGTATCACATAATGTACCTCACTTGTAATAACAAAAGAAACATAAAACTTCAAATTTGACTAAACTTATTTTAATTTGAACCATGCCTGATTGAGTTGTTTAATCTAAATTAATCCAATCAATGTTTTCCACCTCATACAAGTTAGGAACAACATCATTGACCCACTTACAAGAGTATGCAACTTATATACGCGATGAAGTCCACATACAAGGAGGTCACATATACACACTTGTACATGTGGTACATGATGCTGTTTAACAGAAACTATAGTAAAATGGACTGATTAGGCACTCGGATTATGTACTAGGAATCCTAGTGCATGATTGCATTTGTTACCATCTTTCATTGGGGTGTTTTTGGGATAAATATGTACATAAGTAGATGTATCGTTTTTCCATTTTGCTTCTAATGTTGGTTTTCCTTTAGTGTCATTTTTCCTTTTCTATCAACTTTCTTTCTTTTCCATGTTCTTCTATACCCTTTTAAGGTTCTTCCTTTTTCTTCTATCCCCTTTTCCGACTTTTCGTTTTTTTCAATATTATTTTCTTGATCTTTTCATGTTATTTTTTTGCTCTTTTTGTCTTGCAACCTCCATTTTTCCTTATTTTGCTTTCTTGTATCTCTTTGACTTTTTATGTCTTTTTCCTAATGTCTCTTTTTCTTCTTATCTTTGTATAGTTTCTTTCTTATTTTATTCCTTCTTTGTATATTTCTCCCACTTCTCTTCTTCTTTATGTTTTTTTATTTTTTTGTGTTCTTGACTTCTCTTGAGCTTGGTATTTTCTTTTTTTATGCTTTATGAATTAAAAAATTCAAATTTCATAAGCTGACATGGTTTTTCATCAAGCTTTTCCCACACTAGGTGGAATTGGATTCAATGGTTTGATCATGCTATAGAGCTCGATATTATCATGTTTAATGATAGAGTTGACAAGGCTGGCCCATATTGTTCATTGGGTTGGATTTTGGTTGGCCTAGCTCATGCCATGTCATATCGTATTATATATTTATAATATGAATATAAACGTAGTCTCTTTCCATATCAGATGGTGCATGTGGAACTGTTATAGTGGGGTCACTAGTTGCGATGCTTGGTGCTTTGGTTCTTCTTCGCTCATCAACCATTGCTCGTCAACCGTTTTACGTCAACGGTTGTACATGTGATTGAGACTTCACACCTTCAGTTTAAGGTCCATACTATGTATGTGTGCATTCTTTTGACCCTGTGGGCCAGCTTAGCTTGGTTCACCTCGGCTCTCAAAGCTAGACTGATCGAGCGATTACCCCTATATAATGGGCTAGAAAATCTTAATCCTACCTCAACCACTTATTTTTCTAGACTCAGGCTCATTTTGACACCTTTGCCAATAGTTTCTTTCAAACACTTTTCCATTCTTACACTTTTTATTGGATCTTTTTTTGGTTACGGAAACTCCACTTATGTAAAGGATTATCCTTGCATGACCAGTTTCAAGATTGGATAAAGGAGGAGGGTTGTGTTAGGCTTCCAATAGCCAGCGTAAAATTTTGTTGGATTTTTATATTATGAATTATACAAATTATGATCATTACGTTGGGGCATGTCCTCTTAAGGACGTATTGTAGAGCTCGAATACAGGGAAAAGTAAGCAAAAACTTTTATAATTTTGCTCGGATGTAGTTAAATCAATTATAGAGAGGGTTCTCACATCATTGATGGTCGTGGGTAAAGAAGTTAGTCTCATTATATTGTTACTTAAATGTAGTGAACAAATTATGGAGAGGGTCTCTGCATTTTCAAAATAGACGAATGCAGGATAAGAAAGCTAGTCCTAGATAATAAGATTCGTATTGATTTTATTGATAAGATAGGTTTTAAGCATCTTAGTTCTCGAAAGATGATATTTTATATGAGAAATACCTTCATGCTTAACTTCATTGCAAAAAATATACTTATTCACTAACCTATTATCTTCATACAATAAAGTGCAATACTTCAATTTTAGATCAGCTCAATCAAAAGCCATTAAGTAGAGAAGATAAACAATAAAATGAAAGAAACTTTTGGAAAATCTAGAATCATGAAACCTATGAAAATCCCAAATGTTTTAAGTGAAAATAGGTGTTATTAAAAGAAATGGATTATATCACAGATTTGATAAAAAACTTAGAAATGGAGAAAAATGATTGAGTAAAAAAACTTGAAAATTTTAATATTTTTCTACAAAATCAACAAAAGCAGTATGGAGAAAGGGTTTCAGAACAAAGGATTGGAGTGAAATAAGGTTGGGGATGAAAAAAATGAATTTTAGAAACTTGGATGCCGGGTTTTTATACCCATAAAAATTGGACATCGATTTATATGATACAGTACGGTAAATCACACAATGCGATATACGTGCTTGTATCATGTCGTATTTTTATATGATACATGAAAAAATCATATTGTATCGTATCGTAGGATACACTATGATTTTAATAACATTGGTGTAAATATCTTCTCGGCTATTTTCTCCCTTATGAAGTTGTAGTCAACCTCAATATGTTTTATCCTTTCATGATAGACAAGATTAATAATAATCGGTATAGCAATTGTGTTGTAATAATAAAGGAGAATTGCACCACCAGTTTCAATTCCAAACTTCTTCATTAGGGACTTTAACCAAAGTCCCTCACACATCGCTTGAGCAAGAGTTCTATATTTTGCTTCGGCACTAGATCTAGCTATGATTATTTGTGTCTTACTCTTTCACGAAATAATATTGTCTCCAATAAGCGTAATATATTCAAAAGTAGACTTTTTATTATCTAGAAATCCAAGTCCATTCTACATAATGCATAGCTAGGAGTTTAATTTAAGATGTCATAATATGTAAAAAATATCCATATGAGCTTTAGTTGGAGCATGCATGAACTTGCTAACTATTTTCACTGCATATGCAATATTTAGACGAGTTATAGTAAGATAAATAAACTTTCCTACTAATCTTTGGTACTTGCTCATGTCTTCGTACGGTTCTTAAATCACCAAGATACAATTTTTTATTGGTTTTCATTAGAATTTCACCCGTTTTGCATTCTATCATATTTATATCCTGAGGTAAGTTTATGATATATTTTTTTTGAGTTAAGAAACACCTTTGGTAGAACGTAAGACTTCAATCCTCACATGGTAATGCAGACGGTCTAAATCTTTTAAATCAAAAGCCTGTGAAGTTTTGTTAAGTCTGGTAACCTCAACATCATCCCTTGTATCCTAAGTTGATTATGTCTTCACTAAATTTTTCGAACCAAGCTTTTGAGGATTGTTTAAGATTATATATAGTCTTATTTAATTTACATATCTTATCTTTTCGTCCCTCATTATCAAATCCGAGAGGTAGATCCATATAAACCTCTTCATTAAGGCTTCCTTATAGAAATGTTTTGTTCATCACATTTTCCATTCTTTATGTGTAGGTAGGCTTATGATAAATGTTATAGATGTGAGTTTTGCAACTGAAGCAAAAATCTCATTATAGTTAATTTCATATGATTGATTATCATATATCCTATCCTTTGTGTGGAGTTAGTTTCATAATAAATCTTATAGATGTGATTTTTGCAATTGGAGCAAAAGTCTTATTATAGTCAATTCTATATGATTGACTATATCTCTTAGTTACTAGTCTTGTTCTGTAATATAAGACTATCATCATCTTTAAACTTAACTATGTATACCCACTTACAACTCACTTGTTTTCTGCTCAAGGTCAAATCAATAATGGTCCAAGTAATGTTTTTTTGCAGTGCATCTAATTCACTATGCATGACCTCCATCTATTGCGGAAATTGACTAGCTTTCTCCATATTACGATAGGATGTAGTTTAACATTCATAACAAATTTTGATAGTTTCTTAAAGTATTTTGGTAAAAGACATATTGAAAAATAGAAGACAAAGTACAAGATCTCTTACCTTTTTGAATAGCAGTAGGAAGATCAAATTCAAAAATCAAGGAAGGTAGTTGATCTGAATATGAGGAGAAGTCATTGGTTACGTTGACTTAAGGATGGGGCATTCCCACTTTCCTTTCTCCATGAGAGTAGGTCTTAATCTCTTTGAGAGCATATATATATATATATGTATATATAGTTGACTATAGGACTAGTGGGTTTCCCTTCAAGGGATAATAAGGGGTTGACTCACAAAAGGTAATATCCAAGGAAGTATAAGTCTTTTTGTGTAATGGATCATAGCATTTATACCTTTTTTTTAAGAAGTGGAGCGTTTAATAAAAATGCATTTAGTGTCTCTAAGATCTAGCTTATCTCGAACATGTGGTGATATGAACATAAGCGACACATCAAAGAGACAAGGTGGAATATGAAACAATTTGACCTCAAGATTAATAATCCTCCATGGTAATACAATACTAGGCATCTTGTTAATAAGATACAGAGATGTTAGTACCGCATCATCCTAATAAGACTTGGGAGCACTACATTCAATAATTAAAGTTGTAGCTATTTCAATGATATGTCTATTTTTCTTTTTTGCTACTCCATTTTGTTGTCGAGTATTAGGGAAAGAAGTTTAGTGCATGATTCCATGTTTATAAAGGTATTCTTGTAGTCGATCTAATATATATTTTCTACCATTATCGAAATGGAAAATTCATAATGAAGAATGAAATTGGGTTTTAATGAATTTATGAATAATAGAAAAGATAGCATAATCTTCATCCTTTGATTTAGAAACGAAATACCCATGACCACTCAGAGAAGTAACTGGACAAGAATCCCCAAACATCAAAATGGATCAACTTAAAAGGTTTAGATATTGTAGATTCACTACAAGAGAAGAAAACACGATGATGTTTTACTTTCTGACGAACATCACAATGAAAAACTACGTTACTAAACTCGAGAGGAATGTTAGGAATCATGCTTCTAATTTTTGACATGAGCAAGTGTTTCAGGCAATCATGCTATAATCTAATTTATGCTTTTGTAGTAGTTGTGGCTCATAAAGTATAGACCGTGGGTGTTGCATATAGTCCTCATTGATGTAAAGCCCCTCTTTCAAGCTATGTTAACCAAAGATTCTCTAGATCTTACACATAACAAATTGACAGAAAAACTAGGAACGTAAAGAACAAAGAGTAAATCAAATAATAAAGTTCTTCCACTTCCCTTTCCTATCGTGAATGTACCAATCTAATTAGTTCATTGTTATGAAGTGGTTGATAATTAGACAAACAATTTTGGTCCCTAACCAAATGATTAATTGCACTTGAATCTACAACCCCATATACGAGAAGTAGAAATACCCGTCACCACTAATGAAGTCTCAGCCATCGTGGCATGGGACTCGGAGGTAGAAGGTTTCTCACTAAATTGAGATTCTAAGCCCTCTATACGCTTTAGTAATTCAGGAATGTTTATCATATTTGTACTTTTCAACAAAATTTTTGACATATTAACATAATTTACCTTGTTCTTGACGAAATTAAGCTTCTTGATTAGATCCTAGCATTGTTCTTTTGATGACGATTCTCACTATAATGACAATATCTCAACTTTTCTTTTCATGAACAGAGAGACTGCCACGTCCTCTACGTCGAGAATCAAATCATCCTCTCCCATGATAGGATTCATATTAATTTTTCCCAATAAGCATTGTCTTATCAAGATTGGAGACATATTCTCAAACCCCTTTTATCTTTCTCTCTAAGAAGTAAAGAGTATATACACTGTACCTAAGGAGGGAAGTTTTTCACTTCTCATAATATTAACTTGAAATTCTTCGTACTCATAAGAGAAGAAACCCCTCACAACGGGTCAAATACCTTGCGTTTTCAGCCCCCTCAATTCTTTCTTTAGAACATGTAGTACATTTGAGATGCTTGTATAGAATTGCAGTTCATCCCACAAACCACATAGGTCTACAAATCAGTCACGTTCTATTTCCTTTTTTGTACTTTTTAATCTCCTCTAAGATCTTATATTATTTTGCAACATTCTTTTTTTCGAGTAGGCTTTCGATATGACTTTTCAAATGTTTGCGGCCTAATCTAAGTACATGAATGTTCTCCCGATTAAAGGGACCATAGGCTGCAAAAGTCAAAATGACACCAGTGCATCATCTCTTTTCTATTTGAAAAAAGTTGAATTGCCCTCATTAGGGTGTGGTTGGGTACCTATAAGATATTTCCATTGTCCTCTAGCTAAGATTGCTAATTTGATAGACCTGACTCATTCTTGATAGTTTCTACTTTCTACCATCAAGTTTAACATTCGTTACTTAGAATGATTCTAACTTGTTTCTTGATTGGCTTTCAGAACTTGGGTATAAACTCTTCACATGTTTACCTTTATCTGCCATATCCCCCCTTCATGTATCTGTTCAAACACAGCATAAGGGAAAGTTGTTATGTCTCCTCCCCCTCTTCTTTTCCTCACAACATGCAGCAGTGAGCAGCAACATGTCAATCACAGAACTAGTCCTTCTCTATTGCAAAATTGGTCCTTCTCCAAGGTCCACTGCAGCAACAACCCTCGCAACAGCTAATCAAACAGAAACGCAGCAGCAACCTCACGAACCACCACATCATTTACAAAAACAACAACAACAACAACAACAACAACTAAGCCTTTTGCCATACTAGACGGGGTCGGCTAAAGTCATTTACAAAAACAATGCATGATAATTTCTTGATAGGAGATCACCCATGGGCCCTCTCTCCTTAATCATACATTTTCACACACTCACCCTGATTTGATGACAGATATTTAACTGGTAATAACTTAAAGGACTAATATACCCTTACACTACCACATATTTGATAAATAAAGAAGTGAAGCAGAAATAGGATATAAAGACAGATCTAAACTAATCCATAGGTCCATACAAAATCTAGTATCCTTTCAACAGTCTTGAGGGTAAAGAGGCAACAAAACGAGAGGTAGGGAGGTCCACATGCCTCACCTTGTCACGATTCTTAAGTGCAACTTTGAATGACAATCTTTTAATGACAGGGAAACTATAATTCGGAAGTTTGTTGAATCGAGAATAAACAAACTTTATTTTAGAGCAAGTTTTGTTTCATAAACCTCAAAATTTCTTTTTTTTTAATGTTTTGACATTTAGTCTTATTCAATTGGTAGTTACAAACAGTGATGCATTAGTATTATACAAGCAATATAAAGAGAAGCTCCCCAATCCTAAAACAAAAATTATGCACCTTGCGATGAACATGGAGTAGGTAGTACATCTTCAAATACTGAAACTTATTTACTTAGTTCTAGAGCAAGAAAATTTCCCATACCTCCTTGTTTCAAACTAGTGAATTTGTCTCTTAGTCATACAAATAGTAGTGAATTTGTCTCTTAGTCATACAAATAGTTGATATAGTTTTTAATGTGCTATTTCTTCAAGAGACTTTAAGCTTCTTTAGTATCTATAATCGTCTTTAACTTGGTCATCAATGTGAATTATCATGCTCTTCTTTTACTTTGATTATGCTTGTGAAGTTTTGTAAAAATTTTAGATTTATTCTCCAATCATTGAGCCTAAGTGTTGTAGTTGATTCTTGTAAAGAGTCGGAGTCATTTTCTTGTTTTTGATTGTGCATGCCAACCTTAAAAAGTAAGTGTCCTAAACGTCGAAAGAGCCGACGGAGCTCGCAACGTGACCGACACCTGGCTCTCAGGCCGGATCAGCCTTAGCGGATTTTCAAAGTGATGTAGCGGATAAGTAGTTCATATGGTCTTTGATAGGGAATGTGAGTTGGACCCCTCTACAGGATGCTAAGGGTCTGGAATGGACCTTTGGTATCCGTTTAACTCATACCATGCAACACGATAAAGATTTAAGAGTAAAGGCAACAAAGACGTGTTAAGTGCATGCTTTATTGATAGCATAAAGGACTGCGCGATGCCAACACTCTAAAGATCTTATTGACATGATACTTGTTGATTTATAAAAGGTTACGATATAATACCTAAAGATATTCTTTGATGGGTACCTCTTATAGAAATCAACCTCAATCTCGTAAAGGATGCATGATGCAACATTAACTTATGATTGGACTCATAGCGATACTACCAAGGGTTTGGCACTAATTTCTTGCTTCTTTTATTTTGCTTATGGATGGATCTACTAAAGCACATTCTAGATAAAGTGCCTTGATGCAAGTTATTTTGTAAAAACAGTGTGTTGGTAGAAAAGACCTATGTCATCAACGATGGAAGCAATCAGTTAGCACTTGACCGTAATTTAGTGTTAGCATAACAGATTTTGGGGCATACAATCTTCGAAAGCTTAGGAATGTATAGTTTTTCATTGAAAACTAATGAGAATTATGCATGGAGCAAGCCTCATAACCTTAAACCAATGTAAATAAAATAGATTGTAAAATCAATTATAATGCAACACTTTATAAATGGAAGGTGTATATATACAGATTTTCATGGTGAATATCTAGAGGAAATAGAGATCATAAGTAAGAGTTTTGGAGTTCCAACAAGATTGTATTGACCAAATAATTATTTTAGTTACTGTCCACAGCTTTTAAGATAGTAAACTATATAAAAAAATGCATGCCATTACTGGAAAAGTTTAATTAGTAAAATAACATGACAAAATATCAAGTCAAAGTAAATAACTATAATAATAATGACGATGACTCATATAACAGAATTACATTTATATTTCAGGCATAGACATATATAGATGCGATGTGGCATGCATAAATTGGACACTTTTTGTGGTCTTAGTTGACAACACCAAAGAATGAACATTTTATCATTTAAAGAGCCATTAATAACTCTATAAAAGCTTCTATGGCAAACTGTTTATAATGGAATGGAATGATGGACCCAATATAGTAAGCTTGACTATAAGGAGAAACCTTAAGAACAATCTTTCACCCAAATGAAACAACAAAAAGAGTATGAGATGCAAGTTCCGTATCTCAACTAAAATATATTGCAAATAAGTTAAAATAGGTAGCATTCTATATTAAGAAAGTTAATTTTCACAATTAATGTTCTAAAGAGATGAGAGAATTTAAGGACACACTGCTCAGAATTGATGTGACTTGCCTAAAATAAAGTGCTTTGTTAAGTACCTTGTGTGACAAGAGGATATCAATGAAATTGAAAGGCAAATATTATGAGGCAGCTGGAAGACTAACAGTGCTATATAATGTCGAGTGTTACATGAACAAATCAGACGACGGTGAGGTGGATAACAAGCAACGACAATATGTTTTGCAAGATTACTAGAGAAAGAGTTGCTTCGGCAATTATAAAAGATAAAATCCAAGGTGGTGCAAACGATAGGAGGCCACATCTGGTAAGAAGGTTCAATGCATTGGACAATGAACACTTTAAAGGAGCGAGAGGAAGACATTCAAAGTGTCAGAAGGAAATAAACAAATCTTGCCTCTTCCGGATTTAAGTGCTAATATTGCACAAGATCTACTAAATGGTGACCAAGAAATTCTTGCTATTAAAGTTGTCATCCACTAATAAAGTATTAATCGCTAATGTTCTATGAAGTGTCTTTTAGCGTAGCACCAAACTATTCTAAGTTAGAATTTTTAGTCAAAAAGTATTTAAAATAATACTGACACAGTGGAAAACTTGATTAACATGCCAACATGGCATACTATACTATACAAGAGAGAATTTATAGGGTATGCATCCGGCCAGCATGCAACAGTGTGAACCGACCAATGTCCAACAATGGGAACTCTTACTCATTCTAAAACCATATCATCTACCAATAATACACACAAAGGTAGCATGCAACAGTGTGAACTGACCAACGTCTGACAATGAGAACTCTTACTCATTCTAAAACAATATAATCTACAAATTATATACACAAAGGTACTTCATCTTGAATATGCTTTGTTAACTTGTTAATAACGTTAAGTAAATAAGGACTTAAAGTTGATCCTTGCTGCCCTGCTTCATTTATGATGTCAGCTATTAACTTCAAAGAACTTTGTCACCCTTCATGAGTTCATCATTCATATCTTATTCACTGGTCTTCAAGAATATTTTCATCCTATTGTAAGCTTTTCCTAAGTCAATAAATATCATGTGAAGGTTGTTCTTTTTTTAAATATTTTATAAGACATCTCAATATGTGAAACCTCAATAGTAGATCCTTCTGGCATGAATTTAAATTGGCTCTCTACTATATTCGATACATGTCTCAATCTTCGTTCAATAATTCTTTTTCGTAGTTTCATAATATAGCTCATCAACTTGATACCCCTATAATTTTCTACAATTCTGAATGTCTTCATTGTTCTTTTTGTTTCATTCCTCCATTCCTCAAGTATCTTTTTTGTTTCATTATAATCTTTTAAGCCAAGTGATATTGGTCTCTCGAATGATTTTTCATATGTTTACAAGAATATTGTCAGGTTCTACTTATTTACCAACCTGAATAAGTTCAAGATCCTTTTTGACTTCATTCCCTTGAATATGTTGGTAGTAATTATGGTTTTATATACTCTTCTAAGTCGATTTTCTCTCAACCTAATATTAGTACCCATATTTTTGTTAAAAAACTTATTAAAATATTTTCCCCTAGATTTGTACATATAGCTTGCCACTAGAACCTTCTTATCCTCATCTATGATGTTTCTGAAAAACAGTAAGATCTTAGTGTGTAGAATCTATAGTAGTAAACCCAACAAACTTAAGTTCAAAATCTTGAGTAATCAACTCAGTGGTGCATAATGTACTCAGTCACAAGGCAATGAACTAAATGCTTAGCTAAAAAAGCTTCATACATGCCAAAATGGTGTCTCGCTATACAAGAGATACAAGAGGAGATTTATAGAGGATGAAAGCAGCCAGTAGACCACTGCAAGAAATCTAGCTGTTGGAGAGTCATAACTAGATTTCTAGCCACCGGAAGCCCAATCCTTTCAGCTGAGATGAGAAAATTAAGAAAAGGAAAAAGAAAAGATTACGTATAACCCTAATATACGTTCTGAAAAATTAAAGTACATCTTAACAGAAGGAGATATGTCTTAACTTTGGACATTGGGGTGGCACCCTAGGGATCTTTGTTTTGGTTTTGATTTTTTTTTGCTAGCTTTCCCTTCAGGTTTGTTATTCATTGCTTCTACCCAGTTAGGGTGCTCTCTATTTCTGTAGGTTGTTGACAATATGCAAAAATCAAAGTAAGACACTGCATATTCAAGTCAAAAGGTTGATACTTGTGTGGCCTGCCAGCACCCGAGCCCTCGTCAACAAGTTCTGGTTTATTTGGTTTTTGCAGTGGGTTTGGGGGATCTTTTAGGTTTGGTTGCTTTTATCGGTTCTTGGTTTTTTCATCTGTTCAAAGCACACTTACTACTTCCATTTCTACCATTTCTGGTGGTACTTGTCCGCAACATCCAATTGGTTACAGTGACCAATAACTGCAGTTATCTCCTTTCTTCTTTTGTAACAGCTCAATTATACCACTTTGAATTCCATCACCGTTGTCGAGTATGTCATAATCCGTTAGCTCACAATTATAGAAAGTTTTAAGATTCTAAAAGACCTCTATTGTATGTTTAGGAAAGTATATTCAGATGTTTGTGTCATCAGTCAGTTAACACGTAATCACAATCTCTCGTTGATGTGATTGGCAAAGGGCTCCAAACATGGGAATGTAGCTCAAGAGGTTTACTAGTCACAAAAGTTCATCCCTTGCATGGGAGGAATCGTATTATACAATGATTGCCTCCAAATACCGTATTGTATGGCTAGTAGTGTGGTCTAATAATTACACTGTTCTTTTAATGTTATCTTTGATGCTCGGATGTTATTCCGGTGCTTTTAAGAATACTTAATTTCTTTTCTTTTTTTGTTGGTTTTACAATGCTTGTATTTTGTTTTTGTCTAGTTAGTTTTGCTTCACGAAATGTGAAGAAAGATAGTATCAATGACCATCTATTGGTATGCGTAGCGATACTGTGACATATCTACAAGGGAAAAGTTTTCTGCTTCTTCTTAGGCCATGCAGATAATCCTTGGTGTCTGTTGACTCTAATGGCTTCATTGGTAATGCATGTGTGAAATTTTTGTCAATTGCTACAATTCCATGGATGACCTATTGCAAGCTGTAAGGTGCATTGTCTACAACTAGCAACTGTTAAAGGATCCAAAATAAGATTCCCATTGAATTTGAAATCACCAAAATTTCTTTCTTGTTACAGTATTGAAAAGACATTTGAACGCTATATAGCTCATGGAAACCATCAAAAGCGTCTCGCTAAAGCTGGAAAAAAGGTAAGGACAATACTTTCTTACATTCTATTTTCTGTTATAATTTATGTTTGAACCTCGTGCCACTAAGAATAAATGTAACGGACCCCACTTAGCATGGGAGAAGGATTGGACGTGGTTTTGATTTTGGTTTCTTGCAAGAAGACAATGAGGAATCTTACGTTCTATTGAATGATTATACACACCCTTCTTGCACAAGAAGGTTGTTCAGTCAACGTAAGGTCATTCTGATAGCACATGGTGAAAGGAATTCTCACTCACAAGTAATACTTCAGTCTTGATTGTCATTAGGCATACCAAAAAGTTAAGGGCTTGGTGCCAATAGCAACAAAGAGGAAAATAAGATACTACTCTCGAGTTTCTTTTGGAAAAGAGACCATAACAACTGTTGTGAACTAATCTGCCACAAACCACCGCAAAATTATTTCTTTAGAGAAACAACGAATTGGATTCAGGAGACTTAGAACTGGTCTGTCATCGATGGAACTTGTCAGTAGATTCATGATCTAGGTGTTCTTTCAGGGGAATCTGCTTTCTTGTTACATCACTAATTTAGTACAAGAATCCATATTAAGGAGCGAACTTGGTTCCAAGAACAACTCATCATGTTCAAGAATGTTAAAACCCATTCTGGTTCTTTTGTTCCTCATAGTTGAGCATGTTTCCTATGAGCGAACATGGAACTTCCCTCAAGAATACTCTCACTATCTAATAACATGGAACTGCCAAAATAGATCGTCATCCAATAATTATCCTCTCGCGAGACTGTACGATGATTTTGGCTGCAAAAAGTTTATTGCCGTTATGCTTTTGTGGATTTCCCAAATGGTTGAATTAGTTTGGGGTAGCCACTTTGGACAGTAAATTTCGTTGGAAGCATATGCTTTTTAATCTGTGCGTTCTAATATTCCGAAAAATTGTGCAAGTTTAGGCTGCTGTCTGATATAAAAGAGAATTAACTTACACGTTGATCCTCTCCTGTTGGTAATGGTGTCTTTCATAACCCTGCACTTATTTAACGTTTCGTAACCTTATTTTCATACTCGCTCAGGATGTGGAGCTGCTGATGAATGGTCCGTCTCTCTCTTTGTTAATCTTAACCAGAACATCCCTTTAAGAATTTCTTTTCTTCTGCTGTCGCTGTTGAGCATTGCAGTAAACTTTAAAGAGATGAGTTTCTGGATCGTTATCAGCGTACTGTAATTAGTTAAAACTGAGGATGGCTTCTTAGCTCTCATCGGCTCATTGATTCCTTATGTCTGGAAACAGAAGCAGGTGCCGACGCAACAAGCCAAAGATTTGCAGATGCCAGCGGGCGAGGAGCCTCCGGCAAATTTCCTCACCCTTGGGCCCAGTTCTACTTCACCATGAATAATGCGGCGTTTTGTGAGCGAGCAACGGCGAGCTTTCTGAACACGCTTTAAGAAATGTGACTACTGGAACTCGATTCTGCCACGCATTCTGTAAACAACCGACTCCTTTTGTTTCCGTGGTCCATGGAACATTGTGACTGTCGAAGTCTGGTTTGAACGGTCTGCCTAGCAGTTTAAAACTACTTTGGCTTCAGAGACTTCGTTTTTTCGTGATTAAAATTGATTTGTTTGTTGGGGGCATTTTGTTGGACTACCAGCTATAGCAGAAATCTTTTGCGGTTTGTGCTCTTTTCCTTGTGAAAGAAATGGCACGAGAAGTTGGTGAATGCACTTGATTGACTCAGGTGAGATTAATGGGACTGCATCGATAGGCTGAGACAATGGTACGAGTCAACATAGTTTAGTTCCTTGGCAAGTCGACCGATTTTTGACGTATGGGTTGTGATTTGTGAATTGGGAAAAAACGGGACTTGCTTTCTTGTCCGAGTTTGCAAATTGTAATATCAAAGCCATGAATTCTGTGGCATAATGCTTCTTTCTTTGTCCACTCTAAAGGGGTGTGGGCGGCGTCGGCGATATCGGTATGCTCTCTGTTCATTGATGTCAGAGGAACAAAAACCGCCCACATGAATATCAGTGAGGGGGTGCCATTAAGCTCCACAGATTTCATGGTTTATTAACCAATTTGGGCAAATGTGAAGTGCATGCCCAGTTAGCCATCCAATAGCACTGCGTAATGTCTTTGGATTAGAGAAACGCCTATGATATCTCTTCTCCAGGAGAATCTGATCTGAACTCTGGCTCCTATAACATAGATGATGTGAGGTCTTAATGGTTTCAAAAATTTGTACGCTTTAAAGCATCGTACAGTTAGGGACATCTATTTTTGAAGAATCAATAGGTTCTAAACGTTTCAACAATGTGAGAGCTCGAAAATTTGTTGGTACATGTTTGTTATTTGAGGTGTTTGACTACAATTCCTCGGTAGGTAGATCGACATGCATGCTACTATTGTGCAGAACTTCAGAAAAGCAAGGTACGCACGCCAACACAAACAAATTCAGCCTGTACACACATACAGATAGGCAGAAGCCGCTATTTGACGGACCCTAGAAGAAAGGAAGTATGTTGATCAGATTTGTACGGGGAATGTCTTCCCCAAGTCCGATTAACTTGATAAATCGGGTATTCTGATTCAGTGTCAAAACAATGAACTGTAATCGGATGTTAGTTTTGATGTCCATAAGATACCTTGGACCCGTAGGATCTACCTGGGCAAAGAAAACTTGATTCGGGGTCAATTTCCACCCCACTATGGATCTTAAATGTTAAATATTTGCAACAATTGGGTCTAAATTAGACCCAGGCCGGAACCAAATGAGGACCCAAATTCTGTGTACGGTAAAATTCCCTAGTGGATGAGGAAAAATTCCCCAACTAAATCGGAGTCTTGAAGTTATATAATGCTGATAGAAAGTTATTTTTCAAATTTATTTTATTTTGTAGCACATTGTAGACCCCACTGGTCGGGCCTTGGTAGACATCATCAAAACAAACACGTTTAAACCATAATTGACAAACAAAGATACTATTTGCTACTATTATAAGGAAAGTGGTTACATTAAGACCAGTTATCCCCTTCTTCAAAAAAAGATATAAAAACATGGGAGCCATGGAAGACAAAGATGAAGGAGTCTTATCTTTAAACATCATAGTCTACATAGAAGAAATGTTTAAAGAGAAGACAAGCATCTCCTGAAATGCTCCATCCACTTCTCAAGGTATGTCTTTATTTTTAGATTAAGGTGCTTCTTTTCATATGACTCATGATAAAATCTTTAAAAAATTCTCAAAATATTTTTGGTAAACATGTTTTTACGACCGATAGTACGAAACTTCAAATTAAAAAAATTGAAAACTTTAAAAAAGAAGACTTCAAAATTCAAAATGTAAATTTCATACTTAAGTTAAATCCAAATCTTCTCTCGGTTGCTTCGATTTGTGATAATAATTGTATAATCACTTTCTCATCTAAGAATTGTGTGGTACATGATCACCTATCGAAGAAGGTGATTGATCGGACCATAGAGAAAGTTGACTATACAAAATTGATAGTTTAGTTATACCAAATATTGAATCTTGTAATATAGTTTATAATACTACTCTTTGGCATAAATGCCTTAGATATTTGGATATGTATAAACTATGTTTAAGAAAAATAAGATTTATAATTTTGATTATAAAGAATGTATCCTTGAGAAATACATCACCTTCCTTTTGGTGAATTTTTTTTTGTAACAAGTAAATCTTTTGAATTAATACATTCCGATGTTTGGGGACCTATCCCAATTGTTTCCAAAAGGAGAGTACAATATTATGTAACTTTTATAAATGATTTTACTTGCTTTACTTGGATATATTTGTTAAATCATAAATCACAATTATTTAAAAAATATTTGATCTTTCACAATATGGTAAAAAATCAATTCGGTTCTACTATTAAGATTTTTAGATCCAAATCATGACATACAATGATAGTGCTAGGAGCAGAGGTTTTGAATACAGTTTGTGCTTACACACTTCAAGTAGGACTAGAAGATAGTACAAAGACGACTTTTTGGGAGGAGTTAGATAAGGTGATTCAAAGAATTCCACAAAGGGAGATGATTTGTTTAGGAAGAGACTTAAATGAACATATCGGTAAAGAGGATATCAAGGTATTCATGGAAACTTTGGTTTTAAGGATATAAATGGGGAAGGTAGGGAGATGTTAAAGCTATGGTATTTGATCTTTTTATAGTCAATGCAATCTTCAAAAAATGAGATGAACATTTAATTACTTATAAGAGTGACTTATCACAAATACAAATTGATTATTTTGTTCATAGGAAAGAAAGATAGATCATGTTGTAAAGATTGCAAGGTAATTCCAAAAGAAAGTTTAACCACCCAACATCGACTTTTAGTTATGGATTTAGAGGTGAAAAAGTAGACAAAGAAGAAAAGAGTCCATCGAGCTAGAAAGACTAAATGGTGAAACATCAAAAGTGAGAAAGAAGGTATATTTAAACAGAAAGTCCTTAAGGATATGCGTAGAATTATGTTGGTACACCTTGTGATATGTGAAACAATATGACTATACGTATTAGGAAAGTGGCGAAAAATGTGTTAGGTGAATCTAAGGGAGGTGTACCAGCACAAAAAAAAGCTTAGTGGTGGAGTAAAGTAGTACAAAATAAAATCAAGGCAAAGAGGGCATGCTATAAATTACGTTATGCTAAGAAAACTAGTGAAACCTTAGAGGCTTATAAGAAAGCAAAGAAAGAAGCAAAAAAGGCCGTAAGTGAAGAAAAAGCTACAATTTGGGAGGATTTATATAAAAAGCTCAACTCAAAAGAGGGTGAAAGAGATATTTTTAGGATAGCTAGGGATTAGAAATAAGAAAACTAAGGATTTTAATTTTGTTAGATGCATCAAAGAATGACATAAAAAATAGATAAAAAACTATTTTTTAAGTTTTTTTATGAAAATAAAGATGTTAGTATTAACTTAGGAGAGTTAGCCAAATAAAAAAAAGTATATAAACCACAATTTCTATCAACATATTCAAAAGAATGAAGTGAAAGAGGCTCTTAAACATGTGAAGGGTGGTAAATCGGTAGAACCAGACAATATTCCTATAAAAGTTTGGAAAATCCTAGGAGAGAAAGGAATCACTTGGCTCACAATACTATTTAGTGAAATTTGGAGAAACCAAAAGATGCCCGAGGAATGGAGAGCGAGTACACTTATACCCATATACAAGAAAAAGGGAGACTTTTAGAATTGTGAAATTATCGAGATATCAAGTTAATGAGCATATTATGAAATTATGGGAAAGAATTATTGAACATAGGTTAAGACAAGTATTGAGTACAATAGAGAACCAATTAGGATTCATGCAAGGCAGATCTACTATTGAAGCAATTCACCTTTTGAGACGTCTTATGAAATATTTTAGAGCAAAAAAGAAAGACCTCCACATGATATTTTTTGATCTAGAAAAAACTTACGATAAGGTAGCAAGGGATGTTCTTTGGAGAACCTTGAAAAAAAAAGGTATCCCATTGACATACATAAACCTTATAAGAGACATGTACAATGATGCAAAAACATGTGTGAGGACTCATGAAGGAATGACAAACTTCTTTGAAGTTAATATCATGTTACATCAAGGATCAACTTTAAGTCCATACTTATTTATAATGGTGATTGATGAGTTAACAAAACATATTCAAGATGAAGTACCTTGTATGTTCTTTGCAGGACTTAAAAAGGAAATTTTGGATTGGATTCAAACAAAAAAATCCAGATCTAGGTCCATTTGAAGTTTGGATTGGGTTGGATCCTAGGATCCAAACCCAAAACCAAGGACCACCCTTGGCCTATAAATAGGACCAAGGGGGTTCACATGAACTTCAACTTTGGCAATTTGGAACTTGGGGAAAGGAAGAGAGAGAGGGAGTGAAAGTCAACAAAGGTGGGCTTGACCTTGTTGGCTTAACCTAGGGCTAGTGGGCTGCAACCTTGTTGGCTTGACCTAGGGGGTGGGCTGCAACCAAGAGGAGTTTGCCTAAGGAAGATGGTTGCAACTAAGGTGGACCAGCTGCACCTTGATAGAGCAGGGCCAACTCCAGGTCACTGAGGAATCGGAGCCTGTCCAAGCTGTTATTAAAGAACCCTTTCCCAACCACACAAGCACCAGTGGGAAGGAAAAAGAGGTATGTGTTTTCTTGGCTTCCTTAAAAGGTTTAGAGTATGCATTGCTTACAAGCCTCACTACTTGTCACCCACCACCTTCTCTCATCGTAATAAAAAAAGCCAAGCAAGTAGTAATCCGGGGAGGGCTTAGAGTCCTGCCCCCGACTAGAGCCATTTTAGAAATTTGGGGTGCTTTGAAGCACAAAACTAGAGCCAATATAGGAACGAGCCCTGGGGAAGATGTGGGCTAGGTGATCAGGTCCGGAAGGATCTATCAACCCCCACATCTAGCAAAAGATGCTACCAAAGAAGTAGTCATTATTCTTGGCCCTTCAAAATCATGCATTCCAAAAGCATCTCAGGTCATGGACAAAGGAAAAAATGTGTTAACCCCATATGATTTTGAAACACATCTTTCCAAGATCCCTATAAACATGTCTATCCTAGAACTAATCGAAACTTCCCCCAAGCATAGACAGGTTTTAGAGAAAATCTTAGAAAGAGCCAAGGTTAACTCGACCATAACCCCGGAGTCCCTGTCCTTCCTAGTCTCACCTATCTGTGCTAAAACCCCCATCGTGTTCTCGGAGGATGAGCTAGAACGATCATACCAAACCCATAACCAAGCCTTGCATATAGAGGACGTATTGAATCACCATCCTCTAAACAAGTGTTTGGTTGATGGGGGAGGAGGTCTAGACATCCTTCCTTTGCACATGTCCTTTCAAATCAGAGTCTCCTTGACCTCGATGAATCCAAGCCCCATCATTATCACAGGATACGATGGAAATACATCCAAACCCTTAGGAGCCATAGAGTTACCAATGAAAATAGGGGGTATAACCCATGCAGGGGTGTTCCATGTCTTAGACATACACCCCCATTATATCCTACTTTTGGGAAGACCATGGATACATAGCCTTCGGGTCATGCCATCCACCTTTCATAGGTGTATCAAGATCCCCTACGAAAGCCAAATTATGGTAATTCTAGGAGAAAATCACCCTCAGCTTAGGGGAGTTCAAAACTTCCCTTGCTTGTCAAGCCATCAAACCTGCGAATCCAAACTAGAAAAACCCTTGGTAGAACCATCCAAGTACACCCGGGGAAAACCTAAGAATGTCATGTATATCAAGGGCAACCCAAAGCCTGCCCGCCCAAAACCATAACCATCATAGGAAAAACCAAAGCCTAAATTCTCCCAAAATCCCTAAACAAGAAAATATTTGACCATGACATGGATGACACCAAGTTCTAAGGCCATCCATTTTACAAAATATTTTTAAAATTAAAGAAGCCTTAGAACATGATGTTAAACATGGGTTACATGCCCTATCAAAGTTTAGGAAACCAAAATCGGGGCTGCTTAGAACCCATCTTGCGAAATCCAAATCCAAACCAGCATGGGATAGGCTACACCCCAACCATACCCCTAGAACCACCACCTACGACCACTTTGGTCAAGGATACCCTAGAACCTCCTAAAACCAAAACCTATGACTTAGACCTCTTATTTAGAGACTGATTCATGGTGTTTCTTTTGTAGGTATGATGGAAGACCCCCTCCGCAACCAAAAATCCAAAAACATTACATATTCTCAAAATCCAAAAACAATTGGAAAAACCTCAAAACTCAAAAACATTAGAAAATTTCGAAAAATCCAAAAAAAGTGTGATTTGCATTTCTCCTACTGTCATTTCCTTACAAAAAACTAAAAAAATCGAAAAACCTGAATTACCAAAAACAAAGTGTTGTATATACCAACTCCTGGTGTAAATTTTAAAAAAGCCAAAAAAATTGAAAGATTTGAAGAAAAAATTATCTTTATAAAAGGCCCAAATTCTTCAAAACTGGCATTCGTGTCAAAATCGGGTGAAAAAAATGAAGGAGAGGCTCAACCCGTCCAGATAAAAATGAGGCAGAGAATCAAAACTGACATCCATGTCAAAATTAGAATTCAGCTCCAAAATACAAAAGAAGACAAGACCCCGATGAAGCCGTCAGAGATCAAGCACCAGGCCTGTAAAAACAAAAATCAGAAGTTCGTTGAAAAATCCTAGATTGACCTCATCCAAAACAATCCTGAGACGAAACCAGACAGATCAAAACCAAACGTCAAAAGTCTTGAAAGTGAGAAAGTAGCCAGACAAAAGGACTGGAAAAAACCCAGCCTAAAAACAAGTCGTAGAGGAACCAGAGCCCGCTCGAAAACCGTCCATTTCGTGCACCAAAGGACTGAAAAAGGAAATTTTGGATTGGATCTAGACAAAAAAATCCACATCCAAGTCCATTTAGAGTTTGGATTGGGTTGGATCCTAGGATCCAAACCCAAAACCAAGAACCACCCTTGGCCTATAAATAGGGCCAAGGGGGTTCACGTGAACTTCAACTTTGGCAATTTGGAGCTTGGGGAAAGGAAGAGAGAGAGGGAGTGAAAGTCAACAAAGGTGGGCTTGACCTAGGGCTAGTGGGTTGCAACCTTATTGGCTTGACCTAGGGGGTGGGCTGCAACCAAGAGGAGTTTGACTAAGGAAGGTGGCTGCAACTAAGGTGGACCGGCTGCACCTTGAATCGAGCTTGACCCAACACGGTTGCATTGAGGTAAGCCTTGACCGAACTTGGGTGGCCTGGCTGAAAACCCTTTGACCACACCCTAAACCCTTTTGGCTGAAACCCACTTGCACCTAACCGACTTGCCTTGAGCCCTTGGGCTAAACTAGCTTGCCTTGAATAAACCGAACTCTTGAACCCAGCTGAACCCTTGAACCTTGACTCAAACCGCACCCTTGCTGCACCACCCGGCTACACCCCTTGGCTGCATCATTTGGACTGGCTGCACCTTGAACCTACCCTTGACAAAACCCGGCTGCAATCAGGTGCGTTCTTGATTGAATCAACCTTGACCAAACCCTTGAACCTGCCCCCCCAGCCCCAAGCTCCATCCTTTGGTTGACCTGCCCTTGATTGAACCCGGCTGGCTGCACCTTGGGCCGACCTTGGCACTTGAACCGACCTTGGCTGCCCCTTTGACTTAGAGCTGGGCCCACCATCTTGAATCACTTCAAGACACACCTAGCCCATGGCTGAACCTGGTTGACCAGCTGAATCTAACCGAACCAAGCCATTTGTTACACCCTATTGACCACTTGGCCAAACCTTCAAAGAACCAAGTTTGGGCTGACTGAATCCTTGGCCGAACCCTTGCTGGATCTACCCAGGCTGCATCCCTTGGAGCTGGCTGTAGCTGACCCGCACTTGGACTGCACCAACAAGAACCTGGCCAACCTTGATCTTGCTTGGATTTGGCTTGGCTGCACCAAAATAGCTGGGAATCAAGCCAGTTTGTTGCACTTCGACTTGGGCTGACCACGACCTGCTGGACTTGGCCGAAACACACAAAATGGAGGACTTGACTTGACCCAGCTCACGACTGCGACAAAGTGGGCTCGAGCGAACCCAACCAACCAAATTAAAGGCTACGCACAAGAGGCTAAATCGAACTAAAAACTTATAAGTACAGTTAACTTCGGTTTTTAAACCGCTTGTTTCATTCAATTCAATTCGTAACGGGGCTGTATTAATGGAGCGAAGTCTCTCCCCGGGTTGTAATATTTGTGCATGAACACGATCTCACCCATGAGCACTTGATCCTTTTCGCTCTTATTTGGTGGATGAACACGATCGCACACACAAGTACTTGAGCCTTTTCGCTCTTAAACTGGTGGATGAACACGATCGCACCCACAAGCACTTGAGCCTTTTCGCTCTTTACACTCGCATGCACTTGAGCCTTTCCGCTCTCTGCCCCAATATACAATTATAAAAATTCTATACTTTGAACCCCATCTTTTCTCAAGCAAGTATACTTACTTTAAATTCACGTGAGTTTACTTTCGTGAAAGTAGAGTTGCACTTAAATTCGTGTGAGTTTACTTTCGGGAAAGCAGAGTGAGTTGCATTTAAATTCACGTGAGTTTACTTTCGTGAAAGTAGAGTTGCACTTAAATTCGTGTGAGTTTACTTTCGTGAAAGTAGAGTTGCAATTTAAATTTGAATGAGTTTACTTTTGTGAAAGCAGAGTTGCACTTAAATTCGCATGAGTTTACTTTTGTGAAAGTCGAGTAATCGCACCCATGAGCACTCGAGCCTTTCCGTTCTTTACACTCACATGCACTCGAGCCTTTTCGCTCTTAAGCTAAACATATATATATAAAAATTTGCGTGAGTTTACTTCGTGAAAGTAGAGTTGCAATTTAAATTTGTGTGAGTTTACTTCGTGAAAGTAGAGTTGCAATTTAAATTCGCGTGAGTTTACTTCGTGAAAGTAGAGTTGCACTTAAATTCATGTGGGTTTACTTTTGTGAAAGCAGTGTGAGTTGCAATTTCAATTCGGGTGAGTTCGCATCATCGTTCTCGAAAACCCAAAAAGATTTTCAACACCCTGCATTCGCTCGCTTCCAAAAGCCCTCAAACGATCACTCAAACCACACTGAAATTAGGCCACACATTCCACACATACATCAGACCTAAATAGATAAAAACTTGCAAGAAAATTAGGGACGTCCAGTCCCGTAATAAAATTTGCAAAGAGTGCACGAACCGAATTCGTCAAAACACTTATCGTTTGAAGTAAAAGTTGTTTGAAAGTTAAAGTTTCTAAGCGCTTAAACCGACCCTTGAGTGTCGGTTCAAGAAGGTTTAAAGTGAAAAGAGTATGCTTGCCTACAATCGCCAAAGTTAGAAAATCATTTAAAAAACCTTCGCTAGTTTGAGTAAGCTAGTTGGCACGCTCGCAAAAACATAGGCACGAAAAAGTTCACTTCAAGTTTCATAAACTAGGAGTGGAAATTTTCATATTTACAAAATTGGCACGCCCGGTGGGACTTGGGTCTTAAGCAAACTTCGATCAAACAAATCAAAACTTCAAAAAAAAAATTCAAGAAAAGTGTTTAACTTTGCCTTTTTGCACTTATAGTGATTTTCCAAAAATCTGAGTCATATCGAGTTTGGACTCCAATGAAGTGTCTAGCCGAGCCTCGTGCTCATCAAGTTCCTTTTCCAAAAAGTTTTCAAAAACCAATCTCAAAAGCAAAAAAGAAGAGCTCGAAGACTTGCGAATGGAATTCGAAGCAAAAATCACCGCCCTTAGCCAAGAGGGTGAGGCGGCCGACTCTTGCTCGTCGCATGGTGAACCTGCTAAGGCTAAGAAAAAGCCTAGCAAGTCGAAAAAGCCCTGTAGACACCCAAAATTTTCTTTTAAAATTCTTACATTTTTAGGAAAGTGCCTATTTTTGTTAATTTTGGGTTTTCGAATGAAAAAGGCACTAAACGAGTTTGTTTCGGTACCAAAATTTTATGGAAGCTTTAAAATGATGAAATAATACTTTTCTTTCTGAAAATTTCGAATTTTGACTAGATTGGATGAAAATGACGATTTTGCCTCCAGCATGGAAAAGCTGGATTTCATTTTCTTAAAAGATTTATGACAAAAGGTATGTTGAAAGCTTGCCTTTTGAAAATATACAGGTATCAAAAAGACAAGTTGATACCTGAAAAGGACGGTGGATGCCCAGAAAGGGAAAGTGAGCTTCCTAGAAAGAAAAGCTCACATTTGGAAAGAAATCAATTTCCAGAGGGTAAGGTATTATCAAAGGAAAGGAAAGATGAAAGCAAGAATGAAAGCCTCCAAAAATGAAGGTTTGGTATCAAACGCCTTTCGTAACGTGTCTACGTTATGTTTGGGTATTGAGGTAATTAGTATTGATATACATCAATTTGAATGCTATTGATATGTTATGATAAGAGCAATTTTAATATCCCAACACTCGTGGAAAGGATTGAATGAGCATGAAAGTTGATTTTCAAAAATGTAACATGGGCTTGATTCAAATATGTTCCTAATAGGTAAGTATGTAACATCATTTGCATTTACTGCTAGACTATCTTAGTGGTGTTCATATGCATTTCAAAGCTTTAGTTCAGATGTTCCATGAATGAGGTTGGAATTGAGAATCAACTGAATAAGGCTTACATCTTTTAATCAATTGGGAATTCTCACGGGCTCGAGTGGAGGTCCCTAGATGAAAGTCAGATTTTTTTTATCAGGATGAAGTCGAATCCTTGTTAGAATCTTATGATCTGTGTGTTGGTGGGGATTGCTTTGAAATGATTCCAGCAAAACTCCAGCATGTGATGATAAAAAGAACTGGCATGAAGGCTGCAAATATTAGCAGTTAGGAACAAGCTATTCACTATTGCAGTAACACAAAAGAAACATTGGATGTGACTCTGAATCTTCTGCGGCACTCACAGAATCCTTGATGAAATACTTACACGAAGACCAAATTTTCAGAATTGATCATCATTTGAGAAAGGAGTTCGGTTGGAAAAGATGACCCATTGTGATGATCATTCTCGTGAATTGATCTTCAACAGACTTCAACGACTTCCAGCTGAATCTGGTCAACAACCTTCAACAAAATGTGCTAGCTGCAAAATTTCTCATCCTTATCTATGATAGATTGAAGAAGGAGCAAAAGATTATGTTAAAGATAAAACCAAGGAAATAACAACTCACATTACAAACAACGTTCAAATAATTCAGATAACGTTCAGCAAACCAGATGGAATCAAATACAGAGGATTATGCTTATCAAATCAGATCAGAGGAGATCAGCCAGGAGATTGAGTTTATCAAAACCGAACTCATCCAAATCCCAACCAACAGGCATCCATGAGCCTATAAAAGGACTCTTCCATCAACGGATCAGGCATCAACCGGGAATGGGGAACCAGCGACGATCAACCAGCGAGCATCAAGAGGGAACGATCAACCAACACACAGGAACGTTCAGTTCGAGAATTCAGGGAAATAGAGAGAGAGAGAGAGAAAGGAAGAGAAGAAGGAGAAAACGGAAGTCCGGCCTGGTTCCGACATCCGACGATCATTCGGTGAAGTGCTCCTACGTCCCCTGTCACTCACACAGGTTCGAATCCGTGCACAAATTTGTTTTAATTCATGAGAATCTGAAGAAGCACAGATTCTGGAAATTTGTATATGAATCAAGGCCTCGAGCTCATGTTCTTCATTTATATCGATACAAACACACATGATTCCTTCATAAACGAAATTAAAATCCATGTTTAGATGATTCCCATGCATCATTAGGACTGATACAGGTTGAATTTCGTTTTAGAATCACGTTAGGAACATTCTGAAATTTTCTGTAAAACTGGTTTCTGAAACTATCTGTGCACACACGTTTGATCACGGAATTTTTATAGACAAACGGATAAGCCAATTGCTTCGAGATTTAATAATCTAGACATATCAGACTTTATCAGATAAAAGTTTGAGGAATTTTTATAAACTATTGCCTAGTCAATTAGCTCCGTGAAGTTTATACAAAATCCAGATTGCGTTATTCAGAAACAGAACGTTCAGTAACAGACCTCTGTTCTTTTGCCCATATCTCTGAAACCACTGAATGAAATTTGATTCTTTGGAAACCTAACATCCGTATATTTCTAACACAACAAATTTTATCGAAATTGGGTGACTGAGTGTTGAGATATGACTATTTTTCTGAGCTTCTGATTCACAGAAATAGGATTGTTCCGAATTTTATAATAGTTTCTGATTCTGTATTTAATTCTTAGAAAATAAAGAACTAAATTATAAAATAAAAATATATTATGATTCTACACACACGTGTCTCTATTTTGTAAAAGTTTTAGAATTTTTGGAGAATCAGAAGTATTTTTAAAAAAATTTGGAGAACAGGCCTTTGTAATTGAACAGATTCTGCAACTTTCAGAATCTGAAAATTTTCAGAAATCACGAACTTAAACACAAATCTGAAACTTTGGAAAATCTGGTTTTTCCTTTCTCGAATTAACGGATTTAAACAAATTTCAAGCGTCTAGGCTGACCCTTGAGCGCTGGTTCAAGAAGGCCTAAGTCGAAAAGATCTCACTTGTCCACAATCATTCTTAGAAGTCAGAAAATCAGAATTTGTTAGTTTTGATAAACTAACTGGCACACTCGCGCAACCCGACATAGTTCGAGGGTTTGATTTCGAATCCCACGATTTGAAATAAAATCACATCTACAGATTTGGCACGCCCGGTGGGACCCGAGACTTTGAAATTTTGTTTGAATCCATTATACTAATTCAATTTTCAGGTTTGTGATAAGTTGGCTTAAACAGGGTGATCATGCCAAGCTTCGAAGGATCCTACGAGGTATCCAACCGGGCTTCCCAAACAGATTTGGCACGCCCAGTGGGACCTGAGACTTTGAAATTTTGTTTGAATTCATTATACTAATTCAATTTTTAGGTTTGTGATAAGTTGGCTTAAACAGGTTGATCGTGCCAAACTTCGAAGAATCCTACGAGGTATCCAACCGGGCTTCCCAAACAGAATTGGCACGCCCGGTGGGACTTGAGTCTTAGAAACTTGTTTGAATCTGTGATACTAACTAAATTTTCAGGTTTGTGATAAGGTTGCTTAAACAGGTTGATCATACCAAACTTCGAAGGATCTTACAAGGTATCCAACCAGGCTTCCCAAACAGATTTGGCACGCCCGGTGGGACTTGTGATTTAGAAAGTTGTTTGGAATCCATTACAATCAAGGTTTCAGATTTGGGAATTGGGACTTAGAAAATTGTTTGAAATCTGTTACACTAACAAAGTTTCTAGATTTGTGGTAAGTTCTTGTATACAGGTGGATCATGTCAAGTTCAGAAGCATCTTCCAAAATGCCAAGGAGGGGTTCATGCCATAAGAGCAGAATTTCAAATAGGATTACAAAAGACGCGCTGGCTTCCTTAAAAAGGGGAATGATGAAAGTAGAAGAAAGGATAGCTGCTTTAAAAGCCGAAGAAGAGAAATCTTGCTCCTCCCATGGTAAGAAACATAGGAAATCAAGCCGTTCAAAGAAAACTTCATCTGATTTTCAAAACCAGTTTTCCAAAACCATAGAAAGACTTTCTCAAGAAAAAATTGCTTATCTTACAAAGAAAGCAACCGAAGCTAGAAGGAAGCTTGAGGCCTTAGAGGCTGAGATCTATCATGAAAACCTATCTTGTGAATGTGGAGAGAAAATTTATACTCGAAAAGCCCAACCAAGGTCGAAAATCGATGAGGGATACGAGGCTGGAGATGAGGCGAGAGTCCAAATCAAATCAGCTAACCGTTCAAAATATCCAAACACCCCTTTGCACATAGAAAACCAAAAAAGTTTCCTATTTCAAAAACTTTGGAAATTTTTCAAAAGAGATTTGAAAATCAAAAATTTGGAATTCAAGAAAGCAAAAAAGAAAAGAAAGTTCACATCCCTAAGCACACAAATGGACTAGGGCATGGGAGTCACTTCACACCCACCACCCAAAACTTTTCAAAACTGGTTGCTTCGATGGGTTCCATTCCCACAAGCACCATTTCATACACAAGAGAGAACGAGTGTTGCACACCCATAGGCTTGGCAGATGAAGTCCAAGACCTACCAAAGCAATGAGAGCTTGAAGCTCTATAGGGACTACAGCACCCTCAAGACGCCTGCAAGGAAGCTTGTTCTCACCATGGAAAGGTAGACAAGCAGGAAGAAGGTACACCTGAAACTCCTCTCTCTCCAAACTCTATACTCGTTCTTCCTATTCATTATGTAGGACCAATAGATTACCAAGATTCAAATCACAATTATGCACCCACAACCCCACAAAATGTGTTGAAGGATGTAGATTTGGAAGGTGCGGTGGATGTCCAGCACCAAAATGAATTCCAAAATGAGAAAAATGAAATTCCAAATTTGGTAACCCCTGGGGTATGTACCGACAACCTAGATACACCTCATCCTACCATCCACCTGCTAGGAGAGCCACACCCAATCAAGGTCTTCCATCTCCTAGGAGAGCTCAACTCACCCAACACCCATAAACCCGTAGACCTCCAAGGCATAACCAATGAAATTCAAGTGTATAGCCATGTTATAGATGATACAATATTCCAGGATCATCCCCTTTATATTAATTTTTCAAAACTTAAAAAGCCTTGGAATATGTTACTAAACATGGGATATACACCTTACTAGGGCCTAGGAGCTAAAAACCAAGGTAGGCTAGAACCCATCCTACCTAGACCAAACCCAAGTCGATATGGATTGGGCTATATCCCATCCATACCACCTGAACCACCACCCAGAACCAATTGGGTTAAGGGTGCCTTAGAACCCGCTAATCCCGAAACCTATGGTTTAGACTTCTTATTTAGAGTCTAACTCGTAGTGTTTTCTTTGCAGGTTTGATGGAAGATCCCTTTTTATTTGAAAAAAATCCAAAAAAATTATATATTCCCAAAAGCCAAAAAAAATAAATGGAAAAACCTAAAAACCCAAAAAAAAATTAAAAAATTTGAAATTCCCAAAAAGAAAGTTTTATTCGTTTCCCCTTTTGTTATTTGCTTTGAAAAATCCAAAAAAATAGAAAATTATGAAAATTTCAAAAAAAAAATGTTTGTTTTCCCTTCTACTAGTTGTTCCGAAAAATCCAAAAAAATAGAAAAATTTGAAAAACTCCAAAAATATTGTTTTTCAAAAATTGGATTTAGAAATGCCTTCTTCTCTTATCCATGTTACTTCCCTAGAAAACAAAAACTTGAGAGTGATTAAAGCAAGGAGGAAAGTCCCCTCATCCATGAGGATGGTCAAGCCTCCAAGCTTTCTATATTCCATAAAATCATTGATTTGGAAAAGCTTAAAAATCTGTAAGTAAGAGTTTCCTAAAAATGTATTAGAGAGTTAACCTACCCAGAATACATCCAAGGATCATATCATGCATCACCAAGACTAAGGTTGTGCATATCTTTCATGCATCACATTCAAAACCATATCATATAGAGATTGGCCATGGTATGTGAGTTCTCATGCCATTCGCTCCAAACTAGGGGCATTGAGATGTTATTCCTTAAATACATTTCATAGAAATTGAGTGTATTCATCATATCATAAAGCATGCATTACCATTGTATTATAGGAATACATCTTGCATGACATAATGCATCCACAAGAAGCCCGCCCTCCATTTGAAGACGGCGGCCCACAAGGATGGTTCCTATGATGCAAAGGGGCATCACAAAAGGAATGCTGGTAAGTTGATGTTAAGGAAGGAAATTTAGTAGATTCTATAAATGCCCAATACTATGTATGGGGTCTACTTTAAATTTCATTTGAAAAGATTTTGAAAATAGATCTCCTTTGAATTTTTGGAAAGAAGGACCAAAGATGGATTATGTGACCCCAAATTAGGGAATTGATACTTTATGAAAAGTGGAGTTTCCAAAAATTATTTGGTAACATGTCAAAAATCTTTTACTTACCAAATGAGGCCTAGTTCAAAATAGCAAGGTGCTTTTAGGAAATAGGACAATCTTGGCTGGATTGATTATCTAAAGGGATGAGTTGTATTCCCCATTTCGCTTCTCTCGAAAAAGGAAAGTTGACAATATTTAAAAGAAAAAGAAAAGAAAAAGAGAATACAAAAACTCCTAGAAAAAAGAAGTCTTCCCCGAATAGACCGAGGGAATACAAAAACTTCTTAAAAAGGAGTCTTCTCTTTGAAAGAAAAAAAGAAAAAAAGAAAAAGAAAAGAGAATGCAAAAACTCCTCCGAGAAGAAGTCTTTCCCAAATAGATAGAGGGAATACAAAAACTTCTTCAAAAGAGGTCTTCTCTTGAAAAAATGAAAAAAAAAGAAGGAAAAGCCAAAGCTTAAAAGAGCAATTTTCCGTCTCTTTGCCTTAAACCCCAGGACGCTTCAGAAGGGACCGCGGGTAATTCTTTCCCAAATCCCCATAGTTCATCCTGATGGAGAAAAGTTCACCTTGAAAGTCCTAGAGTAAGAATAGGACCTATTTTATTTGAATTCATGTTGTTTGAGAATTAGAATTCGTTGGGTAAGAAAGGGAGCTTTGAAATGTTATTCAAAATCTACCATAAAACCTCTACTTATTTATGGGTATTAAAACCCGAGTGAAGGAAAATATGAGAAATTGTAAGTCCTTTTTGATAGAAACCAAAAAGAGTTCTCTTTTCGAAAAAGGAATTTTGAAAATCCTAAACATCAAAAGAAACAGGGACCATTGCTTGGGGCAGCTGGCTATCATAGGCTTCTTCTCGAGTTCGTGAATCAAAGGTATGAGTCTCTAAACATTCATTTCACACACATGAATACATTCATAAAGTGGTCATTCATGCATGATTGCTCTAGGACTAGAAAGCTCTTACCAAATCCCATTTTGCTAAGAATCCAAGGAAATAGATATTATGGAATAAAGAACGATTCCATACTCTCAAGGCAAATCTGGGAAGCAAAGCAAATGGGTGTTTTCTTCTTTGCCATTATCCAAATGAATTTGGAATAATGCCAAAGAGGGGCATATGTAGACACCCAAAATTTTCTTTTAAAATTCTTACATTTTTAGGAAAGTGCCCATTTTTGTTAATTTTGGGTTTTCGAATGAAAAAGGCACTAAGCGAGTTTGTTTCGGTACCAAAATTTTATGGAAGCTTTAAAATGATGAAATAATACTTTTCTTTTTGAAAATTTCGAATTTTGACTAGATTGGATGAAAATGACGATTTTGCCCCCGGCATGGAAAAGCTGGATTTCGTTTTCTTAAAAGATTTATGACAAAAGGTATGTTGAAAGCTTGCCTTTTGAAAAGATACAGGTATCAAAAAGATAAGTTGACACCTGAAAAGGATGGTGGACGCCCAGAAAGGGAAAGTGAGCTTCCTAGAAAGAAAAGCTCACATTTGGAAAGAAATCAATTTCCAGAGGGTAAGGTCGGTATTATCAAAGGAAAGGAAAGATGAAAGCAAGAACGAAAGCCTCTGAAAACAAAGGTTTGGTATCAAACGCCTTTCATAACGTGTCTACGTTATGTTTGGGTATTGAGGTAATTAGTATTGATATACATCAATTTGAATGCTATTGATATGTTATGATAAGAGCAATTTTAATATCCCAACACTCGTGGAAAGGATTGAATGAGCATGAAAGTTGATTTTCAAAAATGTAACATGGGCTTAATTCAAATATGTTCCTAATAGGTAAGTATGTAACATCATTTGCATTTACTGCAAGACTATCTTAGTGGTGTTCATATGCATTTCAAAGCTTCAGTTCAGATGTTCCATGAATGAGGTTAGAATTGAGAATCAACTGAATAAGGCTTACATCTTTTAATCAATTGGGAATTCTCACGAGCTCGAGTGGAGGTCCCTAGATGAAAGTCAGATTTTTTTTATCAGGATGAAGTCGAATCCTTGTTAGAATCTTATGATCTGTGTTGGTGGGGATTGCTTTGAAATGATTCCAGCAAAACTCCAGCACGTGATGATAAAAAGAACTGGCATGAAGGCTGCAAATATTAGCAGTTAGGAACAAGCTATTCACTATTGCAGTAACACAAAAGAAACATTGGACGTGACTCTGAATCTTTTGCGGCACTCACAGAATCCTTGATGAAATACTTACACGAAGACCAAATTTTCAGAATTGATCATCATTTGAGAAAGGAGTTCGGTTGGAAAAGATGACCCATTGTGATGATCATTCTCATGAACTGATCTTCAACAGACTTCAATGACTTCCAGCTGAATTTGGTCAACAACCTTCAACAGAACGTGCTAGCTGCAGAATTTCTCATCCTTATCTGTGATAGATTGAAGAAGGAGCAGAAGATTACGTTAAAGATAAAACCAAGGAAATAACAACTCACATTACAAACAACGTTCAAATAATTCAGATAATGTTCAGCAAACCAGATGGAATCAAATACAGAGGATTATGCTTATCAAATCAGATCAGAGGAGATCATCCAGGAGATTGAGTTTATCAAAACCGAACTCATCCAAATCCCAACCAACAGGCATCCATGAGCCTATAAAAGGACTCTTCCATCAACGGATCAGGCATCAACCGGGAAGGGGGAACCAGCGACGATCAACCAGCGAGCATCAAGAGGGAACGATCAACCAACACACAGGAACGTTCAGTCCGAGAATTCAGGGAAATAGAGAGAGAGAGAGAGAAAGGAAGAGACGAAGGAGAAAAAGGAAGTCCGGCCTGGTTCCGACATCCGACAATCATCCGGCGAAGTGCTCCTATGTCCCCTCTCACTCACACAGGTTCGAATCCGTGCACAAATTTGTTTTAATTCATGAGAATCTGAAGAAGCACAGATTCTGGAAATTTGTATATGAATCAAGGCCTCGAGCTCATGTTCTTCATTTATATCGATACAAACACACATGATTCCTTCATAAACGAAATTAAAATCCATGTTTAGATAATTCCCATGCATCATTAGGACTGATATAGGTTGAATTTTGTTTTAGAATCATGTTAGAAACATTCTGAAATTTTCTGTAAAACTGGTTTCTGAAACTGTCTGTGCACACATGTCTGATCACGGAATTTTTGTAGACAAACGGATAAGCCAATTGCTTCGAGATTTTGCATGAAGAATCTAGACATATCAGACTTTATCAGATAAAAGTTTGAGGAATTTTTATAAACTATTGCCTAGTCAATTAGCTCCGTGAAGTTTATACGAAATCTAGATTGCGTTTTACAGAAACAGAATGTTCAGTAATAAACCTCTGTTCTTTTGCCCATATCTCTGCAACCACTGAATGAAATTGGATGAAATTTGATTTTTTGGAAACCTAACATCCGTATCTTTCTAACACAATAAATTTTATCGAAATTGGGTGACTGAGTGTTGAGATATGGCTATTTTTCCGAGCTTCTGATTCATAGAAACAGGACTGTTCCGAATTTTATAATAGTTTCTGATTCTGTATTTAATTCTCAGAAAATAAAAAACTAAATTATAAAATAAAAATATATTCTGATTCTACACACACGTGTCTCTATTCTGTAAAAGTTTTAGAATTTTTTGAGAATCAGAAGTATTTTTAAAAAAATTTGGAGTACAAATCTTTGGAACTGAACAGATTCTGCAACTTTCAGAATCTGAAAATTTTTAGAAATCAAGAACTTAAACACAAATCTGAAACTTTGGAAAATCTGGTTTTTCCTTTCTCGAATTAACAGATTTAAACAAATTTCAAGCGTCTAGGCTGACCCTTGAGCGCCGGTTTAAGAAGGCCTAAGTCGAAAAGATCTCACTTGTCCACAATCGTTCTTAGAAGTCAGAAAAACAAAATTTGTTAGTTTTGATAAACTAACTGGCACGCTCGCGCAACCCGACGTAGTTCAAGGGTTTGATTTCGAATCGCACGATTTGAAATAAAATTACGTCTACAAGCGCAAAGAAACCTCCGTCATGGAGGGGGACCAATATCACGAATCCTTCACACTCAAGGATCGAAAAGCCCTCCAACAACTGTTGAGGGGCCAAAACAAATAAAAGAGATCGTACACCCTATCTGATTTTCTCCCTACAGATTACCAAACAGATAGTGACAATGATATACCAAACTTCCATCGGTATGATGGCACGGGGGATCCTAGATCCCACCTACAACTCTTTTCTCGCAGAGCCCATAAAAAGAAAAAGGACTCTGCGAAATGGATATATTGTTTTCCCCTCTCCATCAAGAGAACTGCTTCAAAATGGCTCGCTTCTTACAACCTAAGCCAGTTCGCAACTTTTGAAGAGTTAGCGAATAACTTTATGCAAAGGTTTTCCCACAACGTAGAAGTGACCCCCACTTTGAACACCCTGAGGGACACAAAACAAGTATCAAACGAGGATGTACATGCATTCATCGTTCGATGGAGGTCCCTCCTCGGGCAAGTGAGAGAGCCCCATCTCCGAAGGATGCACAGTAATGCTCATCCTTGAAAATTTCAAAACGGAGTTGAAAACACTTCTTTCTTTGCATGAAATTTCAACTTTTCATAAATTAATAAAAAAGGCTTCCCTCTTCGAAACAAACATGAAAAAGGAAGTCTACGATGACTTGTAGAAAGAAAAAATGCTTCCAAAACCATGATTTGAAAAACACGAGACTTACGGGCTACCCATTGCGGACAAGGGGGCAAAACCCCAAAAAATTGTTAATGTCCGAGTGGAAATGAACCCGGCCGACACTTCAAAGAAGAATGAACAAAAAATTGAAAAAAAGTTTCAAAAAGCATTTGAAAGGAGGTAGTATACCCCACAGGGGCAGCCCGTCTCGGAAGTCCTCGACCTCCAACTCGCCTAAGGACTGATAACACTCCTTGAGGTTCTCGAGGGGACACCTCCGAAAGGGAGATTTCTAAACAAATTTTGTAAGTATCATCGGCTCAAGGGTCATGATACAAATAAATGTTACTCCCTTTTAAACAAAATCTAGGACTTGATAGAGCAGGGCCGACTCCAAGTCACTGAGGAACCGGAGCCTGCCCAAACTGTTCTTAAAGAACCCATCCCCAACCTCGCAAGCACCAGTGGGAAGGAAAAAGAGGTATGTGTTTTTTCGGCTTCCTTAAAAGATTTAGAGTATGCATTGCATACAGGCCTCACTACTTATCACCCACCACCTTCTCTCATCGTAATAAAAAAAGCCAAGCAAGTAGTAATCCGGGGAGGGCTTAGAGTCCTGCCCCCGGCTATAGTCATTTTAGAAATTCGAGATGCTCTGAAGCACAAAATTAGAGCCAATATATGAACGAGCCCTAAGAAAGATGTCGGCGAGGTGACCAGGTCCGGAAGGATCTATCAACCCTCACATCTAGCAAAAGATGCTACTAAAGAAGTGGTCATTATTCCTGGCCCTTCTATAGACACGTGAAAATTTTCACTCCGGGTTCTTAGGCCTGAAGTGAACCTTTTTCATGTCTAAGTCGCCTTTAAAGGGCATGCCAGCTAGCTTACTCAAACTAGCGATGTAAGTTTTGAAATATCTGACTTAGGGGGCGACTGTGGACAAGTGGGCTCTTTTCGTCCCAAACCTTCTTAAACCGATGCTCAAGAGTCAGTTTGTATGCTTAGAAATCTTGATTTTAAACAAGCATGACCTTTTTGAAAAGGTATAAAAGTATTTGATCGATTTGTTTGTCTAATTGCAGATTTTATTTACGTGAGGTTTGCACGTATCTATGTCTTTGAGTTTTATCTACTTAGGCGTGAGGTGTATGCATCAAGTGCCTAAGTCTTGGTGTGTTTACACGGGTTGTTCGGGGTTTGTTTAATGCAAGTATGCGTACTATCTCGAGTATGGCGGATATGCAATGCAAACTCACAAAACTTGAACCTTAAAACCCGAAATTGAAAGACATAGCGGAAGGGAAATTTGTGGAAGGGAGATATATCTATATCTTAAGAGTGAAAAGGCTCAATGTGTGCGTGTGTGTTGTGTATATATTAAAAGACAACTCACACGACTGAACCTTAAAACGCAGTTGAAAGGGAGATATAGATATAAGAGCAGAAAGGCTCAATTGTGGGCGTGTGTGTTGTGTATAAATGTAAAGACAACTCACACAACTTTTGAATGTAAAACCTAGTCGAAAGGGAAATACAACTATATATATATGAGCCGTTAGGCGTCAACGTGTGCGTGTGTGTTGTGTGTAAATGTAAAGACAACTCACATGACTGAAAATTAACAACCCGGAAATGAAAGACATACACAACTGAACTGGGAAAACTCACGCAGCTGAAAATATATAGCTATGGCTATATCTTAGTGGCTGTCGAGGCCAAAATGTGCGTGAGTGCTTGGGCAAGTGCTCGGGTGTTCCTTGGGTGCGAGTGTGTGATTGAAATGACAAACTCACATGACTTGAACCTTAAAACCCGAATGAAATTGCAGCGTATATGGCTCTTACTAGAGTCTTTGGAGTAAGAGCGAAGGCTCAATTATGTATGTGGGTGCTTGGTGTACGAGATAAGAGTTGAGGCTGAAGTGCACTTGTGTGCATCGTGTACGATATAAGAGCTAAAGCTGAAGTGCACGTATGTGTCTCGTGTGCCAAGCAACAATATTACATTCTGAGGGTTGACAATGCTCCGTTAATACAACCTCGTATCCGAATTGAATTAAGTATAAAGCAAGTTAGCATAAGAGACCAAGTTTAGATACTTATAAATCCATCTTCACTTGCTCGCACTTGGGCTTGTGATTCACTTCGGGTAACCAAGGACGTGCTCCCCTTGAAGCTTGAGGCGTGAAGTGGCTGGGGCCTAGCTTGAGCTTGGTGGAGTTTAAGGCTTGAGATAATAGAGGCTCACGGTAAGGTGCTGCGGGCTTGTGTGGGGTTTTATGGGGTTACGGCCAAGGAGGTCACGGGTGTGTAGGGTGAGGGGCTTTAGTGGGATAGGCAAGGGAGCTGCGGGCCTTAGGGCTTGTGGGGGGTTTATGACCAAGGGTAGGTTGTGAGGTGGGGTGTGTGGTGAGGTGTTAATGGTAGATCGGGACAGTAGGTCGGCTAAGGTCGGCTAGGAAGTCGGTTGGCGCCAGGTGGGTGGTAAGGAGACAAGTGCCAGGCGGGTGGTAGGGTGACTGGCGCTAAGGAGGCGCACGGCGAAGGGGGCGCGCGACGTCTCGGAGATGCGTGGCGTGGGAGCGGGGCACGTGGGGGGCACGCGGGGCGTGCTACGGTGTGTAGGGGGTGTTCGGGTGGCGATGGGAGGTGGTTTGGGTGATGGGGTTTAAGTCGGTTAGGGTTTTAGGTTGGTTTAATTAGGATTAGGGGTGTTGTGGGGTAGTTAGGTGGTGTTGGTTAGTGTAGGTTTAAGGTGGTTTAGAGGGTTAAGAAGAGATGGGTTTAGGGTGGATTAGGGCTTACCTTTAGGGTCGGTTGGGGTGTGCTCAAGCTTCAAACCAGCCACTCCAAAGCCTTCTTGTTTAAGCAAATCCAGCCCTTAATCAAGGTGGTGCAACCCACACTAATCCCTCATTTAGCCCACAATTAACCCACTAAACAAAATTAAGAAAGCACTAAGCACTCACCTTAATACCCTCTCTCTTCTCCAAGCTCCTTCCTTTGGATTTCACGTGAACTCTTGGGGACCCCCTCACTCCTATTTATAGGCAAATGAGGTGGGTCTTGGATATGGGTCTTGGGTTTGGATCGTGGAATCTATGTCCGATCTAAATACTATTTGGATATGGATCTTGGATCTCGGATATTTTGAGATCCATATCCGATCCAAATCCAATATTTTTATGGATATGGATATAGATATTTTGGTTCAGATATGATCCAATCCAAACACTATTTGGATCGACCTAAATCCAAACACTATTTGGATATGGATATGGATATTTATGGTCCAGATCCAATCCAATTTTTCTCTAGATGGTCCTTCTTGGCTTTTTGAGGTGGACATTTTGTGTGGGCACTGACTCCATCAACGCTCCATCTGGTGTTAGGTTTTCCCCAACTTTGTCGTCCGGACTCCATCTCACCATTTTGGACTCTATTTCCGTTTATTTTGGCCTTTTTTGATTCAGATCTCCGTTGCTTGGATGGGGATGCTTGATTTGGCTTTTAGGTGCTCTGGGCTTGCTTTCTGCATCGGGCCTGGGCCTTCCTTTCGTCTTTTGACCCTAGCCTTTATCAGGCCAGGGTGTTGCCTTTGGGCTTCTACCCCTATTTCTGAGGCTGCTTTGGATTTGGCCTTCGTGGGCTGGTTTTTGGGTTGCTTTTCGATCAGGTGTCATCTTCCCTGCTTCACCTGTTCGTCTTTGGCTTTTTTGGCAAAATGAGACTTGGCCCGAGTTTAAGAAATTTTTATTGGATACGGGGTTCAAAATAGTATTTACAAGCTTTTTGGGAAGCTCTTGGGTTTTCGCAAATGCAAAATGGCATTTTGGGTTGATTTGCAAACCAGGGATTTGTTTTCTAAAAATCGTGGGATTTTGGGGTGTTTACAGATGCCCCTCTTTGGCATTATCCAAATGGATTTGGATAATGGATTTGGATAATGGCAAAGACGACAACACCCCTGTTTGTTTTCTCCCTGGATCTATCCTCGAGAATATGGGATCGTCCCAGTTTTGAGAAAAGCATTTTCTTTAAGCCTGGTAGGAGGATATTTTCGCCAAAGGAGACTTACCTATATGGTTCTAGTCCTAAATGGGATTTGTGCAAGTATCCATGCGTGAATATGGATGAGTGGCATGGAATGATACGCTAGGAAGTATGGTCTCCTAGAGACTTATTGTAATAGCTTCAATCCTAAGGACTTCAGCTTTTCATGTTTTCCCTTTATTTGAGTCTTGACACTCACTAATCTAGCGGAGGTTTTATTCGAAATCAAGCCATATTTCAAAATTCCTATGCCTTACTTAGACGTCTAACTCTCAAACAAGATGAGATTCAAGTAAGTAAATCCTATTTTTACTTTAGGATTCCTTAGAATGAACCTTTCTTCACCTCAGGATAAGTCGTAGGGATGGGAAAGAGTTTACCACGGTCCCTTCTGGAGTGTCTCGTGGTTTAAGGCATAGAGGCGGAAAACTGCTCTTTTTAAGCTTTTTGGCCGTTTTTTTGTTTTTTTTCATAGAGGGTCTCCTTTTGGGAGTATTTTTTTTTATTCCCTCTTTTCCATAGAATGCACGATTTTCTTTTGATTCACCTTTCTTTTGGGAAAGAGACTTTGCAAGGATTTCCCTTTTTCTTTTTGGCCAAGTTTTCCTTTTAGGGAAGAGAAGAGAAACGAGGGAGGACTTATCCCAAGGATCTACTCGATTCATCCCAGATTAGCCTATTTAGAAATAGCACGTACTACTTGCAAGTATCTTGCTATTTTGAATCAGGCCTTCGTTTGTAAGAAGAAGGATTTTTGAAATGTGACCCATTGGTTTTGGAAAACTCCGCTCTTTCACAAGCAATCGAGTCTTTCATTCAGGGTTGTATGATTTGCTTTGATCCTCACTCACGAAGTTTCAAACAGGAGGTTTTCAAAATATTTTCGAAATATAGGGTTTAGCTTAGACCCTACACATGGTATTTTTTCAAAAATTGAGCATTCATAGGGTCGGCTAAGTTCCTACCCTCAACATCGATTAGCCAATATGCGTTGTTCGTGGTGGTTCTACGCACAACATAAGGGCCATCCCACTTGGGCTACGAAATTGGATGATTTTGAGCACAAGGTCTCCCACTTTGAAGTGGCGAGGTCTCATATGCTTCTCATAGTGTCGGGCTATCATTTGCCGGTATGCATGTGCATGATCCATGGCAAGGAGCCTTCGCTCATCTAGTAAGTCAAGTTCGGCCATCCTAGCATGCTGAAGCGTCTCTAGGGGAAGGTCGAGTGCAATGGATGTATGAAATGAATGAATTTTGGTATGAATGGGGAGAATGACATTTGTGCCATAGACCAACTCAAATGGCATGGCATTTGTGGGAGTTCGGATGGAAGTCCTATAAGCCCATAAGGCTTCATCCAGCTTCTCATGCCACGTCCTACCCTTCTCTAAATTCTTCTCAATAATGCTTATGAGAGTCTTATTGGTGGCTTCGTCTTGGCCATTGCCTTGAGGGTAGTAGGGCGATGAGAAGTGGTGAGTTATGCCATACGTGTTACATAACTTAACAATCCTCTCATTTTTGAAGAGGGTACTATTGTTGGACACTAAGTCCTTTGGAACCCCAAAGCGAGCCAGAATGTTTTTCTTAATGAACGCCACTACATGTTGCCCCTGCACATTGGTTAGGGAGGTAGCTTCAACTCACTTGGAAAAGTATTCGGTGGCTGCTAATATGAATCTATGCCCATTTGATGCATGAGGAAAATGCCCACATGGTGAATGGCCAAGGGCTGACCACGGAATGCAATGAAGATGAAGGGATATGGATGGCGTGTCCATGCACTTGACATGGGTGACACTTCCTAACATGGTCATGGCAATCCTGCTTTAAGGTGGACCAAAAATAACCTGCTCTATGTATTTTCATTGCCATCATATTGGCATTTACATGCCCTCCACGTTCTCCATCGTGGAATTCATGCATTATTATCCTAGCCTCCTCTAGGTCAGCACACCTTAGTAAGATGCCAGTAAAGTTTTTTTTGAAAAGAACCCCTCCCAAAATTGTATATCGGGTAGAAATTTTTCGGATGAAAGCCTTATCTTTGGATGTGGCATGTTCGGCAAATCCCCCATTTTCTAGGAAACATTTTATGTCGAAAAACCAAGGTTTTTCAGCAGAATCTGGGTTGTTTTGGCAAATTTCCAGATCGTGTGTGGATGGAGTGGGCGAGTGCCATATTTCCAAGGGTCTGGTTCCCAAAGTGGGATCGACCCTTAGGGCTGAGCCCAAGGATGAGAGGGCATCGGCTATGCCATTATGCTCTCTTCCTACGTGTGTGAGTGTACATGATTTGAACGACTCGACCAGCTTGGTGGCCAACTCGTGGTATGGAAGAAGTTTTTCGTTTTTAACTTGCCAGATCTTTAACACTTGGTTTATGACAAGTTAAGAATCTCCAAAGACTTCAATGCATGATGCCCCTAAAGTTTTCAAAATTTTTAAGCCTTGTATGAATGCTTCATACTCGGCTGTATTGTTGGAACACTCGAAATCTAGGTGAATGGCTATGGGTATTTCTCCCTTTTCAGGGGATATGAGGACGATGCCTGCCCCAGCCCCTCTTTGGTTTCATGCCCCATCGAAGTGCATCTTCCACACTTGATTTTCATTTAAACAGTTTGATAAAATATGATTTTGAAATTGGTTTTGAAATATGCCTTCATCGGGCATTTTGTCGAGTGTGGGATACGAATCTTCCAAGGGGAAGTCGGCCACATAGTCGGCCAGGGCTTGGCCCTTGATGGATGTTTGATAGTGGAATTTCAAGTCATACTCCATCAAGAGGAGCTGCCATTTACCTAGCCTACCCATGAGGATAGGTTTTTCAAACAGATGCTTGATGGGATCAAGCTTAGACACTATCCAGATCTCATGATCTAGGAAGTAGTGTCGAAATTTCTGGCTGGCCCACACCAAGGCCAAGCAAGTCTTCTCCATGGCTTGATAATTTTGTTCATAAGCCAAGAGAGTTTTCAAAATATAATAGATGGCATACTCTTTATGGGTATCATCCTCATATTGAGCTAGTAACACACCCAAAGCATTCGCATGCACAAAAATATAGAGTAAAAGAGGTTTTCCTTGCTTTGGAGGGTTTAAAATCGGAGGATTTACCAAATATGCCTTCAATCTTTCGAAAGCTTTTTGGCAATCGTTATCCCACAAAAATTTCGTCCCTTTTCTCAAAAGTTTGTTGAAGGGTTCACATCTTGTTGCGAGGTTTGAAATAAACCTACGAATTGATTGGAGGCGACCTTGGAGGCTACGAATTTGCGTGAGATTGGAGGGTGGAGTCATGTCTATGATGGCTCTACACTTAGAGGGGTCGACTTCAATGTCCCTTTGGCTTACCATAAAGCCTAAGAGCTTACCAGATTCGACTCCGAACACGCACTTTTGAGGGTTGAGCTTTACTTTGAAAAGCCTAAGCCTCTCGAAAATTTTTTGTAGGCATTTGATATGAGTGCATCGAGTTTTTGATTTAGCCAAGAGATCATCCACATATACCTCTACGAGCTCATGAATCTGATCGTGAAGGATCATAGTCATAGCTCTTTGGTAGGTGGCACCGGCATTTTTCAAACCAAAGGGCATGACTGTATAGCAGTACGTGCCCTAGGGTGTTGTGAAAGCAGTTTTAGCCTGATATCTTGGGGCTAATTTGATTTAGTTATATCCTGAATAGCCATCCATGAATGAAAACATTTCATGATTTGCGGTACTATCGACTATCAAATCAATGTTAGGTAAAGAAAAGTTATCCTTTGGAGTGGCTTTGTTCAGGTTTTTAAAATCGATGCATATTCGAATTTTCCCATTGGATTTTTGAACTACAACAATATTTGACAACCAATCAGAATACGCAATGGGTTTTATAAAACCGGCTTTTAACAGATCTTCTAAACCATCTTTAACTTGCGCATGCACATTCGGATGAATCTTTCTAAGCTTTTGCTTTATGGGTTTTGCATCCGGATCTAGGGGAAGACAACGCTCTACGACTCTTGGGTCTATACCCGGCATGTCTTCATATGTCCATGCAAACACATCAATGTAGGTTTTCAAAAATGCAATGAATGATGATGCTTCATGCTCATGCAAACATGCGCCTATCTTAATGTGTTTGGTCTTTGTTTCACTCCCTAGGTTGATCTCTATGAAATCCCCTCATACTAAATTTGAAGGTTTTTCAAAATCGAGAATTTTATGAAACTTTGGGAGCTCGGAGGTTGGATCTTCCTCCGGGCTTTGATCATTCCCGAGAGTATTGAATCCTAGGGAATTTGAACTTGATGCACGTGTTTTGAAAACACCTAGTTTTTGACTTGGAATTTCAACGGGTTTCGAAGTTTTTGGTCTTGTTATGAAGACAACTTTCTTTTCAAAATCCTTAGCTTTTCCCAAACTTTTAAGAGGAGCTGGTATATATAGGATTTTGTTTTTGGGTATTTATGAATTTTCGATTTTTTTGGACTTTTGTAAAGCAAAGACACTTGGAGCTATACAAACAATATTTTTTTGGTTTTTGCACAAATTTCTAATGTTTTTGGTTTTTGAAAATTTCCAATTTGTTTTTGAATTTCGGGTTTTTCCAATTTTTTTGATTTTTGGTTTAAGAAGGGATCTTCCGTCATACCTATAAAGGAAAACACCACAAGTTAGACTCTAAACAAGAGGTCTAAATCATAGATTTCTGCTTCACTAGGTTCCAGGGCACCCTTGACCCAGGTGGTCACAGGTGGGGGCTCTGGTGGTATTTTGGGAGTATAGCCGATCCCATATCGGCTTGGGTTTGCCTTTGGCACTATGGGCTCTAGGAGACCCTAGTTTTGTGTCCCTAGACTTTTGTATGGCATATATCCCATATTCAATAGCATGTTCCATGTTTTTTGATTTTTGAAAAAGTTTTGGTATAAGTCATGATTCTGGAACTTGCTATCGTCCATGTTATGCTCATATGGCTTTCTATCTAGGGATTTTTGGAATAGGCGACACTTGGTCTTTCCTAGGATTGTGATGGTTTTGAGTGGGCTAGCCTTGGGCTGCCCCTTGATACACAACACTTTCCTAGGGTTTTGAAGGACTGTCAACACCCCGAAATCCCACGAATTTCTCAAATTCATCTGGATTTGTAAAAGCAGCCCCAAAGGGCTATTTTGAGTCTGGAAACCCAGGAGCCTTCCAAACAACCCTGTACATATGTTTTGAACTCTATATTTCGAAAACATACAATATGGCTTTTAAAACCTTTTTAAAACATATTTTGAAACCCCAAAGCGGCTTGGCCCGATCAAAACAGGACCAGGAGAGCTAAGAAGAGCCCGGAACCGGAGCACATGTCGAGCCCGGCACAACAACTCTTGTATCAAATTCACACCCCCAGGATGTCGAACGTCCAAGACCCTGTTATCATCAAAACATCCTTTGAAGTCATCTCCGGAAGGCGAAAACAGAGGCGGACGATCATGTTGGCGAAGACCCAATGCAGACGGAGCACTGATGCTGTCAGGCCCCGCACAAACCGTTCGTTTCGAATACAGCTCGAAGGAGTCAGAGTTCAGTTTGGATTGGATCTGGACCATATATATCCAGATCCCAATCCAAACCCATGTGTGGACTTGGATTTGGATTTGGATTCAAAAATCCAATCCAATATCCATATCCATGGCCAACATCACCTTCTCATAAATGGAGGTGGGGCCCACTTGAAATTCACGTGGGATTATGGGCATGAGAGAGAGTGGGGATGGATAAGATCAAGTGTGGTTGTAATTAAGCTTGACTTGTGTGTCAAGTTTGGGGTTAATCATGTGGGTTAGCCTAATTGAGTGGGTTTAAGCTTGTAATTAGCCAAAACCTAACCTAGGGCTGCACCAACATGATGTGGTTAAGGTCTATGGGCCATGCAAAGGGAGCTCCTTCACCTAAACCTAACCCAAAATACCTAATCCTAGCCTTCCACCCTAATCCGCCCCTAATCTAAGCCTAATCACCTAACCTACCTCCCTAATCCCGGCCTAATCCTAACCTAATCACCTAACCCACTTCCCCAATCCTTCCCTAAACCTAGGTTAATTTCCCTAAACCTAGCCTAATCCTAGCCTAATCACCTAACCTAGTTCACTAAACCTAACCCTAGAACCCACCCACCTAACCAAACCCTAAACCCCTAAACCACCCCTAGCCCACAACCTACCCAAACCACTAGTATCTAAAATATCTGGCCCTACCCTTTCCAGCCCACCTTATCATCATACCACCCTACCTAAACCACCTAACCACTACCCCAAACCCAGCCCTAACCGACCTACCCATCCCTATATAACCCCCCCCCCCCCCGTTGGGGGCGGGTTTTCCTATCTAGAACCTCTCTCCCTTCCCATCCTCTCTCACCTTGGTCCAGCCCAACCGAGCCCAGCCACTTCATCCACGTCCAGCCAGGCCTTCCACCTGCACCACCACTAGCCACCACCGTGCTCCACCTGCTCCACCACACCCCAACCGGCCCACCACCTGTCGCCACCCCTGCCTTCGGCCGAACCACCTGCTCCACCACACCCGGCTTCTCTCTTCCATCCACCGCCTCTCTTCAAGCACGGTTAGTACCCCATCCTTCATCTCACCTTCTCCACTCCCTCTCCACTCTCAACCACTTGCACTACCACCACCTGCCCCCACAGCCAGCCACTTGCTACCACCCTTCCCATTCGGCCAAGCCTTAGCCATCCTAACTACCCGTCACTACCTAACCACCCTAGCTACACCCGGCTACCCCATCCAACTCCCTAAGAACTGCCCCTATCACCTCACCACAACCATCACCACCTTACCCCATATCCTAGCTAGTTCCCTTCCCTTACACCACTCCTAGCCACCCTAACTGCCCGCCACACCAAGTCTCCCTAGCAGTCGGCCACTTCAACCGACTGCCCCATACTCATTCGGCCCTTCCATCCGCCAGTCCCATACTTCCCCTAGGCTCTCCCTTAGACACTCCCTTAAGCTCTACCTTAGTGCCATACTCCCCCAACACTACTGTAGACACCGAAAATTTTCACTTACGGGTTCTTAGGCCTGAAGTGAACCTTTTCGCAATCTACATTCGCTTTATGGGCGTGCCAGCTAGTTTACTTTAACTAGCAAAGTATGTTTTGAAAAATAATCTGACTTTTGAAAGGCGATTGTAGGCAAGCGGGATTTTTACGTCGCAGACCTTCTTGCACCGATGCGCAAGGGTCAGTCTTTACGCTTAGAGACTTCGTTTTGAAAACAAGTTTAACATACTAAATTTAGTGCCACCAAAAGTGGAAACCCCGGTAAAACCAGTTTTAAAAATCCAAGGTTCTCCTCAACTCATCCTTAGAGCCAAATTTAGCGCGAACCCTAGGCTGGTCGTGGGGGAAGTCACTAGATCCGGGAGGATCTATCAACCCCCGCACCTTCAAGGTGCTCAAAAGGTGGTCAGTGTGCCTGGCCCTCAAAAGCATGTATACCTAGTGTTCTGCCAAAAGCAGATAAGGACAAAGTCATCCTAAATACTTATGACTTTGAAAACCACCTTTCATTGATTCCTATTCACATATCTATCTTAGAGCTTATAAAAACCTCACCTAGGCATAGACTTGTATTAGAGAAAATTCTAGAAAGGGCCAAGGTTGATTCGAACATAAGTCCGGAATCCTTGTCTGCCCAAGTGGCTTTATTAGGAGCAAAATCGCCCATCACTTTCTCGGAAGATGATGTAGATAGACCCTACGAAACCCATAACCAGGCCCTGCATATCGAGGTGGTTCTAAACAACCACTCTCTGGACAGGTGCCTAGTCGATGGTGGAGGAGGGCTCAACATCCTTCCACTTCATGTGGCGTACAAAATCGGAGTCACCTTGACTTCAGTGGACCCAAGCCCCATCGTTATCACTAGATACGATGGGAATGCATCTAGACCTTTAGGATCCATCGAACTCCCAATGGAAACGGGAGGGATCGAACACACGGGGGTGTTCCATGTCTTGGACATCCACCCCCATTATAACCTGTTGCTGGGAAGGCCCTGGATACACAGTTTGTGCGCTGTGCCATCCACCTTCCACAGGTGTGTCAATATCCCTTTTAGGGACCAGGTCGTAGTGATCCTAGGTGAGAGTTACCCACAGCTTCAGGGGATCATAAACTCCCCTTGTTTATCAAGCTCCCAGGCCCATGAGGCTAACCTGGGGCAAATTATGGTTGAGCCACCTCGGCTCGTGTTAAACAACCCTAGGAAGGTTGTATGTGTGAAGGGGCCGCCCAAAGCAGGCCCCCTCCCGATTTTAATCCTTCTAGGAAAACCGAAGCGTTCCCTATTTCCAAAGCCCCTGGACAAGAGGCCATACGAGCATAATATGGACGATAGCATGTTCCAGGACCACGATTTATATCAAACCTTTTCAAAAAACAAAAAGTCGTGGAACATGTTGTTAAACATGGGCTACACGCCCTACAAGAGTCTAGGGGCACAGAACCAGGGTCTCCTAGAGCCCATCCTTCCTAGGGCCAACCCAAGCCGATATGGGATCGGCTATACTCCCTGAATACCGCCGGAGCCACCCCCTGTGACCACCTGGGTCAAGGGTGCCCCGGAGCCTGCCTTAGAAGAGACCTACGATTTAGATCTCCTATTCCGAGTCTAACCCGTAGTGTTTTCCCTTTGTAGGTATGACGGAAGATCCCTTTTCTAAAAATACAAAAACATTTGAAAAGCTTAAAATCAAAAAAATCAAAAAACAAGAAAAACCAAAAATAATGGAAAAACAAAAACTCGAAAAAAGAGTGCTTTGTATAGTTCCCAAAGTTCTTGTTTTACAAAAACCCAAAAAAATCGAAAATTTGGAAAATACCAAAAAGATTTTGTACATAGCTGCTCCTGGTAAGACTTTGGCAAAAGAAAAAGATTTCGAAAGAAACGTTGTCTGCATAGCCAGACCAAAAATTTCGAAATCACTTGAAAATCCAAGTACAAAACCAGGTCATTTTGAAAACCACGCATCAAATTCCCTCGGTTCTTATAGCCCACGAGAATGATCAAAGCCTAGAAGTGGATCCCCTTGCGAAAGATCCCACTTCTGAGCTCCCAGAATTTCATAAGATTCTCGATTTTGAAAGACCTTCCCAATCAGTAGGAGGAGATTTCATAGAGGTGAACCTAGGGGATGATTCCAATCCCAAAACCATCAAAATAGGCGCATGCTTGCATGAAACCGAAAGGTTAGCATTCATTGCATTTCTACGAACGTATTTAGATGTGTTTGCATGGACGTATGAAGACATGCTGGGCATAGATCCCAGCATTGTCGAACATCGTCTTCCCTTAGATGCAGGTGTAAAACCCATAAAGCAGAAGCTTAGGAAAATACACCCGAATGTACACACGCAAGTCAAAGAGGGTTTAGAAGATCTACTAAAAGCCGGATTCATAAAACCCATTGCGTATTCTGATTGGTTATCAAATATCGTTGTAGTTCGAAAAACCAATGGAAAAATTTGAATATGCGTCGATTTCAGAAACCTGAATAAAGCCACTCCAAAGGATAATTATCCTTTACCAAACATAGATTTGATAGTCGATAGTACTGCAAATCATGAAATGTTTTCATTTATGGATGGCTATTCAGGCTATAATCAAATCAAACTAAGTCCACGAGATCAGGGTAAGACCGCCTTCACAACCCCATGGGGCACGTACTGCTATACAGTCATGCCCTTTGGTTTGAAAAACGCCGGCGCAACATACCAACGAGCCATGACCACGATCTTCCATGATCAAATTCATGAGCTTGTAGAAGTGTATGTAGATGATCTCTTGGCAAAATCCAAAACCCGATACACCATTCTGGGTGGGGTCTTATACAAAAAAAGTTTTACCGGCATTCTGCTTAGGTGTATCGACCTAGAGGAGGCTAGGATAGTGATGCATGAGTTCCACGATGGAGAATGTGCAGGTCATGTTAATGCCAACATGATGGCGATGAAAATACTTAGAGGGGGCTATTTTTGGTCCACCTTGAAAAAGGATTGTCACGATCATGTTAGGAAGTGTCATCCATGTCAAGTGCATGGGCACGCCATTCATATCCCATCATCTGCATTGCATTCCGTGGTCAGCCCCTGGCCATTTACCATGTGGGCGTTTGACATCGTAGGCCCAATATTTCCAAAAGCCTCAAATGGGCATCGATTTATTTTAGCAGCCATGGAGTATTTCTCCAAGTGGGTGGAAGCCATTTCCCTAACCAATGTAATGGGGCAACATGTGGTGGCTTTCATCCGGAGGAATATCTTGGCTCGATTTGGGGTTCCACGAGACCTTGTGTCTGATAATGGCACCCCATTCAAGAACGAGCGGATGGTTATGTTGTGCAACACGTATGGCATAACTCACCACTTCTCCTCGCCCTACTACCCTCAAGGCAACGGCCAAGCCGAAGCCACAAACAAGACTCTCATTAGTATTATTGAGAAAACCTTAGAGAAGGGTAGGACATGGCACGAGAAGCTGGATGAAGCCTTATGGGCTTATAGGACTTCCATCCGGACTCCCACGAATGCCATACCATTCGAATTGGTCTATGGCACAAACGCCATTCTTCCCATTCATACTCAACTGCATTCATTCCATACATCCATAGCACTCGACCTCCCTCTAGAGATGCTTCAGCATGCTAGGATGGCCGAACTAGATTTGCTAGATGAGAGGCGACTCCTTGCCATGGATCATGCTCGTGCATACCGGCAAAGGATAGCCCGACATTATAGCAAACACATGAGATCTCGCCACTTTGAAGTGGGGGATCTGGTTTTAAAAACTATCTATCATCGTGGCCCACACCCCCTAGGCAAGTGGCGCCCCAACTGGGATGGACCCTATGTTATACGAGCAACCACTACGAACAATTCGTATTGGTTGATCGATGTAGAAGGTAGGAATTTAGCAGATCCTATAAATATTCAATACTTAAAGAAGTATCATGTGTAGGATCTGGATCAAATTCCATTTTTCGAAAATTTTTAGGGATAGCTGCCCTGAGACATGTGAATAAGGTGCAAAAGCAAAGTCGTGTGACCCTGAGTGAGAGAATTCGCACTTGTGAAAGAGTGGAATCTTCAAAATCGTGGTTACATTTCAAAATCCTTCTTCTTACAAAGAAAGGCCTAGTTCAACATAGCAAGATACTTACAAGTAGTACGTGCTATTTCTAAATAGGCTGAGCTGGAATGGATCGAGTGTAGGCTTGGGATAAGTCCTCCCCTCTTCTCTTCTACTTCCAAAAGGAAAAACACGGCCCAAACAAAAGGAAACTTCCCATTCAAAGTATCTTTCCAAAAGAAAGAAACCAGAATTCAAAAGAAAATTGATTCTCTTGTGAAAAAGAGGGATTAAAGAAAAAATACTCCCAAAGGGAGACCCTCGATGAAAAAAAGGAAAAAGAGGCCAAAAAGCTCAAAAAGAGCACTTTTCTGCCTTCTGTGCCTCAAACCACGGGATGCTTCAGAAGGGACCATGGTATCTCTTTCCCACCCCTGGCTTATCCCAAGCTAAAGCATGGTTCATTTCGAGGAATCCTAAAGTAAAAATAGGATTTACTTACTTGAATTTCATCTTGTTTGAGAATTCGATGTTTCGAGTAAGGCATAGGAATTTGAAATATGCCTTGTTTTCTTATAAAACCTCCGCTAGATAAGCGAGTGTTAAGACTCAAACAAGGGCAAGCACGAAGAGCTCGAGATCCTTAGGATCGAGGCTCAAGATAGTTGTCCCTTTTGTAAATAAGTTTTGTAAATAAGTTTTGAAAATCGAACATCGAACAGCATAGGATTTGCTCACTTGGAGCAGTAGGCCTTGTAAGTCTCTAGAGTTCGACCACATCTGGTCCCTGGGAGGTCGCTACTTTTGGCACCACACCCATGTCATTTGCATTCCACGCATGGTACTTGCATGAACATGATCCCATTTTAGGACCAGATTCCATAGTACCCTTTGGCGTGATATCTCCTCCTACCAGAGTTTGTAAATTGAGATTTTTGCTAAAAATGGGGACGATCCCATGTTCTTCGTGGATAGATCTAGGGAGACATTGAAAGGGGTGTTTGTCATCTTTGCCCTTATCCAAATCTACTTTGACAAGGCCAAAGAGGGGCATCTGTAAACACCCCAAAATCCCACGAATTTCTCAAATTCATCTGGTTTTGTAAAAGCAGCCCCAAAGGGCTATTTTGAGTCTGGAATCCCAGGAGCCTTCCAGACAATCCTGTACATATGTTTTGAACTCTATATTTTGAAAACATACAATATGGCTTTTAAAACCTTTTTAAAACATGTTTTGAAACCCCGAAGCGGCTTGGCCCGATCAAGATAGGACCAGGAGAGCTAAGAAGAGCCCGAAACCGGAGCACATGTCGAGCCCGGTACAACAACTCTTGTATCAAATTCACACCCCCAGGATCTCGAACGTCCAAGACCCTGTTATCATCAAAACATCCTTTGAAGTCATCTCCGGAAGGCGAAAACAGAGGCGGACGATCATGTTGGTGAAGACCCAACACAGACGGAGCACTGATGCTGTTAGGCCCCGCACAAACCGTTCATTTCGAATACAGCTCGAAGGAGTCAGAGTTCAGTTTGGATTGGATCTGGACCATATATATCCAGATCCCAATCCAAACCCATGTGTGGACTTGGATTTGGATTTGGATTCAAAAATCCAATCCAATATCCATATCCATGGCCCACATCACCTTCTCATAAATGGAGGTGGGGCCCACTTGAAATTCACGTGGGATTATGGGCATGAGAGAGAGTGGGGATGGATAAGATCAAGTGTGGTTGTAATTAAGCTTGACTTGTGTGTCAAGTTTGGGGTTAATCATGTGGGTTAGCCTAATTGAGTGGGTTTAAGCTTGTAATTAGCCAAAACCTAACCTAGGGCTGCACCAACATGATGTGGTTAAGGTCTATGGGCCATGCAAAGGGAGCTCCTTCACCTAAACCTAACCCAAAATACCTAATCCTAGCCTTCCACCCTAATCCGCCCCTAATCTGAGCCTAATCACCTAACCTACCTCCCTAATTCCGGCCTAATCCTAACCTAATCACCTAACCCACTTCCCTAATCCTTCCCTAAACCTAGGTTAATTTCCCTAAACCTAGCCTAATCCTAGCCTAATCACCTAACCTAGTTCACTAAACCTCACCCTAGAACCCACCCACCTAACCAAACCCTAAACCCCTAAACCACCCCTAGCCCACAACCTACCCAAACCACTAGTATCTAAAATATCTGGCCCTACCCATTCCAGCCCACCTTATCATCATACTACCCTACCTAAATCACCTAACCACTACCCCAAACCCAACCCTAACCGACCTACCCATCCCTATATAAACCCCCCCCCCCCGTTGGGGGCAGGTTTTCCTATCTAGAACCTCTCTCCCTTCCCATCCTCTCTCACCTTGGTCCAGCCCAACCGAGCCCAGCCACTTCATCCACGTCCAGCCAGGCCTTCCACCTGCACCACCACCAGCCACCACCGTGCTCCACCTGCTCCACCACACCCCAACCGGCCCACCACCTGTCGCCACCCCTGCCTTCGGCCGAACCACCTGCTCCACCACACCCGGCTTCTCTCTTCCATCCACCGCCTCTCTTCAAGCACGGTTAGTACCCCATCCTTCATCTCACCTTCTCCACTCCCTCTCCACTCTCAGCCACTTGCACTACCACCACCTGCCCCCACAGCCAGCCACTTGCTACCACCCTTCCCATTCGGCCAAGCCTTAGCCATCCTAACTACCCGACACTACCTAACCACCCTAGCTACACCCGGCTACCCCATCCAACTCCCTAAGAACTGCCCCTATCACCTCACCACAACCATCACCACCTTACCCCATATCCTAGCTAGTTCCCTTCCCTTACACCACTCCTAGCCACCCTAACTGCCCGCCACACCAAGTCTCCCTAGCAGTCGGCCACTTCAACCGACTGCCCCATACTCATTCGGCCCTTCCATCCGCCAGTCCCATACTTCCCCTAGGCTCTCCCTTAGACACTCCCTTAAGCTCTACCTTAGTGCCATACTCCCCCAACACTACTGTAGACACCGAAAATTTTCACTTACGGGTTCTTAGGCCTGAAGTGAACCTTTTCGCAATCTACATTCGCTTTATGGGCGTGCCAGCTAGTTTACTTTAACTAGCAAAGTATGTTTTGAAAAATAATCTGACTTTTGAAAGGCGATTGTAGGCAAGCGGGATTTTTACGTCGCAGACCTTCTTGCACCGATGCGCAAGGGTCAGTCTGTACGCTTAGAGACTTCGTTTTGAAAACAAGTTTAACTCAATATATCTTGAATGAAGAAGTGTTTAAAACCTTTTAAAAACCATGCATTTGGGCGATTTTTCATTTTGTAAGGGTTGAACGACCCTAAGTCTTTCAAATTTTAATCTGCTTAGGCACGATGGGCGTGCATCGAAATAGCCTAAGTCTTGGCGTGTTTGCACGATTGATTCGGGTTTGTACGATTTTCAGATTTTAGATCACGTGGATTTGCACGTGCCTAAGTCTTTCTTTTTATCCCTTTATGGGCCACCTAGGTGTGTGTTATGAACACTCCACTACATGGGGCGAATTTGAGCGGGAGTACGGGGCTTGCTTTGATGCAATATGCGTCCTACCTCGTGGTATGGCGTAGATGCAATCCAAACTAACGCAACTCCAAAGGGAAAACCCGAATTTAAAAGACAATGCCGAAGGGAAATTGCCGAAGGGAAATAACCGAAGGGAAATGACTTGTAAAGTAAATAGCCGAAGGGAAATGACTTGTAAAGTAAATAGCGGAAGGGGAAATATGGCTATATCTTAGGAGCGGAAAGGCTCAATTGTGTAAGTGTGTGTCGTGTATATATTGAAAGACAACGCACACGACTTGAACCTTAAAACCCGAATCTTAAATACATAGCCGAAAGAAATACTTTATATACAGTATATGTAGGGGCCCTTACTTGGGTCTTGCAAATAAGAGCGAAGGCTCAATGTGTGTGCGTGCTTGAATTGAAAGACTTACACACACGACATGAAATGAAACCCAAATATAAATTGCAGTATGCCTTGACTAAGGTCTTGGGAGTAAGAGCGAAGGCTCAATGTGTGTGCGTGTGGGAATGTAAAGACAACTCACACGACATAAATGAAACCCAAATATAACTGCAATAAGGCCTTTACTAAGGTCTTGGGAGTAAGAGCGAAGGCTCAATGTGTGTGCGTGTGGAAAATGGAAAGACAACACACACGACTTAATTAAAAACCCCCTTGACTTAAAATATATAAATATAACTATATATTAAGGGCTTGTTAGGCCCGTGTGTGTGCAAAAAGTGTACGACTAAGAGCGGAAAGGCTCAAGTGCGCGTGGGTGTGGGTGTGTCAAACCACGTTATTACAATCGGGGGGAGACGAAGCTCGTTTACTACAACCCCGTATCAAAATTTAATTGAATATAAAGCAAGTTAATGTAATAGACCAAGTTTAGACACTTACAAATAGCTGGTCCATGTTCAACTTGCTTGCACGTGGGCTCACGGTTCACCTTGGGCAGCCAAGAGGGGGTTATCCTAGGTGGCTTTGAGGGAGGTTCTATGGGGCACGGTTAGGGCCTTAGGGGAACTAAGGTTCGACAAAGATGGGGCTGTCTAGGGTCTGTCCTAGGTGGCTGGAAGAGGTGCAGGTCATGGCCAGGGGGGTGGTCACGTCGGCAGGAAGGCGTCGGGCGCAACAATCGGGCGCCTGGTGCCGGGCGCTGGGCGCTGGCGGGCGTCTGGCACTAGGAGGGGGTTTTGGCGCTAAAGGGACGGCAGGGCGCTGAGGGGCGCCTCAGTGGCGCGGGATGGCGTCAGGGTGCAGGATGGCGTTAGGGCGCGCGGACAGGGCGCGGGGCGCACGGCAGGCGCGGTCCGGTTAGATTTAGGTTGGTTCAAGTCTAGGGTTAGGTTTGGTCGAACCTAGGTTGGGTGAGGGTTAGGTTTAGTTAGGGTTAGGTTCAGTTTGGGTTAGGTAGGTTCGAACCTAGGCTAGGTTGGGGTTAGGTTTAGAGGGGTGTAGAGAGAATGGCTAGGTTAGGTTAGGCTTACCTCTTAGAGCCGGTCCTTCATGGCTTGAGCCCACGTCTCCACGGTTGCAACCACTTGGTCCAGCCCACCTTGGTTGCAGCCCCTTGGTCTAGACCCACTTAGCCCACATGGCTTGAACCCACCTCACCCAATGAGCCCACATGGCTAGGTCTATCACTCCCTCTCTCTCCTCCCAAATATTTGCATGAACCCTTTACATGGACCCCCTCACCTCTATTTATAGAGATTTGAGGTGGGTCTTGGATTTGGGTTTGGATCCATACCCAAATCCAAACACTATTTGGATCTGGATATTGGATCTCGGATATTTTGAGATCTGTATTCGATCCAAACCCAATATTTTTATGGATACGGATCTGGATATTTTGGTCCAGATCCAATCCAATCCAAATCCAAACACTATTTGGATCAACCCAAACACTATTTGGATTGGCCCAAATCCAAACACTATTCATTACATGGATTTAGATCTGGATATTTATGGTCCAGATCCAAATCAAAATTTCTTCGAACAGTCCTTCTTGGCTTCTCGAGGCGAACGATCTGTGCGGGCACTGGCTTCATCAGTGCTCCGTCTGGTGTTGGGTTTTCCCCAACTTTGTCGTCCGGACCCCGTCTCGCCGTTCTGGACTCCGTTGAGCTTTTCATCAAACGGGCTCAGCTTTCTTTTGTTTTTTTATCAAGGAGTGGCTTCTGAAGCTCTGGGCTTGAATCCTCTTCGGGCCTAGGGTCTTCTTTTGCCTTCTGTACCTGTTTTCACATTTCAAAGCAGGTTGTCGTTTTGGCTTAAACGAGCTTTTTGGTGTTTTGAGAGTTTTTGAAATATAAAAGATTTGGGGTGTTTACAACTACACTCTCCCGAGTGACCTTACCTAGCCCCTTTAATCCCACACGTCAAGGCGACACCCTTGCTTGCATCTGGCCACCTTCAAGGCACCCGGCCAACACCCCTTGTCGCTCAACCTCGCGGAGCTCCCTTTTGCAGCCCAAGGCAAAGGCCAAGCCCACGCTCAAGCAAGGCCTCTACGGACCAGCTACTAGTAAGTGCCTAACTCGGTCTTTAGTTGTATACTTGCTTGAGATTCAATTCGATACGGGGTTGTAATAACGGAGCATAGTCTCCCCCCGCTTGTAATAATGTGGCTTGGCACACCCACACACGTGCACTCTCTTAGTTGTGCACGATTTTGAACACACACGGGCCTAATCAACCCCTAATACATAAGTATATACATATACTTTCATTTTTGTAGGGTTTTGCTTGAGTTGGGTGTGTTGTCTTTCAATTCAAGCACTCTCACACACATTGAGCCTTCGCTCTTATTTGAAAGACCCAAGTAAGGGCCGACCTATACTATTTGGGTTTCATTTCATGTCGTGTGTGTAAGTCTTTCAATTCAAGCACTCTCACACACATTGAGCCTTCGCTCTTATTTGAAAGACCCAAGTAAGGGCCGACCTATACTATTTGGGTTTCATTTCATGTCGTGTGTGTAAGTCTTTCAATTCAAGCACTCTCACACACATTGAGCTTTCGCTCTTACTCCCAAGACCTTAGTCAAGGCCTATTGTAGTTATATTTGGGTTTAATTTCATGTCGTGTGCGTAGTACTTCAATTCAAGCACTCACACACATTGAGCTTTCGCTCTTATTCCCAAGACCTTAGTTAAGGCCATACTGCAATTTATATTTGGGTTTAATTTCATGTCGTGTGTGTAAGTCTTTCAATTCAAGCACGCACCCACATTGAGCCTTCGCTCTTATTTGCAAGACCCGAATAAGGGCTCATATACATACTCTATATACATATCTCCCTTCGGCATTTACATTTCACGTCATTTCCCTTCGGTTATTTCCCTTCAGTATTGTCTTTACATTCGGGTTTTCCCTTTGGAGTAGCGTGAGTTTGCATTGCATCTACGCCATACCACGAGGTAGGACGCATATTGCATCAAAGCAAGCCCCGCTCGAATTCGCCCATGTAGTGGAGTGTTCATAACACACAAACTAGGTGGCCCGAAAAGGGATAAAAGGAAAGACTTAGGCACGTGCAAATCCACGTGATCTAAAAAATGCAACCGCATCTAAAAGACCCGAATTAGACACCTCGAACCGCTTCGTAGACTTTCACTCCAAAAACTCGATTTTTGCAAAGCGTACAAACTGACCCTAGAGCATCGGTGCAAGAAGGTCTGCGACGACAAGAGCTCACTTGCTTACAGTCGCCACGATTAGAAGTCAGTGTTAAATATATCTTCGCTAGCTTAGGTAAGCTAGCTGGCACGCCCTGTTTGCATAAATAGGCCTTAGACACAAGAGAGGATCCGCTCCAAGCCCTGAAAAGGTGAGAACCGGGGATTTTCGCGCGTCTACAAGGACGAGCTTGGGTGGCTCGACCAAGACCTACCCCAGGTTGGCCTTGTAGGCTTGAGAACTCGACAAGCATGAGAAATTCTGTATTCCCTGGAGCTGAGGGTGACTCTCACCTAGAATTACCATGACTTGGTCTTCAAAAGGGATTTTGACGCACCTATGGAAGGTGGATGGTACAGCTCGCAGTTTGTGTATCCAGGGCCTTCCCAGCAATAGGTTATAGTGGGAGTGGATGTCCAAGACATGGAACACCCCCATGTGAGCTATCCCTCCCATTTCCATGGGTAATTCTATGGATCCTAAGTGTCTAGATGCATTCCCATTGTATCCAGTGATTATGATGGGCTTGGGTTTACGGAGGTCAAGGCGAAAGGATGTTGAGACCTCCTCCCCCATCAACTAGGCACCTATCCAGAGAATGGTGATTCAATACCACCTCGATATGCAGGGCCTGATTGTGGGATTCATATGGTCTTTCGATATCCTCTTCCGAGAACACGATGGGTGTTTTTGCACCTATAGACGCCACATGGGTTGACAAGGACTCCGGGGTTATGTTTGAGCTAACCTTGGCTCTTTCTAGAATTTTCTCTAAAACAAGTCTATGCCTAGGCGAGGTTTGTATAAGCTCTAGGATGGACATGTTAATTGGAATCTTTGAAAGATGATTTTCAAAATCATACAAGGTTAAAACAACTTTGCCTTTGTCCGTTTTTGGCGAGATCCTAGGAATACATGCTTTTGAAGGGCCAGGAACACTAACCACTTTTTTAGCACTTTGTAGATGTGGGGGTTGATAGATCCTTCCGGACCTGGTCACTTCCCCTACGATCAACCTAGGGCTCGCGCCTATGATGGCTCTATTCGTGTGCTTTGAAGCACCTTGGATTTGTAAAATAGGTTTAACCGGTGGCGAGCTTTTAGGCACTCCCCGGATCACTACTTGGGCGATTTTCCTATGAAGGATGAGAGATGGTGCACAAGTAGAAAACCTAGAATGACATGCATGCGCTAGACTCTTTGAAATCGTTAAAGCACATACCTCTTTGCCCTTTCCATTGGTACTTGCATGGTTGGGGAAGGGTTCTTTGAAAATAGCTTGGGTAGGCTCTGGTTCCTCAGTGACCTGGAGCCGACCCTGCTCGATCAAGTTCTCAATCTTGTTGAGTAGGGAAAAACATTGCTTTGAATCATGGCCTTTGAGCCGATGATACTTGTAAAATCGATTTAAGAACCTCCCTTTGGAAGTGGTTCCCTTAGGAATTTCAAGGAGTTCAATAATTCCTTGGGCTAATAGGAGGTCTAGGACCTCTAACACAGGTTGCCCCAGCGGAGTATACTCCCATTTTTCAAAACCCACGATGGACAAAGGTTTTTGTATTTTTTTGTCTTTTTTGTTTTCAAAACTCTCAAAATTTTTCAAAGTGCTCGCCGGGCTTGGATCCACTCGGACGTTTGCAACTTTGTGGGGCTTGGCCCCTTTGTCCATCGTGGGTAACCCGTAAGTTCCAGGTTTTTCCAAGCGAGTTTTTGAAACCACACTCCCTTTCCACAAGTGATTGTAGACGCCTTTCTTCAAATTAGTTTAAAAAAGGGATGCCTTTTTAATCAACTTGTGGAAAGTCAAGATTTCGTGGAGGGAGAGAAGGGTTTTGAACTCGTTTTTAAAATTATCCAAGATGAGCATTACTGCACACCCTTCTGATATGGGTTCTCGTACTTGCCCAAGAAGGGATCTCCATCGAACAATAAATGCATGCACATCTTCGTTCGTATCTTGCTTCGTATCCTTAAAAGTGTTTAAAGTGGGCGTGACTTCTACGTTATGCGAAAATCTTTGCATAAAGTAGTTCGCTAACTCTTCAAAAGTCACGAACTGACTTAGATCATAGGAAGCCAGCCATTTTGAAGCTGTGCCTTTGAGGGAAAGGGAAAACCAATAAATCCACTTCATCGAGTCCTTTTTCTTGTGGGCTCAACGAGAGAAAAGTTGCAAGTGAGACCTAGGGTCTCTCGTGCCATCATACCGATGGAAATTCGGTATTTCATCGTCACTATCTGTTTCATAATCTAAAGGAAGAAAATTAGACAGGGCGTAGGTTCTTTTCTCTTTGTTTTTCCCTTTTAGCAGCTGCTGTAGGGCTTTACGGTCCTTGTGAGTGAAGGACTCGTGGTATTGGTTTCCCTCCATGGCGGAGGTCTCCTTGGGTTTTCGAGTTTTTTCAACTTTCTTTTTGGCCTTTATTGGTTCGCCATGTGATGAACACGAATCAACTGCTTCAGCCTCTTGGCTAAGGGAAACGATCTTGGCCTCAAAATCCCTTCTCAAATCCTCGATTTCCTCTCTTTTGTTTCGATTTTTCGAAAATCTCCTAGAGTGAGAACTTGATGTATGCGAGACATGGCTGAACACTTCATTGGAGTCTGAACTCGACATGACTCCGATGCCTTTTAAAACCCAACTATGAAATGCACAAGACAAAGAGTTAAAATACTATTCTTGAAAACTTTTCAAGAGGTCTGTTTGTTTGTATCAATTTTTCTTAAGACCCACCTCCCACCGGGCATGCCAATTTTCTGTAGACACGTGAAAATTTTCACTCTGAGTTCTTAGGCCTGAAGTGAACCTTTTTCGTGTCTAAGTCACCTTTAAAGGGCATGCCAGCTAGCTTACTCAAACTAGCGAATTAAGTTTTGAAATATCTGACTTAGGGGGCAACTGTGGACAAGCGGGCTCTTTTCGTCGCAAACCTTCTTGAACCGATGCTCAAGGGTCAGTTTGTACACTTAGAAATCTCGATTTTAAACAAGCATGGCCTTTTTGAAAAGGTATGAAAGTATTTGATCAATTTGTTTGTCTAATTGCAGATTTTATTTACGTGGGGTTTGCACGTATCTAGGTCTTTGAGTTTTATCTACTTAAGCGTGAGGTGTATGCATCAAGTGCCTAAGTCTTGGTGTGTTTGCACAGTTTGTTCGGGGTTTGTTTAATGCAAGTATGCGCACTATCTCAAGTATGGCGGATATGCAAGGCAAATTCATAGAACTTGAACCTTAAAACCTGATATTGAAAGACATAGCGGAAGGGAAATTTGCGAAAGGGAGATATATCTATATCTTAAGAGTGAAAAGGCTTAATGTGTGCGTGTGTGTTGTGTATATATTGAAAGACAACTCACACGACTGAACCTTAAAACGCAGCTGAAAGGGAGATATAGATATAAGAGCGGAAAGGCTCAATTATGGGCGTGTGTGTTGTGTATAAATGTAAAGACAACTCACACGACTTTTGAATGTAAAACCCAGTCGAAAGGGAAATACAACTATATATATATATGAGCCGTTAGGCATCAACGTGTGCGTGTGTGTTGTGTGTAAATGTAAAGACAACTCAAATGACTGAAAATTAACAACCCGGAAATGAAAGACATACACAACTGAACCGAGAAAACTCACGCAGCTGAAAATATATAGCTATGGCTATATCTTAGTGGCTGTCGAGGCCAAAATGTGCATGAGGTAAATTGCAAAAGAGAAATTGCAAAAGGGAAATATGGCTATATCTTAAGAGCGGAAAGGCTCAATTGTGCAAGTGTGTGTCGTGTATATATGGAAAGACTACGCACACAGCTGAACCTTAAAACCCAAATCTTAAAGACATAGCCGAAGGGAAATACTTATAATATATATGGGCCCGAAGGTCGCCAACGTGTGCGTGGGTGTTGTGTGTATATGGAAAAGACAACTCACACGACTTGTAATGTAAACCCAAATATAATTGCAATATGGCCTTGACTAAGGTCTTGGGAGTAAGAGCGAAAGCTCAATGTGTGTGAGTGTAGAATTGAAATGCTACGCACACAACTTGAATTTAAACACCCAAAACGAAATTGCAATATGGCCTTTACTAAGGTCTTGGGAGTTAGAGTGAAAGCTCAATGTGTGTGAGTGTGGAAATTGAAAGACCATGCACACAACTTGAATTAAAACACCCAAGGGAAATTGCAATACAGCCCTTACTAGGGTCTTGGGAGTAAGAGCGAAAGCTCAATGTGTGTGAGTGTGGAAATTGAAAACCATGCACACAACTTAAATTAAAACACCCAAGGGAAATTGCAATATGGCCCTTACTAGGGTCTTGGGAATAAGAGCGAAAGCTCAATGTGTGTGAGTGTGGAAATTGAAAGACAACACCCACGACTTAAGTTAAAACCCACGTAGCTTAATATACATAAGTATAACTATATCTTAAGGGCTGATTAGGCCCGTGTGTGTGCCAAAATTGTGTGTAGCTAAGAGCGAAATGGCTCAAGTGCACGTGTGTGTTGGTGTGCCAAACCACATTATGACAACCGGGAGAAGACAACGCTCCATTATTACAACCCCGTATCAAATTTAATTAAATGTAAGCAAGTTCATAATAAGGACCGAGTTAGGCACTTACGTGTAGCTGGTCCGGGCTTAACTTGCTTGGCTTTGGCCTATGTGAGTCGCCTTGGACAGCCGAAGGGGAGCTCCTTGGATGCGTGTGGGCGGCAAGTAGGGTGAGAGCCGGGTGGGTGTCTTGATGAAGGCCGGATGATAGGCGCGACAAATAGGGATGCTGGTTGGGTAGTGGTAGGTTAGGGTGTCAGCTAGGTGGTGGCAGGTTAAGGGTGAAGGCTTAGCTAGGGGTTGGAAAGTGGATGGCTAAGGGAAGGTGGGGAGGTAGGGTGTGAAGTGGCTGAATGAGTGAAGAAGAGGCGGGCTGTGGTGGCGGGTGATGGTGTGTGTGGTCGGGTAAGAGAGGGGTGGAAGAGAGGTTAGATAGGGCTGAGATGGGGGTACTAACCGTGGGTGGTGGATGTTGGTGGTGGCCGGAGGTGGTGGAAGGAGGTGGCAGCCGAATGGAGTTGGAAGAAGGTGGCAGCCGGGTGAAGTGTTCAGCCGGGTGGAGTGGCGGTGGAGGTGAAATGTGCAACCAGGTGGAGTGGCGGGGGAGGTGGTACAGTTGGGGGGTGATGGAGTGAGATGGGATGGAAGAGAGGGCAGTGAGAGAGGAGAGAGAGAGATCCTTTTCACGCAAGAAAAAATGGGTTTTATAGGCAAGAGGGCTGGGGTCGGTTGGGAGTGGTTTAGACTAGATATTTATGAGAAGGTGGGCTTGTGGGGTGGTTTGGGTAGGTCGGTTAGGGTGGGTGGTATGGTGGTTTAGGGTAGGTCGGTTAGGGTGGCTAGGAATTAGTGGTTAGGGCCTAATTAGGGGTATTAAGGTGGGATTAGGTTTAGTCTAGCTAGGGTTTAGGTGGTCTAGTTAGGTGGGGTGAGCTAGGTGAGGTCGGCTAGGTATGGTTGGGGTGGTTTTGGATGGGGACGGTTAGGATTGGGTCAGGTTTAGGCAGGAGTGGCTAGGTAAGGTGGGTTAGCTTAGGGCTAGTGTAAACACCCCAAATCTTCTATATTTCAAAAACTCTCGAAACACCAAAAAGCTCATTTGAGCCAAAACGACGACCTGTTTTGAAATGTGAAAACAGGTACAGAAGGCAAAAGAAGACCCTAGGCCCGAAGAGGATTCAAGCCCAGAGCTTCAGAAGCCACTCCCTGATAAAAAAACAAAAGAAAGCAGAGCCCATTTGATGAAAAGCTCAACGGAGTCCAGAACGGCGAGACGGAGTCCGGACGACAAAGTTGGGGAAAACCCAGCACCAGACGGAGCGCTGATGAAGCCAGTGCCCGCACAGATCGTTCGCCTCGAGAAGCCAAGAAGGACTGTCCGAAGAAATTTTGATTTGGATCTGGACCATATATATCCAGATCCAAATCCATGTAATGAATAGTGTTTGGATTTGGGCCAATCCAAATAGTGTTTGGGTCGATCCAAATAGTGTTTGGATTTGGATTGGATCCAAATAGTGTTTGGATTGGATCGGATCTGGATCAAAATATCCAGATCCGTATCCATAAAAATATTGGGTTTGGATCGGATACAGATCTCAAAATATCCGAGATCCAATATCCAGATCCAAATAGTGTTTGGATTTGGGTATGGATCCAAACCCCAAACCCAAACCCAAATCCAAGACCCACCTCAAATCTCTATAAATAGAGGTGAGGGGGTCCATGTAAAGGGTTCATGCAAATATTTGGGAGGAGAGAGAGGGAGTGATAGACCTAGCCATGTGGGCTCATTGGGTGAGGTGGGTTCAAGCCATGTGGGCTAAGTGGGTCTAGACCAAGTGGCTGCAACCAAGGTGGGCTGGACCAAGTGGCTGCAACCGTGGAGACGTGGGCTCAAGCCAAGAAGGACCGGCTCCAAGAGGTAAACCTAACCCCAACCTAGCCTAGGTTCGAACCTACCTAACCCTAACTGAACCTAACCCTAACTGAACCAACCTAACCCTAACTGAACCCTAACTAGACCTAACCTAACCCCAACCGCCTCAAACCATCCCTAACAAACCCCAACAACTTCACCCCGGCCGGCCGTGAGCAAACAGCGCCTGCCGCGCGCCCCTTCTGCTGCGCGCGCCCCTGTTGCCTGCCGCGCCACGCGGCACAGCGCTCCCCGCAGCACACCGTGCCCTGCTTCCTGCCGCGCGCCCCTCGGCTGCCTGCACGCCCCGCGCCGCAGCGCGTCCTGCGCCACAGCGCGCCCCGCGCCACTGCAGCCGCGTCAGGCGCCCGTCTGCTGCGCCAGGCGCCCAACGGCCGCGCCAGCCACCCGACCACCTCCCTGCTGATTTGACCACCCCCCTGCCGACCTAACCTGCACCCTGGCCGTGACCTGCACCCTAGGACAGACCCTAGGACATACCTTACACAGCCCCCGTCTTGGCCGAACCTTAGTTCCCCTAAGACCCTAATCGTGCCCCATAGAACCTCCCTCAAAGCCCCCTAGGATAACCCCCTCTTGGCTGCCCAAGGTGAACCGTGAGCCCACGTGCAAGCAAGTTGAACATGGACCAGCTATTTGTAAGTGTCTAAACTTGGTCTATTACATTAACTTGCTTTATATTCAATTAAATTTTGATACGGGGTTGTAGTAAAGGGCTTCGTCTCCCCCCGATTGTAATAACGTGGTTTGACACACCCACACACACGCGCACTTGAGCCTTTCCGCTCTTAGTCGTACACCTTTTGCACACACACGGGCCTAACCAGCCCTTAATATATAGTTATATTTATATATTTTAAGTCAAGGGGGTTTTTAATTAAGTCGTGTGTGTTGTCTTTCCATTTTCCACACGCACACACATTGAGCCTTCGCTCTTACTCCCAAGACCTTAGTAAAGGCCTTATTGCAGTTATATTTGGGTTTCATTTATGTCGTGTGCGTAGTACTTCAATTCTACACTCACACACATTGAGCTTTCGCTCTTACTCCCAAGACCTTAGTCAAGGCATACTGCAATTTATATTTGGGTTTCATTTCATGTCGTGTGTGTAAGTCTTTCAATTCAAGCACGCACACACATTGAGCCCTCGCTCTTATTCACAAGACCCAAGTAAGGGCCCCTACATATACTCTATATAAAGTATTTCTTTCGGCTACGTCTTTAAGATTCGGGTTTTAAGGTTCAAGTCGTGTGCGTTGTCTTTCAATATATACACGACACACACTTACACAATTGAGCCTTTCCGCTCTTAAGATATAGCCATATTTCCCCTTCCGCTATTTACTTTACAAGTCATTTCCCTTCGGCTATTTACTTTACAAGTTATTTCCCTTCGGCAATTTCCCTTCGGCATTGTCTTTTAATTTCGGGTTTTCCCTTTGGAGTAGCGTGAGTTTGCATTGCATCTACGCCATACCACGAGGTAGGACGCATATTGCATCGAAGCAAGCCCCGTACTCCCGCTCAAATTCGCCCCATGTAGTGGAGTGTTCATAACACACACCTAGGTGGCCCATAAAGGGATAAAAAGAAAGACTTAGGCACGTGCAAATCCACGTGATCTAAAATCTGAGAATCGTACAAACCCGAATCAAATCGTGCAAGACTTAGGGTCGTCCAACCCTTACAAAGTCAAAATCGCCCAAATGCATGGTTTTCAAAAGGTTTTAAAACACTTCTTCATTCAAAATATATTTTGAGTTAAACTTGTTTCAAAACGAAGTCTCTAAGCGTACAGACTGACCCTTGCGCATCGGTGCAAGAAGGTCTGCGACGTAAAAATCCCGCTTGCCTACAATCGCCTTTCAAAAGTCAGATTATTTTCAAAACATACTTTGCTAGTTAAAGTAAACTAGCTGGCACGCCCATAAAGCGAAGTAGATTGCGAAAAGGTTCACTTCAGGCCTAAGAACCCGCAAGTGAAAATTTTCGGTGTCTACAATTTATGGACATGAACATACCATTGTCCATCCAAAATCCCTTTGAAAAGCCATGGCCCTTCACCATATGGCCATGCGAAATTCCCATCAAGCTAGGGGCATTTTTAAACACAGCCCCTAGACACTTTCCATGGATAAGTGAACGCATCTCCTTCATGATTTGTGAGATACATTTCATGTGTTCATCATTGCATAAAAACATGTATTTCCATTTTAAATCACATGGAGTGCATAGCATGCATCATATCACCCCGAAGAAAGCCCAAAAGGGTGGCAAACTCGAGTAGAAATGTCCCCATGTCTTCGAAAGGGCAACAAAAATTAGAAATTTGTTGATATTGTGGGTAGAAATTAGCAAAACCCCGAAAATGCCCGAATATTCAAAAGGGTTTATGCTGAATTCTTTTTCAAAAAGATTTTGAAAAATCGAACTCCTTTGAACCTTCTTGAAAGAAGGATCGAAGTAGATTGTATAACCCCGAATGGAGGAATCTATACTTTTCGAAAAGTAGAGTCTTCCAAAAATGAATTGGCTATATTTCAAAGAACCCTGGCTTACAAGATTAAGCCTTGTTCAAAATATCAAAATATTTTCGAATAGCAGATGCTATTAAGAAATAGGACGATCTCGTTTGAATCGAGTAACCAAAGGGATAAGCCCTCCCCCATCCTACTTTCTCTCTGAAAAGGAAAATTGGCTGTTTTCAAAAGAAAAACAAAAAAACGAGAATGCAAAAACTCCTCCGAAAGTGGTCTTCCCTTCATAAACAGGGAATACAAAAACTCCTCCGAAAGAGGTCTTCTCGGAAAAGGAGATATAAAAACACTCCTCCCAAAGAGGTCTTCCCTTCATAAACAGGGAATACAAAAACTCCTCCAAAGAGCTGCTCTCCTTTAAAGAAAAGAGGGATTAATGAAAAAATACTCCCAAAGGGAGACCCTCTATGAAAAAGAAACAAAAAGCCAAAGCTCCAAAGAGCGATTTTCCGATTCTTTGCCTAAAACCACGGGACGCTTCAGAAGGGACCGTGGTATCTCTTTCCCATATCCCTACGGCTTATCCCCGAGGAAAAAGATTCAAATTTGCGAAAATCCTAAAGTACGAATAAAATCGGCTTATTTGGATTTCATTTTGTTTGAGAACTCGACTCTGTTTTGTAGGAAATGGAACTTTGAAATGTTTTCCAAGTTTTCCTACCCAAAAAACCTCTACTGAGTAGCAGGTATTGAAACCCGAATGAAGGGAAGTATGAAAAATGGAAGTCCTTTTCGATACAAGTTAAAAGGAGTTCCTTTTCAAAAAGAAATTTTCGAAAAACCCACGAATGTCAAAAAGGCATGGGTAAAAACCTGCTCGGAGCAACCAGCCTCAAAAGGCTCTCTTCGGGCTCAAAAACCAAAAATAAATTTTTCTCATGCATGCATTCAAAGAGTCGTTCGTGCATGATCATACATATAGGGAAATAGCTAGGAAAAGCCCCCTTTTTGCTAAAAATCCCCACCTGTGGAAAAAGAAAACAGGGTTTTTGCGAAATAAATGGTGTATTCTCGAGAAAATTTGAGGGAAAAACCAAAATGGGGTGTTTCTTCTTTGCCATTATCCAAATACATTTGGATAATGCCAAAGAGGGGCATCTGTAAACACCCCAAATCTTCTATATTTCAAAAACTCTCGAAACACCAAAAAGCTCATTTGAGCCAAAACGACGACCTGTTTTGAAATGTGAAAACAGGTACAGAAGGCAAAAGAAGACCCTAGGCCCGAAGAGGATTCAAGCCCAGAGCTTCAGAAGCCACTCCCTGATAAAAAAACAAAAGAAAGCAGAGCCCATTTGATGAAAAGCTCAACGGAGTCCAGAACGGCGAGACGGAGTCCGGACGACAAAGTTGGGGAAAACCCAGCACCAGACGGAGCGCTGATGAAGCCAGTGCCCGCACAGATCGTTCGCCTCGAGAAGCCAAGAAGGACTGTCCGAAGAAATTTTGATTTGGATCTGGACCATATATATCCAGATCCAAATCCATGTAATGAATAGTGTTTGGATTTGGGCCAATCCAAATAGTGTTTGGGTCGATCCAAATAGTGTTTGGATTTGGATTGGATCCAAATAGTGTTTGGATTGGCATCGGATCTGGATCAAAATATCCAGATCCGTATCCATAAAAATATTGGGTTTGGATCGGATACAGATCTCAAAATATCCGAGATCCAATATCCAGATCCAAATAGTGTTTGGATTTGGGTATGGATCCAAACCCCAAACCCAAACCCAAATCCAAGACCCACCTCAAATCTCTATAAATAGAGGTGAGGGGGTCCATGTAAAGGGTTCATGCAAATATTTGGGAGGAGAGAGAGGGAGTGATAGACCTAGCCATGTGGGCTCATTGGGTGAGGTGGGTTCAAGCCATGTGGGCTAAGTGGGTCTAGACCAAGTGGCTGCAACCAAGGTGGGCTGGACCAAGTGGCTGCAACCGTGGAGACGTGGGCTCAAGCCAAGAAGGACCGGCTCCAAGAGGTAAACCTAACCCCAACCTAGCCTAGGTTCGAACCTACCTAACCCTAACTGAACCTAACCCTAACTGAACCAACCTAACCCTAACTGAACCCTAACTAGACCTAACCTAACCCCAACCGCCTCAAACCATCCCTAACAAACCCCAACAACTTCACCCCGGCCGGCCGTGAGCAAACAGCGCCTGCCGCGCGCCCCTTCTGCTGCGCGCGCCCCTGTTGCCTGCCGCGCCACGCGGCACAGCGCTCCCCGCAGCACACCGTGCCCTGCTTCCTGCCGCGCGCCCCTCGGCTGCCTGCACGCCCCGCGCCGCAGCGCGTCCTGCGCCACAGCGCGCCCCGCGCCACTGCAGCCGCGTCAGGCGCCCGTCTGCTGCGCCAGGCGCCCAACGGCCGCGCCAGCCACCCGACCACCTCCCTGCTGATTTGACCACCCCCCTGCCGACCTAACCTGCACCCTGGCCGTGACCTGCACCCTAGGACAGACCCTAGGACATACCTTACACAGCCCCCGTCTTGGCCGAACCTTAGTTCCCCTAAGACCCTAATCGTGCCCCATAGAACCTCCCTCAAAGCCCCCTAGGATAACCCCCTCTTGGCTGCCCAAGGTGAACCGTGAGCCCACGTGCAAGCAAGTTGAACATGGACCAGCTATTTGTAAGTGTCTAAACTTGGTCTATTACATTAACTTGCTTTATATTCAATTAAATTTTGATACGGGGTTGTAGTAAAGGAGCTTCGTCTCCCCCCGATTGTAATAACGTGGTTTGACACACCCACACACACGCGCACTTGAGCCTTTCCGCTCTTAGTCGTACACCTTTTGCACACACACGGGCCTAACCAGCCCTTAATATATAGTTATATTTATATATTTTAAGTCAAGGGGGTTTTTAATTAAGTCGTGTGTGTTGTCTTTCCATTTTCCACACGCACACACATTGAGCCTTCGCTCTTACTCCCAAGACCTTAGTAAAGGCCTTATTGCAGTTATATTTGGGTTTCATTTATGTCGTGTGCGTAGTACTTCAATTCTACACTCACACACATTGAGCTTTCGCTCTTACTCCCAAGACCTTAGTCAAGGCATACTGCAATTTATATTTGGGTTTCATTTCATGTCGTGTGTGTAAGTCTTTCAATTCAAGCACGCACACACATTGAGCCCTCGCTCTTATTCACAAGACCCAAGTAAGGGCCCCTACATATACTCTATATAAAGTATTTCTTTCGGCTACGTCTTTAAGATTCGGGTTTTAAGGTTCAAGTCGTGTGCGTTGTCTTTCAATATATACACGACACACACTTACACAATTGAGCCTTTCCGCTCTTAAGATATAGCCATATTTCCCCTTCCGCTATTTACTTTACAAGTCATTTCCCTTCGGCTATTTACTTTACAAGTTATTTCCCTTCGGCAATTTCCCTTCGGCATTGTCTTTTAATTTCGGGTTTTCCCTTTGGAGTAGCGTGAGTTTGCATTGCATCTACGCCATACCACGAGGTAGGACGCATATTGCATCGAAGCAAGCCCCGTACTCCCGCTCAAATTCGCCCCATGTAGTGGAGTGTTCATAACACACACCTAGGTGGCCCATAAAGGGATAAAAAGAAAGACTTAGGCACGTGCAAATCCACGTGATCTAAAATCTGAGAATCGTACAAACCCGAATCAAATCGTGCAAGACTTAGGGTCGTCCAACCCTTACAAAGTCAAAATCGCCCAAATGCATGGTTTTCAAAAGGTTTTAAAACACTTCTTCATTCAAAATATATTTTGAGTTAAACTTGTTTCAAAACGAAGTCTCTAAGCGTATAGACTGACCCTTGCGCATCGGTGCAAGAAGGTCTGCGACGTAAAAATCCCGCTTGCCTACAATCGCCTTTCAAAAGTCAGATTATTTTCAAAACATACTTTGCTAGTTAAAGTAAACTAGCTGGCACGCCCATAAAGCGAAGTAGATTGCGAAAAGGTTCACTTCAGGCCTAAGAACCCGCAAGTGAAAATTTTCGGTGTCTACAGCTAGGTTTTAGGAGCATCCACTTGGCATCGATCCATGGACCTAGTTGCAGCCAGGTTCATGTTGGTGCAGCCCTAGGTTAGGTGTAGGTGCATACAAGCTCAAACCCACACTCTTAGGCTAAACCCACATGGTTAACCCAACCTTGACTGAAAGTCAAGCCCACCAACTTTCTCACTCATACTTTATCCCCCTTCTCTCTCTACCCAAGCTTTTCATGTGAAATTTCTGTGGGCCCCACCTCCATTTATAAGAAGGTGATGTGGGTCATGGATGTGGATATTGGATTGGATCTTTGGATCCAAATCCAAATCCAAATCTAGATGCATGTTTGGGTTTGGATCTTGATATATATGGTCCAGATTCGACCCAAATCTGATTTTTTGATTCCTTCATGGCGTTTCGAAACGGACGGTTTGTGTAGGGCCTGACTGCATCAGTACTCCGTCTTGCGTTGGGTCTTCGCCAACATTATCGTCTGCTCTTCTTCTCACCTTTTGGAGATCATTTTGAATATATTGTTGATATCGGGGGCTTGGATGTCCGAGAATTTGGGGATGATTCTGATACGAGAGTTGATGTGCCGGGCTTGAAATATACTCCGGGTCCGGGCTCTCTTTTGCTTCTTTGGTCCTACTTTCATCAAGCCAAGCTGCTTTTCGGGGTTTCAAAACACCTTTTTAAGGTTTTAAAAACTATATGTATATATTTCAAAACATATATGGTTTTAACATATGTATAGGGTTGTCTGGAAGGCTCCTGGGTTTCTAGACTCAAAATAGCCCTTTGGGGCTGCTTTTGCAAAACTAGGTAATTTGAGAAAATCGTGGGATTTTGGGATGTTTACAGATAGGCAAGTGAGATGCGGGCCATATGGCTTGTGGGGGGTGTAAACACCCCAAAATCCCATGACTTTCTAAAAACATACTGGTTTACAAAAGCAGCCCCAAAGGGCCATTTTGAGTCTAGAAATCGAGGAGCCTTCTAAAATCCCTGTACATATTCAAAAACATGTACATACTATTTTAAACTCTGTATATATTGCTTTTAATCCTGTAAATAGTGTTAATATTAGTTTTTGAAACCTGGGCTAAGCCCCATTTTCCCAAAAGCCAAAGGCAAAGAGGTGGAGCATGCGAAGATGACACCTGATCCAGAAACAGCCCAGCAAGTCGGTCACAATGGCGAATACCAGAAGCAGCTTCAGAAGTCTGTTCTGAAGTCCAGAAGAGCAACTTGGCCTGATAAAAGCAAGGTTCAAAAGGCGAAAGGAAGGCCCAAGCACGAAGTAGATGGCAAGCCCGAAGCACTAGAAAGCCAGATCAACCATTCTCACTCAAGCATCCCGAATCTGAACCGGGAAGACAAAAAATGAGCAAAAATGAAGTCCAAAAGGCAGAAAGGAGTTCAGACGACACAAATCAGGGAAACCAAACACCAGACGGGTCACTGATGAAACCAGGGCCCGCACAGATCGTTCGCCTCGAGAAGCCAAGGACTATCCAAAGAAATTTTGATTTGGATCTAGACCATAAATATCCAAATCCAAATCCATATACAAATAATGTTTGGATTGGATCGGATCTGGACCAAAATATCCAGATCTATATCTATAAAAATGTTAGATTTGGATCGGATACGGATATTAAAATATCCAAGATCTAAGATCCAAATCCAAATAGTGTTTGGATTTGGGTCTGGATCCAGATCTCAAACCCAAATTCAAGACCCACCTCAAATGCCTATAAATAGAGGTGAGGGGGTCCCAAACAAGGGTTCACATGAATTTGAAGGGAGGACTTGGAGGAGAGAGAAGGTGCTTAGGTGAGTGTTTAGTGCTTTCTTTTATTTTAGGTTTTTTAATTATGGGTTAGTGTAGGGTTAGTTAAGGGCTGCTCCACCCTAATTGAAGGGCTGATTTTGCTTGGACAAGGAGGTTTAAGGTGGCTGATTGGAGCTTAAGCACACCCTAAACCAACATTAAGAGGTAAGCCCCTTAATACACCCTAAACCCTTCTTCTTAACCCTTCTAAACCATCCTAAAATCCCCTCAACCGACCTCACCTAATCCTAATCAAACCCACCTAAACCCCAACCGACTCCCACCTAAACCTCCCGGCCACCCTAACCTCACCCGTTCCCGTGCCCCGCACCCTGCGCGTGCCCTGCACGCGCCCTGCACCCTACGCAAGCCCTGCCACCCACCTGGCGCCTAGCGCCTGGCATCCACCCTTAGCCGACCTACTCCCTACCACTACCACCGACCTCCTGGCCACTACCACCACATCCCTACCACTTCACCGACTCCAACCTAGCTTAGACAGCTACCCACCACCGTCCTTGCCTATCCTAACCGACCCATCACCGCCCTTATATCACCCACCACCTAACATCCACCGCATTCCTTCCTTAGCCGACCTAGCTCCCTTACATACCCCAACTACCTAACACCCCAACTCCATATCCCATCCCACGCCATACGCTCCCAGCCGAACCCATCCTAGCTAGACACCCCTTATCATCCCCACCTACTTAGTCCCGTGACCCCCATGCCTAGTATCCCATACACCTCACAACCGAACCCAACCTCAGCCGTGACCTATCTCATACCCCATCTCCTATCCCCTACCCTAACTTACACCCTTCCATCACTCCACTCAAGTCCTAACACCAGCAGCCACCTTACCCATCCCTTACCCAACCAAACCCGCCACCCTTTAGTGTCATGAACCTCATCCCTCAAGCCTAACCTCACGCTTAGGGGCTACGTTCAGCCACCTTTTGCTTCAAGCTTCAAGGAAGACTCATCTGTGAGTGTGAAGCCAAGCAAACTCATGAAGATTGGAATGGATAAACATTCGAATCACGTAAGTGTTTTAATTCGGTATTTCATATCTCCTTTCTATGCTTTGATTCAATTTGGATACAAGGTTGTATTAGCGGAGCCTTGTCTCCCCCCGATTGTAATAACTTGGTTTGCTACACAAAGCATACACGAGCACTTGAGCCTTAGCTCTTACTCGTACACAAGCACCCACGTGCACCATTGAGCCTTCGCTCTTACTCTTAAGACTCTAGTAAGAGCTGCGTGAGTTTGTCTTTAATTTTATACATTCACACACGCGTGCATGTAGCCTTTGCTCTTATTCTATATATGTATTTCAATTCAGCTGGGTTGTTACATTAAATCGTGTGAGTTTGTCTTTCTTTTACACACTCGCACACAAAGAACACCCGAGCGCTTGCTCATGCACCTCACGCACCATTTTGGCCTTGGCAGCTGCTGAGATATAGTCATATTTCTATACTTTCCGCTGCGTTTTCCCAATTCAGCTGCGTGTGTTTGTCTTTCCATTTATACACAAACACAACACGTGCACGTTGGTGACCTTCGGGCCCATATATATATAGTTGTATTTCCCTTCTGCTATGTCTTTAAATTTCGGGTTTTAAGGTTCAGCTGTGTGAGTTGCATTTCAATTTATACACGTGTAGACGCTTGAAAATCCCTGCCTCTGGTTTCTTTGGCCTGAAGCGGATCCTTTCGTGTGTCTAAGTCCTATTTAAGCAAAAGGGCGTGCCAACTAGCTTACTTAAGCTAGCGAAGAGATATTTTGAAATCTGACTCCTAACGTGGCGACTGTCAGCAAGCAAGCTCTTTTCGTCGCAGACCTTCTTGCACCGATGCACAAGGGTCAGTCTGTACGCTTAGAAAATCAAGTTTTTGACATGATAACCTAGGAAAATGTTTAAGGTGTTTGATTCGGGCTGTTTTTGTATGATTTTCAAGTTTTATTTCACGTGGATTTGCATGTGCCTATGTCTTTCTTTTTATCCCTTTTCGGGCCAACTAGGTGTGTGTTATTAACACGTGACCTAAGTGGGGCGACTTTGAGCGGGAGTGTGGGGTTTGCTTTGATGCAATATGCGTCCTAGCTCGTGGTATGGCGTATATGCAATGCAAGCTCATGCAATTCCAAAGGGAAAACCCGAATTGAAAGAGAATGCGGAAGGGAAATGACTTGAATGTAAATTGCAAAAGGGAAATATGGCTATATCTTAAGAGCGGAAAGGCTCAATTGTGCAAGTGTGTGCCGTGTATATATGTAAAGACTATGCACACTGCTGAACCTTAAAACCCAAATCTTAAAGACATAGCCGAAAGGGAAATACTTATAATATATATGGGCCCGAAGGTTGCCAACGTGTGCATGGGTGTTGTGTGTATATTGAAAGTCAACTCACACGACTTAAATGAAACCCAAATATAATTGCAATATGGCCTTAACTAAGGTCTTGGGAGTAAGAGCGAAAGTTCAATGTGTGTGAGTGTAGAATTGAAGTACTACGCACACGACATGAAATTAAACCCAAATATAAATTGCAATAGGCCTTAACTAAGGTCTTGGGAGTAAGAGCGAAAGCTCAATGTGTGTGAGCGTAGAATTGAAGTACTACACACACGACATGAAGTAAAACACCCAAAATGAAATTGTAATAGGCCCTTACTCGGGTCTTGAAAATAAGAGCGAAAGCTCAATGTGTGTGAGTGTGAAAATTGAAAGACAACGCACACAACTTAAGCAAAACCCCACGCAACTTAAATTATATAAGTAAGTCTATATCTTAAGGGCTGATTAGGCCCATGTGTGTGTCAAAATCATGTGCAGCTAAGAGTGGGATAGGCTCAACTGCACGTGTGTGTGGGTGTGCCAAACCACGTTATTACAAGCGGGGGGAGACAACGCTCCGTTATTACAACCCCGTATCAAATTTAATTAAGCTTAAGCAAGTTTATATAACAAGGACCGAGTTAGGCACATACGTATAGCTGGTCAGGGCGTGACTTGCTTGCGCTTGGGCTTGAGTGTCGCCTTGGGCTGCAAGAGGGAGCTCCTTGGAAGGGCGCGGCAAGAGAGGTGTTGGCCGAACGGCAAAGGGGTGTTGCGGGTGTGTGGCGCCTTGGCACTAGCAGAGTGGAGCTAGGTGATGCTGCCTTGGCTGGGTAGTTAGGGGGTGCTTAGGGAAAGTAAGGGGAGCTAGGGTGTGTCACTAAGGTGTGGCTAGAGTGTTGTCTAAGGGAAAGGAGGGGCAGGTCCTAGGGAAAGGTAAGGCTGGGTATGTAAGTTAGGGGGGTATATAAGGGAGAGGTAAGGCTGCAGGTGTCAAGGGGGTGGCCGAATGGTGGCAGGTGATGGTCGGCTAGATGAAGTGGAGGCTAGGCTAAGGAAGGTGGCAGGTGGTGGCTAAGAGTGGAGAAGGAGTGAAGAGAGGGTGGTGTTATGATGGGGTACTAACCGGAGTGGGAAGCTGGCCAGAAGGTGAAGGTGGCGGGTGTCAAAGGGAGGCAGCCGAATGGAAGGTGGCAGGTTGGTGCAGTCGGGTGGCATGGAGTGGAGTTGGCCGGAGGATGGTGGTGGCGTGGAGTGGAGCTGGCCGGGGTTCCAAGGTGGAGTAGGTGAGAGAAGAGAGAAAGGGATGAGAGAGGAGAGGGGGCTCGGCTGCCCAATAAAGCCTCCAAAAACCCGCCCACTAGGGGGGGGGTTTATAGGGTTTTGTTGGGGTCGGTTGGGGCTGGTATTAGTGGTTAGGTGGTGGTGGTTTGGGGATAAGGTGGGCCAGATATTTAGGGGGGGCCAGATATTTAGCTTAGGTGGTTTTAGGAATATGGTGTGCTAGGGATTTAGGTGGGTTGGTTTAGTGGTTTAGGGCTTAGATAGGTGGGTTGGGTTTAGGGTGAGGTTTAGTGAGGTGGGTTAGGTGTTTAGGCTAGGATTAGGTCGGGATTAGGGGAATTAGGCTAGGTTTAGGGAAGTGGGTCAGGTTATTAGGTTAGGATTAGGGAAGGATTAGGGATGTGGGTTGGGTGTTTAGGCTAGGATTAGGTCGGGTTTAGGGCAAATGGCTAGGATTAGGGGATTTAGCTTAGGATTAGGCTAGGAGCATCCCTTTGCATGGCCCATGGACTTAATTGCATCATGTTGGTGCAACCCTAGGTTAGGTGTAGGTGCATACAAACTTAAACCCACATTAATTAGGCTAACCCACATGATTAACCCAAAACTTGACACACAAGTCAAGCTTAACACATTGCCTTCAAATCTTATCCTCCCCATTCTCTCTCATACCCAAGATTCCACGTGAATTTCTTGTGGGCCCCACCTCCATTTATGAGAAGGTGATGTGGGCCTTGGATGTGGATATTGGATTGGATCTTTGGATCCAAATCCAAATCCAAAATCACATATATGTTTGGATTGGGATATGGATATATATAGTCCAGATCCGATCCAAATCTAAATTCTGACTCCTTCGGGGTATGTTCGAAACGAACGGTTTGTGCGGGGCTTGACAGCATCAGTACTCCGTCTTGCGTTGGGTCTTCGCCAACATGGTCGTCCGCTTCTGTTTTCACCTTCCGAAGATGATTTCAAGCAGTTCGTTTGATAACAGGGGCTTGGATGTTCGAGATCCTGGGGATGAATCTAACACGAGAGTTGATGTGCCGGGCTCGACATGTGCTCTGGTTCCAAGCTCTCTTTTGCTCTTCTGGTCCTGCTTTCATCATGCCAAGTCGCTTTGTGGGGTTTCAAAACATCTTTTAAAAGGTTTTAAAACTATATTATACATATTTTAAAACATATATAGTTTAAACAAATGTACAGGGTTGCCTGGAAGGCTCCTGGGTTTTCAGACTCAAAATAGCCCTTTGGGGCAGCTTTTGCAAAACCAGGTTATTTGAGAAATTCGTGGGATTTTGGGGTGTTTACAACACGGCATACACTTACATAATTGAGCCTTTCCGCTCTTAAGATATAGCTATATTTCCCTTTTACAATTTCCCTTCGGCTATGTCTTTCAATTCCGAGTTTTCCTGTTCAGTTGTGTGAGTTTGCATTGCATATTCGCCATACCACGAGCTAGGGCGCATACTTGCATCAAAGCAAACCCCATACACCGGTGCAAAAATCGCCCATACTTAGGCACTTGATGCACACATCTCACACCTAAATTGGCTAAAACCCAAGACATAGGAAACGTGCAAATCCCACGTTGATAAAATCTGCAACAAAACAAGTAAAACCGATCAAACACTTTACATACTTTTCAAAAAGGTTATGTTTGCTCAAAATCGACATTTTTAAGCATACAAACTGACCCTTGCACATCGGTGCAAGAAGGTCTGCGACGAAAAGAACTCACTTGTCCACAGTCGCCCCAAACAAGTCAGATATTGTGAAAACTTACTTCGCTAGTTTGAGTAAGCTAGTTGGCACGCCTTTTTTCATAAAGGCAACTTAGACATACGAAAAGGTTCACTTCAGGCCTAAGAACCCAAAGTGGAAATTTTTGCGTGTCTACAGATTTTGGCACGCCTGGTGGGACATGGGTCTTATAAAAAATTGATCCATACAAACAAACCTCATGAAAAATTTTCAAGGAAAAGTGTTTTAACTCTTTTTTTGTTGCATTTCATACTTAGGATTTTGAAAGCATTGAAGCATGACGAGTCCAGGCACCCAAGAAGTGTCTAGCCAGGGCTCATATGCATCAAGTTCTCACTCTAGGAGGTTTTTGAAAAATCGAAACAAAATAGAGGAAATCGAGGATTTGAGAAGGGACTTCGAGGCCAAAATCGTTGCTCTTAGCCAAGAGGCTGAAGCAGCTGACTCATGTTCGTCAAATGGCGAACCCAAGGCCAAAAGGAGATTTGAAAAAACTCGTAAAAACAAGGAGGCATCCCCAATGGAAGGCAACCAATACTACGACTCCTTCACTCACAAGGATCGTAAGGCCCTACAGCAACTGCTGAAAGGGCAAAAGAAAGAGAAAAGGAACTACGCCCTGTCTGACTTTTTGCCTTTAGACTATGAAACAGACAGTGACGATGAAATACCGAAGTTCAATTGATATGATGGCACGGGAGACCCTAGGTCTCACTTGCAACTTTTCTCTCATCGAGCCCATAAAAAAAAGGACTCGATGAAATGGGTGTATTTGTTCCCTTTATCCCTCAAAGGCACAGCTACCAAATGGCTAGCTTCCTACGACCTTAGCCAGTTCGCTACTTTTGAAGAGTTAGCGAACTACTTTATGCAAAGATTCTCGCATAACTTAGAAGTCACGCCCACTTTAAACACATTGAGGGATGCGAAGCAGGGCATGAACGAAGATGTGCATACATTTATCGTTCGATGGAGGTCTCTCCTTGGACAAGTGCGAGAACCTATATCCGAAGGATGCGCAGTCATGCTCATCCTGGATAACTTTCAAAATGAATTAAAAACCCTTCTTTCCCTACATGAAATCTCAACTTTCCACAAGTTGATAAAAAAAGCATCTCTTTTCAAAACGAATTTGAAGAAAGGGATTTATGATCATTTGTGGAAAGAGAGCGTGGTTTAGAAAACTCGCTTGGAGAAGCCCAACACTTATGGGCTACCCACCATGGATAAAGGGGCAAAGCTCCACAAAATCGCCAATGTCCCGGTGGATCCAAGCCCGGCAACACTTCAAAGAATTTTGATGGTTTTGAAAATCGAAAAAGACAAAAAAATCCAAAAAACATTTGAAAAATGGGAGTACACTCTGCTAGGGCAACCTGTGTCGGAGGTCCTAGACCTCCTACTCGCCCAAGGCATGATTGAACTCCCCGAGATTCCCGAGGAAGTCACTTCCAAAGGGGGATTTTTAAACCGATTCTGCAAGTATCATCGGCTCAAAGGCCATGATACGAAGCAGTGTTTTTCCCTCCTTAACAAAATAGAGAACTTGATAGCAGAATGCCAGCTCCAGGTCACTGAGGAACTAGAGCCTACCCAAGCTATCTTTAAAGAACCCTTCCCCAAGCACGCAAGTACCAGTGGGAAGGGTAAAGAGGTATGTGCTCTCACAATTTCGAAGAGTCTAGCGCATGCATATAAGTCTGGTTTTTCTACTTGTGTATCTACTCTCATACTTTATAAGAAATCCACCCAAGTAGTCATCCGGGGACCACCAAGAGTTCCATCCCCGGTTAAACTAGTTTTTAAAATTCAAGGTGCTCCAAAACACTCAATTAGATCTATGTTAGGTGCGAACCCTAGGTTGATCATGGGGGAGGTGACAAGGTCTGGAAGGATCTATCAACCCCCACATCTGCAAAATGCTAAAAAAGTGGTCAGTGTACCTGGCCCTTCAAAAGCATGTATTCCTAGAGTTTCACCGAAAGCGGACACAGAAAAAGTCATTTTAACCTTGTATGATTTCGAAAACCACCTTTCAAAGATTCCCATTAATATGTCCATCCTAGAGCTGATACAAACTTCGCCTAGGCATAAACTCGTGTTGGAGAAAATTCTAGAAAGAGCCAAGGTTAGCTCGAACATAACCCCAGAATCCTTGTCCAACCAAGTGGTGTTCATAGGAGCGAAAACACCTATCGTGTTCTTGGAAGAGGATCTAGAAAAACCCAACGAGTCCCACAACTAGGCCCTACATATCGAGGTGGTTTTAAATCACCACTCTTTGGATTGTTGCCTAGTCGATGGGGGAGGAGGGCTCAACATCCTTCCACTTCATGTAGCATACCAAATCGGAGTCACCTTGACATCCGTAAGCCCAAGTCCCATCATAATCACTGGATACGATAGGAATGCGTCAAGACCCCTAGGATCCATCGAACTCCCCATGAAAACGGGAGGGATAGCACACATGGGGGTGTTCCATGTCTTGGACATCCACCCCCACTATAACCTATTATTGGGAAGGCCTTGGATACACAGTCTGTGTGCTGTGCCATCCACCTTCCATAGGTGTGTCAAAATCCCTTTCGGGGACCAATCGTAGTGATCCTAGGTGAGAGTTACCTACAGCTTCAGGGAATCATGAATTCCCCCTGCTTGTCGAGTTTCTAGGACCACGAGGCCAATGTGGGGCAGACCTTGGTCGAGCCACCAAAGCTCATACTTAAAATCCCTAGGAAGGTCGTGTATGTCAAAGGGCCGCCCGAGGCTGGCCCCCTCAAAACCCTGACCATCCCAAGAAAGGCTAAGAGTCACCCATTTCCAAAACATAGATGACAACAAGTTCCAGGACCACGAATTGTATGAAAAATTTTCTAAAAATAAAAAGTCATGGAACATGTTGTTAAATATGGGCTATATGCCATACAAGAGTCTGGGGGCACAAAACCAAGGTCTCGTAGAGCCCATAGTGCCTAGGGCCAATCCAAGCCGATATGGGATCGACTATATTCCTAAAATACCACCAGAGCCACCACTTGTGACCACTTGGGTCAAGGATACCCTGGAGACTACCCAAGCAGAAACCTACGATTTAGACCTCTTGTTTAGAGTCTAACCCGTTGCATTTTCTTTTGTAGGTGTGATAGATGATCCCTCAACCAAAAACACAAAAAAATTGGAAAAACTTGAAATTCAAAAAATTGAAAAACCCCAAAAACCAAAAACAGATGAAAAACTCAAAAAAAGAGTTGTTTGTATAGTTCCTAAAGTTCTGGTTTTACAAAAACCCAAAAAAATCGAAAATTTAGGAAAAATAAAAAACAAAATCCTGTATATAGCCTTTACCCAACATTGATTTGATAGTCGATAGTACTGCAAATCATGAAATATTTTCATTCATGGATGGCTATTCTGGATATAACCAAATCAAATTAGCCCCATGAGATCAGGCTAAAACTGCTTTCACAACCCCATGGGGTACGTACTGCTATACAATCATACCCTTTGGTTTGAAAAATGCCGGCGCCACCTACCAAAGAGCTATGACTACGATCTTTCACGATCAGATTCATGAGCTTATAGAGGTATATGTGGATGATCTCTTGGCTAAGTCAAAAACTCGATGCACTCATCTCGAATGTTTGCAAAAGATTTTCGAAAGGCTTAGGCTTTACAAAGTAAAGCTAAACCCTCAAAAGTGCGTGTTCGGAGTAGAATTCGGGAAGCTTTTAGGATTTATGGTGATCCAAAGGGGCATTGAAGTCGACCCCTCTAAGTGTAGAGCCATCATCGACATGACTCCACCCTCCAATCTCATGCAAATTCGTAGCCTCCAAGGTCGTCTCCAATCAATTTGCACGTTCATCTCAAACCTTATAACTAGATGCGAACCCTTCAATAAGCTTTTGAGAAAAGGGACGAAATTTTTATGGGATGACGATTGCCAAAAATCTTTTGAAAGATTAAAAACATACTGTTTTAAACCCTTCAAAGCAAGGAAAACCTCTTCTGTAGCTTAATACGAGGATGATACCCACAAGGAGTATGCCATCTATTACATTTCAAAAACTCTCTTGGCTTATTGTAAACACCCCGAAATCCCACGAATTTCTCAAAATCCATCTGGTTTTATACAAGCAGCCCCAAAGGGCCATTTTGAGTTTGGAAACCCAGGAGCCTTCCAAACAAACCCTGTATATATGTTTTAAACTTTATCTTTCAAAAACATATAATATAGCTTTTGAAAACCCTTTTAAAACATGTTTTGAAACCCCGAAGTGGCTTGGCTCGATCAAGACAGGACCAGGAGAGCCAAGAAGAGCCCGGAACCGGAGCACCTGTCGAGCCCGGCACAGCATCTCTTGCATCTAATTCACATCCCAGGATCTCGAACGTCCAAGACCCTGTTCTTACCAAAATATCATTTGAAGTCATCTCCGGAAGGCAGAAACGGAGGCGGGCGACCATGTTGGCGAAGACCCAACGCAGACGGAGCACTGATGCTGTCAGGCCCCGCACGAATCGTCCGTCTCGAACCCAGCCCGAAGGAGTCAGAGTTCAGTTTGGATTGGATCTGGACCATATATATCCAGATTCCAATCCAAACCCATATGTGGATTTGGATTTGGATTTGGATCCAGAGATCCAATCCAATATCCATATCCATGGCCCACATCACCTTCTCATAAATGGAGGTGGGGCCCACTTGAAATTCACGTGGGATATTGGGCATGAGAGAGAGTGGGGATGAAAAATATCAAGAGTGTTGTATTAAGCTTGACTTGTGTGTCAAGTTTGGGTTTAATCTTGTGGGTTAGCCTAATTGAGTGGGTTTAAGCTTGTAATTAGCTAAAACCTAACCTAGGGCTGCACCAACATGGGGTGATCAAGGTCTATGGGCCATGCTAAGGGAGCTCCCTCACCTAAACCTAACCCAAAATGCCTAAACCTAGCCTAAACCCCTAATCCCGGCCTAATCTGAACCTAATCACCTAACCCACTTCCCTAATCCCGGCCTAATCCCAACCTAATCACCTAACCCACTCCCCTAATCCTTCCCTAAACCTAGATTAATTTCCCTAATCCTAGCCTAATCCTAGCCTAAACCACCTAACCTAGCTCACTAAACCTCACCCTAAAACCCAACCACCTAACCTAGCCCTAAACCCCTAAACCACCCTTAGCCCACGATTTTCCCAAACCCCTAGTTTTAAAATATCTGGCCCAATCCCATCCAGCCCACTTTATCTACATACTACCCTACCTAAACCACCTAACCACTACCCACAACCCAACCCTAACCGACCTACCCATCCCCTATTTAAACCCCCCTCATTGTGGGCGGGTTTTCCAAGTGGAAACCACTCCACCACCCAGCCGGGCCCTCTCCTTCTCCCATCTCTCATCCGTCTTCCCAGCAGCTCCAGCTCCTCCACCAGCCGCCACCTGCTCCACCACCTTCCCTCTCCCACGTCACCATCACTGCCCCCCCAGCTGGACGTCACCACCTTTCCCCCAACTCCACCAGCCGACAGCCACCTGCCCGCCACTCTCCCACTCCATCCGCCACTCCTCCCCATTCGGTAAGTCCCCCTAACTCCCTCAAAGCCACTCTCTACCACCCCTCCACTCTTAGCCACCCATCTTCCCCTTAGCTCAACCTCTTTGCCGCCACCATCTAAGCCTAGCCGAACCTAGGATAACCCAAGTGGCTGGCCACCGCTTAGCCACCATCTCCCATTCGGCCGACCCCCCTAGGTGCCCTATTTGGCCTTCCCACTAACTCACCTTTTAGGGCCAGTTTTCCCTTAGTACCTAACTTCCCTAGTGACCCTAAGACCCACTTAGTCAGCCACTCTAAACTCCCTACTTGGAGGCGCCGCCTACTTACCACCGGCCCCCTTCGAGGCGTCCATCCCGCGCCCATTTGCAGCCGGCCAGCACTCTTGGTCACATACCTTCGCGGAGCTCCCGTTTGCAGCCCAAAGCCAAGGCCACGCTCAAGCAAGACCTCTACGGACCAGCTACTTGTAAGTTTCTAAACTCGGTCTTTAATCATACACTTGCTTGAAATTCAATTTGATACGGGGTTGTAATAACGGAGCATAGTCTCCCCCCGCTTGTAATAACGTGGCTTGGCACAACCACACACGTGCACTCTCTTAGTCGTGCACAATTTCGAACACACACGGGCCTAATCAGCCCCTAATATATAAGTGTACGTATATATTTCATTTCCGAAGGGTTTTGTTTAAGTTGGGTGCGTTGTCTTTCGATTAAACACTCTCACACACATTGAGCTTCCGCTCTTATTTGAAAGACCCAAGTAAGGGCCGACCTATACTATTTGGGTTTCATTTCATGTCGTGTGAGTAAGTCTTTCAATTTAAACACTCTCACACACATTGAGCTTTCGCTCTTATTTGAAAGACCCAAGTAAGGGCCGACCTATACTATTTGGGTTTCATTTCTTGTCGTGTGAGTAAGTCTTTCAATTCAAGCACTTTCACACACATTGAGCCTTCGCTCTTACTCCCAAGACCTTAGTAAAGGCCTTATTGCAGTTATATTTGGGTTTCATTTATGTCGTGTGTGTAGTACTTCAATTCAAGCACTCTCACACACATTGAGCCTTCGCTCTTACTCCCAAGACCTTAGTAAAGGCCTTATTGCAGTTATATTTGGGTTTCATTTATGTCGTGTGTGTAGTACTTCAATTCAAGCACTCTCACACACATTGAGCCTTCGCTCTTACTCCCAAGACCTTAGTCAAGGCCATACTGCAATTTATATTTGGGTTTAATTTCATGTCGTGTGTGTAAGTCTTTCAATTCAAGCACGCACCCACATTGAGCCTTCGCTCTTATTTGCAAGACCCGAGTAAGGGCTCATATACATAAGATATATACATATTTCCCTTCGGTTATTTCCCTTCGGTTATTTCCCTTCGGTTATTTCCCTTCCGCTATTTCCCTTCAGTATTGTCTTTACATTTCGGGTTTTCCCTTTGGAGTAGCGTGAGTTTGCATTGCATCTACGCCATACCACGAGGTAGGACGCATATTGCATCGAAGCAACCCCCGCTCGAATTCGCCCATGTAGTGGAGTGTTCATAACACACAAACTAGGCGACCCAAAAAGGGATAAAAGAAAAGACTTAGGCACGTGTAAATCCACGTGATCTAAAACATGCAATCGCATCTTAAAGACCCGAAATAGACACCTCGAACCGTTTCGTAGATTTTCTCCCCAAAACTCGATTTTTTGCAAAAGCGTACAGACTGACCCTTGCGCATCGGTGCAAGAAGGTCTGCGACGACAAGAGCTCACTTGCTCACAGTCGCCACGTTTAGAAGTCAGTGTTAAAGTATATCTTCGCTAGCTTAAGTAAGCTAGCTGGCACGCCCTATTTGTATACATAGGCCTTAGACGCACGATAAGATCCACTCCAAGCCACGAAAGAGGCGAAGAGGCGGGGATTTTCGCGCGTCTACACTTATGAAAGGAATTATCAAGCCATGGAGAGGACGTGCTTAGCCTTGGTATGGGCCTGCCAACAGTTTTGACACTACTTCCTAGATCACGAGATCTGGATAGTGTCCAAGCTTGACCCAATCAAGCACTTGTTCGAAAAACCCATCCTCACGGGTAGGTTGGGCAAATGGCAACTCCTCCTAATGGAGTATGACTTGAAATACCATCACCAGATCTCCGTTTAGGGGCAAGCCCTAGCAGACTACGTGGCTGACTTCCCCTTAGAGGATGCATATCCCACACTTGATGAAATGCCTGATGAAGGCATATTGTTAAACCATTTTCAAAATCACATTTTGGCAAATTCCTTTGAAAACCAAGTGTGGAAAATGCACTTCAATGGGGCACGAAACCAACGAGGGGCTGGCGTAGGGGTCATCCTCGTATCTCCTGAAAGGGGCGAAATACCCATAGCAATTCGCCTAGATTTCGAGTGTTCCAACAACATAGCTGAATATGAAGCACTCATACAAGGCTTAAAAGTTTCGAAAACTCTAGGGGCAAGATGCATTGAGGTCTTTGGAGATTCATTACTCGTTATAAACCAAGTTTTAAAAATTTGGCAAGTTAGAAACGAAAAGTTCTTCCATATCACGAGTTGGCCACTCGATTGGTCGAATCCTTCCAATCGTGCACACTCACACATGTAGGAAGAGAGGAAAATGGCATTGCTGATGCCCTCTCATCCTTGGGTTCAGCCCTACGGGTCGATCCCGCTTTGGGAACCCGATCCTTAGAAATATGGCATGCACCCACTCCATCCACACACGATTTGGAAATTTGCCAAAACAACCTAGATTCTGATGAAAAACCTTGGTTTTATGACATAAAAGCTTTTTAGAAAATGGGGGATTTGCTGAAAATGCCACATCCAAGGATAAGGCATTCATCCAAAAAATTTCTACCCGATATGCGATTTTGGGTGGGGTTTTGTACAAAAAGAGTTTTACCGGCATCTTACTAAGGTGTGTAGACCTAGAGGAGGCTAGGATTATAATGCATGAACTCCACGATGGAGAATGTGGAGGTCATGTTAATGCCAATATGATGGCAATGAAAATACTTAGAGCAGGTTATTTGTGGTCCACTCTGAAAAAGGATTGCCACGATCATGTTAGGAAGTGTCATCCATGTCAAGTGCATGGGCACGCCATTCATATCCCCTCATCTTCATTGCATTCCGTGGTCAGCCCCTGGCCATTCACCATATAGGCATTTGATATTGTAGGACCAATATTTCCAAAGGCGTCGAATGGGCATAGGTTCATTTTAGCAGCCATTGAGTACTTTTCCAAGTGGGTCGAGGCCACCTCCTTGACCAATGTCTAGGGGCAACATGTGGTGGCTTTCATTAGGAAAAATATCTTGGCTCGATTTGGAGTTCCAAGAGATCTTGTGTCTGATAATGGCACCCCATTCAAAAATGAGCGGATGGTCAAATTGTGCAACACCTATGGCATAACTCACCGCTTCTCATCGCCCTACTACCCTCAGGGCAATGGCCAAGCTGAAGCCACGAATAAGACTCTCATTTGTATTATTGAGAAAACTTTAGAGAAGGGTAGGATGTGGCATGAGAAACTGGATGAAGCCTTATGGGCTTATAGAATTTCCATCCGAACTCCCACTAATGCCACGCCATTTGAGTTGGTCTATGTTATGAATGTCATTCTCTCCATTCATACCAAAATTCATTCATTTCATACATCCATGACACTCGACCTTCCTCTAGAGATGCTTCAACATGCTAGGATGGCCGAACTAGATTTGTTAGATGAGAGGTGACTCCTTGCTATGGATCATGCTCATGCATACCGGCAAAGGATAGCCCGACACTATGAGAAACATATGAAACCTCGCCACTTTGAAGTGGGAGATCTCGTTTTGAAAATCATCCACTATCGTGGCCCACATCCACTTGGAAAGTGGCGGCCCAAGTGAGATGGCCCTTATGTTGTGCGTGGAACCACCACAAACAACTCTTATTGGTTGATCGATGTAGAAGGTAGGAATTTAGCAGATCCTATCAATATTCAATACTTAAAGAAGTATCATGTATAGGATCTAAGTTAAATTCCCATTTTCGAAAATGTTTTAGGGAGATTTACTTTGAAACTTCGAGAGAAAGGATCAAAGGCAAATTATGTGACCCTGAATGAGAGAATCAACACTTGCGAAAAAATGGAGCTTTTCAAAATACTTGGTTACATATTCAAAATTCTTCTTCTTACAAAGAAAGGCCTAGTTCAATATAGCAAGATACTTGCAAGTAGTACGTGCTATTTCTAAATAGGCTGATCTGGAATGGATCGAGCATGACCTTTGGATAAGTCCTCCCCCCTTCTCTTCTCCTTCCAAAAGGAAAATTTGGCCAAAAACAAAGGGAAATCCCTACCAAAATAAAATCTCTTTCCCAAAAAGAAAGCAGAATTGTAAAGAAAAATTCGACTCTTTTGTGGAAAAGAGGGAACAAAGAAAAAAAATACTCCCAAAGGGAGACCCTCTATGAAAAAAGAAAGAAAAGGTCAAAAAGCTCAAGAAGAGTAGTTTTCCGCTTTCTATGCCTAAAACCATGGGACGCTTCAGAAGGGACCGTGGTATCTCTTTCCCATCCCTATGACTTATCCCAAGAAAAACATGGTTCATTTCGAGGAGTCCTAAAGTAAAAATAGGATTTACTTACTTGAATTTCATTTTATTTGAGAATTCGATGTTTCGAGTAAGGCGTAAGAATTTTGAAATTTAGCTTGTTTTCTTATAACACCTCCGCTAGATTAGCGGGTGTCAAGACTCAAGTAAAGGCAAACACAAGGAGCCAAAGGTCCTTAGGATCGAGGCTAAAAGCAGTTTCCCTCTTATAAATAGATTTTGAAAACTCGAACATCAAGCAACATAAGGCCCGCTCACTTGAAGCAGTAGGTCTCCATAAGTCTCAAAAGTTCAACCATACCATCTGGTCTCTAGGAGGTCGCCCTTCTTGGTGTCTCATCCATATCATGCACTTGCATATTCATGCATGAACACTTCATAACATGATCCACATTTAGGACCAGGAACCCATAGAAAGGGTCCCCTTTGGCATGATATCTCCTCCTACCAGGTTTTAAAGAAAGGCTTTTTTTCTCAAAAATTGGGACGATCCCATATTTTCGAGAATAGATCCAGGGAGACATTGAACAGGGGTGTTGTCGCCTTTGCCATTATCCAAATCAATTTGGATAATGCCAAAGAGGGGCATTTGTAAACACCCCAAAATCCCACGACTTTCTAAAAACATACCTGGTTTACAAAAGCAGCCCTAAAGGGCCATTTTGAGTCTAGAAACCTAGGAGCCTTCCAGAAGCCCTGTACATATTCAAAAACATGTACATACTGTTTTAAACTCTGTACATATTGCCTTTAATCTTGTAAATAGTGTTTTGAGCCCTTTATCAAATATGAGTTTCTGAAACCCGGGATAAGCCCCATTTTCCCAAAAGCCAAAGGTGAACAGGTAGAGCATGCAAAGATGACACCTGATCCAGAAACAACCCAGCAAACCGGTCACGAAAGCCAATACTAGAAGCAGCTTCAGAAGTCTGTTCTTAAGCCAAGAAGAGCAACTTGGCATGATAAAAGCTAGGATCGAAAGGCGAAAGGAAGGCCCAGGAATGAAGCAGATGGCAAGCCCGGAGCACCAGAAAGCCAGATCAACCATTCTCACTCAAGTATCCCGAATCTGAACTGGGAAGACCAGAAATGAGCAAAAATGAAGTCCAAAAGGTAGAAAGGAGTCCAGACGACACAAATCGGGGAAACCAAACACTAGACGGGTTACTGATGAAACCAGGGCCCGCACAGATCGTTCGCCTCGAGAAGCCAAGAAGGACTATCCAAAGAAATTTTGATTTGGATCTAGACTATAAATATCCAGATCCAAATCCATATAGCAAATAATGTTTGGATTGGATCGGATCTGGATCAAAATATCCATATCCATATCCACAAAAATATTGGATTTGGATCGGATACGGATATTAAAATATCCGAGATCCAAGATCCAGATCCAAATAGTGTTTGGATTTGGGTCTGGATCTAGAGCTCAAACCCAAACCCAAATCCAAGACCCACCTCAAATGCCAATAAATAGAGGTGAGGGGGTCCCAAACAAGGGGTTCACGTGAATTTGAAGGAAGGACTTGGAGGAGAGAGAAGGTGCTTAGGTGAGTGTTTAGTGCTTTCTTTTGTTTTAGGGTTTTTAATTGTGGGTTAGTGTAGGGTTAGTTAAGGGCTGCCCCACCCTAATTGAAGGATTGATTTTACTTGAACAAGGAGGTTTAAGGTGGCTGATTGGAGCTTAAGCACACCCTAAACCATCATTAAGAGGTAAGCCCCCTAATACACCCTAAACCCTTCTTCTTAACCCTTCTAAACCATCCTAAAAACCCCTCAACCGATGTCACCTAATCCTAATCAAACCCACCTAAACCCCAACCGACTCCCACCTAAACCTCCCGGCCACCCTAACCTCACCCGTTCCCGTGCCCCGCACCCTGCACGTGCCCTGCACGCGCCTTGCCACCCGCCTGGCGCCTAGCGCCTGGCGTCCACCCTTAGCCGACCTACTCCCTGCCACTACCATCGACCTCCTGGCCACTACCACCACATCCCTACCACTCCACCGACTCCAACCTAGCTTAGACAGCTACCCACTACCGTCCTTGCCTATCCTAACCGACCCATCACCGCCTTATATCACCCACCACCTAACATCCACCGCATCCCTTCCTTAGCTAACCTAGCTCCCTTACATACCCCAACTACCTAACACCCCACGCCCTTAGTTCCCACCTAACACCCCAACTCCATATCCCATCCCACGCCATACGCTCCCAGCCGAACCCATCCTAGCTAGACACCCCTTATCATACCCCACCTACTTAGTCCCGTGACCCCCTTGCCTAGTATCCCATACAACTCACAACCAAACCCAACCTCAGCCCTGACCTATCTCATACCCCATCTCCTATCCCCTACCCTAACTTACACCCTTCCATCACTCCACTCAAGTCCCAACACCCGCAGCCACCTTACCCATCCCTTACCCAACCAAACCCGCCACTCTTTAGTGTCGTGAACCTCATCCCTCAAGCCTAACCTCACGCTTAAGGACTACGTTCAGCCACCTTTTGCTTCAAGCTTCAAGGAAGACTCATACGTGGGTGTGAAGCCAAGCAAACTCGTGAAGATTGGAGTGGATAAACATCTGAATCACGTAAGTATTTTAATTCGGTATTTCATATCTCCTTTCTATGCTTTGATTCAATTTGGATACGGGGTTGTATTAACAGAGCCTTGTCTCCCCCCGATTGTAATAACTTGGTTTGCTACATGAAGCACACACGAGCACTTGAGCCTTAGCTCTTACTCGTATACAAGCACCCACGTGCACCATTGAGCCTTCGCTCTTACTCCTAAGACTCTAGTAAGAGCTGCGTGAGTTTGTCTTTAATTTTATACACTCACACACACGTGCATTGAGCCTTTGCTCTTATTCTATATATGTATTTCAATTCAGCTGGGTTGTTACATTAAGTCGTGTGAGTTTGTCTTTCATTTACACACTCACATACAAAGAACACTCGAGCGCTTGCTCATGCACCTCACGCACCATTTTGGCCTTGGCAGCCGCTAAGATATAGTCATATATCTATACTTTCTGTTGCGTTTTCCCGGTTCAGCTGCATGTGTTTGCCTTTCCATTTACACACAAACACAACACGCGCACGTTGGCGACCTTCAGGCCCATTTATATATAGTTGTATTTCCCTTCCGCTATGTCTTTAAATTTCGGGATTTAAGGTTCAGCTGTGTGAGTTGCATTTCAATTTATACACGGCATACACTTACACAATTGAGCCTTTCCGCTCTTAAGATATAGCTATATTTCCCTTTTGCAATTTCCCTTTTGCAATTTCCCTTCGGCTATGTCTTTCAATTTTGGGTTTTCCTGTTCAGTTGTGTGAGTTTGCATTGCATATTCGCCATACCACAAGCTAGGGCGCATACTTGCATCAAAGCAAACCCCATACACCCGTGCAAAAATCGCCCATACTTAGGCACTTGATGCACACATCTCACACCTAAATTGGCTAAAACCCAAGACATAGGAAACGTGCATATCCCACGTTGATAAAATCTGCAACAAAACAAGTAAAACCGATCAAACACTTTGCATACTTTTCAAAAAAGTTATGTTTGCTCAAAATCGACTTTTTCATGTGTATAGACTGACCCTTGCGCATCGGTGCAAGAAGGTCTGCGACGAAAAGAACCCACTTGTCCACAGTCGCCCCAAACAAGTCAGATATTACAAAAACTTACTTCGCTAGTTTGAGTAAGCTAGCTGGCACGCCCTTTTTCATAAAAGCGACTTAGACATACGAAAAGGTTCACTTCAAGCCTAAGAACCTGGAGTGGAAATTTCTGCATGTCTACAGGGGGTTTATGACAAAGGGTAGGTTGTGAGGTGGGGTGTGTGGTGAGGTGTTAATGGTAGATCGGGACAGTAGGTCGGCTAAGGTCGTCTAGGAAGTCGGTTGGTGCCAGGCGAGAGGTAGGGCGCCAGGCGCAAAGGAGGCGTGCGGTGCAGGGGGCGCACAGCGTCAGGGAGACATGCGGCGCAGGAGCAGGGCACGTGCGGGGCGTGCTACAGTGTGTAGAGGGTGTTCGGGTGGCGATGGGAGGTGGTTTGGGTGATGGGGTTTAAGTCGTAGGTTAGTTTAATTAGGATTAGGGGTACTGTGGGGTAGTTAGGTGGTGTTGGTTAGTGTAGGTTTAAGGTGGTTTAGAGGGTTAAGAAGAGATGAGTTTAGGGTGGATTAGGGCTTACCTTTAGAGTTGGTTGGTGTGTGCTCAAGCTTCCAACCAGCCACTCCAAAGCCTTCTTGTTTAAGCAAATCCAACCCTTAATCAAGGTGGTGCAACCCACACTAATCCCTCATTTAGCCCACAATTAACCCACTAAATAAAATTAAGAAAGCACTAAGCACTCACCTTAATACCCTCTCTCTCCTCCAAGCTCCTTCCTTTGGATTTCACGTGAACTCTTGGGGACCCCCTCACTCCTATTTATAGGCAAATGAGGTGGGTCTTGGATATGGGTCTTGGGTTTGGATCGTGGAATCCATGTCCGATCCAAACACTATTTGGATATGGATCTTGGATCTCAGATATTTTGAGATCCATATCCGATCCAAATCCAACATTCTTATGGATATGGATCTGGATATTTTGGTTCAAATTCGATCCAATCCAAACACTATTTGGATCCAATTCAAATCCAAACACTATTTGGATATGGATCTGGATATTTATGATCCAGATCAAATCCAAATTTTCTCTAGATGGTCCTTCTTGGCTTTTTGAGGCGGACGTTTTGTGCGGGCATTGGCTTCATTAGCGCTCCGTCTGGTGTTGGGTTTTTCCCAACTTTGTCGTCCGGACTCCATCTCGCCATTCTGGACTCTATTTCCATTCATTTTGGCCTTTTTTGATTCAGATCTCTGTTGCTTGGATGGGGATGCTTGATTTGGCTTTTAGGTGCTCTGGGCTTGCTTTCTGTATTGGGCTTGGGCCTTCCTTTCACCTTTTGACCCTAACCTTTATCAGGCTAGGGTGTTGCCTTTGGGCTTCTGCCCCTATTTCTGAGGCTGCTTTGGATTTGGCCTTCGTGGGTTGGTTTTTGGGCTGCTTCTCGATCAGGTGTCGTCTTCCCTGCTTCACCTGTTTGTCTTTGGCTTTTTTGGCAAAATGGGACTTGTTTCGAGTTTAAGAAATTTTTATTGGATACTGGGTTCAAAATAGTATTTACAAGCTTTTTGGGAAGCTCCTGGGTTTTTGCAAATGCAAAATGGCCTTTTGGGTTGATTTACAAACCAGGGATTTGTTTTCTAAAAGTCGTGGGATTTTGGGGTGCTTACACCTTCAAAATCATGCATTCCCAAAGCATCTCAAGTCATGGACAAAGGAAAAAACATGTTAACCCCATATGATTTTGAAACACATCTTTCCAAGATCCCTATAAACACGTCTATCCTAGAACTAATCGAAACTTCCCCCAAGCATAGACAGGTTTTAGAGAAAATCTTAGAAAGAGCCAAGGTTAACTCGACCATAACCCTGGAGTCCCTGTCCTTCCTAGTCGCACCTATCTATACTAAAACCCCCATCGTGTTCTCGGAGGATGAGCTAGAACGATCATACCAAACCCATAACCAAGCCTTGCATATAGAGGTCGTATTGAATCACCATCCTCTAAACAAGTATTTGGTTGATGGGGGAGGAGGTCTAAACATCCTTCCTTTACACGTGTCCTTTCAAATCGAAGTCTCCTTGACCTCGGTGAATCCAAGCCCCATCGTTATCACAGGATATGATGGAAATGCATCCAAACCCTTGGGAGCCATAGAGTTACCAATGGAAATAGGGGGTATAACACATTGTAGACACCGAAAATCTTCGACTCTGGGTTCTTAGGCCTGAAGTGAACCTTTTCGCAATCTACGTTCGCTTTTAGGGCGTGCCAGCTAGCTTACTCAAACTAGCGAAGTATGTTTTGAAATATCTGACTTTTAAAAGGCAATTGTAGGCAAGCGGGATCTTTTCGTCGCAGACCTTCTTGCACTGATGTGCAAGGGTCGGTCTGTATGCTTAGAGACTTCATTTGAAACAAGTTAAACTCAAATTCGATTTTTGAACAAACAGATGTTTGAAAATCCTTTTGAAATCATGCACTTGACGAGTTTTTGATTTACTAGGGTTGGGCGACCCTAAGTCTTTCAATTTTAATCTACTTAGGCACGATGTGCGTGCATCAAATGGCCTAAGTCTTGGCATGTTTGCGCGATTGGTTCGGGGTTTGCTTTGATGCAGGTATGCACTCTAGCTCGAGTATGGCGAGTATGCAATGCAACTCACGTGACTTGAATGTAAATTACAGAAATTTAAATATATCTATATCTTAAGAGCGGAAAGGCTCAATGTGTGCATGGGTGTTGTGTATAAATTGAAATGCAACACACGCAACTGAACCGTAAAATGCAGCAGAAGGGAGATATAGATATATATAAGAGCGAAAAGGTTCAATTGTGGCGCGTGTGTGTATGTATAAATTGAAAGACAACACACACGACTGAATTTAAAACCCAGAATTGAAATGTGTACACAACTGAACCGGGAAAACTCACGCAGTAGAAAATATATAGATATGGCTATATCTTAGTGGCTTCTGAAGCCAAAATGTGCGTGAGGTGTTTGAGCAATCATTTTGGTGTTTCTTGGGTGCGAGTGTGTAATTGAAAGACAAACTCACACGACTTAATGTAACAACCCAGCTGAATTGAAATACATATGTATATGATAAGAGCAAAAAGGCTCAATTGTGTACGTGGTGCTTGTGTACGAGATAAGAGCGGAAAGGCTCAAGTGTACGTGTGTGTCTCATGTGTCCAGCACCGTTATTACATTCCGGGGGGAGACGATGCTTCGTTATTACAACCCCGTATCTTGAATTGAATTAAATGGAAAAGAAACTTGATATATATCGAACAACTTACACTTTTCCAGGTTCTTGAGTTATGATTGTACAAGGGACGAGTTCATCATCATCTCATGGCATTCGAGGCATGTGGGAGCGAAGTCGGAGAGCTTGAGAGCTTGGAGAGACTTGGAGTTCCGGGAGCTACAAGTTATACTGGGTTTGGGGCCACTTGGGGCTGATTTGGGCAAGGGATGACTCGAGCCAAGGTGGCTCGAGTGGTATGGTTTTGGTTTAAGGTTCGGCCAGCATTTGGCCTTGGATTTTATCTTGTGAAACTCGAGCCAAGGTGGCTCGAGTGATAGTGGTTTGCTCTAGGGTTCGGCTGGGTTCTAGGCTAGAGCCAAGGTGGTTGTCCTAGGTTAGGTTGCAGCTAGTCCTAGGCTTAGTTTAGGTTTAGGTTTGGTTGAGTCCTAACTAGTTTAGGTGTGGGTCAAGGTTTAAGGTGGCAGGCGACCAAGTTCTTGTTTGGATAAGGGATGTACAGCCTAGTTAGGCCGTGGGTTTTTGGGTAAAGGTGTCCTGCCGAATGGCAGGCCAGGTTGTGGTAAGAAAAAAAAGGGAAGCCCGGCCACCTTTGGCCGGGCTGTCTTAGGTATGTGGGGAGGGAAAACCCAGCCAATGGTTGGGTGGTTTTTTTAGAGTAGTTGGCCTGCCTCAAGGTGGGCCAAACTTTAGGTAAAAAGGGGACACGGCCTGCTGGTGGAGGCCGTGGGTTTTTAGGGAAAGGGCTCGAGCCAAGAGGTGGCTCGAGCTAGGGGCGTTTCAATGGGGGAGTTCGACCAAGATGGGCCGAACTTGGTTAGGTTCAAGTGGTAGCTTGGTTAGGTGGTGGTCTAGGGTAGAAGTCTTGGTGAAAATCGGCCAGAACTTGGCTGGTTTGGTGGTGTTTTTAGGTGGTTGGTTTAGCTAGGATGGGTGGTCTAGAGGATTAGGGGAAGAAGTGGGTTAGGTTAGGGCTTAGGGGACTCACCTTAGTGTGCAACTCCACTCCCGGCCGCCTCTAAGCCGCCAAGCTCCACCATGCAACACTCCACTCTAGCTTGAAGGAGACGCCACCTTGTTGGCGCATCCCTTGCCTCCATGGGCCAATCCCAAGCTCTCAAACAAACACGTTTTTGGCCAATAGGGCTTTTCTCTCTCATTCCCCTCTTTTTCATGTGAAAGGCTTCTCCCCTTTGAGCCTCACGTCCTGGATTTTTCAAGCCCCCTCACCTCTATTTATAGAGGTTTCAAATGGGTCTTGGATATTGGGTCTTGGATTTGGGTCTGGGTATCTGAATCCAATCCAAACCCTATTTGGATCTGGATCTCGGATATTTTGAGATCCAAATCGAGTCTAAATATTTATTTGGGTTTGGATCTCAGATCTCGAATATTTTGAGATCCAAATCGAGTCCAAATATTTATTTGGGTTTGGATATCGGATCTCGGATATTTTGAGATCCATATCCAATCCAACACTATTTGGATCTAGATCTGGATATTTTTGGGTCCAGATCCAATCCAAACTTTTCTTCTACTCCTTGGTTTTCTAGTCCTTTCTGGTGTTTTTCACCGTCGGTTTTGAGTGAGCTTCGATTCATCGGACGCCCAACTCTGGCCTGGGTCTTCCCCAAGTCTTCCTTCCAATCAGTGTTCTGCTTTTCAGGACCTTTTCAGCGTTCGTTTCGGTCTGCTATTTTGGTTTTTAGCCGGTTCCTGTTGATATCGAACTGAGATTGCCGCACTAATTCCGTTCTTCATTCTAATGGGACGTGTCTCAGACTTCTGTCAACTTCCTCAGGTACTAGCTTCTTTCTGCATTTTTGAGCTGCTTTGCGCTTTTTCTTTGACCCAAATTATGCTTTTACCCTTTTGTCGAGCTTTTCTCCAAACGGGCTCTCTTTTCTTCTATTTTTGAACAGGAGGTGGCTTCTGAAATTCTGGGCTCAATTTCCTCTTCTTGTCGGGGCTCTCCTTTTGCCTTTTGTACCTGTTTTCATATTGTAAAACAGATTGTCATTTTGGCTCAAACGAGCTTTTTGTGTTTTTGAGAGTTTTTGATTTTTGGAAAATTCGGGGTGTTTACACCCATGCAAGGGTGTTCCATGTCTTAGACATACACCCCATTACAACCTACTTCTGGGAAGACCATAGATACATAGCCTTTGGGTCATGCCATCCACCTTCCATAGGTGTATCAAGATCCTCTACAAAAGCCAAATTGTGGTAATTCTAGGAGAAAATCACCCTCAACTTAGGGGAGTTCAAAACTTCCCTTGCTTGTCAAGCCATCAAACCTGCGAATCTAAACTGGAAAAACCCTTGGTAGAACCATCCAAGTACACCCGGGGAAAACCTAAGAATGTCATGTATATCAAGGGGCAACCCAAAGCCTGCCTACCCAAAACCATGACCATCATAGGAAAAACCAAAGCCCAAATTCTCCCAAAATCCCTAAACAAGAAAACATTTGACCATGACATGGATGACACCAAGTTCCAAGGCCATCCACTTTACAAAACATTTTCAAAATTAAAGAAGCCTTGGAACATGATGTTAAACATGAGTTACATGCCCTATCAAAGTTTAGGAAACCAAAACCGGGGTTGCTTAGAACCCATCTTGCCAAATCCAAATCCAAACCGGCATGGAATAGGCTACACCCCAACCATACCCCCGGAACCACCACCTACGACCACTTGGGTCAATGGTACCCTGAAACCTCTTAAAACTGAAACTTATGACTTAGACCTCTTATTTAGAGACTGATTCATGGTATTTCTTTTGTAGGTATGATGGAAGACCCCTCCGCAACCAAAAATTCAAAAAAATTACATATTCTCAAAATCCAAAAACAATTGGAAAAACCTCAAAACTCAAAAACATTAGAAAATTTTGAAAAATCCAAAAAAAGTGTGATTTGCATTTCTCCTACTGTCATTTCCTTACAAAAAACCAAAAAAATCGAAAAACCTGAAAATACCAAAAACAAAGTGTTGTATATACCAGCTCCTGGTGTAAATTTCAAAAAAGCCAAAAAATTGAAAGATTTGAAGAAAAAATTGTCTTTGTAAAAGGCCCAAATTCTTCAAAACTTGCAAAAATCCCAAAACCAAAACCAGGTGTTTTTAAAAACCATGTGTCGCCTCAAACTTCCCTAGGACCTAAAATTTTCGAGAATGATCAAAGCAAGGAGGAGGATCCCCTCTTCCCTGAGGAGGATCAAGCCTCCGAGCTTCCCGAGTTTCATAAAATCCTTGACATGGAAAAACCTTCGAATTTCGTAGGAGGGATTTTGTAGAAATCAACCTAGGGAGTGAGTCTAAACCTAAGCATGTTAAGATAGGCACATGTTTGTATGAGCATGAAAAAGCACATTCATTGCATTCTTGAAAAACTACATAGATGTATTTGCATGGACCTACAAAGACATGCCAGGTCTAGACCCAAAAATTGTCGAGCATTGTCTTCCCCTAGAACCAGATGCTAGACCTATAAAGCAAAAGCTTAGAAAAATCCATCCCAATGTCTACTCTCAAGTAAAAGAGGGTTTAGAAGATCTTTTAAAAGCCGAATTTATAAAACCCATTGCATATTCTGATTGGCTTTCAAATATAGTTGTAGTTGAAAAATCCAATGGGAAAATTCGGATTTGCATCGATTTTAGAAATCTGAACAAAGCCACTCCAAAAGATAATTTTCCTTTGCCAAACATTGATTTGATAGTGGACAGCACTGCAAATCATGAAATGTTTTCTTTTATGGATGGCTACTCGGGTTATAATAAAATCAAGTTAGCACCAAAAGATCAGGCTAAGACTGCTTTTACTACACCTTGGGACACATACTGTTTGTAAACACCCCGAAATCCCACGAATTTCTCAAAATCCATCTGGTTTTATACAAGCAGCCCCCAAAGGGCCATTTTGAGTTTGGAAACCCAGGAGCCTTCCAAACAACTCTGTACATATGTTTTAAACTATATCTTCCAAAAACATATAATATGACTTTTGAAAACCCTTTTAAAACATGTTTTGAAACCCCGAAGTGGCTTGGCCCGATCAAGACAGGACCAGGAGAGCCAAGAAGAGCCCGGAACCGGAGCACCTGTCGAGCCCGGCGCAGCAACTCTTGTATCTGATTCACACCCCAGGATCTCGAACGTCCAAGACCCTGTTCTTATCAAAATATCATTTGAAATCATCTCCGGAAGGCAGAAACGGAGGCGGACGACCATGTTGGCGAAGACCCAACGCAGACGGAGTACTGATGCTGTCAGGCCCCGCACGAATCGTCCATTTCGAACCCAGCTCGAAGGAGTCAGAGTTCAGTTTGGATTGGATCTGGACCATATATATCCAGATTCCAATCCAAACCCATATGTGGACTTGGATTTGGATTTGGATACAGAGATCCAATCCAATATCCATATCCATGGCCCACATCACCTTCTCATAAAGGGAGGTGGGGCCCACTTGAGTTTCACGTGGGATCATGGGCATGAGAGAGAGTGGGGTTGAAAAATATCAAGAGTGTTGTATTAAGCTTGACTTGTGTGTCAAGTTTGGGTTAATCATGTGGGTTAGCCTAATTGAGTGGGTTTAAGCTTGTAATTAGCTAAAACCTAACCTAGGGCTGCACCAACATGGGGTGATCAAGGTCTATGGGCCATGCTAAGGGAGCTCCTTCACCTAAACCTAACCCAAAATGCCTAAACCTAGCCTAAACCCCTAATCCACCCCTAATCTGAACCTAATCACCTAACCCACTTCCCTAATCCCGGCCTAATCCCAACCTAATCACCTAACCCACTTCCCTAATCCTTCCCTAAACCTAGATTAATTTCCCTAATCCTAGCCTAAACCTAGCCTAATCACCTAACCTAGCTCACTAAACCTCACCCTAAAACCCAACCACCTAACCTAGCCCTAAACCCCTAAACCACCCTTAGCCCACGATTTACCCAAACCCCTAGTTTTAAAATATCTGGTCCAACCTCATCCAGCCCACCTTATCTACATACCACCCTACCTAAACCACCTAACCACTACCCACAGCCCAGCCCTAACCGACCTACCCATCCCCTATTTAAACCCCCCTCCTTGTGGGCGGGTTTTCCAAGTGGGAACCACTCTACCTCACCCAGCCGGGCCCTCTCCATATCCCTTCTCTCACCCAGCCGGGACAATTCCCCACCTTGGCCTGCTCCAGCTGCTCCACCAGCCGCCACCTGCTCCGCCACCTTCCCTCTTCCATCCACCACCACCACCCCTCAGCCGGACGCCATCATCTTCCCCCAACCGAACCAGCCGACAGCCACCTGCCCGCCACTTTCCCACTCCATCCGCCACTTCTCCCCATTCGGTAAGTACCCTCCACCTTACCTAGCCCCCTTCTCTACCACCTCTCCACTCTTAGCCACCCATCCTCCCTTCAGCTCAGCCCCTTTGCCGCCACCACCTAAACCTAGCCGAACCTAGTATAACCCAAGTTGCTGGCCACCACTTAGCCACCATCTCCCATTCGGCCAACCCCCCTAGGTGTCCTATTTGGCCTTCTCACTAGCTCACCTTTTAGGTCCAGTTTCCCTAAGTACCCAACTTCCCTAGTGACCCTAATACCCACTTATTCAGCCACTCTAAACTCCCTACTTGGAGGCGCCACCTACTTGCCACCGGCCCCCTTCGAGGCGTCTATCCCGCGCCCCACTTGCAGCCGACCAGCACCCTTGATCACCTACCTTCGCGGAGCTCCCGCTTGCAGCCCAAAGCCAAGGCCACGCTCAAGCAAGACCTCTACGGACCAGCTACTCGTAAGTGTCTAAACTCGGTCTTTAGTCGTACACTTGCTTGAAATTCAATTTGATACAGGGTTGTAATAACGGAGCATAGTCTCCCCCCGCTTGTAATAACGTGGCTTGGCACAACCACACACGTGCACTCTCTTAGTCGTGCACAATTTTGAACACACACGGGCCTAATCAGCCCCTAATATATAAGTGTATATATACTTTCATTTTCGAAGGGTTTTGTTTAAGTTGGGTGCGTTGTCTTTCAATTCAAGCACTCTCACACACATTGAGCTTTCGCTCTTATTTGAAAGACCCAAGTAAGGGCCGACCTATATACTATTTGGGTTTCATTTCTTGTCGTGTGAGTAAGTCTTTCAATTCAAGCACTCTCACACACATTGAGCTTTCGCTCTTATTTGAAAGACCCAAGTAAGGGCCGACCTATACTATTTGGGTTTCATTTCATGTCGTGTGAGTAAGTCTTTCAATTCAAGCACTTTCACACACATTGAGCCTTCGCTCTTACTCCCAAGACCTTAGTAAAGGCCTTATTGCAGTTATATTTGGGTTTCATTTATGTCGTGTGTGTAGTACTTCAATTCAAGCACTCTCACACACATTGAGCCTTCGCTCTTACTCCCAAGACCTTAGTCAAGGCCATACTGCAATTTATATTTGGGTTTAATTTCATGTCGTGTGTGTAAGTCTTTCAATTCAAGCACGCACCCACATTGAGCCTTCGCTCTTATTTGCAAGACCCGAGTAAGGGCTCATATACATAAGATATATACATACTTCCCTTCGGTTATTTCCCTTTGGTTATTTCCCTTCGGTTATTTCCCTTCGGTTATTTCCCTTCTGTTATTTCCCTTCAGTATTGTCTTTACATTTCGGGTTTTCCTTTTGGAGTAGCGTGAGTTTGCATTGCATCTACGCCATACCACGAGGTAGGACGCATATTGCATCGAAGCAAGCCCCGCTCGAATTCGCCCATGTAGTGGAGTGTTCATAACACACAAACTAGGCGACCCAAAAAGGGATAAAAGAAAAGACTTGGGCACGTGCAAATCCACGTGATCTAAAACATGCAATCGCATCTTAAAGACCCGAAATAGACACCTCAAACCGCTTCGTGGACTTTCTCCCCAAAACTCGATTTTTGCAAAAGCGTACAGACTGACCCTTGCGCATCGGTGCAAGAAGGTCTGCGACGACAAGAGCTCACTTGCTCACAGTCGCCACGTTTAGAAGTCAGTGTTAAATATATCTTCGCTAGCTTAAGTAAGCTAGCTGGCACGCCCTGTTTGTATACATAGGCCTTAGACGCACGATAAGATCCACTCCAAGCCCCAAAAGAGGTGAAGAGGCGGGGATTTTCGCGCGCCCACACTGTTACACAGTTATGCCATTTGGATTGAAAAATGCTCAAGGCGTCATATACCAAAGAGCCATGAATGCTATTTTCCATGAAGTTAATAGGAAAAAACATGAAGTATATATTGATGATGTCATATTGAAATCCCATGGTACCTTGACCATTTGGCCAGATTTAGAAGCGAAGCTCTTCCAAGAGTGATGAGGCGTCTATAATTCAGAAAATGAGATCCCTGCCCAGTGCTCTTTTGGAGTATCGACGAGGAACTTTTTAGGGATTTTTGGTTCATAAGTACTTCTGGATCAGAGAGTTGATAAAAAATAAAACCAAAGCCATATTAGAATGCTTGAGACCGCCTTCAATAAAAAAAGATTTGCAGAGCTTCTGGATCGATGCAAAATTAGCTTTTCACAAGAAGGTTTATTTCAAACCTGACAACAAGATGCGAACCTTTCAATAAGCTTTTGAGAAAAGGGGTGAAGTTTGTATGGGACGATGATTGTCAAAAAGCTTTCGAAAGATTAAAAACTTATTTGGTAAATCCTCCGACTTTAAAACTTCCAAAGCAAGGAAAACTATTGTTGCTTTACATTTCCATGCATACGAATGCATTGGGTGCTTTACTAGCCTAATATGAGGATGATAGCCATAAAGAGTATGCTATTTATTACATTTCAAAAACTCTGTTGGCATATGAAAGAAATTATCAAGCCATGGAGAAAACGTGCTTGGCCTTGGTATGGGCTTGTCAAAAGTTCAGACACTACTTCTTAGATCATGAGATATGGATAGTGTCTAGGCTTGATTCGATCAAGCACTTGTTTGAAAAACCTATCCTCACGGGTAGGCTTGGTAAATGGCAGCTCCTCTTAATGGAGTACGATTTAAAATTCTACCATCAAACTCCCATTAAGGTACAAGCCCTAGCTGATTATGTAGCAGAATTCCCCCTTAAAGAGACATATCCCATACTTGATGAAATGCCCGACGAGGGCATCTTTACGAACGATTCTCAAAACCATGTTTTAGGAGTTGCTTGAATGAAAACCAGGTATAGAAAATGCACTTTGATGGGGCAAGAAACCAAAGAGGGGCAAGTGTTGGAGTCATCCTCATATCCCCTGAAAAAGGAGAGATCCCCATTGCTATTCGCTTAGATTTTGAATGTTCCAATAATATGGCCGAATATGAGGCACTCATACAAGGCTTGAAAATTTTGAAAAGTCTAGGGGCATCATGCATCAAGGTCTTTGGAGACTCTTTACTTGTTATAAACCAAGTCTTAAAAATTTGGCAAGTCAAAAATGAAAAACTCACTCCATACCACGAATTGGCCACCAAACTGGTCGATTCCTTCAAAACATGTACACTCACTCACATAAGTAGAGAGGATAATGCCATAGCAAATTCCCATTTTTCGCAAGTGTTGATTCTCTCACTCAGGGTCACATAATTCGCCTTTGCTCCTTACTTTCGAAGTTTCAAAGTAAATCTCCCTAAAACATTTTTGAAAATGGGAATTTAACTTAGACCCTACACATGATACTTCTTTAAGTATTGAATATTGATAGGATGTGCTAAATTCCTACCTTCTATATCGATCAACCAATAAGAGTTATTTGTGGCGGTTCCACGCACAACATAAGGGCCATCCCACTTGGGCCGCCACTTTCCAAGTGGATGTGGGCCACGATAGTGGATGATTTTCAAAACTAGATCTCCCACTTCAAAGTGGCGAGGTTTCATATGTTTCTCACAGTGTCAGGCTATCCTTTGTTGGTATGCATGAGCATGATCCATAGCAAGGAGTCGCCTCTCATCTAACAAATCTAGTTCGGCCATCCTAGCATACTGTAGTGTCTTTAGGGGGAGGTCGAGTGCAATGGATGTATGGAATGAATGCAACCTTGTATGAATGGGAAGAATGGCGTTTGTGCCATAGACCAACTCAAATGGCATGGCATTGGTGGGAGTTCGAATGGAAGTCCTATAAGCCCATAAGGCTTCATCCAGCTTCTCATGCCACATCCTACCCTTCTCTAAAATTTTCTCAATAATACTAATGAGAGTCTTATTGGTGGCCTCGGCTTGGCCGTTGCCTTGAGGGTAGTAAGGCGATGAGAAGTGGTGAGTTATGCCGTAGGTGTTGCACAACTTGACCATCCGCTCGTTTTTGAATGGGGTGCCATTATCGGACACTAGGTCTCTTGGAACTCCAAATCGAGTCAAGATACTTTTCCTAATGAAAGCCACCACATGTTGCCCCTGGACATTGGTCAGGGAGGAGGCTTCGACCCACTTGGAAAAGTACTCAGTGACTGCTAAAATGAACCTATACTCATTCGATGCCTTTGGAAATATTGGTCCTATAATATCAAACGCCCACATGGTAAATGGCCAGGGGCTCACTGTAAACACCCAAAATCTTCTTTATTTCAAAAAACTCTCGAAAAAACTCGTTTGAGCCAAAACGACAACTTGTTTTGAAATGTGAAAACAGGTACAGAAGGCAAAAGAAGATCCTAGGCCCAAAAAGGATTCAAGACCAGAGCTTCAGAAGCCGCTTCCTAATAAAAAACAAAAGAAAGCAGAGCCTGTTTGAAGAAAAAGCCAAAAACGGTGAAAACCAAGGAAAACGGAGTCTAGAACGGTGAGACAGAATCCGGACGACAAAGTTGGGGAAAACCCAGCACCAGATGGAGCGCTGACGAAGCCAGTGCCCGCATAGATCGTTCGCCTTAAGAAGCCAAGAAGGACTGTCCGAAGAAATTTTGATTTGGATCTGGACCATAAATATCCAGATCCAAATCCATGTAATGAATAGTGTTTGGATTTGGGCCAATCCAAATAGTGTTTGGGTCGATCCAAATAGTGTTTGGATTTGGATTGGATCCAAATAGTGTTTGGATTGGATCGAATCTGGATCAAAATATCCATATCCATATCCATATCCATAAAAATGTTGGGTTTGGATCGGATATGGATCTCAAAATACCCGAGATCCAATATCCAGATCCAAATAGTGTTTAGATTTGGGTATGGATCCAAACCCAAACCCAAACCCAAATCCAAGACCCACCTCAAATCTCTATAAATAGAGGTGAGGGGGTCCATGTAAAGGGTTCATGCAAATATTTGGGAGGAGAGAGAGGGAGTGATATACCTAGCCATGTGGGCTCATTGGGTGAGGTGGGTTCAAGCCATGTGGGCTATGTGGGTCTAGACCAAGGGGCTGCAACCAAGAGGTGGGCTGGATCAAGTGGCTGCAACCAAGCTTGGACATGGGCTGGACCGACTCCAAGAGGTAAGCCTAACCTAACCTAGCCATTCTCTCTACACCACTCTAAACCTAACCCCCAACCTAGCCTAGGTTCAAACCTACCTAACCCCAATTGGACCTAACCCCAACTGAACCTAACCCTAACTAAACCTAGCCCTAACCCAACCTAGGTTCGACCAAACCTAACCCTAGACTTGAACCAACCTAAATCTAACCGGACCGTGCCCTGCGCGTCACCCGAACCCCCTACCGCGCCTGCCGCATGCCCCGCGCCCAGTCCGTGGTCCCTGTTGCCTGCCGCGCCATGCGCCACAACGCGCCCCACAGCACATAGCGCCATGCGCCCCAGTGCGCCGTGCGCCACTGCAGCCGCGCCAGGCGCCCGTCTGCCGCGCCAGCCACCTGACTGCTTCCTGCCGACCCGACCACCTCCCTGCTGACTTGACCACCTTCCTGCCGACCTAACCTGCACCCTAGCCATGACCTGCACCCTAGGACAGACCCTAAACAACCCCCGTCTTGGCCGAACCTTAGTTCCCCCTAAGACCCTAACCGTGCCTCATAGAACCTCTCTCAAAGCCACCTAGGATAACCCCCTCTTAGCTGCCCAAGGTGAACCGTGAGCCCACGTGCAAGCAAGTTGAACATGGACCAGCTATTTGTAAGTGTCTAAACTTGGTCTATTACATTAACTTGCTTTATATTCAATTAAATTTTGATACGGGGTTGTAGTAAAGGAGCTTCGTCTCCCCTCGATTGTAATAACGTGGTTTGACACACCCACACACACACGCACTTGAGCCTTTCTGCTCTTAGTCGTACACTTCTTGCACACACACGGGCCTAACAAGCCCTTAATATATAGTTATATTTATATATTTTAAGTCAAGGGGGTTTTTAATTAAGTCATATGTGTTGTCTTTCCATTTTCCACACGCACACACATTGAGCCTTCGCTCTTACTCCCAAGACCTTAGTAAAGGCCTTATTGCAGTTATATTTGGGTTTCATTTATGTCGTGTGAGTTGTCTTTACATTCCCACACGCACACACATTGAGCCTTCGCTCTTACTCCTAAGACCTTAGTCAAGGCATACTGCAATTTATATTTGGGTTTCATTTCATGTCGTGTGTGTAAGTCTTTCAATTCAAGCACGCACACACATTGAGCCTTCGCTCTTATTTGCAAGACCCAAGTAAGGGCCCCTACATATACTCTATATAAAGTATTTCTTTCGGCTATGTCTTTAAGATTCGGGTTTTAAGGTTCAAGTCGTGTGCGTTGTCTTTCAATATATACACGACACACACTTACACAATTGAGTCTTTCCGCTCTTAAGATATAGCCATATTTCCCCTTCCGCTATTTACTTTACTAGTCATTTCCCTTCGGCTATTTACTTTACAAGTCATTTCCCTTCAGTTATTTCCCTTCGGCATTGTCTTTACATTCGGGTTTTCCCTTTGGAGTAGCGTGAGTTTGCATTGCATCTACGCCATACCACGAGGTAGAACGCATATTGCATCAAAGCAAGCCCCGTACTCCTGCTCAAAATTGCCCATATAGTGGAGTGTTCATAACACACAAACTAGGTGGCCCATAAAGGGATAAAAAGGAAGACTTAGGCACATGCAAATCCACGTGATCTAAAATCTGAAAATCATACAAAAACAACCCGAATCAATCGTGAAATATGCCAAGACTTAGGCTATTTCGATGCATGCACATCGTGCCTAAGTAGATTAAAAATTTGAAAGACTTATACAAAATCAAAATCGCCCAAATGCATGGTTTTTAAAAGGTTTTAAAACACTTCTTCATTCAAAATATATTTTGAGTTAAACTTGTTTTAAAACGAAGTCTCTAAGCGTACAGACTGACCCTTGCGCATCGGTGGAAGAAGGTCTGCGACGTAAAAATCCCGCTTGCCTACAATCGCCTTTCAAAAGTCAGATTATTTTCAAAACATACTTTGCTAGTTAAAGTAAACTAGCTGGCACGCCCATAAAGCGAATGTAGATTGCGAAAAGGTTCACTTCAGGCCTATGAACCCGTAAGTGAAAATTTTCGATGTCTACCTAAATTGGCATGCCCTATGGGACCTGGGACTTAAGCAGACTTCAAACAAACGAGTTATACTCAAATTTTCGAAAAAAAAAAGAGTGTTTTTCCAAAAATCGTGCATACTTAGGAAAATTGCATGAAAATGGATAGAAAGCTACAAAAATCTTCGTTGAGTAAACTAAAAGAGGTTTTCAAAACAGATAAAGCCCAAAAAGAGCACGATGAGATTGAAAAGATATTTCAAAAGATGGATGCTTTAAGCAAAGAGCTTAAAGCCCATCGATCACATAGCAGCTCTTCGAGGGCACATACAGATCATGAATTGAAAACCGATCTCAAATTCAACGAGGAATTGGAGATTAAAGACAAATCCCGGAAAGGGATAAGTCGTCCACTCCTACAACTTCAAGCTTTTCAAAATCCATAGAAAAACCAAAAAAAAATTTTTTATTTCAAAAAACCAAAAAATCTTGAAAATTTGGAAAAAGACCAAAAAATTGAAAAACAAAATTTTGGAATTTTGAAAACTTTCCTAAGTCTAGGCACACACATACAGTGGGACATGAAATCCACACCCTACAAAGGAACGAGAGTGAAAAACAGGAAGGTTTCGAAAGGAAACGCCTCGTAAAACCCCGGGGGCTCAAAACTGAGTTACCCGAGAAATCGGCTTGCTATCACCCTGAAAAGGTAGACAAGCCACAAAGAGGTATGCCTGAAACCCATCCTTCTCAAGACTCTCTTCTTCATATAGGGTCATCAGATGCATTGGATAACCCCTATGCACACACAAACCCACAAACTGTGCCAAAACTTGAGGATTTTCAAGGTGCGCCAACTGTCACGCACCATTCAAAGGAATTTCAAAAACAAAAAGAAGTTCCAAAAATGGTAGACATGGAGACCCCTAATGCATGCATCAACATCTTAGAAGCTCATAACCCTACCATAGAAAAACCCACTTCTTCGAGCCTAGTCTTGTGCCCTGGAACCAAGGCTATGGCTTTGAAACAAAAAAATCAATCCCTACGGGCACCACGAGTTGAACCTAGGGACCAAGTTAAAAACTTCAAGGGACCTTGCATGGCTCCCCTTGAAGTAAATTTTTCCCAAAATGGGGTATGGAACCATAAGTTTTCCATAACCCTGCTATGTCCAAAACTCCTCAAGGAACCAAGCTTGGCTTTCCTTGAGGGCAAAGTCTCCCAAACAGGGTTTGTATGGAAGCCCAAGTCTTCCATCACCCCGGAATCCAAACTCCCGATATCCAAAAGGGTATATATCCCTGACATGGACGATTCCATGTTCCAAGACCATGATTTATACCAAAATTTTTCGAAAAGCAAAAAGTCTTGGAACATGATTCTGAATATGGGATATAAACCCTACGCGGGCCTGGGAACCCAAAACCAAGGTAGGCTTGAGCCTGTCCTACCTAGAACCAATAGGGAACGATATGGACTGGGCTACAGCCCACCCATACCACCAGAGCCACCACCTAAGACCATCTGGGTCAAGGGTACCCTGTAGAACCTCTAAAACCGAAACCCATGTCTTAGACCTATCAGATTAGAGTCTGATTCATGAATGTTTTCTTTGAAGGTTCAATGGAAGATCCCTACTTTTGAAAAAGACAAAAAAAATTGAAAACTCTCAAAATCTCAAAAACATTTGGAAAAACGAAAATTCCAAAAAGAAATTTTGTTTCAAAAGCCTTTGGCCATGTACAAAGCCCATTTTCGAAAAATTGTAAAAATGCTTTCGAAAAAAATGTATATACTCCCTGAAACCAAGTATCCAAAAAGCTGGTCCTATCCACCCTTTTGCCTAGAGCTTTTTCAAAAATGAAAAGCTCGAGAATCACCAAAGCAAGGAGGAATAAACACCTCCAAGCTTCCTGAACTTCGCAAAATCCTTAACTTATGGAAAATTGGGGATTTTTAGAAATAAGTTAACCCATAGTGTGTGCATAAGCATCATGCATTACACTTTGAAATCATTCATATGCATCGAGTCTAGACATCATTCTAGAAATCGAATTCAGGGTTTTGCAAAATCAAAGGGGCAATAAGAGTCGACCCCCTAAGTATCGAGCCGCAGGGGTGTTTCATGTCTTAGATATACACCCCCACTACAACCTACTTCTGGGAAGACCATGGATACATAGCCTTCGGTGTGCCATCCACCTTCCATAGGTGTGTAAAAATCCCCCACGAGAACCAAATCATGGTAATTTTGGGCGAAAGCCATCCACAGCTAAGGAGAGTTCAAAACTTCCCTTACTTGTCAAGTCAAAAGGCCTACGGAACCAACCCCATGAAATCCATGGACGAACCATACGAGTTTGTCCCCTAAAAGCCTAGGAGTGTCGTGTACGTCAAGGGGCAACCCAAAGCTAGCCCACCAAAAGTCGTGACTATCTTAGGCAAATTCAAACTCCCTATATTTCCAAAATCTCTAAACAAAAAGCCATTCGAGCATGCCATGGATGACAGTAAGTTCCATGGTCATCTTTTGTACAAAGAGTTTTCTAAAACAAGAAAACCTTGGAACATGCTGCTCAACATGGGCTACATGCCCTACCAGAGTTTAGGGAACAAAAACCAAGGGTGTCTAGAGCCTATCTTTCAAAATCCAAAACCCAATAGGTATGGGATAGGCTACATTCCCACCATACCCCCAGAACCACCACCTATGACCACTGTAAACACCCTAAAATCCAAAAATTTTGCAAAAACCAACGCCTGGTTCAAAAATCAGCTCAAAAGGCCAAGTTTGGAATTTTCGAAAACCCAAGAGACTCAAATACTTCAAACCTCTGTTTTCCAACCCCATTTAAAACATGAATTTCTCAAAAACGGATGAAAGTCCCATTTTTGCAAAAGCCCAGACGAACAGGTGAAGCCTGGCCCAAAGCAGCTCAAAGGAGGTTCAAAAAGCTCAAAAACCAAGCCCAGCCCAATGAAAAGCAAATTTTGAAGACAAAAGAGGAGCCTAGGCCACAAGTGAACTTTAAGCCCGAAGCATCGAAGGCCAAGCCAAAAGCACCCCTGAAATCACAAGCAATCCAAATCTGAAATAGTAAAAATCAATTGAAACGGAGTCTAGAAAGGTGAAAAGGAGCTCGGTCGATGAAATTGGGAAAAACCCAACATAAGACGGAGCGTTGATAAAGTAAGGCCCACACAAATCATCCGGCCCGAAACGCTAAGAAGGACTGAAGAAGAGAAAATTTTGGATCAAATCTGAATCCAAATATCAAGATCCAAATCCAAGATCCAGATCCAAATAAGGTTTGGATTGGATCCAATGGTCTATAAAAGGACGTGAGGGGTCTCAAGTGAAGGGGCTGCAGATTTTTTTTACCCACTTGTTTGTGGGAGGGAGAGAGAGAGAGAGAAAGCTAAGAGGGAGGTCAATAAAAGGGGCTGGACCTCCCCCTTTTTGTAAATGGTGGGTTGGGATATTGTGGGCCAGGTTTATTCACGCATAAGTGCTGCAACAGCTTGGAGATCCGGCAGCTTGGATGGGTCACTTGATGCTTGAAGATCGGCTGCAAGGAACCGAATGGGAGCTGGTTTGAATCGACACCAAGGTTAGTCCCTAGATCCTCTCTAAACCACCCTTTCCCATAACCCTCTAGGCTACCCAAAACCACCCTTAATCCCACCCCAAGTTCGGCCAAAATACTGGCCGAACCTTGCTGAAAAATCTATCTTTTTCGAAACTTGTTAAGCTCGGCCAAAGTGCTGGCCGAGCCCCACTTAAACCTCCCATTTAGATCCTAAATCCTAACCATCTACCTTAGCTAGATCTTACCTCAAACCACTCCTAAAACTACCCAGCTCGGCCACCATCTGGCCGAGCCTTTCCCTTAGGATCCCACCTTAGATCCTACCTCAAACTAACTCCTAAAACTACCCAGCTCGGCCACCATCTGGCCGAGCCTTTCCCTTAGGATCCTACCTCAAACTAACTCCTAAAACTACCCAGCTCGGCCACCATCTAGCCGAGCCCTTTCCTTAGGATCCCACCTTAGATCCTACCTAAAACCATCCCCTAAAACATACCCAGCTCAGCCACCATTTGGCCGAGCACTCCCTTAGAACATCCCTTTAGGATCCCGCCTAAAATCATCCACAAGACACCCCCTAGCTCGGCCATTAGCTGGCCAAGCGTTCCTTTAGTATCTCGCCTAAGACCACCCACAAAACACCACCTAACTCGGCCATTAGCTGGCCGAGCACCCCCTTAGGAGACACGCTTGAACCTTACCTAAGACGATCCCTTTTAACCTGGTCTAGATCCCTTGCATCTCCCCTAGATCTGTCTGTGTCTTGCCCAAAACCATAATATCTCCACATATCGACCTAGCCTAGATCTAAACTAGAGTTAACACCAAACGCAACCGATCGATTCGCAGCGAGAGGCCCATCCAACAGCTATACCCAAGGTCGGATCTTAGTGATAAAGAAACCCCAAGCAGACGACGTGTAAGTGTTCGAATCTGGTCTTTTACATTACTTCAAGTTCAATTAAATTCATATGGGGTTGTAATAACGGAGCTTGTCTCCCCCCAGATGTAATATATGTGCTTGATACACGAACACACACGTGCACTTGAGCCTTTCCGCTCTTAGCTGCACACTTTTGCACACAAACGGGCCTTGACAGCCCCTAAGATATAGCTCTATTTATATAAATTCAGCTGTGTGGGTTTACATTAAAGTTACGTGAGTTGTCTTTCATTTTACACACTCCAAGCACTCACTCACATTGAGCCTTTCCGCTCTTATGTATATATATATATATATATATATATATATATATAATTTCCCTTTCAGTTGGGTTTTAAATTCAAGTTGCGTGAGTTGCCTTTCAATTCATACACTCAAAGCACTCACTCACATTGAGCCTTTCCGCTCTTAAGATATAGCTATATATTTTCTTTCCGCACCTAAGATATAGCCATATTTTCCCTTCTGCAATTTCCCTTCTGCTATGTCTTTAAATTTCAGGTTTTCCCTTCAAGTTGTGTGAGTTGCATTGCATATACGCCACACTCGAGATAGGGAGCATACTTGCATCAAACCATCCTGAGCAAAATCGTGTAGAACTTGCCAAAATCGAGCACTTGATGCACACAACTACACGCCTAAATTGGCTAAAACCCAAAGACAAAGGAACGTGTAGACCCCATGAATAAAATCTACAATTTGACAAAAGTCAATTGATCAAACACTTTCATACTTTTCAAAAAGGTCGTATTTGTTAAAAATTGAGTTTTTCTAAGCGTACAGATTGACCCTTGTGCATCGGTGCAAGACGGTCTGTGACAAAAAGAGCCCACTTGTCCATAGTCACCCCAAAAGTCAGATATTTTTCAAAACTTACTTCGCTAGTTTGAGTAAGCTAGCTGGCACGCCCTTAAAAATGATGTAAGCACGAAAAGATTCACTCAAGGCCTAAGAACCCAGAGTCAAAGATTTTCCGTGTCTACAGATTTGGCACGCCCGGTGGGACCTAGGTCTTAAGGAAAAATCGATACAAACAAACAGATCTCTTGAAAATTTGTTTTCAAAGAAAAGTGTTTTAACTCTTTGTCTTTTGCATTTCATAGTTGGATTTTAAAGCATCGGAGTCATGTTGAGTTCAGACTCCAATGAAGTGTCTAGCCGTGCCTCATGCACTTCAAGTTCTAATTCTAGGAAATCTTTGAAAACTCGAAAACAAAGAGAGGAAGAGATAAGAAGGGAGTGCGAGGCCAAGATTGCTGCTCTTAGCCAAGAAGCTGAAGCAGCTGATTTGTGTTCATCACATGGTGAACCAATGAAGGCCAAAAAGAGGTTTGAAAAAACTCTTAAACACAAGGAGACCTCCGTGATGGAAGGCAACCAATACCACGACTCCTTCACTCACAAGGATCGTAAAGCCCTACAGCAGCTATTGAAGGGGCAAAACAAAGAGAAAACAACGTACGTCCTGTCTGACTTTCTCCCTTTAGACTATGAAATAGACAGTGACGACGAAATACCGAATTTCCATCGGTATGATGGCACGGGAGACCCTAGGTCTCACTTGCAACTTTTCTCTCGTCAAGCCCACAAGAAAAAGAAGGACTCGATGAAATGGGTGTATTGGTTCCCTTTATCCCTCAACGGAACAACTTCCAAATGGCTGGCTTCCTACGATCTGAGCTAGTTCACAACTTTTGAAGAGTTAGCGAACTGCTTTATGGATAGATTTTCGCATAACGTGGAAGTCACGCCTACTTTAAACACTTTGAGAGATACGAAGCAAGGTATGAACGAAGATGTGCATACATTTATCATTCGATGGAGGTCCCTCCTTGGGCAAGTGTGAGAACCCATATCTGAAGGATGCGTAGTAATGCTCATCCTCGATAATTTCAAAACTGAGTTGAAAACCCTTCTTTCTCTACACGAAATCTCTACTTTCCATAAACTGATTAAAAAAGCATCTTTTTTTGAAACAAATTTGAAAAAAGGGATTTACGACCATTTGTGGAAAGGGAGCGTGATTTCAAAAACTCGCTTGGAGAAGCCTGACAATTATAGGCTACCCACCATGGACAAAGGGCCAAAACCCCACAAGGTCGCCAATGTCCGGGTAGATCCAAGACTGGCGAGCACTTCAAAGAACTTTGAGAGTTTCTGTAAACACCCTGAAATCCCATGAATTTCTCAAATAAACTTGGTTTTGTAAAAGTAGCCCCAAAGGGCTATTTTGAGTTTAGAAACCCAGGAGCCTTCCAGGCAAAAACCTGTACATATGTTTTGAACTATATATGTTTTAAAATATATATTATATAGTTTTAAAACCTTTTAAAAGATGTTTTGAAACCCCACAAAGCGACTTGGCCTGATGAAAGTAGGACCAAAAGAGCAAAAGAGAGCCCAAAACTGGAGCACATGTCGAGCCCGACACATCAACTCTCGTGTTAGATTCATCCCCAGAATCTCGAACATCCAAGCCCTTGTTATCAACACAACTCTTTGAAATCATCTCTAGAAGGTGAAAACAGAAGCGGACGATAATGTTGGCGAAGACCCAACGCAAGATGGAGTACTGATGCTGTCAAGCCCCACACAAACCATTCGTTTCGAACATACCCTGAAGGAGTCAGAATTCAGCTTTGGATCGGATCTGGACCATATATATCCAGATCCCAATCCAAACATATATATGGATTTGGATTTGGATTTGGATCAAAAGATCCAATCTAATATCCACATCCAGGGCCCACATCACCTTCTCATAAATGGAAGTGGGGCCCACTTGAAATTCACGTGGGATCTTGGGCATGAGAGAGAATGGGGACGATAAGATTTGAGTGCAATGTTTTAAGCTTGACTTGTGTGTCAAGTTTTGGGTTAATCATGTGGGTTAGCCTAATTAGTGTGGGTTTAAACTTGTATGAACCTACACCTAACCTAGGGCTGCACCAACATGATGCAATTAAGTCCATGGGCCATTCAAAGGGATGCTCCTAACCCAAACCTAAGCTAAACCCCCTAATCCTAGCCATTTGCCCTAATCCCGACCTAATCCTAACCTAATCACCTAACCTACTTCCCTAATCCTTCCCTAATCCCAACCTAATCACCTAACCCACTTCCCTAATCCTTCCCTAAACCTAGCCTAATTCCCCTAATCCTAACCTAATCCTAGCCTAAACACCTAAGCCACCTCACTAAACCTCACCCTAAAACCAACCCACCTAGCTAAGCCCTAAACCACTAAACCACCCCACCTAGAACCCTAGCACACCATATCCCTAAAACCACCTAACCTAAATATCTGGCCCACCTTATCCCCAAACCACCACCACCTAACCACTAAACCAGCCCCCCCGAAAACCAGCCCCAACCGACCCCAACAAAAAACTATAAACCCCCCCCTAGTGGGCGGGTTTTTCAAGCTCTTTTGGGCCAGCCGAGCCCCCTCTCCTCTCTCATCCCTTTCCTTCTTCTCTCACCTACTCCACCTCGGAACTCCGGCCAGCTCCACTCCACGCCACCATCACCTCCCGGCCAGCTTCACTCCATGCCACCCGACTGCACCAACCTGTCACCTTCCACTCGGCTGCACCATGACACCCGCAGCACCTTCACCTCCCGGCCAACTTCCTTCTCCGGTTAGTACCCCATCATAACACCACCTTCTCTTCACTCTCCCTCCACTCTCAGCCACCACATGCCACCCTTCCTTAGTCCAGCCTCCACTTCATCCAGTCGGCCACCACTTGCCGCACCTCCCCTTAAACCTGCCGCATCTTCCTTTGACACTTGACCTTACCTCTCCCTTAGACAACCCCCTAGCTAAACTCCCTCAGCCCTACCTTCCCTTAAGACCTGCCCTACTCCTTAGTAACAACCCTAACTAGTTCTCCTTCACCTTCCCTAAGTCACCATACCCCAACCTCAACCAAAGCAGCACCCCCTCCGTTCGGCTAGCGCCAAGGCGCCATCACCCGCACCCTTGCCATTCGACCAGCACCTACTTGCCACGCCCTTCCGAGGAGCTCCCTCTTGCAGCCCAAGGCGACACTCAAGCCCAAGCTCAAGCAAGTCACCTCCGGACCAGCTATACGTAAGTGCCTAACTTGGTCCTTGTTTATAGACTTGCTTAAGCTTAATTAAATTTGATACGGGGTTGTAATAACGGAGCATTGTCTCCCCCCGCTTATAATAACGTGGTTTGGCACACCCACACACACGTGCACTTGAGCCTATCTCACTCTTAGCTGCACACAATTTTGACACACACTCGGGCCTAATCAGCCCTTAAGATATAGACTTATTTATATAATTAAAGTTGCGTGGGGTTTTGCTTAAGTTGTGTGTGTTGTCTTTCAATTTTCACACTCACACACATTGAGCTTTCGCTCTTATTTTCAAGACCCGAGTAAGGGCCCATTACAATTTCGTTTTGGGGTGTTTTACTTCATGTCATGTGCGTAGTATCTCATTTCTACACTCACACACATTGAGCTTTCGCTCTTACTCCCAAGACCTTAGTCAAGGCCTATTGCAATTTATATTTGGGTTTAATTTCATGTCGTGTGCGTAGTACTTCAATTCTACACTCACACACATTGAGCTTTCGCTCTTACTCCCAAGACCTTAGTCAAGGCCTATTGCAATTTATATTTGGGTTTAATTTCATGTCGTGTGCGTAGTACTTCAATTCTACACTCACACACATTGAGCTTTCGCTCTTACTCCCAAGACCTTAGTAAAGGCCATATTGCAATTTATATTTGGGTTTCATTTAAGTCGTGTGAGTTGTCTTTCAATATACACACAACACCCACGCAACACGTTGGTGACCTTCGGGCCCATATATATTATAAGTATTTCCCTTTCGGCTATGTCTTTAAGATTTGGGTTTTAAGGTTCAGCAGTGTGCGTAGTCTTTACATATATACACGGCACACACTTGCACAATTGAGCCTTTCCGCTCTTAAGATATAGCCATATTTCCCTTTTGCAATTTCCCTTTTGCAATTTACATTTCAAGTCATTTCCCTTCCACATTGTCTTTCAATTCGGGTTTTCCCTTTGGAGTTGCATGAGTTTGCATTGCATATATGCCATATCACGAGTTAGGATGCATATTGCATCAAAGCGAACCCCATACTCCCACTCAAAGTCACCCCACTTAGGTCACGTGTTCATAACACACACCTAGTTGGCCCGAAAAGGGATAAAAAGAAAGACATAGGCACGTGCAAATCCACGTGAAATAAAACTTGAAAACCAAACAAAAACAGCCCGAATCGAACACCTCAAACATTTTTCGTAGGTTCTCATATTTGTAGACGCAGAAAGTTCCCGCTTCTGGTTCTTAGGCCTGAAGCGAATCTTTTCGTGTGTCTAAGTCCTATTTAAGCAAAAAGGGCATGCCAGCTAGCTTACTTAAGCTAGAGAAGAGATCTTTTTAAAACTGACTCCCAACGTGGCGACTGTGAGCAAGCAAGCTCTTTTCGTCGCAGACCTTCTTGCACCGATGTGCAAGGGTCAGTCTCTACGCTTAGAAAATCGAGTTTTAAATATGAGAACTTACGAAAATGATTGAGGTGTTCGATTCGGGTTTGTTTTTGTATGATTTTCAAGTTTTATTTCACGTGAATTTGCACGTGCCTATGTCTTTCTTTTTATCCCTTTTCGGGCCAACTAGGTGTGTGTTATGAACACGTGACCTAAGTGGGGTGACTTTGAGTGAGAGTGTGGGGTTTGCTTAGATGCAATATGCATCCTAACTCGTGGTATGGCGTATATGCAATGCAAACTCACTCAACTCCAAAGGGAAAACCTGAAATTGAAAGACAATGCGGAAGGGAAATGACTTGAAATGTAAATTGCAAAAGGGAAATTGCAAAAAGGAAAATGCGAAAGGGAAATATGGCTATATCTTAAGAGCGGAAAGGCTCAATAGTGCAAGTGTGTGCCGTGTATATATGTAAAGACTACGCACACTGCTGAACCTTAAAACCCAAATCTTAAAGACATAGACGAAAGGAAAATACTTATATTATATATGGGCCCGAAGGTCGCCAACGTGTTGCATGGGTGTTGTGTGTATATTGAAAGACAACTTACACGACTTAAATGAAACCCAAATATAAATTGCAATATGGCCTTAACTAAGGTCTTGGGAGTAAGAGCAAAAGCTCAATGTGTGTGAGTGTAGAATTGAAGTACTACGCACACGACATGAAATTAAACCCAAGTCTAAATTGCAATAGGCCTTGACTAAGGTCTTGGGAAGTAAGAGCGAAAGCTCAATGTGTGTGAGTGTAGAATTGAAGTACTACGCACATGACATGAAGTAAAACACCCAAGGAAAAATATAACATGACCCTTACTTGGGTCTTGCAAATAAGAGCGAAAGCTCAATGTGTGTGAGTGCGAGAATTGAAAGATAACACACACAACTTAAGCAAAACCCCACGCAACTTAAATTATATAAATAAGTCTATATCTTAAGGGCTGATTAGGCCCGTGTGTGTTCAAAATCGTGTGCAGCTAAGAGCGAGATAGGCTCAAGTGCACGTGTGTGTGGGTGTGCCAAGCCACGTTATTACAAGCGGGGGGAGACAATGCTCCGTTATTATAACCCCATGTCAAATTTAATTAAGCTTAAGCAAGTCTATAAACAAGGACCGAGTTAGGCACTTACGTATAGCTGGTTCGGAGGTGACTTGCTTGAGCTTGGGCTTGAGTGTCGCCTTGGGCTGCAAGAGGGAGCTCCTCGGAAGGGTGCGGCAAAGGGGTGCTGGTCGGTTGGGAAGCAAGGTGCTGCGGGTGTGGCGCCTTGGCGCTAGCCGGGTGATGGAAGGGGGTGCTGCTGGCTGGGGTAATTAGGGGCGCCTAGGAATGGTAAAGGGGAGCAAAGGTGTGGGGCTGTCTAAGGGAAAGGAGGGGAAGGTCCTAGGGGAAAGGTAAGGTGGTTGGGGACTAGTTAGGGGCTGTCTAATGGGAAGGTAGGGCAGTGGGTGGTGTAGTCGGGTATGGTTGAATGGTGGCAGGTAGCTAGGTGGTGGCCGGCTGGCTGAAGTGGAGGTTAGACTAAGGAAGGGTGGTGTGTGGTGGCTGAGAGTAGAGGGGGAGTGAAGAAAGGGTAGTGTTAGGATGGGGTACTAACCGGAGAGGAAGGTGAAGGTGGCGGGTGTCCAAGGGAGGCAGCCGGGTGGAAGGTGGGTGCAGTCGGGTGGTGTGGAGTGGAGCTGGCTGGAGGTAATGGTGGCGTGGAGTGGAGCTGGCCGGAGGTCCAAGGTGGAGCAGGTGAGAGAGGAGAGCAAGGGATGAGAGAGGAGAGGAAGGGCTCGGCAGGCCCAAAGGGAGTTGAAAAAAATCTCAAAACCCGCCCACTAGGGGGGGTGTTTATAGGATTTTGATAGGGTCGGTTGGGCTGGTTTTGGGGGGGGGGGGGGTTTAGTGGTTTGGTGGTGGTGGTTTAGGAATAAGGTGGGCTAGATATTTAAGGGGGCCAAATATTTAGGTTAGGTCGTTTTAGGGATATGGTGTGCTAGGGTTTTAGGTGGGGTGGTTTAGTGGTTTAGGGCTTAGCTAGGTGGGTTGGTTTTAGGGTGAGGTTTAGTGAGGTGGGTTAGGTGTTTAGGCTAGGATTAGGCCAGGATTAGGGGAATTAGGCTAGGTTTAGGGAAGGATTAGGGACGTGGGTTAGGTGATTAGGTTGGGATTAGGGAAGGATTAGGGAAGTAGGTTAGGTGATTAGGTTAGGATTAGGCCGGGATTAGGGTAAATGGCTAGGATTAGGGGGTTTTGGCTTAGGATTGGGTTAGGAGCATCCCTTTGCATGGCCCATGGACTTCATTGCATCATGTTGGTGCAGCCCTGGGTTCGGTGTAGGTTCATACAAGCTTTAACCCACACTAATTAGGCTAACCCACATGATTAACCCAAAACTTGACACACAAGTCAAGCTTAATACATTTCCCTCACATGTAATCCTCCCCATTCTCTCTCATGTCCAAGATCCCACGTGAATTTTAAGTGGGCCCCACCTCCATTTATGAGAAGGTGATGTGGGCCATGGATGTGGATATTGGATTGGATCTTTGGATCCAAATCCAAATCCAAATCCACATATACGTTTGGATTGGGATCTGGATATATATAGTCCAGATCCAATCCAAAAAGTGAATTCTGATTCCTTTAGGGTATGCTCGAAATGAACGGCTTGTGCGGGGCCTGACAACATTAGTACTCCATCTTGCGTTGGGTCTTCACCAACATTGTCGTCCGCTTCTGTTTTCACCTTTTGGAGATGATTTCAAATGATTTGTTGATAACAGGGACTTAAACGTTCGAGATCTTGGGGATGAATCTAACACGTGAGTTGCTGTGCCGGGCTTGACATGTGCTCCGGTTCTGGGCTCTCTTTGGCTCTTCTGGTCCTGCTTTCATCAGGCCAAGCCGCTTTGTGGGGTTTCAAAACATCTTTTAAAGGTTTTAAAACTATATTATACATATTTTAAAACATACATAGTTTAGACATATGTACAGGGTTTGTCTGGAAGGCTCTTGGGTTTCCAAACTCAAAATAGCCCTTTGGAGCTGCTTTTACAAAACCAGGTTATTTGAGAAGTTCATGGGATTTTGGGGTTGTAGACGTGATTTTATTTCAAATCGTTTGGGATTCGAAATCAAAACCTCGAACTACGTCGGGTTGCGCGAGCGTGCCAGTTAGTTTACCAAAACTAACAAATTATGTTTTTCTGACTTCTTAGAACGATTGTGGACAAGTGAGATCTTTTCGACTTAGGCCTTCTTGAACTGGCGCTCAAGGGTCAGTCTAGACGCTTGAAACTTGTTTGAATCCGTTAATTCGAGAAAGGAAAAACCAGATTTTCCAAAGTTTCAGATTTGTGTTTAAGTTCTTGATTTCTGAAAAATTTCAGATTCTTAGATTTGCAGAACCTATTCAGTTTCGGAGGCCTGTTCTCTAAATTTTTAAAAATATTTATAATTCTCCAAAAATTCTAAAACTTTTACAAAATAGAGACACATATGTGTAGAATCAGAATATATTTTTATTTTATAATTTAGTTCTTTATTTTTTGAGAATTAAATACAGAATTAGAAACTGTTATAAAATTCAGAACAACCCTATTTCTGTGGATCAGAAGCTCAGAAAAATAGCAATATCTCAGTGCTTAGTCATCCAATTTCGATGAAATTTGTTGTGTTAGAAAGATACAGATGTTAGGTTTTCAAAGAATTAAATTTCATCTAATTTCACTCTGTGGTTGCAGAGATATGGGCAAAAGAACAAAGGTCTATTACTGAACGTTCTGTTTCTGTAAAACGCAATCTGGATTTTATATAAACTTCACAGATATAATTGGCTAGGCAACAGTTCATAACAATTTCTCAAAATTTTATCTAAGAACTTCTGATATGTCTAGATTATTCATGCAAAATTTCGAAGCAATTAGCTTATCCGTTTGTCTATAAAAATTCTGTGATCAGACGCGTGTGCACAAACAGTTTCAGAAACCAGTTTTACAGAAAATTTCAGAAGGTTCCTAACGTGATTCTAGAACGAAGTTCAACCTGTATCAGTCCTAATAAATCATGGAAATCATCTAAACATGGATTTTAATTTCATTCATGAAGGAATCATGCATGTTTGTATCGATATAAATGAAGAACATGGGCTCAAAGCCTTGATTCATGTACAAATTTCCAGAATCTGTGCTTTTTCAGATTCTCAGGAATTAAAACCAATTTGTGCAAGAATTCCAACCTGTGTGAGTGAGAGGGGACGTAGGAGCACTTCGCTGGACGATCGTCGGACGTCAGAACCAGGCCGGACTTCCTTCTTCTCCTTCTTCTCTTCCTTTCTCTCTCTCTCTCTCTCTCTATTTCTCTGAATTTTCGGACTGAATGTTCCTGTTTTCTTGGTTTTCCCGGATTGATGCTCTGTGGTGACTGGAGGATCAATTTTTGGACTGATGCTTTGCTCTGGCTGGTTGATTCCTCGGATTGATAGTTTGTAGTCAGTGGTTCCTCCTTTCGCAACACCTTTGAGGCTCCTTTTATAGGCCAAAGGATGCCTCTTTGGTACTGTCACTCATAAGGCAACCCGCCTTACATATTCTTGGTGAAATACGGTAAGACTTGTTGTACAGGGCACTGTCTATGGGAAGACGTGATTGGCAAGTGTAGCTGCTGCTCCTTTTTGCCTTGATCGGCTCCCTTTGGATGGCTTCTTTACTTGGCTGCACTTGGTTCCAATTAGGAAGATAGGTAGACCTGCTGCATCCCTTCCGATTTCTTGCTGAGTTTGATATACGTTATTTAGAAGAATATGGGACTGACCTTGGCTGAAATCGGGACAGTAGCCAGGTTCAGCTATAGTTGCAGAAATCGTTTGGAGCTGGCAAGGAATTTCCAAATGGAGGTATGCTGCAACTTCGGCAAGAGGTTGAAAACTTGCCAAACTCAATACAGCTGACTGCTTTGACAGGCAAGGTGCTGAATTCGGTAATTGTTTGGAGCTATCCACTTGATGTTTTCCTTACCTTGATCGACTCTGCATTCATTTGTAGGAAGAACAACCTTTTGGTAAGTGGTCTCAGCTTCCTTCTTAGATTTATCGCTCCATTTTCGTGATTCCCATCATTCCAATCGATAAGGTTGTTATCGGCTGAATCCTTCAGATCACATGGTAGCCCAGGACTTGTGCGTGGTGATACGAGTTTAAGAAAAGCAGTTACAACTTCACTCTCCTGTTTATCATTGCAAGTCATAAATACATCTCGGATGCGGGCATCTCTCTTCCAAGGCATCGTTCAGTGCTTGCCTCTCAACTAATAACAGTGGAACTTGCTGCTCCACTTTCATATTTAAACCTTCATAAAAGTCCAGTATATCAAGGTATAGAGGATAGTTTGCCTTCTCTTTATCCTTGCAAGTCATAAATACATCTCGGATGCGGGCATCTCTCTTCCAAGGCATCGTTCAGTGCTTGCCTCTCAACTAATAACAGTGGAACTTGCTGCTCCACTTTCATATTTAAACCTTCATAAAAGTCCAGTATATCAAGGTACAGAGGATAGTTTGCCTTCTCTTCGATCCCACTTTCATGTTTCAATGCTTGAAATCTAGTTTGACTCTGATGCAGATACAACTGCAAGGGAAGAAGAGACTCTCAACCTGTATTCTTCAAGTGGAATACAAGGATCTGGCTTAACGGATTCCAAACTCAAATTCACTGCTGCTGCATGGCTTTCTCTTGGGTGCTGTTTAGAATGGTAATAGCCCAGCACCATTTTCCATGGGGCATCTTTGCTGTTATCATATACATGAAGCTCCTAGATGGATACCAAGAGTTCTGAAACGTGGAGTTCTCCATCAAGAAAAATGTCACATTGAATGCTTGCCCCAAGGAGTGACAGTTCCAAACATTTAGTCAAGTCACGTCCACCTGTCTTTGAAGCATGTGAACTGTTGCTCTCAGAACTGGACCAAACACATCCTCCAAACATTGCCCATGTAGCATTCATATTGTCGAGAATAATCCGTCCTTTCCTCTTCAACTCTCCCTTGACTGAAGAAAACTTGTTAGAGCTTGAATCTGTATTACTGCCTCCAGGTTCTGTATGTCCTGAACAATACTGCATGTCTAGTACATGATTTTCTACTATGTGAAATGAGCCATCATCGTACCAGCCACTCCTGTCAATTTCCCCTTATCTGGAATAGCTTCACTTAGTGAAACATGAGAATGAATTCCTGAAGATTCTGATAGTACTCTTTACTTCTTTATCTATTTGGAAACTCGTCCAAAGGATGTCAGCATCTTTGGGTTCACCACTATGCCATCAAAACAGATCCTAGTTCATCCATAACATGCCATGCTGGAGTTTTTCTGGAATCATCAGTTCCATCCACCGTAATGTTCTGGTCTTCCACTGCCAATGTCACACTGGATCTAACATCTCCTCTTGATTTTGCAGGAATGCTCGAAGTTCTGGCATCAGTGGATTCTTCATGTGACGACCCAGGGCCGCTTCAACATGTTTCCCTTCGAACAACTCCAGTTGTGTTCTGCTTCTTTTTACTAGCGTGCAACTTCTACATGAGCAGCCTTTAGTTGGGTGTCGTGAGTCTAGATGTGACTTGTTGTATTGTATTTGAAGATGCACTTTGACAAGCTAACAAAAACACCTTTGTACAGCCTAGCCAGTTTAGCAATCGAACTGGATAAAACTGCATGTTTGCTGTGAAAGTGGTTATGCAAATCCATGTTACATGCGTTTCTACAAAAGCGTTCAAGTAAGCCCATGTTACGTTTTTGAAAACCAACCATCATGCTCGTTAGATTTCTTCCATGGGTGTTGGAATATCAACATTATTCTTAACATAACAGTAACAGATGACAATGCCCAACTGATACATATCAATACACTAATTACCTCAACAACCAATCATAACATATACATGTTACGAAAGGCGTTCGATACCAAACCTTTGTTTTCGGAAGCGTTCTTTCTTGCTTCCACCTTTCCTTTCCTTTGATAACATCAACTTTTCCCTCGGGCAACTTATTTCTTTCCGAATATGAACTTTTCTTTTTGGGAAGCTCACTTTCCCTTTTTGATGCCCGCTCTCCTTTTTGGGCACCCACCTGCCTTTTCACGTGTCAAATTGTCTTATAAATGCCTGTTTCTTTTCAAACGGCAAATTTAAAACAAATTTATCAACAAAAAACTTTTAAAGAAACGAAATTTGCTTTTTCAATGCCGGGGGCAAAATTGTCATTTTCATTTAATCTTGTCAAAATTCGAAATTTTCAGAAAGGAAAGTATTCTTTCATCATTTTAAAGCTTCCATAAAATTTTGGTGCCGAAACAACTCGTTTAGTGCCTTTTTCCTTCGAAAACCCAAAATTACCAAAAATAGATACTTTCCTAAAAAAAGTAAAAATTTTAAAAGAAAATTTTGGGTGTTTACAGGGGTGTTTACAGACAAACACCCCTTTCAATGTCTCCCTAGATCTAACCACGAAAATATGGGATCGTCCTAATTTTTAGCAAAATCTCACTTTTAAAATCGTGGTAGGAGGAGATATTACACCAAAGGGATGTACAAAATGGTTTCTGGTCCTAAAATGGGATCATGTTATGCAAATGTCCATGCGTGGGTATGCAGATGCATGACATGGGTGGGGTGCCAAGAGTGGCGACCTCCTAGAGACCATATATGGTCGAACTCTTGAAACTTACGAAGGCCTGTTGCTCCAAGTGAGCAGACCCTATGTTGTTTGATGTTCGATTTTTCAAAATTTATTTACAAAAAGCTATTTACAAAAAGGGACAACTATCTTGAGTCTCAATCCTAAGGATCTCGAGCTCTTCGTGTTTACCTTTGCTTGAGTCTTGACACTCACTTATCTAGCAGAGGTTTTATAAGAAAACAAGGTATATTTCAAATTCCTACATCTTACTCGAAACGTCGAATTCTCAAACAAAATGAAATTCAAGTAAGTAAATCCTATTTTTACTTTAGGATTCCTCGAAATGAACCATGTTTTAGCTTGGGATAAGCTAGGGATGGGAAAGAGATACCACGGTCCCTTCTGAAGCATCCCATTGTTTAAGGCATAGAAGGTGGAAAACTGCTCTTTTTGAGCTTTTTGGCCTCTTTTTCCTTTTTTTCGTAGAGGGTCTTCCTTTGGGAGTATTTTTTCTTTAATCCCTCTCTTTTTTTTCACAAGAGAATCGATTTTTCTTTTGGATTCTGGTTTCTTTCTTTTGGAAAGAGACTTTGGATGGGAAAATTCTCTTTATTTGGGTCACGTTTTCCTTTTTGAAGGAGAAGAGAAGAGGGGAGGACTTATCCCAAGGTCACACTCGATCCATTCCAGATCAGCCTATTTAGAAATAGCACGTACTACTTGCAAGTATCTTGCTATATTGAACTAGGCCTTTCTTTGTAAGAAGAAGGATTTTGAAATGTAACCATGATTTGGAAGACTCCACTCTTTCACAAGTGCGAATTCTCTCACTCAGGGTCACACGATTTTGCCTTTGAACCTTACTTTCTAAGTCTCAAAGCAGCTATCCCTAAGGTTTTCGAAAATGGGAATTTAACCCAAATCCTACACATAATACTTCTTTAAGTATTGAATATTGATAGGATCTGCTAAATTCCTACCTTCTACATCGATCAACCAATACGAGTTGTTCGTGGTGATTGCACGTACAACATAGGGTCCATCCCACTTGGGGCACCACTTTCCAAGGGGATGTGGGCCACGATAGTGGACGATTTTCAAAACCAGATCTCCCACTTCAAAGTGGCGAGGTCTCATGTGTTTGCCATAGTGTCGGGCTATCCTTTGCCGGTATGCACGAGCATGATCCATAGCAAGGAGTTGCCTTTCATCTAGCAAATCTAGTTCGACCATACAGCATGCTGAAGCGTCTCTAGGGGGAGGTTGAGTGCCATGGATGTATGGAATGAATGCATTTGAGTATGAATGGGAAGAATGGCGTTTGTGCCATAGACCAATTCGAATGGTATGGCATTCGTGGGAGTTCAGATGGAAATCCTATAAGCCCATAAGGCTTCATCCAGCTTCTCGTGCCACGTCCTACCCTTCTCTAAAGTCTTCTCAATTATACTAATGAGAGTCTTGTTTGTGGCTTCGGCTTGGCTGTTGCCTTGAAGGTAGTAGGGCGAAGAGAAGTGGTGAGTTATGCAATACGTGTTGCACAACTTAACCATCCACTCGTTTTTGAATGGGGTGCCATTATCGGACACAAGGTCTCGTGGAACCCCAAATCGAGCCAAGATATTCCTCCTAATGAAAGCCACCACATGTTGCCCTTGTACGTTGGTCAGGGAAATGGCTTCCACCCACTTGGAGAAATACTCAGTGGCTGCTAAAATGAATCGATGCCCATCCGAGGCTTTTGGAAAGATCGGGCCTACGATGTCAAACGCCCACATGGTAAATGGCTAAGGGCTAACCATGGAATGTAATGCAGATGAGGGGATATGAATGGCGTGCCCATGCACTTGACATGGATGACACTTCCTAACATGATCGTGACAATCCTTTTTCAGGGTGGACCAAAAATAGCCCGCTCTAAGTATTTTCATTGCCATCATATTGGCATTAACATGACCTCCACATTCTCCATCGTGGAACTCATGCATCACTATCCTAGCCTCCTCTAGATTGATACATCTAAGTAGGATGCCGGTAAAGCTTTTCTTATATAGAACCCCACCCAGAATGGTGTATCGGGTCGAAATTTTATGGATGAATGCCTTATCTTTGGATGTGGCTTCCTCGGCGAATCCCACATTTTCTAGAAAATGTTTGATATCATAAAACCAAGGTTTTTCAACAGAATCCGGGTTATTTTGGCAAATATCCAAATCGTGTGTGGATGGGTTGGGCGCATGCCATATTTCTAAAGATCGGGTCCCTGAAATGGGATCAACCTTTAGGGTTGAACCCAAGGAGGAGAGGGCATCGGCAATGCCATTATCCTCTCTTCCTACGTGTGTGAGATTATACGATTGGAATGACTCCACCAATCGAGTGGCCAACTCGTGATATGGAAGTAGTTTTTCATTACGTACTTGCCAAATTTTCAAAACCTGGTTTATAACAAGGAGTGAATCTCCAAAGACCTCGATTCATGATGCCCCTAGGGTTTTCGAAATCCTTAAACCTTGTATGAGTGCTTCATACTCAGCTATGTTGTCGGAACATTCCAAATCTAGGCGGATCGCTATGGGAATCTCGCCCCTTTCAGGGGAGATGAGGATGACCCCAGCACCAACCCCTTGTTGGTTTCGTGCCCCATCGAAGTGCATCTTCCACACTTGGTTTTCGAAAGAGTTTGCCAAAATGTGGTTTTCAAAGTGGTTTTGCAATATGCCTTCGTCAGGCATTTCATCAAATGTGGGATATGCGTCCTCTAGGGGGAACTCAGCCACGTAGTCTCATCTAGGGCTTGCCCCTTAATGGAGATTTGGTGGTGGTATTTCAGGTCATACTCCATTAGAAGGAGTTGCCATTTACCCAATCTACCAGTGAGAATGGGTTTTTCGAACAAGTGCTTGATTGGATCAAGCTTGGACATTATCTAGATCTCATGATCTAGGAAATAGTGTTGAAATTTTTGGCAGGCCCAGACTAGGGCCAAGCACGTCTTCTCCATGGCTAGATAATTTCGTTCGTAAGCCAAGAGAGTTTTCGAAATATAGTAAATGGCATACTCCTTATGGGTGTCATCCTCGTATTGAGCCAATAGGGCTCCCAAAGCATTCGCATGCATGGAAATGTAAAGCAAAAGAGGTTTTCCTTGCTTTGGGGGATTCAAAACGGGGGGATTAACCAGGTATGCCTTTAGTCTCTCAAAGGACTTTTGGCAATCATCATCCCATGAAAATTTCATGCCCTTCCTCAACAGTTTGTTGAAGGGTTCGCATCTAGTTGCCAGATTTGATATAAATCGGCGAACGGATTATAATCGACCTTGGAAGCTACGAATTTGTGTGAGATTAGAGGGTGGAGCCATGTCTATGATGGCTCGATACTTAGAGGGGTTGACTTCTATATCCCTTTGGCTTACCATAAAGCTTAGAAGCTTTCCAGACTCTACCCCGAATACACATTTTTGAGGGTTTATCTTTACTTTGTAAAGCCTAAGCCTTTCGAAAACCTTTTGCAAACATTTGATATGTGTGCATCAGGTTTTGGATTTTGCCAAGAGATCATCTACATACACTTCTACGAGCTCATGAATCTGATCATGGAAGATCATAGTCATGGCTCTTTGGTATGTTGCGCCGGCATTTTTCAAACCAAAGGGCATGACTGTATAGCAGTACGTGCCCCACGGGGTTGTGAATGCGGTCTTACCCTGATCTCGTGGACTTAATTTAATTTAATTATAGCCTGAATAGCCATCCATAAACGAAAATATTTCGTGATTTGCAGTACTATCGACTATCAAATCTATGTTTGGTAAAGGATAGTTATCCTTTGGAGTGGCTTTATTCAGGTTTCTGAAATCGATGCATATTTGAATTTTCCCATTGGTTTTTCGAACTACAACGATATTTGATAACCAATCAGAATACGCAATGAGTTTTATAAATCCAGCTTTTAGCAGATCTTCTAAACCCTCTTTGACTTGCGTGTGTACATTCGGATGTATTTTCCTAAGCTTCTGCTTTATGAGTTTTACATCTATATCTAAGGGAAGACGATGTTCGACAATGCTGGGATCTATGCCTGGCATGTCTTCATACGTCCATGCAAACACATCTAGGTAGGTTCATAGAAATGCAATGAATGCTGATCTTTCATATTCATGCAAACATGTGCCTATCTTGATGAGTTTGGGATTGGAATCACTTCCTAGGTTCACCTCTATGAAATCTCCTCCTACTAAATTGGAAGGTCTTTCAAAATCGAGAATTTTATGAAATTCTGGGAGCTCAGAAGTGGGATCTTCCTCAAGGGGATCCACTTCTAGGCTTCGATCATTCTCGTGGGTTATAGACCCGAGGGAATTTGATGCGTGAGTTTTCAAAAGACCTGGTTTTACCCTTGGAATTTCAATTGATTTCGAAATCTTTAGCCTGGATATGCAGACGACGTTCCTTTCGAAATCCATTTCTTTTTCCAAAGTCTTACCAGGAGTAGCTATGTACAAAATCTTTTTGGTATTTTGTAGATTTTCGATTTTTTTGGGTTTTTGCAAAACAAGAACTTTAGGAACTATGAAAAGATCCCGCTTTCCCACAATTGCCTCAAAAAAGTTAGATATTTCAAAAATCTTCGCTAGCTTGAGCAAGCTAGCTGGCATGCCCTTAGAAATGATGTAGATACGAAAAGATTCATTTCCGGCTTCAAAATCAGAAGTGAAAATTTTCAGGTTTACACCTTGGATGGCCTAACTCCTCACCTAACCTAGCTAAACACCCAACCGAGTGCACCCACCTTGCACTCGGCCAAACCTTGCTGGCTAGCCCTTAGGCTAACCTACATCCACATACCCCATGGCCTGCCCCTGCTGGCCCACACTCGACCTAGACCCTTCGGCCAAGTTTCGCCACCCTAAGACCCACCTTGGTTCGAGCCACCATTGGTTCGACCTGCCCCCTCTAAACCCTAACTAAGCTAGGTGTTGACTGCACCTAGTTCATTCCCATCTTCCTAAACCAAAACCTAGATCTAACTAGGACTTTACCAACCTAGCCCCTTTGGCCGAACCCAGCCAAGACCAAGCCCAAACCCACTTGGTTGCGCCTAAGTGGACCCATACCCAAGCATCCTCGTGGAACCCACTTGAAGGGACTTACCTCGTGGCTGCAACGAAGGACGGACCCGAGCGAACCCAAGAGGCAAAACTGAACACTTGTAACTGAACACTTGTAAGCCCAAACCCACTTACTTGTAAGTGCCATTTACATTTGGTCTTCCCCCGAGATGTAATATTTGTGTATGAAGCACAACTACACACATGCACTTGAGCCTTCTCGCTCTTAATTGCACACAAAGGACACCCACGTGCACTTGAGCCTTTTCGCTCTTATATTGCACACGATTGCACACACATTGAGCCTTTCCGCTCTTAAGCTAAACGTATATACTTCAATTTGGGGTATTTACTTTAGTGAAAGCTGTGTGAGTTGCAATTAATTTCGGGTGGATTTAATTTCAAGTCGTGTGAGTTGTAATTTCAATTTCACACAAGAACACCCACGACCACTTGAGCATTTCCACTCTTCACACTCACACACATTGAGCCTTTCCGCTCTTAAGCTAAACGTATATACTTTAATTTGGGTATTTACATTAGTGAAAGTTATGTCAATTGCAATTTCATTTCGGGTGGATTTACTTTAAGTTGTGTGAGTTATCATTTAAATTTCACACGAGAAATACCCACAAGCACTCGAGCCTTTCCGCTCTTCACACTCACACACATTGAGCCTTTTCACTCTTAGGATAAAACATATTTATATATTTTCAAGTCGTGTGACTTTACTTTAGTGGAAGTCAAGTTGCATTTCCCTTTGTGTGGATTTACATTTAAGTCGCGTGAGTTGCCTTACATTTCGGGTATTTACATTAGTGAAAGCTGTGTGAGTTGCACTTTCATTTCGGGTATTTACATTAGTGAAAGCAATGTGAGTTGTACTTTCAATTCGAGCCTAGCTCACATCATCGCTTTCAAAACCTGAAAAGGATTTCTGCATCCTAGCATTCGCTCACTTTCAAAAGCCTCCGAATCCTCACTCAAACCACGTGGAAAATAGGCCACACATTCACACACACATCAGGCCTAATAGATAAAACTCAAAAGACTTAGGGTCGTCCAACAATCGTAATAAAAATTACAAAGAAGGCATACATTGAATTCATAAAACACTGATCTTTCGAAGTTAGTATTTGATTTAAAAAATCGAAGTTTCTAAGCATTTAAACTGACCCTTGAGCATTGGTTCAAGAAGGTTTAAGCGAAAAGATCCTACTTTCCCACAATCGCCAGAAAGTCAAAAATCTTTCAAAAACCTTCACTAGTTTGAGTAAGCTAGTTGTCACGCTCGCAAAAAAATGACTTAGGCATGAAAAGGTTCATTTTTGGTCTCGTAAACCGGGAGTAAAAATTTTTGTGCTTACACGGTCGAGCCCCATGGGGTGTATTGGGCAGTGTTATCCGTATTGTGGGAAACCACGATACGATACGGGCCATATCACCCGTATCGTGATACGCTCAAGGATCCTTTTAAAGGTTCCCTGGCCAAACATAAACTCGTATTTTTGCGGGTTTCTGCGGTCTGTTCACGACTGCTCAAGCCTTCCTCCAGTGCCTCTAGTGTTCAAGGTCCCCAAAAAGTACTCTATGGCAGTGTTATCCGTATTGCACCCTATCGTACGATACGGTGCGATACGTATCATATCGTGGGCCACCACGATACGATACAACCTAGTGTATTGTAATTTCCATGTTATCGCACTGTATCATGCGATACGGGCTTTAGGTATATTTTTAGTATTTTTCTTCATTTTTTCTTTTTATTTATTGTTTTCTTTATTTATTTGTATTTTTCTTTTTTTCAATGACAAAATATGAAGTTATCAAGTGTATGGATATGATTTTGATTGCATTCACGAAGTGAGAGACACTCTATTTGAGTGTTATTTTATGATTGAGGATTTACGAAGTGCTTTTATTTTTAGTTTTTTTATTGAATTAAAGTACTCAATTAAGATGGCAGGAAGGGGTGTTAGAGACTCCCATTCTGTTTTTGATGATCCGTTATGGCAGTGGGGTACACCAGTTGAGGGTTCTAGATTAAAGATTATATATTTATTTTGTGAGAGGGTGGTTAGTAGTGGAATTTCAAGACTGAAACACCACCTAGCAGGAACTAGGAAAGAAGTTGCTCCTTGCACAGGCAGAGTTAGAAGTTTGCCAGAAGGTATTAAATGACAATGTCTGTACATGATTGAGAGTATACAGGAAAGAAAACAACAAAATGATGATTTGGAGATGTTTGTAGAAGATGATGCTACTGGATTTGGATTCATTGATAGTTTGGCTTTAGATGCTAGAACAAAGATTGGTAGTAGCAGTTCACGAGCACCTAGCATGGGAAAAAGGGTTGCTGAAGACTTTGGAGGTGGTAAAAGAGGAAGTTAAGGAATGAGTAGAGGAAGAGCTTCTTGTAGCATACATTCATTTTTTCCACCTACTACTACACCTGGTGCTCAACCTCAAATTCGTGCTGCTATAGCTTCAGAATAGTTGCATGATCAGGCAGACCTTGCAGTGGGTAGATGGTTTTATGATGCATGCATTCTATTCAATGCAGCAAACAATTTTCATTTTCAAGTAATGATAGATGCAATTGCTAACATCGGTCCAAGATATAAGATGGGAGGAAAGATCTTAGATAAGATCATCATTGAAGTGAAAGAATACCGTTCGACATTGAGAGAGTCATAGAAAGAGACAGGTTGCACTATCATGGCAGATGGATAGACAGATAGGCGAGAAAGGATCTTGTTAAACTTTCTTATATATTATCTTAAAGGACATATATTTTTTAGATCTTTATATATGTGTAGACATGAAAATTTTCTTTCTACAGTTTATGAGAAAAACTTGAAACAAAAGTTTTCATACCTATGCTTGCGCGAGCGTGCCAACTAGTTTGCAAAACTAGCAAAGTTTTGGAAAATATATGACTTCTTAGGCTATTTGTGGGCAAGCGAACTCTTTTCGCTTTAGACTTTCTTGAACCGATGCTCAAGAGTCAGTCTAAATGCTTCGGAATTTCAATTTTGAAACCAAAATGAACTCCAAATCACGTGAAGAGTTTGTGTTTGTGAAAGAAGTAGTATGTGCACTTGATTCAAGACTTTGAAATAAACAAGTCCTGAAAAACAGAATGTTCTGTTTTCAAGGCTTATATTCCGAATTGATTTGAATACCTTACAGGCCTCCAAAAATCACCAAAATTTTATCAGGCAAAGCCTATGGTGTGAAGATCTGTTGCACTTTACAGATATCGATTTAGAATGGTATTGAATTTGAATTAAATGTTTGAAGCTGACTGACCCACTAGCTCAGAACAGTTCTTGTACAGAAATACAAAGACTCAAAAATGAGCCTGTATTTCCGCAACTAGAATTCCGATTTTGATTATTTTCATATTGTTGGAAAGCTATGGATGTTAGCTTTCCAGTGCATCAAAAATCAAGTGAATTGGATTCCTGTGGACAGAGATGAGATTTTTATCCGACCTCTGTTTCAGGGAATCCGATTGTGCAAAACGTGATTCAGAAAATACTTCGGTCCTTTTCCAGTTTTATTACAGGATTGGGTGATCCTAAAATCTTGTCAATTTTACTTAAAGTGCCCTAGGGTGTGTGGAGTACGTGTGCTAAATTTCAATCGAATTGTTGCAAGCATCATAGAATGAAAATTACAGGAATGAACAGATGCATAGATGCTGAAATACTATTTTCTATTTTATGAACATAATGATGCAAACTCACACCAAAGCAAATTACAACAACACTAACTCCGAAGTGAAATTGCAAAAACATAAAGGAAGGGAAATTATTTTATAGCTTATGCATAGAAGGGGTTAGAAGTATAGAGGATTTATAGTATATAAGCAGGAAGAAACATAACATCAAACACATAGCGTGTGTGTGTGTATAATGTTTCAGCCATAAAATAAAATTTGCAGTAAATCCTAACTTATTACAATGTGGGGGGAGATGAAACTTCATTATTACAACCCCATTTAATTGAATTTGAATGAAGAAGATGCATTGAAATTGAATCAAAAGGCACTTACACTAGTTGACACGAGAAAACCGGAGATTCACAAGCGAATTCTGACCACTTTGGTTCTTTCTTCTTCACCCAAACTCCTTAGCACACACCTACCTACCCTCTTCTTCCCCCAAACTTGGAAGTGGACGTCCTCCTTTTGCTGGAAATGTTCAACACCTAAACTAACACACAACCTTGAAATGACCTCTCTCTCTCACTCTTGCAAGCTTCCCTTTCCAAAATATCTCCACCTTGTGAAACCCGCCGCCCCCTTGGCCCTATTTATAGGCCAAGGGGCTGGTCTAGGCCCTTCTTTGAGGCAGGTTGGATCAACCCTTTGTTTGGTTTGAGACACATTTAAGTAGTCCCCTCCATGATATAATGGACCAACCCCATGTGGGTTGGTTCCTAGGCTTGGATCGGCCATGAACTTGGTCCAATCTGGTGAGCCTTCTTGGCTTGGCTGGCCCATGTGAGCTTGGCTTGTCTTGGCTTGATATGATGAACTCTTGGTGATGCTTGGCTACTCCTTACAAGCCATTCTAAGTCCTTTTGATTCATAAGTTTAGCCATTGTAGACGCGCGAAAATCCTCGCCTCTTTGCCTTTTCAGGGCTTGGAGCGGATCTTCTCGTGTGTCTAAGGCCTATTTATATAAACAGGGCGTGCCAGCTAGCTTACCTAAGCTAGCGAAGATATATTTTAAACTGACTTCTAATCATGATGACTGTGAGCAAGTGAGCTCTTGTCGTCGCAGTCCTTCTTGCACCGATGCGCAAGGGTCAGTCTGTATGCTTTGAAAAATCGAGTTTTAAGGTATAGAAAGCCTACGAAGCGGTTCGAGGTGTCTAATTCGGGTCTTTTAGATACGATTGCAGATTTTAGATCACGTGGATTTGCACGTGCCTAAGTCTTTTCTTTTTATCCCTTTTCGGGCGACCTAGTTTGTGTGTTATGAAGACTCCACTACATGGGGCGAATTTGAGCGGGAATACGGGGCTTGCTTCAATGCAATATGCGTCCTACCTCGTGGTATGGCATAGATGCAATGCAAACTCACGCTACTCCAAAGGGAAAACCCGAATGTAAAGACAATGCCGAAGGGAAATAACTGAAGGGAAATGACTTGTAATGTAAATGCCGAAGGGAAATATGTATATAGAGTATGTATATGGGCCCTTACTCGGGTCTTGCGAATAAGAGCGAAGGCTCAATGTGGGTGCATGATTGAATTGAAAGACTTACACACACGACATGAAATTAAACCCAAATATAACTTGCAGTATGGCCTTGATTAAGGTCTTGGGAATAAGAGCGAAAGCTCAATGTGTGTGAGTGCTTGAATTGAAGTACTACGCACACAACATGAAATTAAACCCAAATAGTATAACACGGCCCTTACTTGGGTCTTTCAAATAAGAGCGAAGGCTCAATGTGTGTCAGTGCTTGAATTGAAAGACTTACACACACGACATGAAATGAAAACCCAAATAGTATAGCTCGGCCCTTACTTGGGTCTTTCAAATAAGAGCGAAGGCTCAATGTGTGTAAGTGCTTGAATTGAAAGACAACACACCCAACTTAAGCAAAACCCTACGAAAATTAAAGTACATATATATGTTTATGTATTAGGGGCTAATTAGGCCCGTGTGTGTTCAAAATCGTGCACAACCAAGAGAGTGCACGTGTGTGGGTGTGCCAAGCCACGTTATTACAAGCAGGGGGAGACTATGCTCCGTTATTACAACCCCGTATCGAATTGAATTTTAAGCAAGTATACAACTAAGGACCAAGTTAGGCACTTACTAATAGCTGGTCCGAAGAAGCCTTGCTTGAGCGTGGGCTTGACCTTCGCCTTGGGCTGCAAGAGGGAGCTCCGCGGAGTTGAACGACAAGGGGCTGCTGGCCGGGTGCCTTAGGTGCGCGGAAGAGATGCCTTGAATGTGGCCGGCTACTTGGAAAGGTGCTGCCTTGGCGTGTGGGGCCAAGGTGAGTACGTAGGGTCACTAAGGGAGGTTTGTGAAGTTAGGGAGTATGGCACTAAGGGGAGCCTAAGGGAAGGTCTAATGGAGCACCTAAGGTTGGCGGGTGGCTGGCCGAATGAAGAGGTGACAGTCGGTTGGAGTGGCCGACTAGGGGAGCTTGGTGGTGGCGGGCTGCTAGGGTGGCTGGGAGTGGTGGAAGGGAAGGGAACTAGCTAGGAGATGGGGTAAGGTAGTGGTGGATGTAGGGAGGTAGTGTAGGCAGGTCTTAGGGAGTTGGATAGGGTGGCCGGGTGTAGCTAGGGTGTCTAGGTAGTGGCGGGTAGTTAGGGTGGTTATGGCCTGGCCGAGTGGGAATGGTGGCGGCAAGTGGCTGGTATTAGGGTGATATGGTAGTGGGTTAGGTGGCTGAGAGTGGAGAGGGAGTGGAGAAGGAGTAAGGTGGAGGATACTAACCGGATGATGGGAGGTGGTGGCGGATGGAAGGGGAGCAGCCGGGTGAAGAGGATGCACAGGATGAGGTTCGGCCGGGAGAAAGGGTGGCGATGTGGACTAGGCTGGAGTGGTGGTGGTGGTGGTGGTGCTCGGCTGGGAGGTGGTGGCACAGGTGGTGGCTGGCTGTGGGGCAAGTGGAAGTGAAGAAGAGGTGGACGGTTGATGGTGATCGGCTGGGAATTGGAGGGACCAAGATAGGAAAAGATAGGGAAAAACCCGCTCCACAGGGGGGGGTTTATATAGGGCTGGGCTAGGTCGTTTGGGGCTGGTTTTGGGGTAGTGGTTAGGTGGTTTAGGTAGGGTGGTGTGGTGATAAGGTGGGCTGGAAAGGGTAGGGCCAGATATTTTAAATACAAGGGGTTTGGGTAGGTTGTGTGCTAGGGGTGGTTTAGAGGTTTAGGGTTTAGCTAGGTGGGTTGGTTTTAGGGTGAGGTTTAGTGAGGTAGGTTAGGTGATTAGGCTAGGATTAGGGAAATTAACCTATGTTTAGGGAAGGATTAGGGAAGTGGGTTAGGTGATTAGGCTCAGATTAGGACAGGATTAGGGTAGAAGGCTAGGATTAGGTGTTTTTGGTTAGGTTTAGGTGAAGGAGCTCCCTTTGCATGGCCTATAGACCCTAATCATATCATGTTGGTGCAGCCTTAGGTTAGGTTTTGGCTAATTACAAGCTTAAACCCACTTAACTAGGCTAACCCACATGATTAACCCCAAACTTGACACCCAAGTCAAGCTTAATTACAACACACACTTGATCTTATCCACCCCCACTCTCTCTCATGCCCATAATCCCACGTGAAATTCAAGTGGGCCCCACCTCCATTTATGAGAAGGTGATGTGGGCCATGGATATGGATATTGGATTGGATCTTTGGATCCAAATCCAAATCTAAGTCCATACATGGGTTTGGATTGGGATCTGGATATATATGGTCCAAATCCAATCCAAACTGAATTCTGACTCCTTCGGGCTGTGTTCAAAACGAATGGTTTGTGCGGGGACTAATAGCATCAGTACTCCGTCTGCGTTGGGTCTTCGCCAACATGATCGTCCGCCTCTATTTTCGCCTTCCGGAGATGACTTCAAATGATGTTTTGATGATAACAGGGTCTTGGACGTTCGAGATCCTGGGGGTGTGGATTTGATACGAGAGTTGCTGTGTCGGGCTCTCCTTAGCCTTCCTGGTCTTGTCTGGATTAGGCCAAGCTGCTTCGGGGTTTCAAAACATGTTTTAAAAGGTTTTCAAAAACCATATCACATATTTTTGAAATATAAAGTTCAAGACATATATACAGGGTTGTTTGGAAGGCTCTTGGGTTTCCAGACTAAAAATGGCCCTTTGGCGCTGCTTTACAAAACCAGGTTGTTTTGAGGAATTCGTGGGATTTCGGGGTATTTACAGCCATGCTTTGATTCTTGCTTGGTTCGGCTTTCACCCTTTGCTCTTGAGTTCAACTTGAAATCTCCTCGAACTAGATAAGCTTGTTATCATGGTCTCGAGTCTTGGTTCCATGTTGGCCCCATCTTGATTGGACAAACTTGGATTTGATCGGTCTTCACCTTCTATTTGAATAAATTGTTGAATTCGAACTTGATATGCTTCAACTTTATCTTCTCTGCTTTTGGGAATCAATCTGAATCTGGGCTTGGATTGGATCTCATCTGCTTCGAAATTCCGAGGCTATTTTAACTCGAATTTAAAACCTTTAAAGTATTTCCCCAAATGTTTAAACTTTAAAATTTGGGTGTTTTTGAAATTAAAGTTGATAAAGGTTTTAAACTGGTTTTTGGAAACTCAGGAGTTTTTGAAAACATTTGAAATTTTTTGGGTATTTACAATATGTCAAAGGAGAGGCACACTGCAGATATTCTACGACAAGAATTTGATAAGGTTATAAAAGAGGTTGAACTAGAGAATGTAGTCTAATTGATTATAGATAATGCAACTAATTATAAAGTAGTTGGAAAGGAGTTAGCTGATATTTATGGGACTTTCTATTGGACACCATGTGCAGCCCATTATTTAGATCTCATTCTTGAGGACATTGGTGAGATGGATGAAATAAAGGTAGCAACTGAGTGTTGCCAAGATATTACAAAATTCATTTACAACCATGTATTTATTTTATGTATGATGAGGAGATATACAGAAGGTGCAGAGCTTCTTCAAACAGCTGCAACTCAGTTTGCAACAAACTTCTTATCTGTACAAAGTATTGTGAGACATAAGCAAGCATTGAAGAGAATGTTCTCCTCAAATGAGTGCCAATAATTTGTAGAGTTATCTTAGAACAGCAGAAATAGAAAGCTGAATGTGATTTTTGAGACAGTCTTTAGGAGTACATTTTGGAATGCATGTATTAGACTGTTGAGGATTACATGTCCTTTAGTAAAGGTTTTGAGATTGGTTGAAAGCGAGGAGAAGCCATCTATGGGCTACCTTTATGAAGCCATGAATAGGACAAAAGAAGCCATCAGAAATAATTTTAATAGAAAAAAGAGAGATTATGTGCCTGTGTGGAAAATAATTGATAATAGATGGAATAAATAATTGTATCAGTCTATTCATGCAGCAACATATTATCTAAACTCATCATTCAGGTACTCAACAACATTCAAAAGGGACTATGAGGTTAATCGAGGAATCATTGATTGTATTGATAGATTAGTCCCTGATGAGAGCATAGCAGATGCTATACATCGAGAGATGGAGATTTATGATAATGCTCTTCACTTGATGGGTTTTCCTGTAACAATTCGCAATCGCACTACGATGCGTTCAGGTAACTTGTTTATCTTAATATTTAAGTTTCTTAAATTAATATATCTTATATTATTATGGATTATGTCTCTAATATTTATCTTTTTCTATAGATATTTGGTGGAATAGGTTTAGAACTGATTGTCCGAACCTTAGGGATTTTGTAGTGAGAGTTCTGAGTCAAACCTGTAGTGCAACGGGTTGTAAAAGGAATTGGAGTGTCTTTTAACACATTCATACAAAGAAGCGTAACAGGTTGGAACATAAGAGACTAAATGATTTAGTTTTATTCGTTGTAACATACGTCTTTGTAAAAGATAATGTTGCATTACTTAAATGTTCAATACAATAAATTGTTTAACTTTAATTGTTAATATTATTTACTAATTGTTTATCTTTGTTTGTTGTAGGCAATTAAAAAAAGTAAATGGACAAGAAAGCCAATTTGATCCAATAAGTTTCGATAATTTTGATATATTAGAATATTGGATTATAGAAGACAGTGAAGAAAATGCCCTCCTAATTGAAGAAGACATTACATGAATTAATTTGGAAGGAGTGCAACAATAATATAAAGGAGATGAAGAATTTGATTTTCAAGTAGAAGGTGTTGCTGCTACTGATGATGAGGATCTTCAGCAAGGAGAAGATGAAGATTATTTAGTTGATGATCCTGATTATAATTTGTAAAATGTAAATATATTTCATTTTTTTTATTCAAAATATGTAAATTCGGATGCAATTGTTCAATGTTGAATGCTCAATCTGTACTAATCTTTGCATTATATGAATTTAAAGTAATTACCAATTTTTTCTAGATTTTTCTTGATTTTTTTCATATTTTTACTAATTTTTATTGATTTTATTATTATGTTATTATTATTTTAATATTAAAATATGATACGCCCGTATCATGGAGCCCAACGATACACGATACGATACATGTCAGACAATATTGCTCTACGGTGTTCGTGGAAGCCTCCTAACTCAGATTATGGTATATTTTGACTATTTTTCAGAATTTTTTCTTTGTTTATTATTTTTTGGTGTTATTTGTTTTTTGAATGATAAAATATGAAGTTATTAAGTGCATTGATATGATTTTTATTGCATTTATGAAGTGGAAGACACCCTATTTGAGGATTATGTGAAGATTGAGGATTTATGAAGTGCTTTTATTTTCTAGTTTTTGATTGAATTGAAGTGATCAATTGAGATGGCAAGAAGGGGTGTTAGGGACTCCCAATCTCGGTCTGATGATTCGGCATGACAGTGGAGTATAATAGTTGAGAGTTCCATATTGAAAATCAAATGTTTGTTTTATGAGAATGTGGTTAGTAGTGAAATTTCATGATTGAAGCACCACCTAACAGGGATTAAGAAAAAAGTTGCTCCTTGCACAAATAAAGTTAGAAGTTTGTCAGAAGGCATTAAATGGCAATGCCTTCAGATGATTGAGAGCATACATGAGAGGAGACAATAGAATAATGATTTAGGGATGTTTGAGGAAGATGATGATGCTATTGGATTGACTGATAGTATTTCTTTATATGCTAAAACAAATATTGATAGTAATAGTTTTCGTTCATCAAATAGGAAAAGAGGGTTGTTGAAGATTTTGTAAGTGGAAGTGGTAGAAGAGGAAGCTAAAGAAGGAGTAGAGGAAGAACTTCTTCTAACATACGTTCATTTTTTCCTCCTATCATTACACATGGTGTTCAACCTTGAATTCGTGCTACTATCGCTTTAGAATAACTGCATGATCAAGCAGACCTTAGAATGAGCATATGGTTTTATGATGCATGCATTCCATTTAATGCAACAAGTAGTTTTCATTTTCAAACAATGACAGATACAATTGCTAATATTGGGCTAGGATACAAGATGCCCTCTTATCAAAATTTAAGAAGAAAGTTATTAGGTAAGACCATCATTGAAGTGTAAAAATATTGTTCAACTTTGAGAGTGTCATGGAAGGAGACAGGATGCACTATCATGACAGACAGATGGACATATAAGCGAGGAAGAACCTTGTTAAACTTTCTTATATATTGTCCTAAAGGACTTATGTTTTTGAGATCTCTAGACATGTTAGAGGAGAGGTATACTTAAGAGATCCTAAGGCAAGAGTTTGATAAGGTGATATACGAGGTTGGGCTAGAGAATATAGTCCAATTCATTACAGATAATATAACTAACTATAAAGCAGTTGGAAAGGAGTTAACAGATACTTATGGAACTTTCTATTGGACACCATGCACAACCTATTGTTTAGATCTCATCCTTGAAGATATTGGTGAGATGGATGAGATAAAGGCAACAACTGATTATTGCAAAGATATTACCAAATTATAACTATGCCTTTGTATTGTGTATGATAAGGAGATATACATATGGTATAGAGCTTTTTCATACAGCTACAATTTGGTTTGCAATTAATTTCTTATCTGTACAGAATATTATGAGACAAAAGCAAGAGAATGTTCTCCTCAGATAAGTGACAATAATTTACAGAGTTGCCTCAAAATATAAGAAATAGAAAGTTAATGAGATTTCAAAAACAATCTTTAAGAGTACATTTTGGAATGCTTGTGTTAGACTATTGAGGATTACATGTCCTTTAGTTAAGGTTTTGAGATTTACTGATAGTGAGAATAAACCATCTATGGGCTACCTTTATGAAGCCGTGGATAGCGCAAAAGAAGATAGAAATAATTTTAATGAAAAAAAGAGATTATATGCCCGTATAAAAAATTATAGATAATAGATGGAATAAACAATTGCATCAGCCTATTCATGCAGCAATATATTACCTAAACCCAACATTCATCTACTTAGCAAGCTTCAAAAGAGACAGTGAGGTTAATCGAGGTATCATTTATTGTATTGACAGATTAGTCCCTGATGAGAGTGGAGCAGATGTTATACATCAAGAGATGGAGATCTACGATAATGCTCTTTACTTAATGGGTTTTCTTGTAAAAATTCGCAACCGCACTAATATGCGCCCAAATAAATTATTTATCTTCGTATTTAAGTTTATTAAATCTTATATTATTGTGGATTAAGTCTCTAATATTTGTCTTTTTCTACAAATGTTTGGTGAAATAGGTTTGAAAAGTGATTACCCAAACCTTAGAGATTTTGCAGTAAGAGTTCTGATTCAAACATTTAGTGCAACCGGTTGTGAAAGGAATTTGAGTGTCTTTGAACATATCTATACAAAAAAGCACAACAGGTTGGAACATAAGCGGCTTAATGACTTAGTTTTCATTTGTTGTAACATGCGGCTTCGCCAAAAGTAATCTTGTATTAGTTACTACTTAAAGATTCAATTCAATATTTTGTTTGACTTCAATTGTTAATGTTATTTACTAATTACTTATCTTTTTTTCTTGTAGGCAATTAAAAAAGATAAATAGAGAAGAAAGCCAATTTGATCCAATAAGTTTACATAATTTTGATATATTAGAGTTGTGGATTATGGAAGATAACGAAGAAAATGCACTCCTAACTCAAGAAGACATTGTATGAATTAATTTGAAAGGAGCGCAACAACGTTATCAAGGAGATGAAGATTTTGATTTTGAAGCATAAAGTGGTGAGTATCTTAAGGAAGGAGAAGATGAAGATTATTTAATTGATGATCCTGATTACAAATATGTAAATGTAAATGTATTTCATTTTTTACTTCGAAATACGTAATCCTTTTTCAATCATTCAATTGTGAATGATCAATATGTACTAAACTTTGCATTATATGAATTATTTGTAATTATTAGATTTTTTCTAAATTTTTAAAAAAATTTACTATTTTTTAATATTAAAATATGATACGCTACGATATGCTCGTATTGTGGACCAAAACGATACACAATATGATATGTGTCGAACAACATTGGTATGGGGTGCGTTGCTTGGTGCTTGCAGAATTCACAAGAACGTATACCTTGCTGAGATTGCAGCAAGGCATCTTTATGTGCTTCAACCTGAGGGTATTGTAACCACATTCTGCTATCCAACATATATGTTGCTGTGGGAAGATGTATCCTGAATAAGGAAGATGATCAGAAACAAAGGGTTGAGAAAGAATCCTGGTTGCAGCAAAAGATGGCAAGGTGCACGAGTTCTTCACTAGAGACAGTTCACACCTTCTTTCGCATGAGATCTATGAATTGTTAGATGAATTGTATAAGAAAGTGAAGATGCTTGGACATGTCCCTTCACTGAATTCTGTTGTTTATGATTTGAGGGACGATGAAAAGGAGGGCATTGTCAAGAGGCATAGTGAGAGGCTGGCTCTTGACTTTGGCATTCTTAGGAGAAGCCCTGGTGCAACTATTCACATTGTGAAGAATCTCTGTGTGTGCGAGGATTGCCATTGTTTCATGCGAAAAGCCTCATTATTTATGCGTAGAACTATTGTAGTCAGAGACAATATGCACTTTCACCATTTTGAGAACGGGATTTGCTCTTGTCATGATTTTTGGTAAGTCATTTTTGCATTGAAACAGGTTGTCTTTGATGCTTAAAGGTGTAAGTCCCTTGCCATAAGACCAAAGGACAACAGGTTCTCTATGGGCATGGAGTGACCTAAAGATGGTTTTATGACCTCAGGCAGTGATGGTTCTTGCCATAAGACCGAAGTAGCTATTGTTTCTAATGGTGGTTCCTTTACACTGTCAGGTAGATGGTCTTCCTTGACATAAGGCTGACAAAGCAAGCTTTCTACCCCCCATAGGGGTTTTCCAAAAGCTTTAACTGGTGAGGCATATAACTCTCTCTGCTCATGTTTTACCTTGGAAAAGTCTCCTTGTCATTGAAAACAAGAAAAAAGAAGTTGAGTGGGGCAGCCAAGAGGTTTTATGCCATCAAGCAGGCAATAAACTTTTTGGGTTGTGAATGCAGTTATCTCAATAGTAAACGAATATATATCCGAGTAGCAGGCTTCTCTTGTCTTGCAAGGTGAGCCTCCTGCCCTGTCTACTTTATCTTTGTCTATTCTTGCTGAAAAGATGATATACCATCATGTTCTTGCCATATTCATTGAAGAAAATTATGATACTACATCGAAATGGTCTTGATCTGCATTGATGGATGCACAACTGATGTTTTCTCCCTTTAATGCTTAGTTATACATACGGCACTATAGACTTGAGGAACACTCCATTTAGTGCATCTCGGGGATCATCTCTTTGTAGTTTGTTTTTCTTTTCGTTTCCTTATCATTCTTTTATTAAACATCCTAACTTCCATAATGAGACTTAGGAAATATATTGCAAAATTTCAGTGATTTATTAAAATCACATGCATACTTTTATAACAAAAAGAGGACATCCTTAAGCTTATTTTCTGCTCTAATTAAATGTTTTATGCATCTGAACTGAACATGCTTCATTTGTATTGTTTACGAAACAACTGAAGTTCAAGCTATTAGATCCAGCTTGTTCAAGTCTAAGATAGCTTCCGATCACGACAGGATAATTATGACTTGCTTTAGAAATCATAGATGTTAAAATATGTAAAAATAGTTTTTCATGTCATACATTAACTATTTTTTGAGGGGATACAGTGTTGTCTGTATCATATCGTAACATGTATCATTTTTCTTCATGAGACAGGTGTATCGTATTGTAATTTTACAACAACAACAACTAAGCCTTTTCCCATGCTATATGGGGTCGGCTACATGGATTCCTTGTTCCCACAGAGCCCTATCATGTGACATGTTATCAGTTAAGTCACAATAAGCTAGATCATTCTTTATTGTTTATTTCCAACTCTTTTGTGGTTGTCCTCTACCTCTTATAATATTTTCAAAATCTAGTTTTTCATACTTTCTTACAAGTTTTTCTTTTGATCTTTCTATATATCCAAACCATCTTAAACGATATTCTCTCATTTTATCCTCTATTGGTGCCACTTCTAATTTGTTTCTAATCACCTCATTATGTATACGGTCTTTTCTTATATAACCACTCATCCATATCATCTTCATTTATGTCACAGACATCTTTTCTACGTGTTGATGATTAACTGCCCAACACTTATAATCATAAAACATGGCAGGTCTAATTGCTGCTCTATAATATTTACCTTTTAACTTTAATCACAAAGAATACCTGATGCTTCTCTCCATTTTAACCAACCAGCATTAATTATATGCGTAACATCTCCATCAATTCTTCTATCATTCTGAAAAATTGACCTTAGGTATTTAAAACTTTCCTTTTGGGGATGCAATGTGTGCCAATTTTAATTTCTATGTCATATGAAGTAACCAAATGATCAAACTTACATTCCATATATTCTGTCTTTGTTCTACTAAGTCGGAAGCCTTTACATTCTAATGTTTCTCTCTATAGTTCCAATTTTCTATTAATTTTTTCCTTAAACTCCTCCACTAACACAATGTTATCTACAAATAACATACACCAAGGTAATTCATCTTGAATATGTTTTGTTAACTCATCAATCACCATTATAAATAAGTATAAACTTAAAGTTGATCCTTGATGTAACCCAATATTAACTTCAAAGAAGTCTGTCATTCCTTCATGAGTCCTCACACATGTTTTTGCACCATCGTATATGTTAGGTTTATGTGTGTCAATAGGATACCTCTTTTTTTCAAGGTTTTCCAAAGAACCTCCCTCGATACCTTATCATAAGCTTTCTTTAGATCAATAAATATCATGTGAAAGTATTTCTTTTTTGCTCTAAAATGTTTTATAAGACATCTTAAAAGGTAAATCACTTTAAGAGTAGATCTGCCTAACATGAATCCAAATTGGTTCTCTGTTGTACTCGATACTTGTCTTAACCTACGTTTGATAATTCTTTCCCATAATTTCATACTATGACTCATTAACTTGATACCCCGATAATTCGTAGAATTCTAAAGGTCTCCCTTGTTCTTGTATATGGGTATATATCTACTCACTCTCTATTTCTCAGGCATCTTTTGATTTCTCCATATTTCATTAAATAGTCTTGTGAGCCAAGTGATTCTTGTTTTTTGTAGGGTTTTCCAAACTTTCATAGGAATATTGTCTAGTCCTACCGATTTACCACCCTTCATATCTTTAAGAGCCTCTTTGACTTCATTATTTTGAATACGTCGGGAGAAATTATGGTTTATATTACTTTTCTGATTTGATTAACTCTCCTAAGCTAATATTAACATTTTTATTTTCATTAAAACAACAACAACTAAGCCTTTTCCCATACTAGACGGGGTCGGCTACATGGATTCTTTGTTTCCACAGATCTCTATCGTGTGCCATGTTAGCAGTTAACTCCCAATAAGCTAGATCATTCTTTATTGTTTCTTTCCAACACTTTTGTGGTCGTCCTCTACCTCTTTTAATACTTTCCAAATTTAGGTTTTCTAACCTTCTTACAGGTTCTTCTTTTGATCTTCTTTCTATATGTCCAAACCATCTTAAACGATGTTCTCTCATTTTATCCTCTATTGGTGCCACTCCTAATTTGTTTCTAATAACCTCATTATGTATACGGTCTTTTCTTGTATGACCACTCATCCATCTCAACATCTTCATTTCTGTCACAGACATCTTTTGTACATGTTGATGATTAACTGCCCAAGACTCAGAACCATAAAACATGGCAGGCCTAACTGCTGCTCTATAATATTTACCTTTTAATTTTAATGGTATCTTCTTGTCACAAAGAATACCTGATGCTCCTCTCCATTTTAACCAACCAGCATTAATTCTATGTGTAACATCTCCATCAATTCTTCCATCACTTTGAAAAATTGACCCTAGGTATTTAAAACTTTCCTTTTGGGGAATGCAATGTGTGCCAATTTTAATTTCTATGTCCTCTGAAGTAGCCAAATGATCAAACTTACATTCCATATATTCTGTCTTTGTTCTACTAAGTCGGAGGCCTTTGTTTTCTAATGTTTCTCTCCATAGTTCCAATTTTCTATTAACTTTTTCCTTAGACTCCTCCACTAATACAATGTCATCTGCAAATAACATACACCAAGGTACTTCATCTTGAATATGTTTTGTTAACTCATCCATCACCATTATAAATAAGTATGGACTTAAAGTTGATCCTTGATGTAACCCAATATTAACTTCAAAGAAGTCTGTCGTTCCTTCATGAGTCCTCACACATGTTTTTGCACCATCATACATGTCTCTTATAAGGTTAATATATGTCAATGGGATACCTCTTTTTCCAAAGTTCTCCAAAGAACCTCCCTCGGTACCCTATCATAAGCTTTTTCTAGATCAATAAATATCATGTGAAGGTCTTTCTTTTTTGCTCTAAAATGTTCCATAAGACGTCTCAAAAGGTGAATCGCTTCAATAGTAGATCTACCAGGCATAAATCCAAATTGGTTCTCTGTTGTACTTGATACTTGTCTTAACCTACGTTCAATAATTCTTTCCCATAATTTCATAGTATGACTCATCAACTTGATACCTCGATAATTCGCACAATTTTGAATGTCTCCCTTATTTTTATATATGGGTATAAGTGTACTTGCTCTCCATTCCTCGGGCATCTTTTGGTTTTTCCATATTTCATTAAATAGTCTTGTGAGCCAAGTGATTCCTATTTCTCCTAGTATTTTCCAAACTTCTATAGGAATATTATCTGGTCCTACCGATTTACCACTCTTCATATGTTTAAGAGCCTCTTTGACTTCATTCTTTTGAATACGTTGGTAGAAATTGTGGTTTATATACTTTTCTGACTTGGCTAAATCTCCTAAACTAATACTAAAATCTTTATTTTCATTAAAAAGATTATAAAAATAGTTTTTCCATCTATTTCTTATATCATCATTTGCCACTAGAATTTTTTCATCCTCGTCTTTTATGCATCTAACATAATTAAGATCTTTAGTTTTCTTATCTCTAGCCCTAGCTATCCTAAAAATGTCTCTTTCACCCTCTTTTGAGTTGAGTTTTTTATATAAGTCCTCCCAAATCTTAGCTTTTGCTTCACTAACGGCCTTTTTTGCTTCCTTCTTTGCTTTCTTATAAGCTTCTAAAGTTTCACTAGTTTTTTTAGCATAATGTAATTTGTAACATGCCCTCTTTGCCTTGATTTTGTTTTGTACTACTTCACTCCACCACCAAGCTTCTTTTTGTGCCGGTACACCTCCCTTAGATACCCCTAACACATCTTCGCCACTTTCCTAATATGTATAGCCATATTGTTCCACATATCAGAGGGTGTGCCAACATAATTCCAAACATCTCCTTGAAGGACTTTTTGTTTAAATATATCTTCTTTCTCACTTTTGAGGTTCCACCATTTAGTCCGAATAGCTCGATGCACTCTTTTCTTCTTTGTCCATTTTTTTATTTGTAAATCCATAACTAAAAGTCGATGTTGGGTGGTTAAGCTTTCTCCTGGAATTACCTTACAATCTTTACAACACGCTCTATCTTTTTTTCTACAAATAAAGTAATCAATTTGTGTTTGTGATAAGCCACTCTTATAAGTAATTAAATGTTCATCTCGTTTTTTAAAGATTGTATTGACTATAAAGAGATCAAATGACATAGCAAAATTTAAAATCTCCCTACCTTCCTCGTTTATATCCCCATAACCAAAGTTTCCATGAATCCCTTGATATCCTAATGCCTCTTTACCGACATGTCCATTTAAATCTCCTCCTAAACAAATCATCTCCCTTTGTGGAATCTTTTGAAACACCTTATCTAACTCTTCCCAAAAAACTGTCTTTATACTATCTTCTAGTCCTACTTGGGGTGCGTAAGCACAAACTATATTCAAAACCTCTACTCCTAACACTAATTTCAATGTCATGATTCGGTCACCATATCGTTGTATGTCTACTACACTCTCCTTTAAATCTTTATTTATGATAATACCAACTCCGTTTCGGGCCTTTTCTTTACCTGAGTACCATAATTTAAAACCTGTATCCTCTATCTCCTTTGCTTTTTCTCCAACCCATTTTGTCTCTTGTAAACATAGAATATGAATCTTTCTCCGAATCATAGTATCTACCACCTCCATTAGCTTACCCGATAATGTTCCGATATTCCAAGAACCAATACGAATCTTATTATCTAGGACTAGCTTCCTTACCCCCCGCATCCGTCCATAATCAAAATGCGGAGACCCTCTCTGAAAATTTTTCACTACATTCGGGCGGCAATGTAGCGGGACTAACTTCTTTACCCACACCCGTCCATGATGTGGGAACTCTCTCTGCAATTGATTCACTACATTCGGGCGAAAATGTAGTGGCCCTTGCTTACTTCTTACTGCATTCGGGCTCTGCAGCACGTCGCTAGGCGGGAACGCCCCAAAGCAATGCTCATAATTTTTGTAATCCATGTTGTAGAAATCCGACGAAGTTTTACGCTGGCTGTCGGAAGCCTAACACAACCCTCCTCCTTTATCCGGGCTTGGGACCGGCAATGCAAGGGTGATCCCTTACATGGGCGGAGTTTTTATTTTCATTAAAAAGCTTGTAAAAATAGTTTCTCAATCTATTTTTTATATCATTATTTGCCACTAGAATTTTCTCATCCCCGTCTTGGATGCACCTAACAAAATTAAGATCCTTAGTTTTCTTATCTCTAACCCTAGCTATCCTAAAAGTATCTTTTTCATCATCTTTTGAGTATAAATCCTCTCAAATTTTAGCTTTTGCTTCATTGACGGCCTTTTTCGCTTATTTTTTTTCTTTTAGCGTAATGTAATTTATAACATGCTCTCTTTGCCTTGATTTTATTTTGCAATACTTCACCACTAAACTTCTTTTTGTGTAGATACACCTCCCTTAGATTCACCTAACACATCTTTCGCCACTTTCCTAATATGTATAGTCATATTGTTAATACTTTTTGATAGGTACTTTTCCTCAGTTTCCATCTAACAAGTCTTCCACCTCCTATATTTTCGTTAACTTCAGTCGTAGTTCTCCATTACTCTTGTGGAGCTTTTTATTGTTGGAAAAACTAAACAAAATTTCAAAACTTCATTTTTCATACTATAAGGCATAATCCTCAAACAAAATAAGATCCAAATTTGTAGGTTTTATTTCTACTTTAGGACTATAATCATAGACTTTTCTCCTTTCAAATAAATGGTATGGGGTACAGGGAGAATTCTCATTATCCATTTTAAAATGTTCCGTGGTACAAAAGGAGGATTTTGGGGAAAGCTTCCTTACTCTTTGAGCTTTAGGTTTTCTTAAGACTTTTTTTCCTTTGTACGAAGACCTCTATGTTGGAGGTTGATTTTTTTTTCCTTTTGTTTTCTTTTCTTTGACTTTTGAAACATTAGTTCCTTGTCTATTTTTTTAGAGAGAGTGAGATGGGGATACAACTTATCCCTTTCAATACTCGATCTAATCAAGTATGCCCCTTTTCTCATAATAGCACATATCATTTGAAAAGTTTTGAACTAGGCCCTATCTTGTAAAATAAGTACTTTTGAAATGTTATTTAATGATTTTGAAAACACTCTACCTTTTCACAGATCATTAATTACTAGTTAAGAAATATATACTCAACTTGGTCCCCTCTTCAAGAAACTAAAGATGGTTTTTTGCAAAATCATTTCAAAAGAATTGGAGGTAGACTCTAAACATGATATTTCTTGAGATAGTGGGTGCTTATAGGGTCTACAAAGTTTCTTCCCTCATCATCAATTAACCAATATGCATTATGAGTTGCTACCCCTCTTATGATATAGGAACCTTTCCAATTGGGCTATCATTTTCCCAAAAGATATGGGCTCCTTTGGTGTATGATCTTCAACATGAGGTCTCCTACCTTAAAATTGTGAGCTTTCATGTGTTTCTCATAATGTCGGGCTAGTCTTTACTGGTATGCTTGCACATGATCCATGGTAGGGAGTCTCTTCTCATCAAGCAAGTGTAGCTCGACTAGTCTAGCTTGTTGTAGGGTCTCTACAATTAAATCAAGTGTGATGGATGTGTGAAATGAATGCAATTTGGTGTAAATAAGAAGTATGATATTTGTACCATAGACCAATATTGACCTCTACAGGTACGCGATGTTCCACGACTTTAGAGTATAATCCGAGCATATCCTCATAGGTTCATGCAAACACATCAATGTATGATTACCAACTCCATTTCGAGCATTTTTCCTACCTGAGTACCATAATTTAAAACATGTGTCCTCAATCTCTTTTGCGTTTTCTCCAACCCACTTTGTCTATTTTAAACATATAATATGAATCATTATCTGAATCATAGTATCTATGACCTCCATTAGTTTACCGAACAATGTTTTAATATTCTAAGAATAAATAGAAATCTTATTATCTAGAACTAGCTTCCTTACCCTCCCTTCCATCCATATTGAAAATGCGGAGACACTCTTTATAATTTATGATAATACTAACTCAGTTTTGAGCCTTTTTCTTACCTTAGTATCATAATTGAAAACCTGTATCTTCAATCTCCTTTGCTTTTTCTTCAACCCACTTTGTCTCTTGTAAACATAGGATATGAATCTTTCTTCGAATCATATATCTACCACATCCATTAGCTTACCGGATAATGTTCCAATATTCCAAGAACCAATACGAATCTTATCTATGACTAGCTTTCTTACACCCCGCATCCGTCCATATTGAAAATATGGAGACCCTCTCTAAAATTTATTCACTACATTCGGGAGGCAATGTAGTGGGACTGACTTCTTTCCTACACCCATCCATGATGTGGGAACCCTCTCTACAATTGATTTATTGTATCTGAGCGAAAATGTAGTGGCCCTTGCTTACTTTTCACTGCATTCGGGCTCTATAGCGCATCGCTAGGTAGTGACGTCCCAACGTAATGCTCTCATCTCATTTTTTGAAGATTGTATTGACTATAAAGAGGTCAAATACCATAGCAAAATTTAAAATCTCCCTACCTTCCTCATTTATATCCCAAAACCAAAGTTTCGATGAATACCTTGATATCCTAATGCTTCTTTACCGACATGTCTATTTAAGTCTCCTCCTAAACAAATTATCTCCCTTTATAAAATTCTTTGAATCACCTTATCTAACTCTTTCCAAAAAGCCGTCTTTATACTATCTTCTAGTCCTACTTGGGGTGTGTAAGCACAAACTATATTTGAAACATTTACTCCTAACACTAATTTCAATATCATGATTCGGTCACCATATCGTTGTATGTCTACTACATTGTCTTTTAAATCTTTATTTATGATAATACCAACTCTATTTCGAGCTTTTTCCTTACCTAAGTACCATAATTTCAAACCATTATCCTCAATGTCTTTTGCTTTTTCTCCAACTCACTTTGTCTCTTGCAAACATAGGATATGAATCTTTCTTCGAATCATTGTATCAACCACCTCCATTAGCTTATCGTACAATGTTATGATATTCTAATAACCAATATGAATCTTGTTATCTAGGACTAGCTTCCTTACCCTCCGCACTTGTCCATATTGAAAATGCGGAGACCCTCTCCGTAATTTTTTTGCTACATTCGGTGGCAATATAGCGGGACTAATTTCTTTACCCACAACTGCCCATGATATGGGAACCCTCTCTATAATTGATTTATTACATCCAGGCAAAAATATAGTGACCCTTGCTTATTTTTCACTACATTCGAGTTCTGCAGCGCGTCGCTAAGAAGGGACGTTCTAACACAATGCTCATAATTTGTGTAATCAATGGTATAAAAATCTGACAAAGTTTTACGCTAACTGTCGAAAGTCTAACACAACCCTCCTCCTTTATACGTACTTGGGATGACCATGTAAGGGTGATCTCCTTACATGGGCGGAGCTTATCGTATTGTAATTTAAAAAAGAAAATTTAAAAATAAAAAATCTATAAAATTCAAAAAAAATAAAGAACAACTCTTATAAATTAAAATTTGGGTAAACATTCAATTGTTGAATATTAATTCAAATTATAAGTACAATTTTCATCATTGAATAAGTATCCACATGTTAAAATCAAGATAAACTAAATAATCTTCTTCTCTTCTCTTCCTTCAAGTTCACCACCTTAAGGGCAAAATAAATGTCTTGATAGTTCATCCTCCTACTCACATTGGTGCGCTCTTTCTTGAAATACACACATGTATACACATACATACATACATATATATAATTAGGTATTGTAAATTCTTTAATTTCTAAAAAATATAAAAAACACGTAACCACCATATTCATAAATATGAATTAAACTAAATAAATAAATTCTAAGAAGACAAGACAATAAATTTCATGTGACATGCATATTGAATTGTTAAACTTAAATTAAAAATAAAAACATAAATGTAACTGATTCTAAGTTGTAAGTAGAAGAATTAAAATAAATTAATATATTATACTTATATGCATAAGTATAGTAACTATGGTCCAAACTAATTTGAGCATTGAAATGAATTATACTTACCTACAAAAAGAATAAAATAATGTTGAGAGAGAAATAAATGCTCTTAAAATATGAAAAAAACTTCAAGATATTCTATTAAAAACTAATCATGTTCATTTTTAGATGAAGATCCTTGCTCTTCTAGTTCCTCTTACTCTTCGTCTCTTTCTTCAAAATCAAATTTTTCTTCTTCATTTTTTATAGGTATCTTATCAAGTGTTGTTCAATACGTATCATATCATATATCATTTTCGTCCATGATACATATTGTATCAAATCGTATCGCCCCATATCGTAATTTAATACTAAAAAATTGGTAAAAATTTAAAAGATCAGAAAAAAATATAAAAATAAGATAATTGTAAAGAATTCATATAATATAAAATGTAGTAAATATTCATTATTCAATAATTGAAAAATAAATTACATATTTTGAAGCAAAATCCTTAAAAAAATACAACTTTCATAATTGAAAAAAATACATTTACATATTGTAATCGGGATCATTAAGTAAATAATCTTCATCTTTTCCTTTGTGAAGATCCTTACCACCTTTTGCTTTAAAATCAAAATCACCATCCTTTTGATGATATTGTTGTTGCTCTCCTTCCCAATTAATCCATACACTGTATTCTTCGGATAGGAGGGCATTTACTTCATTATCTTCCATAACCCACTCCTCTAATATATCAAAATTATCCAAGCTTATTGGATCAAATTGGTTTTCTTCTCTATTTAACTTTTTTAACTGCTTATAAGAAAGAAAGAAAAGTAATTAGTAAATAACATTAACAATTGAAGTCAAATAAAATATTGAATTGAATCTTTTAAGTAATAACTAATAGAAGATTACCTCTATCGGATCCGCAAGTTACAACGGATGAAAACTAAGTCATTGAACCGATTATGTTTCAATCTGTTGTGCTTTTTTGTTTGGATGTGTTCAAAGACACTTTAATTCCTTTCTAAACCCGTTGCACTTAAATGTTTGGCTCATAACTCTTACTGCAAAATCTCTAAGGTTTGAGCAATCACTTTTAAACCTATTCCACCAAACATCTGATAGAAAAAGACAAACATCTGAAACTTCACAATAAATATAAGATTTAAAAAACTTAAATATTAAGATAAATAGTTTACCTAGGCATATATTAGTGTGGTTGTAAATTGCTATAAGCAAGCCCGTTAAGTGAAGAGTATTATTGTAGATATCCATCTCTCGATGTATAACCTTTGCTCTACTCTAAAAATGGACTAATCTGTCTATACAATCAATGATACCTTAATTTACCTCATTGTCCCTTTTAAACCTTGCTGGATACAATCAATGATACCTTGGTTTACCTCACCATTCCTTTTAAAGCTTGCTGAATACCTGAATGTTGGGTTTATGTAATAAGGTGTTGCATGAAAAAGGTGTATAATTCTTTGTTCCATCTGTTATCTTTAATGTTATATACGGGCACTTAACCCTCTATTTTCTATTAAAATTACTTCTAATGGCTTCTTTTTCCCTATCAATGGTTTTATAAAGATAACCTATTTCTCTTCGCTACCAGCCAATCTCAAAACTTTCACTAAAGTACATGTAATCCTCAATAGTCTAAAACAAACATTCAATTCCAAAATGTACTCCTAAAGACTCTCTCTGAAATCTTATTTAGCTTTTTGTTTCTTCTATTTTGAGGCAACTCTACAAATTGTTGTCACTCATCTGAGTATAATATGCTCTTCAAAGCTTGTTTTTATTTTACAATACTTTGTATAGATAAGAAATTAGTTGTAAACCGAGTTGCAATCCTATGAGGGATCTCTGTACTATCTGTATATCTCCTCATTATACATAATACAAAAGCATGGTTGTAGATAAATTTGATGATATCTTGGCAACACTCCATTATTGCTTTTATCTCATCCATCTCACCAATATCCTCAAGGATGAGATCTAAACAATGAGTTACACATGGTGTCCAATAGAAAGTCCCATAAGTATCTGCTAACTCGTTCTTAACTAGTTTATAGTTAGTTGCATTATCTTTAATGAATTAGACTATATTCTCTAGCTCAACCTCGGATATCACATTATCAAACTCTTACCCTAGGACCTCTATAATATGCCTCTTATCTGACATATATAAGGATCTCAAAAATATAAGTCTTTTAGGACAATCGATGAGAAAATTTAATAAAGTTCTTCCCCATCTATCTGTTTATCTGTCTGCCATAATAGTTCATCATGTCTCCTTTCATGACTCTCTTAAAGTGGAATAATACTCTTAAACTTCAATTATATTCTTATCTAATAGTTTTATTCTTAACTTTTGATAAGCAAACATCTTATACCATGGTCCAATATTAACAATTGCATCTGTCATTGCTTGAAAATAAAAATTGTTTGCTACATTAAATGGAATACATGCATCATAAAACCATCTGCCTACTTTAAGGTTTGCTTGCTCATGTAATTGCTCTAAAACCATAGCAATACGAATTCTAGGTTGAACCCCATGTGTAGTGTTAGGAGGAAAAATGACTGTATGCCAGAGTAATCTCTTCCTCTACTCCTATCTTGTACCACTTCCACTTGCAACATCTTCAAGAACCCTCTTTCCTTTGGTTGGTGGTCGAGAATTTTTACTACCAACCTCTGTACTACGATCAGAAGAAATACTATTACACAATCTAACAACATTATCATCCTCTTCCTTAAACATCTCTAAATCATCCTTCTATTGTCTTCTCTATGTATACACTCAATCATATGTAGATATTATCATTTAATGACTTTTAACAATTTCCTAACTTTACCTATACAAGAAAAACTTTTTTTCTAGTCCCTACTAGGGATGTTTAAATCGTGAAATTCTACCACTAACTACCTTCTTACAAAACAAACATTTTATCTTCAATCTGTTTCTTGCAACTAGTTTACCCCACTGCCATGCTGGATCATCGAATTGAGATTGGGGGTCCCTAACACCCCTTCTTGTCATCTTAATTAAACACTTCAATGTAATAAAAAACTTGAAAATAAAAGTACTTAATAAATCTCCAATCTTCACTTAACACTCAAATAAAGTGTCTCTCACTTCACAAATACAATAAAAATTATATCCACGTACTTCATAACTTCATATATTGTCATTAGAAAAAAAACATAAATAACATAACAAAACAACAAATATAAAAAACAAATTTCTAAAAGACACAAAAAATATACCATAACTAGTTTGAGAGCCTTTCAAAGATGTCGTAGAGTATCTTGGGAGCCATCGGAGAGTAGCTTGAGAGACTCCAACAAATACCAAAACCCTGCGGAATTGCGAGTTTCTTTTCGGCCAGGGGACCTTATATAAGGGTTCTTGTTCGTATCGTGTGATACGAACTATATTGAATGATACAACTCGATAACTTGCTACAGGTAAGCTTCACGATATGATACATATCATACCATATCGTATGATATGGTACAATACAAATAACACAGATCTTATCCTTTATATGATATGGTACGATACAAATAACACAGATCTTATCCTTTATATGATATGGTTTGATACAAATAACACAGATCTTATCCTTTTCCTTGCTTTTCCTTCTTTGTTGCTTTCGTGTCCTTGATCTTGTATATAATCTCTCCCTCTTGACGCTTAAGACGTGAAATCAATATCTCGTCATGTAAGTGATTATCACCACCAATGAACTCATCATCATTTAGATATTCATCATGATCTTCAACCGATGCCAATGTGATGGAGTCAAAATTCTTTTTGTTAGCTTTCCTTTCCTTGTACTTTCTTCTTAGTTTTTCATTATATTGCACAAGAGCTAAGTCATTAAGCTTTTAATGCAATAATCTATTCTGCTTCTTTATATGAATTTGAGAAAAAAGAAAAATTCAAAATAAGTTATGGTTTAATAACAAATTAATAATATTAAGAACTCAATAGATAACTTTAACTTTATTACATTATAAATAATAAAGTATAATTCTTAGTATTTCAAAGGTACTCTAGTTACGCTCACATGGGTGACACTACAAGTAAGACTCAAAATCTATATTGTAAAATTTTATAACTCGAAACATCTATAATCAAAGGTCATCCACCATTCAACTATAGCAAAAGCAAAGTTGCCTGAATTAATTACCTAATGCATATGCTTTCCTCGAACTTATAGATGATTCTAGTCCAAAGCTACACGAGGGACTTCAATAACTCATAAGTTGTTGGGTGTTTTGTTGGTATTCTTCCTTATAACGTACAAATATATTAATAACTTAAAACAAGCTATCTTTAATCTCATTATTAGATTCTATCTCTTCGTACTCATAATACAACCTTGGATTCATATATAATATAGTAGCATGTAATGGCTTATGTATTTGCCTATCTCATATTTTGCCTTTGATTTCTCAAATAAAGCATACTGCTCTTCTTTGTTTTTTAAGTTTATGCATAAAATAACATAATATAGTTAATATCATGATTAAGAGCACACAACTAATTGAACTAAGTGAAAAAGTAAAGTAGTAAAATAAACCTTAAAACGTTTATATACCTTCATTTGCTCCTTCATGAGATACATCTTTTTATAAATATAACCCATGGCTAGTTTTTCATCATTATTCACCATACGTAAAATATCTCAATGGACCCATTACTCAAAGTGAAAAACTAATGCCCTTCTAGAGTTGTAAAATTATTGTCTTAGACTGCTTTTCTTTAGTACTATTTGATAAAGGACATTTTTCTCATTGTTCTGAATTGACCATAGACCTAAAAGGTTCTTTTAACTACCACATGTTGTCCAATGTTAAGAATCTAATAGCAAAACGGGTAACATCTGTATATATATGTCTTTCCCTCCACTAAAATGTTTATCATACGCTATATCTGCCCATGGCTATACATAAACATCATAAACTTCTTTGTCCTACTAAAGATGCCTTTTTGTTTATTTATTTCTCCAATATCTTTAAGTATCAAATCTATACAATGCGCAATGCATGGTGTCCAAAACAAATGATTAAATTCGTCGATCAATATTCTACCAGCTGTCACATTATGTGTAACGACCTGCACAACATTTTTTCTCCAACCTCTAAAATCACTTCTTTTAACAATGTATATAATTTATTTATATCTTCACTTTATTGGATGCATTAATATCCTTAAGAAACATCATTCCTTGAGGATAATACACCAAAAACTTTATTAGTGTTCTATGCTTTCTTTCAGTTCATGCATCTCCTCAATACTTTCTAAATCTATTTATACTCTCTTACTCTTCCCACCTCATAGCCTTCATTTAGGACCAAACTGTTCCATATTATTAATCATCACTTAAAAGCTGGGTGATTTGAGAACCAAACTGTTCCATGTTGATACAATGCTCATTCTCATTCTTCTTTGTATCAATTTTCTAATGTAGATTGTCGTAGTCAGTCCTATGATGAACGAATAAATGAATCCAGACCAGCTACTAAGAATCTATCAGGATGAAGGAGTGTTAAAACAAATGTCTAAGCACCTTATAAGTTGCATTATTTGTTTCTTGAAAATTATTACAGAACTAGCTAATCACTTCTTGCCTACTTTTACAAAGAAAAGAAACTTAGTTTCTTAGCATGGTTGTCTTGCTTGCTAACACAAAAGGCATTTTGAAATGATCCCCTTCTTTCCATAGTCATTGTTGATGATATCAGAAATCTTTTATTATGGAGGAGATTGATAATGACATGTTCATGTAGAGAATGCTATTTACTCATCCAAGATAGTTGGCCCAACATTCAACTTAGAAGGAAAAACTGGCATGTATATAGTGCGCTGCTATATCGTTTTTAACGTTGTTATTAGCGCCAAAGATGGACGTCCATTAAGATCAAGTTGTTATAATGCTTGATCTAATGCTAATACGCTATAGCGCGCTATTGATAACATAGATATAGATGACAAATAAGTGAAAATTGACACATATTGCATGTCCAAGATAGACAATATTAAATGCTTAGGGTTTGTTTCATTAAAGATGAAAAAATTGAGGGATATGCCATACCGAATCGATGAAGGTTGGATAAATGGGAGAGGTAAGCAATCAGCTATGTTCTATGGTTATGAGTGTTGGACAAACAATCATAACATGTACCAAAGAGGTCTATGGTAGAAATGAAGATATTGAGGTGGATGTTGCAATCTATGTCACAAAGACACCTCTAAAAGGTGGGGTGTCGACATCGACACGGGTGCGACACCGACACTGACACTGTGTTGGTGCGGTACCGATACGGTGTCGTGTATTGTCGACACTGTCAACGTGTCAACCCAATTTTTTGGGTGCGTTCAACATGTCTGAGGTCTTGTTCATCTAGTTTTTAGGTCATTTTTAAGCCTTCTCTCACTCTCTCCCTTCTCTCACGTTGTTGCATCGCTACTACCCCTCCACCCTCACTCTCTCCCTTCTCTCACGTTGCTGCGCTGTTGTTGCCCCTCGGCCCTCACTCTCTCTCTTCTCTCACATTGTTGTGCCGCTGCTCTCTCCCTTCTCTCATGTTGTTGTGCCATTGCTCTCTCCCTTCTCTCACATTGTTGCGCCGCTACTCTCTTCCTTCTCTCACGTTATTGCGCCGTTGCTCTCTCCCTTCTTTTACGTTGTTGCGTCGCTGCTCTCTCCCTTCTCTCACGTTGTTGCGTCGCTGCTCTCTCCCTTCTCTCACGTTGCTACACCGCTGCTATCTCCCTTCTCTCATGTTGTTGCACCATTGTTCTCTCCCTACTCTCATGTTGTTGCGCCACTGCTCGCTCCCTTCTCTCATGTTGTTGCACCGTTGTTCTCTCCCTACTCTCATGTTGTTGTGCCGCTGCTCTCTCCCTTCTCTCATGTTGCTGTGCCGCTGCTGCCCCTCGACTCTCACTCTCTCCCTTCTCTCACATTGTTGCATCGCTGCTGCCCCTCGACCCTCACTCTCTCCCTTCTCTCACTTTTGTTCAAACAACAACAATTATTTTACGTGGTGGAGCAAATCAGGTATTCTCCCATCCACTTTAAGTAACTTACACAATATAAGTAGGCACCATAGTCTCATAGGGTTTGTTCAGTGTGATCACTCCCTGAACACTGAGTTTCTTTAAGAGAGGAACATCCTTTGAAAATGGAACAACACCTAACAACAAGAACTGAAAATTGAAATGTTAGGAAGACTGAAGAGAGAGCAACGTAGCATGTTAAGAAATAGTGAGCAAAACAATATGAGTTACAAGAAGTACAAATGGACAACGTAAAAAATTGCTTCATATTTTGATTATCATATCAATGTAGCATTTCGATTATCAAACATTTAGATTTATATCCTTTGTCATTTCCTATTGAATTTCTTTATCCATTCTTTATGAGCATGATATATTCTTCAAAAATTATCAATTGACTGACTCCATCTCCTATTTATTGTTTTTGATATTTTATTTTCTATGAAATTGTGAATTGAGTTGATCCTAAAAATGACTGACAATAGAAAAGGAAAAGGAGTACCAATTGGTACTAACCCTATTGGGAGTTCTAGTGGAAGTATTCCTTCAAGTTAAGGATCAACAACAAAAGTTACAAAACCTTCAATTTAAATACCTCGTGAAGATGCACCATTGTGGATGGACGTACAAAGGGAAGAATCATACGAAGGTGGTGGAGGTAATACACATTTTATGTGTAAATTTTGCAACATTAGTTTTATAAGATCGTATACCAGAGTGAAGGCACATATTTTAAAATGATCAAAACATGGTATAAGAGCATGTCTGAATGTGAATGAGGATTTATGAAGACAATTAATGAAAAAGCAAGATGAGTATGAAAAGAAGAATTAAAGGAGTGAGAAATGAACAAATATTCTATTATTTGATAGATACAAAAAATATATAGAAAAAAAAGAAAGTTAATGCAAAGTGAGTTTAAAGGTTTTAAAGGAGGATCAATTGAAAAATCATTCAATATAATTGGAATGAAGGAGATAGATAGAAAGGTTGGAAGATTTTTTTTTTCAAGTTCACTTCTTTTAATGTTGTAAGAAATCCATATTGGAAATATCTTGTCACTTCATTGGCTAATTGTAATTTACATGGTTATGTTCCTTCAAATTCGAAAAAATTACGAATCATGATTCTTAAAGAAGAAAAAACCAATATTGAAAGACTTTTAGAACATAAGAAGTTTTCATGAAAAATTAATGGTGTTTCTATTGTTTCTGATGGGTGTAGTGATATTCAAAGGCGTCCACTTATTAATTTCATTGCTTATTCAATTAGTAGGCCAATATTTTTGAAGTCTGTTGATGCATTTGGAGAAATTAAAACTGTAAGTTAGTTGAAAGATTTATTTGTAGAAGTTATTAAGAGTGTTGGACCAGATAATGTTGTACAAATAATCACTAATAATGCAGCTATTTATAAAAGTGCAGGGTTAAGTTTGGAAGGTGATTATCCACATATTTTCTGGACACCTTGTGTAGCTCATAGTTTAAATTTGGCTCTTTCTCATATATGTAAGCTATCAGAAGATAAAGATAATCTTCGTGCATATGAATTGTGTTCATGGATTGAAGATATGGTAGTAGATTGTATAAAGATAAGGAATTTTGTAATGAATCATCATTTAATTTCAGTCATATTCAATAGAGATTCTCATTTAAAGTTGTTGAAGGTTGCATAAACATGTTTTGCTTCTTTGATTGTGACGGTAAAAAGATTCAACACAATCAAGACATCATTGGTTCAGATGTTTACTAATCGAAGTTGGGATTCATACCGTGGTAACAAGGTTGAAGATTAAGCAAGGGCCCAAGAAGTGAAGACTATTATTCTTAATAATTTATGGTGGGACAAAGTATCATATTTTCTTGAATTCACATAGCCTATTTGAGAGATGTTGGGAGAAGTTGATAAAAATGAACCAATGCTTCATAAAGTTTATGAAATGTGGGATACCATGATTGAAAAAGCTTAGTCAATAATTTTGAAGCACGAGGGAAAAGAACTTCATGAGACATCATCGTTTTATGATCATATTCATTCTATATTAGTTTAAAGATGAGACAAAAGCTACACTCCCTTGCATTGTTTAGCACATTCTTTAAATCCAATATATTATGAGAAGAAATGGTTGCATGAGAGCACTGGGCGTAGTCCTCCTAATCAAGATCCTAAAATAGCAAAGAATAGACAAATGTGTTTGGGAAGGATTTATCATGACTCATACCTACTTAGGCAAGTAAATTATGAATATGGAAAGTTTTCTTGTGCCAGACTTGATTCACTAGAAGCAAGGGATTATCAAGATCCACTAGATTGGTGGGTATGTTATGGATTTGAGATGCCTCTTCTTCAAAAGCTTGCTTCAAAATTATTATCTCAACCTACTACTTCATCTTGTTGTGAAAGGAATTAGAGTATATATTCTCAAATTCACAATATCAAAAGGAACAATGTCTCAAGTAGTCGTGCTGAAGACTTGGTTTATGTTCATTCAAATCTAATATTGGTTTCACGATCTAATGCTGAGTACAGGTAACTAATTACTAATCTTTCAAAATTATTTTCTTCTCTATTAATCATGATGATTATATTTGATCTTTTATAATTATTTATTTGAATATATTTCAGTGAAGGAGCATCAAAATATTAAGATGCAAATGCGGATTAATATCACTTAGATGACAGTTAAGATTTGCATACCGTTAATATGGAACTCACTGATCCAATAGTCCCTTTAGTTGATAATATTATTGATAGTGAATATCTATAATTTATCATGTACATGTTCATGTCATTTATCAAACATTAATATTGTTCATAGTTGATAATATTGTCGATAGTCCCTTCACCTATAAATTTATAATATTGTTCGTATGCAAATCCTGATTTTCTTTTGATTGATTTGTGTATTATGATGAAATTAGTAGTTGTTTACTTGTTTTGCTTTAATATAAAGTTGTGTACTTACTATTGTCATCATATACTTATGTTAATTGATGTCTCATTTGTTCTAGCTTGAATATTATATATATAATATATATAATATTATATACCTTCGCCGTGTTGCCGCACCTAAAATTTTTGAAATTTGTCGTATCCCGCACCAGTACCCGCACCCATGTGACATAGGTTGCAATACAAGAAACAATTGGGGCTAGCTATCATTCTAAAGACAAATGGTTTGAAAGGCAAGAACTTAATCCAAAGTTTTGTAGAAATATTCAAGCTCGGGAGAGTAAATTTCTAGAAAACAAAAGTTATTCATTGAAAATGAGGCTTCTTTAAATACAATGTGGCGTGGAACAAGTCCCCAAGGTACATTAATAGATTAAAGATCCATTAGAAAGCAAAATATCTTGAAAGTAGACTAGTTAATACAATCAATATTGAGGTTTCTTCCCTTCTTGAGAATAATGTAAAGAGAACTAAATTTGCATGCCGTCCCAAATCTTCTTTTTTTAGGATGTTGTAACCATAACTAATGCTCCTTGACTCCCTTTCCTTAAACTTCAAATGCAAGGGTTTGTAAAAAGCTTATTTAAAACTGATTTGTGGGCCAACATGTAGTTGGTGATGACTTTGGTTTTGAAATTATATTTAAGACCTTCCTATTTTTCTTGTCTTAGAACTCAAAAGACAAACTACGCATTGTGGGGAGTTCAACTCCATAGTCCTTATCTGTGGAAAACATGAGTAGTGCCTTGCCATTGAGCTAGCAGGCCATTTGTGATATAATATTTTTGAAAATATATAAATAACAAATATGGACGGCTTGAAATCGTCAGTTCCAGTTCCTAAAGATCATGAACTGTAACCGAGTCGAGAGTCTCCAGTTCCAGGGATGGTTCGGTTCTTGTTCGAATCACTGGTCCTGTTTCGATCCGGCTATGTCTAGGTGTAAGGATATCAGTATGGTTCATTTTTAAGCTTAAAATTGTTGACTAATCCTTGTAAAACTAGGTTCTCACACTGCAACTCTCAATCATTATTTCACATACCTGTTCACACATTTCCATTTACCCGACCACTTGCTTTCAAGTTCTTCCTTTGCATCTCCTCAGGCTGAATTGGTGAGTATATGAGGCGCTTGATTACACATACTACTCTTTTCCTTCCTCATGAACTTAGGTATCATGCGTGTCTTCTTCACCTTCAGATTCTTCTTAATATTCTTCTTTATCTCCATCTCTTTCTCGAGTGATGTCATTGGCAAATGTCCTCTGACATCTGCTGGATATGTCTCCAATTTCATTACACTTGTAACATTTGATGGCTTTAGAGGAGGTCGCTTTTTCCTTTCCTTTGGTTTCAACTTTTGTAGAGTCTGCATACTTTCCTTTTTATTCTACCACCTTGTTTTCAACCTTTTCAGAGAACCCTCTGAAGAGGTTTCAGACGGAGAATATGAATAAGGTTTAGAAGATTTCTGAACCTTTATCAACCTTTTAGTCTTTATAGCAAGGGTATTCAGCTGGGTCAAGTGTCCAAATCTGTTGCCTCAGTAAGTGGTCTTGGGTACTTTCATTGGGTCAGTCCAAGTTTCTTGCTATCTCCTAGTCATCGGTCTTCATCACATCACACATCGCTTGAAGTCGTAAGAACTCCGTTTATACTCTGAAACAAGTCGAATTTCTTGAATGCAATTCCTAAATTGCTGAAACAATATTTGTTTATAATTTGCTGGGAGAAATCTTGCTTTCAGTAGATACATCATATGTGCCAAGCACCGTACAAGAGGTTCTTCTCTCAGCCTTGAATGTTGTTGATGACAGTGTCACCATGCTCCAACTCCACTTTTTACCTTTTAGGCCACCAAAGGGACCTTCCTATCAGGTTCGACCCTCATAACTCAAATCAGGTATCAGTCTAAAAGCTTTTCAATATCTGCATTTGCTTTGAAGGTTGGAATATGAGCCTTCATTGTATTACCTTCAAAATGCTTCATGCATCCTTCCTCTAGGTTGTAGATTCTCTTCAAAACCTCCATACAACTCATTACCTGATTGAGGCATTTAAGGGATTCAAATGGGTTTAGGATTCATGGCTGCTCTCCTAAAATACAGCCATAACTCATTTTGTTTTTTTTTTTACACTTTGGAAAGGGGATTAGATAGGGCTCCACTGAAAAGATGTGAGAAATTAGATACTCAATATGGCAAAAGAAGGGTCTTGACATGTTGTGATGAAGAAATCAAACATGATCTTTACTGAGTTAAATGCTAATATGGCATACAATCAAGCTCTACGCGACTAGTGAATCCATGTAGCTGACCTCACTTAGTGTGGGAAAAGTTTTTTTTGTTTTGTTTTGGTAGAGTCCTGTAGTCAGCTGGAATGCGAAAAAATCGATACAGTTTTGGTTATCATGGTAACCACCCACTAGTAGGTGAAGCTAAAGATTTTTGGATTTTGAGCACCCCAAATCTATCATATGCGACAAATTACAAGTTCACATTATCTTGGTCAACTTGATTGGCTACAGTTAGTAATCAAAGTTATGAACTACCTTTGCAGATCTTGTTGGTGGAAACGTATCAAGAAAAAAGTCCAGTTCTTGAAAATAAAGTCCCTTTTGCTTGAATCATGTAACAAAATAAAAATATGTGAATTGAAGAACTCTACGAGTCTACGGTACAATAGTGTCATTGATCAAATGAATTGAAGGGGAAGGGATCTAATAAGATTGTTACAAAGTTAAATATTTTGACTTGTGTCATATTCTTGATGAGACATAGCCTTAAAAGAGTATCTTCTCAGAATGATATTCCTCACTCTTTTTACGTGCAAACACTGTCTTGCTTTCGCTAGCTTCTTATGACTAGAGATATGGTGATATCTCACTAGATACTGTGTATTTTCTGCTGTATTTATGTTACAGTTCTTCCTATATGATAATTTTCAATTGCTACAGAAGAACTGTCATCAGCTTCGAGGAAATGTTTGTGATATTCGTGACTAATTTATGGAAGTTACTGAAAATTCATGTCAATGTACAAATCATAGTATGTGTTAGGATATCCAAGAACGAAAACTAAATCCTAGCCTTTCCCCGTGCTGAGTGGGGTTGCCTACATGGATTCTTTTTAACCTCAGAGTTCGCTCCTGTGCCGTATCAGCATTAACTCCAAAAGAGAAAATGATGATCATCCTGCTCTTGAAGACAATGAACTTGCGACATGGCACCAGCAAGGTTCTCGAGGTTGCACTCAATGCAGGATGCTGAGAAGCACATAGTAGGTGATCAGCACTGGCAGGAATACCAGAGTCCCAAAGATTACCCTTCAAAACCAATATGGGAATTGTAGAAAGTGTGAGCATATGCAAACAATTACTGTCAGATAAAGCCCGTTTCACAAGGACACAAGGAAATAAATGCATGCCTGGCATGTGAGTCAAGTTGTTAATTCTTTAGAAAATAAGACCTGAACCCATGTGGATTTTTAAATATATTATTCATTAAAGTGTGTTTTCCGAATTTTAATTCATTAATTTTTTGGTGCATATTTATTGAACAGTTTTCTTATCTTACTATTTGCTAAAGAATGAAAGAAGGTTTCTTTGATTTCAGTAAATGAAAAAGTTGCCTTCTAAGAATGAATCACCAAACCTTGCCCAAGATGGCCTTTACTAAGCATCAGTCTGCACTGCCCATTTCTGTTCCTGATTGTTCTCTTCTTTTGGTATTAGTTTGATCTTAATGATAATAACAACGAGAGAGTAGGAGAGTGAATGATGCATCGAACTGTAGAAAACAAAAGGCCGTTAGCTCTCAAGTGTATTTAAACTTGCTATATTTACCTCTTACACACACGCACACAAATGTTATCCGTATCAGCCCAACACCGATCCATATGTAATTTCACAAGGATTTTTGACACAATACAGCGCCCATATCAGGCTACCATATCGAATGATACAGGTGAGATGCCATTCATGTAAAATCAATCATGCAATTTTGTGCAGGTTGGGGCTTTTAAAACCCTTCTTGCATCATTGGTCTCCCTTGGAGATTTTATCAGTTTTCTTGTTAAATGAAGCTTTATTGGCCACGTGAGTGTGATTTCTTTACGTTTTGAGGTATAAACTTTCAATTTTCTTTTTTTTATAGTTTTTGTTGCATTTTGCATATGAATCATTGTTTTCTTTTATTTCACTTATCTACGCATATTTAGGAAGAGATTTTGCCAGTTTCTTAGTCGTTTGAAACCCTTTTGATTTTGTGGTGGTGACTTTTTTTCGTTTCTTCAGGATTCTTATTTCATTTGAACTATGATGAACTGTGAAGTATTGTTTTTCTTTTGTTTTTGAGTTTTTTGTTGCATTAAACATATTGTGGAGGATGGATGTTCGGACCTTCACAATCTGGGGAACATTTCGATGACTCATAAGTAGACTGTGAGAAAACTTATTTTCTGTGATAAACACACGAGTGGTGGAGTATCGACTAAAGGTGATTCATACGTTGTTGAGTTATTATTAGTTAACATTGTTAACTTATTCAATCTGTGATATGCCATTGTTTTATTCCAATGTTAATGTTTGTCATGCTTGTTTTCTGTTCTTAACAATTATTTAAGATTTTTTATTATTTTATTTTATAATAATATTTATATTTCTAATGTTTCTGAAAAAATTGACAACACATTACTATAAGGCATGACATGATACGGCTGTATCATATCATGGAAAAACATTATTCAGTGCTTATATCACGTACACGCTACTCTTATACCACGCACCTTGTGGGCTTAGGTTTGGTTGTTTATATCATAAACAAAGAAAAGTAGAGAGGCTAGAGGCATACGCTGTACTAAGCACTTCAGGATGTAATTCATACTCCTTCGCATATATGAACGGGATTATTGCTTCTGGCAGTGCAGCCTGTTGCAGGGAAAAACAGGATACAGCGTTACATGACTTACACAAATGATGTAAATGGTATTATAGGTTAAGCACGGTCTTATTTGTTAATGAACTCATATTGTCTATATAGCTTTTATCTCCAAAAAGGAGCGCGATCATGCTTGTTCTTTCGTTGGGACTCTTCAGAGGACTTTTTGTTCCTCATTTAAAGTATTTAGTCTATTTTCTTACTACTTTGACTGTACTGTTGGCCAACTCTCCAAAATTCCAAATTACATGCTATTGAAAAAATACCAGCTTAAAATTTCCGTAAGTGTACGTTGGTTTCTGTAGACCACTGGCGCATGAGGGGCGTTTGTACCTGCAGCCCAGGGCTAGTGAGGCACCTGTGCTATGATTTTAACATAAACCGACACGGGTGCGTGCGTAAGTTTGATGTCAATGTTGTCAGGGCTCACTAGGCGTGGTGTGAAAATGGTTATTTCCTTTGATCGTGTCCTTATCCATGATGTATTCAAACTAGGAAACTTTTAAGAAGTTTGCAATTTCTTGATTGAATTCAATTTGATTCACCTTTTTTTCAGAAAACCGGTTCGGTTCAAAACCAACTGATGACATTGGCAGCTAAGAAGTCCGGTGTTCAATATGAGGTGCCAATCGTTTGCATAACAGCAAAGAAGAGGCTCTCTTGGCCCCAAGAGGGGCTATCGTAGTGGGACCTAGGAAGTGCCTGGGTTCAAGAGTTGTAGACTTGGAGTTTTATGCTGATTCTAATATTCAGAAAATGCTGATATCTGAGAAATCAAATGAAGTGGAGGCTCCGTTTCAGAAGAGGAAAACATGAGAGTAGTGCTTTGAGCATGTAACTCTGTGTTCGAGAGGTGATGATATTGTTTGAGAATGGCAATTCGCAGAACAATAAAAGAAACGTATATGAACAAGCTGGAAATCTTCGCTTAGGAATTGTTTTCCATTGCAGTAACGGTTTCCTAGTACTCACTTCTATTTGTCATGATAAGCAACATGTCTCCCATTCTCATTGCTACTTCCCTCAACAAATATTAGCCGTCAATCTTGGATGCAACAAAATTTTGATATATGTTGAGTATGATGGCTGGTTAACTCTAGTTATGTAAAGGATCACCCTTGCATGGTCGGTCTCAAGCTCGGATAAAGGAGAAGGTTGCGTTAGGCTTCCAACAACTAGTATAAAATTTTATTAGATTTTTATACTATGGATTACATAAATTATGAGTATTGCGTTGGGACGTCCCCTTAGTGACGCAATGCAGAGCCCAAATGCAGTGAAAAGTAAGCAAGAGCTTCTATATTTCTGCCAAGCCGTAGTGAATCAATTGTTGAGAGGATTTTCACATCATTAATGGGTGTGGATAAAGAAGTTAGTCCCGCTACATTATCGCCCGAATATAGTGAATAAATTACAGAGAGAGTCTTTGCACTTTCAATATGGACGGATGGGGGGTATAGAAGCTAGTCCTAGATAATAAAATTCGTATTGGTTCTTGGAATATCGGAACATTGTCTGGTAAGCTAATGAAGGTAGTTGATACTATGATTTGGAGAAAGATTTATATCCTATGTTTACAAGTGACAAAGTTGATTGACGAAAAAGCAAAGGAGATTGAGGATATAAGTTTTAAATTATGGTACTTAGGAAACGAAAAGGCTCAAAACAGAGTTGGTATTATGATAAATAAAGATTTAAAGGATAGTGTAGTAGACAAACAATGATATGGTGATCGAATCATGACGTTGAAATTAGTGTTAGGGCAGAGGTTTTGAATATAGTTTGTACTTATGCGCCCCAAGTAGGACTAAAAGATAGTATAAAGATGACTTTTTGGGAGGAGTTAGATAAGGTGATTTAAAGAATTCTACAAAAGAAGATGATTTATTTAAGAGGAGAATTAAATGAACATATCGGTAAAGAGGTATTAGGATATCAAGGTATTCATGTAGACTTTGGTTTTGAAGATATAAATGAGGAAGATAGGGAGATTTTAAATTTTGCTATGGCATTTAATCTTTTTATAGTCAACACAATAATATTTAATTACTTATAAGAGTGGCTTATCACAAAAACAAATTGATTATTTCGTATGTAGGAAAAAATATATAGCGTGTTGTAAAGATTGTAAGGTAATTCCAAGAGAAAGCTTAACCACCCAACATTGACTTTTAGTTACAGATTTACAGGTAAACAAGTTGACAAAGAAGAAAAGAGTGCATCGAGCTATTCGAACTAAATGGTGAAACCTCAAAAGAGAGAAAGAATATATATTTAAATAGAAAATCCTTCAAGGATATGCTTCGAATTATGTTAGTACACCTTGTGATATGTGAAACAATATGGCTATACATATTAGAAAAGTGACGAAAGATGTGTTAGGTGAATCTAAGAGAGGTATACCAGCACAAAAAGAAGCTTGTTGGTGGATTGAAGTGCAAAATAAAATCAAGGCAAAGAGGGTATGTTACAAATTACATTATGTTAAGAAAACTAGTGAAACTTTAGAGGCTTATAAGAAAGAAGCGAAAAAGGCCGTCAACGAACCAAAAGCTAAAATTTAGGAGGATTTATATAAAAAAACTCAACTCAAAAGAGGGTGAAATGTTTTTAGGATAATTAGGGCTAGAGGTAAGAAAATTAAGGATCTTATTTTTGTTAGATGCATCAAAGACGAGGATGAGAAAATTATAGTGGCAAATGAGGATATAAAAAATAGATAAAAAAACTATTTTTATAAGCTTTTTAATGAAAGTAAAGATGTTAATATTAGCTTAAGAGAGTTAGCCAAATCAGAAAAATATATAAACCACAATTTTTACCAGTGTATTCAAAAGAATAAAGTCAAATAGCCTCTTAAACATATGAAGGGTGGTAAATCGGTAGGATAGACAATATTCCTATAGAAGTTTAGAAAATCTTAGGAGAAATAGTAGCCTCATAAGACTATTTAATGAAATATGAAGAAACTAAAAGATGCTCAAGAAATGGAGAGTGATTACACTAATACCCTTATATATGAACAAGGGAGACATTCATAATTGTGCAAATTATCGGGGTATCAAGTTAATGAGTCATACTATGAAATTATGGGAAAAATTATCGAACGTAAGTTAAGACAAGTATCAAGTAAAAATAGAACCAATTTGGATTCATGCTAGGGAGATCTATTATTGATTTTGAGACGTCTTATGGAGAGTATGAGGGAGGTCTTATGAAATTATGGAGAGTATTCACCTTTTGAGACGTCTTATGAAACATTTTAGAGCAAAAAAGAAAGACCTTTACATGATATTTATTGATCTAGAAAAAGCTTATGATAGAGTATTGAGGGAGGTTCTTTGGAGAACCTTGAAAAAAGAGGTATACTATTGACACACATAAACCTTATAAGAGACATGTACAATGGTGCAAAAACATGTATGAGGACTCATGAAGGAATGACAAACTTTTTTAAAGTTAATATTGGATTACATCAATGATTAACTTTAAGTCCATACTTATTTATAATGGTAATTGATTATTTAACAAAACATATTCAAGATGAAATACCTTGGTGTATGTTATTTGTAGATGACATTATGTTAGTGGAGGAGTCTAAGGAAAAAGTTAATAGAAAATTGGAACTATGGAGAGAAACATTAGAAAGTAAAAACTTCTAACTTAATAGAACAAAGACAGAATATATTGAATGAAAGTTTGATCATTTGGTTATTTTAGAGGACATAAAAATTAAAATTGGCAAACATTGCATCCCCAAAAGGAAAGTTTTAAATACCTAGAGTTAATTTTTCAGAGTGATAAAAGAATTAATGTAGGTTGGTTAAAATGAAGAGGAGAATCAGGTATTCTTTATGATAAGAAAATATCATTAAAGTTAAAAGATAAATATTATTGAGCAACAATTAAACCTGTCATGTTTTATGGTTATGAGTGTTGGGCAATTAATCATCAAAATGTACAAAAGATGACTGTGACAAAAATGAAGATATTGAGATGGATGAGTGATCGTACAAGAAAATACCGGATACATAATGAGGTTATTAGAAACAAATTAGGAGTGACCTCAATAGAGGATAAAATGAGAGAATATCATTTAAGATGGTTTGGACATATAAAAAGACGATCAAAAGAAGAACCTTTAAGAATGTATGGAAAACTAGATTTTGAAAGTATTATAAGAGGTAGAGGACGTCTACAAAAGTGTTGAAAAGAAACAATAAAGAATGATCTAGCTTATTGTGAGTTAACTACTAACATGCATATGATAGGGCTCCATGGAAACAAAGAATCCATGTAGCTTACCCCGTCTAGTATAGGAAAAGGCTTAATTGTTGTTATTGTTGAGTATGATGGTTATAACTTTACTTTGCCAAATGAGTTCTCTAAGAAATGGAAAACCTACTAACAGAATGGCACAAAGAGCTAAAACTCTCCTGGCTAGGGGGTCCATGTAAAAAAACCTTCAAGTTGAAAGCCTTGAGATCAATACATTGGGGTGCACATGCCCGCTTGCTGTATGCCTCACCAGTAAGTTCTAGCTAGAGGTCTCTCTCTCTCTCACACACACACAAGCACAAGCACCTGGACGATGGCAGCACGTAGAACAGTCCCTCGTAGGCCAAAAGCAATGGATGCTATGGCCATGGCCGCTGGTCCTGCAATAAACCTTAACACCATCCCCAACGCTGCCAGCTTTGACCCACATGCTATAAGCTTCTGTTGCAATGCCATGAAAACGCCTGAAAATAGATGCCGAGGAATTTTAAACGGCCAAGTTGGGAAAACACACGCACACTGACATGTAGTTTGAAAGAAAATTTACTTCCAATGGCTGCTTGGGCAAAACCAATGAAGATACAAAAGCTTATCATGGAAAAAATTGGCTCACCCATACTAAACATGGCCATTCCTCCACAAGATTTAGACAATATTGTGACAGATCCTTCCATCAAGCTTGGCATACTAAAGTGCCACCTGCCATTTGTGAAGGAAACGAAATTGTTATTTCTCTCTCACACACACAGACAAGGCAAATGTGTGCTTATGCTGCATAGTTTTAAGTACTAAGTATTAGATCCAGCAAAGGAGATGTTTTTTTACATGAAAGAAAGTTTTACAAAGTTTATGGAGAGAAACAGCTACAGTTTGAATTAAATACTGAATTTAATAAATAAAGAATGCTATGGATGACATAATGACTAGTTTTTGCAATGATATATATATATATAATATCAACGTCATGGCACCACAGATAAAGCCATATTTCACAACGCTACAGTCAATTCCGTAAGAAAAAACAAGCGAAAATTCATCTCTCCATAAGATTAAAACAGTAGGCACCCTTTGGGGGCCTCTTGCAGTGGTTTTGAATGTTCTTTTTCTCGGTTACTGCGGGAGGCCGAAGCCTTGTACCCAACATGAGTCCAACAACTCCTGCCGCGGCGATAACTCCCAACGCGCACTGCCTCTGGGCCATCGCTCTGGGTACTGAGTGTTCTTTTCTTTTGGTACAACAGGGAGACCGTAGCCAGATGCACGGCCGCGGTATCAAACTCATGGCCACTAGCCAAGTGAGCTACTGCTCGTAATCGTGCAGTGCCTTTTGGAATTTACCATCGGCCAAACAAAAGATGCACGATCCAGCAATAATGAAAGAAACGGTGGACCTAGAAAATTTTCTGGGTGTGATGCGAACTTAAAGTTGGTGAAATTCATGCCGAGGCAAATCCATATAGCTTCTCAAAACATTCTCACCACCTGTAAAGTTCTTTCGGTTTCTATTTCTGGTGACGCAGCCGCCTCGCCTCTCCAATGAATAAGTTCGCCATTGTCTAAGATCCCACAATGGATCCAACCATCGTAAAAATTAACGGAACGCTAAAAGCTGACGAAGCTTACCTATTAGAGAGCAATGTCCAAACCATACCAGCAATGCTTGCATAAGAATTAGGGTTTGTAGCCATTGTCAACAGCACCACCTTCATTATTTTCCTCATCGATCGCTCCTCAGTCATTACAATCTCACCATTTGGTGAATTGCTTTCTTCAATAGGCACTGCATGGGCATCCGTATTGTTAGGCTCTGAAACTGCGGCCAAACTGTTCGTGACCTTCCGGACCTCCAACACGAACAGTAACCCCACGAACCACACCAAGGCTTGCAGCAAATAAGCCTGCACTATTAGGTCCTGACCCACCTTCCCATACATCGCACTAAGCAAAGGGACACCAACAACCAGTGTGTTGGCTTGTGTACAGAGAGAGAAACCAGTTATACACCGACCGTAGCTCCCGCAGTGGCTGCAGTTAGCCCATAGACCCAAGATCACCACTATGATGGCTTTCGACACGACGTCGGCGGCAAGGAAGCTGGGACTCAGGTGAAATGGATTAATGCGCGAAACACAGTCGAAGGCGAAGATGGGGAGGATGAAGAAAGTTACGAGCTTATTGATGCCCTTGCATTGTTCAGGGCTGAAGGACTTCCACCACTTGACAGAGCCATATCCCAAGAAGACGGGGACGTACAAAGGAAAAGTGCTAGAGATCACGTTGTAAACATCTTTCGCTCCTATCATTTCTTGAGTTACACCTTGACTTCCGAAGTAATTGTTGCTATAATGGAAGTCTAACCGTGTGACATTCCTTCCCACGAAACTGTGATCGGCGTATTGCTTGCCTTGTTAGTGCCGAGTAACCTTTTCCTGCAACAACCCACAAAAGTTACTAGACATTTTTTTTTAAATTTATAATTCACAGTTTCAAAAGAGTAGTTATCAAGCAAACTCTCAGCGTCCATGAGAGACCACATGGAAACCAAAAAATGAACTTGTGACTGCGAGAATAAGGTACTCATTTATTTGAAGAAGTGGACTTGACTGCAGAACTGCGACGCAAACACCCCTCAAAGTCCGAAGTAATGAAGAGTGATAAGATAATCTACTTGCTCCTACCACAACTAATGCTGTTATTTGGTGTTATATTATTCATTGTCACTTGAGTTCTAATTCAATCAACGTCAGCCTGATCTATATAAAGAGATGGAAAGTAGAGATGAAATAATAGGCCCTCATCAATGGAGAAAAGGAGTAATCTTATTGTCACGCATTTTTACTTCTATAATTTTTTTAAAAAGATTAAGTAGAAATTTGTTTTTTCTCTGCATCCGAAAACGATCCTGCTGAATGCATCCAAATGGGCCGGGCCAGGATGGCCCTATGGGCCACAGGCCTGTTGGATATTAAATTGGATTTATATAACCTGATCCAAATATGCTTAAAATCCAAATCCAATCACAATATTCCAGGCTTCAATAACCCATATACACATGTAATAAAAAAATTATATACACATACATGTAATACTACTACAACTTCAAAGCCTTTTCCCATATTAGATAGGGTATGCTCCATGGATTCTTTGTTTCACAAAGCCCTATCATAATTTGTAGAATCCATGATAAATAAGTACGATAAAGTTTTATGATGGCTATCGGAACTCTAACACAACCCTCCTCTTTTATCCATGCTTAGGACAGGCCATGCAAGGGTGGTCTCTTACATGGTGGAGTTTATACACATACATGTAATAAAAAAACTAAATATATATATGTGTATGTATATACACATATACATCCATATATAATATATATACATATAATGGAAAAAACTATACATATATATGTATGTATATATATGCATACAGATATATGTGTATATATAACTCATATATACTATATATATATGTAATGGAAAAAAATATACATATATGCAGTATATATATATATATATATATATATATATATATATATATATATATACATGTAATCGAATATATATTGATTTAGAAAAAACTTACAATACACTGATAAGAGATATTCTTTAAAGAACTTTAGGTATCCCTTTGACATATGTCAATCTTGGAAGAAGCATGTATGGTAAGGCACATACATGCGTTAGGACCCACGAAAGAATGATAGATTTTTTTGAGATTAATATTGGATTACAACAAGGATCAACTTTAAGTCTATATTTATTTATATTGGTTATTGACAATCTAATAAAATATATTCATGATGAAATCCCTTAGTGTATATTATCTACAAATGACATTGTATTAGTTGATGAGTCTAAGGAAAATGTTAGTAGGAAATTGAAACTATGGAGAGAAATATTAGAAAGTAAAAGCTTTTGACTTAGTAGAATAAAAACAAAATATATAGAATTCAAGTTTGATCATTTGGTTACTTCAAATAACATAAAAATTAAGATTGACAAACATTGTATCCCTTATAAAGAAAGTTTTAAATATATAGATTCAATTTTTTATAGTGATGAGAAGATTGATAGAGATATTATGCATAAAATTAATATAGTTTAGTTAAAATAGAGATGTGTATCATGTATTTCATGTTATAGGAAGATAACATTAAAGTTGAAAGGTAAATATTATAGAGTAATAATTAGACCTTTATATTGTATGGTTATGAGGGTTTGGTAGTTAATCATCAACATGTAAAAAAAATGTTTATGGGAGAAATGAAGATGTTGAGATTAAGATAGTTTGGACATGTAAAAAGATGACCAAAAGATGCTTCACTAAGATGGTATAAGAAACTAGACAATGAAAATATTAAAAGAAGAATTGGAAGTCCACAAAAGATGATTGAGCTCTATAAAAACAAAGAATCCATGTAGACGACCCCATCTAGTATGGGAAAGAGCTTAGTTGTTGTTGTTATATATATGAGTCATATATACTATATATATAAATGTAATAAAAAACTATATACATATACAATTAGCGGAAAAAGCTATACTTATATACATGTAATGGAAAGAACTATACACTTATATTTACATGTAATTGAAAAACTATATATATATATATATGTATGTATATATATATATTTGTATGTATATATATATATATGTATGTATATATATATATGTATGTATATATATATATATATGTATGTATATATACATATATGTACATATACATATATGTACATATACACATATGTATATGTATATATACACATACACATATGTATATGTATATATACACATATATATTATATGTATATGTATATGTACACATATATATACACATATATGTATATATATAACCATATTTTCCTCGGCCTACAAGGCCTGGGGCCGGGCCAGCCTGGCCTGGGGCCGGGCCAGCCTGGCCTGGCCCATATTGACATCTCTAATATGAATAGGATTTTGGGAATTCCCAGTCATCCAAATGAGATGCACAATTCAATGTGTAGGATGAAGAGTTGGTAGAGAGAATTCTTGGAACCCTCGGGTTGGTTAGAAACTAGCCATGTCAAGGTTCATGTAACCATTACATGTTAAAAACATTTAACGTCTAGTATGTGATGCATACACACAATATGAAATTGTTTTGGAAAAACCTACAGTTTTCAGTAAGTGAACGGGTCAGATTCCGGTGGCCAGGGTTGTAGCAGTCTCGGTGTGGGTTTTTCACCAATAAACCTGTGTATAGGTTGCAACCCAGCCCTGGTTTTTGACATCTTAAACGTAGAAAGAGGATTTAATTTAAAAAGTGATAAAAAAGTCAAAAAGTAATAAAAGAATGTGAAAATAGAAAGAACTCTAGGAAAGGAACGTGAAAGCTAACGGGGAATCAGGAATTAATAAGCATCTAAATAACTCAATACAATAAAAACAAATAAACGTAGCAGTCTATCATGTATCATCCACAGTAAGCCCTATGCGTTTTAGCATCTACAGTGGAGAAGGTCATGCATCATCCACAGTGGGCCAGTGTAAAAGTTTGTCGCTAGTTGTGCAATCGCCAGCATAAAGCAAATTTTGTACAAAGATGAACAGATGCTCCATCATGAGCGTCGGAGATGTTCTCTTTTGTTGCCTCATGGTATATATTCCCGAAAGGAAAGATGTTTTTCCATTCTTGCTTATGATGCATATTCTTAAGAACGTCAATATAAGAGAACGCCATATTTTTACTTCCCTGCCGATGAACATCTCTGTTCAATATTCCTTCCGGGAATGACAGAAAATTCGTGCATAAACCTAAGGTGGGTGCAGGATATGGGAGCCTTAGAGTCTTCCGTCAGATGAATCCATGTGAGCTCCAATTATGATTTCTCCACATCGCAAAACACGAGAAGAAAAGAACCAATTCCGAAAAGATTACCTTGTCACGGCAACGTTCTTGCCTGAAGCACGCAAGCACTACTGTTACATGAGCACTAACGAGGGATAGGCAAGTCGAGCACAAGGGCCATGGTCACGTCCGGGTAAGAACGTCGGCGACGAGGCACCTGAAGCACGGGCATCGATAGGAGAAGGGAAAGTTATAGGCCACCTATTTATTGAATCAATGGGTGTAAAGGTCACCTCTAGAATACAATATATAAACTCCATTGACCAATAAAAAAAAGAAATGGATTCCACACCAATGTCTGACTAACCGGCAATGCATCTCAAACCCTTGAAGAGCTGACCAGGTTAGGCTCCCGGATGGATGCACATTAGTTAAAGAGTGACAAGACCTTTCAATGCTTTTCTTATTAGCAAGTTGGGATCATGTAGTCATCGAAAGATGCTACACCTCACGTATTTGAACTTGTAATCTTCTACTAGAAGGGTCTTATGTTAGAAATGACTTCCTGGAAATTTCTTCAATAGCTTCCAAGCATGTCCTTGTTTTCAAACTCCCCAACTAGCTCAGTTGTAAATGAATCAGATCCTTACATCCCGTCGTGTGTAATTGTATGTTTGATTATGCTCTCTCATAGTATTCCGAACATGCAATATACTAAAGATTCAACATGCAGGTGTTGTAGCACAAACACATTTGTATGACTTGATTCCAGTTACATCATATTGTAAGGATCTGCTACATCTGTCAATAAACCACATGTATCTGCCTCTAATCTACATAACTAATTGATATATGGTGCTCAGTTAATCGTGTTGTTGTTGCGGTGTGCCCGTTTACGGATGGTTGTGAGTATCATACACTCTCCTGACGAGTTTAATTATTGTGAGGCTGTCGTTGACCTGCACCAGGAACCGTCTTGCTCAGCCAAATACAGGCGCTGATGAAGAACATGTTAGCGATGATGCTATTTGAGAAGCATGAAGGGTTTCTGTGCTTTGATGAAGATGATATCCAAGAGAGACTGCAAGAGTGTTCAAATAGTCTTGTCGGGCATCTACTTTCCGATAGAGTTTCAGCACTCGAACTGTAGAGAATGCTTTCTGCTCAATCTGGGGACTGACTTTTGGTTTAGGGTGTATCACCTCAGGGATAACTTTGTTTGAAATTATTCTTCGATGAGGAATCACATATGGTTAGAGTCCTTATCGGGTCACCTTGGCTCTTTAAGAACCACACACCACATTTAAGGAAATGGTCTGCTGATGAAGAAGTTGAGCATATGGACTTCATAAATTCTCGGTGTGGGTGTAGTTTTGGAATGTGATAGAGTATGTTGGAGTAGAGTTTCTTGTAGATGGCATGGTTTTTGAGTGGCCGGCATCATAGGGGTCAAATTTAACATTCTAAAAAAGAAGGTTAAGATAGTGTTATTTTTGAGACGTGATAGTTTATTTGTCCCTACCCACATCAAACAACCGAATGTAATGGACTCCAACAAATACCTTTAAGATACAACGAAGATCCTCAATTTATCTTTCACGAAACAAATTGAGTCTTAGACAAACCAGTAAAACAAAGATGAAGACGTTACAAATCAAATTAGCACCATAATAGGACTTACAAACTATTTTAAAAACTAAATAAGAAATGATATAAAAAGAAAAGTTAGATGAGTCTTTTTTACATCACTATATATAGACACGGTGAAAATGTAACTCATGATATGCTACAAATTAGCATACTTGCCACAACACATGAGTTACAACCACTATCAAATGATACTAATGAGTACAGTTATTACTCAAGTAAGTAGACTCTTAATGTCATAATATATCTACAAAATGCTTGAGTTAAAGTCACTGTTAAATGCTACTAATATGCACAATTACCTTTCAAATGACTTTTAATGTCACAACATGATTATAAAATGCTTGAGTTACAACTATTATGAAGTGCTACTAATAAACAAAATTGTATTTAAGTAAGTGATCTTTAATATCACATGGCTACAAAATGCTCTTAAGTTACAACCATTATCAAATGCTACTAATGAGCATAATTATTACTCAAGAGATAACATTTAATGCTATAACATGATTGCAACAATAACCTTCCACCATGTATTTTAAAAATTACATAGCTTGAATGGTTTGACTATGATTGCAACAATAACCTTCAACAATAACAATCGACTATGATTGCAACAATAACATGAATGCAGGAATGCTAGAAATCTTTTTGGGTTTTTGTGAACGGTGATGCGAACTCACCCAAATTGAAATTGCACCCACACTGCTTTCACGAAAGTAAACTCACACGAATTGAAAGTGCAGACCCTCTACTTTTATGAAAGTAAACTCACGTGAGTTTAAGTGCAACTCACTCAACTTTCACGAAAGTAAACCCACGCGAATTCAAGTGCAACTCACTCGACTTTCACAAAAGTAAAGTCACGCGAATTTAAGTGCAACTTACTCAACTTTCACAAAAGTAAACTCACGCAAATTGAAATATATATATTTAGCTTAAGAGAGCGAAAAGGCTCGAGTGCTCGTGGGTGTACTCATGTTCAATCCAACAGTTTAAGAGTGAAAAGGCTCAAGTGCTCGTGGGTGTAAAGAGCGAAAAGGCTCGAGTGTACATGTGTGTGATTGTGTTCATCCAACAGTTCAAAAGCGAAAAGGCTCAAGTGCTTGTGGGTGCGATCGTGTTCATGCACAAATATTACAACCCGGGGAGAGACTTCACTCCATTACTACAACCCTGTTCCGAATTGAATTTAATGAAAAAAAGTGGTTTAAAACCAAAGTTAAAAGTACTTATGAGTTTTTCCGTTTGATTTAGTCTCTTGTGCATAGCCCCTTTCGCTTCAATGGGTCGAACTCATGGTTCGGTCAGGTGGTCCACCGGGTCCTCCAAGTGGGTGGGTTGGCTAAGTCAAACCAGCTTGGTCCTATTGGTGTTCATGGCACCTTCTCAATCTCCTCCCGCCACAGAACTTCTTTCACAAAAATTACGAAGGAAATATAGCACTCATCCTAAATGCGTTCCAAACATGAGTGTTCATCTCCAGTAAAAAAAAACTAATCAAATGGTAGAAGTATTAAGCCACCAACAGGTACAGAAGGAACTTGCCAAACGAGAGAAGGAAAAAGGAATGGCATTTTCCATCATGCCGTTTTCAGGCTATCGCTTCACACACTGTTGAAACGGGAAAGAGACGATCTTCTAGCAATAAGATTCAGTTGCAATTGGGCATGTAACACTAGTGATCTTCATACCATAAAATAGAGAAAAGACGCAATGCGAGTTGCGAGTCAAAACTTAAAACCAAATGTCGCAGGAACCACTGTCATGCCAGAACATGGTAGATGAAATGGCCATAAAAGCCCCAACATCAAAGGAAATAGTTAAGCGAGATACTCGAATTACTCCGATTGACAAAAATGCCCAACTGCAAACACAACCAAACACTTCTCTTTCGCTTCCAAGCGTGAAACTCAAGATCCTTGTGGAAGAGCCAAAACAAAGGCCAAAAGTAGCAAACTTCCTGGCTCTCTTGCTTGGCCCAAATCAGAAAGCACTTGAGGAGGCCCGAAACTTCTTCGAAAGGAGGGACGTATAAGTATATTCACCAATTCGCTTTGGGAGAAAAACTAAATCCTTCGGGCTAAAGCAACAGTTTCCGAAGATGGACGATGCATTCCAATAAAAATGAGTCCGTCGTCTTCTCACTCTCAACCTTCATCAAACTCATTAGCAGAAAAGCCCAAGATTTATCGGTTTACACCAAAATACGAAATATTCGATTTCCCTCAGTTGGTCCCTCTAAAGCTCTTCCCTACGATTTCTCACACAATCGTCTAGTCACCCATGACGATCCACGTTTGCCAAGAAAAGCAGAATTTCTGCACCGAATCCGAGCTGCTTTCGGCTATCAAGCTGTGATTTTAACCTCAGGAATTTTGTTCTTAGTCCTTCTCTGTTCGGGTGCAAACTCACAATATAAGTGGAGAGCGAAGGGATGCTCCTCTGTAGGCTTCTAGAGAGAGATAGGTGTACCAGTCATCTTCTAGCTTGCATCTGGTTTTGAGCTTCCCCTTCTCACGGTCCTTCCTCTCTCCTCAAGGCTCGCACACTCCCTTCGAGGCTTTTTTTTTTTGAGAATGTTCTAAGGCCTCTCACGTGAACCCCCTTGGCCCTATTTATAGGCAAGGCGGGGGCGGGGTATTTGGATCAGGTTTGGATCCTAGGATCCAACCCAATCCAATCTCCCATGGGATCCGAATCTGGATCTTTTGGTCCAGATCCAATCAAACTTTTTTTCTTTTTTTGAGTCCTTTTTTTGGTGTATGAAACGGACGATTTTTGAGCGGGCTCTAGTTCCTCGGTGACCCGATTTCAACCTGGGTTTTTTCAACTTCTTTTACTAGTCGATGTTTTGCTTTTTAGGACTTTTGATGTAACGGACTTTGATTTTCATTTTTACAAGGTTGGTCTTTGATTTCTAACGGCTTCATCAGGACCTTGGCTTCTTTTTGCCTTTTGGAGCTGAATTTGATTTTCAAATGGACGCCGGTTTCGATCTTCTGCCTCCTTTTTATCCGGATGAGCTGGGCCTCTACATCACTTTTTGACCCGATCTTGAGTTGGATTTTGGATCGGGTTTCACCTTTCTCTTTGAGTTGTTTTGCAATCCTTGGGTTTTTTACTTGAATTCAAAACTTTTATTTTGAAATATTTTCCGAAAAGGTTTAAACTTCAAAATTTCAGGGTTTTTATTAGTTCAAAAGGCTGTAAGCTGGTTTTCGAAATTTAGGAGTTTGTTGAAAACATTCTCATTTCGGGGTGTTTACAGATGCCCCTCTTTGGCATTGATCCAAATGTATTTGGATAATGTCAAAGAAGAAAACACCCCTTTTGTTTTTCTTCTTGGATCCTTTCTCGAGAATATCAATCATCCAAACTTTCTAAAAAAAACTTTTTCTTATGATAGGTAAGAGGAAATTTGCACCAAAGGGGACTTGGCCTGTTGTGGTTCTAGTCCTAATTGGGATCATGGGCTTGACGACCTTATGTCCATGCATGATCATGAGTGTGTGACATAGATGATATGCCGAAAAATGATTTTCTAGAGACCCTAATCATGCAATGATCGAACTTGGGAGGCTCATGAAGGCCAGTTGCCCCAAGTGAGCTGGTCTCATGTTGTTGATGTTCGGGGTTTTTCCAAATTTGATTTCGAAAGAGGAGAACCCTTTTAGCTTTAATCACAAGGATCTTAGCTTCTTGTGTTTCCCTTCACTTGAGTCTTAACACCCACTACTTTAGTAGAGGTTTTATAAGAAAAACCAGGAAACATTACAAAATTTATACGCCTTACCCAACAACGTCTAATTCTCAAACAAAATGAGACTCAAATAAGATCCTATTTTTACTCTAGGACTCTCCGAAATGAACCTTTTTCCATTGGGATAAATCATAGGGATATGGAAAAGAGTTATCACGATCCCTTCTAAAGCGTCCCGTAGTTTAAGGCAAAGAGACGGAAAATTTTCTCTTATGAGCTTTTGGGCAATTCTTTCTTTTTCTTTCATAGAGGGCTTCCCATTTTGGAGGATTTTTCTTTTCGTTTTTTCCTCTTTTTTCTTTTTCAATCAAGGAACTATTTTCTTTTTCCCATTTTTGCTTTCCTTTGGAAGGAGACTTTGGAGGGATTTTCATATCCTCTTTTTCTGCTTTTTGCCCAATTTTCCTTTTTTAGAGAAGAGAAGTGAAGAGGGGAGAGACTTATCCCAATGGTTTACTCGATTCATCTAAGATCACCCTATTTTAAAATAGCATGTACTACTTGAAAATATTTTGCTATGTTGAACAAGGCCCTCTTTTGTAAAATGAAGATTTTTGAAATGTAACCCATTGATTTTGAGAACTCTACTTTTCAAAGCATTATTTCCCTTATTCAGGGTTACACGATCCACCTTGGTTCCTCTTTCAAGAAGTTTAAAGGAGATCCCCTAAAAATATTTTTCAAAAGTATTTAGCTTAGACCCTACACATGGTATTTTTTTAAATATTGGGCGTCTATAGGGTCTGCTAAATTCCTACCCTCAACATTGATTAACCAATATGCATTGTTTGTAGTGGTTCCATGTACAACATAAGGGCCATCCCACTTGGGCCGCCACTTTCCAAGGGGGTGGGGGCCTCGGTGATGGATGGTCTTGAGCACGAGATCTCCCACTTTGAAGTGGTGAGCTTTCATGTGCTTATCATAATGTCGAGCTACCCTTTTCCTATATGCATGTGTGTGATCTATGGCAAGGAGCCTTTTTTCATCTAACATATCAAGTTCCATCATCCTAGTATGTTGCAGGGTTTCTAATGGAAGATCTAATGCAAGTGATGTATAGAATGAATGCAATTTTGTATTAATGGGAAGTATGACATTTGTACCATAGACCAACTCAAAAGGGGTGACATTTGTGGGTGTTCGGATGGAAGTTCTGTAAGCCCACAAGGCTTCATCGAGCTTCTCATGCCATGTCCTACCCTTCTCTAAGGTTTTCTCAATGATGCTTATGAGAGTTTTGTTTGTGGCTTCGGCCTGGCCGTTGCCTTGTGGATAATAGGGCGATGAGAAGTGTTGAGTTATGCCATATGTAGCGCACAACTTTTCCACCTTTTCGTTTTTGAATGGGGTGCCATTGTCGGACAATAGGTCTTTTGGAATTCCAAAACGGGCCAAGATATTTTTCTTGATGAATGCCACCACATGTTGTCCTTGGACATTAGCCAAGGATATAGCTTCAACCCATTTAGAAAAATATTCAGTGGCTGCTAGGATGAACCTATGTCCATTTGATGCATTTGGGGAGATTGGTCCTACGATGTCAAACGCCCACATAGTGAAAGGCCATGGGATGATAATGGAATGCAAGGTTGATGATGGGATATGAATGGCTTGTCCATGCACTTGACATGGGTGATATTTCCTAACATGATCATGACAATCTTGCTTGAGGGTGGACCAAAAATAACCGGCTCTAAGTATTTTCATGGCCATCATATTCGCATTGACATGCCCTCCACATTCTCCATCGTGGAATTCATGCATGATAGTCCTAGCCTCCTCAAGGTCTACACACCTTAACAAGATGCCAGTAAAATTCTTTTTGTAAAGAACTCGTCCCAAAATCACATATCGGGTTGAAATTTTTTGAATAAAATCTTTGTCCCTAGAAGAAGCAAATTCCAAAAATCCTCCATTTTCTAAAAAGTTTTTAATATCTTGAAACCAGGGTTTTTCCATGGAATTTTGGTCATTTTGGTAAATCTCCAAATCATGGGTGGATGGAGTAGGTGAGTGCCATATCTCTAAGGATCGGGTTCTCAAGGTGGGATCGACCCTTAGAGATGAGAGGGCATCTGCTATGGCGTTGTCCTCTCTACCTACGTGAGTGAGTGTACATGATTTGAAGGAATCGACGAGTTTGGTAGCCAATTCATGGTATGGAGTGAGTTTTTCATTTTTTACTTGTCAAATTTTCAAGACTTGGTTTATGACCAGTAAAGAATCTCCAAAGAGTTCGATGTATGATGCCCCTAGATTTTTCAAAATTTTCAAGCCTTGTATGAGTGCCTCATATTCGACTATATTATTGGAACATTCAAAATCTAGGCGAATAGCAATGGGAATCTCTCCTTTTTCAGGGGATATGAGGATGACTCTCACACCTGCCCCTCTTTGGTTTCTTGCCCCATCAAAGTGCATCTTCATACTTGGTTTTCATTCAAACAACTTGCTAAAACATGGTTTTGAAAACCATTTAAAAAGATGCCCTCATCGGGCATTTCATCAAGTATGGGATATGTCTCTTCCAAGGAGAACTCAGCCACATGATCAGTTAGGGCTTGTCCCTTAACGGAGGTCTGATGGTGAAATTTTAAATCATACTCCATTAAGAGGAGTTGTCATCTACCAAGCCTACCCGTGAGGATAGGTTTTTCAAATAAGTGCTTGATCGAATCAAGCCTAGACACTATCCATATCTCATGATCTAAGAAGTAGTGTGTAAACTTTTGGTAGGCCCATACCAATGCTAAGCACGTTTTCTCCATGGCTTGATAATTTCTTTCGTATGCCAATAGAGTTTTTGAAATGTAGTAAATAGCATACTCTTTATGGCCATCATCCTCATATTGGGCTAGTAAAGCACCCAATGCATTCGCATGCATGGAAATGTAAAGTAACAATGGTTTTCCTTGCTTTGGAGGTTTTAAAGTCAGAGAATTTACCAAATAGGTTTTTAATCTTTTGAAAGCCTTTTGACAATCATCGTCCCATACAAACTTCACCCCTTTTCTCAAAAGGTTGTTGAAAGGTTCTCATCTTGTTGCAAGGTTTGAAATAAACCTCCTAATTGATTGGAGGCGACCTTGGAGGCTTCGGATTTGGGTCAAGTTGGAGGACAGAGGCATATCTATGATGGCTTGACACTTAGAGGGGTCGACTTCAATGCCCCTTTGACTCACCATAAAGCCTAAAAGCTTACCCGATTCCGCTCCGAAGACACATTTTTGAGGGTTTAGTTTCACTTTGTAAAGCTTAAGCCTTTTGAAAACCTTTTGCAAAGATTCGATGTGTGTGCATCGGGTTTTTGATTTTACCAAAAGATCATCCACATATACTTCCAAGAGCTTATGAATTTGATCATGGAAAATAGTAGTCATAGCTCTTTGGTATGTGGTACCGGCGTTTTTCAATCCAAATGGCATAACTGTGTAACAGTATGTGCCCCAAGGTGTAGTAAAAGCAGTCTTAGCCTGATCTTTTAGTGCTAACTTGATTTGATTATAACCTGAGTAGCCATCCATAAAAGAAAATATTTCATGATTCGTAGTGCTATCCACTATCAAATCAATGTTTGGTAAAGGAAAATTATCTTTTGGAGTGGCTTTGTTCAAATTTCTAAAATCGATGCAAATCCAAATTTTTCCATTGGATTTTCGAACTACAAATATATTTGAAAGCCAACCAGAGTAAGCAATGGGTTTTACAAATCCGGCCTTTAAAAGTTCTTCCAAATCCTCTTTTACTTGAGAGTGGATATTTGGATGGATTTTCCTAAGCTTTTGCTTTATAGGTCTAACATCTTGTTCTAGGAGAAGACAATGTTCTACAATTTTTGGGTCTAGACCCGGCATGTCTTCGTAGATCCATGCAAATACATCTATGTAGGTCTTCAAGAATGCAATGAATGATGCTTTTTCTTGCTCATGCAAATATGTGCCTATCTTAACATGCTTAAGATTAGACTCACTCCCTAGGTTGATTTCTACAAAATCCCCTCCTACGGAATTCAAAGGTTTTTCCAAGTCAAGGATTTTATGAAACTTGGGAAGCTCGGAAGCTTGATCCTCCTCAGTGAAGAGGGGAGCCTCCTCCTTGCTTTGATCATTCTCGAGAATTCTAGGTCCTAGGGAAGTTTGAGGCAAAGCATGGGTTTCAAAAACACATGGTTTTGGTTTTTGGATTTTTGCAAGTTTTGAAGAATTTGGGCCTTTTACAAAGACAATTTTTTCTTCAAATTTTTCAATTTTTTTGGCTTTTTCAAAATAGATATCAGGAGCTGGTATATACAGAACCTTGTTTTTGGTATTTTCAAGTTTTTCAATTTCTTTGGTCTTTTGTAAGGAAATGACAGGAGGAGAAATGCAAATCACACTTTTTTGGATTTTTCAAAATTTTCTAATGTTTTTGAGTTTTGAGGTTTTTTCAATTGTTTTTGGATTTTGAGAATATGTAATTTTTTTTATTTTTGGTTGCGGAGAGGTCTTCCATCATACCTACAAAGAAAACACCATGAATTAGTCTCTAAATAAGAGGTCTAAGTCATAGGTTTCGGTTTTAGGAGGTTCTAGGGTACCCTTGACCCAAGTGGTCGTAGGTGGTGGCTCAGGAGGAATGGATGGAGTGTAGCCTATCCCATGCCGGTTCTGATTTGGATTTGGTAAGATGGGCTCTAAGCAACCTCTATTTTGATTTCCTAAACTTTGATAGGGCATGTATCCCATGTTTAACATAATGTTCCAAGGCTTTTTTTGTTTTGAAATTTTTTTGTAAAGTGGATAGCCTTGGAACTTGGTGTCATCCATGTCATTCTCAAATGCTTTCTTGTTTAGGGACTTGGGGAGGATTCGAGCCTTGGTTTTACCTAGGATGGTTATGGTCTTGGGCGGGTAAGCTTTGGGTGCCCCTTGATATGCACTATATCCTTAGGTTTTTCCCGGTTGCACTTAGATGATTCTACCAATGGTTTTTCTAGTTTGGATTCGCAGGTTTGATGGCTTGACAAGCAAGGGAAGTTTTGAACTCCCTTAAGCTGGGGGTGGTTTTCTCCTAGAATTACCATAATTTGGCTTTCATAGGGGATCTTGACACACTCATAGAAGGTGGATGGCACGGCCCAAAGGCTATGTATTCATGGTCGTCCTAGGAGTAGGTTGTAATGGGGGTGTATGTCTAAAACATGGAACACCCCTGCATAGGTAATACCCCCTATTTCTATGGTAACTCTACGGCTCCTAAAGGTTTGGATGCATTTTCATCGTATCCTGTGATAATGATGGGGCTTGCATTCACAGAGGTCAAGGAGACTCCGATTTGACAGGCTACGTGTAATGGAAGGATGTTTAGACCTCCTCCCCCATCAACCAAACACCTGTTTAGAGGATGGTGATTCAATACCACCTCTATATGCAAGGCTTGGTTATGGGTTTGGTATGATCGTTCTAGCTCATCCTCCGAGAACACAATAGGGGTTTTAGCACAGATAGGTGCGACTAGGAAGGACAGGAACTCAGGGGTTATAGTCGAGTTAACCTTGGCTCTTTCTAAGATTTTTTCTAAGACCTATCTATGCCTAGAGGAAGTTTGGATTAGTTCTAGGATAGACATATTTATAGGGATCTTGAAAAGATGCGTTTTAAAATCATATGGGGTTAACACATTTTTTCCTTTGTCCATGACCTGAGATGCTTTGGGAATGCATGATTTTGAAGGGTCGGGAATAATGACCACTTCTTTAGTAGCATCTTTGGCTAGATGTGGGGTTGATAGATCCTTTTGGACCTGGTCACCTCGCCCACACCTTCCCTAAGGCACGTTCCTATGTTGGCTCTAATTTTGTGCTTTAGAGCACCCCAAATTTCTAAAATGGCTCTAGCCGGGGGCAGGACTCTAAGAGCTCCCCGGATCACTACTTGCTTGGCTTTTTTTATTACGATGAGACAAGGTAGTGTGTGACAAGTAGTGGAATCCATATGCAATGCATGCTCCAAACCATTTAAGGAAGATGAGAAAACACATACCTCTTTTTCCTTTCCACTTATGCTTGCGTGGTTAGGCAAGGGCTCTTTAAGAACGGCTTGGGCAGGCTCTGGTTCCGTGGTGACCTAGAACCGGCCCTCCTCTATCAAGTCCTCGATTTTATTCAAAAGGGAGTAACATTTATTTGTATCATGACCCTTCAGTCAATGATACTTACAAAATTTGTTCAAAAATTTCCCTTTTAGGGGTGTCTCCTCAGGAATCTCGGAGAATGTTACCATTCCTTGGGCGAGTAGGAGGTCGAGGACCTCCGAGATGGGCTACCCCAATGGGGTATACTCACTCCCTCTTTTCAAATGTTTTTTGAATTTTTTTTCTAATTTTTGGTTCATTCTTCTTTGAAGTGTCGTCCGGGTTCGTTTCCACTCGGACATTAGTAATTTTTTGGGGTTTTGCCCCATTGTCCGTAGTGGATAGCCCGTAAATCCTGGGTTTTTCAAATCATGGTTTTTGAAGCACTTTTCCTTTCCATAAGTCATCGTAGACCCCATTTTTCATATTTGTTTCGAAGAGGAAAGCCTTTTTAATTAACTTATGGAAGGTTGAAATTTCATGTAAAGAAAGAAGTATTTTCAACTCCGTTTTAAAATTGCCAAGGATGAGCATTACTACACATCCTTCGGAGATGGGCTCTCTCACTTGCCCTAGGAGGGACCCCCATCGAATGATGAATGCATGTGCATCCTTGTTCGATACTTGTTTTGTGTCCCTAAGGGTATTCAAAGTGGGGGTCACTTCCACGTTGTGGGAAAACCTTTGCATAAAGCTATTCGCCAACTCTTCAAAAGTTGCGAACTGGCTTAGGTCATAGGAAGCGAGTCATTTTGAAGCAGTTCCCTTGAGGGACAGGGAGAACCAATATATCCATTTGGCAGAGTCCTTTTTCTTTTTGTGGGCTCTGCGAGAAAAGAGTTGCAGGTGGGATCTAGGATTCCCCCGTGCCATCATATCGATGGAAGTTCGGTATATCTGTAAACACCCCGAATTTTCCAAAAAATCAAAAACTCTCAAAAATACAAAAAAGCTCGTTTGAGCCAAAACGACAACCTGTTTTAAAATGTGAAAATAGGTACAAAAGGCAAAAGAAAAACCCAGGCAAGAAGAGGATTCGAGCCCAGAATTTCAGAAGCCACCCCCTGTTCAAAAACGGAAGAAAAAAGAGCCCGTTTGGAGAAAAGCCCGACAGAAGGGTAAAAATGTAATTTGGGTCAAAGAAAAAGCACAAAGCAGCTCCAAAATGCAGAAAGAAGCCCAGTACCTGAGGAAGTCGACAGAAGTCCGAAACACGTCCCGTCAGAATGAAGAACGGAATCCGTTCGGCAATCTGAGTTCGATATCAATAGGAACCGGCCAAAAACCAAAACGGTGGACTGAAACAAACGCCGAAAAAGTCCTGAAAAGCAGAACACTGGTTGGAAGAAAGACTTGGGGAAGACCCAGGCCAGAGTTGGGCATTCGATGAATCGAAGCCCGCTTGAAACCGACGGTGAAAAGCACTAGAAAGGACCAAAAAACCAAGGAGTAGAAGAAAAATCTGGATTGGGTCTGAACCCAAAAATATCCAGATCCAGATCCAAATTGTGTTTGGATTGGATATGGATCTCAAAAATCCAATATCTGAGATCCAAACCCAAATAAATATTTAGACTGGATTTGGATCTCAAAATATCCGAGATCCACGATCCAGATCCACATTGAGTTTGGATTGGATCCGGATAGCCATACCCAAATCCAAGACCCAAGATCCATATCCAAGTTGAAAGTCTATAAAAGGACGTGAGGGGCTGATTCACAAGGGGCTGTAAAAATGTTTTTGTTTCACGTCTTTGCTTGGGTTGGAGAGAGAGAGAGAGAGGGAAAAGTCAACAAAGGGGGCTACTTTCCCCCTTTGCCTTTTGTAATATGTGGGCTAGTTTTGTAAGCCAAGAAGCTTCTCCATTTCACGCCAAGTATTGTTTGCTGCCCAAGTAGATCCGGCAACCACGAATGGTCCATCGTTGTGAAGAAAGGATGCATGGAAAACACTAAAACCGTGGCCAAGCTGAGTCCCTAGAACCCATCAAAGCCATTCTATCCTTTTGCCCCTCTAAAACCACCTAACTATCTTGAGAAAACCCAATAAGGTTCGACCAAACACATGCTGGCCGAATTTTGCAAAACTACCTAGACTCTACCCAAAAATCGTCCCACCCAAACCCATACCAAGCTCGGCCAATAGCTGGCCGAGCTCACCCTAGGTCAGTCCTAGTGAGTCCCTAATACCAAACTAAATCAAACCCATATTGCCCCAGCTCGGCCACCCTTGGCCGAGCCATTCCCTTTAGCCATTTCATCCCAAAATCTCAACCTAAACTAAACCCAAGCCTCCCAGCTCGGCCACCCTTAGCCGAGACATTTCTTTTAGCGACCTCACCCCAAGACCTAACCTAGACTAACCCTAATACTTGTCCAGCTCGGCCACCCTTGGCCGAGCCATTCCTTTAGGACTCACCCTAGGACTATCTCCAAAACATCAAACAAGCTCGGCCACCACTTGGCCTAGCATTCCTTTAGGACCCTTCCTAAATCCACACTAGGATCCTCACCAAACTCGAACCCTAGCTGGTCGCCCATAACCTTAGGATTTAGACTCAAACCTACCTAAGCCCCTCACCTTAGATCCCCTACACCTTGCCTTAGGCTCGATCGAATCCCACCCAAAACTTCACGCATCGGATCGGTTCATAGCGAGAGGACCATCCATCGGTTATATCCAAGGTCGGATCCCACTGATAAAGAAAAGCCCGAGCAGGCGACGTGTAAGTGCTCGAACTTGACTATCTTACATTACTTCAATTCGATATGGGGTTGTAATAATGGAGCTTGTCTCCCCCCGAATGTAATATATGTGCAAAATACACACACGTACACTCGAGCCTTTCCGCTCTTATCTGCACACCTTTGCACACAAACGGGCCTCAACAGCCCATAGGATATAGCCCTATTTATATACATTCAACTGGGTTTTAAGGTTCAAGTCGTGTGAGTTGTCTTTCATTTTATACACTCAAAGCACTCACTCACATTGAGCCTTTCCGCTCTTACGTATATATACGTATTTCCCTTCCATCTGGGTTTTAAATTCAAGTTGCGTGAGTTGCCTTTCAATTTATACACTCAAAGCACTCACCCCACAATTGAGCCTTCTCGCTCTTATATATATCTATATCTTCCTTCTGTTGTGTTTTACGGTTCAGTTGCGTGTGTTGCATTTCAATTTATACACAACACCCACGCACACATTGAGCCTTTTCGCTCTTAAGATATAGATATATTTAAATTTCTGCAATTTACATTCAAGTCGTGTGAGTTGCATTCAATTTGGGTTTTCCCTTCTGCTAAGTCTTTCAATTTCGCGTTTTAAGGTTCAGTTGTGTGAGTTGCATTGCATACTCGCCATACTCGAGCTAGAGTGCATACCTGCATCAAATAAAACCTGAACAAATCGTGCAAACATGCCTAAGTGGTTGAAACTGAAAGACTTAGGGTCGCCCAAAGCCCAGTAAAAGCAAAAACTCGCCAAGTGCGTGATTTCCAAAGTTTTCAAACACCTGATCATTCAAAAATCGAATTTGAGTTTAACTTGTTCAAACGAAGTCTCTAAGCGTACAGACTGACCCTTGCGCGTCGGTGCAAGAAGGTCTGCGACGTAAAGATCCCGCTTGCCTACAATCGCCTTTCAAAAGTCAGATATTTCAAAACATACTTCGCTAGTTTGAGTAAGCTAGCTGGCACGCCCTAAAAGCGAACGTAGATTGCGAAAAGATTCGCTCCAGGCCTAAGAAACCCGGAGTCGAGGATTTTCCGTGTCTACAATATCGTCATCACTATCTGTTTGGTAATCTGAAGGAAGAAAGTTAGATAGGGCATACAATCTCTTTTCTTTGTTTTGGCCTCTCAACAGTTGTTGGAGGGCTTTTCGATCCTTCATTGTGAAGGATTCGTGATATTGGTTCCCCTCCATGACGGAGGTTTCTTTGGGCCTTTGTGACTTGCTCAGCTTTTTCTTAGCCTTGGCGGGTTCGCCATGAGACGAGCAAGACTCGGCCGCCTCGGCCAACTAGCTAATGGCGATAATCCTTGCTTTGAATTCCTTTCGCAAGTCTTCGAGCTCTTCACTTTTGTTTTTGAAAGTTATTTTTGAAAATTTTTTGGAAAAGGAACTTGATGAGCACGAGACTCTACTAGACACTTCATTGGAGTCTGAACTTGACATGACTCAATTTTTTTGGAAATCCTATATGTGAAAAAGGCAAAAAGTTAAACACTTTTCCTTGAATTTTTTTTGAAGTTTTTGAATTGTGAATTGAAGTTCGCTTAAGACCCGAGTCCCACCGAGCGTGCCAATTTTGTAAACATGAAAATTTCCACTCCCAAGTTAGAAAACTCGAAGTGAACCTTTTCATGCCTATGCTTGCGCGAGCGTGCCAGCTAGCTTAAACTAGCGAAGATTTTTGAAATAGTTTTCTGACTTTGGCGATTGTAGGCAAGCGGACTCTTTTCGCTTTAAACCTTCTTGAACCGATACTCAAGGGTCACTTTAAGTGCTTAGGAACTTCAATTTTCGAACAATTTTGACTTCAAACGACAAGTGTTTCGACGAATTCGGGTTTGTGCCTTTTTCCCTTTTTATTATGACGGTTGGATGACCCTAAGTTCTTGCGAGTTTTATTTGTTTAGGCCTGATATGTGTGTGGAATGTGTGGCCTAATTTCAGCGTGTTTTGAGCGATCGTTCGAGAGCTTTTGAAGCGATGAGCGAATGTAGGGATGCTAGAAATCTTTTTGGGTTTTGAAAATGGTGATGCGAACTCACCCAAATTAAAATTACACCCACACTCCTTTCATGAAAGTAAACTCACACGAATTGAAAGTGCAGACCCTCTACTTTTACGAAAGTAAACTCACGCGAATTTAAGTGCAACTCACTCGACTTTCACGAAAGTAAACCCACGCGAATTTAAGTGCAACTCACGTGAATTTAAGTGCAACTCACTCGACTTTCACAAAAGTAAACTCACGCAAATTGAAATATATATATTTAGCTTAAGAGAGCGAAATGGCTCGAGTTCTCGTGGGTGTACTCATGTTCAATCCAACAGTTTAAGAGTGAAAAGGCTCAAGTGCTCCTGGGTGTAAAGAGCGAAAAGGCTCGAGTGCACGTGTGTGTGATTGTGTTCATCCAACAGTTCAAAAGCGAAAAGGCTCAAGTGCTTGTGGGTGCGATCGTGTTAATGCACAAATATTACAACCCGGGGAGAGACTTCGCTCCATTACTACAACCCCGTTCCAAATTAAATTTAATGAAAAAAAGCGGTTTAAAACCAAAATTAAAAGTACTTACGAGTTTTTCCGTTCGATTTAGTCTCTTGTGCATAGCCCCTTTCGCTTCAATGGGTCGAACTCGTGGTTCGGTCAGGTGGTCCACCGGGTCCTCCAAGTGGGTGGTTTGGCTAAGTCAAACCAGCCTGGTCCTATTGGTGTTCATGGCACCTTCTCAATCTCCTCCCGCCACAGAACTTCTTTCACAAAAATTACGAAGGAAATATAGCACTCATCCTAAATGCGTTCCAAACATGAGTGTTCATCTCCAGTAAAAAAAAACTAATCAAATGGTAGAAGTATTAAGCCACCAACAACTACAGAAGGAACTTGCCAAACGAGAGAAGGAAAAAGGAATGGCATTTTCCATCACGCCGTTTTCAGGCTATCGCTTCACACACTGTTGAAACAGGAAAGAGACGATCTTCTAGCAGTAAGATCCAGTCGCAATTGGGCATGTAACACTAGTGATCTTTATACCATAAAATAGAGAAAAGACGCAATGCGAGTTGTGAGTCAAAACTTAAAACCAAATGCCGCAGGAACCACTGTCATGCCAGAACATGGTAGATGAAATGGCCATAAAAGCCCCAACATCAAAGGAAATAGTTAAGCAAGATACTCGAATTACTTCGATTGATAGAAATGCCCAACTGCAAACACTTCTCTTTCTCTTCCAAGCGTGAAACTCAAGATCCTTGTGGAAGAGCCAAAACAAAGGCCAAAAGTACCAAACTTCGTGGCTCTCTTGCCTGGCCCAAATCAGAAAGCACTTGAGGAGGCCCAAAACATCGTCGAAAGGAGGGACGTATCAGTATATTCACCAATTCGCTTTGGGAGATAAACTAAATCCTTTGGGCTAAAGCAACAATTTTCGAAGATGGACGATGCATTCCAATAAAAATGAGTCAGTCGTCTTATCACTCTGAACCTTCATCAAACTCATCAGCAGAAAAGCCCAAGATTTATCGGTTTACACCAAAATACGAAATATTTGATTTCCCTCAGTTTGATCCCTCTAAAGCTCTTCCCTACGATTTCTCACACGATCGTCTAGTCACCCACGACGATCCACATTCGCCAAGAAAAGCGGAATTTCTACACCGAGCCAAGAAAAGCAGAATTTCTACACCGAATCCGAGTTGCTTTCGGCTATCAAGCTGCTATTTTAACCTCAGGAATTTTGTTCTTAGTCCTTCTCTGCTCGGGTGCAAACTCACGATATAAGTGGAGAGTGAAGAGATGCTCCTCTGCAGGCTTCTAGAGAGAGATAGGTGTCCCAGTCGTCTTCTAGCTTGCGTCTGGTTTTGAGCTTCCCCTTCTCACGGTCCTTCCTCTCCTCAAGGCTCGCACACTCCCTTCGAGGCCTTTTTTTTTAGAATGTTCCAAGGCCTCTCACGTGAACCCCCTTGGCCCTATTTATACGCCAAGGGGGGGTTATTTGGATCGTGTCTGGATCCTAGGATCCAACCCGATCCAATCTCTCATGGGATCTGGATCTGGATCTTTTGGTCCAGATCCAATCAAACTTTTTTTCTTTTTTTGAGTCATTTTTTTGGTGTATGAAATGGACGTTTTTTTAGCGGGCTTCGATTCCTCGGTAACTCGATTTCAACCTGGGTTTTTTCCAACTTCTTTTACCGGCCGATGTTTTGCTTTTTAGGACTTTTTGATGTTTGATTTGATCCGTTTAGGCTCGTTTTGGATGAGGTCGATCTCATGTTTTCCAACGAACTCTGATTTTCATTTTGACAGGCCTGGTCTTTGATTTCTAATGGCGTCATCAAGGTCTTGGCTTCTTTTTGCTTTTTGGAGCTGAATTTGATTTAAAATGGATGCCAGTTTCGATCTTCTGCCTCCTTTTTATCCGGATGGGCTGGGCCTCTCCTTCACTTTTTGACCCGATCTTGAGTTGGATTTTGGATCGGGTTTCACCTGTCTGTTTGAGCTATTTTGCAATCCTTGGGTTTTTCACTTGAATTCAAAACTTTTATTTTGAAATATTTTTAAAAAAGGTTTAAACTTCAAAACTTTAGGGTTTTTATAAGTTCAAAAGGTTTTGAGCTGGTTTTCAAAATTCAGGAGTTTGTTGAAAACATTCCCATTTCGGGGTGTTTACAATTGCCTGCTTGAAAGTGATAGGACCAATCTTGTCATTAAAAGTAACAAAGTCACTTTCAAAGTCTTTTGATATCCTATGTCGTTTACTTCTCATTCGTTCAGTTATTTTCCCAGAGTCATTTGATCTGAAAACAACATAATGGGTCATCCCTACATTTGTCATTCTTTCCACAAGATCAAGAATGAAAATAGTTGTAGGTTTATAATCTCTATGAGATACACTTTGGGGAACTCAGTCTTCATAAGAAACGCATTGTCAAAGAATATATTATTACAAAACTCAACTATTGTATTAACATCTATGCAAGAAACATCATATCTAATGATCAATAATTTTTATACATAGCTTGTATCTATGTAACCCATAAATATAACATCCACTATTTTAGGTCTCCATTTCTTTCTCATGTGTTCAAGATTGAGTACTTTCGCAAGACAACCCTACACTTTGAAATATTTGAGATTTGTCTTTCGATCCTTCTAAAGCTCAAATATATTGGCAACTCTATTCAAAATATTGCAAGCCCTATTCAAAGCTTTTCACCACATGTGGGTAGGTAACCCAAAACTTTGAAGAAAAACATTAAATATATCACAAACAGTTCTATTCTTTTGTTTAGCTATCCCATTAGATTGATAAAAATACCGAGCAGTAACCTTATGAACAATATTGTTGTTTTGACAGTATTCTTGAAAAAGTTTTGAAGTATATTCTATCTTAAAAAAGGTTTGAGGTATAATCTTCTCTCCTATCATACCTTAATCATTTAAGTATCTTACTTGTTTGAGTTTGTGCTTCATTTCTAAATATTTAAATTTTTTCTAAAGTTTTATCTTTAGTTTTAAGCAAGTAAATATAATAATATTTATTATAATCATTAATATACGTGATAAATATCTTTTGTTATCCCTTGTAGTCATTCTATTAAATTTATAAATAGGAGTGTGCAACAAATCCAAAATCTCGGATTTTGTTTTAACCATATGAAAAAATTTTGTAGGTTGCTTCGCTTGCATACATATACCACATTTATATTTTCTATTTATGACAATATTAGGGATAAGGTTTATGTTCATTATTCTTTTTATTGAATCAAAGTTTACATGTCCTAACCTTGCATGCCATACATCAGATGATTAAATGTTATACATAGAAGAAGAAGAGACTTTATTAACATTAAAATTCATATAAGAACCAACAATTGGTTCTATATGAATATTAAATAGATCTTCAACATCACATAAATAGCCCTTCCCAAAGAAACACCATATATTAAGTCGTGTAGTTACAACTTTTTACATTTGCAATCTAACCTTAATCCCTCCCTAACTAAAGTAGGACTATTAAGAATATTTTGGCGAATCATTGGAATGTATCTAACTCCCTCAAAAGTTAAAATATTTCTCGAAGAAAACTTCAAGTCTACATGTCCTTCACCCTTGACTTCAAAAGTTTAATGATTCCCTAATATCACAAGTCTATCCCAAATGGCCTGGTAAGACAAACAAAGACTGGTTAACAAAAACATGCATATTAGTCTAATATCTTGAATATAGTATTATGGCTCAAAACTAGAAAGAAGATAGGGTTTAAAGGATAGATACCCGTCATTAGCAAGTGCAATGGTTACCACAACGTTCACCAAAGCTCCTTCACATGTTGTAAGTTTGTTGGCTTTCTTTGAGCGATAATCCATCGCCCAATGTCTAAAACCTAACCACAAAGTCATCATAGCAGTTAAATACTTTTCAAGATTGAGGTCTAGAGTATTTTATTTTTGATCCAAAGAGCCCACAAATCTTTTGTTGACGTGCAAGGAGAAGAACTATAAACATTGAATAAAATATTTGACTATGCCAATAATATACTACAACGGTATAATGTTTTGTTCTCCTTCCACTCAACAATTTTATTCAAGCTTTTTGGGTTAGTATCATCAAGTTGGGGACAATCTGACTCGATATATAAGTACAACCTTAACACAGTTAACCAAAATTTTATACATTGTTGCCAGTATTTAAATTGTGGACAAAAAGACTTTTTTGACATCAAGGTCAAATAAACCTAAGGTCAGAGGGTTGCAGTGATAGACATGTTTAATACAAAAAAGGATTATTTCTCTAAGATTGTTAGAAAAATCTATAAAAATACATGTATAATAAATCAATATCCAACAATTATAAACATACCCCAATCAACAACAATTGAACTTCAAAAGTAAGCCATGAACAATCCATATGGAAAACAAAAGCAAAATAATAATAAGAAAAGGAATTTACCTATGCATGCATGCACACATTCGTCAAAGGGTCATTCATGCATGATCATCCTAGCACTAGGTGATTTTCTTGTTAAATCCCCTTTGGCTAAGATCCCCTCCTTCACAAAAATAAATCCAAAAAATAAATGCTATAAAATAAGGGAGAAATCCATTATCCAAATAAATTTAGATTAATATCAAAGAGGGGCATCTGTAAACACCCTAAAATATTTTCAAAAATAAAATCAAGCATGTTTTAAAATTTTCAAAACAGATTTAGGTTTGTTTTAATTTCACAATTTGAACATAGCTTATGAATTTCATAAAATACCAGAAATACAACATTTTTAAATGTTTTTAAAACTTGAAGTTACAAAATTAAGTTTTGAAAGTTAAAAGGGGTTGATTTGATCAAAGATGAAATAAAGCCTGGGTCAAAAGAGGATAAGGATAAATTTGCAAAAGCCATGCCAGGGATTTAGGATGAAGGAATGGGTCAAGGCACGATCGACCATCCAAAACCGATCTCAAGGCCAAAGCAAGGTCGAATGAAGCATCCCAAAGCAGAAGGAAGCCTAAATCAAGTAAAGGATTCAAAGTCCAATTCAATTCAGGGACAAGTTACAAATCCATTCAAAATGAAGACTTAATTCAAATCAAAAGGTCATGCCAACCTAGCCCAAGTCAGCTAGGCTGATCAAGTCCAACATGAAGGTGTGTGTTCGACCAAAGTAAGTCAAAATAAGGCCAATGCAATGGCCAAAAGACTAATACAAAGACCACGCCCATGCACCAAGTGTAGACTAAAGCTGTACCAACCTAGCCCAAGTCAGCTAGGCCAAGTCAAGAACATAGCCTAAGATCAAGAAGTTGCATTTGTATACAATCAAAGGCTCGACTAAGGACATAACCAAGGTTGAATCAAGTGGGGCATCAAAGAATCCAAGGCTAAAACACGGGCTGTACTTAGCCAACAAGTCAAGGCCACGACTGAGTCAAAGTGGCCGACTTCATGCATTCAAGTGGCTAAGGAATGACCACAAGGCAAGCTGCAATTCCACCATGGGCTGGACCAAACCAAGCCACTCCCAATCGGGTTTGCACCAAGGGCTGCACCAAACTGAGCTGTGCCTATCCTTCACCACACGGGGCTAGACTTACCTTGACCTAGGGGGACCACCATGAGTCCCATGTGAAGCCATGGGACCAGTAACTCTCTTGGTGGGTTGGATAAAGCATTGGGCCAAGAACAAACCCACGCCCAACTCGAGTTCACTTGAAGGCTATAAATAGAGGCCTTGGGGCTGGGTTCAAGGCATTGAAGGAGCCTTGGAGAGAGCATAGAGAGTGGAGAAAATTAGCAACAAGAGAGGGGGAGAAAGAGAGAGAGAGAGAGAGTGTGGAGAAAATTTGCACCAAGAGAGGGGGAGAAAGAGAGAGAGAGGAGGAGAAAAGAGAGAGAGAGAGAGAGACAAAGGAAGAAGAAGAAGTTTGGAGGTGTTGTCCACCCCAAACAGTGTTCATCCTTTGCCAAGGAGTCCTCCAATTAAGGTCGATTTCTTTCCTCTTCTTTGCTTTGATCTCTTCTTTACTTTCATTCAATTAAAAGGGTTATAATTAAGGAGCAGCTGACTCCATTTATTGATGTAATAGATAGATATTATGCTGCCCAAAGTTCGTTTGATTCATGCCTATTATGTGTTTGATTTAAAGTTCCTTCTACCCCTTTATATGATATAATCTCTTATATCTCCTAATACCCTCTATGCTTAAGCTATAGATATATTTTACTTTATTTCCTTCAATCATTTACCTTTTGATTGCTATGAATTAACTTTTACATTCGGATGGAATGCATTCATACACGTTTTAAAACCTGAAAACTTGTTTTTTACATCCTCCACACGTCCGGTGTTTTATTTTTAATTCCTTGCTCTATACTCCAAATGTTCTAAAACTTTGCACACCCAACTTACACACATAGACTCACTTTTGTTAAAATTTTTAAGAATTTTAGGCCCGTGTAACCACGTAAATAAAATCGAAACAGATCATTAAAATCAGAACAAAACTTGTGAAACCCCTATTTCCTGCAATAGAGTTTGAGTTATCATCCCATAACTTTGTCTGCTTTGAACCAATTTTATTGAAACTGGTCTCATTGGAAATCTGATATTCATAGCTTTCTAATAAGACTAAGTTCATAAAGATCAGAGGTTTGTGCACCGAGATACAGACATTTTACTAGACCTCTATATTTCTATTACAGAACTATCCCAAATGTCTAAGCAAGGGTTAATATCTCATTTAATTGTACACATTCATAGTACATAAAATCAAAATAAAACTAGTTCCTGAATTTTACTACAAAATTTTCATGATTTTTGGAGATTCATAAGGTATCAAGAAAAATCTGGGAATAAGTTCTAAAAACAAAACCAATTTCTATTTTTCAGAATTATGAAATTTCTTCTTCCATAAACCAAGTGCACAAGTTTGGCTGATTTAGTGACAATTGAAAGTAAATTTTAAAAATACATCAGACTTAAAACAAATCCTCAAAGCATCTAGGCTAACCCTTGAGCGTCAGTGCAAGAAGGCCTAAGTCGAAAAGATCTCACTTATCCACAATCGCCATTAAAGTCAAAAAATCATCTTTGTTAGTTTGAGTAGCACGCTCGCGCACGTCGTAGTGTTGTGAAAAATTATTTCAAGTCTCTACATAGACTTCAGAGTAAATTTCCACATCTACAATATGTCAATGGGATACCTCTTTTTTCTAAAGTTCTCCAAAGAACCTTCCTCGGTACCCTATCTTAAGCTTTTTCTAGGTCAATAAATATCATGTGAAAGTCTTTCTTTTTTGCTCTAAAATGTTCCACAAGACGTCTCAAAAGGTGAATCGCTTCAACAATAGATCTGTTTGGCATGAATCCAAATTGGTTCTCTATTGTACTTGATACTTGTATTAACCTACGTTCGATAATTCTTTCCCACAATTTCATAGTATGGCTCATTAACTTGATACCCCGATAATTCGTACAATTCTGAATGTCTCCCTTGTTCTTATATATAGGTATAAGTGTACTCGCTCTCTATTCCTTAGGGATCTTTTGGTTTCTCTATATTTCATTAAATAGTCTTATGAGTCAAGCTACTTAACCATTAGATCAAAAGTTTTCTATGCAAAAAGATAAGCTGAACACAATTCTCATGCCCAGACCCTATCAGGCCAACACAACGCACACGTGTGTGGTCTAGCATGTCCTCCCCAAGCTCTTTGAACTAAGGTTCATGACCTGCCAACTATATGAAATGACATGTGTGTTTGTCTCATTCTTCAACATGGGACTAAACTTTGTCTCCTCTTGGTCATTACATACACAAGTCCCTCACATGTGACTTTTTTATACTTTAAGACTTTCACATGTATCAATTGAATACCTAGGGATACCAACATGAATTAAATGTTATTAATACAAATGGGTTTAATTAACCCAACTTAATTAGCATTAAATCCAACACTTTGTTCATCAACTTCACTATTCATTCTATTTTTCCTTATGGCATATGGCTTCAATCGTAACATTGTCTTGAGTAATGTAACATTGTCTTGAGTGACTAGAGTGTCATATATTTTGCTATTTATGAGGTAGAAACTTGAGTAATATAACAACTATGTACTACTTTATTCCATCGGTTCCTTCATTTGTCATGTATCCATTAGTCTTCCATGGAACTGAATGTGACACTGGTTGATTTAAAAACATAGACGCTTCGAAATCAATCAAATTTGAGAGATGTATTCCGTTTCACTTATGGAGCTCTTGAATCTGAATTAGCTATATTTAATTTGAGTTTAATTGGCAAAAGTTTAGAGATTTAAGATCCATCTCATGTGTTTTCAAATGTACTCACTTGATTCGTATTTTTAAATCACAAAGGAAAATTTTGAGTATTTATAGGTATCAATCAAGGCAAGGTGAGACTTGGTAGATGTCAAAGATGGAAATGCCAAAATTTGACTACTCACAAGAATTTAGTAGAAAATTGCCTTTGGACAATGTGAAATCTTTTATGAAACTTAGTATGAAAGCATGGCATTTGAGAGAAAATATGAGTGGGTCATATTATGGTCTGACCATAGTAAGGAGTGTTTTGTCGTGAGACATACCACGAATCGTATGTCTGACGAACTACAAGACAAAATGAGAGACTTTTCTTCTTCTTCTACTGCTGCTTTTTTCGAAAGAAATTAAATTTGTGAAAAAGATAACCAGTTTCATAAAGAAATTTTTAGGTTCACTCAAGAAAAGTTTGGCAAACATTCTTCAAAAACTCTCTCATGGCTCTTGAAAAGATATAAACTTTAGATATTTTAGAAAAATAAGCTTATTTTTATAAAATAATTTTCAAAATGACTAATTTCAAAATAGCATGAGAGTGGTGTCCTAAACCTTGTTATTGAATTATAGAAGAGCATGATGAGCCTCATCTCCAATCTTTCTCCCTCTTCTTTAGCAGTCACTGAAGGAGTGGTCGATATGTGATTGTCCTTGTGTCTTTTCTAAAGCATCCTCAAGGCACACCTAAAGGTAACTTCAGTTCTTTCTTGAGCATCTTATCAAACATAGCTCGAAACTTTGCTCGCTGGGACTGAAGAAAAGGTGAGGTTGACTCTCAATACTCGGGGTGATGGGAGTTAGACAACACATATTATGTGAACCTAACCAAACATGTAAATCCTAAAATACATAAAAACTTCAAAGAAAGTCTAGTGAATACATCCTAGTCATGAAAAAGAAAACAACAAAGATACAAGGAAGATGTATTGTGACTTCAACAAAATGTACCCTAGGTGGAGAGAATCCGTAGTGGACTCAAAAAGCTATAGTTATTATGTGAGACAACATCAAGTAAAAATATCTTGGTTGCAATACTAAAGGAGACTAATGCTAAATGGATTGATTCAACCTAAAAATGACTCAAAAGGAAAAAATTACTCGTGCTTGTAAGAAAATACATCTATAGCATGATTGTGAACCATGGAGATCGCTTTGTGGAAAATGGATTGTGAGGTGGATGCTCTCACTATTGATAGGGTGGATAGGTAGACTAAGTACCGATGTGGTAGGCAATGCCCCAAAGTGATACCATGGATGAGAGGAATAGACAAATGAGAGGGATAGACACATGATTGTAAGACAATGGATGAACATAGAAGTGTCATCCATTGTTTGAGGGTGTAGGTGAATGAAGCCATGTGGGATTGATAGATGGAGGGGACAAACTTAATGGATAAGTGATTCCTTAATCTGTCAAGACATCAAGGAAGTAGGTTTGTATTTTAATACAAGTAAATGAAAGAAATATATATATATATATATATATATATATCAAGAACAACACGCACATCCATTCTTTGAAGGTGATTATTTCTCATAATATTATTTTTAGATATTCATAAAATGTTTTTAAAAATTGGCCTCTTTTTATCAGAAACTTCATAAAATGAAATTCAGTTGAACATAGCATTTTCACTCAAATTATCTATATCAAAGTACTGATCTAGGAAAAAGAGTGCCAATTTTAGTTGTTAAATATTAATTTTTAAAATACCAAAAATGATCATGTAGTGACCCATGACCAAGCAAGCGGTTTGAGGCTCTCCAATCTAGAGGGACATGGATCCCTCCTCTAATGTGATGGACAAATACATAGCAATAACTACAAGAAAGATATTATAGTGAGACTCGTTGAGTCCCCCCTTCTTAAGTATCTCGAGTGTACCACAAATAAAAACTCAAAATGAGTGTACATGAGAATGAAACCTTTCTTTCTTTTCTTTTTCTTTTCAACTTTTTCCCTTTTTTTCTCTTTTTCTTTTATCTTTCTGTCTTTATTTTCTTTACCCTTTTTCTTTTACACATTTCTAGAATTTCATCATCAATAAAGTACAAGTACAAATAGTAATCTCCAAATCCATTACACATAGTAGGAACACTACATCACACACAAAAATTAAGTACTAGCTAGTTTGCAGTTTAAGATATCGCAAGGATAAATCTTTTTAGCTATTTAAATATCGACATATTTATACCAAAATGTAGGCATTGATCCTTTGCTAAATTTTTCAAAGATGGAAAATCAAGAACAAATTGTTTGGTCAAAAGAATTTCATTTGAATCAATTCTAGAACAAAAATAGGTCACCAGTTTGAAACCAAATCTGAAAATTCAAATCTTGCATAAGTGAAAGGACATGTACATATGCAAACATAGGTAAACATGAATACAAATGAATGTGTATAAACATGTAAAAAATGAGTATATACCAAGACATGCACTCGATCAACCATTTCTTTTCTGAATAAAATGGATGGATCGACTTTATGACTCAAACAAATTGAAGAAGGTCGGGATTTCTCTAACTTAGGCCCAAGTGACGGATGTGAATCATATATGGAGGACGTCAACATGAAAGACGAAGATGCATGAATCAAACAAGTCATGTAGATTTTTCTTTTCTTTATTTTTTAGGCCTTATTTGTTTTTAAAAATTTTCTCTTTTTTAGATTTTCTCAATTTTTGATTTTAGGATTTTCTCAAGCTTTTATTTTTATTTTAATAATAGTATACAACCAAGTTCTTGCGCTTACTTAGAAATTATGAGATATGCTAGGACCAATGTAGGTTTAAAGGGGTGGGAGCATGAGTATATCCATGAGGAATGTGGCCTTGAAACATATCTTCTGGACAAGAGAATGATGATCACAACCTCTTCTAACGTTTAGCTCATGTGGAAAATCAATTTATGGGAGAGTATTGCTCAGTACCCAAGTAGAAGGATCATGGAGTAGGCTGATGGTGTCCGTGAATGGTGGCGATTCTGGTGGTTGACCCTAAAAGTAGGAAAGTTGATTAGGTTGGACACCAGGGTGAGTGAAATCATATCCATCTACCTGGTAGGAGGTACAATGGGAATGATATGTTTTTTTCCTATATCGAGTACCTTTCATGCCCACCTATCCAAGTATCTTCACCCCCTAAGTGTCCAAGTCTTGAACCATTAACATCAAGCTTAGGATCTCCTCTAAAGACACCTTGATCCTCTCTAGACTATAGTCTAGGTTCTCATCTCTCTTCTTTAAACCATTTTTTAGATACTTATCCATCCCCTATAGATCATTTCCTAGAGATCCACGTATCTTCTTTGGATCATCATTCAGATACTTATCCATCTTCTTCGACCCCTGATTCCTATAGCACACTTTAAGAGTGTACTCCCTCCCAATTGCTTTGTAGGGGCAATAGTGTGATATAGTTTCCCTTTTTATTTTTCTTAAGAAATCTTTTAAGTTTCTATGCTATATTCTACATGAATGAGTTGGGGTGTTAGGATTCCGATAACCAGCATGAAACTTTTTCAGATTTATCTGCCATGGATTCTACAAATTATAAGTATTGTGTTGGGGTGTTCTCTCTTAGCGACGTACTGCATAGCCTGAATACAATGAAAAGTAAGCAAGGCCTCTACATCTTCTTTTAGATGTAGTGAATCAATTATAGAGAGGGTTCACACATCATGAATGGGTGTTCGTAAATAAGTTAGTCTCACTATATTGTCATTCAAATGTAGCAAACAAATTAGAGCGAGGGTCCTTGCATTTTTCAGAGAAAGATTCACATTTTATATTTATAAGAGACAAAGTGGGTTGGAGAGAAAATAAAGGAGATTAAGAATATAATTTTTAAATTATGGTACTTAGGAAAGAAAAATGATCGAAATAGAGTTGGTATTATTATAAATAAAGATTTAAAGAATAGTGTAGTAGACATGCAATGATATAGTGATTGAATTATGATAGTAAAATTAGTGTTACTTTAGAGGCTTTGAATAGAGTTTGTGTTTATGCACCCAAGTAGAATTAGAAGCTAATATAAAAAAAAGGCTTTTTGAGAAGAGTTAGGTATGGTAATTCAAAGAATTCTACAAAGGGAGATGATTTGTTTATGAGGAGACTTAAATGAATATGTCGGTAAAGATGCAGTAAGATATCAAGGTATTCATAAAGCTATATTTTTGAGGATATAAATGAGGAGGGTAGGGAGATTGAAAATTTTGATATGACTTTTCATCTCTTTATATCAAATACAATTTTCAAAAAATGAGATGAATATTTAATTACTTATAAGAGTGGCTTGTCACAAACACAAATTTATTATTTTTTATAGGAAAAAGTATACATCATGTTGTAAAGTTTGCAAGGTAATTATAGGAGAAAACTTAATTACTTAACATTAACTTTTAGTAATAGATTTGAAGGTAAAAAGTTGGACGAAGAAGAATAGAGTGTATAGAGCTATTCGGATTAGATGGTGAAACCTCAAATGTGAGAAAGAAGTTATATTTAAATATTAAATTCTTCAAAGAGATGCTTGAAATTATGTAGGTACACCTTCTGATATATGAAACAATATGAATAATTAGAGAAGTGACAAAAGATGTGTTAGGTGAATCTAAGGGAGGCATACCGGTATAAAAAGAAGCTTGGTGGTGGAGTAAAGTGATGCAAGATAAAATCAAGGCAAAGAATGCATGTTACAAGTTGTATTATGCGAAGAATACTAGTGAAACTTGAGAGGCTTATAAAAAAGCAAGAAAGAAAGTAGAAAAGATCAATAGTAAAGCAAAAGCCAAAATTTGGGAGGACTTATATAAAAATCTTAACTCAAAAAATGGTGAAAGAGATATTTTTAGGATATCTAAGGCTAGAGATAAGAAAACTAAGAATCTTACTTTTATTAGATGCATCAAAGATTAGGATGAGAAGATTCTAGTTGCAAATGATAATATTAAAAATAGATCAACAAATTATTTCTATAAGTTTTTTAATGAAAATAGTATTAGATTAGGAGAGTTAGCCAAATCAAAGAAGTATATAAACCACAATTTCTATCGGTATATTAAAAAATAAAGTAAAAAAAGGTCTTAATTATATGAAGGTTGGTAAATTTGTATGACTATACAATATTACAATAGAAGTATGGAAAATCATAAGAGAGATGTGACTCACTTGGCTCATAAGACTATTTAAAGAAATATGAAGAACCCAAAAGATGCTTGAGGAATGGAGAGCGAGTATAGTTCTATCCATATATAAGAACAAGAGAGATTCAGAATTGCTTGAATTATCGAGGTATCAAGTTAATGATATTTATTGATATAAAAAAAATGAGATGTTCTTTGGAGAACCTTAGAAAAAAGAAGTATCCCATTGACATACATAAACCTTATAAGAGACATGTACGATGGTGTAAAAACATGTGTGAGAACTCATGAAGAAATGGCACACTTCTTTGAAGTTAATATTGGGTTACATCAAGGATCAACTTTAAGTTCATACTTATTTATAATGGTGATTCACGAGTTAACAAAACATATTCAAGATGAAGTACCTTGGTGTATGTTATTTGCAACATTGTGTTAGTGGAGGAGTATAAGGAAAAAGTTAATAGAAAATTGGAACTATGGAGAGAAACATTAGAAAGTAAAGGCTTCCGACTTAGTAGAATAAAGACAGAATATATGGAATGTAAGTTTGATCATTTGGTTACTTTACAGGACATGGAAATTAAAATTGGCACACATTGCATCCCAAAAGGAAAGTTTTAAATACCTAGGGTCAATTTTATAGAGTGATGGAAGAATTGACAGAGATGTTATGCATAGAATTAATGTTGGTTGGTAAAAATAGAGTGGGGCATGAGGTATTCTGGGTAATAAGAAGATATCATTAAAGTTAAAAGATAAATATTAAAGAGCAACAATTAGACCTTTATTTTATGGTTATGAGTGTTAGGGAGTTAATCATTATGTGTAAAAGATGTTCGTAGTAGAAATGAAGATGTTGAGATGGATGAGTGATTACATAAAGAAAGACCATATACATAATGAGGTTATTAGAAATGAATTGGGAGTAACACTAATCGAGGATAAAATGAGGAGAAATTGTTTAACATAGTTAGTACATGTAAAAAGATGTCTAAAGGACGCTCCCCTAAGAAGACATGAAAAATTAGATTGTGAAAATGTTTAAAGAGGAAGAGGATGATCACAAAAGTGTTGGAGAGAAACTATAAATAATGGTGTAGTATAAATGAGTGAGCTGCTAGCATGGCCCATGATAAGGTTATGTAGAAAAAAAGAATCCATGTAGCCAAGCACATCTAGTAGGGGAAAAAGCTTAGTTGTTGTTGCAGTAATCTTTAAGTTTCTATGCTATATTCTACTTTTAAGTTCCTATGCTATATTCTACATGAATGAGTTATTCATATTCATATATGTGGGTAAGCGTTTTCAATTCATGATTCTCAGCCACATTTGAGAACTATATGGACTTGTGCTGCAGGGATACCATGGATGCCGGAGCAAAGCTAGAAAATTAACTTGGAAGGTTGATCATCCCAAGCGTGATGTATCTTTTATATAATGCAAAATTCATTCCCTTACTTGGGGTTCATCTCCAAAGTGGATTTATCCAGAAAGAGGTTTCTTATCATAAAAGGACGAAATTGAGGAACATTCTTTGATGTATATCATATTCTCCGACTGTAAACGTTGTCCAGGGAAGCTCCCTTTCTGCTGATCAAAGCAAACCAAGTAGAGTGGTGAAGCTTGACCCATCTTCCCCAAATCGCTATTCCAAGTTGTGGTATTAGTGCAAGAGACCAAGAACTACATAGTAGACGATCAGCACTGGCAAGAATATCAACGTCCCAAATATGACCCTGCAAAACATAGTAAGACAATCTTAAAAGAGCACCAAATGTGGAGCAAATACCTTGCGATCTCACTAGCAGCATCCAAACGCTATTCTTAGCTAGCGGATCGCTTGCGTTCTTTCTAGCACCAAAAGTGTTTGGTATTATTAACTGTGCTACCCGTTCGTAGGCTGCACTACTCGAAAGAAGGGTTGATCACTAAATAGAATGCAGCGTTTTCAAGATCTTCTTCTTCCAAAGGCTAGTGAGGTCAAGGAGACTATACCGGTCATATTCCTAACAAGAAATTGATGTACAAATACTACAGAAGCTGACGGAGAACGATGCTTCCACGATATACCCACTCCCAACCAAGCTGAACTGTTTCTTGAACTGGCTCGCTCTTGCATTAATGGAGGATGGAGTATAAGAGAGGTCGAGACTTACGCTGTGCTGAGTACCTCAGGATGCAATTCGTACTCCTTTGCAAACACGAATGGGACGACTGCTTGCGGCGCTGCCTGCGAAAGTAAACCCGGTACTCGATCAGCATTAATATCTAACTCATCCAACACGACAGTACCATTTTGGGAGCGTCCAGTGCCAAAGTCAACGAATGGTAAAATTATTTACTGAATGAACTTTCGGGGGCTTGAAATTTATCCCCACAGAATCGAAATAGGAAAATTTTGGGGGGAGTTCACTCTCGAGAGCAAAAAACCCCGAACACTAGCGCCGATACAATCAAACTGTCAAAGTGATACGTGTTCATGCTCAAAAGTTTTGCTTCATGCCGGTAAAGTCACCGGATTTTGCCGATAACAATACATAGTGCGAAATAGGTGGAAGATGCCTCTTCTTTTGGAAGATATTTCTGGCGTCTCTAAACCCGCCATTGTAGTCTTGCTCTTCACACGGCCCTTACTTGGGTCTTTCAAATAAGAGCGAAGGCTCAATGTGTGTGAGTGCTTGAATTGAAAGACAACACACCCAACTTAAGCAAAACCCTACGTAAGTTAAAATATATATATATATATCTATATATATATATATATATATATATATATATATATTATATATCTATATATTAGGGGCTGATTAGGCCCGTGTGTGTTCAAAATCATGCACAACTAAGAGAGTGCACGTGTGTGTGGGTGTGCCAAGCCACGTTATTACAAGCGGGGGGAGACTATGCTCCGTTATTACAACCCCGTATCGAATTGAATTTTAAGCAAGTATACAACTAAGGACCGATTTAGGCACTTACTAATAGCTGGTCCGAAGATGCCTTGCTTGAACGTGGGCTTGGCGTTCGCCTTGGGCTGCAAGAGGGAGCTCCGCGAAGTTGAACGGCAAGAGGGGCTGCTGGCCGGCTGGAAATGGGGTGCGGGAGGGGCTCCTTGTAGATGGCCGGCTGCTTAGCGAAGTGGCTGGCTTTGTGTGTTGGGCTAAAGTGACAAAACAGGGTCACTAAGGGAGGGTGTAGTATTAGGAAGTATGGCACTAAATGGGAGCCTAAGGGAGTGTCTAGGGGAGTGCCTAGGGGAAGGATGTGGCTGGCGGGTGGCTGGCCGAATGGATGTAGTATAGTAGGTTGGAGTGGCCGACTGCTAGGGAGACTTGGTGGTGGTGGTTGCTAAGGTAGCTAGGGCTATGGTGGATGGGAAGGGAGCTAGCTAGGGTATGGGGTGAGGTGGTAGTCGGCTGTGGTGTGGTGATATGGGTAAGTCTTAGGGAACTAGGTGGAGTGGCCGGGTATAGCTAGGGTGTCTAGGTAGTGGCGGGTGATTGGAGTGGCTGAGGTTGGGCCGAATGGGAGTGGTGGCGATAAGTGGCTGGTGTTAGGGTAAGGGGGTGGTGGTGCAGGTGGCTGAGAGTGGAGAGGGAGTGGAGAAGAAGTAGAGTGGAGTATGGGGTACTAATCGAATGAAGAAGCGGTGGCGGATGGAAAGGGAGCAGCCGGGTGGTTGAAATGGAGGGTTCGGCCGAAGGGAAGTGGTGGCGACAGGCGGTTGGCCGGCTGAGGAGTGGTGGAGCAGGTGGAGCGAGGTGATAGCTGGCTGTGGTGCAGGTGGAAGACCCAGCTGGAAGTGGTGCAGGTGGCTGGGCTCGGTTGGGCTGGAAAGGGGGGTGAGAGAAGATGGATCATCCTGTAACCCGCCCCTTGGGGAGGGGTTTATATAGGGCTGGGGTAAGTCGGTTGTGGGCTGGTATTAGGGTAGTGGTTAGGTGGCTTAGGTAGGGTGGTGTGGTGATAAGGTGGGCTGGTATTAGGGTAGGGCCAGATATTTTCAATACAAGGGGTTTTGAGTATATGGTGTGCTAGTTTTAGGTGGGGTGGTTTAATGGTTTAGGGTTTAGCTAGGTGGGGTGGTTTTGGGGTGAGGTTTAGTGAGGTGGGTTAGGTGATTAGGCTAGGATTAGGGAAGGATTAGGGAAGTAGGTTAGGTGATTAGGCTAGGATTAGGCTATGATTAGGGTAAAGGGCTAGGATTAGTGGCTTTTGGTTAGGATTGGATTAAGGAGCTCCCTTTGCATGACCCATAGACCTTAATTACATCATGTTGGTGCAACCCTAGGTTAGGTTTTTGGCTAATACAAGCTTAAACCCATGTTAACTAGGCTAACCCACATGATTAACCCCAAACTTGACACACAAGTCAAGCTTAATTACAACACACTTTGATCTTATCCTCCCCCACTCTCTCTCATGCCCATAATCCCACGTGAAATTCAAGTGGGCCCCACCTCCCTTTATAAGAAGGTGATGTGGGCCATGGATTGGATATTGGATTGGATTTCTGGATCCAAATCCAAATCTAAGTCCACACATGGGTTTGGATTGGGATCTGGATATATATGGTCCAGATCCAATCCAAACTGAATTCTGACTTCTTCGGGCTGTGTTCGAAACAAACAGTTTGTGCGGGGTCTGACAGCATCAGTACTCCGTCTGCGTTGGGTCTTCGCCAACATGATCGTCCGCCTCTATTTTCGCCTTCCGGAGATGACTTCAAATGATGTTTTGCTAATAACAGGGTCTTGGACGTAAGCTTCAAGGGTGCACGTCTGTGGTTGTAAAGCTAGCACAAGCCCTTGTAGATTGGAGTGGACAAATCTGAATCACTTGTAAGTGTTTCAAATTCAGTATTTACATATCTCCTTCTACATTCTATTCAATTTGGATACGGGGTTGTATTAACTGTAAACACCCCGAAATCCCACGAATTTCTTAAATAAAACCTGGTTTTGTAAAAGCAGCCCAAAGGGCCATTTTGAGTCTGGAAACCCAGGAGCCTTCCAGGCAACCCTGTACATACGTTTTAAACTTTACATATTTCAAAAATGTATAATATGACTTTAAAACCTTTTTATACATGTTTTGAAACCCCGAAGCAGCTTGGCCTGATCAAGACCGGACCAGAAAAGCCGAAGAGAGCCCGGAACTGGAGCACAAGTTGAGCCCGACACAACAAATCTCACATTGAATCCACCCCCAGTCAGAAATTCAGATTTGGATCGGATCTGGACCATATATATCTAGATCCAAATCCAAACATACATGTGGATTTGGATCCAAAGATCCAATCCAATATCCACATCCATGGCCCATATCACCTTCTCATAAATGGAGGTGGGGTCCACAAGAAATTCATGTGGAAAGCTTGGGTATGAGAGAGAATGGGGTGAAATATGAGTGAAAATGTGATAAGCTTGACTTCTGTGTCAAGTCTTGGGTTAATCATGTGGGTTAGCCTAATGAGTGTGGGTTTAAGCTTGTATGCACCTACACCTAACCTAGGGCTGCACCAATTTGCTGCAACTAGGTCCATGGGTCATGCAAAGGGATGCTCCTAACCCTAACCCTAAGCTAACCCCCCTTTTACCTAGCCATTTCCCCCTAATCTCGACCTAATCCTAGCCTAATCACCTAACCCACTTCCCTAATCCTTCCCTAATCCTAGCCTAATCACCTAACCCACTCCCTTAATCCTTCCCTAAACCTAGCCTAATCCCCCTAACCTCACCCTAATCCTAGCCTAATCCCCCTAACCTCACCCTAATCCTAGCCTAATCCCCCTAACCTCACCCTAATCCTAGCCTAAACACCTAACCCACTTCACTAAACCTCACCCTAAGCCCAACCCACCTAGCTAAGCCCTAAACCACTAAACCAGCCCACCTAAATCCCTAGCACACCATATCCCCAAACCACCCAAGACAAATATCTGGCCCACCTAAATGCCTAGCCCACCATATCCCCAAACCACCATCCCCAATACCAGCCCAAACCGACCCCACTAAAGCCTATAAAACCCCCCCTTTTGGGGTGGGTTTTGCATGAAATCTTGGAGGCAGCTCAGCCCTTCCTCTCCTCTCTCACCTGCCCTCTCTCTCTCTCACCCATTCCACTCCACGCCACCTCCATCCTTCGGCCAGCTCCACTCCATGCCACCGGCTGCAACCTTCCCTTCCACTCGGCTGCACCTTGACACCTGCCTGCCATCATCTTTCAGCTGCCACCTCCATCCTTCGGCCAGCCTTCATCCCGGTTAGTACCCCATCTCAGCACCATTTCTTCTCCACTGCCCTCCATTCTTAGCCATACACTTGCCACCTTTCCTTAGCCTAGCTACAATCCCATCTACCTGGCCCGAACCTGCCACCTTCCATCATTCGGCCACTCCACCCGGCTGCACCACCTGCCCTCTTCCCTTAGACAGCTCCTAACTAACACCCTAACCTTACCTCTCCCTAAGACCTACCCCAACCCCAGCCAAGGCAGCACCCCATCCACTCGGCTAGCGCCAAGGAGCCACCCGCCCGCACCTTCATCCTTCGGCCAGCACCTTCCCTTGCCGCGCCCATCCAAGAAGCTCCCTCTTGCAGCCCAAGGTGACACTCTAGGCCAAGCACAAGCAAGTCACACCCGGACCAGCTATACGTAAGTGCCTAACTCGGTCCTTGTTATAGAATTGCTTATGCTTAATTAAATTTGATACGGGGTTGTAATAATGGAGCATTGTCTCCCCCCTGCTTGTAATAATGTGGTTTGGCACACCCACACACACGTACACTTGAGCCTATTCCGCTCTTAGTTGCACATGATTTTGACACACACATGGGACTAATCAGCCCTTAGGATATAGCTATACCTATATAATTTAAGTTGTGTGGGTTTTTATTAAGTTGTGTGTGTTGTCTTTCAATTTCCACACACACACATTGAGCTTTCGCTCTTATTTCCAAGACCCTAGTAAGGGCCTATTGCAATTTCGTTTTGGGGTGTTTTACTTCAAGTTGTGTGTGTAGTATTTCAATTCTACACTCACACACATTGAGCTTTCGCTCTTACTCCCAAGACCTTAGTCAAGGCCATATTGCAATTATATTTGGGTTTCATTTACAAGTCGTGTGAGTTGTCTTTTCAATATACACACAACACCCGTGCACACGTTGGCGACCTTCGGGCCCATATATATTATAAGTATTTCCCTTCGGCTATGTCTTTAAGATTTGGGTTTTAAGGTTTAGCAGTGTGCGTAGTCTTTACATATATACACGACACACACTTGCACAATGAGCCTTTCTGCTATTAATATATAGCCATATTTCCCTTTTGCAATTTCCCTTTTGCAAATTTACATTAAGTCATTTCCCTTCCGCATTGTCATTCAATTCGGGTTTTCCCTTTGGAGTTGTGTGAGTTTGCATTGCATATACACCATACCACGAGTTAGGACGCATATTGCATCAAACAAAACCCCAGACTCCCGCTCAAAATCGCCCAACTTAGGTCACTTGTGTACACACACACTTAGTTGGCCCGAAAAGGGATAAAAAGAAAGACATAGGCACGTGCAAATCCACGTGAAAATAAAACTTGAAAACCACACAAATCAGCCCAATCAAACTCCTCAAACATTTTCCTAGGTTATCATATTTAAAACTCAATTTTTCTAAGCGTACAGACTGACCCTTGCGCATCGGTGCAAGAAGGTCTGCGACGAAAAGAGCTTGCTTGCTCACAGTCACCCCGATAGAAGTCAGATTTCAAAACATTTCTTCGCTAGCTTAAGCAAGCTAGCTGCCACGCCCTTTTGCTAAAATATGACTTAGACACACGAAAAGATTCGCTTCAGGCCTAAGAACCAGAGGCGGGGATTTCAAAACCAACTTGCTTGCTCAAAGACTTTCTTTTTTGAATTTTAAGATTTTTCAAATGTTTTTGGGTTTTGGGAGTTTTCTAATTTTTTTTTTCCAAATATATACTTTTTTAGGATTTTTTTCAAGAAAGGGGTTTTCCATCAAGTCTACAAAGAAAACACCATGAATTAGACTTTCAAACAAGAGGTCTAGGCCATAGGTTTTAGTTTTAGTTGGCTCTAGGACACCCTTGACCCAATTAGTCTTAGGTGGTGGCTCAGGGGTATAGATGAGTTGTACCCTAAGCCATGTCAACCCAAGTTAGGCAAAGGTAAGATGGGTTCTAATCTACCTTGGTTCTTGGCTCCTAGACCCTAGTATAGTGCATACCCCATGTTCACTAACATATTCCAAGGCTTCTTAAATTTTGAAAATTTTTGGTAAAGAGGATGGCCTTGGAATAATATATCATCTATGGCATGGTTATACACTCGAGTTTTATCGGGTGTGCTTAGGAGGTGTATAACTTTAAGGGTAGAAGTGTTTGACTTCCCTATGATGTATGTGACTGTAAACATGAAATTTTCACTCCCAGTTTATGGAACTCGAAGTGAACCTTTTCGTGCCTACGCTTTTGCAAGCGTGCCAGCTAGCTTACTCAAACTAGCGAAGGTTTTTGAAATGATTTTCTGACTTTGGCCTAGGCAAGCGGACTTTTTTCGCTTTAAACCTTCTTGAACCGATGCTCAATGGTCGGTTTAAGCGCTTAGGAACTCTAATTTTTAAACAAGTTTTTACTTCAAACTAACTTAAATGACAAGTGTTTCTATAGACACGAAAAATTCCCACTTCTGGTTTTTAGGCCCGAAGTGAACCTTTTCGTGTGTCTAAGTCGTATTTAACAAAAGGGCGTACAAGCCAGCTTGCTTAAGCTAGCGAAGAAAGTTTTTGAAATCTGACTCTATTGGGGCGACTGTGAGCAAGTGAGCTCTTTTCGTCGCAGACCTTCTTGCACCAATGCGCAAGGGTCAGTCTGTATGCTTGGCAAAGTCATTTAATTTAAACCTCTTTGAAAATACCCGAAGTGTTTGGGGCTTTATTTGTTTGATTGCAAGTTTTATTACACGTGGGATTTGCATGTACCTATGTCTTTCTTTTTATGCTTTTTAGGGCCAACTAGGTGTCTGCACAAGTGACCTAAGTTGAGCGATTTTTGCACGGGAGTGTGGGGTTTGCTTTGATGCAATATGCGTCCTAACTCGTGGTATGGCGTATATGCAATGCAAACTGACACAACTCCAAAGGGAAAACCCGAATTGAAAGACAATGCGGAAGGAAAATGACTTAATGTAAATTGCAAAAGGGAAATATGGCTATATCTTAAGAGCGGAAAGGCTAAATTGTAAGTGTGTGTCGTGTATAAATGGAAAGACTACGCACACAACTGAACCTTAAAACCCAAATCTTAAAGACATAGCCGAAGGGAAATACTTATAATATATATGGGCCCGAAGGTTGCCAACGTGTGCATGGGTGTTGTGTGTATATGAAAAGACAACTCACACGACTTGTAATGTAAACCCAAATATAATTGCAATATGGCCTTGACTAAGGTCTTGGGAGTAAGAGCGAAAGCTCAATGTGTGTGAGTGTAGAATTGAAATGCTACGCACACAACTTGAATTTATACACCCAAAACGAAATTGCAATACGGCCCTTACTAGGGTCTTGGGAATAACAGCGAAAGCTCAATGTGTGTGAGTGTAGAAATTGAAAGACCACGCACACAACATGAATTAAAACCCACGCAACTTAAAACATATAGGTATAACTATATCTTAAGGGCTGATTAGGCCAGTGTGTGTGCTAAAATTGTGTGCAGCTAAGAGCGGAATAGGCTCAATGTAGACGCTTGAAAATCCCCTCCTCTGGTTCTTAAGCCTGAAGCAAATCTTTTTGTGTGTCTAAGTCCTATTTAAGCAAAAGGGCGTGCCAGATAGCTTGCTTAAGCTAGCGAAGAAATACTTTAAAATTTGACTCCTAACGTGGTGACTGTGAGCAAGCAAGCTCTTTTCGTCGCAGATCTTCTTGCACCGATGTACAAGGGTCAGTCTCTACGCTTAGAAAATCGAGTTTTTAGACATGATAACCTATGGAAAATGTTTAAGGTGTTTGATTTGGGTTGTTTTTGTATGGTTTTCAAGTTTTATTTTCACGTGGATTTGCACGTGCTTATGTCTTTCTTTTTATCCCTTTTCGGGCCAACTAGGTGTGTGTTATGAACACGTGACCTAAGTGGGGCGATTTTGAGTGGGAGTGTGGGGTTTTCTTTGATGTAATATGCATCCTAACTCATGGTATGGCGTATATGCAATGCAAACTCACACAACTCCAAAGGGAAAACCCGAATTGAAAGACAATGCAGAAGGGAAATGACTCGAATGGAAATTGCAAAAGGGAAATATGGCTATATCTTAAGAGCGGAAAGGCTCAATTATGCAAGTCTGTGCCGTGTATATATGTAAAGACTACGCACACTGCTGAACCTTAAAACCCAAATCTTAAAGACATAGCCGAAAGGGAAATACTTATAATATATATGGGCCCGAAGGTCGCCAACGTGTGCGTGGGTGTGGTGTGTATATTGAAAGACAACTCACACGACTTAAATGAAACCCAAATATAATTGCAATATGGCCTTAACTAAGGTCTTGGGAGTAAGAGCGAAAGCTCAATGTGTGTGAGTGTAGAATTGAAGTACTACGCACACGACATGAAATTAAACCCAAATATAAATTGCAATAGGCCTTGACTAAGGTCTTGGGAGTAAGAGCGAAAGCTCAATGTGTGTGAATGTAGAATTGAAGTACTACGCACACGACATGAAGTAAAACACCCAAATATAACTTGCAATAGGCCTTGACTAAGGTCTTGGGAGTAAGAGCGAAAGCTCAATGTGTGTGAGTGTAGAATTGAAGTACTACGCACACGACATGAAGTAAAACACCCAAGGGAAATGGTAGCATGGCCCTTACTAGGGTCTTGAAAATAAGAGCGAAAGCTCAATGTGTGTGAGTGTGAAAATTGAAAGACAATGCACACAACTTAAGCAAAACCCCACGCAACTTAAATTATATAAGTAAGTCTATATCTTAAGGGCTGATTAGGCCCATGTGTGTGTCAAAATTGTGTGCAGCTAATCGCGGAATAGGCTCAAGTGCACGTGTATGTGGTTGTGCCAAACCACGTTATTACAAGCGGGGGGAGACAACGCTCCGTTATTACAACCCCGTATCAAATTTAATTAAGCTTAAGCAAGTCTATATAACAAGGACCAAGTTAGGCACTTACGTATAGCTAGTCCGGGGGTGTCTTTCTTGTGCTTGGGCTTGAGTGTCGCCTTGGGCTGCAAGAGGGAGCTCCTCGAAAGGGCGCGGCAAAGGGAGGTGCTGGCCGAATGGCAAGGGTGCAGTGGGTGGCGCCTTGGCGCTAGCCGAGTGGAGCTAGGTGATGCTGCCTTGGTTGGGGTAGTTAGGGGGTGCTTAGGGATATTAAAGGGGAGCTAGGGTGTGTCACTAAGGTGTGGGGGGGGAGAGTCTTGGGGAGAGGTAAGGCTGGGTATATTGGCTAGGGGGTGTCTAAGGGAAAGGTAAGGTGGCGGGTGGTGCAGTTGGGTAGAGGCTGACCGAATGGGGGGAGGCGGCAGATGGTGGCCGGCTGGATGAAGTGGAGGCTAGGCTAAGGAAGGTGCTACAGGTGGTGGCTAAGAGTGGAGGGGGAGTGAAAGAGGGTGGTGTTATGATGGGGTACTAACCGGAGGATGGCTGGATGAAGGGTGAAGGTGGCGGGTGTCAAAGGGAGGCAACCGAATGGAAGGTGGCAGGTGCAGCCGATGGCGTGGAGTGAAGTTGACCGGTGGATGGTGGTGGCGTGGAGTGGAGCTGGCCGGGGTTCGAAGGTGGAACAGGTGAGAGAAGAGAGAAAGGGGTCAGAGAGGAAGAACAAGGGCTCGGCTGCCCAAAGAAGCATGAAGAACCCGCCCACTAGGGGGGGTTTATAGCTTTTGTGGGGTCGGTTTGGGCGGGTATTAGGGGGCTGGTTCAGTGGTTAGGTGGTGGTGGTTTGGGGATAAGGTGGGCCAGATATTTAGGGGGGGCCAGATATTTAGCTTAGGTGGTTTAGGAATATGGTGTGCTAGGGACTTAGGTGGGTTGGTTTAGTGGTTTAGGGCTTAGATAGGTGGGTTGGGTTTAGGGTGAGGTTTAGTGAGGTGGGTTAGGTGTTTAGGCTAAGATTAGGTCGGGATTAGGGGAATTAGGCTAGGTTTAGGGAAGGGTTAGGGGAGTGGGTTAGGTGATTAGGCTAGGATTAGGGAAGTGGGTTAGGTGATTAGGCTAGGATTAGGTCGGGTTTAGGGCAAATGGCTAGCATTAGGGGATTTAGCTTAGGATTAGGCTAGGAGCATCCCTTTGCATGGCCCATGGACTTAATTGCATCATGTTGGTGCAGCCCTAGGTTAGGTGTAGGTGCATACAAGCTTAAACCCACGCTAATTAGGCTAACCCACATGATTAACCCAAAACTTAACACACAAGTCAATCTTAACACAATGCCCTCAAATCTTATCCTCCCCATTCTCTCTCATGCCCAAGATTCCACGTGAATTTGTTGTCGGCCCCACCTCCATTTATGAGAAGGTGATGTGGGCCCTAGATGTGGATATTGGATTGGATCTTAGGATCCAAATCCAAATCTAAATCCACATATACGTTTGGATTGGGATTCGGATATATATGGTCTAGATCCAATCCAAAGCTGAATTCTGACTCCTTCAGGGTATGTTCGAAACGAATGGTTTGTGCGGGGCCTGACAGCATCAGTACTCCATCTTGCATTGGGTCTTCGCCAACATGGTCGTCCGCTTCTCTTTTCACCTTCCGGAGATGATTTCAAGCAGTTCGTTTGATAACAGGGGCTTGGATGTTCGAGATTCTGGGGATGAATCTAACACGAGAGTTGATGTGCCGGGCTCAACATGTGCTCCGGTTCCGGGCTCTCTTTTGCTCTTCAGGTCCTGCTTTCATCAGGCCAAGTCGCTTTGTGGGGTTTCAAAACATCTTTTAAAAGGTTTTAAAACTATATTATACATATTTTAAAACATATATAGTTTAAACATATGTACAGGATTGCCTAGAAGGCTCCTGGGTTTCCAGACTCAAAATAGCCGTTTGGGGCTGCTTTTACAAAACCAGGTTTTTTGATAAATTCGTGGGATTTTGGGGTGTTTACAGATGCCCCTCTTTGTCATTATCCAAATTGATTTGGATAATGGCAAAGACGACAAACACCCCTTTCAATGTCTCCCTAGATCTAACCACGAAAATACGGGATCGTCCCAATCTTTAGCAAAATCTCACTTTTAAAACCCTGGTAGGAGGAGATATCACGCCAAAGGGATAAACAAAATGGTTTTTGATCCTGGAATGGGATCATGTTATGCAAATGTCCATGTGTGGAAAAGCAGATGTATGACATGGGTGGGGTGCCAAGAGTGGCGACCTCCCAGAGACCAGATATGGTCGAACTTTTGAGATTTATAAGGCCCTCTACTCCAAGTGAGCAGATCCTATGCAGTTCGATGTTCGATTTTTCAAAATCTATTTACAAAAGGGAAAACTGTCTTGATTCTCAATCGTAAAGATCTTGAGCTCTTCGTGTTTGCCTTTGTTTGAGTCTTGACACTCGTTAATCTAGCGGAGGTTTTATAAGAAAGCAAGCTACATTTCAAGATTTCTACATCTTACTCAAAACGTCGAATTCTCAAACAAAATGAAATTCAAGTAAATCCTATTTTTACTTTAGGATTCCTCGAAATGAATCATGTTTTAGCTTGGGATAAGCCAGGGATGGGAAAGAGATACCATGATCCCTTCTGAAGCGTCCCGTGGTTTAAGGCATAGAAGGCGGAAAACTGCTCCTTTTGAGCTTTTTGGCCTCTTTTTTCCTTTTTTTTTTATAGAGGGTCTGCCTTTGGGAGTATTTTTTCTTTAATACCTCTTTTTCACAAGAGAATCGATTTTTTCTTTTGGATTCTGGTTTCTTTCTTTTGGAAAGAGACTTTGGATGGGAAAATTCCCTTTATTTGGGCCATGTTTTCCTTTTGGAAGGAGAAGAGAAAAGGGGAGGACTTATCCCAAGGTCACACTCGATCCATCCCAAATCAACCTATTTAGAAATAGCATGTACTACTTGCAAGTATCTTGCTAAATTGAACTAGGCCTTTCTTTGTAAGAAGAAGGATTTTGAAATATAACCACGATTTGGAAGACTCCACTCTTTCACAAGTGCGAATTCTCTCACTCAGGGTTACACGATTCACCTTTAAACCTTACTTTCTAAGTCTCAAAGCAGCTATCCCTAAGGGTTTTCGAAAATGGGGGAATTTAACCCAAATCCTACACGTAATACTTCTTTAAGTATTGAATATTGATAGGATCTGCTAAAGTCCTACCTTCTACATCAATCAACCAATATGAGTTGTTCGTGGTGGTTGCACGTACAACATAGGGTCCATCCCACTTGGGGCGCCACTTTCCAAGGGGATGTGGGCCACAATAGTGGATGATTTTCAAAACCAGATCTCCCACTTCAAAGTGGTGAGGTCTCATGTGTTTGCCATAGTGTCGGGCTATCCTTTGCCGATATGCATGAGCATGATCTATAGCAAGGAGTTGCCTCTCATCTAGCAAATCTAGTTCGACCATCCTAGCATGTTGAAGCGTCTCTAGGGGGAGGTCGAGTGCAATGGATGTATGGAATGAATGTAATTGTGTATGAATGGGAAGAATGGCGTTTGTGCCATAGACCAATTCGAATGGTGTGGCATTCGTGGGAGTCAGGATGGAAGTCCTATAAGCCCATAAGGCTTCATCCAGCTTCTCACGCCATATCCTACCCTTCTCTAAAGTCTTCTCAATTATACTAATAAGAGTCTTATTCGTGGCTTCGGCTTGGCCGTTGCCTTCAGGGTAGTAGGGTGAAGAGAAGTGGTGAGTTATGCCATACGTGTTGCACAACTTGACCATCCGCTCGTTTTTGAATGGCGTGCCATTATCAGACACAAAGTCTCGTGGAACCCCAAATCGAGCCAAGATATTCCTGCTAATGAAAGCCACCACATGTTGCCCCTGTACGTTGGTCAGGGAAATGGCTTCCACCCACTTGGAGAAATACTCAGTGGCTGCTAAAATGAATCGATGCCCATTCGAGGCTTTTGGAAAGATCGGGCCTACGATATCAAACGCCCACATGGTAAATGGCTAGGGGCTGACCACGGAATGCAATGCAGATGAGGGGATATGAATGGCATGCCCACGAACTTGACATGGATGACACTTCCTAACATGATCGTGACAATCCTTTTTTAGGGTGGACCAAAAATAGCCTGCTCTAAGTATTTTCATTGCCATCATGTTGGCGTTAACATGACCCCCACATTCTCCATCGTGGAACTCATGCAACACAGTCCTAGCCTCCTCTAGATCGACACATCTAAGTAGGATGCCGGTAAAGCTTTTCTTATATAGAACCCCACCCAGAATGGTGTATCGGGTCAAAATTTTACGGATGAATGCCTTATCTTTGGATGTGGCATCCTCAGCGAATCCCCCATTTTCTAGAAAATGTTTGATGTCGTAAAACCAAGGTTTTTCAATAGAATCTGGATTATTTTGGCAAATATCCAAATTGTGTGTGGATGGGTTGGGCGCATGCCATATTTCTAAAAATCGAGTCCCTAAAATGGGATCGACCTTTGGGGATGAACCCAAGGAGGAGAGGGCATCAGCAATGCCATTATCCTCGTTTCCTACGTGTGTGAGTTTACATGATTGGAATGACTCAACCAATCGAGTGGCCAACTCGTGATATGGAAGTAGTTTCTCGTTACGTACTTGCCAAATTTTCAAAACCTGGTTTATAACGAGGAGCAAATCTCCAAAGACCTCGATGCATGATGCCCCTAGAGTTTTTGAAATCCTTAAGCCTTGTATGAGTGCCTCATACTCCAATATGTTCTTGGAACATTCGAAATCTAGGCGGATTGCTATGGGAATCTCGCCCTTTTCAAGGGATATGAGGATGACCCCAACACCAGCCCCTCGTTGGTTTCATGCCCCATCGAAGTGCATGTTCCACACTTGGTTTTCGAAAGAGTTTGCCAAAATGTGGTTTTGAAAATGGTTTTGTAATATGCCTTCATCAGGCATTTCACTAAATGTGGGATATGCGTCCTCCAGGGGGAATTTAGCCACGTAGTCTACTAGGGCTTGCCCCTTAATGGAGATCTGGTGATGGTATTTCAGGTCATACTCCATTAGAAGGAGTTGCATTTACCCAATCTACCAGTGAGAATGGGTTTTTCGAACAAGTGCTTGATTGGATCAAGCTTAGACACTATCCAGATCTCATGATCTAGGAAATAGTGTCAAAATTTCTGGCAGGCCCAAACTAGGGCCAAGCACGTCTTCTCCATGGCTTGATAATTCCTTTCATAAGCCAAGAGAGTTTTCGAAATATAGTAGATGGCATACTCCTTATGGGTGTCATCCTTGTATTGAGCTAATAGAGCTCCCAAAGCATTCGCATGCACGGAAATGTAGAGTAAAAGCGGTTATCCTTGCTTTGGAGGATTCAAAATGGGGGGATTAACCAGGTATGCCTTTAGTCTCTGGAAGGACTTCTGGCAGTGGACATCCCATATAAATTTCGTGCCCTTTCTCAACAGCTTGTTGAAGGGTTCGCATCTAGTCGCTAGATTTGATATAAAACGGCAAATGGACTGTAATCGACCCTGGAGGCTACGAATTTGTGTGAGATTGGAGGGTGGAGCCATGTCTATGATGGCTCGACACTTAGAGGGGTCAACTTCTATACCCCTTCGGCTTACCATAAAGCCTAGAAGCTTTCCGGACTCTATCCCGAATACACATTTTTGAGGGTTTAGCTTTACTTTGTAAAGCCTAAGCCTTTCGAAAATCTTTTGCAAACATTCGATATGAGTGCATCGGGTTTTGGATTTTGCGAAGAGATCATCTACATACACTTCTACGAGCTCATGAATTTGATCATAGAAGATCGTGGTCATGGCTCTCTGGTATATCGCACCGGCATTTTTCAAACCAAAGGGCATGACTATGTAGCAGTACGTGCCCCACGGGGTTGTGAATGCGGTCTTACCCTGACCTCGTGGACTCAATTTAATTTGATTATAGCTTGAATAGCCATCCATAAACAATACATTTCGTGATTCGCAGTACTATCGACTATCAAATCTATGTTTGGTAAAGGATAATTATCCTTTGGAGTGGCTTTATTCAGGTTTCTGAAATCAATGCATATTCAAATTTTCCCATTGGTTTTTCGAACTACAACGATGTTTGATAACCAATCAGAATACGCAATGGGTTTTATAAATCCGACTGTTAGCAGATCTTCTAAACTCTCTTTGACTTGTGTGTGTACATTCGGATGTATTTTCCTAAGCTTCTGCTTTATGGGTTTCACATCCCCATCTAAGGGAAGATGATGTTCGACAATGTTGGGATCTATGCCCGGCATGTCTTCATACGTCCATGCAAACACATCTAGATAGGTTCGTAAAAATGCAACGAATGCTGATCTTTCATGCTCATGCAAACATGCGCCTATTTTAATGGGTTTGGGACTGGAATCACTCCCTAGGTTCACCTCTATGAAATCTCCTCCTACTGAATTGGAAGGTCTTTCAAAATTGAGAATTTTATGAAATTCTGAGAGCTCAGAAGTGGGATCTTCCTCAAGGGGATCCACTTCTGGTCTTCGATCATTCTCGTGGGTTATAGACCCGAGGGAATTTGATGTGTGAGTTTTCAAAAGACCTGGTTTTACACTTGGAATTTCAATTGATTTCGAAATCTTTGGCCTGGCTATGCAGACGACGTTCCTTTCGAAATCCTTTTCTTTTTCCAAAGTCCTACCAGGAGCAGCTATGTACAAAATCTTTTTGGTATTTTGTAGATTTTCGATTTTTTTGTGTTTTTGCAAAACAAGAACTTTAAGAACTATACAAACTACTCTATTTTCGAGTTTTTGATTTTTCAATGTTTTTGGTTTTTGCAATTTTTCCATTTTTTTTATTTCGAGTTTTTCAAATGTTTTTGTATTTTTATAAAAGGGATCTTCCATCATACCTACAAAGGGAAAACACTACGGGTTAGACTCGGAATAAGGGGTCTAAATCGTAGGTCTCTTCTAGGGTAAGCTCCAGGGCACCCTTGACCCAGGTGGTCACAGGGGGTGGCTCTGGTGGTATTTTGGGAGTATAGCCGATCCCATATCGGCTTGGGTTGGCCCTAGGAAGGATTGGCTCTAGGAGACCCGTGTTTTGTGCCCCTAGACTTTTATAGGGCGTATAGCACATGTTCAACAGCATGTTCCACGATTTTTTGTTTTTTGAAAAGTTTGAATATAAATCGTGGTCCTGGAACTTTCTGTCATCCATATCATGCTCGTATGGCTTCTTGTCCAGGGGTTTTGGAAATAAGGGATGTTTGGGTCTTCCTAGAAGGGTCAGAACTTTGAGAGGGCCAGCTTTGGGTGGTCCCCTAACGTATACGACCTTCCTAGGGTTTTCTAACACGAGCCTTAGCGACTCAACCATAGTCTGCCCCAGGTTAGCCTCATGGGCCTGGGAACTCGACAAACAAGGGGAGTTTATGATCTCCTGAAGCTGAGGGTGATTCTCACCTAGGATCACCACGACTTGGTCCCTGAAAGGGATTTTAACACACCTGTGGAAGGTGGATGGCACAGCGCACAAGCTGTGTATCCAGAGCCTTCTCAATAATAGGTTATAATGGGGGTGGATGTCCAAGACATGGAACACCCCCGTGTGTGTGATCCCTCTCATTTCCATAGGGAGTTCGGTCGATCCTAATGGTCTAGACTCATTCCCATCATATCCAGTGATAACGATGGGATTTGGGTTTACAGAAGTCAAGGTGACTCCGATTTGATACGCCACATGAAGTGGAAGGATGTTGAGCCCTCCTCCCCCATCGACTAGGCACCTGTCCAGAGATTGGTTATTCAGAACCACCTCGATATGTAGAGCCTGGTTATGGGACTCGTAGGGTCTATCTACATCATCTTCCGAGAAAGTGATGGGCGATCTTGCTCCTATTGACGCCACTTGGTCATACAGGGATTCCGGGGTTATGTTCGAACTAACCTTGGCTCTTTCTAGAATTTTCTCTAGCACGAGTCAATGCCTAGGCGAAGTTAGTATTAGCTCTAGGATGGACACGTGGATAGGAATCTTTGAAAGATGGTTTTCGAAATCATAAGGGTTTAAAATGATTTTCCCATTGTCTGCTTTCGGCAAAACTCTAGGAATACATGCTTTTGAGGGGCCAAGCACACTAACCTCCTTTTTAGCACTTTATAGGTGCGGGGGTTGATAGATCCTCTCGGATCTTGTCACTTCCCCCACGACCAACCTAGGGTTCGCACCTAATATGGCTCTAACCATGAGTTTTGGAGCACCTTGAATCTTTAAAGCTGGTTTAGCCGGGGATTCAGCTCTTGGTGGTCCCCAGATGACTACTTGGGCAGATTTCTTGTAAAGTACAAGAGTAGACGCACAAGTGGATCAACCAGACTCAAATGAATGCGCTAGATCTTTCGAAAAGGTGAGGGTACATACCTCTTTTCCTTTCCCACTACTACTAGCGTGCTTGGGAAAGGGTTCTTTAATGATAGCTTGAGCTGGCTTGGGTTCCACAATGACCTGGAGCCGGTCCTCCTCTATCAACTTCTCAATTTTGTTTAAAAGGGAGAAACAATGCTTTGTATCATGGCCTTTGAGCTGATGATACTTACAAAAGCGGTTTAAATATCCCCCTTTGGAAGTGACTCCCTCGGGGATTGCGGGGAGTTCAATCATGCCTTGGGCAAGTAGGAGGTCTAGGACCTCCGACACAGGTTGCCCCAGCGGAGTGTACTCCCGTTTTTCAACAGCTTTTTGAAAGTTTCTCTCCCTTTTGTTTTCTAATTTTTCAAAATTTTTTGAAGTGCTCGCCGGACCTGGATCCACTCAAACATTGGCGATTTTATGGGGCTTTGCCCCTTTGTCCATCGTGGGTAGCCCATAAGTGATGGGCTTCTCCAAGCGGGTTTTTGAAATGGCACTTCCTTTCCATAAGTGATCGTATATCCCTTTCTTCAAATTGGTTTCGAAAAGGGATGCTTTTTTTATCAACTTATGGAAAGTTGAGATTTTGTGAAGCGAGAGAAGGGTCTTTAGCTCATTTTTAAAATTATCCAGGATGAGCATGACTGCACATCCTTCGGATATTGGCTCTCGCACTTGCCCTAAAAGGGACCTCCATCGAATAATAAAGGCATGTACGTCTTTGTTCATGCCTTGCTTTGTATCCCTTAAAGTGTTTAAAGTCGGCGTGACTTCTACGTTATGTGCAAATCTTTGCATGAAGCAGTTCGCTAACTCTTTAAAAGTAGCGAACTGGCTTAGATCATAGGAAGCCAACCATTTGGCAGCTGTGCCTTTAAGGGATAGAGGGAACCAATACACCCATTTCATCGAGTCCTTTTTCTTCTTATGGGCTCGACGTGAGAAAAGTTGCAAGTGAGACCTAGGCTCTCCCATGCCATCATACCGATGGAAGTTCAGTATTTCATCGTCATTGTCTGTTTCATAGTCCATAGGTAGGAAATCAAACAGGGCGTAACTCCTTTTCTCTTTATTTTGCCCTTTCAGTAGTTGTTGTAGGGCTTTACAATCCTTTTGTGTGAAGGACTCGTGGTATTGGTTGCCTTCCATTATGGAGGCCTCTTTATGTTTGCGAGGTTTTTTAGGTCTTTTCCTGGCCTTTTGTTCACCATTCGATGAACATGAATCCCCTGCTTTAGCCTCTTGGCTAAGAGCATCGATTTTGGCCTCGAATTCCCTTCCCAAATCTTCTATCTCTTCTAGTTTGATTTTATTTTTCAAAACCCTCCTAGAGTGAGAACTTGATGCGCATGAGCCTTGGCTCGACACTTCACTTGGATTGGATTTCGGCATGCTTTCAAGCTTTCAAAAATCCTACGTATGAAGCACAAAAAGAATTTTTAAAAAAATGACACCTTTGGAAAAATTTTCACAAGGTTTCTAATATGACTCGATTTTTCAAAAGACTCACGTTCCACCAAGCGTGCCAAATCCTGTAGACGCTTGAAAATCCCTGCCTCTGGTTCTTAGGCCTGAAGCGAATCTTTTTGTGTGTAAGTCCTATTTAAGCAAAAGGGCGTGCCAGCTAGCTTGCTTAAGCTAGCGAAGAAATACTTTAAAATCTGACTCCTAACGTGGCGACTGTGAGCAAGCAAGCTCTTTTCGTCGCAGACCTTCTTACACCGATGCGCAAGAGTCAGTCTGCACACTTAGAAAATCGAGTTTTTAGACATGATAACCTATGGAAAATGTTTAAGGTGTTTGATTCGGTCCGTTTTTGTATGGTTTTCAAGTTTTATTTTCACATGGATTTGCACGTGCCTATGTCTTTATTTTTATCCCTTTTCGGGCCAACTAGGTGTGTGTTATGAACACGTGACCTAAGTGGGGCGATTTTGAGCAGGAGTGTGGGGTTTTGCTTTGATGCAATATGCGTCCTAACTCGTGGTATGGCGTATATGCAATGCAAACTCATGCAACTCCAAAGGGAAAACCCGAATTGAAAGACAATGCGGAAGGGAAATGACTTGAATGTAAATTGCAAAAGGGAAATTGCAAAAGGGAAATATGGCTATATCTTAAGAGCGGAAAGGCTCAATTGTGCAAGTGTGTGCCATGTATATATGTAAAGACTACGCACACTGCTGAACCTTAAAACCCAAATCTTAAAGACATAGCCGAAAGGGAAATATGTAGACGCACGAAAATCCCCGCCTCTTTGCCTTTTTCAGGGCTCGGAGCGGATTCTCTCGTGTGTCTAAGGCCTATGTATGCAAACAGGGCGTGCTAGCTAGCTTACCTAAGCTAGCGAAGATATTTTTAACACTGACTTCTAAATGTGGCGACTGTGAGCAAGTAAGCTCTTGTCGTCGCAGACCTTCGTGCACCGATGCGCAAGGGTCAGTCTGTACGCTTTGCAAAAATTGAGTTTTTGGAGAGAAAGTCTACGAAGCGGTTCGAGGTGTCTATTTCGGGTTTTTAAAATGCGATTGCATGTTTTAGATCACGTGGATTTGCACGTGCCTAAGTCTTTTTCTTTTATCCCTTTTCGGGCCACCTAGTTTGTGTGTTATGAACACTCCACTACGTGGGCGAATTCGAGCGGGGCTTGCTTTGATGCAATATGCGTCCTATCTCGTGGTATGGCGTAGATGCAATGCAAACTCACGCTACTCCAAAGGGAAAACCCAAAATGTAAAGACAATACTGAAGGGAAATAACCGGAGGGAAATAACCGAAGGGAGATATGTATATAGATTATGTATATGAGCCCTTACTCGGGTCTTGCAAATAAGAGCGAAGGCTCAATTTGGGTGCGTGCTGGAATTGAAAGACTTACACACACGACATGAAATTAAACCCAAATATAAATTGCAGTATGGCCTTGACTAAGGTCTTGGGAGTAAGAGCGAAGGCTCAATGTGTGTGAGAGTGCTTGAATTGAAAGACTTACTCACACGACATGAAATGAAACCCAAATAGTATAGGTCGACCCTTACTTGGGTCTTTCAAATAAGAGCGAAAGCTCAATGTGTGTGAGAGTGCTTGAATTGAAAGACTTACTCACACGACATGAAATGAAACCCAAATAGTATAGGTCGGCCCTTACTTGGGTCTTTCAAATAAGAGCGAAAGCTCAATGTGTGTGAGTGCTTGAATTGAAAGACAATGCACCCAACTTAAGCAAAACCCTTCGAAAATGAAAATATATATACTTATGTATTAGGGGCTGATTAGGCCCGTGTGTGTTCAAAATCGTGCACGACTAAGAGAGTGCACGTGTGTGGGTGTGCCAAGCCACGTTATTACAAGCGGGGGGAGACTATGCTCCGTTATTACAACCCCGTATCAAATTGAATCTCAAGCAAGTATACAACTAAAGACCGAGTTTAGGCACTTACGAGTAGCTGGTCCGTAGAGGCCTTGCTTGAGCGTGGGCTTGGCCTTCGCCTTGGGCTGCAAACGGGAGCTCCGCGAGGGTGGGTGACCAAGGGTGCTGGCCGACTGCAAGTGGGGCGCGGGATAGGCGCCTCGAAGGTGGCCGGCTGCAAATGGGTGTCGCCTTGATGTGGGCGATCAAAGGGCTGGGCCAAGTAAGTGTGTAGGGTCACGAATGGAGAGTATAGAGTGTTAGGGAATATGAACCTAAGGGGAGTTTAAGGGAAGGCCGAATGGGAGTCTTAGGGGAGAAGAAATGGCTGGCCGATGGTAGTTGGGGTTGTTAGGTAGTGGCCGGTGGTTTAGGTTGTGATAGGTTCGGCTAAGGGAGAATGATGGCGGCAAAGGGCTGATGTGTAGGTAAGGTGGCGGTATGGTGGGTGGCTAGGAGTGGAGAGGGAGTAGAGAAGGAGCTAGGTAGAGTGGGGGGGAACTTACCGAATGGGGAGAAGGTGGTACCCGGTTGGGAGGAAGATGGGCAGGCTGTGAAGCTCGGCCGGGAGATGGTGGAGATGGCGGTGCAAGCGGTGGTGGGATGGAGGGATGGTGGCGGCGCAGGTGGAGCAGCTGGGGCAGATTCAGCTGGGTGTGGAAATGGGGAAAGAGAGGGCCCGGTTGGGATTGGTGAGGGCTGCTAGCTAGGAAAACCCGCCCCCAAGGGGGGGGGTTTAAATAGGGATGGGTAGGTCGGTTAGGGCTGGGCTTGGGGTAGTGGTTAGGTGGTTTAGGGAGGGTGGTATGTAGATAAGGTGGGCTGGAAAGGGTTGGGCCAGATATTTTGAAAACTAGGGGTTTGGGTAGATTGTGGGCTAGGGGTGGTTTAGGGGTTTAGGGCTAGGTTAGGTGGTTGGGTTTTAGGGTGAGGTTTAGTGAGCTAGGTTAGGTGATTAGGCTAGGTTTAGGCTAGGATTAGGGGAATTAACCTAAGTTTAGGGAAGGATTAGAGAAGTGGGTTAGGTGATTAGGTTGGGATTAGGCTGGGATTAGGGAAGTGGGTTAGGTGATTAGGCTCATATTAGGGGTGGATTAGGGGGGTAGGCTTGGATTAGGTGTTTTGGGTTAGGTTTAGGTGAAGGAGCTCCCTTTGCATGGCCCATAGACCTTAACCACCTCATGTTGGTGCAGCCCTAGGTTAGGTTTTAGCTAATTACAAGCTTAAACCCACTCAATTAGGCTAACCCACATGATTAACCCCAAACTTGACACACAAGTCAAGCTTAATTACAACCCTCTTGATATTTTCCATCCCCACTCTCTCTCATGCCCATGATCCCACGTGAATTTCAAGTGGGCCCCACCTCCATTTATGAGAAGGTGATGTGGGCCATGGATATGGATATTGGATTGGATCTCTGGTTCCAAATCCAAATCCACATATGGGTTTGAATTGGGATCTGGATATATATGGTCCAGATCCAATCCAAACTGAACTCTGACTCCTTCGAGCTGGGTTCGAAACGGACGATTCGTGCGGGGCCTGACAGCATCAGTACTCCGTCTGTGTTGGGTCTTCGCCAACATGGTCGTCCGTCTCCGTTTCTGCCTTCCGGAGATGACTTCAAATGATATTTTGATAAGAACAGGGTCTTGGACGTTCGAGATCCTGGGGGTGTGAATCAGATACAAGAGTTGCTGTGCCGGGCTTGACATGTGCTCCGGTTCCAGGCTCTTCTTAGCTCTCCTGGTCCTGTCTTGATCGGGCCAAGCCGCTTTGGGGTTTCAAAACGTGTTTAAAAGTTTTTCAAAAGCTATATTATATATTTTTGAAATACAGAGTTTAAAACATATATACAGGGTTGTCTGGAAGGCTCCTAGGTTTCCAGACTCAAAAATGGCCCTTTGGGGCTGCTTTTACAAAACCAGGTTTGTTTAAGGAATTCGTGGGATTTCGGGGTGTTTACAGATGCCCCTCTTTGGCCTTGTCCAAATTGATTTGGATAAGGGCAAAGATGACAAACACCCCTTTCAATGTCTCCCTAGATCTATCCACGAAGAATATGGGATCGCCCCAATCTTTAGCAAAATCTCAATTTACAAACTCTGGTAGGAGGAGATATCACGCCAAAGGCTTTTTCTATGGAATCTGGTCTTAAATGGGATCATGTTCATGCAAGTACCATGCGTGGAATGCAAATGACATGGGTGTGGTGCCAAAAGTGGCGACCTCCCAGAGACCAGATGTGGTCGAACTCTAGAGATTTACAAGGTCTATTGCTCCAAGTGAGTGAATCCTATGCTGTTCGATGTTCGGTTTTCAAAACTTATTTACAAAAGCTATTTACAAAAGGGACAACTGTCTTGAGCCTCGATCCTAAGGATCTCGAGCTCTTCGTGCTTGCCCTTGTTTGAGTCTTAACACTCGCTTATCTAGCGGAGGTTTTATAAGAAAACAAGCTTCATTTTAAATTCCTACGTCTTACTCGGAACGTCGAATTCTCAAACAAGATGAAATTCAAGTAAGTAAATCCTATTTTTACTTTAGGATTCCTCGAAATGAACCATGCTTTAGCTTGGGATAAGCCTGGGATGGGAAAGAGATACCACGGTCCCTTCTGAAGCGTCCCGTGGTTTGAGGCATAGAAGGCGGAAAACTGCTCTTTTTGAGCTTTTTGGCCTCTTTTTCCTTTTTTTCATAGAGGGTCTCCCTTTGGGAGTATTTTTTCTTTAATCCCTCTTTTTCATAAGAGAATCGATTTTTCTTTTTGAAGTCTGGTTTCTTTCTTTTGGAAAAAGACTTTGAATGGGGAATTCCCTTTTGTTTTGGGCCTTTGTTTTCCTTTTGGAAATAGAAGAGAAGAGGGGAGGACTTATCCCAAGCCTACACTCGATCCATTCCAGATCAGCCTATTTAGAAATAGCACGTACTACTTGCAAGTATCTTGCTATGTTGAACTAGGCCTTTCTTTGTAAGAAGAAGGATTTAGAAATGTAACCACGATTTTGAAAACTCCACTCTTTCACAAGTGCGAATTCTCTCACTTAGGGTCACACGAGTTCGCCTTTGCACCTTATTCACATGTCTCAGGGCAGCTATCCCTATAAAATTTTCGAAAATTGGAATTTAATCCAGATCCTACACATGATACTTCTTTAAGTATTGAATATTGATAGGATCTGCTAAATTCCTACCTTCTACATCGATCAACCAATACGAATTGTTCGTAGTGGTTGCTCGTACAACATAGGGTCCATCCCAGTTGGGGCGCCACTTACCTAAGGGGTGTGGGCCACGATGGTGGATGGTTTTTAAGACCAGATCTCCCACTTCAAAGTGGCGAGGTCTCATGTGTTTGCTATAATGTCGGGCTATCCTTTGCCGGTATGCACGAGCATGATCCATAGCAAGGAGTCGCCTCTCATCTAGCAAATCTAGTTCGGCCATCCTAGCATGCTGAAGCGTCTCTAGGGGGAGGTCGAGTGCTATGGATGTATGGAATGAATGCAGTTGAGTATGAATGGGAAGAATGACGTTTGTGCCATAGACCAACTCGAATGGTGTGGCATTCGTGGGAGTCCGGATGGAAGTCCTATAAGCCCATAAGGCTTCATCCAGCTTCTCGTGCCACGTCCTACCCTTCTCTAAGGTTTTCTCAATAATACTAATGAGAGTCTTGTTTGTGGCTTCGGCTTGGCCGTTGCCTTGAGGGTAGTAGGGCGAGGAGAAGTGGTGAGTTATGCCATACGTGTTACACAACTTAACCATCCGCTCGTTCTTGAATGGGGTACCATTATCAGACACAAGGTCTCGTGGAACCCCAAATCGAGCCAAGATATTCCTTCGGATGAAAGCCACCACATGTTGCCCCATTACATTCGTTAGGGAAGTGGCTTCCACCCACTTGGAGAAATACTCCGTGGCGGCTAAAATAAATCGATGCCCATTCGAGGCCTTTGGAAATATCGGGCCTACAATGTCAAACGCCCACATGGTAAATGGTCAGGGGCTGACCACGGAATGCAATGCAGATGAAGGGATATGGATGGCGTGCCCATGCACTTGACACGGATGACACTTCCTAACATGATTGTGACAATCCTTTTTCAGTGTGGACCAAAAATAGCCCCCTCTAAGTATTTGGGTTGGTATTAGGGGGCTGGTTTAGTGGTTTGGTGGTGGTGGTTTGGAGATAAGGTGGGCCAGATATTTAGGGGGGGGCAGATATTTAGCTTAAGTGGTTTAGGAATATGGTGTGCTAGAGATTTAGGTGGGCTGGTTTAGTGGTTTAGGGCTTAGATAGGTGGGTTGGGTTTAGGGTGAGGTTTAGTGAGGTGGGTTAGGTGTTTAGGCTGAGATTAGGTCAGGATTAGGGGAATTAGGCTAGGTATAGGGAAGGATTAGGGGAGTGGGTTAGGTGATTATGCTAGGATTAGGCTTGGATTAGGGAAGTGGGTGAGGTGATTAGGCTAGGATTAGGTCGGGTTTAGGGCAAATGGCTAGGATTAGGGGATTTAGCTTAGGATTAGGCTAGGAGCATCCCTTTGCACGGCCCATAGACTTAATTGCATCATGTTGGTGCAGCCCTAGGTTAGGTGTAGGTGCATACAAGCTTAAACCCACACTAATTAGGCTAACCCACATGATTAACCCAAAACTTGACACACAAGTCAAGCTTAACACATTGCCCTCAAATCTTATCCTCCCCATTCTCTCTCATGCCCAAGATTCCTCGTGAATTTGTTGTGGGCCCCACCTCCATTTATGGGAAGGTGATGTGGGCCCTGGATGTGGATATTGGATTGGATCTTACGATCCAAATACAAATCCAAATCCACATATACGTTTGGTTTGGGATCTGGATATATATGGTCTAGATCCAATCCAAAGCTGAATTCTGACTCCTTTAGGGTATGTTCGAAACAAACAGTTTGTGCGGGGCCTAACAGCATCAGTTCTCCGTCTTGCGTTGGGTCTTCGCCAACATGGTCGTCCGCTTCTGTTTTCACCTTCCGAAGATGATTTTAAGTAGTTCGTTTGATAATAGAAGCTTGGATGTTTGAGATTTTGGGGATGAATCTAACACGAGAGTTGATATGCCGGGCTCGACATGTGCTCCGGTTCCGGGCTCTCTTTTGCTCTTCTAGTCCTCCTTTCATCAGGCCAAGTCGCTTTGTGGGGTTTCAAAACATCTTTTAAAATGTTTTGAAACTATATTATACATATTTTAAAACATATATAGTTTAAACATATGTACAGGATTGCCTGGAAGGCTCCTGGGTTTCCAGACTCAAAATAGCCCTTTGGGACTACTTTTACAAAACCAGGTTATTTGAGAAATTCATGGGATTTAGGGTTGTTTACATTGAAGTGTACATGCGTGTGGGTGTGCCAAACCACTTTATTACAAGCGGGGGAGACAACGCTCCATTATTACAACCCCGTATCAAATTTAATTAAATATAAGCAAGTTCATACCAAGGACCGAGTTAGGCACTTACATATAGCTGGTCCGAGTGTGACTTGCTTGGCTTTGGCCTAGTGAGTCACCTTGGACAGCCGAAGGGGAGCTCCTTGGGTGCGTGTGGGCAGCAAGTAGGGACTTAGCCGAGTGGGTGCCTTGATGAAGGTCGGATGATAGGCACGACAAATAGGGTTGTTGAGTGAGTTGGGGCAGGTTCGGGTGTTAGCTAGGTGGTGGCAGGTTGAGGGTGAAGGCTTAGCTAGGGGCTGAGAAATGGGTGACTAAGGGAAGGTGGTGAGGTGGGGTGTGAAGTGGCCGGGTGTAAGGGAGATGGCTAGGGTGCAGCAGTGGCGGGTGATGGAGTGTGTGGCTGGGTAAGAAGGGGAGAAGAAGATAGGTTAGATGGGGTTGAGATGGGGGTACTAACCGGGTGTGGTGGAGGAGGTGATGGCCGAAGGTGGTGGAAGGAGGTGGCAGCCGAATGGGATGTGCAGTCGGGTGAGGGAGTGAAAAGGTGGCAGTCGGGTGGAGTGCGCAGGTGGCAGCCGGGTGGAGTGCGCAGGTGGCAGCTGGGTGGAAGTGAAGCCGGGTGGAGTGGCGGTGGATGGTGGTGCTGCTGGGGGAGAATGGAGTGAGATGGGGTGGAAGAGAGGGCAGGTGAGAGAGGAGAGAGAGGGATCTCAAACCCGCCCCAAAGGGGGGGGTTTTATAGGCATGGGCTGGGGTCGGTTGGGAAGGTGGTATGGGGTAGATATTTAGGATATGGTGGGATGGTGGGGTATTTTGGGTAGGTCGGCTAGGGGGTAGTGGTATGGTGGTTTAGGGTAGGTCGGTTAGGGTGGCTGGGAATTAAGGGTTAGGGTCTAATTAGGTAGATTAAGGTGGGATTAGGTTTAGTCTAGCTAGGGTCTAGGTGGTCTAGTTAGGTGGGGTGAGCTAGGTGAGGTCGGCTAGGTATGGTTGGGGTGGTTTTGGGTGAGGGTGGCTAGGATTGGGTCAGGTTTAGGGGGGAGTGGCTAGGTGAGATGGGTTAGCTTAGGGCTAGGTTGGAGAAGCATCCCCTTGGCATTGATCCATTGACCTAGTTGCAGCTTTGTTCATATTGGTGCAGCCCCAGGTTAGGTGTAGGTGCATACAAGCTTAAACCCACACTCTTAGGCTAAACCCACATGGTTAACCCACCCTTGACTCAAAGTCAAGCCCACCAACTTTCTCACTCATACTTTATCATCCCATTCTCTCTCTACCCAAGCTTTTCACGTGAATTCTTTGTGGGCCCCACCTCCATTTATGAGAAGGTGATATGGGCCAGGGATGTGGATATTGGATTGGATCTTTGGATCCAAATCCAAATCCAACTACATGTTTGGGTCTAAATCTGGATATATATGGTCGAGATCTGGCCCCAATCTGATTTTCTGATTCCTTCATGGCGTTTCAAAATGGAGGGTTTGTGCGGGGCCTGACAGCATCAGTACTCCATCTTGCGTTAAGTCTTCGCCAACATTGTCGTCCGCTCTTTTTCTCACCTTTCGGAGATCATTTTAACAAATTTGTTAATAACAGGGGCTTGGATGTCCGAGATTTTGGGGATGATTCTGATACGAGAGTTGATGTGCTGGGCTTGACATATGCTCTGGGTCTGGGCTCTCTTTTGCTTCTTCGGCCCTGTTTTCATCAGGCCAAGTTGCTTTCCGGGGTTTCAAAACACCTTTTTAAGGTTTTAAAAGCTATATGTATATATTTTCAAACATATATGGTTTTAACATATGTACAAGGTTGTCTGGAAGGCTCCTGGGTTTCCAAATTCAAAATAGCCCTTTGGGGCTGCTTTTGCAAAACCAGGTAATTTTGAGAAAATCATGGGATTTTGGGGTGTTTACAGATGCCCCTCTTTGGCATTATCCAAATTGATTTGGATAATGGCAAAGACGACAACACCCCTTTCGATGTCTCCCTAGATCTATCCATGAAAATATGGGATTGTTCCAATTTTTAAGCAAAAATCTCCCTTTTAAACCATGGTAGGAGGAGATATCATGCCAAAGGGTTATTCTATGGTTTTTGGTCCTAAATGGGATCATGTTATGCAAGTGGATATGCACATGCATGTCATGGATAAGACGCCCAGAATGGCGACCTCCCAGAGACTAGGTATGGTCGAACTCTTGAGACTTACGAAGGCCTGTTGCTTCAAAGGGAGGAGACCCTATATTGCTCGATATTAGATTTTTCAAAATCTATTTACAAAAGGAAAAACTGCTTTGAGCCTCAATCCTAAGGATCTCGAGCTCTTAGTATTTGCCTTTGCTTGAATCTTGACACTTGCTAATCTAGCGGAGGTTTTATAAGAAAACAAGCTATATTTCAAAATTCTTACGTCTTACTCGAAACGTCGAATTCTCAAACAAAATTTAATTCAAGTAAGTAAATCCCATTTTTACTTTAGGATTCCTCGAAATGAACCATGTTTTACTTGGGATAAGCTAGGGATGGGAAAGAGATACCACGATCCCTTCTGAAGCGTCCCGTGGTTTGAGGCATAGAAGGCGGAAAACTGCTCTTTTTTGAGCTTTTTGGCCTTTTTTTCTTTTTCTCATAGAGGGTCTCCCTTTGAGAGTATTTTTTCTTTAATCCCTCTTTTTCATAAGAGAATCGAATTTTCTTTTTGATTCAGGTTTCTTTCTTTGGAAAAGAGACTTTTGGCGGGGATTTCCCTTTGTTTTGGCCATATTTTCCTTTTGGAAGGAGAAGAGAAGAGGGGAAGACTTATCCCAAGGTCACACTCGATCCATTCCAGATCGGCCTATTTAGAAATAGCACGTACTACTTGCAAGTATCTTGCTGTATTGAACTAGGCCTTTCTTTTTAATAAGAAGGATTTAGAAATGTAACCACGTATTTGGAAAACTCTACTCTTTCACAAGTGTGAATTCTAGTGCTCAGGGTCACACAATTTGCCATTGAAACTTACTTTCGAAGTTCCAAAGCAGCTATCCCTAAGGGTTTTCGAAAATGGGAATTTAACCCAAATCCTACACATAATATTTCTTTAAGTATTGAATATTGATAGGATCTGCTAAATTCCTACCTTCTACATCGATCAACCAATATGAGTTGTTCGTGGTGGTTGCACGTACAACATAGGGTCCATCTCACTTGGGGCGCCACTTTCCAAGTGGATGTGGGCCACAATAGTGGATGATTTTCAAAACCAGATCTCCCACTTCAAAGTGGCGAGGTCTCATGTATTTGTCATAATGTTGGGCTATCCTTTGCTGGTGTGCATGAGCATGATCTATAGCAAGGAGTTGCCTCTCATCCAACAAATCTAGTTCAGCCATCCTAGCATGCTGAAGCATCTCTAGGGGGAGGTCGAGTGCAATGGACGTATGGAATGAATGCAATTGTGTATGAATGAGAAGAATGGTGTTTGTGCCATAGACCAATTCGAATGGCATGGCATTCGTGGGAGTCCGGATGGAAGTCCTATAAGCCCATAAGACTCCATCCAACTTCTCGTGCCACATCCTACCCTTCTCTAAAGTCTTCTCAATTATGCTAATGAGAGTCTTATTCATGGCTTTGGCTTGGCCGTTGCCTTGGGGGTAGTAGGGCGAGAAGAAGCGGTGAGTTATGCCATAAGTGTTGCACAACTTGACCATCCGCTCGTTTTTGAATGGGGTGCCATTATCGGACACAAGGTCTCTTGGAACTTCGAATCGAGCCAAGATATTCCTCCTAATGAAAGCCACCACATGTTGCCCCTGTACGTTGGTCAGGGAGATAGCTTCGACCCACTTGGAGAAGTACTCCGTGGCTGCTAAAATGAACCTATGCCCATTCGATGCTTTTGGAAATATCAGGCCTACAATATCAAATGCCCACATGGTAAATGGCCAGGGGTTGACCACAGAATGTAATGAAGATGAGGGGATATGAATGGCATACCCATGCACTTGACATGGATGACACTTTCTAACATGATCGTGGCAATCCTTTTTTAGGGTGGACCAAAAATAGCCCACTCTAAGTATTTTCATTGCCATCATATTGGCATTAACATGACCTCCACATTCTCCATCGTGGAATTCATGCATAATAGTCCTAGCCTTCTCTAAGTCGACACATCTTAGTAGGATGCCGGTAAAACTTTTTTTGTACAAAACCCCACCTAGAATGGTGTATCGAGTAGAAATTTTCTGGATGAATGCCTTATCTTTGGATGTGGCATCCTCAGCGAATCCCCCATTTTCTAGAAAATGTTTGATGTCGTAAAACCAAGGTTTTTCAATAGAATCTGGATTATTTTGGCAAATATCCAAATTGTGTGTGGATGGGTTGGGCGCATGCCATATTTCTAAAAATCGAGTCCCTAAAATGGGATCGACCTTTGGGGATGAACCCAAGGAGGAGAGGGCATCAGCAATGCCATTATCCTCGTTTCCTACGTGTGTGAGTTTACATGATTGGAATGACTCAACCAATCGAGTGGCCAACTCGTGATATGGAAGTAGTTTCTCGTTACGTACTTGCCAAATTTTCAAAACCTGGTTTATAACGAGGAGCAAATCTCCAAAGACCTCGATGCATGATGCCCCTAGAGTTTTTGAAATCCTTAAGCCTTGTATGAGTGCCTCATACTCCAATATGTTCTTGGAACATTCGAAATCTAGGCGGATTGCTATGGGAATCTCGCCCTTTTCAGGGGATATGAGGATGACCCCAACACCAGCCCCTCGTTGGTTTCATGCCCCATCGAAGTGCATGTTCCACACTTGGTTTTCGAAAGAGTTTGCCAAAATGTGGTTTTGAAAATGGTTTTGTAATATGCCTTCATCAGGCATTTCACTAAATGTGGGATATGCGTCCTCCAGGGGGAATTTAGCCACGTAGTCTACTAGGGCTTGCCCCTTAATGGAGATCTGGTGATGGTATTTCAGGTCATACTCCATTAAAAGGAGTTGCATTTACCCAATCTACCAGTGAGAATGGGTTTTTCGAACAAGTGCTTGATTGGATCAAGCTTAGACACTATCCAGATCTCATGATCTAGGAAATAGTGTCAAAATTTCTGGCAGGCCCAAACTAGGGCCAAGCACGTCTTCTCCATGGCTTGGTAATTCCTTTCGTAAGCCAAGAGAGTTTTCAAAGTATAATAGATGGCATACTCCTTGTGGGTGTCATCCTCGTATTGAGCTAACAACGCTCCCAAGGCATTCGCATGCACGGAAATGTAAAGCAAAAGAGGTTTTCCTTGCTTTGGAGGATTCAAAACAGGGGGATTAACTAGGTATGCCTTTAGTCTTTCGAATGACTTTTGGCAGTCATCATCCCATGAAAATTTTGTGCCCTTCCTCAACAATTTGTTGAAGGGTTCACATATAGTTGCCAAGTTTGATATAAACCTGCGAATGGATTGTAATCGACCCTGCAGGCTATAAATTTGCATGAGATTGGAGGGTGGAGCCATGTCTATGATGGCTCGACACTTAGATGGGTCGACTTCTATACCCCTTTGGCTCACCATAAAGCCCAAGAGCTTTCCGGACTCTACTCCGAATACACACTTCTGAGGGTTTAGCTTTACTTTGTAAAGTCTAAGCCTTTCAAAAATCTTTTGTAAGCATTCGATATGGGTGCATCGAGTTTTGGATTTTGCCAACAGATCATCCACATATACCTCTACGAGCTCATGAATCTGATCATGGAAGATCGTGGTCATGGCTCTCTGGTATATTGCACCGACATTTTTCAAACCAAAGGGCATGACTGTATGGCAATACATGCCCCATGGGGTTGTGAAAGCGGTCTTACCCTGATCTCGTGGACTTAATTTGATTTGATTATACCTTGAATAGCCATCTATAAATGAAAACATTTCGTGATTTGCAGTACTATCGACTATCAAATCTATGTTTGGTAACGGATAATTATCCTTTGGAGTGGCATATTCGAATCTTCCCTTTGGTTTTTCGAACAACAACGATATTGGATAACCAATCAGAATACGCAATGAGTTTTATAAATCTGGCTTTTAACAGATCTTCTAAACCCTCTTTGACTTGTGCGTGTACATTCGGATGTATTTTCCTAAGCTTTTGCTTTATGGGTTTCACATCCGCGTCTAAGGGAAGACGATGTTCGACAATACTGGGGTCTATGCTCGGCATGTCTTCATACGTCCATGCAAACACATCTAAGTAGGTTTGTAAAAATGCAATGAATGTTGATCTTTCATGCTCATGCAAACATGCACCTACCTTAATGAGTTTGGGATTTGAATCACTCCCTAAGTTTACCTCTATGAAATCTCCTCCTACTGAATTGGAAGGTCTTTCAAAATCGAGAATTTTATTAAATTCTGGGAGCTCGGAAGTGGGATCTTCCTAAAGGGGATCCACTTCTGGGCTTCGATCATTCTCGTGATTTATAGATCCTAGGGAATTTGATGCATGGATTTTCAAAAGACCTGGTTTTATACTTGGAATTTCTATTGATTTCGAAATTTTTGGCCTGGTTATACAGACAACGTTTCTTTCGAAATCCTTTCCTTTTTCCAAATCCTTACCAGGAGCAGCTATGTACAAAATCTTTTTGGAGTTTTGTAATTTTTCAATTTTTTTGTTCTTTTGTAAAACTAGAACTTTGGGAACTATACAAACTACTCTTTTTTCGAGTTTTTCATTTTCCAATGTTTTTGGCTTTTGTAATTTTTCTATTTTTTCGTTTTTGAGTTTTTCAAATGTTTTTGTATTTTTGATAAAGGGATCTTTCATCATACCTACAAAGGGAAAACACTACAGGTTAGACTCTGAAAAGGAGGTCTAAATTGTAGGTTTCTTCTAGGGTAGGCTCCAGGGCACCCTTGACCCAAGTGGTCACAGGGGGTGGCTCTAGTGGTATTTTGGGAGTATAGCTGATCCCATATCGGCTTGGATTGGCCCTAGGAAGTATGGGTTCTAGGAGACCCTGATTTTGTACCCCTAGACTCTAATAAGGCAAATAGCCCATGTTTAACAGCATGTTCCACGATTTTTTGCTTTTGGAGAAATTTTGATATAAATTGTGGTCCTGAAACTTGTTGTCGTCTATGTTGTGTACATAGGGCTTTTTGTCTAGGGGTTTTGGAAATAAGGGATTCTTGGGTCTTCCTATAATGGTCAAGACCTTGAGGGGGTCAGCCTTGGGCGGCCCCTTCACATACACGACCTTCTTAGGGTTGTTTAATATGAGCCTTGGTGGCTCGAGCATGGTTTGCCCCAGTTTTACATCAAGGGTTTGGGAGCTTGACAAGCAAGGTGAATTTATGACCCCTTGAAGTTGAGGATGACTCTCACCTAGGATCACTACGACTTTGTCCCTGAAAGGGATCTTGACACACCTGTGGAAGGTAGATGGCACAGCGCACAAGCTGTGTATCTAAGGCCTTCCCAACAACAGGTTATAATGGGGGTGGATGTCCAGGACATGGAACACCCCTGTGTGTGCTATCCCTCCCGTTTCCATGGGAAGTTTGATAAATCCTAGCGGTCTAAACGCATTCCCATTGTATCCAGTGATAACGATGAGACTTGGGTGAACGGATGTCAAGGTGACTCCGATTTGATTCGCCACATGAAGTGGAAGAATGTTGAGCCCTCCTCCCCCATCGACAAGGCACCTATCCAGAGAGTGGTTATTCATAACCACCTCGATATGTAGGGCCTGGTTAAGGGACTCGTAAGGTCTATCTACATCGTCTTCCGAGAATAAGATGGGCGTTTTTGCTCCTATAGAGGCCACTTGTTTGGACAAAGATTCAAGGGTAATGTTCGAACTAACCCTTACTCTTTCTAGAATTTTCTCTAACACTAGTCTATGCCTAGGCGAAGTTTGTATTAGCTCTAGGATGGACATATTGATAGAAATCTTTGAAAGATTGTTTTTGAAATCATACACCTTTAAAACGACATTTCCTTTATCCGTTTTTGGCGGAACTCTAGGAATACATGCTTTTGAGGGGCCAGGCACACTGACTACCTTTTTAGCACTTTGCAGATGTGGGGGTTGGTAGATCCTCCCGGATCTTGTCACCTCCCCCACGATCAACCTAGGTTTCGCACTAATCATGGCTCTAATCCAGAGATTTGGAGCACCTTGAATGGTTAAAACTGGTTTATCCGGAGACAGAACTCTTGGTGGTCCTCGGATGACTACTTGGGCGGGTTTCTTGCAAAGTATGAGAGTAGACTCACAAGTAGATGAACCAGACTCACATGCATGCGCTAGATTCTTTGAAATCGTAAGAGCACATACCTCTTTTCCCTTCCCACTAGTACTTGTGTGCTTGGAGAAGTGTTCTTTGAAGATAGCTTGGGCAGGCTCAGGTTCTTCAGCGACCTGGAGTCGGCCTTCTGCTATCAAGTTCTCAATTTTATTAAGGAGGGAGAAACACCGCCTTGTATCATGGCCTTTGAGCCGATGATACTTGCAAAATTTGTTTAAAAACCCTCCCTTTGAGGTGACTCCTCGGGAATCTCGGGGAGTTCAATCATACCCTGGGTAAGTAGGAGGTCTAGGATCTCCGACACAGGTTGCCCCAGCGGAGTATACTCCCATCTTTTGAAGGGTTTTTGAAAACTCCTCTCCTTTTTATTTTTTGGGTTTTCAAAAGTTCTTGAAGCACTTGTCGGGCTTGGATCCACCCGGACATTGGCAATTTTATGGGGTTTTGCCCCTTTGTCCATGGTGGATGGCCCATAAGTGATGGGCTTTTCCAAGCGAGTTTTCGAAATGGGATTTCCTTTCCATAAGTGGTCATACACTCCCTTTTTCAAATTTGTTTCGAAAAGGGATGCTTTCTTTATTAACTTATGGAAAGTCGAGATTTCATGAAGCGAGAGAAGGGTTTTCAGCTCATTTCTAAAATTATCTAGGATGAGCACGACTGCACATCCTTCAAATATGGGCTCTCGCACTTGACCTAGGAGAGACCTCCAACGAACGATGAACGTATGTACGTCCTCGTTCACACCTTGTTTTGTATTCCTCAAGGTGTTTAAAGTCGACGTAACTTCTACGTTATGCGAGAATCTCTGCATAAAGCAGTTCGCTAACTCTTCAAAAGTTGTGAACTGGCTAAGATCGTAGGAAGTCAGCCATTTGGTAGTTGTGCCCTTGAGGGATAAAGAGAACCAATACACCCACTTCATTGAGTCCTTCTTTTTCTTATGGGCTCGACGAGAGAAAAGCTGCAAGTGAGACCTAGTGTCTCCCATGCCATCATACCGATGGAAGTTTAGTATTTCGTCATCACTGTCTGTTTCATAGTTCACAAGCAAGAAATCAGACAGGGCGTAACTTCTTTTCTCTTTATTTTGCCCTCTCAGCAGCTACTGTAGGGCTTTACGGTCCTTGTATGTGAAAGACTCGTGGTATTGGTTACCTTCCATCGCCGAAGTCTCTTTGTGTTTGCGAGGTTTTTCAAATTTCTTCTTGGCCTTTGGTTCGCCATTTGACGAACATGAATAGCCTGCTTCAGCCTCTTGGCTAAGAGCGGCGATTTTGGCCTCGAAGTCCCTTCTCAAGTTTTCAATCTCTTGTTTTTTCAATAACTTTCTCGATTGAGAACTTGATGCGCATGAGCCATGGCTAGATACCTCTTGGGAGCCTGGACTCGACATGCTTCACTATGCTTTTCAAAACAAATCCTAAGTATGAAAATGCAACAAACAAAGTTAAAACACTTTAGAAAAAAAATTTCATGAGGTTTTTCTACATGAACTGACTCAGCACAAGGCCCAGGTCCCACCGGGCATGCCAAATTTGTAGACATGGAAAATTCTCACTACTGGTTTTTAGGCCCAAAGTGAACCTTTTCGTGTGCCTAAGTCGTATTTAACAAAAGAGCGTGCCAGCTAACTTGCTTAAGCTAGCGAAGAAAGTTTTTGAAATCTGACTCTATCGGGGCGACTGTGAGCAAGTGAGCTCTTTTTGTCATAGACCTTCTTGCACCGATGCGCAAGGGTCAGTCTGTATGCTTGGCAAAGTCATTTAATTTAAACCTCTTTGAAAATACCCGAAGTGTTTGCGGCTTTGTTTGTTTGATTGCAAGTTTTATTACACGTGGGATTTGCACGTGTCTATGTCTTTCTTTTTATGTTTTTAGGGTCAACTAGGTGTGTGAGTGTGGAAATTGAAAGACCACGCACACAACTTGAATTAAAACCCACGCAACTTAAAACATATAGGTATAACTATATCTTAAGGGCTGATTAGGCCCATGTGTGTGCTAAAATTGTGTGCAGCTAAGAGCAGAATAGGCTCATGTGCACGTGTGTGTAGGTGTGCCAAACCACATTATTACAAGCGGGGGGGAGACAACGCTCCATTATTACAACCCCGTATCAAATTTAATTAAATATAAGCAAGTTCATAACAAGGACCGAGTTAGGCACTTACATATAGCTGGTCCGGGTGTGACTTGCTTGGCTTTGGCCTAGTGAGTCACCTTGGACAGCTGAAGGGGAGCTCCTTGGGTGCGTGTGGGCAGCAAGTAGGGTCTTAGCCGAGTGGGTGCCTTGATGAAGGTCGGATGATAGGCACGACAAATAGGGTTGTTAAGTGAGTTGGGGCAGGTTCGGGTGTTAGCTAGGTGGTGGCAGGTTGAGGGTGAAGGCTTACCTAGGGGTTGAGAAATGGGTGACTAAGGGAAGGTGGTGAGGTGCGGTGTGAAGTGGCCGGGTGTAAGGGAGATGGCTAGGGTGCAGCAGTGGCGGGTGATGGAGTGTGTGGCTGGATAAGAAGGGGAGAAGAAGATAGGTTAGATGGGGCTGAGATGGGGGTACTAACCGGGTGTGGTGGAGGAGGTGATGGCCGAAGGTGGTGGAAGGAGGTGGCAGCCAAATGGGATGTGCAGTCGGGTGAGGGAGTGAAAAGGTGGCAGTCGGGTGGAGTGCGCAGGTGGCAACCGGGTGGAAGTGAAGCCGGGTGGAGTGGCGGTGGATGGTGGTGCTGCTGGGGGAGAATGGAGTGAGATGGGGTGGAGGAGAGGGCAGGTGAGAGAGGAGAGAGAGGGATCTCAAACCCACCCCAAAGGGGGGGGGGTTTATAGGCATGGGCTGGGGTCGGTTGGGAAGGTGGTATGGGGTAGATATTTAGGATATGGTGGGCTGGTGGGGTATTTTGGGTAGGTCGGCTAGGGGGTAGTGGTATGGTGGTTTAGGGTAGGTCGGTTAGGGTGGCTGGGAATTAAGGGTTAGGGTCTAATTAGGTGGATTAAGGTGGGATTAGGTTTAGTCTAGCTAGGGTCTAGGTGGTCTAGTTAGGTGGGGTGAGCTAGGTGAGGTCGGCTAGGTATGGTTGGGGTGGTTTTGGGTGAGGGTGGCTAGGATTGGGTCAGGTTTAGGGGGGAGTGGCTAGGTGAGATGGGTTAGCTTAGGGCTAGGTTGGAGAAGCATCCCCTTGGCATTGATCCATGGACCTAGTTGCAGCCTTGTTCATATTGGTGCAGCCCCAGGTTAGGTGTAGGTGCATACAAGCTTAAACCCACACTCTTAGGCTAAACCCACATGGTTAACCCACCCTTGACTCAAAGTCAAGCCCACCAACTTTCTCACTCATACTTTATCATCCCATTCTCTCTCTACCCAAGCTTTTCACGTGAATTCTTTGTGGGCCCCACCTCCATTTATGAGAAGGTGATGTGGGCCAGGGATGTGGATATTGGATTGGATCTTTGGATCCAAATCCAAATCCAAATCCAACTGCATGTTTGGGTCTGAATCTGGATATATATGGTCGAGATCTGGCCCCAATCTGATTTTCTGATTCCTTCATGGCGTTTCAAAATGGAGGGTTTGTGCGGGGCCTGACAGCATCAGTACTCCATCTTGCGTTAAGTCTTCGCCAACATTGTCGTCCGCTCTTTTTCTCACCTTTCGGAGATCATTTTAACAAATTTGTTAATAACAGGGGCTTGGATGTCCGAGATTTTGGGGATGATTTTGATACGAGAGTTGATGTGCCGGGCTTGACATATGCTCCAGGTCTGGGCTCTCTTTTGCTTCTTCGGCCCTGTTTTCATTAGGCCAAGTTGCTTTTCGGGGTTTCAAAACACCTTTTTAAGGTTTTAAAAGCTGTATGTATATATTTGCAAACATATATGGTTTTAACATATGTACAAGGTTGTCTGGAAGGCTCCTGGGTTTCCAAACTCAAAATAGCCCTTTGGGGCTGCTTTTGCAAAACCAGGAAATTTTGAGAAAATCGTGGGATTTTGGGGTGTTTACAATTTTGAAAGAATTCGATTTGTGCATTTTTGTCAGTTTTATCACGAGGGTTGGACGACCCTAAGATTTTTGCAAGTTTTATTTATCTTGGCCTGTGTGTGGAGTGTGCGAGCCTAGTTCTAGCGTAGTTTGAGCGATTTTGCTCAAGGGCTTTGAAAGCGATGAGCGAAATGTAAGGATGTTGAAAATCTTTTTGGGTTTTCGAGAGCGATGATGCGAACTCACCCAAATTAAATCTGCAACTCACTCGACTTTCACAAAAGTAAACCCACACGAATTGAAGTGCAACTCTACTTTCACAAAAGGTAAACTCACACAAATTTAAGTGCAACTCTACTTTCACAAAAGTAAACTCACACGAATTTAAGTGCAACTCTACTTTCACAAAAGTAAATTCACACGAATTGAAATGCGACTCTACTTTCACAAAAGTAAACTCACATGAATTGAAATGCGACTCTACTTTCACAAAAGTAAACTCACACGAATTTAAATATATATATGTTTATCCTAAGAGCAAAAAGGCTCGAGTGCACATGAGTATAAAGAGCGAAAATGCTCGAGTGCTCGTTGGTGCGATTACTCTACTTTCACAAAAGTAAACTCACTCGAATTTAAGTACAACTCACACTACTTTCACGAAAGTAAATTTACCCGAATGTAAGTGCAACTCACACAACTTTCACAAAGTAAATTTATCAGAATGTAAGTGCAACTCACACGACTTTCATGAAGAAAATTTACCTGAATGTAAGTACGTATACTTGCTTAAGAAAAGATGGGGTTCGAAGTATAGAATTTTCATAATGTATATTGGGGCAAAGAGTGGAAAGACTACTCAAGTGCATGTGAGTGTAAAGAGCGAAAATGCTCGAGTGCACATGTGTGTGATCATGTTCATCCACCAGATAAGAGCAAAAAGGCTTAAGTGCTTGTGGGTGCGATGGTGTTCATGCACTAATATTACAACCCGGGGAGAGACTTCGCTCCATTAATACAACCTTGTTCCGAATTGAATTGAATTGAAACAAGTAATTTAAAACCAAAACTAACTGTACTTACAAGTTTTCGTTTGGTTTAGTCTCTCGTTTCCATTTGTCGGGTTCGCTCGAGTCCACTTCATCATAGCCATGGGCTAGGTCCACCTGTAGATGCAGAAAATTCTCGCTCCTAGTTCTTAGGCCTGAAGCGAACCTTTTCGTGAGCCTAAGTCCTATTTAAACAAATAGGGCGTGCCAGCTAGCTTACTTAAGCTAGCGAAGATATATTTTAAAACCTGACTCCTAACGTGGTGACTGTGAGTAAGCAAGCTCTTGTCGTCGCAGACCTTCTTGCGCCGATGCGCAAGGGTCAGTCTGTACGCTTTTAAAATCGAGTTTTTGAGTATAAGAACCTACGAAAGCGGTTTGAGGTGTTTGATTCGGGTTTGTTTTGTATAACTTTCAGCTTTTATTTCACGTGGATTTGCACGTGCCTAAGTCTTCCTTTTTATCCCTTTTTGGGCCACCTAGGTGTGTGTTATGAACACTCCACTAAAATGTGGCGACTTTGAGCGGGAGTATGGGATTTGCTTTGATGCAATATGTGTCCTAACTCGTGGTATGGCATATATGCAATGCAAACTCACGCAACTCCAAAGGGAAAACCCGAATTTAAAAGACAATGCCGAAGGGAAATGACTTGTAATGGAAATTGCCGAAGGGAAATGACTTGTAAATGTAAATTACCGAAGGGAAATTGCAAAAGGGAAATACGTATATACTATATATGGGCCCTTACTTGGGTCTTGCAAATAAGAGCGAAGGCTCAATGTGGGTGCATGTGAAAATGTAAAGACAACACACACGACTTCAAATGAAACCCAAATATAAATTGCAATATGACCTTAACTAAGGTCTTAGAAGTAAGAGCGAAAGCTCAATGTGTGTGAGTGCTAGAATTGAAGTACTACGCACACAACATGAAATTAAACCCAAATATAAATTGCAATATGGCCTTAACTAAGGTCTTGGGAGTAAGAGCGAAAGCTCAATGTGTGTGAGTGCTAGAATTGAAGTACTACGCACACAACATGAAATTAAACCCAAATATAAATTGCAATATGGCCTTAACTAAGGTCTTGGGAGTAAGAGCGAAAGCTCAATGTGTGTGAGTGCTAGAATTGAAGACAACACACCCAACTCAAGCAAAACCCTACGCAACTTAAAGTATATAAATAAACTTATATCTTAAGGACTGATTAGGCCCGTGTGTGTTCAAAATCGTGCACAACTAAGAGTGAGGTAGGCTCAAGTGCACGTGTGTGTGGGTGTGCCAAGCCACGTTATTACAAGCGGGGGGAGACAATGCTCCGTTATTACAACCCCGTATCAAATTTAATTTAACTTAAGCAAGTCTACAACTAAGGACCAAGTTAGGCACTTACTTATAGCTGGTCCGGAGGGGACTTGCTTGAGCGTGGGCTTGGGCTGCAAGAGGGAGCTCCTCGGAATGGCACGACAAAGGGGTGTGCTGGCCGGGTGACAAGGGAGCACGGATGTGGCGCCTTGGAGCTTGTCGGCTGCTAGGGGGGTGTTGCCGTGATGCCTAGGGCTGAAGTGTTTAAGGAAGGTCACTAAGGGATAGGGTTGGTGCTAGGGAAGGTGGCGCTAATGGGAGCCTAAAGGGAAGATGTCTAAGGAAAAGGGTGTGGCTGGCCGAATGAGTTGGGTGCAGTCGGCTATAACTGGCCGACTAGGGGTGGTTTAAATGCTGGCCGACTAGGGTAGCTAGGGGATGTTAGGGGAATGGCGAGGGAACTAGTTAGGGTGTTGTGGAAGGTGGAGTTGAGGGTTGGTTGAGAGTGGAGGGGGCAGGTCCTAGGGAGCAAGGTAGGGTGGTCGAGTATCACTAAAGGGAAAGTATAGGATCGGGTGATGTAAAGGTTTAAGTTTGGCCGAATGGGGAAGGGTGGCGGGAAGGCTATGATGGAGCTATGTGGTGGTGGTATGGGTGGTTGAGAGTGGAGGGGGAGAGAAGAGAAGATGGAGTTGGGTTGAGGTACTAACCGAATGGGTGAAGGAGGTCGGTGTGTGGAAGAAGGGCTACCAGGTGATGAAGGTGGATGGAGCCGGGTGATGAAGGTGGCAGCGTGGAGTGGAGCAGGCCGGATGGAAGTGGTGATGCGAGGTGGAGCTAGCCGGGGGTAGTGGTGGTGCAAGTGGAAGAAGGGAGCAAGGTGAGAGGGCTCGGCTAGCCCAAGAGCTGGATAGGAGAAGATGAAAAACCCGCCCACTAGGGGGGGTTTATATAGATTTTCAAAAGGCGGTTGGGGGTGGTTTTGAGAGGGTGGTAAGGTGGTTAGGTGGTGGTGGTGTGGTGATAAGGTGGGCTGGTTTTGAGGAGGGGCCATATATTTTGCTTTAAGGGATTTTAGGGATATGGTGTGCTAGGTTTAGGTGGGGTGGTTTAGGGGTTTAGGGCTTAGCTAGGTGAGTTGGTTTTGGGGTGAGGTTTAGTGAGGTGGGTTAGGTGATTAGGCTAGGATTAGGTTAGGATTAAGGGAATTAAGCTAGGTTTAGGGAAGGATTAGGGAGGTGGGTTAGGTGATTAGGTTGGGATTAGGCCGAGATTAGGGAAGTAGGTTAGGTGATTAGGCTAGGATTAGGGTAAAAGGCTAGGATTAGGGGTTTTGGCTTAGGATTGGGTTAGGGAGCTCCCTTTGCATAACCCATAGACCTTATTGCATCATGTTGGTGCAACCCTAGGTTAGGTTTTGGCTAATACAAGCTTAAACCCATACTAATTAGGCTAACCCACATGATTAACCCCAAACTTGACACACAAGTCAAGCTTAATTACAATTCCCCTCATGCTTCTCCTCCCCATTCTCTCTCATGCCCATAATCCCACGTGAATTTCAAGTGGGCCCCACCTCCATTTATGAGAAGGTGATGTGGGCCATGGATGTGGATATTGGATTGGATCTCTGGATCCAAATCCAAATCCAAATCCACACATACGTTTGGATTGGGATCTGGATATATATGGTCCGGATCCAATCCAAACTGAATTCTGACTTCTTCAGGCTGTGTTCGAAACGAACGATTTGTGAGGGGTCTGACAGCATCAATACTCCGTCTGCGTTGGGTCTTTGCCAACATGGTCGTCCGCTTCTGTTTTCACCTTCCGGAGATGATTTAAAAGGATTTCTGATGATAATAGGGTCTTGGACATTCGAGATCCTGGGGGTGGATTCAACACGAGAGTTGTTGTGTCGGGCTCGACATGTGCTCTGGTTCCGGGCTCTCTTTGGCTCTTCTGGTCCTGCTTGCATCAGGCAAAGCCACTTCGTGGGGTTTCAAAACGTATTTTTAAAAGGTTTTAAAAGCATGTTATACATATTTTAAAGCATATACAGTTTTAAACATATGTACAGGGTTGCCTGGAAGGTTCCTGGGTTTTCAGACTCAAAATAGCCCTTTGGGGCTGCTTTTACAAAACCAGGCTCATTTGAGAAGTTCATGGGATTTCGGGGTGTTTACACCACCTTCTTTGTGTCAAGCCTGGGATTCGACTAAGTCAAGTCCACCCTTTTGGTGTTGGTCTTCCTTGGTGTCGAGCTTTGGTGCGGTTCAAGATCAGCCCAAAGGTTCAGCACTTGGTTTAAGTGGTCTGCCCAAGTCAAAGTCGGCCAAGTGTATGTTGCAGTTCAACTGGGTTCAGTCAAAGGTTCAGCCAATCAGTTCAGTTGGGCCAAGAGATGCAGCCAAGTGGGTTCATTGAAGGTCAAACCACGAGCCTTGGTTTAAAGTAGATTGGCAGGTTCAGTTGGGGCTGAGCAAGGTCGGTTCTTGGGGAAGAAGGCAGCCAGGTTCAGTCCACAAGTGGTTCGGTTGGTAGCCAGGTTCAAGTCAAGATGGCTCGGTTGGCAGTGCAAGTCGGCCTTCAACTATAACTGGGTTCGGTTGGTACCTGGTCAAAGGATGCAGTCGAGGCTTGATTCAACCCAAGTGCAAGTTGTCGATTGGGTTCAGCCGTGAGCTTCAGTTGGGGCAGGTTCCAAGGGGTGCAGTCCATGTTAATGTGTAGCACAAGATCAAGGCTGTGTGATTTGGTTCAGTCCAGCAAGTCAAGGTCTTCAAGGTGATGCAGCCCAGCCAAGTTGGCCAACAGGTGGGTTGGCTTTTGGCTGGTCAAAGGTGGCAAGGCCTCGGTCAAGAGCAAGGTGCAGTCGGCTACATGGGCAGGTTGCAGTTCGGTTCAGTCCTGCAGCCCCAAGCTTGGTTCAGTTGAGGTGTTGCAACTAAGTCAAGGTGCACATTCAGGTCAAAGCAAGGTGCGGTCTGCCCCAAAAGGTGCTCGATTTAAGTTGGGTTCACCGTGAGGTTCAGCCCTTGGGTTGGTCAAGGGATGCAGGTCAGTGGTCAGGTAGGTTTTGTCCCAATCAAACCAAGGATGCAGCTCAAACCAAGTCGAGCTTGATTCGGTTGAAAGCAAGGTGCAGTCAGCCCGGTTTAAGTCAAACCGCATGTCAAGGTCGGCCAGGATGGTTCAGGTCAATGCAGCTGCTCAATGCGGTTCAGTTCGTAGGTTCAACCATGCCTTGTTCCAGCTGGGTGCATCACGTGCAGGTCAATAATGTTCAACCCACACCCAATCCGGCTAAGTCAAGGTTGGTTTGAGGTGCAGCCCAAGGTCGGTTTGAGGTGCAGCCCATGTCAGTTTGAGTCAAGGTGGGTTTGAGTCAAGGCTTACCTCTTGGTGCAACCACTCCTTAGTCAAACTCGATCCATCCTAGTATGTTGGTGCAGCCACCTTAGCCTAAGTCAAGCCCACAAGCCCAAGCCCACCATTGTTGACTTTGGCTCCCTCTCTCTCTTCCTTTTGCCAAGCTCTCAAAATTGCCCAAGATCCCATACGTGAACCCCCTTGGCCCTATTTATAGGCCAAGGGTGATACTTTGGATTGGGTTTGGATTCTAGGATCCAAACCAATCCAAACTTTAAATGGACCTGGATCTGGATTTTTTTGTCCAGATCCAATCCAAATTTTATTTTTTGAGTCCTTTTTTGGGTGCATGAAATGGACGGTTTTTTAACGGGCCCCGATTCCCCGGTGACCCGATTTTAGGCTGGGTTTTTCTCAGTCCTTTTGATCGGCCAATTTCTCACTTTCAGGACTGTTTGACATTTGGTTTTGATCCATCTAGTTATGTCTCAGGATTGTTTTGGATGAGATCAATCTTGGATTTTCTAACGAACTTTTGATTTTCGTTTTGACAGGCCTGGTGCTTGATTTCTGATGGCTTTATTAGGGTCTTGGTTTCTTTTTGCACTTTAGAGCTGACTTTGATTTTTAGCTAGATGCCAGTTCCGATCTTTTGTCTGACTTTCCTTTGAACGGGCTTGGGCCTTCCTTTTTATCTTGTTTTGACCTCGAGCTGGCTTTTTGAAATTCGGGAGTTTTGTAAAACATGGAATTTTTGGGGTGTTTACAGTGACCCTAGAGGGTTTGGGGTGGGATGATTCTGGTTCTCCTAAGAGGTGAATGATCTTGAGAGGAATCCTAGGTGCAACCCAATGTGCCCCTAGGGGTGGACGATATGTATTTATATGGATGCTAAGGGAGAGCATGTCCATTTAAGTTTCCTCCTAAACAAATCATCTCCCTTTGTGGAATCTTTTGAATCACCTTATCTAACTCTTCTCAAAAAGTTGTCTTTATACTATCTTCTAGTCCTACTTGGGGTGCGTAAGCACAAACTATATTCAAAACATCTACTCCTAACACTAATTTCAACATCATGATTCGGTCACCATATCATTGTATGTCTACTACACTATCCTTTAAATCTTTATTTATGATAATACCAACTCCGTTTCGAGCCTTTCTTTACTTGAATACCATAATTTAAAACCTGTATCCTCTATCTCCTTTGCTTTTTCTCCAACCCATTTTATCTCTTGTAAACATAGAATACGAATCTTTCTCTGAATCATAGTAACTATCACCTCCATTAGCTTACCGGATAATGTTTCAATATTCCAAGAACTAATACGAATCTTATTATCTAAGACTAGCTTTCTTACCCCCCTTATCCGTCCATATTCAAAATGTGGAGACCCTTTCTGAAAATTATTCACTACATTCGGGTGGTAATGTAGCAGGACTAACTTCTTTACCTACACCCATCCATGATTGGGAACCCTCTATGCAATTGATTCACTACATTCAAACGAAAATGTAGTGGCCCTTGCTTACTTATCACTGCATTCGGGCTCTACAGTGCGTCCCTAGGTGGGGACGCCCAAAGCAATACTCATAATTTTTGTAATCCATATTATAAAAGTTCGACGAAGTTTTACGCTAGCTGTCGAAAGCCTAACACAACCCTCCTCCTTTATCCGAGCTTGGGACCGGCAATGCAAGGGTGATCCCTTACATGGGCGGAGTTAAAAAGGAAAAGATAAACTTATCATAAATTTTTTCAAACTATGTTACATGATACATCCCATGACCAACACTCAGCCATGAAGACTTGGTACATAAAAAACAGAAAGAAAGTTGCGCAGATGAATTTACACAAGATAAACCTACCTTTAGTCTTGAATAAGGCCAATTATTACCTCTAAACAATATTCCTAAAAGCGATAAGGAATAGTTGCACCATGAGAAGGAAACCCCTCTATTTCTCTGTTTTTGCTTTGATGAAAGAAAGATATGTGATCAAATTTTGACCTTCCACCATTAAAGCATCATGCTCCGTGTGTTGTTCTTTGAAGAGACATGCTAACCTTTGTCTTTTTTAGCTCGATTTATTCTTGTCATACAACTACAATAAAATATTTGTTTTTCTTATGTTATGATCATGAACGTTTCTCCATTGTAAACACCCCAAAATGGGAATATTTTCAACAAACTCCTGAATTTTGAAAACCAACCCATAGCCTTTCAAACTTGTAAAAACCCTGAAATTTTGAAGTTAAAACCTTTTTCAGAAAATCTTTCAAAATAAAGGTTTTCGAAACTCAAGCCAAAAACCAATGATTATAAAGTAGCTCAAACAAACAGGAGAAACCCGATTCAAAATCCAGCTCAAGATCGGGTCAAAAAATGAAGGAGAGGCTCAACCCGTTCGAATAAAAATGAGGCAGAAAATCAAAATTGGCATCCATGTCAAAATCAAAATTCAAAATACAAAAGAAGAAGCCAAGACCCCGATGAAGCCATTCGAGATCAAGGACCAGGCCGATAAAAACGAAAATCAGAAGTTCGTTGGAAAATCCAAGATTGACCTCATCAAATGAAAACTCCAAACGGAGCCAGACAGATCAAAATGAAACGACAAACAGTTTTGAAAGCAAGAAATTGGCTGGACAAAAGGACTGGGAAAAACCCAGCCTAAAATGGGTCGTCGAGGAACTAGAGCAGCTCAGAAACCGTCCGTTTCGTGCACCAAAGAAGGACTCAAAAAAGAAATTTTGGATTGGATCTGGATAAAAAAATCCAGATCCAGGTCCATTTGGAGTTTGGATTGGGTTGGATCCTTGGATCCAAACCTAAAACCAAGAACCACCCTTGGCCTATAAATAGGGCCAAGGGGGTTCACGTGAAACATTCTTGGCCATTTGAAGCTTGGGGAAAGTAAGAGAAAGAGTAAGTGAAAGTCAACAAAGGTGGGCTTGACCTTGTTAACTTGACCTAGGGCTAAGTGGGTTGCAACCTTGTGGCTTTGACCTATCCAACCGAACCACCTAAATCCCCCTCTTGACCTACCTTGGCTGGCTCGATTTGGTGTGAACCGCCACCCTAAACTGAACCTTTTTGCTGGACCGAACCTGCCCTAACCGACTTGCTGGCCTAACCGACTTGGCCTAATTGACTTGTTGGCTCGACCTGCACCTAACCCCTTTGACCCAAGCCATGTGGCTGGCTGAACCACGGTTGAACCTAGCTGCATTGAACCACTTGCTGGCCCACGGGAACCAAGTGCTAAACCCTTGACTTGTTGACTGCACCTAGACCTTGAACCCAGCTACAACACCTCAAACCGATTGGGTTGACCTACAAACTAAACCGGTTGCACCACCCAGCTGAAGGCCGACCTTGATTGGACTCACCTTGAAGACCTTGACCTGCCAACCGAACCTTGGCTGCCTTATTCACCAAAATGCTGAACTGAACACCTTGGACTTGGAGTTGCACCTGGCCGAAATCCTTGGGCGGACTACTCCTTGCTGCACCTTGACCAAGACCAACTGAATCGTCATGGCTGAATCTGCACCAGTTCAGCTGAACCAAGTCTGAACCAAATCACACGGCCTTGATCTTGTGCTGCTCTTGGACCTAACTGCCTTCTTCACCAAAAACCGAGCTCAAATCCTTTGGGCTGACCTGAACTGAACCAAGGTCAGCAGAACTACCTTGGCTACACCTCACAGCCGAACCCACTTACTGGCTGACTTGGACTTGTGTTGCACCTTGGCTGCCCCACCATGGGCCACACCACTTGGACTGGCTGCATCAGTTGGAGCTGAACCACCTGGCAGGAACTTGGGGCTGATCACCTAGCCAGAACTCAAATCCTTTCATAAAAGTCATGTGAGTTGCACTTACATTCAGGTAAATTTACTTTCGTGAAAGCAGAGTGAGTTGCACTTAAATTCATGTGAGTTTACTTTTGTGAAAGTCGAGTAATCGCACCCACGAGCACTCGAGCCTTTCCGCTCTTTACACTTACGTGCACTCGAGCCTTTCCGCTCTTAGGATAAACATATATATACTTAAATTCGTGTGAGTTTACTTTTGTGAAAGTAGAGTTGCACTTAAATTTGTGTGAGTTTACATTTGTGAAAGTAGAGTTGCACTTAAATTTGTGTGAGTTTACTTTTGTGAAAGTAGAGTTGCACTTCAATTCGTGTGAGTTTACTTTTGTGAAAGTCGAGTGAGTTGCAATTTCAATTTGGGTGAGTTCGTATCATCGCTTTCAAAAACCCAAAAAGGATTTCTAGCATCCCTACATTCGCTTGTCGCTTTCAAAGCCCTCGAACAAATCTCTCAAACCACGTGGAAATTAGGCTACACATTCTACACACATCAGGCCTAAACAGATAAATCTTGCAACAAAAGTAGGGACGTCCAGTCCTGTAATAAAAATTGCAAAGAGTGCACGAACCGAATTCGTCAAACACTTATCGTTCGAAGTAAATACTTATTTGAAAAATCAAAGTTTCTAAGCGCTCAAACTGACTCTTGAGCATCAGTTCAAGAAAGTTTAAAGCGAAAAGAGTCTACTTGCCTACAATTACCAAAGTTAGAAAATCATTTCAAAAATTTTTGCTAGTTTGAGTAAGCTAGTTGACACGCTCACAAAAGTGTAGGCACGAAAAGGTTCACTTTGAGTTCCATAAACTGGGAGTGGGTTCACTTCATGTTTACATTAGTGATGAACTGCTAATAAATTGTTATTCTCTTTGTTTGTTGCCATCCACAATTCAGTTCAACAAGATGCGATCTTGACCGACACTAGCAAAATGATTGTCATTGTTTGTAATGAACGTCACAGTTGGCATCAACAAGATGTCATCATTCATTGGGAATCTTGAATAAGCTCATGAATGCCATGTTCATTATCGTGTACTACAACACTATTGGCTGATGGCCTATCACTTCATTCTTCAATCAATCAGTATTAATGCGTGAGTTTATGTTAGGCTTTGCCATCCTCTTAGAAAAATGTAGTTTTTTTTACATAAAAGTATCATTACTCTTAAAAAAATGTATATAGTTTTTTTCTTTTTAGTTACTTTTATATGCGCCTTACTTTTATATCAATGATTTGCTATACTTTTCATTTGATTTCAGTTATTTATATTCCTATTTTTCAAAACATAGAGGTGACTCATGTATCACTTACTACCTTTTCTAGCGATTAATGATTGTCGTCGTTAAAGATGCTAAGGAACTACTTGAGAATGTTTAGACTTTTACAGTTTTACACGAAAGGGAGGAGGGAGGCGTTTGAAACCGGCGGGTTTTGGTTACGGTTCAACTGGTTTAAGTTTCAGTTTGAAGATGGACAGGCCTACCCCAGAGTGACAACCACAACTGGCTGATTGTGGCTCATGGTCATGGATGTGTAAGTTATCAGATTCTCCACTTTCGCTGAATGTTCAGGATTGGCTGTTGGGTTTCATCAAGATACATATTGGCTGAAGCAGTGAATCCAATAAGAGAGTTCGTCATTTTTTAGGCAAATAGAATTTCTTCAGTTCCTTGTTTAAGTTCTCTAGTGAATAGAGGAAGCCACAATATGATGCCCTTCTTGAGCACAGTGTAGATGTGAAAATTTACTCCAAAGTCTATGTAGAGACTTGAAATAAGTTTTTAATCTAAGTCGTTTGTATGAACGTGCCAGCTAGTTTGCTTAAACTAGCAAAGATTGATTTTCTGACTACATGTAGCGATTGTTGGGAAGTGAGATTTTTTGTCTTAAGCTATTTGAACAAACGCTTAAGAGTCAGCCTAGACACTTTGAGGATTGATTTGAAAAATGTGTGTTTCCAAAATTCACTTTTGAATCAACTTAAATCAACCAAAAGCATGCACTTGGCCTCTGAAAGCAAAATTTTCAAAGTTCTGAAAAATCGAATCTCGTTCTTTTTTCAGAACTTGTTTTCGAAATTTTCTGAACAGTTTTTGAATCTCCAAAATTCACGAAAATTTTATAATAAGTAAACACGAATATGAAAATTCTAGAATTGTTTTATTCTATCTTTTTGTATTGTGATTGTGAAGAATTAAATTAAGAATGTACCTCTGCATAGGCCTTCAGAACTGACCTGTTATAGAAATATAGAAGTTTAAAGAAACATCTATATCTTGGTGTATAGAGCTCCAATCTTTATGAACTTGGTCTTGTTAGAAAGCTATGAATGTCAGCTTTCCAATGAGATAACTTTTACTAAAATTGACTCACTATGTACAGAGTTATGGGATTATAACTCAAGCTCTATTGTAGGAAACACATGTTTGACAGATTTAACTATAATTTTTTCTGATCTTCCTCAATTTTAATTATGTAGCTGCACGACCCTAAAATTCTTAAAAATTTTATCATATATGGGCTCGTGTGTGAGAATTCAGTGTACCAATGTTTAGATCATTTGGAGTGGAGAGATGAAATTAAAAAACAAAACATCAAACATATGCAGGATGCTGAAAATAGATTTCTGTGTTTAAAACATACATGAATGCATTTCGTCCGAAATTAAAAGACTAATCACAACAAATTTAAAGTAAATGATTGAAAGAAATGAATTGAAATATATTTATAGCTTAAGCATTGAGGGGGTTAGAAGATATAAGAGAGTATATCATATAGAGAGGTAGGAGAAACTTGAAATCAAACATGTAATAGCTGTGAATGTAAATGAACGAAATAGACAACATCATTAGCTATTACATCATGGGGGAGACAATTGCTCCATTAAGACAACCCCTTTTAATTGAATGAGAATAAGGAGAGATTAAAGTAGCTAAGGGATGAGAAATAAACCTTGCAATCGGACCTCCCTAGGCACCGGATGAGGAGGATCTTGGAGGAGACGTCTCCTTCCTCTTCCTCTCCTTTCTCTTCCTGCAGCTCTCCATCTCTCTCTTAGGCACTTTCTCCTCTTCCCACAATGTTGAAAAACTAGCCCCTAAGGTACCTTTTTATAGGCTTTTGGTGTATCTTGAATTGGGTCTTTCATTGAGTCTTTTGGAGCCCAAGTCTTGATCTAATCTCTTGGCTAGCCACATGACTTCATGTGGGCCTCTTGGTGGTCCCCTTAACCAAGGTGAGTCCAGTCCCATGTTGTGAGGGCTAGGCATGGCTTGGTCTTCATGTGACCTAAGCGCGGTTTGGTCATAATCGGGTGTGTCTCGGCTAGGTGGTTCCTTTTGGTGCCATACTTGATGAAGTTGTGGCTTTGCTTGGTTCGGCCCTTGGTCCTCATTTGATGGATGAGCTCGGTCCTTGCACTCTTATTTTTGTTTTGAGATCGGATTGGGATGCTTCACTCGATCCCATTTTGATTTGATTCGTAGCTTTGTCCTTCAATCGAACTTGAATCCTGCACTTGATTTCAGATTCATGGTTTTAAATATTTCTTTTGATTATTTAAAACCATTTCATTTGAGATATATTTGAAAACATCGAGTTTTATCGAAATCTTGAAATATTCTTTTTGAAAATTACTGAGTTTCATTTCCAATGTTTGTTTGCACGGGTAGCCTACTTTCGCTTCGTGAGTTAGTTTTTACTATTTCAACTACTTTAACCCTTTGTTGAATGTAGGGTATCGGGCCACTTTAACCTTTTCGATGAGTGTAGGGTCTCAAACCTCTTTAACCCTTGGGTGTAGGGTTTGAGACTGTTTTAACCCTTCGATGAGCTTGGAGTAGGACTATTCTCAATTGGGTGAGTTTTTTATCCTTGATTTGAATTTGATTTGAATTTCAAAGGTTTTTGGTAAATTTGACATTTTACAAACATTTTTGGGTTTGATTTCCAATATCTCATTTTCATTTGTTTCTTTGAAGAAAATAGTTGAAACTATCATTTTTTTGAATGACTTGAGGCCAAAGCATTTTTTTTGGCTCTTTGTCAAAATTGGATTTTGTTTTAGAGGGGTGCCATATACGCTTATTTCGAGTTTGCTACAAAATTTTGGTACGAAAATGAGTTTGTTTAAATAATGTTTATTTGAAAACCCTTAAAAGACTGAAAGGCATAATTTTTTGTTATGATTGGCAAAATTTCTAAAAATGAAATGGTTAGAAATTTTTAGGTGTTTACACACACCATGATCGTCTTATTGCATTACAAGCAGAAAGTACACATGTGAAAACCCGAGACACAGCCGATTCTCGTACAACCCGCGGTGATTTCAAGGTGACGAGACGATCCAAATTGGAGCTACCAATATTCAGGAAACGCGGCGGCACAAGGTGAGGCCATCGCCGATGCAGATCTGCGAGATGTCAATTTGGTGATCGGAAGCCAAGATCAGATTAAAAGCTGCAGTTTCTTGTCGAACTCTGTCATAAAGCTCTACATCAGAAACTTCTCCTGAGCCGGACATGGAGAATATTTCTGGTTCTGCCACCGAACCATACCACAGAGTGTTGTCATATCCGATCAGCCCTCCAACCTTCACCAGCTTCTTCAGACGCTCATGGTACTGAGGGTAATTGATCTTATCGGCGTCCACGAACACGAAGTCATAAGATCCTTCCTCATCTCCCTGAAATTTTCAAGATATTGATCTTACAAGTTTAAGGATCCACAATGAGCAAGTTGCAGTGGTAATTAAATAAAGAAAGTTTTGAATTGGACGCCCCAGGTTCTATCTTCCTAAACTATGTTCAGATCAACTTCCAGATTGCGCACATGACAGCATCAAAACTGGGGAAGTAATAATCATGCAAGTTTTTATAAATATGTAGTCGTAACATGCCGTTAGAATATGAAAACTTAGCTGTGAAAAGTTTCCGTTTGATATGACCATGTAAGTAGTGCATCTTTGTAGCTTTTACGCAATCTACAGTTTATACTTGTAATCGCTTTGCTCTTTCCATATTTAACTTTTAATATTTACATGTAGGAGATTCAGCAGTTTAATGGCTTGTTGGAGGATGAATGAGAATGATTCTGATCAAGGTTTCTGAAAAAAAAATATGCACTATTATTTGCATTTTAAAGTTCAGGAAAATGTCTTTCAGTGTGCGTAATAATGGTGTTTATTAGGTAGTTAGTCGTCGCTTCGGACTAACGCAAATTTAAGTTTTTCGCTCTAAAAGCTTTGATCTGTCAGATTTTCATGAGCCCATTGGGAGGGGGTTGCAGCCCTCTCTTGCTTACCTCTTCCAACAGCGTATCGAGAACGGGGAGGGCCTTTCCTTGAATGAAGTTGATATTGTGCTCTACCCCAGCTTCCTTGATGAAAGGTAACCCAATCTCATATGCTTCTCTATCAGGATCAATAGCTGTTATCTATAAAGCGTCCAAGATTTCATAAATTTAGTTTAATGGAAGAGAATGCGATCAGTTTATCATTAGTAAAGTTATCATGTATGTAAGTCGTGTGGCCAAACATAGAATTCAGCCACTGAAATAATTCGGTTCAATTTAGTTGCCAATTCGGTTTTGGCTTTCAAATTTAGAGACATTTTAGTTTTCAGTTTGGTTCGGTGATTGAACCAATCCGACCGACCAATGCACACCTCGGCCTACAAATAACTAATTAAGCATTGGCAGGGATAAGACGCCAATCTTTTTTTTAGTCAATCATGCTTTCTTGTGTATACCTTGCCGTCTTCTGGCAATGCCAGGGCAGTGGCGAGAAGCGAGTAGCCGGTGAAGACGCCAATCTCCATAGTCTTCTTTGCGTTGATGAGTTTCAACAGCAAGGACATCAACTGTCCCTGTTCTGGGGGCACGCTCATCACGCTCCTATGCAACAAAACGCGTAGAAAACTCTTAATATCTCAATATGTGGTTCTCGGTATATCTCAAACTATATATTTCTTGATATTTTTATGCAATTTACTACATATAGATCCATGTGACAACTTAATATAATACCAGAAGGATACGATGGAGTTCATGAAATTTGTGATGCATCAAGTTTATGTGTAATCCTAACTTAATTTGATTAGCTAGTGTGCCAATTCGGTACCTACATGTGATCATCTCACTGAAAAAGTTCATGAATTGGGCACCTACCATTTCATGACGCTAACGTGAAGGCACATGGACTTCATCCAACCCCGTAGCTTACTTTTCCATTGAAAATAAATTATTCACACACATACACACACGTTCTCTCTCTCTCTCTCTCTCTCACACACACACACACACACAGACGCGTGCAAGCACACACCCACCCACTATGGCTAAAGCAACCGGGGAATACGTGATTTCCATGCCCAATTCCACAATTAACTTCTACAAAACTAATAGTGTGTGTATGTGTACTAGCTACGCCACAACATTAATTTAGTTTATAAGCAATCGATCGGGGTATTTGGTTATATATATATATATATATATATATATGGGTAGAGAGAGAGAGAGAGAGAGATACCATGTGTGACAGTACGTTGCGTCCCTCAGCTTCTTCAACACCTCATTCTCTCTTGGCAGGACGCTCGTCTTCAGTATGTACTACAAAAAGTCCAGTGAAAACTCGTAAAGAACGGAACTACAAATCAGTATCTTACCTTCTCTTTGCATGCGAATGGAAGCAAGACAAGGAGATGAGAGAATAATTTGGAAATGGGAAACCGAAGACCACTACCTCTTGAAGGGCTTCGCTTCTGAAGAGACACTTCTTAGCAACTAAAGGCCTAGCCATGTCTATGAACAAACAGCTCAATATCCAATGATGTGCTGAAAATGATAAACAGCAGGGAGAAATATAAGAGGCCATATTGCTGACTAGAATCTATTCCAGTAATCTTAAAAGGGAAAGTTCTAAATATACAGATACAGAAATGGTACCTGCTCAGACAATGACCGGGTTAAAATCCAAATTTTAAGTATCTGGTGCCTTCTATTTCTGCATATTTAACTCGAGGTGATATTTCTGCAAAGAAATCTACATGCTGTAAATTTGCAAGAATATAATTGTAAGGGAATTGAATCCATTTTTCACGACCGACTATCTTGGAACATCGTTAACACCTGAAATGTCCGCGTATCGAGAAAAGAAAGGCCATGGCTCATGTAGATCGACCATACCTTAAAGAGAGAGGGAATTTGAATCATTTGAAAGATGCTGCAGGCAAGAAGGACCGCCGCCACAATGACAATTGTCTTCAAAAAGGAACCGCCCATGATCATGGCGAGTGGCAGGAGGATGAGTGAAGAACACTCTAACATCAAAAAGGCAACGGTTTTTTATAAGAACGGTGAGTCGAGACTTCAAATCGGAAATCAAGTGGACATATCCCAGCTAGCTGCTTCCAAAACTTCTCCGGAACAGGTTACTGGCAACCTCATAACAAAGAGTTGGTTGTGCATGTTTATCTAGCGAGGAGGCTTGAGAGTATTTATCGGTGGTCTGCCAATCCCTCTAGCATCAGCTTACGAAGGGACGTACCTTACGAAGTGGCTTGGACATACCCGTACACTATTAACTATCAAAGTGAAAGATTCGAAAATGAAAGTGTGTCGAGGTACGCTTATAAGGCAGAAGCTGCATATGCAAACCAATTGTCGGTTGCCAAACGAAGAATGGAACCGCCTATTTGGCTCGAGTGCACTTGGCAAGCACTCATTTTGGCCTAGAACTAACTACATGTTGGTTGAAGTCTTGTTTAATATAAACCATATTTAGAATGGATTCATGCAGCGTGTCTTCTAACACGAGGATTCCGCACTTCTAATTTTTCTTCTTTCTCTATAGAGGATGATAGATCTACATTGGGTGGCGCACGACACAATGTGTAACCGTTGGTTATAATGGTTTCTATAAATTCCAAACTTTTACTTTATCGATGATAGGAACAATCTTTGTTTGGTATTCAATATTATCAGCGAACTCATTCCAGGAATGAGCTGAAATGGAAGGATTATTTAATAAGAGGTTCTTACTGACCTTTAAAATCATGGGGAATGACCTTACCAACGCAAAATAAAACCCGCAAGAACTTTTGATCAAATTCATGATGAGGTTCAAACAGACGACAGCTATGTAAGACAGCGTAGAAGAATTAAATCTCCGGCTAAGCCAAAGAATCTGAGGGCTGTATCCTTTCCAGAGACTAACACTGTCGAGAGTGATGATGCAGTGACAGTGACTGAAGTAATGACTGAACAATTGCATCACATTCTGCCTCAGTAGAGCTGAAAGAGGGCAATTGAGATTTGATGAAAAGGAATTGATAAAGGATGTCGATTTGTTCCCTAAAATTCCGGTTAACATGATCGTCATTGCAATATGGTCAGTGACTAGGAGGCAAGACACAGGAACATCCAGAAGTTCTTCCACCAAATGGGTCTAGAGGGCTAAGTAACTGAATGAAGAATCAGCAAATCCAGAATCTGGAAATGATATAGGCAGAAAGATGCTTATAGACTTCCTCGTAATAGGCAGAATAGCAATAAGCATCCTTCGGTATTTGACTAAATGTTTTGACCTCTATTCCCTTCCTCAAAATGAGATAATCAGGAAGTAAGGTACAAAAATGCAAGCAGTCATAGACTGCACAAAATGCTCAAGCCATTCACTGATGTACCTATAAACAAATGGTGACAAACAAGTTCAACCCAGGAAAAGGCAGTCAACAACAATATGAAGAAAGCTCAACAAAGGTTAATGAAAGTTCACGAAAGTACGAAGGGGGTTCAGAAGCTCGATGTTATGGCTAATCATAAAAATCACTCAAAGGGTCTACAATTTAAGAGCTCATAACCCTACCGGTGGATATCCTAGGTATTTATTTGACTCCGTTTGAGAAGGATGCAACCAAGTTTTGGTGATCAAAGGGAACTAGTAGCATAAAATCCTCAGTAACGAGTATTTCAAAGATGAGGACCTAGATAATTCTCTATAAGGTAGTGAAGATTATGAGTTTGATCCTCAGGCCGGCATAGATGTGATTGACATGTCCCTTCATGAACTCACAGCAGTAACTATGCCCAATGGTGAAAAACCATAATTCATGATCTTGCTTATCGATGCAGTATTTGAATAAGCAAAAGCGAAACTTCTAAATCCAGCAAAGGACATGCTCCACCACCTAAGGCCATCGTTCATTAGTGCTTATGACAATGGAATACCTATCAAAAAATATTAATCGACAGTGGGGTTGTTTTGCTTAAATTCCTAAAGCCAACAAAAGGCATTGTCCACCACTTAAAACCATTCTGTATTACTGCTTATAACAATGGAATACCTATCGAGAAAATGTTAATTGATGGTGGAGTTGTCATCAATATCATGTTCAATGCTACATTGAAGAAGATCAGTAGATCTACATCTGATTTAGTGGAGAGCGGTATGACCATGACCGATTTATTTGGAGTCAAACAACGGCCATACGATGTCTAGCGATTGAAGATATGTAGGAACCAAGACCAGTACAACATTTTTCTTTGTGAAAGTGAGGCCATCATACGAAGCTCTACTTACAAGAGATTGGGTTCACGCTAACCAATGTATACCATCGACTTAGCCAAAAACTTATACCATGTAATAATAATAAAGTAGAAATAGTGAATGACTATTTAAATCCATCTTCAGTCGAATTGGACAACATACTAAATAGATTGATAGTATACCAATTAGAAGCTAGGGTGGCAAAGCTACTATTGGGGGCCAAGACGAAAAGCCCATTGAATCATTTGATGGTGTAGGAGAATTCAATTCCTTGGTAAAACTGGAAAATCCTGATTTCATACGCAAGATTTATCGACAGAAGTTAATTTCAAAATACTAGAGAAACCAAGCCCACCCAGTTCAAAGCCTTGTTATTCGTCGATGACCAAAAACTTTTGATTAATCTCATTGTGGAATGCAAAGATTGTTTTTCATAGGATTATTATGAGATATTGGGATTATCTCGTGAATTCTTTGCGCTTAGATTACCGTTCAAAGAAAGATTTCGGCCATGCAAGTAGCCGACCAGAATATTTGATCGCAAAGATGTGTAATAGTTATCTAATATAGTGTTGCTACAAAAGAAAATCGGAAATTGTGGATCTATATAGATTAACGCAATCTACATCTCACAACCTCAAAAGACGAATACATCATGAATATTGTTGATATGCTAATAGACGCAACATCTATTGATGGGATTCTATTATAAACACTCAAAAATTTTCTCAAAAGATTTGATCGTTTAGAAATTCTCTCTTTTCAAGAAAATTGTGATTTTGGGTCTTTTAAGGGTTTTCAAATAAAGACACCTTAAACAAACTCATTTCTGCGCCAAAATTTTATAGGAGCTTCAAAATAAGGGTATTTTGCACCACCTCAAAAAAATCCAATTTTGACAAAAGCTCAAACAAATGACTACTCTGCCCTTAAGGCCAAATTGACAAGATTATGTGAATTCAAAAGATTTCCTTAAAAAAAACAAGTTTTTCACTGAAACAAATGGAAATGAGGCATTGGGAACCAAACCCACAAAATGTTTGCAAAATATCAAAATTACAAAATTACAAAAACCTTTGATATTCAAAACCAAATAAATTCTAAAACCAAACCTCAAAAACTTACCCGATCGAGGATAGTCTTACTCTAAGACCCTACACCCAAGGGTTAAAGAGGTTTGAGACCCTACACACATAGAAAGGGTTAAAGTGGTCTGACATCCTACTTCCAGTTAAAGTGGTATACTAACTCATGGAGCAAAAGTAGGTCACCCTTGCAAACAAATACTTGGAATGAGACTCAATTATTTTTCAAAAAGAATATTTGAAGATTTCATTAAAACTTGATGTTTTCTAATATATTTCAAATAAAATGGTTTTAAATAATTAAAAATAAAATATTTGAAACCATAATTGAAAAGAGAATCAAGCAAAATAGAATTCCTAAAGGCTAAGATGAAAGTAGGAGAGCCTTGAAGAAATGAAGGTCCTTAAACAAATTGATCAAATCAAATCCAACTCAAGTCAAATTGGGCGATACATGGAACTAGCCCATACCCAAAACTAAGTCAAATCGGACTCATGATGAAGCCCAAAACCAAATCAAAGATGGACTCATGATCAAGCCCAAAACCAAGTCAAATTGGGCTTATGATCAAGCCCAAAACCAAATCAAACGGGCACATGCCACAAGTTCGAAATCAAATTAAATTAAAATGGGTACAAAATCAAGTCCAAGAGGAGCTCAAATCAAGAAAGAGTCATGTCAAGAAGCCAAAGTAAAATTCAAATTCAATCAAGTTAAAGGGTGCACCAAACCGACTAAGACATATCAAGATCAAGGTCAAGTTAAAAGTGACACCAAGAAGGACAAATGATCAAGTCACGGGCTACATTAAGCCAAAAAGGGTCAAAGTCAAGGCAAAAGCAAGGATTGAGCGGCTAAGTCAATGGCCTACTCATACACCAAAGTGGTGGGCTACACCTAGTCATGAGCCACAAGCAACACCGCACCAAATCAAGCCAAGCAAGGGGGCGGGCTGCATTGCACCTAGCCTAGGGTAGCACCAAGGCTTATCCTTGACTAAAATGGGGACCATTCATGTGCTCTCATGTGATCCATATGACCAGCACCTTGCAAAGTGATTTGGATCAAAATTGGGTAAAATATCAAGATCCATGCCCAACCCATGAAAGGGTCTAAAGGTGGCCTTGAGGAGATGATCTAGGAAAACCCAAAGAGAAATTAAGGGATAAAATCCCAACAAAGAGAGAGAGAGAAGAGGAGAGGAAGAAGGAGGAATCGTCCCCTAAAGTGGAGGTGTTGCCCCCCAAGTCACCGATTTCCAAGCCATTCTAAGGTCTTCAATCAAGGTAAGTTTTTCTTTTCTTTTCTTTCCTTTATTCAAATCAATTCAATTCATGTTGTAATTAAGGAGTATTTGTATATAAATTATTATAATATTTGAGGAGAGGTGCTGCAAATTTTTATCCAGAGCAAGGGTAAAATCGTCTATCATTTGTTTGATTTGTGGTTGCTTCTACCTTAATATACATTGTAATCTTATACTATCTCATCTCTTCTATGCTTAAGCTGTATGATAATTTCTCTTGATTATTGCACTTTCCCTCTTATAGAATAAAGTCTTTAACCAAAAATTTCTTTGGATGATCATATCATTCATTAAAGATCAATCGAATGCATTCATTAGACTCTTAAAATAGAAAACTCTATTTTCAACATTTTGCATCCATCTCATAATTGATTTTTTCAGCTTGAATTCGTACACATAAAATTCTGAAAATCAGTCCAGAATTCAATCACACACATTCCAATACTCTATAAAATTTGCAAGAATTGTATACGTGAGTAACATCGTGAATAAAATTGGAAAAACCGAAACAAAACCTATATGCACAGTGCATCTTGCAATAGAGCCTAGGTAAAAGTCTCTTAATTCTATTTATAACAATCCAAAAACTTGAAATGGGTCTTGTTAGAAAGCTTATTTCTATAGATTTCCAAATGACCAGTTTCATAAAATTCCAACACCTACGTGCAGATGCAAAATGATCAGTTTCTTTAACCTCTCTATTTTTGTCACAAGGTCTATCTCGAGTTCCAAGGTTAAGAAATTTACTGATTTAATTTTATTCATCCTTAAAGCCAAAACAAAAAGACAAAAAATCTCCATAAACTACACTCTTTAGCCTATCTTAGGTAAAATTTCAAAGATTTTTGGAATCTTCAAAATACCAAAAAAATTAGTAACATTTGTTGATTAAAATAGAATTGTTTCTGTTTTTCAGATTTAAACCTAAAATTTTGTTAAGAAAAAGATCACACAATTTTGGAAAAGTTTTTCAATTGAAAACTTGTTTCGAAAATATATCGGATCCTAAGATAAATTTTTAAGTGTCTAGGCTCACCCTTGATGATCGATTGAAGAAGGTCTATGTCGAAAAGAACTCACTTATCCACAATGGCCAAAGAAGTTAGAAAATTATCTTTTCTAGTTTGAACAAACTTGTTGCCACGCTCGTGAACTTATAGTTTGCGAATTAAGTTTTGAGTCTCTACATAGGCTTTGAAACAAAATTCATATCTACAGATTTGGCACGCCTAGTGGGACATGAGTCTTAGGAAATTGTTTTGATCCAGTTTTGATTTTTAAAAGAAAAACCAATATCAAATCATGATTCTAAACAGTCTTTTTCAAATCTCTTACTTTAAGTTCAATTTTCAGCAACTCAATAATGTCAAGTTTCGATGATTCCTTTGAAAATATGTCAAGGAAGACCTCATCAAACTTTCCAAGTTGATTTTCCAAAACCTAAAAGACGAGAAGAAAGAATTGCCTATTTAAAAAGGGAATTGAGTGAGATACAACTTGAAAGTGAAATTGAGGACCTAAGCCAAGAGGCCAACTCACATCGATCTCATGAAAAACCATCTTGGGTTTATAGGAAGAAAAACTATACCCAAAAATCAAACAAAACCCAAAATCTGATGAAGGATATAAGGCAAAAAATTGTAGCAAGTGTTGAGATCGAATTATCTAACCTTGCTAATATTCCAAACACCCCTTTGTCCATAGAAAACCCCAAAAAAAAATTTATTTGGAAAAACCAAAAAAATCTAGAAAATCTTCAAAAATAAAAAACGTGTTAAAATAAAAAGTTGCAAAGGATGAAATTCTGAAAATTGAAAGTGAACGACAAAGTTGGGAAAAACCCAGCATAAGACGGAGCGCTAATGAAGCCAAGACCCGCACAAACCGTCCATCTCGAAATGCAAGAAGGACTGCTCAGAGAAAATTTGGATTGGATCTAGACCATAAATATCCAAATCCATATCCAAATAGTGTTTGGATTTGAATTGATTCAAATAATATTTGGATTTGGATTGGATTGGATCTGGACCAAAATATCCATATCTATATCCATATAAATGTTTGGATTTGGATCAGATCTGGTCATAAATATCTAGATCCAGATCTCGAACCCATATCCAAACCCAAGACCCACCTCACTTGCCTATAAATAGAGGTGAGGGGGTCTCCAAAAAGCATTCACGTGAACTTGCTTGGGAGGAGAGAGAGAGTGAGAGGTAAACCTAGCCATGTTGGCTCAAGGGTGAGGTGGGTTCAAGCCTTATTGGCTAAGTGGGCTGCAACCAAGGTGGACTCGATCAAGGAAGGCTGCAACCATGGCTTGGACATGGGCTCAACCAAGAAGGATCGGCTCTAAGAGGTAGTCCTCCTAATCCTAGCCTAATCACCTAACCCACATCACTAAACCTCACCCTAACTAACCTAAACCTAACCTAACCGACTCAAACCAAACACCTAAAATCACTAAGACCCCCTAAGCACCTTTCGGCCCACTTGCGCGCCTTCCAGCTTCCTGCGGCCCCCCAGCGTCACTGCCGCGCCTCGACACTACAACGCCCCCAGCGCGCCACCCGGCACCCTATGCGCCCTGTTGCACATCCTACGCCCCAGTGCCAGACACCCTCAGCGACTCGTGCCACTGCCCTGCGTGCCTAGTGCCCCGTGCCCGGTCACCTTCAACGGTTAGCGCCGAGCTACTGCCCCTTTTCACACCCGACGCCTAGCGCCTTGTTGTACCCTAGGACCTGCCTTGCCTTAGGACCAGCCACCCTTTGTTGCCGTGATTTGCTTTAGCCCTAGCCAGCCACACCTTAGGAGCACCTAAGCCTTCCCCTTAGGCCGACTAGAGTCAATCTATGCCTAAGCCACACCTTGTTGCCGTGAGCCTCTTGGCCGAACCTAGGTCTTCCCAAGTTCCAAGCCCAAGGGAACGGCGTGTCCCTAAGCATACCCGAGCCCCAACCTCTCTCAAACCCACCTAGGGAGACCCCTCTTGGCTGCCCAAGGTGGACACAAGCCCAAGCACGAGCAAGGAGAAGAAAGCCGAATCACTTTTAAGTGTTTAAAATCCTTCCATACTCAATTCAATTTTGATACGGGGTTGTAATAATGGAGTGTGGTCTCCCCCTGAGATGTAATATTGGTGCTTGACACACGAGACACATACGTGCACTTGAGCCTTAGCTCTTATCTCGTACACGAGACACACACGTGCACTTGAGCCTTAGCTCTTATCTCGTACACGAGACACACACATGTACTTGAGCCTTAGCCCTTATCTCGTACACAAGACACTCACGTACACTTGAGCTTTAGCTCTTAATCGTACACGATTTGCACACACCCATATTGAGCTTTCGCTCTTACTCCAAAGACTCTAGTAAGAGTCGTGTAAGTTACAATTTCATTCGGGTTGTTACTTTCAACTGTGTGCGTTGTCATTTCAATTCCACACTTGCACACAAAAGGGCATCCAAGCACTTGCTCAACACTCTCATGCACATTTTGGCCTTGGCAGCCCCTAAGATATAGAGTATCTATATACTTTCAGCTGCGTGAGTTTTATATTCAATTGTGTACATCTTTACATTTCGGGTGGTTCAATTTCAGTTGTGTGAGTTGTCTTTCCATTTACACACCAAAAGCACTCATTCACATTGAGCCTTTCTGCTCTTATATCTATATTTCCCTTTCGGCAAAGTTCAATTCAAGTCGTGTGTGTGAGTTGTCTTTCCATTTACACACAACACACAAACACGTTGAGCCTTACTGCTCATATATATATATATATATATATATATATATATATATATATATATATATATATATATATATATATATATATATATATATATATATATATATATATATATATATATATATTTCCCTTTCGGTAAAGTTCAATTCAAGTCGTGTGTGTGAGTTGTCTTTCCATTTACACACAACACACACGAACACGTTGAACCTTACTGCTCATATATATATCTCTATATTTCCCTTTCGGCAAAGTTCAATTCAAGTCGTGTGTGTGAGTTGTCTTTCCATTTACACACAACACACATGAACACGTTGAGCCTTACCGCTCATATATATACTTATATTTTAATTTCGGCAAGTTCAATTCGAGTCGTGTGAATTTGTCATTTCAATTCTATACTCACACATGCGTGCATTGAGCCTTTCCGCTCTTAATATAAGTATATCTCCCTTCCGCAATTTACATTCAAGTCGTGTGAGTTGCTTTTAAGGTTCGGGTATTTTCCCTTCAGCTGCGTGAGTTGCACTTACGTTTCGGGTATTTACTTTAAGCTGGGTGTGTGAGTTGCTTTCAATTTGAGCCTAGCTCACATCATATCCAACCCGCGAGAGTTCATGTATCCTTGCATTTTGCGCATTGTCAAAAAGGAAACCCCAAACTACGCTCAAACTTCGCTAATATAGGCCACTTGCAGCACACACATCCGGCCTAATTAGCTTAAAAGCTCCAAGACTTGGATACGGATAACCCCCGTAAATAAAACATGCAACTTAGGCAAACAAATCCTCACACTCGCTTTTCTTTTCAAAAGACAAGGTTTGTTTAAAAGATCGAAGTTTTCTAAGCGCTGGAACTGACCCTTGAGCACCGGTTCAAGAAGGTTTCAAGCGAAAAGATCCCGCTTATCCACAATTGCCTTTCAAAAGTCATATATATTTTAAAACCTTCGCTAGTTTGAGTAAGCTAGCTGACATGCCCTAAAAGCAACGTAAACGTGAAAAGACTCGTTTCTGGTCTTATAAACCAGGAGTAAGGAATTTTCGTGTCTTACAAATTTGGCCCCCCCGGTGGGACCCGGGTCTTAAGAAAATCGATAAAAAACAAACAAACCTCTTGAAAAATTTTTAAGAAAAGTATTTAACTCCTTGCCTTTTGCATTTCATAGCTAATTTTTCAAAACAAAGCATTGGAGTCATGTCGAGTCATGTCGAGTCCAGCCATGTCTCACGCACATCAAGTTCTCACTCCAAAAATATTTCAAAAACAAAATTCAAAAATAGGAGAGAAGAGATAGATGACTTGCGAAAAGTCTTTGAGTTAAAAATCAGTTCTCTTAGCCAAGAGGCAGAGGCAGCTGAGTCCTATTCGTCTCAAGGCAAACTGGCAAAAGCCAAGAAGAGATTCGACAAGTCTCGAAAACCTAAGGAAACCTCCGCTATGGAGGGAAACCAATATCACGAGTCCTTCACTCACAAGGACCGTAAAGCCCTACAACATCTGCTAAAAGGGCAAAATAAAGAAAAGAGGACATACGTCCTGTCTGATTTCCTTCCTTTGGATTATGAAAGATACAGTGACGATGAGATACCGAACTTCCATCGGTATGATGGCACAGGGGATCCTAGATCCCACCTGCAACTCTTTTCCCGTCGAGCCCACAAAAAGAAGGACTCGATGAAGTGGATATATTAGTTTCTCCTTTTCCTCAAAGGAACTGCTTCAAAATGGCTGGCTTCTTATGATTTGAGTCAGTTCACAACTTTTGAAGAGTTAGCGAACTACTTTATGCAATGATTTTCGTATAACATAGAAGTTACGCCGAATTTAAATACTTTGAGGGATACAAAGCATGCCACGAACGAGGATGTACATGCATTCATCGTTCGATGGAGGTCCCTCCTAGGGCAAGTGAGAGAGCCAATATCAGAAGGATGTGCAGTGATGCTCATCCTCGATAATTTCAAACCTGAATTGAAAACTCTTCTCTCCTTACATTAAATATCAACTTTCCACAAGTTTATCAAAAAAGACTCCCTCTTTGAAACAAATATGAAAAGGGGAGTCTACGATCACTTGTGGAAAGGAAATGTTGTGCACAAGTTACGCTTGAAAAAACCCGGAAACTACAGGTTACCCACAATGGACAAAGGGGCAAAGCCCCAAAAAGTTGCAAACGTCTGAGTGGATCCAAACCCGGCGAGCACTTCCAAAAAATTTTGAGAATAAAAAAGAAAAGAAATTACAAAAATATTTTAAAAAACGGGAGTATACCCCATTGGGACAACCTATTTCGGAGGTCCTGGACCTCCTACTTGCCCAAGAAATGATCAGACTACCTGAATCCCTGAGGGAACCACTTTCAAAGGGAAGTTTTTAAATCGATTTTGCAAGTATCATCGGCTCAAGGGCCATGATACAAACCAATGTTCCTCCCTCCTCAATAAAATTGAAAACTTGATAGCGTAGGGCCGGCTCCAGGTCATTGAGGAACCAGAGCCTGCCCAAGCCATTTTCAAAGAACCCTTCCCCAATCACGTAAGCACTAGTGGGAAGGGCAAAGAGGTATGTACTTTCTCGACTTCAAAGAGTCTAGTGCATTCATCCCATTCTGGTTTTACTACTTGTGCATTATCTCTCATTCTTTATAAGAAAAATGACCAAGTAGTAATCCAGGGAGCGCTTAGAGTCCCGCCCCCAGCTAGAACCATTTTAGAAATTTGAGGTGCTCCAAAAGCACTCAAGTAGAGCCACAATAGGCATGAGCCATAGGCAAAGTGTAGGGGAAGTGACCAGGTCGAGGAGGATCTATCAACCCCAACACTTAGAAAAATCTGCTAAAAAAGTGGTCAGTATCCCTGGCCCTTCAAAAGCATGCATACCTAAGGTCTCTTAAAAAATGGACAAAAGTCAAGTTGTTTTAACCACATATGATTTCAAAAATCATCTCTCCAAGATCCCAATAAACATGTCCATCATAGAGCTGATACAAACCTCACCTAGGCATAGGCTTGTTTTAGAAAAAATCTTAGAGAGAGCCAAGGTTAACTCAAATATAACCCATGAGTCCTGGACAATCCAAGTGGCGTCTATAGGTGCGAAAACGCCAATCATGTTCTCGGAAGACGAGATAGAAAGATCGTATGAAACCCACAACCAAGCTTTGCATATCGAGGTAGTTTTGAATTGCTATCCTCTTGACAAATGCTTAGTTGATGGGGGAGGAGGTCTCAACATCCTTCCGCTCCACGTGGCATATCAAATCGAAGTCACCTTGACCTCCGTAAACCCAAGCTCCATCGTAATCACTGGATACGATGGGAATGCATCTAGACCGTTGGGAGTCATAGAGTTACCCATGGAAACGGGGGGCATAGCCCACATGGGGGTGTTCCATGTCTTAGACATATACCCCCATTACAACCTACTGCTCGGAAGACCCTAGATACACCGCCTGTGAGTTGTGCCATTCACCTTCCATAGGTGTGTCAAAATCCCCTACGAAGACCAAATTATGGTAATTCTAGGTGAAAATCATCCTCAGCTTCAGGGAACTTGTCAGGTTCTCAATCCTACGAGGACAACCTTGGTAAGACCTTGGTCGAGACACCCAAGCTCGTCCTCCAAAAGCCTAGGAAGGTCGTGTGTATCAAAGGGCAGCCCAAGGCTTGCCCACTCAAAACCATAACCATCATAGGAAAGAAGTGTCATCTATTTCCTAAACCCCTAGACAAAAAACCGTTCATGTATAACATGGACGATAGCAAGTTCCAAAACCATGAATTATATCAAAAATTTTCAAAAAACAAAAAATCGTGGAACATGCTATTGAACATGGGATACATGCCATACCAAAGTCTAGGGAATCAAAACTAAGGTTGCCTCGATCCCATAGTGCCTAAAGCAAACCCAAGCCGATATCGGATCGGCTATATTCCAAAAATACCACCAGAACCTCCACCTGTGACCACCTGGGTCAAGGGTGCCCTAGAACCTAGTGAAGCATAAACCTATGATTTAGACCTCTTGTTTAGAGTCTAACTTGTGGCGTTTTCCTTTGTAGGTATGATGGAAGATCCCTTCTTAAACCAAAAACCAAAAAAATTGAAAATTATCAAAATACAAAAACAATTTGGAAAATCTCAAAAACCAAAAACATTAGAAACTTGTGAAAAAAAAAAAAGTTGTAGTTTGTATAGCTCCAAGTATCTTTGCTTTGCAAAAATCCAAAAAAATCAAAAAATTAGAAAATCCCAAAAACAAAATCGTGTGTATAGCAACCCTTGGTAAAAATTTGGAAAAAACCAAGGCTTTTGAAGAAATCGTCTTCATAAAAGGACCCAAGTCTTCAAAACCTGTAGAAACTCCAAAACTAGAACTAGGTGTTTGCAAAAATCTTGCATCCATTCCAAATTCCCTAGGATTTAGAATTCTCGAGAATGATCAAGGCCCGGAAGATAATCATCCCCTTCTCCTTGAGGTGGAATTAGGCCAACCAAGGTTGCAGCCCATGTCCATGCCATTTGTAGCCATGTTGTTGCAGCCCCAAGCTAGGTCTAGGTCCACAAGGCTTGAACCCACCTCACCCTTGATTGAGCCCACATGGCTAAAGCCCACCAAAGTTGACTTTTGCACCACACTCTCTCTCTCTTCACAAGCCCTCTCCAAGGTTTTCACGTGAACATTTTCACCCCCCCTTGGTCTTATTCATAGGCCAAGGGGTGGGTCTTGGGTTTGGATCTTGGATTTGGGTTTTGAGATCCAAATCTGATCCAAATACTATTTGGGTCTAGATCTGGATATTTGTGTTCAGATCCAATCCAAAATCTTCTTTCTTCAGTCCTTCTTGGTGTTTTGAGATGGGCGGTTTTGAACGGGCCCTAGTGTCGCAAGTGACTCGTTTGAGCTCGGTTCTTCCCAGTCTTCTTATCCGACCATCTTCTCACCTTCCAAACTATGTTTCGTTTGATTTTTTATTTTTCAAGCTTGGGGTTGGATTTCTGACAGTTTCATCGGGGCTTTGGCTTCGTCCTTCATATTTTGGGCTGAAGTTTGATTCTGGCCTGGATGCCTGTTTCGCTTTTTGGCCTTGTTTTCATCCGCCCGGGCTGAACTTTTACTTTTTGACCTATTATGGGGCTGCTTTTTTATCAGGCTTCACCTGCTTGTTTCAGCTGCTTTACAAAATTTTGGTTTTGGCCCGAGTCTAAGAACCTTTATTTTGAATGATTTTTAGACAGAAGTCAAAACTTCGCAACTCCGGGGTTTTAAAAGTTCCAAATTGGTTTGAAAATGGTTTTTGAAAACCAAGTGTTTTGTTTGAAAATACTCCCATTTTGGGGTGTTTACAGATGCCCCTCTTTGGCATTATCCAAATTGATTTGGATAATGGCAAAGAAGACAACACCCCTTTTTGCTTTCTCCCTAGATTCGTCCTCGAGAATATGGATCGTCCCAGTTTTTTGAGAAAAACTTTTTCGTTATGCTCGGTAAGAGGGGATTTTTGCCAAAGAGGACTTCTCCTAATGCCGTTCTAGTCCTAATTGGGAGCATATATTTGACGACCATGTGTGCACGCATGAGTGGATGATATGCTAGAAAAAAAGAATTTCTAGAGACTTGTATTAGGCAATGATCGAGCTTGGGAGGTGTAAACACCCCAAAATTAGATGATTTCCAAAAAAACACCTGGTTTGCAAAACCATTTCAAAAACCAATTTTGAATTTCCAAAACCCAGGAGTTCCAAAGTTTTAAACTTTTTATCAAAAACTCTTTCAAAATATAGGTTTCTTAAACTCGGACCAAGTCCCAATCTTGCGAAGCAGCCAAAATAAGCAAGTAGAGCCTGATAAAAAAGCAGCTCAAAAAGCAAGTCAAAAAGCACAAAATTAAGCCTAGTTTGATGAAAGCAAGACTAGAAAGCAAAAGAAGAACCCAGGCCAGAAGCAGACTTCAACTCTAAAACATGAAATGCAAAGCCAAAGCACCAAACAAAATCATCAGAAACCCAAGCCCAAGCTTGAAGTTCCAGAAATCAAACGAAATGAAGTCTAGAAGGTGAGAAGATCGGACGAAAAGGTTAGGAAAAACCCAGCCCAAGACAGAGCATTGATAAAGCCAGGGCTCGTGAAAACCGTCCGTCTCAAAACGCCAAGAAGAACTGAAGAAATAAAAATTTGGATTGGATCTGGACATAAATATCCAGATCCAAACCCAAATAATGTTTGGATCGACTTTGGATCATAAAAACTAAATCCAAGATCTAAACCCAAGACCCACCCCCTTTGCCTATAAATAGAGATGGGGGGTGCAAGTTCACGTGAATTTTAAGTGAGGGGCTTGGGAGAGAGCATAAAGTAAGAGAGAGAAGATTGGTGGGCTTGACTTTGTCAAGTTGGTTAGCCATATGGGCTTAGTCAAAGGGGGGATGGGCTCAAACCATGTGAGTTCGACATAACCTAGGGTTGCACCAATATGAAGGACGGTTGGACTTTGATCAAGGCATGGGCTGCACAAGGTGGACCGGCTCCAAGAGGTAGGTCTCTCAACCTAACCCTAACCTAGCCACTAAACCTAACCCCAAACTAGCCTATACTTAGCCTACATGCCCCAAACCGACTCCATTAAACCCCCTAGCTAGACCACTCTCACCCCTAACCGACCTAACCCATTAGACCCAACCGACCCCACTTCCTAGCCCCTAGACCTAACCACACCTAGTTTGGACCCAACCCCTCTCTACCGACCTAGCCTAAACTCTCTAACCGAGTGCATCTTGCACTCGGTTTGTGTCCTGCATGTCCCTAGCCAACACTCGGCCTACACCTTATGCAGCGCCATATCCACACCCAGCCACATCTTGCCGTCCGCCATCTTCCCATGACTCAACCTGCCCGCACACCACAGCTCCCAACTGTCGCACGCACCCAACCGCACCATCCCACGGCCTGCCACCTTCCCGCGCCAATACGTCCCAGCCATACCTCGCTTTGCAACCCCATTGCACTCCAGCAGCATATCCTGCCACACCGTGTCACCCACGCCGCACCAGCCACATCCTGACTAGCAACGTTCAACCTGCCACTCCCTGTCAGCCAGCACCCAGCCTGCACCCTGTGCAATGCCCTTGCCACAGTCGCACTCCGCACCTCACCTGTCCCGCGCCCTTGCCATAGCCGCATCAACATGCCCCTGCCACAACCGACTCCCAGCACCTGTCCCAACCAGCACCCTACACCAACACCCTACACCCCACGTCCCAGCCATCTCCCTAGCGCCACACATCCTCCAACGTGCCGACCCACACCACGCTGCCGCACCACATCATCGGTGACACCCCAGCCCACCTTAGCCGTGACCCACCTAAGCCGCCTATCCCACTTGACCAAACACACCCCCACAACCCAACCCGACCTCACCTAACTAGGAAATACCTAACCTAAGACCTTGGCCGAACCCAGCCCATCCTAAGCCATAAAAACACTTGGCTTCCCCCAAGTGAACCCAAACCTAAACTCTGACGTCTATACCCACCTAGGGAGACCTATCTCGTGGCTGCCAAGGAGGACAGACCCGAGCAACTTGAGAGGCAAAGCCAACCATGTGTAAGTGTTTGTTTAAGTTTAGTTTTTACCTTACTCACTTAAGATAAATTCAATTTGATACGAGGTTGTAATAATGGAGCGAAGTCTCCCCTCGAAATGTAATATTCGTGCTTGATACATATCCACACACGTGCACTTGAGCCTGCTCGCTCTTAATTGCACACAAAGGACACCCACGAGCACTTGAGCCTTTCTGCTCTTATATTGCACACGATTGCACACACATTGAGCCTTTCCGCTCTTAAGCTAAAGTATATATTTCAATTCGGATATTTACTTTAGTGAAAGCTGTGTGAGTTGCAATTCAATTCGGGAAGTTACATTCAAGTTATGTGAGTTTATCATTTAAATTTCACACTTACACACACGTATTGAGCCTTTCCGCTCTTAAGCTAAAGTATATATTTCCATTTGGGTATTTACTTTAGTGAAAGTTGTGTGAGTTGTCATTTAAATTTCACCCTTACACACACGTGCATTGAGCCTTTCCGCTCTTAAGCTAAAGTATATATTTCAATTCGGGTATTTACTTTAGTGAAAGTTGTGTGAGCTGTCATCTCAATTTCACACGAGAAGCACACAAAAGCACTCAAGCCGTTCCGCTTTCCACTCTCACACACATTGAGCCTTGTCGATCTTAGGATATAACATATTTATATATTTTCAAGTTGTGTGAGTTTACTTCACGTCGAGTTGCATTTCCCTTTGTGTGGATTTACATTAAGTCATGTGAGTTGCTTTACATTTCGAGTATTTACATTTGAAAGTTGTATGAGTTGCACTTCAATTCGGGTATTTACATTTGTGAAAGTTGTGTGAGTTGCCCTTTCAATTTGAGCCTAGCTCACATCATCATCTCAAAACTAGAAAATATTTGTGCATCTTTGCATTCGTTAGCTTTCAAAGATGCCCCGAATCTACGCACAAACCACGTGGAAAATAGGCCACATGTATACACACATATCAGGCCTAAAATAGCTAAAACTCTAAAGACTTAGGTTCGTCCAAAGTCACAATAAAACTTGCAAACGAGGCATACATCGACTTCTTCGAAACACTGATATTGCAAAGTTTTGTAAAAACAAAGTTTTAAGCGTTTAAACTGACCCTTGAGCATCGGTTGAAGAAGTTTTAAATGAAAAGATCTCGCTTACCCACAATCGCCAGAAAAGTCAGAATATTTCAAAAATCTTCGCTAGCTTGAACAAGCTAGTTGGCACGCCCTTAGAAATGAACTTAAGTGCAAAAGGTCCATTTCTGGTCTCAAAAACTAGGAGTGTAAATTTTTATGCCTATAGATTTTTGGCACGCCCGGTGGGACTCGAGTCTTAAAACTTTGATAAAACAAACAAAACTCTACAAATTTTTTTCCAAAAGTGTTTAAAATTTTTGCCTATTTGTATTTGTAGGATTTCAAACTTTTGTTGAGTCATGTCTAGTTCAGGCTCCAATGAAGTGACTAGCCGAGCCTCGCGCTCGTCAAGTTCCCTTTCAAAAAAGATTTCAAAATCTCAACTCAAATGCAAAAAAGGAGAGTTAGAAAACTTGCATAGGGAATTCGAGGCTAAGATTGACGCAAGAATCGACACCCTTAGCCAAGAGGCTGAGGTGGCCAACTCTTGCTCGTCACTTGGCGAACCCGCCAAAGCTAAGAAAAGACCTACCAAGACCAAAAAACCCAAGGAAACCTCTGCAATGGGGTGATGAGGAACTAGGAGAGGTTCGGTTGGGGTGTGGTGGTGGGGTTTAAGGTCACGGCTGGGGTTAGCTAGGCAAGTGCTCACGGCACTAGGTAGATGGAAGGGTAGGAGAAGGGGTGTCTAGCTAGGATGGTTCGGTTAGGACAAGGGGTAGGTCGGTTAGGCTAGGTAGTGGTGGTGGTGGATAGTGGCTGGCCGGATGGAGGGGAAGTGTTGGGTGACTAGGGGAACCGGGTGGAAGGGCGGTGGCAGGTGCCAGTGGCTGGAAAGGTCGGGAAGGTCGGCCCGCAGACGGGCCGATTAGGGCGACGGCCGCTAAGGCAGAGAGGGAGCGTGCAGGGTGTGCGTGGGGTGCGGGTGAGTGTAGGATGGTCGGGGGTTTAAATGGGAGTCAGTTAGGATTAGGGTGAGTCGGTTGGGGTTAGGTTGGGTTTTAATTAGGATTAGGTGAGGTCGGTTAGGTGGTTGAGAGGGATTAGGAAGAGTGGTTTAGGGGGGATTAGGGGCTTACCTCTTAACAATGGTTTAAGGTGTGCTTGAGCTCCGATTAGCCACCTTAAGCCTCTTGTCCAAGCAAATCTACCCTTCAATTAGGGTGGGGCAACCCTTAACTAATCCTATACTAACCATAATTAATAAAACCCTAAGCAAAGAAAGCACTAACCACTCACCTTGGACCTTCTCTCTCCTCTCTTGGATTTCACATGAACCCCTTACAATGGACCCCCTCACCTCTATTTATAGGCATTTGAGGTGGGCTTGGATTTGGGTTTGGGTTTGGGATTTAGATCTAGACCCAAATCCAAACACTATTTGGATTTGGATCGTGGATCTCGGATATTTTGAGATTTGTATCCGATCCAAACCATACATTTTTATGGATATAGATCTGAATATTTTGATCCAGATCCAATCCAATCCAAACGCTATTTGGATCAACCCAAATACTATTTGGATTGGCCCAAATCCAAACACTATTCACTATATGGATTCGAATCTCGATATTTATGGTCCAGATCCAAATCAAAATTTCTCTGGATAGTCTTTCTTGGCTTCTCGAGGTGAACGATCTGTGTTGGCCCTGCTTTCATCAGTGTCCTGTCTGGTGTTGGGTTTCCCCAATCTTTGTCATTCGTACTCTTTTTCGCCTTTTCGGATTCCATTTCTACTCATTTTCGGTCTTTCTAGTTCATATTGAGGATGCTTGAGTGAGAATGGTCGATCTGGCTTTTTGGTGCTCCTGGCTTACCATCTACTTCATGCCTGGGCCTTTCTTTTACCTTTGAATCTGGCTTTTATCAGACCAGGTTGCTCTTTTGGGCTTCAGAGCAGACTTCTGAAGCTGCCTTTTGGTGTTGGCCTTCGTGACTGGCTTACTGGGCTGTTTCTAGATCAGGTGTCGTCTTCGTAGGCTCCACCTGTTCGCCTTTGGGTTTTAGGAAAATGGGGCTTAGCTCGGGTTTCAAAAACTCCTATTTGATAAAAGGGATTTAAAACGCTATTCGCAAGCTTAAAAGCAATATGTACAGAATTTCAAAATAATACGTATGTGTTTTTGAATATGTATAGGGTTTCTAGAAGGCTCTTGGGTTTCTAAACTCAAAATGGCCCTTTGGGGTTGCTTTTGTAAAACCAGGTATGTTTGAGAAAGTCGTGGGATTTTGGGGTGTTTACACAACCGAGGTAGGTTCTTATGGTGCAGTCACCTCAAGTCTTGGAGTTCGGCCAAGTTCAAGATGGGTGAAAGGTTTCAGCCAAGGAGAGCTAAGTCAAGTCGGTTGGGAGTGGGGCGACGTGAGATTGGAGCTTGGGTTCGTTTGGGGGCAGCCAAGTGGTTTGGGGCTTTAGGGTGGTGTGAATTTGGTCAAGGTGGGCTAGGGTTGAGTCACGGCTGAAGGGTGCGGTTAGTTGGCTGTGGACAGGGATGCGGTGTGGGTTGAGGTAGGTCGGCAGGTTGGAGGGTGTGTGGCGCTAGGGTATGTCGAGGCAACAAGGTATGCTGCTGGTATGGTAGGGGGTTGCGGTGTGGCTAGGGCATATGGCTAAGGGATGGTAGTGGCAGGTAGGGCTGATGGTGGCCAGGAGATGGTAAGGGAAGGTGAAAGGCAATTAGGTAGGCGGTTGATGGCACTGGGGTATGTCAAGGGCGTATAGCTAAGGGATGGTAGTGGCAGGTAGGTAGGCAGGTGAGATGGGGTGGACTGAATGGAGTCGGCTGGGATGTGGGGTAGGTAGGTCATGGGTTGTGTTACGGTGTTGGACGGGGCAGGATGCTGGCCAGAGTTTGGCGTTGCACAAGGTGCAGGCCGGGTGGCTGATGGAGTGGATTGAATGGAACCGGTTGGGATGTGGGGTGAATAGAATGGAGTCGGCTGGGATAGGGCTGGGTCAAAGGGGGAGCTAGGTGGTATGGGTTAGGTTTTTGGTGGGTCGGCTAGGTGGAGATGGGCTAGGTTAGGTGGGTCGGCTAGGTGGAGATGGGCTAGGTTAGGTGGGTTGGCTAGGTGGAGATGGGCTAGGTTAGGGTTAGGTTTAGGCACCTACCTCTTGGAGTCGGTCCACCCACTTGCAGCTTCAAATCCATGCCATATGTTGGTGCAACCCTTTTGCTTGGTCAAGGTCCATACATGGCTTGAACCCATACCCTTTGATCAAGCCCACATGGCTAGCCCACTTGAAAATACCAAGCTCCCTAAATGGATTTCACGTGAGTTTATTGCACCCCCTCACCTCTATTATAGGCAAATGAGGTGGGTCTTGGGTGTGGATCTTGGATTTGGATTTTGAGATCCAAATCCGATCCAAACACTATTTGGCTCTAGATCTAGATATTTAGGTCCAGATCCAATCCAAATTTTCATTTTTTCAATCCTTCTTGGCGTTTCGAGATGGACAGTTTCTGCGGGCCCTGGCTTCATCAGAGCTCTGTCTTGGGCTGGGTCTTCCCCAACCTTTTCGTCCGAACTCCTTCTCACCTTCTAGACTTTGTTTTGTCTGAATCTTAGGATTCCGAGCTTGGTCTTGGATTTTTGATGCCTTGACTTTGCATTTCATATCCTAGGGTTGAAATCTGCTTCTGGCCTAGGCTTTGCTTTTTGATCCCGAATTATGGCTTTGACCCTCTGTCGGGCCTTTCTTTGAACGGGCTTTGATTTTCCTTCTTTTTCTGGCTTTGGCCTTGAGATGGCTTTTTAAGTTTGAGAATTTCAAAATATGGCATTTTTTGGGGTGTTTACAACTGCAAATCATGAGATGTTTTCTTTTATGGATGGCTACTCGGGTTATAATCAAATCAAATTAGCCCCAAGAGATCAGGCTAAAACTACTTTTACCATACCCTGAGGCACATACTGCTACACAGTCATGCCCTTTGGTTTGAAAAATGTCGGTGCCACATACCAAAGAGCTATGACTATGATCTTTTACGATCAAATTCACGAGCTCTTAGAAGTGTATGTGGATGATCTCTTGGTGAAACCAAAAACCCGATGCACACACATCGAATCTTTGCAAAAAGTTTTTGAAAGACTGAGGCTTTACAAAGTAAAACTAAACCCTCAAAAGTGCATCTTCAGAGTAGAATCCGATAAGCTTTTGTAGACGCAGGAAAATCCCCGCCTCCCCTTTTGGCTTCTTAGGGCCTGGAGCGGATCCTCCTGTGTGTCTAAGGCATATTTGTATAAATAGGGCATGCCAAGCCACGTTATTACAAGCGGGGGGAGACTATGCTCCGTTATTACAACCCCATATCGAATTGAATTTTAAGCAAGTATACAACTAAGGACCGAGTTAGGCACTTACTAATAGTTGGTCCGAAGATGCCTTGCTTGAACGTGGGCTTGGCCTTCCCCTTGGGCTGCAAGAGGGAGCTCCGCGGAGTTGATCGGCAAGAGGGGCTGCTGGCTGACTGCAAATGGGGCGCGGGAGAGGCGCCTTGAAGATGGCCGGTTGCTTAGCAAAGGGCTGGTTTTGTGTGTGGGGCATGCCATATATCCGACCTAGTCAAACTAGGCCATGAAATGAAGAAACCCAGTTAAGGTGTCGATCAGTCAAACCAATTTTGTCGATGATCCTAACGAAGTAAAAGTTAAAGTAGGTTTCATAGCTAATTTTATGGTAGATAGGTGCATGTTAAAGTAAGGTCCAAAAATTATGTTTGCTAAACTATGAATACTTACCAAGTCCGATTTGGTATGAGGACCCAAATCTAGGCATAGATCCATTTTGGGGCGACACTGTTCCCGAGTTAAAACCTACTCGCATCTCATCTACATCGTATTCGCTCCAGCATGACCAAGTTTATGTACAAACAACAGAGTTCCATGATACTAATTAAACTGATAGTAACCAAAGTGCATCAATCATAATGATCTCTTTAGCTTGTCGATCAGAGAAACAATCTTTGGTATATCAACTTAGCAGTTCTGGTATAACTAGAGATGGACCATAAATGGGATTCAGATAAAAGGAACGGCAATTATCCGGATAAATGTGATAAATTGGGGTGGCATAGACTTCCATAAATCTTGCCATATCTATAATGTATATATAAGTATGTTTTTATGTATATCAGAGAATTGATTCTCCTAGATTGTTACACACCTGATCCTGGACATCCAAAGCACAGTAAAGTAAGGTTGCAAAGTGAAATGAGCTTGCTTGGTTCAGCCAGTCAGGAGCTTGCCTAACAAAAGAAAGCAACACAAGCAATGGCATAAAAAATGTTCCCTTCGTTTGGTTTGAGACTCGATCAAGCAGAACCTGCTGAGCTATTATTACGAATTGACGATGCCACAAGAACCGGGAACCGCCACGGCTTCTAACACAATTTAGAAAGCTCTCATGAAGTACAGTCCAGGATGGGACAGCCTCTCTCTCTCTCTCTCTCTCTCTCTCTCTCTCTCTCTCTCTCTCTTTATATATCCTGGTTTTAGAAAAAGTGCCTCCGTTTCTGAAGTGAAAGCAAGCTTCAGTTGTTTACATACAGCACGGTTTTGCAAAATATGGAGCAGCCCAGCCAAGTAGAGCCACTTTGAGCGCAAGCTTGCGACCTAAGGCTTACTGCCGTGCGACGGCGAACAAGATGGGCAGCCAAGAGAAATGAGCATAAACTCCACACGAAGCTGGGCTCATGTGTCCACAACCCATGGACTAAAAGGTAATGAAATAACCAATTGTCAGCATGTGACTTCTACAGCCATCACCTATACGAGGCAAATCGTGAGCTTTTCTGGTGCTGTAATCATACAGTGGGAGCAAACTCCGCTTTAGGCATGGTTGATTTCGAGTAAATCGAAACAGGATGTTCCAAATTACCAGTTCCAGTTTTCTTTGGAACCAAGAACCGAAACCCAGTTGAGGCCAAGCCGGTTTCTGTTCCAGTTTCTTGAATCTCTGAGTGTGCAGGTTGAGGCTCGTGCTGATTGAATGTATGTGGTATGCCGGGCTGTCACGACTCTGCGTTTGGCAATTGAGAGGCGGTTGCTCAACCTCAGATCGCCAGTTTCGTGAAAGTTTCTCTAGCTGAAGTTGACACAAATTTGTTAGTTTCGTAAAGTTTCGTTAGCCGAAGATGACACAGATTTGTTCTTGAAGTGTAGTTCCGCGAAGCAAATACGGGCAGAAACTTGTTACTTATTCAATCAACTATCAGTTCGCATGCTAACAATGGCGGAGTCGCTAGCCGAAGAGGCCGTGGAAAGACAAGAAAATTAATAACGCGTGGATTTTCACATTTCAACTAGCGGCGCGGTGTAGTTGGAGTTAAGAAAAGAAACTAATTTCCAACAGAAGTGATGGAATCCGGCAGCAGCATGACAGGAGATTTTCCACGCAGCGGATGACATATTAGAAAGTTTTTCCGATTTCCCACAGCCGGTTTTTGCACATAGGTTTATTTTGATTTTTTTCACTATATTTGTTTATGGTGTTTATTCATATAGCAGCGTCTCACTCCTCCTTTCGAATATTCAGGCTTGACTTTTCGTTCTGGCCCTCTTATCCGGCCGTTAAGGAACATATCGTAAGAGTCTAGCTATTATGAATTTGTTTCGTAATAGTTTTCACGGGAAACGACTAGATGGCCGATCTAGCCATTCCCATTAGTGAAACTGTCGAGAATGACCAATTTCTTGATTTGACATCTCTCACTTAGTCATTTGAGCCAAATGATTGACATAATGGTTTTACTTCCACTTTTGTGAGACTTTCTTAGTTATGTCATTTTATGATTGTTGTTAAAATTGTTACTTGTGTGATTTTTTACGTACACAACAATCAAACGTATTTCAAACCCATGTTTATAACATGTTTTGAGAAAATATCTTTTGGTATGCCTTTAGTTAAGGGGTCTGCCAACATATCTTGAGTTGGCATGTATGAGATGGATATTTCTTTTCTTATAACCATATGATGAACATAGTGGTATTTAACCATTATAAGCTTGTTTTTGGAGTTGTCAGCTCCACTCTTGATTAGAGTAATTATTGCATTGTTGTCATAGTAAATGACAACTGATTCATCAATTATTTCAAGCTTCAAATCACATATGAAGTGACTTACCTAGACAACATTTCTTGCAACCATAGAACAAGCCACATACTTAGTTTCCTGTGTATACAATGCTATGTAACCTTGTTTCTTATATGCTCAAGAAACAACTCCATCTCCAAATAAAAATATTTGTCCTGAGGTTGGTTTACTGTCATCTTTACTACTAGCAAAGTTAGCATATGAGTATCCTACCACTTTTAGTTCATATGCTTGAAAACATAATTTTAAGTCCTTTGTTCCTTTAAGATATCTTAGAATATTTTTCATAGCTATCCAATACTGCTATCTAGGATTACTTTGATATATAATCAAAAGATAACAATGAAGCTGATATCAAGTTTTTTACATAACATAGCATACATCAAGTTACCCACAGCTTGTGCATGAGGAATGTTAGGCTTATCGTGTCCTTCACCGAGATAATTAGCCTTGCTAAGTTTTACTCCTTTTGCAATGGGTGTAGATAGAGACTTGTATTCACTCATTTTAAACTTTTTGAGGATATAATCAATATATCTCCTCAGTTAGGCATAGAAGTTTAGATTATCTATCTCGAGAAATCTTTATACTTGGGATATAGGATACTTCTCCCATATCCTTCATTTCAAACTTTAAGTTTAACCATGACTTGGTTTTGACAATCATCTCATTGTCATTTTCAGTCAATAATATACCATCCACATATATATAAGATGATAAAATGGCTCCATTGTTCCAGACATATACAAAATAGTCAAGCTCATTTGTCACAAATCCAAGTTCAATAATGGTATTTTGAAAAATCAAATATCATTGACGAGGTGATTGTTTAAGGTCATATAGGGATTTTTTGAACCTATATACTTTATCTTCTCAGCCTTCAGCTTCTTATCCTTCGGGCTGATGCATATATATATAATTTCATCTAAATCTCTATTTAAAAAAATAATTTTATCATCTAACTGATCTAAATCCAAATCATAATATGCCGATATTGCTAGGAGGATTATTCTAATGGATGCAAATTTCGCAATAGGAAAATATGTCTCAATATAATCTATCTCATCTTTTCACAAGAATCCCTTTGCAACCAACTTCGCTTTAAACTTTTCGATTGATCCATCGAATTTATATTTCTTTTTCAAAACTCACTTGCAGCCTATGACTTTTCTTCCTCTTGACAAATCAACTAATTCTCAGACTTGTTTTTTCTCAATGGATTCAATTTTCTTATCCATGACTTTCTCCCAGTCTGTTGATTCAGATGAGTTAATAGCGTGCTGATAAGTTAAGTTATCAGTGAACTCATCTAAATCTATTGAATTGCACACTTCTTGAGTAAGATAAGTGTAATATTCCTTTAAGTAGGATGGTGCGATCCTACACCTTTATATCCACTTAAAGTTTCGATTCATTTAGGAATATCTTTTATGGGTTTAATTAATGATGATTGATCTAGATCTACTAGATCATCAACATACTCATCATTATTCTCAAGGATGTAATTCTTAGTATCTTCTAAGAATTTAACATCTCATCTTTCTATCAGTCCATAGTCCCTATGATAAAATCGATATCCCTTTTAACCTTTACAATATCCGATGAATATACATCTCAAGGACCTGTTGTTTACCTTGTCTTTGGACTTATCAAGGATCTTCACATTAGTGATAGATCTCTACCTCTTCAGATGACTCAAGTTGAGTTTTCTTTCAAACTACATCTCATATGGTGTAGTGACTACAATTTTACATGGTACTCTATATGGAGTATGTACACAATTATACTTACTATTTCTCTCCAAAATATCTTTGATAGAGAAACATTTATTAACATTGACCATGTCAAGTTTAGTAAGGTATTGTTATATCTTTCAACTACACCATTTTGCTGAAGTGTACTGGGCATTGTATTTTGTTTCGAAATACTAAAATCTTTATAGAATTCTAGAAACTCTACAGAAGTGTACTCACCACCTCTATCTAATCTCAAGACTTTGATTGTATGCCATAGTTTATTTTTAACTTTCTTCTTATATTTTCTGAATACTTGAAGTACTTTAGATTTATGTGCTAAGAGATATATATGTATATATAGAGTAATCATCGATAAAGGTTATGAAATAAAACTTTTCTTGATATGATCGTATCCTAAAGGGTCCATATAAATTATTCTGAATAACTTTCAACAAGGTTGTTTCCCTTTTTTTTTTAAAAAAAATCTCATTATTTTTCCTTGTATGAAGGTTTCGCACTTACCAAAGGTGTTTTTCTTAAATCTTGGTAATAAGTTAAAGTTAGATAATTTTCTAATTTTTCTAGACTTATTTGCCCTAGGCGTTTATGTTATATATTCACATCAACATTAAAGGCACAATCAATATAAGTAGAAGAACATTTATTTTTATTGATATTCAATTTGAACAATCCATATTCTACATCAAATTTCTCGGAGAAAAACAATCTCCCATGCTTTCCCACAGTCATTTTGCCAGAAATAAACTTGACCTCAAAACTCTTCTTGACAAAGGTAGGGACTGAAACTGATTTGTGACTTATAATTGGCACAACAATACATCAGTCAGTATAACTAGTGTGCCTTTTATATAAATTCTAAATAACCCAATTCCAAGAACATATGAGAAAGTATTATTTTTCATGTATACCCGATGTTCTACTGGTTTGTATTCCTTTAGATCCATTGCCCCTTCCTTGCACTGCTCTGTATTTATAGAGTAGTGTCTGACTCCTCTATGATATGAAGGCTGAACTTTTCATTATAGAGCCCTTATCCAGCCGTTATAGAACATATCCAAAACAGTCTGGCTCTTACATATTTGTTTCGTAACAGCCTCCACGGAAAGTGGCTAGATGGCCGATCTAGCCGTTTTTTTAGGGTGAAACTACCGAGAATGGCCAGTTTCTTAGCTTAACAAGAAGTACACAAAAATACGATAATTGAAGTGCATGTTTCTTAATTCAGGGTTCTTTTGATCATGCAGAATTCCCAACACCAAGTTAAGGAACGTTGGGCATTTGCAAACAGCTGGATTCCTTCCTCGGAAGACTCTCTCAAAGCTATCAGTGTACAGCGTAAGAGGATTTCAACGGAGAATCAGTTTCAAACTCTGGGACTTAAGAGATATGGGACTCCACATATAGGTCTCTGAAGGCAGGATGGTGCGCAGGGGACTGTCACGGCCGGCAGTTTGAATTTCGATGGTAGGGGAAAGCTTTGACTGATTGTTGAAGGTGCCCACTACAGTCAAAATATCCCGGTGGGATATCCTTGTTATGGTGAATAAAGCAATGACGTCTGTTGCTGCACATCCTAGAAGCTGTGATGAAAGTTTCCAATTGATATCCCAGTGGGATATCATTGTTATAGTCGTGGGCCCGTCTTCCTTATGAGCATAACAATGATACAATGATACCCCACCGTTCTTACATTCAAAAGGAAGAAGAACCATCACTCTGTATTTCTGTTGAGAGTGACGCAATTTGGCCGCGCCTATATATATATATATATATATATATATATATATATATATATATATATATATATATATATATATATATATTATAGTGAAAATCTAGTATAAGTGCCATGAGATTTGCTTGTTTATCAAATTGATTTATATGGTTTAAAATGTATATAGTGATACCCTATGGTTTCTATCGTCTATGTAGTTGAAACTCAATAATGACATTACTTGAATGATAACGTGGATAATAGTTTCCCATGACCAAGGTGATGCAGTTGTTGACCAGCAGCTATAGATTATTAAATATTAAATTAAAATTTAATATAAATTTAGTACGGTTAAATTTAATATTTCTTAATATTTAAGTATACTATTAAATCTGAACTTCTGTAATAGCGATGCATACATGGTGGATGGTGTGGCAAGTGGTGCTGATGTGGTATCTTATTCAACTAATATAAGTTGGCACAATGGTTGAGGTGGTATGTGACACGGATGCTAATGTGACAATTGATGCATGACATTACATGATTGATAACAACATTAGTTATTTGTTACTAATTTAATTAATGATGAAAACTACATGTAGCCTATGTAGCCTAGAGAACTTTGCAAAACCACATGGATCAAAATTAAAAATGGTCAAACCACTGGCTAATTATGTAAAGTCTCTACATTATATACTTGCAATTATTCATTCCATAGTTTTTTTGTTAAATTATCTTTTAATGTGTATCATAAAATGTCAAAGGACTCAGTTGAAAATGTTGAGTATTCATTATAGTGGAGTAGATTATAGATATATGATAAACAACAAATATCGATTTTGCATTTGTATTTACATGGAACCATAAGACGATTATAGTGGATCAAACAATGTATTTGTTGACTAGATGGATGATGAAATTGAAGATATATTTGTATTTGTGATAAATGTAGTGTTTTGCGGTCACAATGGCTTAATTCAATATATAAGTAATATTGAAATGAAGCACAATATAGTTATTATCATTCTTCGTTCAAAAGTAAATATGTAAGAAGCATAATATGACTTTAGTGTGAGAGAAGCAAAAACTTCAAAACAATAGAAAAGTTAATGTTATAGTCAATGACTTGAAAAAGGAGAAGTATATGTTTTCACTTACAAGAGAGGGTAAAGCCAATAGTTCACAGAGGTTAAATATGGTTAGTGGGATGCATAATCCCCCTCTAGGTTTGTACCTTGAAGGGCTTGCATTTATTGGCAAATTAAGTGATTTGTTGTACAATATGTCAAATGAGATTAGAGAAAGTCATTGCAAACCCTAACATATTTTGTCATAATTGAAGCGGCTTGATAAGTTGAATGTTAGCATGACAAGACATTTACAATCAAGGATAAAAATTAAGAAAGAAAAATTGAGTAGTCAAACTATTTTTTAAAATTTATTATATGAATTTAACTATCACCAGTGCACAATGGTCATTTGCATGTTAGATACGTATATTGTTAGTAGCATCGCATTTGCAAATCCTTGTTTGCTTTAGTTGATACAAGCATTTTAAAGGTATTTAGGTTTGATTGTATGTAATGACAAATAAGTATAAGATATATCTTTTTGGGATTTTGATATTTACATTACCTAATAATGATCTTACTGTAGCATTTTCAAGTATAATATGTCTTTCCATGAGGTTATGGTATTTACCTCAACCAACAAGAATTTTCCAGTGTCGTTTACTTTTATGGATGCAGAGAAGGAATATCATTGTGTTTGTGGGTATTGAGGTATGTTGGGAAGTTATTTACCCCAATCAGATTCCCTTATATAATTTGCAATTATCGTGATTAGGCATTTATGAAAATAATTGAGATCATGTTTCTACATGTATCATATTTTTTATGTAAAGATCACATTACCAGAAACATTGAAAGATTTACTGTTTGATTGACTAAGTTGTTGAATCAGTATGTGAAAGCATTTGTATAAAAGCATTTGTATGATGTAGGAAAATTATAAAATTTTATTTTCTATGCATTCTTATGTTAAAGAATAGTTATTGGGCCCATATAAGGAGATGATAGTCTCAGAATGAATGGATAGAGTGATGCAGTACAACATTCATATGACTAAAAGGTCCATATAATTGCTTGTTAGTACCCACATGTATCATTAATAGATATTAAATCTTATAATGATCATAGTGTGTTGATAAATAGGGTCAAGAGTGTGCATGAAAGATTGAAAGGGTTATTCAACAACTACATTGATAAGTTCGATGGATATGACTCCATTCGTTGATCGAATTGTAGATTATAGAATTAAAGAAGTCATTTCAAAAATTTCGATCTCACAATATACATTACTTTGATTGTACACAAGAGATTATCGGAGATATAAAGAAAAGATTATCACTATATGCACTTGACTTCATGATAAAAGTGGTGAATCATGTCAAGATAGTAGGTATAGACTCATATATTGTGACATTCGTATGGGTTGTCATATGCTCACAAGATCAATGTTTTTTTTAAAGTGATGGCTTGATATAGCTATCAACAATTGAATTCTTTTATAAGAAGCCTCATATGGAGGTGGAAATTCCTACACGATTACAATCATAATGATCTAAGAGAGACAATTGGGATAAAAGCAGTTTTCAGACAATAAAAAGAATATCTAAAACAATAATAGACACCCAAGTGGTTAAATTATTGCAATAGTATTTGAATTTTTAGTTCACTATCTTAGAGGAGTCACACCTTAGCCATCCTAAATGAAGGTCATTTAACAAATTTATTAAGAGAAAGTTATCTTCATGCGGTCTTGCTAAGAGGAATTCTACTCAAGGAAAGTAAAAAAGGCACTGCAGTAGTAAAGGTACAGAATATCACATTCTGCAATAGTTGACATGGTCGAGGATACATGGTGTATTGAGGATGGGGTCATTTCTTATTGGGTAGTTATGACCTCTCTTGGATATTGACTCTCTTGGTGCTCGTACTATGTCTTCTTCTAACAGAAAGACTTCCAAAAAAATAGACTTAGAAATGGTTATATGTGATATAGATGTCATAGTTTATGGTAGATAGATTAATGTTATTGGGTATGAGAACTGTGGATACAATGTCGTTAGAGAATTTCAACTAAAGTTTGTAGAGAATGCTTTTTGACGTCCCATATTGTTGTCATTTGTACTCTCAAGTTTTTGTAGGAGAGGGGGTGTTAATGCTATTCTCCATGAGACAATCAATATCCCTATGATTTTTATATCAATGCTAAATTTGACTTGAATCATCATTACTCAATGGAGTATTGCATTAGTAGTTGATTAAGTCGACAACTTTCTAGATGTTAATGTGGCTAGCCACCTATGTAAGACATGTAGGTATATGTGCTATCATTATTTACTGCAACATTTTTGAGTCGTAAGAATATATCTCTTAATTTGTTATATTTGATATCACAGATCTTGTGTTATGAATGAATCCCTAATACCACCTATCTTTCCATCTTAGTAGCAATATAAACATAAAAGTATTGCTAACCAAGATTTATTATTTCTCACTCATATTATTATGTACTCAGAATTGAGAGGACGTAGCAATGAAAATATTTATAACGTTGATAATGGTTACTAAGTTGTATTGTGTAAAATGATTGTCAATGTAATTTCTTCCTTCTTTCCAATTGTAGAATGACTTTGTTATGCGCATTGCACGTCTTGAAAATGCAATGTCAATACGGCCTTCTGCTCAACGGATTATGCATGCTATATTGTCACCTCTATGATCTCTTCTTGCTAATCCAAAAAAGAGAATATTATATTATATATAAACCCCTTCTAAAAAAAGTGAAGGCTCTACTATCCGTTTTTGTTGTTCATCTTTTATATTGATAGCTTTGGTTGGGCCGATTCAACCTTGGTGGACCAAGTCCAAGTCCGTGGTGGCCCAAGACCCAAATACTAGATCCCATAAGTTGTGCCCCACTAGTGTGTCATTGTAACATATCATTCTTCATATACAACCATGTCAATGTAAATAGTGTCAACATGTGTACAACCATGATGACATCAACAATTGTTTGGTTTTTTGTCAAGTTTGGGTTAGTTCCATGTTCGGGGTTGTTTTAGGTTGGATTCATGTCGGAACTAGTGATTGGCTTCAAATCAAGTTAGTTTCAGTCAAAAATAAAGAGTAATGGATCAAAATTAATAGTTTAGATCCAATGGATCTATAAAGGACCCAAATTAATTTTTTGAGGGTTTTTTGGAGACATACAAGCTTCAAGTTGAGTTCAGTTTGAACCGTTGGGTTCCTAACTGAGATGGATACATTAATATATTATTTTTATGATTTTATGGTGATTGAATCAAGTCTAGCGTGTTCGTGACCTGATTAAGATCCCTATAGTTTATGCACACCTTAAATTTTTCATTCCTCTTAGTGATCCAAATAATGTTAGACAATCAATTAATATTAGAAGTAGTGTGGATAAATTTTACATCAAGAAGATGTTGAACTGCTTGTTTGATAGTCGACACCATCTTCAATTTCAACCTCCAACCTGGTTGTATGTGAGGGTTCACCCTTGATTTAAGAGAAATATTGAATTTCACCAAGTCTAGAGACAAATTGTGCATGTTGTGGAGTTCTCAGGCAAAACAATCTCTATACTGACGTAATAGCTCGACTAACTAAAGTTGTTTCTTTCTAGGCAGGATGGCTCTCAACTTCATTGGCTTCGAAACCCCATTAATCCCTAAATCAACTTCTGCTAACAGGTTAATAAGGATAAAATTTGAGTCCTCTTTTTTATTTGGGTAGCTAAATTCCATGCCTCCTCATTCTCGTAAAAATATTATAAGAGTCATGAATTACTCTCCATGCCTTTCAAGTGAAATTGGGTTGCTCCCCTTGACTCTTTCCTCAGTTTGAAAAAACTCCGAGGTAGACATTGATTACTTGAAGATGTTCTTCTATAGGTGACCTTTGGTATAGGCAGTAATTCACCCCTAGTATAAATCCTCGAGGAGTTAGTTGGCATGATCTTATATCTTTTGCATCTAGATCTTTAGGCACAATGTTTGAGAATATCCAAGGTGAGTAGAACAAAGTCTCAACGATGTGAACATCCACTAAAAAGGATCTTCATCAGCAAGGAAGTTCTAGCGTAGAGTAAAAGGAATGCAATAATTTGCATGGATCCAATCCCTACCAAGAACTAAGAAATAACCTGGCTTTGCATCTACCATAAAAAAATGGAGTGTTAGAGGTCCTCAAACCAATTGGAATTGACAAGTAGATGATCTCTTTCATCGATTGTTTGCAACCTAGTCTTATTAGATGAAACCAAGGCAACACAAAACCATCATATGCAATGGCTGCAGAGGCAATTGAAAAGGGGTCAACATCGATTTTGAATTGTTTGTCCGCTAACTTCAAGAGGCCTTCCTTGATAGCCTTTTATATAACAACACAAAATTTGATACATTAGTTAGTATTCTGCATTACAATATCATGTCATTTTTAATATCTTGATAACCTTTTCATCTCCTCCCTAGAAGGGATGGAGTGTCATTTCAGATGTTTATTTGTCAATCTAGTTGCAGAATATAAAAAATATAGTCGACCTTAGTGATGTCAAAGAGAAAAGGATCTTTACCATCATATTCTTTCTCTTTACCCTTAGGAAGCAGTAAAGCAATACAGGTATATGTGGGTCCTTGCATCAAATCAGCCACCATAATATCAAAAGAGCCAAGATCATCTACCAGTATTTCTTGCATAATCTCTTTGATGCAAGAAATCATAGACTGTTATGGTTTCCTTGGTTATCGGTCTCATTTTCAACTATATGGTTTGCCAACTAACTAGATTTGAGCAGAAGTGACCTACCAAACCCTTCTTTATCTTTTGTTGCAAGCCATTCCTCACCAAAACAACATACTAGACTTTAGTAAATTACACCTGACAACGAGTCATCATATCATGGAACCTTTCAAGGAAAGCCTCGATGGCTTTATCATCTTTCTATTGTAGGTTCATCAAGCTAATGGGAATAGGTTGGGGCCCTATTTTATTGTCTCTCTTAAGAAAGGTCTTTTACATCTTATCTCACCTTTGTATCAATCATCAGACTTCATGACGTATACCAACCATAAGGGTGGTTAGTAAATGAAGGGACAAGGAGTCTGAGCTTAAGGGACAAGGAGTCTCAGCTTATGGTATTCATTATCCCCGAGCTATCTACATTTCACTAGCCAGACGCTCTCCTGGGTATTTATCATCTTGCCTTAAGAAAGATGCGAATTTCACTTTTAAACCTCTTTGGATGTGATCAAGCATGTCCACCAATCAAGATAAGACATTCGATCAACTTCAGAATCAGGACCTGGAGCTTTATACCGAAAGTGTTTCAGACAAGGTTGATCATTCCTTCCTTGTTAAGAGGAATATCCTCAGGTTTAAGAGGTGACTAGGGCGTTGGTAGGACCACCAACTAATTATGTTGATATTCTAGCCAATACTGTTCAGGTGGCGCTAGAGGCACCGATCGATTATAATCGGTTGGATAGACGAGCCAACATGCGAACACTTGAGGGCCAAGCTTGACATGAGGCGGCAGATGAGCTGGAGCGAAACCAACTACCACTGCGATGTCATGAAACCAGTCATGGGTGACAGTATCGGGACATGAGGAACTTGATACATGCTCCCAGCATACTAATTGAAACATGTACTCTGCCTGAAGGATAGAATGACTACCTGATAGGGGGCTACCGAGGAGAATAAAGGTGCAAACGGAAAGGGAGAAGAATGGTCCCACTAAATCGGGTGGTCTGTAAGCGATGTTGACGTGACCATACGGTGACGATTGGTTGTTGATTCAGGAGCCGCAAAACTTCCGGCATATGTCCCCAAAGTAGTCCAAGGGCATGATTGAACTTAGGCAACAGTTTTGGTTGCCTACTTTTGCCTTTTAGCTAGTTGCTTCTGTTTTCAAATCTCTTAGTTAACTTGTTTGTGATCATAATCGAAATGGTCTCCTTCGTGAGTTGGAAAAGAGATCCTTAGAACATCTTTGCGTAAAGCCAATCCTGAACTTTAGTTCCTCGTTGATGGGAGACTGAAAGTTGGATTGTCCAGTTCCATAGTGAGTCTATGAGGCATGAGAGGCCAAAAAATAGCCAAATGAATCATGTGATACTAGAATACGGTTGTTGTGGATCAGTGAATTGTGTTGATCGCTTGGAACATCAATATTGGTTGATGCCATACGATACGCTCAACCGGAAAATGTATGCATGCACAGTTTAGCACAAAAGGACATAAGGTCCCACTAGCCGTACCAAAACGATGTATTATCATCGGAAATGACTCAATTCAAATGACACGCGTAGACCCATTGGATGGTGTTCAAGAAGTGCGAGGTATACCAGAAAACATCGACTTCTATTCTCAAAGGGTTTTGATAGATCTCAAGTGAGGGTTGCAAGTCTCTTGAAATTCATCTGGATCCAATACCTTGTATACTAAGCCTAGATGGATTTTGAAGTGATTAGCGAGGAAAGCAACAAGATAGAAGTCAGGAGAGTGATTCCTCATTCACTGTACGAAAGTTATTATAGATAGCTAAAGTTATGGCAAACTACTCCTAGGAACAGAGTAACGAAAGTAAAGGCCACCACAAATCAGGTTTATAGAGCTCCCGAGACGGCAACAGGGAGACCTCAATCTAATTTTCCACCATTCTAGTGAACATAACTGACATTAACTATCTTAAGGCACCTTGATTCCCCTATGCGACAGGCCAATCTCTCACTCGAGTTCGTGTTCCTTGTATTCTTCCCGATCTGCCTCAATTTTTGGCATCAACAACTTTACGAGCTTCCCATCGCTAATTGGTTAAGCAAAAGATGCCCAGCTAGCATCACTTGCGAGATCAGCACTAGTATTTCCTTTTGTGGATTGATCCTTTGCAGAGAGTACAACCAAAAGCGCATCTCAAGAAACCGTAGCTATATCGAATCTCCTATATGACGCTAACTACATGTTACAGATAAAGGCCACCACAAATCCGGCTTTCAGTGAATTGGTAAAGCATTTCAGATTGTAAGACTAGTTCAAGGTACCGTTCCAGCCGGTTCTTCTTCTTTGTTTGTACAAGCCAATGTCTGGCATGACCCCTGGAGATCTATTATACGGTCCTCTGTTTAGGGTCTAAATCACAAGGTTACAGAAATTTCAGAGATAAGAGTCCTCTGTTTGGGGCTTTACCTCGCAAGGTTACAATAAAATCTCACCCTTAAATAGGATCACGGCAGTAAAGTCCATTCATTTCAGAATCCATAAGCGTTGAGTAGGATTCAATTGTGGGTTGCATATATCCTACAGCAACGTGGTTCTCGTTGGTCATTCGACAACGACATTAAGCTTAACTTTTGCGTGATATTCAGCAGCATTCATTAGTTTTTTCTTTTGGTTACAAGAGGCCAAAGACTAACACACATACACGCATGCCGTCTGGGAGTCGAACTTCCCACCAGCAGCAACAGTCATTGGCTAACGCTCATTCACTAGCTTTTGAAATTCAAAAATTTGTATGTAGTATAACGTTCAGTGCTTGTTATGGAAGTCCCGATATGCCAAGCAGAGGCTGATGAACGAGAGGACGGTTGATCTCCTAAGACTTGTTTGGGCTTTTCCCCGACATATGGCTCCTAACCACCGCCAGTCACTTCGCGTGTAAGCTGAGAAGCCATGGCCCTTACCCTTCATTAGGTGAAGGCATGTCATGTAACATACAAACAGACATACTGGCTCGAACCTGCGGAAGCAACTTCGAGTTTTGGGTCGTGTGGTGTGATTTCTTTTTGTTCACGTCGGAAACATGTCGCCGAAATTTCTTTTAGATACACATGAACATGATTCAAGTGGTGCCGCCAGCCACTCCGTGATTGGATTCGTTTTTTCTTGCATCATTTCATGCTTGTGCAGAAAACCGAAGACTTATCAGGTTAGGTTCGTGTCGGATTCCATGTAACCAATACGACCGCTGAATCTCCTACCGTAGACTTATTGGTCCGTGTTTGTTCCAGCACTGGTCCCACCGGTACAAAGGATTGCTATATACCATTAACGATAAGGTTTAGACGCTTACCTCATCTACTTCATCTTCCCATCTTGTTTTGCAATACGAGTTGCTTCTGTTGGAGGCATCCATCCGCTTCAGGTGCGTTTGCTGAAAAGGCATTTGTCGCATGCAACAAGCGAGAATCTGAATCTTGTTGCTTTCTATCTGTTTGACGACTGACCACTACTTCGAAAAGAAAAAGAAAAGGAAAAGGAAAAGAATCATGCATTCATGTGAAAAGGATGATATTCCCTTTAATGCATAGCTGAATAAATTGCTTTTTGGGTGGTGGGGTGACTTGATCGTGGAGTTGCATGGGAGGCTAGGGAATACCCATCTCTTGCTATGTCGACAGTTTGCAAATTGAAGTGAACTGCTCCGAGTTAGTGTTACTGATGATATTGGTCCTTTCTGCAAGAACCTTCAACCTAAGCACGCTACTGGAAAAGGTGAATGTGACAAATTGGGGCCTTGATTTATCACCTTCATACCCTTTACTATGTCTCAGAGAGAGAGAGAGAGAGAGAGAGAGAGAGAGACCATAGAAGATGCTTAAAAGCAAGTTAATGGCTGTATACAAGTCTTCGTTGAAATTCTAGGAGAGACCAAGGCATTTAAATGCTCAAAGCCAACAGAATTGTTGTTCACACAAAGTATGAATACCTCCCCAAAAAAATGTCTTCACCGCTATTAGGAAAAACAAGTTATCATAATAAATAAATAAATAAATAGATCTATACGTTGATATCGTCTCAAATAAGAACCGGCAAATGAGAGAAAAAAGAACCCCGAATTGTACGGAAAGGAGCATCGCCTAGAAAAAAACCTTTTGTGTTTCAACCCAAACTCATAAGACCGGCCAAACATGAGAAGTCCCAAAACAAGCCCAAATGATAACTGTGCAAAATAGGCAACATAAGAGGAGTGAGATCGAATAGCATGACACAAAGAGAGGAAAGAACACGATACTTGCTACTTTCGCTGGGTTTAACAGGTGTAGATGTGAACCCCAATGGCAATAAGGAAGATGGTGAGAAGGCCAAAGTAGATGATAGCGTGAACCAAGATGGAGACGCCGCTAGTCTGCAGATTGGCAAAATCCACCACCCTGTTCCTCCCCGGCACCTGAAACAGCAATCCCGGGCACAGCAACACAAACAGGACCGTAGCTACCACCACCGGACCCCAATCTGCCATTCTAATTTTTCTTCACTACAACGCTAGCTCTTAGAGAGAGAGAGAGAAGGAACAAACTAGAGACGCTACTCAAAAGCGAGAAAGTGAGGCCTCCGATCATAGCTACTATTATAATTGTAATGGAGACAAAACTGCAAAGCCGTTTCGGGAATCAATGAAACCGCACCTAAATTCGTACGTGGTCAGTTAGACACGCAGCAGTTCATGCAGCGTTGAAACTTGTACGGCTTTCATGGCTTTTCATCCTGACGACTGTCAATGTGCCTTGAGGTGTCTCTTCCGTAATTCCCGGTTTTCCACACAAATATCGTAAAAGCATTTTTTTTCTTTTACAGCGGAGAGGCGTAGGGATGGCAATTTCTGTTTACCGGCCATACTCGTATGCGTCGGAGTTCTAAACGGAAATACCTGCTCGCGCCTGCTGTGTGAGAGGGTGACTTAGAGAAGACCAAGCAGAAATTTCTACACGTATATATATAAAGAGAGAGTCTAGATTTTAAAAATTACAAAAAATAAAAAACCATAAAGAACTCGTTATCCTCATTGTTTGATTGGTATTATCAATGTAGACATTTGAATTAAGATTATCATTATATTTTTAGATTTTACATTTAATACTTTTGTTTTATCATTTCAAAAATCTTATGAATTTATGGTTCTTTATTTTTATGAGTTTTCTAATCTACACTATCTCTATATATAATGGTAAATATTCAAATCTCATCATTTGATTAGCAATATCAATAGTGAAAAATTAAACTAACTTTGCATTTAATACATTTACCATCTCAAATGTTTATATGGAAGATCGAACTTTAAAATGATAAAGTAAATTTGAGTTTGGATGGGGTTTGAGGATTTATAGAGAGAGAGATTATCATCCATGTACATACTCTTTTATGTTTAAATCCACTTAAAATCTTTGTCATTCAATCAATATGAACAAAATTTTAAAACATTTAACGTACATGGGCATCAAATATGAAGTATGTTCGCTTTTAAATTCAAAAACCTATAATTAACCATCCCAATAAAAGGTAAAGACTTTTAGGTAAATTTAAGCAATAGATGAAAGCATATACTACGTTTTCTATCTTCTCTCTCTCTCTAGTAAAAGATAACACCGGTGACTGGTTTCCCTAGTGAATGTGTTAATCCTAAATCGGTTGGTAAATATGTGTGGGTCCCACCTAGGGTGTTCATTTTTTCCTTCCTTTTTACACCATTAAGCGCCTTTATTTTCCTTTTTATGGTATAACAGGAGGCTGAAGCTGGCCAAGCGAGTCGAAGTTGCTGCAAACAACATACAAGTTGAAAGCCCTGCTAGGTGGGCTAATGCCTATTTTTGAGTATTAATGCAAATCCTCGATTTAAATGGGGGCTATTACTTTGTATAAATGTTTCTTTTCTATTTCCTTATTTTTCCTTTTTTCTGCTATATGTAGATTATACAGTTAGAGCTCATAAACTAACCGAGCAGCTCATGTATTTTGGCTTGTTCCCAGCTCATTTTCTTTTTAATGGAAAACTTGCCTTTTCACATGTTAACGTGGAACCTTGTGAAAGACAGTCATAAGTGATATGAGACCCTCATATACGACTGTAACATCATAACAGCTATCTAAAGCTGATGAGAGCAAGTGAAACAAAGTGGTAAGAATGGCTCGTTAACAAACCAACTTGTGTTCGGCTGATGAAGCTCATGAACAAAACATGAATGATCGCTTGCTTCTATAACTAGAGTTCAACCAATTGAAGTAGGGCAATATCACTATAAGGGACTACACGAATCAGTTTGCAAGGTTGACATAATTTGATTCTCGTATGGTAATTCTCGAAGCATAAGTAAACAAGTACTTTTAGGGTCTCTCATATCCTATTTGCAAGTCATTGCGAGAAAAGATAAATAAGGACATCGATAAATTATAGGCAATTACTATACATGTAGAGGCAGGTATAATGCATTATAAGAGTAAGAAGAGACCAATGAAATAGAGTTTTAACAGTTCACATTGAAGTACAAAGAAGAGTAAACCAGGTCAAGCACAATAGTGGACTATTGGGAGTGCTCAGTTTCAGGCAAAGAGTGGGCCTTTCTGCAACCATGCTAGTTAGCATAACCAAGGGATCACCTTATAGAGGCATAGGACGTAGAGCAAGACATTGACTATTAGAGAAGAGCATGAAAAAAAGCACAACTACAATCTTTTAATACCGTACAAAATGAAGATTTGAGGAAATTTTACTTTCAGTATAAGGAGTTGGGCATTGTAAAGAAGATTATCCATGAAACACATAATATCCACCCCCCTCAACTCAAGGCAGCGCTACTTAAAATTATGTAGGTACACCTTCTGATATGTGAAATAATATGGGTATGTATATTAGAAAAGTGACAACATTTGTTAGACGAATCTAAGGGAGGTGTACTTGTACCAAAAGAAGCTTGGTGGTGGAGTGAAGTGGTGAAAGATAAAATCAAGGCAAAGAATGCAGGTTACAAATTGCATTATGGCAAAAAGACTAGTGAAACTTGGGAGACTTATAAGAAAGAAAAGAAATAAATAAAAACGACCGTTAGTGAAGCAAAAGTCAAATTTTGGGAAGATTTATATAAAAAGTTTAAATCAAAAGAAGGTGAAAGAGATATTTTAGGATAGCTAATGCTAGAGATAAGAAAACAAAGTATCTTACTTTTGTTAGATACATCAAAGATGGTGATGAGAAGATTTTACCGGCAAATGATGATATAAAATTAGATGAAAAAAATATTTCTATAAGCTTTTTAATGAAAGTGTAGATGTTAGTATTAACTTATATAAATCATAATTTCTATCGGTGTATTTGAAAAAATGAAGTCAAAGAAGCTCTTAAATATATGAAGGTTGTAAATCTGTAGGATCAGACAATATTTCTAAATAATAATAGAAAATCCTAGAAGAGATGAGACTAACTTGGCTCACAAGACTATTTAATGAAATATGGAGAACCCAAAAGATGCTCGAGGAATGGAGAATAAGTACACTTATACCCCATATATAAGAACAAGGGAGACATTTAGAATTGTGTGAATTATCGAGGTATCAAATTAATAAGTCATAGTATGAAATTATGGAAAAGAATTATCGAATATTTTGTTAATAAAATATTAATATTAATATTAGATTAGGAGAGTTAGCCAAATCAGAAAAGTATATAAATCATAATTTCTATCGGCGTATTCAAAAGAGGCTCTTAAATATATGAAGGTTGGTAAATTTGTACGACCAAACAATATTTTTATAGATGAATGGAAAATCCTAGGAGAGATGGGGTCACTTGACTCATAAGACTATTTAATGAAATATGAAGAACCCAAAAAATGTTTGAAGAATAGAGAGTGAGTACACTTATACCCATATATAAGAATAAGGGAGACATTTGAATTGTATGAATTATCAAATTATCAAGTTAATGAGTCATAATATGAAATTATAGAAAAGAATTATCGAACGTAGGTTATAACAAGTATCAAGTATAATAGAAAACCAATTTGGATTCATTTTTGGTAAATCTACTATTTAAGTTATTCACTTATTCATACGTCTTATGCAATATTTTAAAGCAAAAAGAAAGAACCTTCACATGATATTTAATGATCTAGAAAAAACTTATGACAGGGTGTCAAAAGATGTTCTTCGAAAAACCTTGAAAAAGAGAGGTATTGATTGACATATAAATCTTACATGAGACATGTAGGATGGTGCAAAAACATGTGTAAGAACTCATAAAGTAATGACAGACTTCCTTGAAGTTAATAATAGGTTATATTAGGGATCAACTTTAAGTCTATATTTATTTATATTGGTCATTGATGAGTTAACAAAATATTTTCAAGATGAAGTACCTTGGTGTATGTTATTTGCAGATGACATTGTGTTAGTGGATGAGTCTAAAGCAAAAATTAATAAGAAATTGGAACTATGGAGGTAAACATTAGAAAGTAAAGGCTTCCAACTTAGTAAAACAAAAACAGAATATATGGAATATAAGTTTTGATCATTTGAGTACTTCAGAGGACATAAAAATTAACATTGATACATATTACATCCCTTAAAAGGAAAATTTTAAATATATAGGGTCAATTTTTCAAATTGATGAAAAAAATTGATGGAGATGTTACGCATATAATTAATGTCAGTTGGTTAAAATGGAGAGGGGCGTCATGTATTCTATGTGATAAGAAGATATCATTAAAGTTGAAAGGTAAATATTATAGAGCAGAAATTAGACTTGCTATGTTTTGTAGTTCTGAGTGTTGGGCAGTTAATCATCAATATGTACAAAAGATGTCCGTAGTAAAAATAATGATATTGAGATGAATGAGTAAAGACTCTATACATAATGAGGTTATTAAAAACAAATTAGAAATAACACCAATAAAGGATAAAATGAGAGAAAATTATTCAAGATGGTTTGGATATGTGGAAAGACGACTAAAAAACGCTCCTGTAAGAAGATATGAAAAACTAGATTATAAAAATGTTAAAAGAGGAAGAAAACGACCACAAAAGTATTGGAAAGAAACAATAAAGAATGATCTAGTTTATATTGAGTTAACTACTAGCATGACAAGTGATAGCGTTATGTGGAAATAAAGAATTCATGTAATCGACCCTATCTAGTATGGGAAAAGGCTTAGTTGTTGTATTTCATAAGTTAAAATTTGGCTATGATTGTCCTTGAATGCCACTTATGTTCATACTCGCGTGGGAAAGTGATCACGTGGCATTAGTTCGGATCATGTCATATTCGTGACCCGTGCAAGTGTCACAAGTTATATGCTAACAGGTGTTAATGTGTCATTCAATTATATATGTCTATTAAATGGAGAAACAAAACCCTGCCCCGCGAAACTCCAAGTGCCCCTCTTTTGTTCTCTCTCTTTCTATACAACTATCATTGATTAACGATGATTAGAGATGTCAAAGTGGGCCAAGATCTTCTAGCCCGTTTTAGGAGTTGGGTCCGGCCTATCTGGTCCTTGAGGCCGAGGTATGCTGCATCGGATCAGCACGAAAGGCGTATATAAATATGTTGATATTTGTGGAAATATAATATGTATATATATAATATAATGTAATATAATATATACACATATGTGCATGCATACATATGTAGTATTATGTATATACATATATTAATATTATAATATGCATTATAAATATAATATAATATGGCCAGCCATGGGCCTTCAAGGGCCCAAATCATAGCCCACCAAAAATCTGAGCCGAGTCAGCTGCCCGGCCCACATTTTCCCTAGCCCACCAAAGCTCGGGCAAGAACCGCCCAGATTGACAACTCTAATGACGGTGGAGTGCTCCATCCACGGCTACTTGGCGAAGTCCATCCAAAATCGCTGGCCTTTCTCCCCCTTCGGTTTGTTGTTTCTTTCCTTTATTTCATATTTTTCTTGATGTTCCTTCATTTTTCTCCATGATTAGTTATTCTTATTTGTTTTACAGCGTCAGTCTTTAATTGTCTATTTTTGATAATTTATGTTCTATGTATCGTTTATCAAATGAACGTCGTGTTCTCGCTTGATAATTCATTTTCTGACATGGATGTTGTTTGTGATTTCCTTCCATGAAGAACAAGACTTCTTTATGTGTGGTCATCAAAGAATTCTTCCCTTTATGACAACCAGATATCTGTCTCTAAAAAATCGGAAGATGCAATCTATTTTTCATTGGAAACTCAAAATAACAACCACAGATGAGCAAAAACGATCGAGTTGTCATTTGACTCATTCATTCAGTTGTCATTTGGTTTGGCTCATTATGGACAAATGATCGCAACTCGGGTACATCACATGATGATTGTTGCAACATGGTGGCACGAACTCGCTCATATACAGAACGATCCAAACAGAAGCCAAACGAGCCAAGTTACCAACAGACCACGTTCAGTTCGTTTGTTTACCAGCCCCATATGTACTTCTTGATCTCTCTATGCTTTAATTTGTTCGTTCCTCTTTTCTCTTTGATCTTCCTCTTCAAAGATTCATACTATCTACCAAGAAACACAAAAGAGCCTTGTAACGTTCATTAGAACGCTTTTCTTCAAGTCTTCCATCTGATACCCAATATGGGGTCTCTGGGGTGCCTACTACACATAACAGTAAGGGTGTTCATGGGACAGGGATCAAGCTCCCCGTCCCTGTTGTGTCAAGGAGCAGAATGCCCCCATCCCCGATGGTTCCTCATGGGAGACCCGTCCCTGCAAACCATGGCGAACACAAATGAATAACAAAACACAATACCCGAAGAAAAAAGAAAACAAAGAATCACTATACTTCCTTTTTTTAAATGCTGACAATTTTTACATGAATTCCTCAAAGAAAAAGAGAAACCGAAATCAAAGAACCCTAACTGCAAAGGTGGACGAGAAATGAGCACCGACCTAATATCATCACCACCCTTATAGCAAATTGCGAGGCGTTTTAATGAACCCACAAATCTACAAGACTACAACAGCTGGAGATGAACTCAATGCCGACAGTGGCTCAATGGGGTTTCCCACCATCACTTGGATCTCACGGCACACTAGAGCATCTAGGACTTCAAGCTAACTTCATCTTGGGGATCTTGTTTGTCTTAATAATATCGACAACAGTGGGAGGAGGAAGCTTGTGAGAAGAAATAACACCCTAATTTGAGGCCAATGACACATTGAGCCATCGCCACCCAATTTTCCACTAACAAGAAAAGGAAGAGCAAACCTAGTGTCACACGCACGAGTCGCGACTATGATTGGGCCTGAGTTGATGCCACATGGATGCTCATTGACATTCAAAGCCAAACATGATTCTAACTCTAATAAAATACATCAAACTCCAAACTTTTACAAGTCCAAACAATTCGTTCCAAATGGTGCGAATGTCACAAATTGTTATCATAGAGATTTGATGCCAAATTATCCCTAAAAATTGACAAAACTCTAACCGGGTTCTTTTCTATGAAATCTGGTGATAGCTACTATTTTCAAGACAAATCAAGGTTGTTGGCGACCAATCACACCCAACATTTGAGACAAACATATTCTTTCAATCCAAACCCAAAGAAAGATATTTATCTAATCAATTAAAGAAAAGAGTAAAAATTTGTAGCATAACTATGTCTTAAACAATATCTTCACTTGAGTGCAAAGGCCCATGTGGCATCATCTACCCAATCGACCAATTGTGACATCACCTACTCTAGAAGCAAATTTCTGAACCGAAAGATATTTATCTAATCAATAGCTTATCCCAGCTTAAAACTTATCAAAAAGATTGAAACCTCACAAAATTTAAAATTTTACAAATACTAAATCCATCAACATAGTAGTAAACATGCCAACTCGTATTTAAATCAATTAATCAGATAACACTAAAAACTCTTAACTCATCACAAATATATAACTTTAAGGTGCTTATAGGAACGTACATAGATCTATTCAAACAATAAACATGAAGTCTCAAATAATACATCCAAAATCCATATAATCTTCAAATTATCAAATAAATCAATATCAATAAATATAAATCAATATTAATTTTATCGAAACCCTTTTCAAATCCCACGACCACTTAGATTACACTTCTTAATATAAAAATTCAAAAAGGTAAAAACTCAATGTTTAGACAGATTACCATAATTAAATGAAAACAACATTAATTTTCTCCCCCTTTTGATTTGTTTGTGCAAAATATCTTAGAATAATGAATCACATAATACAAGCCCAAAACACTCGCCACCTTTTTTGTAGTTCCTAGTCTTATATACTTCTTTCGAAAGCTTAAACCCCTAAAACTATTTTCAAAGTCTATAACAAAATAATTGCTTGACTAATCATTTCGATAAACTAAATTAGGAAAAAAACTTATTCATAGCCTACACTTAGTTTGAACTAATCAATATTTATTTCATTTTCTTTTTTACTTTATATCTCATCGGTTCTTATTACTATAACACTCGTGAGAAGCCTCAATGACTCTATTAATAACAAGCTACAACTCAATTCCTATTATAATTAAGACTAACAACTCTAAACGTCATGATTATCATAGTCCACAAACTTATGTTATACTCAAATATTGAAACCATTTATTCATACAAACTATAAACTTATTATAAACCCTTCATCCTCTAAGAACTCCAATCATTATGATCATCTTGATCTTAAAGATTCTCATCTTATGCTCTGATTACAAATTTGTCACACTCGTACGAGTCATGACCACAACCTTACCCGAGTTGATATCACGTGGATGCTCATCGCAGGATATGAACATAAATGAGATTTGAAGCTGAGCATAGCCCAATTCTAACTCTAATGAAATAAAAACTCAAATATCTATCTAGACAATTAATTTCAAATGGTGCAGGTGTGACAAATTTGTATTAGAACAGATCGAACAATACTGATTGATTTCTAAAAATCTGACATAACCCTAACCAGATTCTTTTCTATAAAATATAGCAATAACCACTCTTTTCAGGCTAAATTTAGGTCGTTGGTGACCAATCACACGCTCACTGTCTACAACAAATCATATTATTCCAACCCAAACTCATATCGATGTGCAAGTAAAACTTTTGCCAAAAAATCAAAGCATAAAAAAAAACTAAAATACCTACAAAACATACATTTTCTGGCATTTTCTCTTTGTGCATTCAAGAGTGTTCATGACCAAGAATCCATGGAGACTCATTAGCAAGTCTTGGTTACTCATCATACTACCATAAATGACATTTGGTCACAGCGGTGGCTCTTCACAACCCACCATGATTTCAGTAATGCCCTAATCAGGCATTATTGTTCCTTGGGTGTGGGAAAGGGTCCGAAACCAAATCTTGGTCTGATCTGATCCAAAGTATTATACCTAGTGTTTCTGTCATTCCTCTTACAACTTGATCTAGCTGCTAGCCACCTTACAAGTCTCTCTCTCTCTCTCAATGTTTTTCAGTAATGACAACTATGCATTACTTAGTGGAGCACTTGTGTGAGGAGAGATTATTGAGTTTCTCGTCATGCTATTTGCTTTAGAATGTGAATGCTTCCTTCTACACCCTCATAAATAAGATATTCTATCCTTGGTCAGTTCCTAGTGGTATATTGGATGGCAATGTATAGCAATACAATGCCACAACATATTCCCCATTCATGCACTGTGTTGAATATTTTGTGAGAATAAAAATATGAAAAAGAGAGAAATGCTTGTTTGGAGAGCCGAAGATCTACTTCAATGAGCATGTACTTGGTGATAAGAAGCTACATGTGAAATAAAAGCTATTGAGGACTAGGATCCTCTGACAAATTTGAAAGAACTTAGATCATTCTTAGATTTGATAAATTACTACCAACATTTTATGGAGAGGTATGCAACCATTGTTTTGCCTCTCACAACCCTACCAAAGAAAAGCCAAAATGAGAATGAGTTTATTCCTACTAGGTTGTGTTTGATAGATCAAAGATGGTCATGATATGGGAACAAATCTTGGGCTTGCCTAACCACTCTAAGCCATTTGAAGTACATATAGATGACTTTACCTTTGGTATGGAGCTTATGCACAAGAGGCATCCTATTGACTTCTTAAAAGTATATAGTACATTAAATGATAGCAATTGTACATTGATTTCGTCTCTTACGGTACTATCTCTTAGGAGTATTGGTTGTCAACGTGGACAATGTGCCACAAGCTATTTTCAGACCCAAAAATGCCTAACTTCTAGGAAGTCAAGGTGGCAACAATTCTTGTAGAAATTTGATATGATTATTGAGTACCGTCAATAAAGGTTAATAGTAGTTGATGCTCTTAGTTGATGGACAAATTTCGTTGCAATTCAAGATGATGATTGAAGGGAGTGACCTACTGTGTCGGCTTGGTTTGTTGTTGATAAAGGTTGGATTCATTTACATGCCTCACATGAGAAATTTAAGGTGGGATATCCTATGAGAATGTTATGATTCACCTTGGGCAGGAGATCATAGGATAGAAAGAACCTCATCTACATAGAGCATCCATACTACTGGTTGCAGGTGGGAAGTGACTTTTTGACTTGTGAACATATGCTTATCTGCTCCATTAGCAAGACAAGGCTGACAGTCAGCCCCTTCTAGTGCTGACTAGACTAAGCGTTTCTTGATGGACTTCATTCTATCATTGAAGTTCAATGTATGTCAATTTATCTTTATAGTGGTAGGTGTTTGTGGTAGCCCTGATGATCTACATGAATGATTGAGTTGCACACTTTACAAGCAACTTTTCAAAGGACATTTTTCAGCTACTTAGGTCAAACACTTGTTTTCAACAAGTTGCCATGCTCAAACTGACGGACAGACAAAATGGATCAAAGCATTATTAGAGGCCTACCTAAGGCACCATTTAAGGGCTAACAAGGAGGATTGAGTCGACTACCTCAACATTGCATCATTCTCTTACATGCATAGGATTGAATCTATAGGATATAGCCCCTTTGACATGACAATGGGACAACAACCACAAATCCTACATACTTTGGCAACACAACATGCAGGCAAGTCCTTGATCGCATACACCATCTCGCCGACCTGCAAGAGCAAGATGATATTGTTCATACTCTCTTTGTAAAGGCAATGAAGTATATGAAGGGGTGGACATATGTGAAGATGTGTCTATCGAGCTTGAGTTAGGTGATCAAGTCGTAGTGAAGTTGTACCTCAAGCAAATGGAAATCTTTCACGAGTAGCACATCGAGTTGATCCATATGTATGTTGGTCCATGTACTCTTGTCAAAAGGGTTGAAAGTTGAGCATACAAATTGGATATTCTAGATCATATCTTTATGCATCATGTATTCCATATGAGCGACCTAAAGGCTTCCCATGTTGATAATGGAAGATACGTGCTGTAATAAGCAACTATAGCCACCCGGCCCCTTGAGAATACCGGAAGCCAAGCAAGTTTATTGAATCTTTGGCCATATAGAAGATAAAAGAAGACACACCCTATGTCACCTGATCAAGTGGAAAAGCTAGAAAAAGAAAGATACAAGTACAAAAAAGGAGTTGACAGTATCACCTTTGTTTGGGTTTGTCGTAGTCGATCAAATGTTTAGGGTGGGGGAGAATTGTAACCCTTTAACTAGAAATTGTCTATGCTTGTGTAACCTGTGGAAACTACCTAGCAACTTAATACTAAGTCTTCAACCTTTGCATATGATTGAGAGGACTATTTTCTTTCGTACGTTGCTAAGAGCATTTTGAGTGTGGAGGGTGTTGTGGGCCATGGACCTTTTGATATCAATATAATCGTATTTCTTTCAAGTTCCCTGGTGCCTCTGATTATTCATGTGACGTGTTCTTGCTTCTGTTGAACCTCTGCAACCTCAACGAAGGTAGGCCTAGCTCAGGATGACTAGACCCAAACACGAGCACCGATCCTAGTTTGATGGTTGGGGCATGACACTTTGACATATGGTTCCCCACCAACAAGTTGGTTGAAAGCATCTATCTACAATAATGTTGGAAAGGCATAGAAAATTGGATTTACTCACTGAAGAGGTGCGTTTATAGGTGAGACTTCTGAATGGCCATGATGGGTGATGGTTTTAGCATACTTCTTGAATCTTCAAGATATGATATCATTCAGACTATCAGCAGAGCACCGAAGGTTGTTCCAAGCAGGAGACTAGGTGATCCTATCTTAGAAGTGGTGAAGCAATTCAATCAAGTGCAATGAATTTCCAAGGATATAAATCATATTCGCGTATTCTTTGGAATGGAGATTTGGGGAAATGATCTTCTGTTCAAAGGACAAACTAGCAGATTGGTGTCCACTCCGAATGCCTGTACATTTTTGCATAGTATTTTGGTATACCTAGTAGGGATCAGCCTAACTCATCTTGGATATCAGAAAAAAAAGTTAGACTGTGGGCCACCTCAGGAACATATTGAAATAAATAGCTTTAATGCAGATTCTGAAGCCTTATGCACATCCTGGGCATCAAACTCATGGCCTTCATCTCGTGAGCCAGGTGAAATATTTAAACAGATTGATGCGATTCATAAATTAGTTAGTTGTGAGGCACCAATTCTTGATTAGAAGGGACACTCGATGACCCATTGCATCTGTTTTAGTAAATAATATCTGTTCAGAAGATCATAGTACTACCAATTAGCCTTGATTAGTGGGAGCAGTGAATGCCATGGTATTCGGGTGAGGCCTCATTGGCCAAGCAGAGGTGTAGGTGCACATGCAGAGGTATTCACAAATAATTTTTCACTCATTTCTTTTTGCGCTAGAATGGTTTTTAATAAAGATAACCTTGTCCATAAAAAAAAAGAATTTATGAAAATCCATCCTTTAAGTTTAAATTTGATCTATCGGAGACGGGTTACTGACGTGGCCCTATCTCTGTTGTCTTAAGCATATTGTACTTGAATATTTTGTAAATGTTATTATATTTGGATTTCATACACCGCATATGCACCATCTAGATGGCATCAAATTACAATCTCTCACACACAAGTAGAAACCAAAAGTGAGGATCACAAAAACCACTTATTAATAAACAATAAATGCTGCACCAGTAACAAAATTGAAATTTTCAAAGACTAAAACAAGTGTTTGTTGGGCACTCAAGGTGTCATGTGCCCACCTGGCAGAGCTCTTGACTTCATGTGACATAGGTACATGAATACAACTCCTTACCGAATGTGAAGGAAAAAAGAAAAAGACAGCCCAGTGCTAAGCTCAACTCCCACACTGTGGTGACAAGTGGCCTCCGAATATATACTAAAAAGAATCATTTGATTTGTCCTCCAAGACAACCCATAGGGCAATGAGCCCTTCTTTTATGCTTCCGGAATAACTTTGACCTTAGTTTGTTGCCTTTTTGTCTCAATTAGCATCTCTTCTCAAAGGGAGAAGATGTCAGTACTCCCTTCACTATAGACCCCCAAAATATATGAGAGATAGAGAGAGATGGCAGTGATTGTCGACTCCAACGTAAATTTTGAAAGTTTGGAGCCTAGGTCAGACCTCAACGTAAACTTGAGACCTTTCAGTTACAGTCCATGTGTCACAAGACGTTAATCGGATGTTGGTAGATTCTGTAAGTGATCTATGTATGGTGTATTGGGCATGGGCATGGACTTGAAGGAGTCAAACTTGATTTAAATTTGATTTGGTTTAAAATAGTATGTGTTGGATAGTTGAACATGGTAAGATAGAGCAGGATGCTAGAAGATAAAGGGACATGCTAGAGAACTCTAACCCTTGTACTCAAAGGAGAAACAAGAATGAATAAGGTAATAGGTAATATAGAATGAGTCATGGGGATCTGACTCTGTGTATCTCGGCTGCCAATGGGAGTCACGTAGGCACTCGATGTGTGTATGAAGAAGAAAAGACTAAGTTATGCCTACTCTTAGGGAAAGCAAAGGAAGAAAATAAGATAATATGTATCATTGATTGCCCTCCATTCTTACTTCTGGTTACACATACCTATTTATAGACTTTTATAGAAATGACAAATAATGTGCTGAGTTTTTTTAATGTGATTCTCAATAACTCTGCACTTCTCTATACACGTCACTCTTTTCACTGCCATGCTGATTGGAATATGTCAACCAACCCCATGATCCATATGATCAGCTCAGGTACATGAGCCTATCTTTGCACACTAAACATCATAATCCTTTATGAACATTCACAAGTCAATGTCCCTTTCATTTTTAAACTCTCTCCACCTTCTACCACGTATCCTTATACATTTTCTGACATTAATATGTGTTCCTTCCATTTCATGCCATAAAAACTGACACATTTGTTTCTCAAACTTGATTCTTGTGATTTTATTCATTCACTGTTAGGATCTATAAATGCAATCGCTTCCATCCCAGTTCTCTTGCTTACTTCAAACTCAGCCAACCTCTGCTAGAATTTCTTATTTTTTTGCTCTCATGGCTTATCCTTCAGATATTGTTCTTTCTCCAACCACTAAGTTGACACTCGGCCTTTTTGACTTCCATATCAGGGAATTGCCTTTGAGTCAGAGTGAATTTGTGTGGTCTCGATATCCAAACATTTTTGTCCCTAACCTATAACTAATAAACTATATATTAATTCGGCAGATAGAGTTTGGGATTACAAGTGTTATGTTTGAGTCCAATGGGTATTCAAACCTCATTATGTTATCATGTTTGGCCATACAATTTGATGGTAAGCTCATCTACTCTTTCTTATCTTTCTTGATCACTCGACATAGCCGTTTTCAATTCTCTTTTGGCATAATATTGAAAATAGTAGGTGGATGAGCACTAAGAGGGTAGACTCTCCATTTTTATTGAGTGAAGAGGGTGTAGGTGATGGTTATTAGAAATTGAATCTAATGAATGTGACACATAACTAACCTCTAGGCTTTTATCTTGAAAGGCATGCTTTTGTAGGGATATTGAGTAGATCTGAGTATAATGTGACAAAGGACCTTATGAAAAATCATTGCAAACCATAGCATATTTTGACGCATTTACATATTTACAATACATGGATAAAAATTAGTACAACAAAATATATTTACAATACACAGATGAAAATTAGAAAGTTAGATAAGAGTCTTGAAGTGTTCTATAATAACAACTATGTGATTTAGACTCTCACCAATATCATATATGATATCATAAACTCTTCAATGTGGATATTGTCAATGATATTGTATTTGAAGATCCTCATTCAATGCAACTATTACATACATTTCTATGGGTATTGGAATTCGATAGCACATATAAGACAAACATATAAGTGTTTCATTTTTCTGAACAATCTTTGGTCTCTCCTGAACTGAATTTGATTGTCTTTGTTGAACAGTTTCTGACTCTTTGCTCATTTATTTGTGTAAATTCCATGAAGTGTAACCCTTTCTTTTTTAATCAGTACAAAATAAGATTCACACTCAGGTGTATCAGTTGATTGACCTTCTGTGCATAAGATATTTAAGATAAAAGGTGGAGTATTAATCCACAAAGCAGAGCCTGATTCTCTTGTGAACGTTATCAGCGCTTCTGCTATCCAATTAAAAGTTTCCGGAATTGAGGCCGGCCTGTCTATGTCAGCTAAAATTGTAACATTGTACGGTCTGTCTTCCTCTGGCACTAGATCATCAAAAACTTCTGGCACGCCCTTCCAAGATGACCCTTTGTGATCCCCATTCTCTAGCCTAAGATCTCCATGAAGTGTACTTTGTAATGGGTCTGCAATATGTGAGTGTGTTTGTATGTACGTATGTACGTGTCTGTGTGTGTCAGAGAGAGAGAGAGTTGTACGTGCGCGTGAGTGATATTTAAGCGGGCATTGAGCGGACACATACAGGCAAAAACACACGGTCATGTGCGTGTATGATGTTGTTTAGTTAGGAGATAAGTGGGTCCACAATATGTGACACACAAGTACTAGCTTTCGTCCTCACATCATTTTCTTTTTTTGTTGCAGCATATATAACAGAATTTTAGTATTGTTCAAGGGAAGGGCTGGTTCTTCTCAAAAGATGTTACGGGTGCTCAATGAGAAGACCAGATATCGAAGAAGTTTACTTGCTGCTCCTTATATAGTGATTTTCAGCTGATACAGATTGAATGCATTCAGATTCTTAGCTGAGAAATGTTGCAGATTCTTAGCTGAGAAACGTTGAAGCATGTGTTGCATGGTGGGCTGTTTGTCCTCTTGAATACGGCTGTATGTGGGCTGCTTAGGATAGTCTAGCAGTCATTTACAGCAACCGTTAGTGTTCAACCTTTTGTTCTCTTACTGTTCACTGTATTTCCACTTGTCGACCTTTTGCAGTTATTTCACTTCTTATTGCTTCTGTATTTCCACTCTTCGTCAACAAAAGTGGCTCAGTGGCTTTGTGTTGTAGCAGGTTTCTAGTGAATACAGAAGCCATTGTTGTGTATTGATCTCACTTATCCATGTTTTTCTTGATTGTAGCTGATTGTAATGAAAATTTGAAGTGAATAACATTTTACCTTTTCTTCATTTAATTTTAAATCTTGAAGGATTAAAAGGCTTAAGATCGTTATAACATGGAGAAATTTAGGTGTTTACAATGTGCTACAAGGTCATTTTTGTAAGAAAATGAAAAGCCAAAGAGGCTAGAAAAAAATGAGAAAAGCAAAGTCTTTTTTTCTTCTAGTTCTCTTTCTTTTATGTGTTGGGATGGTACAGAAGGCTTCGAGTGAGCTCTCACTGAATATCTTTCTTTGATGCGATCTAGTTATTAGAAGGATTCATACTTCACTTAAAGTTAGGATGTTATAACATTTTTATGGGTTATTATATGGGTTTTTTAGTGTTTTAAAAATTGAGATTTGATAGTTAAAATTGATATTGTCTGTTTTCATTTTATATATTAGTAATTTGAGATAGAGAATCTAAGTGAAAATGCTTTGTTTGCAAAGTCGGGTTGATTTTAGAAAACATGTTTATAGTCTTCTAAAACCATGTGCCTTGATCACCTTTTAAGAAATGAAATGCTTGCTTGTTATTGATATAGTGTTTAGAAGCGTCTTCGTTTCTCTTTTTTTACCTTCTACTAAAATGCATATTTTTTTAACATGACATTTTGACAGGTTCATCACATGTTCCACTAGCACATGTAATCATATGCATATCATGCCTACCTCGAGTCATGTCCATAATGCATTTCATGACATTGATATATTTTCTTACAAGTTACGATATTTTATTTTCTTTTGAGTCGTCTTAGGAGTTAAGTTTTAATGTTCTCTTTTCATGCTAGACATATTTTTGGTATTTTTATGTTTTTTAGAGCATATTACTCTTCTCTGTGACTAGGATACATTCACTTGATCTTGTTGGAGGTTTTTTTCTGTATTTCAAGATTTCATGAAGATGCTCATGGTATGCGATGCCTAAGTCTCACTAGGCTGAGAGAAGGGATATTCCTTTTCTTAGCTTTACCTCTGATCTAGATAAGCTTGATTGAGTTATTCTATCATAAAGGCATGCAAAAGATGGGTTAGCTTGAGAACACTGATGCCTAATTCGTACCTTCTTCTTTTGAAGGTTCCGTTGATGGCTTCCTTTTGTCGCCGGATTCAGTGAATCCTCTATTTCTGATGTAACGACCTGTAGAGATTCAGATACAGCGGATAATGAAGTGCGGGTGATGGACACGAGGTTCCTGCATAGGGGCTTGCACAGACGAATATAGTATGGTTTTTCTGTGTTTCTCCCTTGTTTTTTTATATCTGTATGTGCCTGGCAGGCACTCCCCCATTCGTCATGCTTATCCACCTGTGACTTCCCTCGTCTGGAAACTGTAACGGACGACCATTACTGGATTTTCCGGTAACCGCTATTCGTTACTAGATTTGGGCCTATCCTCAAGTAATGGACTGGATGGCCAGTCCAACCGTTACCTGAGCCGAGAATGGCCACATCCTGTAACATCTCCCACTTGACCATTCGAGCCAAGTGTATCGACATACTGGTTTTCCTTCCACTTTTCAGGAGTTTTGCCTAGTTATGTCGATTCCTTATTACTATTTTCTGCCTCTAAACCCCTAAAAAGGATACCAAGGGATAAATATGTACTTTTATCTATTTATGCTCTTTTGTAATTTTGTAAAATCATGACGACAAACTTGTAAGATCACTATTAGGTATTCTTGTAAAAATCGGGTTGGATAAAATAGTAATTTTAACCCTCAGGGCGAATCTATACTTTTTTCAAAAGAATAGGGTTAAACCTGTCTTTTGGTTGAGTGGCAGAACTGAAATTATTCAAACTGAGTTGGATAAAATAATAAAATGACAGGCCCAGTTTTTCTTTAAATTTCAAAAACAACCAAGGGGTAAAGCTATCTTTTTATGGTGGCAACTTCGTAATATCCGAAAAGGGTCAGGGGCAATTTTGTCTTTTAGACACAAACCCTGAGGTGGTTTTCATAAACCACTGGCAGTTTCAAAAAACCTCTAGCGGTTTTTGGAAAACTGCTGGTTTTCTCGCCGTGGTTTTTCGAAACTGAGGTTTTCGATTTTTTTTTTCTCATACAAAAATGCTTAAAAGCGTTTTACAGAACCTCTTTGGAAAGTTCCGAGAGAGAGAGAGAGAGAGAGAGAGAGAGAGAGAGAGAGAGAGAGAGAGATTGACAGGGAGAGAGAGGGTCTGAGAGAGGATGCCGGAGGGGACGCTCTGGTCGTTCGTCGACTGTCGGCTGTCGACGGGTTTCTAGCTTCTTCTTTTGTCGACCTTCCTTTGCTTCGGCTCTTACCGACTTGCCTTTGGCTTCGGGCTTTCTCTGGCCTGCCTTTGCCTTTTGGCTATTGTCGGCCTGAATTTTGGCTTCGGGCTTTTGCCTGCCTGCCTTTGTCTTTTGGCTACTACCGGCCTGCCTTTGCCTCAGGCTTTTGAGCCGTGTCTATTTCGGCTATTTCAGCCTGCCTCAGGGGTTTTCCTTCGGCTTTTTGGCCGAGCCTGTCTCTGGGTTTTGCTTTCACCGCCTTTACCGACTGTCGACTACCGCCTTCTCTCATTCGTTTTTTTTTCGTTCCCTCTTTCCTTTTTTTTTTTTAATCCTCTCGCTCTCTTTTGCAGGGAACCAGGCCCTAATACCAATGACGCCTAATTCATACCTTCTTCTTTTGAAGGTTTCGTTGATGGTCTTCCTTCTGTCGCCGGATTTAGTGAATCCTCTGTTGCCGATGTAATGACCTGTAGAGATGCAGATGCAACGGATAATGGAGTGCAGGTGATGGACAGGAGGTTCCCGCACAGGGGCTTGCATAGACGAATATAGTATGGTTTTTCTGTGTTTCTCCCTTATTTTTTTGTATCTGTATGTGCCTGTCTTTATAGGCAGGCTCTTCCCCATTCGTCATGCTTATCCACCTGTGGCTTCCCTTGTCTGGGAGTTGTAACGGACCACCGTTACCAGATTTTTCAGTAACGGCTATTCGTTACTAGATTTGGGTCTATCCTCAAGTAACGGATTGGATGGCCAATCCGGCCATTACCTGAGTTGAGAATGGCCACATCCTGTAACAAACACTTCAAAAAGTGATCCAACGCCTTAAGGATGATTAGATATAGACCCATACTCAAGTAAGAAAAATTGGAACTGACATTTTTGCAAGAGGTTCGAAAGAACTTTTAAAAGAATGTTTGCTACTTTTCTCTTTTAAAAGACGTGTTTCAAAAGCAGCCTTATCGATTTGGATTCGATCAAAAATTTCTCAAGTCCACTTGAACATCTTTATGAAATCAATAGTCTTTCTCACAAATATCTCTCTTATGTCTTCCACTCTATCATACATACGGTTCATGGTATGTTCTACAACAAGACACCCTTTTATGTTGGTCAGGTCATAATACGGCTCCATGACACCCTTTCTATTTTTTTCTACTCAAACCCTCTTCCTTTCCTTCTTTTTTCATCCTTAACTAAATCAAGTCCACCTAGTTGGACCCGATTCAAACATAATGCCCATTTGCCTTGGTTCAATAGAATCCATTTACTTGCATTCAACTGAGCTGAAGTGAGTCCCATTTGCTCCTTCAAACTCAATCCAACTTCGAGTAACCTCAAGTCAAACCCGTTTTTAAATCTAGACCCAAACTGTTACAGTCCACTTTCACCTGCACCAAAACCAAAATCTCAAACCAAATCCACTCCAATTTGAACAAAATCCAACTCATTCCGAGGTCCATAACCCAAAACTCCTTTTGATTGAATCCAATTCGCTTTCTTTATCTAAAAGCCTTTCTTAAAATTGGATCCAACTAAACTCACTTCTCTTAGTCACATCCTTACCTAGAAACCCAAACGATAAGTTTTTTATGGCAAGTCACAGATTTTGAGGTTCACCAAGCTTATAACTCAAGAAATTCAGATTTATTCAAACGGACGGTTTTGGTAGTACAAAAATTAACCCTTGTTTCGTGAAACAAGAAAAATTTCGGCCAAAAAAAGTCATATGGGCTCACATCATATAAGAGGCGTTAGGAGGTATTAACTTTTCGAGCTTTATTTCCTAATTCTCTAATCTTTCCGTTTAAGAGGATAGTGATGCTGGTCAAAGTTTCTTGGGACCGAAAATCCATGTACTTATTGTATCCATGTGGCAAGCTTATAGTACACAAACTTGTTTCCCCTTTTGTATATTCTGATCGATAGCCTCAATGGGGTTGATGGTTTAAAGATCTTCTTAGAGCTGAGCTACCTTCTTCCCAACATGACCAATGTGCACCATATTACAAAATTTAAGCTCCTCCAGAGTGTTGATAGTCAGATTTGAGCCAGGTGCTTTCCAAGGAGAATTAGCCCACCACTTGTTCAGAATCGACGCATTTTCTCAAAGGTTTGGCTTGCCCTTGAGTGTCTCTCTACCTTGTCAACAAAATGAGGACATGATCTGAATGAGATGAAACCAGGTGTTTTAACACTCACCCCTAGTCACATCTCCATCCTTGTTTTTATTGCTAAAAATCTGTCCAAACAAACTCGGACATTATATGTGCCTTTCCTATTGTTGGACCATGTATAACAGTAGCCTTCATATCCTAAATCTTTTATTTCTCAATAGTTGATTGCGTCTCTAAATCTTGACTCTGCTGCCTATCTGGCCTCGTACCCCCTGCCCTCTCATTAGCTTCCAGTATCTCATGAAAGTCGCCACCACCGTAATTTAGATGGATGAAGCAATAGATTCCAAGAAGTCTGCCTATCCGCTACTTCAGGAGCATGACAAACTCCATACTTGGATTGAAATATTGTTTATGATTTTAGAATCAATAAAGGACTAAAACAACTGATGGACATAGAACTACAAAATATCGCTCAATCAACCACTTTGACCCTTCTATTGACAATCTGACAGTAGGCAGGCCCTACTCAACACAAATAGGAACTGGTGCACCTTGGTTGTTTTGATTGCGAGACTGGTCCTATAGAACTGGAATTATGTCCTAGTTCCAACGGGGTGGCCATTGATGGGCCTCATAATTAGGTAAAAAGTTGGGTCTGTCTTTTAGGCTGTCGTTTAATTACAATGAGAATTGAAACTGTAGTTCCAGTTCGTTACAAGCAACCCCCCCTTGTTAGAGAGTCTAATTTCCTGCTATTTTTTCGGCTGAAGCCATAAATAAAGGGTTTCTTTTCAACTCATGATGGGATTGAACTGCTGGATCGGAAAACTACAATTTGATTTTTTTATCAATAGGTACCCTCTCTTCATATGATGGTTAGGTTCCATCTTCGCCTAACTTTAACCTTCAACTAAGACATGAATCTATAGTGATGGTGTTATGAATTGAGCATCGACAATCTTGAAAACCACATTTCGAAAGCATTGTCGACTTTGATGAGTCATGGTGTTGCTCGACTTCATGTTGAACAACCAGCCTAAAAATATGTTTTATGCACAAACCAATCGGGCTTATCTCCCTCACAGTTGATTCCCTCATTCTCAATGAAAAGCAAAAGACAAACAAATATGGATTAGGATGAAAAATCTCCAGAATCCCCTCTACAATAAAAACCAACTTCCAGCTATTCTACCATTAATATTATGTTTGACTTAAAGTTGCTCTAAACACTAAAATGTGGCCCAAACATGCTCTTCATGTGACCAATCCGTGGTAATAACTTGGGGCGCACACACTTGGCATTGACCTCTTTATTGTAACAAAAAGGGGGAAAACATAAGAACTATTTTAACCTTGATAAAGCTGGACTCTAAATCGAGTTGTATGGACTCAAACTGTGTCGAACTTCACTAAAGCTTGCGAATCAGCTCAAACTTGAGCCTTTGTTTGAGTCGCACCAATTAAATGCTGCACTAATTTCAACCTAGGGTTGCAAAGAAGCCAAAGAAGCTGAACATTGGGTGTTTGGGCTTGTGCCCTTAGCCTTCAATGGCGCTTATGTTCATCTGATGTGCTTATATAAGCAGAAACGGGCACGAGCCAGGTGAACTAGGACCTGAGCGGAACCCTAGCTCAATAACCTTAAAGCATATGACATCTTCAACATATAAATGTAAACCTTGCTTTCTTAAGTCCAAAAGCAACCTTTTGATACAATTTATTGTAATGTATGAAACAGTTGTCCCATTAGGGACATGTATATCCGTCCAAGTAGTTGGTCTATTTATCTAACAAAAGTATACATAGACAATGTATAAACATAAGTAGACGAGCCTATACCAGCTAGACATCGCACTTCTTTCCATCGTCGCATCGTAAATATGATGCGTAACAGAATAGGTAGATGGTTGTTTTCGATGCCCATCCTTGAGCCCTCTTCCTCCTTTTTCTTGCCTTTTGCTTTGAATGATTCTTTTTCTTGTTCGCAACGAAGCTGCATTCCTAGAAAGATAGCAGTATTTTATGATGTTTAACACTGACTGCCATACTGTTAGCACAGCAAAAGGGTTTGGTAGGTCAACCGTCATTGAGACGAGCACTGCACACAAGTAGACTTTTGAAGCTTAAAAATTCAGGGTACTGTTTCTAAAAGTACCAAAACCGACTAAGTGCAATAGCTCACTTGGCTAAGCAGTGCACTTACAAATTCAAGCTCATGAGTTCAGCACCCGCGGCATACATCTGGCTTGGTCAACCCATTGTAGCCAAAGTAAATCCACCAAAACCAAAACTAAACCTTTTTCACTCCAAGTGGGTTCAGCATTTTTGAACTCTTAGCCGTTGTCGAACTCTGCTTTAAGATGTAAAAGTTCCATTCTCTCTCTAATAAAGTATAGAAGTTTGGCAACCTCTCTCTTTCTCTCTCACTCACACTAAATGGTTACAGCAAAAGGTTCCTGTTTTCCTGTTTATTGCTGATCTTTTTTATTTCTCCACTGGAATCCATAATCTTACGATGGTCCAAACCGACAGATGCGTTGCATAATTTCATCGGAAAAAGGTTGAAATGACAAATCCTTGTCATGGCTAAGCACCAACTCTATCGCCCCTCTCAAGCACCGAACGCATGTGCTGCCGACTCTTTGTCCGCTTGTTTTGATTCCCTTTTCTTCTTCTTCTTTCCACCACACCTTTTTCATCGCAAAGCTCGGCGTTGTTATCTCTGATCGTCTTCATCTCAAACAACGTTTTCTTCAAGAAATCATCGATCGCCAACAAAGGCCGACTCTTAGGAGCCTCATTTTTTGAGCGTCTTCTGGAAAGGCTAAAAGGAGGAAGAGAAATGGCGGATTGGGGGCCGGTACTTGTCGCCGTCGTTCTCTTTGTGTTGTTGAGCCCGGGCCTCCTGTTTCAGATTCCCGGAAAAAGCCGTGTGGTCGAGTTTGGAAACTTTCAGACAAGTGGGATATCGATATTGATCCACTCGATTGTGTTTTTCGCATTGCTTTGTATCTTCGTACTGGCTATTGGGGTTCATGTGGATCTTGGTTCGTAATGAGTATGATGAAGATATGAGGATTCAACTCTTTCTTTTCCCTTTTCTCAAATAATGTCATCAATTAAGAACAATGGCATCTGGGTTATCGTGAACCTTATGGTCTATGTTTGCATTATTACTTGTGCAGATTGAACGCTGTCAGTAATATTATTTGCACATTATTTCTGTTTTGATTGTCTTTGTTGAACAGTTTCCGACTCTTTGCTCATTTATTTGTGTAAATTCCATGAAGTGTAACCCTTTCTTTTTTAATCAGTACAAAATAAGATTCACACTCAGGTGTATCAGTTGATTGACCTTCTGTGCATAAGATATTTAAGATAAAAGGTGGAGTATTAATCCACAAAGCAGAGCCTGATTCTCTTGTGAACGTTGTCAGCGTTTCTGCTATCCAATTAAAAGTTTCCGGCATTGAGGCCGGCCTGTCTATGTCTGCTAAAATTATAACATTGTACGGTCTGTCTTCCTCTGGCACTAGATCATCAAAAACTTCTGGCACGCCCTTCCAAGATGACCCTTTGTGATCCCCATTCTCTAGCCTAAGATCTCCATGAAGTGTACTTTGTAATGGAAGCATGCAAATGTACGGAGAACTGTTGTCTTTATTTTACTACAACAAGGAGAGTTTTCTGCTCTCTTGAGAGTGTGTTTGTGTGTACGTACATACGTGTCTGTAGGCGGGAATGCAAATAAAAAACGTCTCCTGTGTGTGTCGGAGAGAGAGAGAGTTGTACGTGCGCGTGAGTGATATTTAAGCGGCCATTGAGCGGACACATGAAGGCAAAAACACACGGTCATGTGCGTGTATGATGTTGTTTAGTTAGTTGATAAGTGGGTCCACAGGATGCGCAATAATCTGCTATAATCTTAGTCTGAGTCCTCATTTAGCTTTAAGATGGAATTACTCAAATGTTCCATATCCAAAACCATGAGTCTGGTATTTTCACTTACAACCATGTCCATCTAGTTAAGTCAGTTTGAGTGATACTGCGTGAGCAACCGAACATTCTCAAAGACTAATTGTTGCAAACTGTAATGATGCTTACTCTTCCATGGAAATGACCCATAAGCATCTGATTCTGAACTATTATTTCATTTGGTCCAAACTTTTGAAATAGAATTCATGATTTCTTTACACCAAAACTAGAAGGCTTTCAATTTTTGAGGAAAAGCAGTTTTCCGAATATTTAAACCAAAATTTGAGGCACTATAGCGACAGCCTTTTAGTGCGATGTCATTGATCTGCATATCTTCTTGTGCTTGTCTGCTGCATTCTTAAGGAATCATGCATAGCATCTTTCTGATTACATCTTCCCTCAACTTTGCCTGCTAAGTTGATTACCCTTTAGTATAGGTTCGTAGCTTAGTTTTTAAACTGGTCCAATACTTCTGATTTAGTAATACTTGAGTTATCCAACCTCTGGTTGCTTGCGTTTGAAAGCTGACTGGCTTACTTATTCAAACATGGAAGATAAATAAGCATTCAACATGGAGTTGAGCTTCTTGATTTTGTAGCTGCGATATCTAGTATCTGAAGATGCATGTGGACCAGACAACTTGCGTTCATATCTGTCAATGTGACTATTCTGCTGCAGGGTATCTTGTTTTGAGGCCATAATTATCATAATTCATATGTCAAGATCCAATGCTTCATAAGAGGAAGCAGAGACACACGACTAACAGTCAAATTCATTACTTAGCTACTCTTGGCTATTGAAAAGGCTATCTAATTCATTTTCTGAAATAACGCAGTATCTGAATTTTAGAATAAGAAAAAGTTGGGTATTTCTTCCATTACATTTTCTCATCTAGTCTTTAGATAAGAAAAGCATAAGCTTTTCTTCCATTTAGATCTGAAAATGCATGATATAGGACCATACCAAGTCTAATCTTTACCTGTTAACTGCATCATATGCAGGAGAGGAGGGGAGGACAGTTGGGTTCTTATTTACCAATCATCCGAGACCTTAATCTGGTTGAACCGCTTGATGGATGGATGGCACAGGGATTCTGCATTCCTTGATTTCTACCTCAATTTGACAATCTGTTTTACATTCGCATCGATGTGTTTATTAGACGGTAGACTGGAGTCTCAGTGTATTTAGTACCCAAGTCCTGTTGTTGGATCGACTAGAATTTTTCAACCAAAATGCCAAGTGGTACCAAATAATTCCTGCTGGCCATCAGTTTGGTGCTTTGTAGATCTGCGTTTAAGCCTTTGATACATTTCTGTTACACTAATGTGTTCTGCATGTAAAATTATATAATTAGTGGAGTTCTGGTTCCGTCAGTTTATTCTATTGAGATGTTACCTATACAATGTTGAGATGCATGTAAATATTTTCGGCGAGTGAACCTTATGGCATTCCAACGATTTTCCTACTATATGCAGATGTAACCCTATAGATTCCTTCTGGTGAAGTCTCTCTCTCTCCCACACACACAGAACAACGACAATTAAACCTTTTTCCATACTAGATGGGGTCAGCTATATGGATTCTTTGTTTCACACAAAGAAAATGAAGTTTTCTTTTGAAAAATGGTAACTTAAGATGCTCGGAGGTTGTGGAGGATGAGAAGATGTTTACAGTAGCTGGATTATTCACATCTACCTTGACGGATATTAGGTCCATTTATCTGGCTTGATGGAAAAACTTCATCAACTTCTGAAAATTGAGGATCCAAATCAAGAAATTCAATTTCAATTATTCGGGGAACCATATCAATTGGTGGAACCTTTCTAGCGATGTTTACATGAACCAATTACTTCTCTCTCTCACCGTTGGGCCTGCACACAGATGGAGTTGCTATGAGAATTATGAGGGACTGGATTGATCGACATTGAGGGAGTACCAATCTGGAAGCTGTGGAGCTCTTTTGCGTATTACTATATGGACAAGAACCAACCAATTATCTACAAAGACAAAAGCAACTCAAAGGAGGAAGGTATGAGTAGATCAACGAACACGCAACATGAATTTAGGGTAGATAACTGTGCTGAAGAAGGGAACAGATGCAATCCCTCCTGACAAACCCTCACCCGTGATTTGAGAGTTGAAGACCGCCAGAAGCAGAAAATTAGGAACTCAATGTGTATACTACCATTCAGGATGATTGGAACGGAGATGCGGAAGCAATCGTGAAGTTGCTAATAGCCACATTTTTGCAACATACTCCACACTCCCGAGGCTTCTTGGTACCTGATTATCTGAAGCTTATCCCCTTACAAGTACACTGAACATCGCCAGATGGCTCGGATTTTTCGATCTCGAAACAAGGAGTAACTATCCAGAGATCATAATGCTCTGAAGAAAAGACTTGCTACCTGATGACTATGTGGGCCGGATGCTGAAAGACTGCATAGGGATCACTAAGTCACTAGATCATCTGTATTCAGACATGTTAATAGTGGGAATTATATTGGTCTACCCAGCCTGGGTCTTGCCTCTCCTGATCAAGTATGGATTGAGGAAGCCCCAGCAAGCATCTCTGGGCTAGTTGAGCAGGATATGGTTTAATCACTCTTTATTTGTGTTATTTAATGATTTCATTAAAAAAAAAAAGGATTTGGTTTTCCAGCATAGAAATAATCAGGTTGGACGTCGAGAACCTATTCCATTGACTAACTTCCCTATTCATTGATTAATCAGATATGTCCTTCAATAGGCATATCCCCTTATATCCGGCTCTATCTTGGCAAGGTTTTTTTAGTTTTAGAAATTGATCTAAGTTTTAAGAACATGCTTTCTAATAGGTTTTCTCCTTTTTCCTTGTGGAGAAAGAACGAAGTACCTTCTTTCTTCTAATCGGATTCCGGTGATGACCTTCTCCTGTTCGTCGGATTTCTGTGATGGCCTTCTTGCCGATGAGTAGGCAGCGAATGTTGATGATACGAGGTTCCCACGTAGGGTCTCGCACAGATGAAGATACACTCTTTTGCTTTTTTTCTTTTCAATATTTTCCACACTGTGTATTGAGTGTTTGTAATTCCTGCCTTTATAGGTAGGTGCTCCCCCTTCGTCGTGCTTATCCGCCTGCGGCTTCCCTCATCTGGGAGCTTATAACGGATGACCTTTACCGAAAATCCCGATAACGATCGTCCGTTACTGATCTAGCCTTATCCTCAGGTAACGGACTAGATGGCCAGTCCAGCCGTTACCTGAGCCGAGAATGGCCACAATGCTGTAGCATCTCCCACTTGGCCATTCAAGCCAAGTGTATCGACATACTAGTTTTCCTCCCACTTTTCAGGGGTTTTCCCTAGTTATGTCGAATCTTGATTACTATTGCAATCATAACCTATTGTGTGGTTATTTCCCTGTACAACAAATCATCCATTGTATGGTTATTTACCTATACAACAATGTATATCCATTGTATAGTTATTTACCTATACAACAATCAAACATATCTCAAACCCATGTTTCTAACATGTTTTGAGAAGAGTTCCTCTGTTATGCCTTTTGTTAAGGGGTTTGCCAACATGTCTTCCGTTGGCATGTATGAGATGGATATTTCCTTTCTCATAACCATATCATGAATATGGTGGTATTTTACCATTATATGCTTGCTCTTTGAGCAATCTGCTCCACTCTTAATAAGAGTAATAGCTGCATTGTTATCACAATAGAGGTCCATGCCCAGGTCCCACAATGCTAGGAATAGTGCCGAAGTTCGATGTCATGAACTTCACGATCTAAGCGGCACCTCCCGCTTGCTTTGCATTGGAGGTATGCAATATACTCGGCCTGTTTGTGGTAGAATAAATAGTGTCTCCACACTGTGAACTCTTCGACAGCACCGGCATTACCATTTTGAGCAAAAAACATAACTTTACGATTGCGATGGAGATGCGTCCATATCGGTTTGGAAGGCTTCTTGCATCGGTGTAACCTTTTTCTGACTAGCTCTTCGCCCAGCCGTCAGCATACGAGCGAGATCCTTAGTCCATGCTTAAGTACTTAAGGATGTTCTTGATAAGCGAGTCCAGTGACTTTCCGCATAGGGATCGAGACTGGTACCTACAAATCATACTCAAAGCAACGCACGAGATGTCTGAGTCAGTACATAACATAGCATGCACTTGATAGATCCAATTCGATTGCGAGGATACATATGGAATATTGCTACATCGCGATCCTACCATCATCAGGTGGAAGAGAGTTGAGCCTTAGATAGGCTGAGCACCTGCCATATGACGCGCCAAGCGAGAGTCCTTTCTTGGATTCATGCATGTTAAATCGTCTTAACACTTTGTCTATGCTTATGTACTACGACTTAGGCCAAGCGGATCGTCGGTGTCCCTATCTACATAGATCTGATACCTATCTACATAGGTAAACCTTAGCGGAGTCCGTAATAGAAGCGGTTCACCCCAACACCAAGTCTTTCACAGATTGTAGGGTAGGGATGTCATTTTCCAATAAGTAGTATGCCATCAACATACAATGATAAGATGACAAAGTGGCTTCCACTATTCCAAACATATACACAGTGATCAAGTTTGTTAGCCACAAACTCAAGTTCTACAATGGCATTTTGAAAAGTCAAATACCATTGGTGAGGTGACTGTTTCAAGCCATATAGGGATTTTTTCAACCTATATACTTTATCTTCTTAGCCTTCAACCGTAAATCCTTTGGGTTGCTGCATGTATATGATTTCTTCTAAATCTCCATTTAGAAAAACTGTTTTTACATCTAATTGATGTAAATCCAAATCATAATATGCAGATATTACCAGAATTATTCGTATGGATGCAAATTTCATAACTAAAAAATATATCTCAATATAATTTATCCCTTCTTTTTGTGAAAAACCCTTTGCAACCAACCTCGCTTTAAACTTGTCGATTGTACCATTGACCTTATATTTCTTTTTCAGAACCCATTTACAACCTATAGCTTTCCTTCTTTTTGGCAAATCAGTCAATTTCCAGACTTGGTTTTTCTCAATGGATTCAATTTCCTCATCCATAGCTTTCTCCTAGTCTGTTGCTTCTGATGAGTTCATTGCTTGCTGATAAGTTAAGCTATCAGTCAACTCATTCAAATCTACCGAATTACACACTTCCTGCACAAGATAAGTGTGATAATCCTTTAAGTAGGACAGAGTGGCTCTTGGCCTCTTATGTTCACCTAAGGTATCGGTAGTTTCAGGAAGATCTTCTATGGGCTCAAAAGATGATTGATCTAGATCTACCAAATCATCAACACATTCCTCATTGTTCTCTAGGATGCCATTCTTAGTATCCTCTAAGAATTCAGTATCTCTGTTTTCAATGAGTCCATGGTCCTTATGATAAAACCGATATCCTTTTAAACCTTTTAGATATCCAATGAATATATATCTCAAGGACCTACTGTCTAGCTTATTTCTAGACTGATCAAGGATCTTCACGTGTGTAATAGATCCCCACCTCTTGAGATGACCTAGGTTAGGTTTTCTTCCAAACTACATCTCATATGGTGTAGTGAATACAACTTTACACAGTACTCTATTGAGTATATAAATAGTTGTACTTATTGCTTCTCCCCAAAATACCCTTAGAAGAGAGGCATCAATTAACATTAACCTTGTCATATTCAGCAAGGTTCTATTGTACCTCTCAGTTAAACCATTTTGCTGAGGTGTCCTAGGCATTGTATTTTGTTTAGTAATACCAAAGTCTTTGCAAAATTCCAAGAATTCTGCCGAGGTATATTCACCTCCTCTATCTGATCTTAAGACTTATCAAATGCCCTAATTAATTTTTCACTTCTTGCTTATATTCTTTAAATGCCTCAAGTGCCTCCGACTTATGTGCCAAGAGATATATATACATATATCTAGAGTAATCATCGATAAAGATTATAAAATAACCCTTTCTCTAATGTGTCTTTACTCTAAAAAGTTCACATAAATCTGTGTGAATAATTTTAAACAGGGTTGTTGCTCTTGTTGTTTCCTTGGGAAAGACTTTCCTTGTTATTTTTCCTTGTATACAAGCTTCACACTTGTTGAAAGTTTTTCCTCAAATTCATGCAATAAGTCAAAGTTGGATAATTTCCTCAACTTTTCCAGACTTATATGTCCTAGACGTTTATGCCATATATTTACATCAACAATAAATGTACTCTCAATATAAGCAAAAGATGGATAACTTTCATTATCTGATAATTTGAACAGTCCTTGTTCTACATCAAATTCTCTTGAGAACAATATTCTCTCATGTTTACTCACAGTTACCTTATTAGGTATAAACCTAACTTCAAAGCCCTTCTTAACTAAGGTAGGGACCAAGACCAAATTGCGCCTTATAGATGACACAATTAACACATCCGTCAGTACAATTGGTTTGCTTTGTACAAATATCCGAAATGATCCAATACCTAGAATATCTGAGAAAGTATTATTTCTCATATACTGCTTCTCCGACTGTCCGCGTTGTGGGTTGTTTCCTCCACCTTTCTTATTGTAGTAGTCCCTTTTGTAGTGTTCTATCTTTCCACAGTTGAAACACTTGATTTGAGAAATGGCTTCGTGCGATTTCTTAAAACTTTAACCGCATTTCTTGTTATTCTTGCCAAACCTTTTATTTGGTTTCTTTTTCTGGTTGGACTTGGAGCTATACGCTAATTCATCCTAAACCACTAGCAATTTCTCCTTTTTGTTTTTGAGCATATGTTATTGCTCTATTGATAGCTTTAGTGGCAACTTAGAAAGGTTGATTTCTGGCCATAGTCTTAGGGTAATGGTGATCATGTTCTATGATGGAGGAAGACTGTTCAGTATGGTTGATATATGCATCAGTTTAGGGATTACTGATTTTGCTACGGCTAAGTCTCTAGCCATCACTAGCATGTAATTTATATGCTCTACTACATTTTTTCCTTCTTTTATTTTGAAGGAGTTGTATTTCTATAGTAGTAACTGCATATGTAATTTTGCAGTTGTATCATACTTAGTTGTTAATGAGTCAAACAACTCTTTTGTGGTCTCAAATTATTCAAAGACCCTAATCAGATCATCCTCCATGTAAGTTAACATGATTGTTCTTGTTATGGTATCGTCCTTTAGAAATATTTTATACATTTCTAATAGTTGTTGACTTGCGTCTGGCAGTGGAGGATGTACTGTTTCTTTTAAGACATACTCTACACCTTCTAGTGTTAGAGCCAAGGGAATTCTTCTCTTCCATGTCTGAAAGTTCAGACCATTCAACTTTTCTATTTGTGCCAATTCGGATGCCCATATCCTAAAACTCATTTTTAAGTGTTTGACAAAAATAACAATCAAGCGGTCTAAAAAGGAAACAAAAACAAAGGTACACATAGCAAGAGACATGTTAAAGTGATGCATGATATGTAACAGATAAACTTGGAAAAATTTCTAAGGGGTTGGCACACATATCTTAGAACTCATTTTTAAGTGTTTGGCAAAAATAACAATCAAGCGGTCTAAAAAGGAAACAAAAACAAAGGTACACATAGCAAGAGATGTGTTAAAGTGATGCATGATATGTAGTAGATAAACTTGAAAAAATTTCTAAGGGTTTCTCTGCCTCTGTGCCCCTAAAAAGAATACCAAGGGACAAAACTGTAATTTTATCTATTTATCCTCTTTTGTAATTTTGTAAAACCACAAGGACAAACTTGTAAAATTTCTATTTAGTATTCTTGTAAAATTTGCAACTGATCGGGTTAAAATTAGGGTGAATCTGAAATTTTTCAAAAGAAACAGGGGTAAACACGTCTTTTGACTGAGTGGCAAAGTTGAAATTATTAAAACCAGGATGGATAAAACAATAAAATGGTAGCCCGGTATTTAGTAAATTTCATAAACACCCAAAGGGTAAAACTGACTTTTCGCACTGAAAGGGCAAAACAATTGTTTTAACCAAAAATATTTGGACAAAGGGAAATTTTGCCCAGTGGCAACTATGTAATATCCAAAACTAGAAAGGGGCAGTTTTGTCTTTGGTCAAAACCCCGAAGCAATTTTCGGAAACCATTGGCGTTTCTGAAAACTCCTAGCGGTTTTGGAAAATCGCTGATTTCAATTTTTTTTTTTATACAAAAATGCTTTAACAACATTTTATTACATAGAGAGAGAGAGTCTCTGAAAAGATCAGGGAGAGGGAAAAAGAGAGTGCGAGAGGGAGTGGCCGGAGGAGGTCCTGCCCAGCGGGTTCCTCTAGTCATTCGTCGGCTGTCGACGTCCCTAGCGTCTTCTCCTGCCAGTCACTCAACATGTCGCCCTCTAGCTCTGGCTTGCCGGCCTATCGCTTCTGATTTTGCGGCTTGCTTCTAGCCGGACTTCGGCTCTTTCCGGCCTGCCTCTGGTTTTTGCCTTCGGTTCTTGTCGGCCTGCCTCGGGTTTTTGCCTTCGAACTCTTGTCGGCGTGCCTCCGATTTTTGTCTTCGGTTCTTGCCTGTCTGCCTCGGGTTTTTGCCTTCGGGCTCTTGACTGTGGCTGTTCGGCCTTGGCCTTGTGACTTCTGCGCCTCTCCCCACTGCCACCAACATCTCCTAGTTCCTATTTGAAAGTGCCCTTGCTCTCTTTCCATGAGACCTGTAAAAGAAGTTGTTATTCAAATAAAAAAACAGGTAAAAGAACATATCGGTAAGCAAACTCGGCCCCATTTGGATCCAAATTTTTATCAATTTCTTTGATTTTGTTTTAAAGAACGAGTTTTCCTTTTTAAGAAATCATTCGAACCATTTTGAGTAAGTATGAACAGTTCATCATGATCAGAAATTCCAAAAAGAAAAAAGAAAAAACATCTTCAAGATGAAAAGAATCAAGTGGTTTTCCTTAGTAGTTATTTTATGAAATGATTAATGTTTTCATGCATGACTGCACCAAGAATCATTGGAGTTGGATGAATTCACCAGCTTCTTAGAACTTCAAGCAGGTGGCTTCCCGAAGGCGAACCCGCCTGACCTCAACTTCGATCAAGTGGAATATTTTGTCACGTGGTCAGCAATTTGGCGACCACCTCAAGGGGCGTGATGTAGCTCCTTCAAAAGGAGTTCTGGATAATCTTTCCCGAATCCTTTCGGACTATGAGAAGAATGTTTGACGAAGGAAAAGGAATGAAAGAACTCCATTTCCTTGATTTGTGGTCACCAAAACAACCACATGCTGGTCACGATAAGCATTTCTGTAGCAAAACATTTCGGTGTTATAAAAAGAATGAACGTCGACCACCTGATGATCACCCTCCCATGACCACCAACCGAAACATGACGTGTTAACAATTGGGTGCATTTCTTCCAAGTCTTAAATAAAAAACATGTGGTCCGCGCCAACGAAAGCAAAGTATTTCCCTGCTAATTGGCAGTCACCATGAAGGTGACCACATGGTGGTCGCCTTACAATTTCTCCAAATTAGCTTTCTTGGTTAATTCGTCCAGAGCTGAATAGACGGGCAAAAGCATGAAGACCCTAACTTTTTGCAAAAGATAAGGTGAAGGATGGCTCACAAAATGGCTTACTTTATTGTCTTTCACAAACAAATGGCCGACACTAAATAATATTTCTGTGGAGTCACGCCCCTTAAATTTCTTTCTTTTTCTTTTTTCTTGAGAGAGAAGGAGAGAGAGGAGAGTGGTATGCATGTGAGTCTCAACCACCCCCTTTGGTTCCACAAGTTTACGGATTTTCTACTGAAAAAACAAAAGAGCGTGAAAACACAGATTCAATATTCAACACGCAATTGCTCATTGCAAACAAAATTGCTGAATATATATATATATATATATATATATATATATATATATATATATATATATATATATATATATATATATATATATAAGAAAAGTCAGAAAGTTTGTGGTATTTGCATGTCACTGTCCATGATATCGTACGATATAGGCCACACACATGTGATATACCATAGAAACATATAATATGTTCCACAAGAGTGTTAGCTCAATGGCAAGGCACTCTAATGCCATTGCTGCTGGTAGGGAGTCCGACTCCTATAAGGTGCATGTGGGTGCGAGTAGCGTGTTAGGTTTCGGCCTCCTCTTGTAACAAAAAAAAAAAAAAAGTAATATGAGTACTTGAAAAATATGAACTCAGTTGAAAAATATAAACCACATCCATAACATGCTTTGCTGACCGGAGAGATACACAGAACTGACACGAAACATGGAAAGTTTCAACAACGAAAGACAATAATGTGAACATTTATTACATGGATAAACGACACTTAGCATATTTTTATTACTTGCAGGGGTGCACCTATATAACCAATCATTTGTTTGAAATTATCTTTCTTTAGTTATACGAGAAGTCGAGCCTTTATTTATGAATTTATATTTTGAGATACATTTTGCAAAGGTTTGTACTCGAGGGGTTGTTCTTTCAATCGAACTTGGAGGCCCTTAAGAACTGAACTCGTCACAGCCATGAGTGACAAGGCCTCCAATCAGATAAAAAATGCACGGAAGTGAGCAGAAAACCCATAGAATATGGTACAACTTGGGAAATCCCTTCAATAGCAAAAACCCATGGAAGATGGTATAACTTGGGAAATCCCTTCAATAGCGAGGGGAACCGTTGTATCATAAGTTGATTTCAGTGGCGAAGTGGGAGATGTAAGTTATTGTGTGTTCCCTTGAGCACTCATAAAATCAAAAAGGTCGCCTTCTTCTTAAATTTTCCGAAATACTTTTTTCAAAAAGATAACCACATCTTAATCAAAACTGTTATGCTTTATTAAAGTTAACGTACAATCTCTTAGCAAAAACAAAAAAAACTTAAAGAGAAAACTCATAGGGGAAATCATGAGGAATGAAAAGCTTATATGTATGATATACAAAACAACAATTTTCCTTGTTGAAAAGCTTTTCCGAGTAACCGTCTTCTATATCTTCTTCTTCTCCTTCTTTTTCCCGGTTATGTTTGACTTATGTTGCGGTTTGGTTGCTCAAGGTGTGGCTATCTTCTTCAGTGATATTAGAGCTAGGTTTATCTTGCGACATCCTATAAGTGCTGCTTCATTGGCTGCAAGGTATGCCTTTTGATGCCTGTCACAAAACAAATCGAAACAATTTTTTTTGTTATTAAAAGATAATTGATCAGTTATAGTTTGAATGAACCGAAACAGAATGTTGTTTGTTCTATTCACATTAGAGAAACTAAACATAATTTGTGTTATTTTTAAATGTTTGTATTTGAACCACCATATAATTGGTTGGTAGATCAATTCTAAAACGATGTGACATATCTTGAAGAACAAAGAGGGAGCAATAGACTTGAAGGAATACAAGCTTAAGGAATATCGAGTCTATATCGTATTATTTTATACATTGGTTGATGTTCTAAGGGTTGCATCCTTCAGGATTTTTTTATAAAGCACATATGTTCTAACTTTTTTTATTTTGAGTATGGTTTGTTTAAATTAAATGTTAATAATAATGAAGCTTTTTTTGTTTCTTATATCGATTATGCACTTATGGTCGATTTAAATGTATGGTATAAATGCTTAGGGTATATAAGTTTGAATATAACAACAACAATTAGACCTTTTCCAATACTAAATGGGGTCTGCTATGTGGATTCTTTGTTTCCACAGATCCCTATCATGTGTCATGCTAGCAGTTAACTCAATATAAACAAGATCATCCTTTATTATTTCTTTCCAATACTTTTGTAGTCGTCCTCTTCCTCGTTTAATATTTTTATAATCTAATTTTTCATATATTCTTATGTGAGCATCCTTTGGTCATCTTTCTACATGTCCAAACCATCTTAAACAATTTCTCCTCATTTTATCCTCTATTGGTACTACTCCCAATTTGTTTCTAATAACATTATTATTGTATATTGACTTTTCTTATGTGACAACTCATTCATCTTAACATCTTCATTTCTACTACGGAAATCTTTTATACATGTTGATGATTAGCTGCCCAACACTCATAATCATAACATATAGCAGGTCTAATTGTTGCTCTATAATATTTACTTTTCAACTTTAAATGGTATCTTCTTATCACATAGAATATCTAATATCCTTCTCCATTTTAACCAACTGACATTAATTCTGTGTAATATCTCCATCAATTTTTCTATCACTCTAAAAAAATGATCCTAGGTATTTAAAACATTCATTGTGAGGGATGCAATGTGTGTCAATCTTAATTTTTATGTCATCTGAAGTACCCAAATGATCATCTTTGTTCTACTAAGTCGAAAGCCTTTACTTTCTAATGTTTCTTTCCATAGTTCTAATTTCCTATTATTAACTTTTTCTTTAGACTCATCCACTAACACAATGCCATCTGCAAATAAAATACACCAAGGTACTTCATCTTGAATATGTTTTGTTAACTCATCAATAACCAATATAAATAAATATGGACTTAAAGTTAATCCCTAATATAACCTAATATTAACTTTAAATGAGTCTATCATTCCTTTATGAGTCCTCACACATGTTTTGCACCATCGTACATGTCTTATATAAGATTTATATATTTCAATAGAATACCTCTCTTTTTAAAGGTTCTTCGGAGAACATCTTTTGACACCCTATTGTAAGTTTTTTTAGATCAATAAATATCATGTGACTATTCTTTTTTGCTCTAAAATATTTCATAAAAAGTCTCAATAGGTGAATCACTTTAGTAGTAGATCTATCGAGCATGAATCCAAATTGGTTGTATATTGTACTCGATACTTGTCATAACCTACATTCGATAATTCTTTCCCATAATTTCATAGTACGCCTCATTAACTTGATACCTTGATAATTCGTATAATTTTGAATGTATCTCTTGTTCTTATATATGGGAATAAGTGTACTCGATCTCTATTCCTCGGGCATCTTTTGGATTCTCCATATTTCATTAAATAGTCTTGTGAGCAAAGTTTGCCCCATCTATCCTAGGATTTTTCATACTTCTATAAGAATATTATGTGGTCTTACAAATTTACCAACCTTCATATTTTTAAGAGTCTCTTTAATTTCATTCTTTTGAATATGCTGATAGAAATTATAGTCTATATACTTTTCTAATTTGGTTAACTCTCTTAAGCTAATACCAATATTTTTATTTTCTTAAAAAGCTTATAAAATTAAATTTTTTATCTATTTTTTATCATTAATTGCCACTATAATCTTCTCATCCTCAGCTTTGATATATCTAACAAAAGTAAGATCCTTAGTTTTCTTATCTCTAGCTTTAATTTTCTTATCTCTAGCTTTTGCTTCAGTAACGACCTTTTTCGTTTCTTTCTTTGATTTTTTATAAGCCTCCCAAGTTTCACTAGCCTTCTTAACATAATTCAATTTGTAACACGTCTTTTTGCCTTGATTTTTTCTTGTACCACTTCACTCCACTATGAAGCTTGTTTTTTTGCCGGTATGCCTCCCTTAAATTCAACTAATATATATTTTATCACTTTTCTAATATATATAGTCATATTGTTTCATATATCAAAAGGTATACCTATATAGTTCCAACCATCTCCATGAAGAACTTTATGTTTAATTATATTTTTTTCTCATATTTGAGGTTCCACCATCTAATCCGAATAGCTCTATACACTCTATTCTTCTTGGTATACTTTTTTACCTGCAAATCTATTATTAAAAGTCAATGTTGAGTAGCTAAGCTTTCTCTTAGAATTACCTTGCAATCTTTACAATATGATCTACCTTTTCTCCTACAAAAAAATAATCAATTTATGTTTATGACAAGTCACTCTTATAAGTAATTAAATGTTCATCTCATTTTTTAAAATTGTATTAGCTATAAAGAAATAAAAAACCATAGCAAAATTTCAAATATCCATACCCACCTTATTTATATCCCAAAATCATAGTTTCTATGAATACCTTGATATCCTAATGCATCTTTACTGGCAAGTCCATTTAAGTCTCTTCCTAAACAAATCATCTCTCTTTATGAAATTATTTGAATTACCTTGTCTAACTCCTCTTAAAAAACCTTCTTTATACTATCTTTTAATCCTACTTAGAGTACATAAACACAAACTATATTTAAAGCCTCTACTCCTAATACTAAGTTAATCATCATGATTCAGTTATCATATCATTGTATGTCTACTACACTATTCTTTAAATCTTTATTTATAATAGTACTAATTAAATTTCAAGTCTCTTCTTTTCCTGAGTATTATAATTTAAAACCAGTATTCTTAATCTCTTTTGCTTTTTCTTCAACCCAATTTGTCTCTTGTAAACATAAAATGTGAATCTTTCTCTAAATCATAGTATCTATCATCTTTATTAACTTGCCAGTGAATGTTATGATATTTTAAGTACCAATATGAATCTTATTATCTAGGACTAACTTCTTTACCCCCTTGCATCCATCTATTAAAAAAATGTAGATATGTTCGTTGTAAGTTGTTCACTATATTTAAGCGACAATATAGCGGGACTATCTTTTTATTCACACCTGTCTATGATGTAGAAACTCTCTTTCCAATTGATTCACTATATTTAGGCAAAAATATAGAGGTTTTTTCTTACTTTTCACTGCATTTGAGCTCTACAGTGCATCACTAAGAGGAAATGCCCCAACACAATGCTCATAATTTATAGAATCCATGTTACATAAGTCCGACAAAGTTTTACACTTGTTGTCTGAAGCCTAACACAATTCTCCTCATTTTTTAGGTTTGGGACCGACAATGCAAGGGTGATCCCTTAAATAAGCGAAGTTGCATATGAGTTTAATAAGTTAAAAAAATTAGCCAACTTTGACTTATTTGCCTTAGTTTTAGGAAACACTTTTAATAAGTGTGAAACTTGTATACAAGGGAAAATGATTAAAAAATTATTTTCTAAAAAATAATTAGGATAACAATCCTATTAGAAATCATTCACACGTGTACTCTTTAGGATAAGATATCATCATGGAAAGGTTTATTTTATAACCTTCATAGATGATTATTGAAGATATGAATATTTATATCTCTTAACAAATAAATCTAAGGTACTTAAAATATTTAAAGAATATAAGCAAGAAGTTAAAAATCAATTGTGGTAGATAATCAAAGTTTTAAGATCTTATCAAAGATGTGAATATAGCTCCAAAGAATTTTTAGAATACTTAGAATACTATAAAGGCTTTGATATCTCAAAATATAATAGTATGCATAGAATACCTCAATAAAATGGTGCAGTTGAAAGATATAACATGGCCTAATTAAATATGACTAGATTCATGTTCACATATGCTTCTCTTTCAAGGGCATTTTGGAGAGAAACAATAATTATAATCGTATATATATTAAATAGAGTACCATTTAATATTTTATTTTTTACACCATATGAGATATGGCTAGGAAGAAAATCATATCTTAATCATCTCCAGAGCGGAGGATCTATTACATATATTAAGTTCTTTTATGAGTCTACAAATAAGCTAGACAATAGGCCCTTGAGATTTATTTTTATTGGATACCTTAAAGATCCCAAAGGTATAAATTTTATCGTAAGGATCATGGTTTAATAGAGGGTAGAGATGTTGAATTCTTAAAAGATATTAAGAATAATATCCTTAAAAATGATAATGAGAGCATTGATGATCTAGTTGATCTAGATCAATCATCATTTAAACCCATGAATTTTGGCCCAAATGACCTTCTTGAACAAACTGAGACTTTAAGTGGACATAAAATAATAGGATCACAATATTCTACTTAAAGAATTATCAAACTTACCTTATAGAAAAAGTGCTTAATTCAGTAAATTTAGATAAGTTGACTAATAACAATGCATATCAACAGGCTATTAACTCATACGAATCAGCAGACTGAAGAAAAATAATAAATAAGGAAATTGAATCCATTGAGAAAACCAAGTCTTTGAATTGGCTATTTGCTAAAAAGAAGAAAAGTTATAGGTTGTAAATGGGTTCTTAAAAAAATATAAAATTGATAAAACAATCGACAAAATTTAGATGAAATCATTTATATAAAATAACAAGAATGATATATTTTTATAGGTCAGAAAGATAAAGTGTATAGGTTGAAGAAATCTCTATATGGTCTTAAATAGTCACATCATCAATGGTATTGACTTTTTAAAATACTATTTTAGAACTTAGGTTTGTAGCTAATGAACTAGATCACTATGTATATGTCTGAAAGAGTGAGAGATACATTGTCATTCTACCATCTATGTAGATAACATATTGTTGACTAGGAATGATAACGAGGTGATTATTAAAACTAAGTTATAATTAAACTCAAAGTTTGAAATGAAGGATATGGGAGAGACATCTTATATTTTAGGTATAAAGATTTCTCGTAATGAAGAATCTAAACTTATATGTTTGAGTTTGTATCAAACTCAAAGTTTGTAATATATAACTTATGATTAAAACTAATGTATCATGAATATAGTGATATTTAACCATTATATGCTTATAGTATGTTTTAGATAGGTCAATTACTCTTATTAAGAGTGGAATTGATAACTCTAAAACCAAGCATATAATGGTTAAATATCACTACGTTCATGATACACTTAAAAGGAATGAGATATATCTTTTATGCCAACTAGTAATATGTTGGTTGAGCCCTTGAATAAAGGTATCTCAGAAGGTCTCTTTGCAAAACATGTTAGGCTTTGACATATGCCTAGAGTTTGAGTGTGGATGCTAGTTGTTATGCAGAAAAAATATATTGATTACAAAAAATAGGCAGTGCCTTGTATTATCGCCAAACCTTACTTGAATAGGCGCAAAATTACTAAGTACGAATAGTACATGACCCGAACCTGGTTCATGGTGGAGCTGATTCAGAAGTTCTTTTGAAGAGTTGGTGGCCAAAAATAGGTTGCCCAGAACAGGAGGCACGTTGTAACGGTAGGGCCACTGCGCCCTAAAACTAGAGTCTCGTCTGATCACTAATACCAACCGTGTCTCCCCTAACGCATATGATGAGTCTAATCCTGCATCACATCCTAGCCGTCCATAAGCTTTGGTCTGGACGGCCAGGATCATCTGAAAAAATCAGCTATCATACAGGAGTCTTGTTTAATTGGAGGAGGACCTAAAGTTGACCGTAAAACCAATTATATGGGAACGACCCATTTCTTGGCATTAATAGAAAGTAAAATTTTCAGTTTTGGGAATGCGTGAAGATAATAACACACATGAACTCCGAAAAGGCTGGAGGCGTTCCTATTCTTCTTCCGATGAGCTCACGAACTTATGAGAGACAATAAATAAATTCTATTAATGAATTGATTGGTATTCATCCGCACACGTCATATTTTCTCTCTCTCTCTCTCTGAGAGAGAGGAGTTTGATTCCGTGGACTTGGAGATCGGCCGGCAATTGTGTGCGTGAGGCTAGGAAAGTTTTTCTACGGATTTGAATTTTGAGGCAGAACGTGGCAGAGGAGAGGACTCAGGAAAGAGAATTTCAGGGGGAAATTTGCCTGCTTGGTGTATTTGGGAATTGCCCTTTCTGCTCCTCCTCTTCGGTTCTCACAGAGAGAGAGAGAGAGAGAGAGAGAGAGAGAGAGAGAGAGAGAGAGAGAGAGAGAGAGAGAGAGAGAGAGAGGTAGGCGATGGAAGGTGGTAACGGGGCTTTAAGGAAGAGCATCAGCAAGAAGAAGCTATTGGAGAATGGAGGAACCGACCAAGGACGACGACCATCCGCATCTTCACGCTCGGCGTACTCTCTCTCTCTCTCTGTGTGTGTGTGTGTGTGTGTGTGTGTGTGTTATAGCCGGTTTTCCCGTTGATTAGGCTGATTACTTTCTACAACTACGTGTGGCTAGTTTTACCGGAAACTACGAAATTTTGGTTGGCTTTTAATAATTCTACGAAAACAAGATTGGTGCTTTTGGGTTTTTTCAAATTTATTCCAACAGCTTCCAAACAATGTTGAAAGTGATTTTTCGATTGATCTTTCCTGAGTTGCCGTTTAGGTAAACTAATCATATTCATTTCGTCATGTTGGACATTGATTCTTCATCGAAACATTCACAATTTGCGTGTTTTGATGTTCTGGGGTTTCAAGCTAGTCGGTCTTCTTGGTGTCAAATTCGGCGCACTCATTTCGTCAAAGTTGTGTTAGTTCGTTGAAATTTCAACCTGGCTTGACTCTTTTAGTTTGAGGAAGCGGGTTTCTGCTACCAAGAAACGGCAGATTCATTGAAGGTTAACATTAAGGAGATTTATGCCTAGGTTTTTTCTTGTGGGATATGATTGTTTAGAGCCAACATCTACTAAGAAATTTGGTATCAACGTTGAGACAGGTTTCAGTTTTTTCTGGTCACGGAGAATAAAAGTTTGCTACTTTTGGTTTCATGGTAATATGCAGCTCAAGGGTTGGTTGTTCCTGTTCAATCTTCATTCACGTTCCTTTGTGCTCTGTTATGTTCTTTGTTTCTCGTTTTGGTGTATTTATGTACCCGTTTCACCCCTTATCAGTGGAGCTAATGGAGAGCGAACGGTGAAGCGGCTGCGAATGTCAAAGGCTCTTACAGTTCCTGATACCACAACCGTCTATGAAGCATGCCGCCGTATGGCTGCTCGCAGAGTTGACGCAATACTGGTAACAGATTCAAACGCATTGCTCTGTGGAATACTGACTGATAAGGTAGGCAACAGTTAATGTGTAATTTCACCTTGCAATTTCTCTGTTGGTCTTCTAAAACAAAGCTCTTTTACCTTGATAGGATATAGCAATTCGGGTGATCGCTGCAGAGCTAAACCTCGAAGAAACTACGGTTGGCAAAGTCATGACCAGAAACCCTGTATTTGTACTTTCAGACACACTCTCTGTGGAAGCATTACAGAAGATGGTCCAAGGTGAGTTGTACTGTTCGGTGGTTAGTCACGGTTTGATTTCCATGGATTCTACCCATTCACAAGCCTGTGCACTCCGTAGGCCCTGGTTGGGGTTCCTAGCATCATGGGTTTGTCAAACTCTTGAAAGGCAGTTTCTCCAAGTTACAAATTGAAAAAGAAAAACTGGAAGATATCTCTTGATTTGCTACATGCGAAAAAACAGCACCTGGGCGAGGATAATCATCTATGCCTCACAGTGTGAAGCCCCAGAACCACCTCTTTCAGCCACTGGTCTTTCAAGTTTTAGCCTTTGTTGCAAGGAATCATACTTCACTGTTGGGCTCATGGCTGCCTTCAGCAGGAAGGCCTTTGATCCGACCCCATGATGAAGTGTGTAGAACCCTTTGAGGCAACGGAAAAGGATAAGTTTCCAGCTTATTATTCTTGTTGCTAGTGACTGCTACATTGCTACTATATTGGCAAGATCAGTTTTAGGCTTTAGTAATATAATGAAAGTCAACCGCCTCTCTGGGTTCTGGTTTCAAGAACTTCCCTTCAGTTCCAACAGTTCAGACAAATAAATACAATGATTGTACTGCTTCTTTGTTTTTTCCTTGTGCTGTCTGTGCAGGAAAATTCAGGCACCTGCCTGTTGTTGAGAATGGTGAGGTGATCGCATTGCTGGACATTGCAAAGTGCTTATATGATGCTATCGCAAGGATGGAAAGGGCAGTGGAGAAAGGAAAGGCCATTGCAGCAGCTGTTGAAGGAGTAGAAAAACAATGGGGAACTTCAATTTCTGGTGCATTTACATATGCATAAATATATATCTGATCATTTCATATGCCTTTTCATAGGCTACTGTGCTGTTTCGTTGACCAAGTAACATTCTATTGCGTATGTCATCTGTAGGACCGAACACCTTCTTGGAAACCCTTAGAGAACGGATGTTTAGACCATCAATATCAACAATCATCAGTGAGAAAACAAAGTAGGTAATAGTCCATTTAGTGTCACTGATCCATTTCAGGGGGGATACCTCCATTCTGAATTGTTGGACTGATTCACTTCCTTGATGTTCTTCAGTGTAGCTACGGTGCCACCGACTTCCTCTGTAATTGCTGCAACTAAGAAGATGCTTGAACTTCATGTAAGTTCAGCAGTTGTTACAGTTGGGAACAAGCCACAGGGGATACTGACGTACAGACTTTCTGACCTTTTACTGTTTTCTGAATCAGTTGTCATATTTTGATGTTTATTTCATTCAATAAAACCTCCTTTGCAATCAATTTATACTGTAATTTGTTATGTTTATACAGCTCAAAGGACATTTTGATGAGAGTCATTGCACAAAATCTTTCTCCAGAATCAACTTCTGTTGAGAAGGTAAGCTACCAAATACAACATTTTCAAGTTCGTGTTTCCAGTAACTTTTTAAAGATCCTGTTTTTCATATTTTGAATGAAAAAGAGGATAGTATCTTCTCCATGGCTTTCCCTTCCTAATCTACTATGATTAGCCTTCACAATGACCCTCCTAAAGAATGATTAGTTTGATAATGGTTTCCGCTTTTGTTCCTGTTGCACATTTTGATATGAATGGTTTAGAATATGTAATCCACTCAACTAGGCACATATCCATATTTCACTTACATTATATTTGAACTAAATTCCTTCTCTAGAATCTATCAGTTTTCTGAATATCAAGGTATTGCACCATGAAGTGTATTCCCTGGAGGGTTAATTCTTTTAACCAGAAAATGCTGTGAATAATCTGTGGATTGTGGTCTTTGAACTCCAGTTTTTACCTTTTTGCTTTTCCTATTTGCTGCATCTTTTCAGTAATCTTTCTTCTTTTCTATTTTATTTAAACTGTCAATAAGCTTTCTGCTATTTTTTCGGACTTATTTACCATGGATTCTACAAATTATGATAGGGTTATGTGGAAACAAAGAATCCATGTAGCCGACCCCATCTAGTATGAGGAAAGGCTTAGTTGTTGTTGTCAATAAGCTTTCTGCTATTTTTCTTCAAGCTAAACGTCAAAAGTTTCCACAGCTTAAACCATGGACCATGTCAACATAACCTTGATGAGTCTCAACATACTCCACTTTTCCCACTGAACGCATTACTTTTCTCTAGATGCACTATAGGTTCTATTCTAGTGGGTCACACTCTTTTCTATCGTCCTTTCTTTGTTTAGGGATTTAGACAATAATTGCATTTTAGTTATACCATGTGGCTTTATCTTGCATTGCCACACCTTACTGTGACATCGTTGTCATTCTTCTTTTAAAATATCAAAGGCAATCTGAACTTGTATCGTCTCACCAGCTGTTTAACTTAGTTTAGAGAGGATTCTTCACAGATCCAACTGTACAATGTTGAAGTTTATCTTATACAGATTCACCCATTCTTGGATGATTTGTGAGGAGACAAATTGACAGACAAAATAATAGTTTGAGATATTCTTTGTTATCTGACACAGAAGATCACAGGTAAATGAAGTACCAGAAAAGCGCATACAAACCGTGACATAAGTTCATATTGCTTCTTCCGAAGGTTATTGATGGAGCTAGAGAAATCATGTTCCATAACATAACCTTAATCTGAAATATAAGAGTTCAGGCTTTGAAAAATATTCGTCTGAACATAAAAAAAGGTGAAGACATATTTAACGTGCTATACACTAACAGTTACCCATAGCATGAAGCAAATTGTGTAATTACAAGAGTTGTATGTTGAACTCCGCCACAGCCGGTCCCAATCCTCATTAGAAAGGGGTATTCATTAGGCCTAGCATAAACTTTGTCGGATTTACTGCTATGGATTCTAGACATTATGAGTATTTCATTGGGATGTCGTTCCAATGATACACTTCAAGCTTCGAGTGCATTGAAGTTTAAGCAAGGACCTTTATGTTTACAATTAGATGTATTGAATCAATTATATAAAAGGTTTCCCACACCATAAATAATTGTGGGTAAAAAAGCTAGTTCTATCACATTACTATAAGGATGTAGTGAACAAATTGTAAACAGAGTTTTAGTATGGACAATTATTGGGGGTAAGAAAGCTAGTCCTAGAAAATAAGATTCATATTGATACTTTAATATTGATACATTGAGTGACAAGCCAATAAAAGTAATAGATACTATGATTAGGAGAAAGATTCACATTCTATATTTATAAAAGATAAAGTAGGTTAAAGAAAAGGCTAAGGAGATTGGAAGTAGAGGTTTTAAATTATAGCACCCAAGATAAGAAAATGCTCGAAAGAGAGTTAATATTCTTGTAAATAAAATTTAAAGTATATTGTAATAGACATATATCGATGCAGTGACTGAATATGATGATGAAATTAGTTTTAGAAGTGAAGGTGTGAACATAATTTGTACTTATGTACTCCAAATAGGACCAAAAGAAAGTATAAAAGAAGGTATTTTGGGAGGAGTTTGACAAGGTGATTCAAAGAATTTTATGTATAGAGATGATTTACTCGTGGTAAGATTTAAATGGACATATAGTTAAAGAGGTATGAGAATATCAATGTATTAATGGGAACCAAGGATTTGGGGATTTGAATGAGAAAGGTAAGAAAATTTAAACTTTTTTATGACATGATCTTTTTATGCCCAATACAATTTTTATTGAAGGAAAAACTTCATAAAAGTATACTAAGGTTTGTGTATTTATCAATTTGGTCAGTGTGGTTTAGAATATACACTATGATTCCTTGTGGTTTATACCGTCTATCAAGTTAGTCTAAACTTGCTAATGATGTTACTTAAGATGATGTGGAAGATGGTTTCACGTGATCAAGGTGTTGTAGCTACTAACTCAATAACCACATCATTATTAAATATTAAATTAAATTTGGTATAAATTTAATACTACTAACTCCGCCTATGTAAGGAATCACCCTTTCATGGCCGGTCCCAAGCCCGGAAAAAGGAGGAGGGTTGTGTTAGGCTTCCGACAGCCAGCGTAAAACTTTGTCGGACTTAACATGGACTCTACAAAAAAAAAAAACAAAGAATCCATGTAGCTGACCCCATCTAGTATGGGAAAAGGCTTAGTTGTAGTAGTTGTAGTAGTATAAATTTAATACTACTAAATTTAACATAGAAAAATTAGTAATATTGAAGAATATCTAATATTCACTAATATTTAAATTTAGTAGTAATTGATATTAAGTATAATATTTAGTGTATGCCGACTTGGTAGTGATGTTAACCGGGTATGAAATATGGTAAGCGATGCTAACGTGGTAGCTTAATCATTTAATATAAGCTGATAGGGCAAGTGATGTGTTATGGAGAAGCCACAAGATATCACATCACATATTTTAAACCACATGGATCAAATTCATAAATGTGCAAGCCTTAGGATACTTTTTGAAGTTTTCTCTTTAGAAAAATAAGATGTATATTTAATTACTTATAAGAATAGTCTTATGAAAACAAATTGATTATTTTGCTTGGAAGAGAAAAGATGGATCCTACTATAAGGATTGAAAGCAATTGCAGTAGAAAACTTAACAATCTAACATCAGCTTTTAGAGATGGATTTACATGTAAGAAAGTGAACAAAGAGGCAAAAAATATATAAAGCTAGTCAGACTAAATGATGGAACCTCAAAAACAAGAAAGAATGTATACAACCATAACAACTAAGCCTTTTTTCTGTACTAGATGGGGTCCGCTAAATAGATTCTTTGTTTTCACATAACCCTATAATTTACCATGTTAGCAGTTAACTCAATATAAACTATCATCATTCTTTATTGTTTCTTTCCAACACTTTTGTAGTCATCCTCTTTCTCTTTTAACATTTTAACAATCTAATTTTTCAGAACTTCTGACCGAAGTGTCATATGGTCGTCTTTCTAGATGTCCAAACCAATGCTTTTCTCATTTTATCCTCTATTGGTATTACTCCCAATTTGTTTCTAATAACCTCATTATATATATGATATTTCTTTCTTTGACTACTCATCCATCTCAACATCTTCATTTCCACTACAAAAATCTTTTTTACATCTGCCCAACACTCAAAACCACAAAACATAGCAAGTCTAATTGCTGCTCTATAATATTTACATTTTAACTTTAATAGTATCTTCTTATCACATAGAATACCTGATGCATAATAATTCTATGCATAACATCTCTATCAAATTTTTTTATCATTCTAAAAAATTGATCCTATGTATTTAAAACTTTCATTGTGAGGGATGCAATGTGTATCAATCTTAATTTTTGTATCCTTTGAAGTACCCAAATGATCAAACTTATATTTTGAAAAACATCTCTTGGCATCCTGTCATAAGTATTTTCTAGATTAATAAATATCATTTGAAGGTTCTTTTTTGCTCTAAAATATTCTATAAGAAGTCTCAATAGGTGAATTGTTTTAATAGTAGATCTGTTGGGCATGAATCCAAATTGGTTTTATGTTATTTTCGATACTTGTCTTAACCTATGTTCGATAATTCTTTCCATAATTTCATAGTATGGCTCATTAACTTGATACTTCGATAATTCACATAACTTTTGAATGTATCTTTTGTTCTTATATATGGTTATAAGTGTAGTCGCTTTTCATTCCTTGGACATCTTTTAAGTTCTCTATATTTCATTAAATAATCTTGTGAGCCAAGTTTGCCCCATCTCTCTTGAGATTTTTCATACTTCTATAGAAATATTGTTTGGTACTCCTACATATTTAATAACATTTGTATATTTAAGAGCCAAAAATAAGAAACAAAGTATATTAAAAGAATTCTTGTAGGTATAATTAGTCACATGTGGAATAACATGACATTGCATATTAGAAAAGTGGCAAAAATGTGTTAGGCGGAGGAATATAACACAAAAGGAAGCTTGGTGGTGGAATCAGGCTATTTAAGATAAAATTAAGCAAAGAGGACATATTACAAATTATGTTATGCAAATAAGGTTGACGAAACTTGGAAGGCTTATAAGAAGGTAAAGAAAAAAGCGAAAAAAGTTGTTAGTGAAGTAAAAACCAAAACTTAGGAAGATTTACATAAAAATCTCAACTCAAAAGAAGGTAAAATATATTTTTAAAGATAGGAAAACTAATGTCCTACTTTTGTGAGATATATGAAGGATGAGAATGATAAAATTTTAATAAGCGATAATATCAAGAGTAGATGGAAAAGTTATTTTTACAAGTTTTTAATGAAAATAAAGATATTATTATTAACTTGGGAGAGTTAACCAACCTAAAAGAGTGTATATATCTTAATTTCACCAATATACTCAAAGGAACAAAGTTAAAGAGGAACTTTAAACTTGTAAAGGTTGGTAAATCTTTAAGACTAGAAAATATTCCTATAAAAATAAGAAATCCTAAGATAGACAAGTATCACTTGAATTATTTAATAAAACATGGAGAAACTAACAGATGTCTAAGGAATGAAGAAAGAGTATAGATATACCCATATAGAAGAATAATAGAGACATTCATAATTGTGTAAATGATTTGAGTATCAAATTGATAAGCTTAATAATGAAATTACGAGAAAGAATTACTGAACAAGGCTAGTATGAGTTGTTAGAACTTTTGTTATGAATAGGTCAAGTGGAACTAATATCTATATGAATCAACTTCATTTTGAAACCCATAAGTGTTATGTTTTGATGTTTTCTTGATAAGATTGTTATATTTTGATGTTAAAACTATATGCTATGAAATTGAGACCATTATGTAATGTAATTTTCTTATTTGAGATGTTAAGTTTGTTGTTGAAGTTATATGTTATGTTAAAATATGTACATTTAACTTCTAATAAGTTTTACATTATATTGTCATAGTGAATTTTATGTATAATTTTTTTATATAGTGGCATACTCGTACCTTATGTTCTCCAAAATTACCATAACCCATACTGGTACCTATGCAACATAGCTATTCACCTATTAAGATGTCTTAAATGAAAAATTTAGATAAAAAAGAGAACCTTCGGTATTTATTGACTTCGAAAAGCTTACAATAGGGTATCAAGAAATATTCTTTTGAGAATCTTAAAAAAGAGAGGTATGTGGTTAACATATATCAATTTTATAAGAGATATGTATCATGTATATCAAGGATCAACTTTAAATTCATATTTATTTATCTTGATTATGATGAGTAATAAAGCTTATCAAGATGAAGTATCTTGGCGTATATTATTTGCAGAGCATATTATGCTAGTAGATAAGTATAAGGAAAAAGTTAATAAGAAATTTGGAAGTATGGATTGGAATGATAGAAAATAAAAGCTTTCAACTTAGTAGAACCAAATTGTGGATATATAAAATTCAAGTTCAATAATTTGGTTACTACAAATAAAATAGAAATTAAGATTGGCTTATATAGGATCCCTTAAAAAGAAAAGTTTTAAATATCTAGCATAAGTTTTTTAAAACAATAGAAAAATTGATGGATATGTCACACAAAATTAATAAAGATTGGCTAAAATGGAGATATGTATCAATCTATGTAACATATGCAAAAGATGTTATGTGGTAGAAACGAAGACAATCATATGGATGTGTAGTTGTACAAGAAAAGACTATGCTTGTAACGAGATTATCATAGACAAATTGGGAGTGCACCAATAGATGATAAGATGATAGAAAATCATTTATAATAGTTAGGACACTTGGAAATGCTACCAAAGAAAGCTCTGTAAGAAAATATGAGAAACTATATGGTGAATATATTAAAAACTAAAGAGAAAGACCAAAAAGGTATTTTAAAGAAACAATAAAGAATGTTGTAGCTTCTATTGAGTTAAGTATGAACATGGCACAAGATTGAACTCTATGGAAACCGGTCTTGTTCAACGTGTATCATATCGTGTATCGTTTTGGTCCACGATAGGATAAATATCACCCTTTATCATTTTTTAATACTAAAAAATTGAAAAAAAATTAGAAAAATCACAAAATAAAAAAAGTTCATGATAATTGAAAACAATTCATATAATGCATAAGTTGAGTACATATTCGTCAATCACCATTCAATTTGCAATGTATAAAGCATTTAGCAGTACATCTATAACAAAATTATAACTTTCATAATTGAAAAAAGAATTATATTTACATATTGTATAAGGATCAACTAAATAATCATCTTCTCCTCCTTGTTCAAGATCATCACCACCTTCAGCTTCAAAATTAAAATCATCATCCCCTTGATGTTGTTGCGTTCCTTTAAAATTAATTCATTTAATGTCTTCTTCAATTAGGAGTGTATTAGCTTCACTATCTTTCATAATCCACTCCTCTAATATATCAAAATTGTCCAAACTTGTTGGATCAAATTGGTTTTCCCTATTTAACTTTTTAATTGCCTGGAAGAAATATAGGTAAGTAGTATTAACAATTAAATTAAATAAAATATTGAATTGAATTTTTAATTAATAACTAATCTTTTATTACTTTTATCGGAGCCGCACGTTACAATGGATGAAAACTAAATCATTGAGTCGCTTACGTTCCAACCTATTACATTTTTTGTGTGGATATGTTCAAAGACACTCCAATCCCTTTCATAACTAGTTGTACTCTTACTTTAAAATCTCTCAAGTTTGGCAATTACTTTCAAACCTATTCCACCAAACATCTAATAAAAAACAAAAATAAAGAGTTATTCTATAATAAATATAAGATTTAAGAAACTTAAATATTAAGATAAATAATTTACTTGGGCGCATATTATTACGATTGTGAATGGCTATAAGCGAGCCCATCTACTGAAAAGCATGATCGTAGATCTCCAACTCTCGATGTATAGCATATGCTCTATTATCATAAGGGATCAATTTGTCTATGCAATCTATGATACCTCGATTAATCTCATCATCCTTTTTAGAGCTTGCATAATACCTAAATGTTGGATTTAGGTTGTAAGTTGCTGCATTAATTGGCTTATACAAATATTTATTTCATCTATTATCAATAATATTTCATATGAGCACATAATTTCTTTCTTTCATTAAAATTACTTCTAATAACTTCTTTAGCTTTATCCATGACTTCATAAAGATAGCCCCTAGATGGCTTATCCTCATTGTTTGCCAATCTCAAAACTTTGACTAAAGGACATGTGATTCTTAATAGTCTAACACAATAATTCCAAAATGTATTCTCAAGGATTGTCTCTAAAACCTCATTAAATTTTTTATTCCTTCTATTTTGAGATAATTCTATAAATTGTTGCCACTCATATAAGGAAAACATTTTTTTAAGGCTTGCTTTTGTTTAATAATACTTTGTATTGGTAAGAAATTAGTTGCAAACTGAGTAGTAGTTGTACGAAGAAGCTTTTCACCATCAGTATATCTTATCATCATACATAATATAAAAGTATGATTATAGATAAATTTTGTGATACCTTCACAACACTTAGTTGTTACCTTTACCTCATCCATCTCTCTAATATCTTCAAGGATGAGATTTAGATAATGGACTGCACTTGGTATCCAATAAAAAGTCTCATAAGTATCAGTTAACTCCTTTCCAACTGTTTTATAGTTAGCTGCACTATTTGTAATTAATTAGATTATATTTTCAAACCCAACCTCCAATATCACCTTATCAAATTCTTAGCTTATAACCTCTACAGTATATCGTTCCTCTAACATGTCCAGGGATCTAAAAAATGTAAGTCCTTTAGGATAATAGAAAAAAAGTTTAACAAAGTCCTTCCTCACCAATCTATCCATCCGTTTGTCATGATAGATCCGTTTGTCATGATAGTGCATATTGACTTCTTCTATGAATATCTCAAAGTCGAACAATACTCTTGGACTTTAAGGACAATCTTGTCTAACAGTTTCTTCCTTAACTTTTGATAAGATGTCATCTTATGCCTTAGACTAATGATAGTATTGGCATTTGCCATTGCTTGAAAATAAAAGAATTTGTTGCATTAAATAAAATACATACATCATAAAACCATCTCCCTACTACAAGGTCTATATGCTCATGCAATTGCTCTGAAGTCACAACATCATGAATTTCAGGTTGAGCACAAGGTGTAATACTAGGAGAAAAAAATAACTATATGGCAGAATAAGATCTTCCTCTATCCCTTCATTTTCTACCACTTCCAACCTCTTCAATAACCCTATTTCCTCTAGTTGGCGGTCAAGAACTACTACTACCAACCTCTCTCCTAACATAAGAAGGGATGCTATCACCAAGTCCTATAACATCATACTCTTCCTCGAACATTTGTCTCTTCTCAACTATACTCTCAATCATCTATGATAATTACCATTTAATGGCTTATGATACTTCCTAACTTTTCTCGTGCAAGGAGCAACCTCTTTACTAGTACCTTTTATAGTAAATGCTAGGTGATATTTCAAATGAAAAATTTCACCGCTAATCACCTTCTCACAAAAACACATCAGATTTTTAATTTATTTTCCTCAAATGTTGTACCCCACTACCATGCCGGATCATGAGACCTTGATTGAGAGTTCCTAACACCCCTTCCTGCCATCTCAATTTAACACTTCAATTTTAATTTAACACAAGAAACACCAAATACAAAGAGAAAAAAAAAAAACTATACCACAACCACTGAAATGTAGGTCTTGTCACTGACGGAGTGATGGTAGCATTGGAGACCCTTAAAAACCATTAGAGATGCTTCACTATATCTGGAAGTCACCTTAAAGGAGCTTGAAGACTCAAAATAGAAGTCATAAACCCCGCAAAAATGTGGGTTTTTGTTGTTGGGCATATTGCCCGTATCGTACGATACGAGTGATATGCTCTATATTGCACTATACAGTATTATCAATACGTATCACATTGTATTGTATGACATGGTGTGATATGGATAATACTGATAGAAACAACTAATCCATGTAGTTGACCCATCTAGTATGGGAAAAGGCTTAGTTATTGTTGTTGTCGTATAAGAATTGTACACTGAATTTGATTGCAAATGGAAACAAATAATTAAAAAAGTACAATGTGAAAGTATCCCAAACTGGTTGTTGTTTATCTCAATCACGTCTAGTATGTCTTATACCTGTTATGGGTTTCTTTCAAGGTGCAAATATTGACTTACTGGGTGTTTGTACAAAATAAAAGCAAATAATCTCAAACCACAGAAGCAGTTTAGGAACATTCAAATGAAATCCACCACAATTGTCTTAAACAAGCCATAACCTAACACAAACCTACACATATGCCAATGTAACACATTCATAGATGCAAAACCAGCTGAAAAGAAGATACAGAAACAATGTATAAGCTTAAAGAGAAAACTAGGGATATCATTTCCAACCCAGCAGCAGACAAGCTACATACTTTAATGATGAAGAAAAAATACCAGCATATTCTGTACTAATTAAACGGGTGAAATTATTCAGATACTTGGATTATATCCAGTACCAGCATAGACATAAAATGATTGCATTGAAGTGACTGAAACTTTACAATACTGTCTATGTTGCTTCATACATCAAGGAACCATGTACCTTGAATGCCATCTATGGATTTGTTAATCTATCAATGTACGGAAACCAAAATAATTCAAAGAAAGGTAAACAAAGAGTTCCTTCTTAAGCAGCCAATCATACATGAAAACCATTCAGGAAGACAACATAAGGAGAAGCTTTCGTGATTTGTAGATATACCACCTTATGCATTCCAAGTTTGTCCTAAAACACTACCTAAGGTATGGCGCTAAGATACTATTCATGGGGAAACTGTGAGGCAATTGATTATGAAAGTCTTCGAAGAAGCACAAAAAAAGCTTGAATGGTTGTCTAGGACAATACACAATACATGCCATAAATAGGTAATTCTTGTAAAAATCTATCATCCAATATCAAAAAGATGAAAGCAGTCAGAGTGACAAAAAAGGAAAATCCAAAAGGTAACCATTGCAACCTGCACAAAAGAACGTTTCTCTAAAATGACAACCAGGCTAAGGGAAGAACTCAAGTGTCATTAATCGATATTGACAAATAAATTTAATAATTCTCACACAAAGGTGTTTTACACATTCAAATATTCCTTCTCTCATTTAACAAGTGGTAAGAAATATCATACTTTTTGGTGCAAAGAACTTCCATATATTAAATGATGGAAGAGGAAATAAAGGAAAAAATGATGGATGCAATAGCAGTACCTTATGATGCCATCATGGTTTTCTCATGGTTGTGGAATTATGTTAAGCAGCTAGATAGGCAAGAGTTTATACTATGAGTGTGCAATTTTCATGTCTCTGTCTGGTCTAGACATATTGGTTCGAGTTCTCATAATTTCTTTACCACTAGTTTATAGTATTGTTGAATAATTCTATATGTAATATTGGATGAATTATAAAATGCGTCTCCATGATGGCAACATTTTCTTTTCATTAGAAATACCAATATTGTTATATTTTTGTTTCTAGTCTAATGTCTAGAGGGTTGGGCAATTTGTGACCAGGTTATGACTCCAAATCCTGAATTTGCAACAGTTGATACTCCAATTGTTGATGCTCTCCATATCATGCATGATGGCAAATTCCTACATCTCCCTGTAGTAGACAGAGGTAATTCTTGTTTCCCTCATGTCATGAGCTATCATATTTTCTTGTCTCCAGTCATTTCAGGATTAATCTTGTATTTCTCATGATTCTGTTTTCTTGTGCTGCCAGAAGGTTCCGTAGTTGCTGTTGTTGATGTACTTCAAATCACTCACGCTTCCATATCTACTGTAAGTTAATCAATGATATATATCATGGTCTATCTTCTCTTGTCGTATTCTTCTTGCTGCTTGCATGTATGGTATTTAGTATGTTTCTTATTTACATCTAAGGATTTGTGGCTGTAATAATGTTTTACTATTTATTTTATTACACATTCTTGACGCATTAGATTTATAGCTGCCTTGCATATGATCAAACCAAACAGTCTTTGAGCTTTCATGTTCTTAAGACCTTTTGGGATGATCCTTGATATGAGGTTGATCTCTCTTTCTCTCTATTATTTTTTGCATGTGCAGGATTTGACATAAAGATCGATCAAGGAAATGCCTCACTAGCTAGAACCAATGAACTCCCATTTATTGAAAGATATGCAATTGTTTTTGGGCTATGTATACAAATGGAATATGCCAAGAAACTACATAACAGCTTCACTCTATCCGTACCAAGTTACTCTATTTTGTCATTTATCGTCTTTAATAAGCAATCTTAGCTATACATGCATGTTATGACAATGAAACTGGAAGAAAAACTGCATCTGCTTATGACATGGTTTGAATGAAATATTTTTATCTTGTTTGAGTATAATCAGCTGAGATGAATGGAAAATGAACCCCAAGAACGCATCTCTGCTGGTGACTGTATCTTTTCTTCGTTTCTTTCTCTGCAAACGTTACATTGGTTGTGTTACAACATAGCTATACATGCATGTTATGACAATGAAACTGGAAGAATAACTGCATCTGCTTATGACATGGTTTGAATGAAATATTTTTATCTCGTTGGAGCATAATCAGCTGAGATGAACGGAAAATGAACCCCAAGAACGCATCTCTGCTGGTGACTGTATCTTTTCTTCGTTTCTTTCTCTGCAAACGTTACATTGGTTGTGTTACACCATCTTTGTGGCAGATCTAACGATTTGAACAGAAAATGAGGATTCAACCTTTTTTCTTACTTTATTTAGGTTGGAACTGCTGGTGTGGTTGGAAATGAGACAACAAACACGATGATGCAAAAGTTCTGGGATTCAGCAATGTCCTTGCCAGAGGATGAGGACACAAGAAGGTGTATAATGACCCTGATTGCTCTTTTACTTTATGTAGATTCATTTGTGAAGATGGTACTAATGTAGGAAGCTACTCTTGTGCTTGCAATGCAGTGAAGGATCCACAAGGCAGGCATCTGAAGGAACTGAAGCAGGGAAACCTGGTTATATGTTGGACGTTGGAAGTACCTTTGGGTTTAAGTTGGAGGATAAGAAGGGCCGAATGCATAGATTTAACAGTGGTACGATGGCTATCTATGAAAGTAAAGTAAACAGTATAATCTGAATTTCCCAGATGAGGACAGTGATGATCCTTTCACTTGATTTTACTCTACCAGATACAGGGAGTATGACAGAGCTGATAGCGTGCATAATCCAGAGGATAGGAGATGACATTGACCGGAACCATCTTCCACAGATCATGGTGACCTCTTGATCTCATTACAGTCCTCTATTTCTCTCACGAATTTTCATCTTTTCATCACTTCTCTTTTGCTTGATGTGCTTAAGGTTCCTCTCCCATTTGTGATGCATCTTTATTTATGGACTTCTCTCATTCCATGCAGTATGAAGATGAAGAGCATGACAAGGTGGTACTTGCCACAGATAGCGACCTTGCAGCAGCTGTGGAACATGCTAAGCTTGCTGGTTGGAAAGTAAGATAGTTATTAAGTAAGATAGTTATTTCAATTGCATATTTTTAGCAAATGAGGTTTTAAATGATGCCATAAATTAGTTCAGCCCCTCCTGTTGACACCATACCAACAAAGCGGTATTTGGTGAATCACCAAGTTTGTATAGTTTTTAAAACATATCAAGTACTCTCATCCTCTGATGTACCACATTGTTTTCTTTTGGTCACAAAGGGAGGCTGAAGCCTGATACACACACATGCACCTCCCTGAGAGTTGAACTCTCCACCAGCAGAATGGCCTTATGAGCACCCTGCTAGTTGAGCTAACACTCTATGTGCGACTTATCACATTGTTGGTGTCTACATACTTGGACTACGTTTTGAGTGTTATTCCTAGAAGATCTCTTATAATCAATCTATAGCCAAGATGGGAGTTGACTATCCATACTCCCTCTCCAGCTAAACGAATAGATTGAGGTGATACGATAAAACATCCATATTTTTTTTCCTTTCACAGGATTATCTGGTTCAAATAAAGCATCTCTATTAGTTTATCTGGTTTGGGATTTCTCTGTAAATGAGGATTAAACTTGGCCTGCAACCAAGGGAATCACAGGCCTATACCCTGATAGATACTGTTTGAGGTCCTGGTGTTCTCAATATCATGAGCCTAGGAAGAACTTTTTGTTTCCCTTGGCCCGGTCTAGGGAAGAAAAGAATGAACCGTGAGATTCTGGACTAGTAAAGAAATGAATCTTAGGCGGAGAACACATTGTACCAATTTAGTGTAAAAAGGACTACCGAAGATTGAAATGACTCAAAATTGACTTATGAGATGAGAAAAAGTAATTTAGTTTTCTGTGATGATGTGCAGTGGTAAAAGATGGTTTTCCTTCATGTAATCTGAATTTTAACTTCTGATTTGGCAGAGTTTAAGGCTTTACCTAGATTACTCGGGTTCGGGTTTTAATGGCCATAGCAGGAGAATACAATCAAACGGAGGAGGCATAGAACTTGCACAAAAAGACAGTTGGGCTGCAGCATACAGCACTGTTGCCGCAAGTGCTGCACTCATTGCAGGTCTCGGGGTGATGGTATACTTGAGAAGAGTCAACTCGTGATCAAAGATTCCACCAAAATTGCACCACCAAGGAACTCTGGACGTTCTGAAGATGAGGTATCTTGTTCAAAATTCACCGCAGAAGACGGCTATGATACAAAATCCTATTTTTCTCTTAGGACTCATTTTCATATAGATACTTTCTGCCTAACTAAGCTAAAGAGCATAATCTTGCCATCCTGGTGATCTGTAAAATTATGCAGCGGTCGCACTGGTGTCATTATTGTATATGGGGTGGCCTCATAGTTTACATAATCTAGTATTCTTGCATTAAACGAAAAAGGAGGGTTGTGATTGGTTTAAGGCTCAACTTTAGATGTACTTCTGCTGATTAGCCTATGATGCATTTTGTCGTTATGATCATCGGTTGTCGAGTACGGGACACTGTCCCAGGCCCACCACAGAAGGGCATACCCGTGATGCACAAGCCTGATCATGATGTGAATCGTGAGTCGAGAGGATGTTGGTTAAGCGAAAAGCATCAACCATTCTTAAATTTGGGCTTAAATTTGAGTTCACCAATGCATAATGTTTTGAGTGGGCTCATGCACACACACATAGACACTTGTTGGATGTGACTCACCAACACACACTCTCACCCATAAGTTAAATATGACTCACCAACTCTTACTCACGTACTCACAGTATGCTGCACAATGGGTATGACTCACCTAGGTGATAAAGACAGACTCACTCACCACTAATTAAGGATAAGAGAGATTTGAAATACAGAAACTCTCTAGGAAATCACTACTTTCCTTTTCATTCATATGGATAAATTTATACAGCTTAGAATAATCCTCTAAGTTGAGCATTAAAACTAAATGCTGCAATTTTCAAAATATTGAAAATTTTCTTAATTAATTTAAAACTGCTAACTAACAATTGTTGCCTAGGAGTTGTTTAAAGCACTTAATGATGAAAAGAGCATTTAACTTTTTGGGAATCTAATACTTCTTGGAAAGATGAGAAATCAACTCTTGTTTTTAATTCAATAGGTTGGCATTGGCTAATAATAACTATGCTTAGATCTCTTGGAATCCAATTCTTGGCTGCTTAAGTTGGTTCTGAGTTGGAGTAAACAGATCAATCCAAAGTACTCAGTTGAACCAGTTGGTGCCTGATCCAATTCATGTCTTATGGATTGACTGCATATCCTGTCCTCTTGGATTCCTATGAGATCACCTGTCATATTTATGAATGAGATGAACGTTCCAAGCATGAATGACAGTTAGCATGGACATTACCCCTGATGCATGAGCCTATCCATCAAGACAGATTGAGAACATGGATATCTTTTTTACTTTTCCTGGTACTATGGGGAGGCCCAAGCCAAATCCATGTGCTGGGCATCAAACCCATGACCTTTAACTTTGTCAGTCAGTACCATGGCCAGGTGAGCTGTTCTTCTTAAACAGACGATTGGATATTCCAGAAAACAATTCTCAAAATTTTCAGGAGTCGTGTATTGTTCGAAAATGGTTGAACATAAGTCTCAACAGAGTAGAAGCTCAACCATTTCAGGTGACGTTACAGAAACAAAATATCAGAATTCTGCACACAGAGCATCGGCTCATCTGGCAGGGATCTCTGATTTCATGGTGCAGGTGGTGAGTTCAATTCCCAGGGCAGCATGGGGCATGTGTGTGTATTTTCGGCTTCCTGTTGTAACAAAAAAAGAGTATCAGAATGCTGTTTCCATTTTCCTTTTCCTAAGCTGCATTATGAGAATGGATGAAATAGATCCTTCAAATGGTTAAAAGTATGAAGTGATGCAACATATTGTTAATCATCATTGACGGCTCGACTAAGATGGCAGACCAGTAAGGTGGCACACGAACATGTGGGTGTAAATCAACCTCTGCTGACGCACATAACAAAATCTGTAAGTGCACATCACTGTGCCCTGTAATTCATGACTGGCACTGGATCAGAAAACCAAATCTGATCTGTTTCACCGTCAGAAAGTCTATCCATTAAGTTGAAAGTTTTCTCAGCGGCACGAAATCCAATATTATCTAAATCTGATTAAACTGTAAATTACTGGACTTGCTTTTTTCCATATTCTGACCGCCACCATTTGCCAAATACCTAAAGTAGGATTAAATGTAAACCAATATAAACTCCAATCCCTTTACATCCTTAACGAAACAGGATCAAACTGCTTTAACCAGCACAAGGTACTACTCCGAGCATGATTATCGTACTGAGGCCGGCCACCTCCCCATCCCCCCTTCTTGGAAACACCAACTTCGCTTCACATACGAGACCAGTATTTATCCTTGCGCTTCCATGCACATAACAAGCCCAGTGACTTGACAAATAAAGACTTTCAAGGAGCACGAACATGAGTTTTCACATCACATTGTCACGCAAAGCTGTAAAGATCTGAGCTATTACTCAAAGAATTTGCACCTGTTCGGACATAGGAAGAGTATTTTCATTGTTCCAAAATCAGTGTTGGCTAATGACGAACCCGGAGAGAGAGAGAGAGAGAGAGAGAGAGAGAGAGAGAGAGAGAGAGGGAGTCGCACAAAAATATTAAGAACAAAAGAAATTCCACATACTTTGAACTGGGTCAACTTTCCAGGGTGATCATGCCAATAGACTTCCAAAGCAGAACACTAAACGGAGTATCTCACAAATGACATATTTGATGATGTTTCAGGGAAAGCATATTCCAATGACAGATGAGACAACTAATGATATCATCTTGCTTCAAGATTCCAGACTGAAATGCAGGATCACAAAATCCAATGACTCCAATCCAGACAATCAATCCCAATTTGAGCACCACAATATGAAGGTTAAAAGGCCCTGGCAGCAGTACAACGGAAAGCCCTCGAAGGCAATTCACAATTCAAGCCCAATTAATTGCACTTTTAAGCATAATTCAGGCGAAATATGTCATTCAAGACCCAGAAGCTACCTGCGGGAGTTGGCATGAGCTGGAACATCTGGAAGATAATCAACCAGAGGGTTCAACAGCAGCAGTTGACAGTGGAAAATGAAAATTATGCATCTAACAACATTTCATGTGCATGGACGCATGCAGGCGACACACACACAGAGAGGCATGGACGGATGGTGCACAAAGAGGCAAAATGAGAAGGTTCGTAAGTGCGAGAACCCATTATTGGCATCTGTAGCTTATGCACTTCCTAACATAATGATTGAGCGAGGAACCATCGGTCATTTCAAATGCACAAGATGAGAAATCGAATGCAAAAGAATAATAAACATTGAGGCAAGAGCACAACCAGGGGGCAGAATAAAGAGGAACATAGCTTAGGAAATAACATTATCATTCAGCAACATAAACTGTCGCATTTGCACTGTGGAATTTCCATCTACTCCAGAATACAAACTCTGGTTAACCAAGCATGGGTCAAAAAATAAAAAACGGCAAGGATGACCAGGGGGGAAACATCATCATCAACAAGATCCTTGTTAGCATTAATCAGTCCGTTCATATTTAGATATAGATGGTTTTTTTCTAGATAGACATAGGAAACACATGATTTTGAAACACAGTATAATAAACCTACATCACTTTTTGCTGACACAGATGTTGAAGTCAGACACGACAAGCCCTGAAGTTGGATAGCAGACGCTCAGGACAAGCCAAAAGGTCTACCATAAAAACGTACGATGGCAGTGGAGCGGGTTAGGGCCCCATCGAATCTGACCCCCACTATAAAACTAATGGCATAATCCTCCCCGCCCCACCTAGGGTTTCAGGATTCACAACCTCAGCCGACCTGCTCTCAACCCACTGAAACCAACCCATTCCAACCCACACTGATCGTGGAAATCATTTGTTATTTCAAAAATAGTTTTAATATCAATTGGTCCTTTGAATTACATAAACTTGATGTAATCAAATAGATGATTCTAGTCTATCAAAAAGTCCCAGCCTGATGGTAAGACCATCCACCTACCTCTTTTTTATAGAGGCTCTGACTACCCTCACTCTTCATATTTCTTAAATACAAGACTAAGCATCCCATAGCTGTGTTAGATGTTCACTCTGCTATTGAGGAAATATGAGAGGCGAGGGAGGTGTGAACCTCTTTAAATTAGCGACAAAGGCCTAAAATCATTTGTTTAACCACATAAACAATAAATCTTTTAGAGTGACTCTTTTAAATATAATGAATTGTGCATACATACATGCAACCAGCCTATGTCACACGGGTGCGGGTGCTGGTGTGGGTGTGGGATACGGTAAATTTCAAAAAATTTGGGTGCGGTGACATGGCTAAAGTATATAATATTATATATATTATATATTCAACTAATTCAAGCTAGAAACCTAAAACAAGTGAGACATCAATTAACATAAGTATATGACGACATCAGTAAGTACACAACTTTATATTAAACCAAAACAAGTAAAGAACTACCTATTTAATCATAATACACAAATCAATCAAAAGAAAATCAGGATTTGCATATCAACAATATTATCATAATGTCATTTATCAACTATGAACAATATTAATGTTTGATAAATGAAATGAAATAATGAACATGTACCTCATAAATTATAGATTTTCACTATCAACAATATTATCAACTGAAGGGACTATTGGATCAATGAGTTCCATATTAAGAGTATGCAAATCTTGGTTGTCATCTAAGTGATATTCCTCCGGGTTTGCATCCCAATATTGTGATGCTCTTTCACTGCAATATATTCAAATAAATAAGAAGAAAAGATTAAATATAATCATCATGATTAATAGAAAAGAAAATGATTTTGAAAGATTAGTAATTTTTACCTATACTCAGCATTAGATCGTGAAACCAATCTCAGATTTGAATGGACATAAACCAAGTCTTCAGCATGACTGCTTGATAGATTATTCCTTTTGATATTGTGAATTTGAGAATATGTACTCTAATTTCTTTCACAACAAGAAGAAGTAGCAGGTTGAGATAATAATTTTGATGCAAGCTTTGAAGAAGAGGCATCTCAAATCCATAACATGCCTACCAATCTAGTGGATCTTGATAATCCCTTGCTTCCAGTGGTTCTAGTGAATCAAGTCTGGCACAAGAAAACTCCATATTCAGAATTTACTTGTCTAAGTAGGTATGAGTCACGATAAATCCTTTCCAAACACATTTGCCTATTCTTTGCTATTTCGGGATCTTAGTTAGGAGGACAACACCCAATGCTCTCATGCAACCATTTCTTCCCATAATACCTTGGATTTAAAGAATGTGCTAAACAATGCAGGAGAGTATTGCTTTTGTCCCATCTTGAAACTAATATAGAATGAATATGATCATAAAATGATGATGTCTCATTAAGTTCTTTTCCCTCGTGCTTCAAAATTATTGACTCAACTTTTTCAATCATGGTATCCCACATTTCATAAACTTTATGAAGCATTGGTTTGTCTTTATTAACTTCTCTCAACATCTCCCACATAGGCTCTGTGAATTCAATAAAATATGATACCTTGTCCCACTATAAATCATTAAGAATAATAGTCTTCATTGCTTGGGCCCTTGTTTGATCTTCAACCTTATTACCATGGTATGCATCCTAGCTTATATTAGTAACCATCTGAATCAATGATGTCTTTATTGTGTTGAATCTTTTTACCATCACAATCAAAGAAGCAAAATGTGTTTCTGCAACCTTCAACAACTTTAAATGAGAATGTCTATTGAATATGATTGAAATTAAATAGTGATTCATTACAAAATTCCTTATCTTCATACAATCTGCTGCCATATCTTCAATCCATGAACACAATTCATATGCACGAAGATTATCTTTATCTTCTGATGGCTTACATATACGAGAAAGAGCCAAATTTAAACTGTGAGCTACACAAGGTGTCCAAAAAATGTGTGGATAATCACCTTCTAAACTTAACCCTGTACTTTTACAATTAGCTGCATTATTAGTGATTATTTGTACATCATTATCTGGTCCAACACTCCTAATAACTTTTACAAATAAATCTTTCAAGTATCATGTAGTTTTAATTTCTCCAAATGCATCAACAGACTTCAAAAATATTGGCCCACTAATTGAATAAGCAATTAAATTAATGAGTGAATGACTTTCAATATCACTCCATCCATCAGAAACAATAGAAACACCATTAGTTTCCCATGAAAACTTCTTATATTCTAAAAGTCTTCCAATATTGGCTTTTTCTTCTTTAAGAATAACGGTTCGCAATTTTTCAGAACTTGGAGGAACATAACCATGTAAATTACAATTAGCCAATGAAGTGACAAGATCTTTCCAATATAGATTTCTTGCTACATTAAAAGAAAGTGAACTTGAAAAGAAAAATCTTCCAACCTTTCTATCAATCTCCTCCATTCCAACTATATTAAATGATTTTTCAATTGCTCCTCCTTTAAAACTTTTAAATTCACTTTGCATTAACTTTCTTTTCTTTTCTGCATCTTCTTGGTATCCACCAAATAATAGAATCTTTGTTCCTTTTTCACTCCTTTCTTTCTTTTTTCATACTCATCTTGCTTTTTCATTGATTATCTTCGTAAATCCTCATCCACATTCGGACATGCTCTTATACCATGTTTTGATAATTTTAAAAGATGTGCCTTCACTCTGGTATATGATCTTATAAAACTCATGTTGTAAAATTTACACATAAAATGTGTATTACCTCCACCACCTTTGTATAATTCTCCCTTTTGTACGTACATCCACAATAGCGAGGTATTGAAGGTTTTGGAACTTTTGTTGTTGATCTTGAACTTGAAGGAACACTTCCACCAGAACTCCCAGTAGGGTCAGTACCAATTGATACTCCTTTTCATTTTCTATTGTCGACCATTTTTAAGATCAACTCAATTCACAATTTCACAATCTGATTCGAAAAACAAAATATCAAAAACAACAAATAAGAGATGGAGTTAGTCATAACATTCATATACTAGCAGAAGACTTAATAATACAATAAACAAAAACAGAATTTTGGAGTTGCAACTTGCAATCATCAAGAATTAGAGCAAAACAATTACTAGATGACTATCAGAAGTCGGAACCTATCCACTTGAAGGCTGAAGAAGTTACAAATTGCTCTGCAGTCATTTTCATGAGGCAAGAATGTTTTTCTAGCAAAAACTCCACATCTATATTGGCATTTTTATCCATACATTCTAACAACACCTAGGGATTGTTCGTCTTTTAAGGCAAACGATGGGAGTCTAATGCTCCATTACATATGAAATGGAGTTCTTTTCATCAATTGAAAGAAAAACTCTAAGGAAAGGAGGTGTATTTTGGAAAATAAGTGTGAGTGTCTCTATTTTCTTGAGAAAGATGAGTCAAATGCTTTTCTTAAAGTAGGCTCTTCTGTAACTGTATGCCTGAGAAACCCACCCACTTTACACTGTAAAAGGGTGGTGAAAAAGTTCTCACAAAAGCTGAAGCACGATAAGAACAAATCAAGTGTCATATATAAGAAAGAAATAGATGGGAGCAACAACTCGCTAGTGTGATTCTGTTGTGCCCCTTATGCGTGTTTCTTTGTTATGGCACATTTTCCTGCTTTCTGTATTTGTAATAAAATCTCTTAAGCCAGAAAAATGGTATGCGGTGAAAGAAGTATACATCTGCACTTTTGGCAATGGCAAAGTGACTCACCGATGGCAGGCAGGCGTAGTGGCGGGCCTGCTGCTACTGTGCAAAGAAAGGGTTTCCGAGAGAGAGATGAAGAAGCCCTAATCTGCAAGGGTGGAGGAAGAGGGCGACTCACCGGCGGCGCACTTGAGAGGGTTCTAGGGAGAGAGTCGGGAATGGTTCAGAACAAAGAGGGACTCACCGATGGCGGGCAGGCGTGGTGGTGGGCCTGGTGCTATTGCACAAAGAAAGGGTTCCCCAGAGAGAGACAGAGCACACTTGAGAGGGTTCAGAATAGAAGTCGAGCCTTTTAAAACTAAAAATTGGACGTTTGTGACCTCAGACACGTTGACCGTGTCAACCTTATACGACACCATGTTGGTGCCGCACCGACATGGTGTCGGTGTCAGTGTCAGTTGTAGACGTGAAATTTTATTTCAAAATTATTTAAGATTTGAAAAGAAATTCTCGAAGCTACGTCGTGTACGTGAGCGTGCTAGTTAGTTTACTTAAACTAACAAAGATTGATTTTTCTAACTTTCTTAGACGATCGTGGATAAGTGAGTTGTTATCGACGTAGGCCTTCTTGAACCGACGCTCAAGGGTCAACCGACGCTCAAGGGTCAGCCTAAATGCTTGGAAAATATCTTAAATCCGTTAAGTTTCGAAAAAGCAAAAACCCTATTTTGAAAGTTTTAGAAAATCATGATTAAGTTCCTGATTTTGAAAATTTTTAGGCTCTGAAAAACAGAAACTGTTCTGTTTTTAGAGACCTGTTCTCTGATTTTTTTAAAATACTTATGAGTTTTAGAAAATTCTGAGATTTTTACAGAAGCTAGACATACATGTACAAAATCAAACAATTTTTTTTTATGCTACAAATTATTAGAATTAAATCTACAACTATACCTCAATAAGAAACTCGAAACAATTCTGTGTTAACAATTCAGAGACTCATAAAAACAGTAATATCTCCGTGCTCAGACATTCAATTTCGATGAAATTTGTTTTTCTAGAAAGGTATGGATGTTATATTTCCAAAGCAATAATTTGTATTCAATTTGATGTAGTATGTATAGAGATATACAAGAAATAGCAGACATATATTTTAGAGTTTTCTGATTTTCCAGAACATGTTATGGTTTTTGCAAAAGTTCTCAGATTTAATTGACCATGTTAAATACTGCATAAAATCTTCAAATTTTTAACAGGAACTCATGGATATGTCTACTTTATACATGACAAGTCTCAACTTGATTGGATCAGCCGTTTGTTACGTAAAATTCCGTGATCAGGTGTGTGCAGATGTATAGTTTCAGAACTTCAGTTTTGCAGAAAATTGTACATGTTCCCTTAGTGATTTAGAACGATCTATAGCATACAATCAACTACTTCCAATCCTAAAAATCATATAAAACCTGGAGAAATAAAGAGGTTTATGGTTTTGAATTTATTCCTGGAGTTGAAGGGTTAAGATGCACGTTTGAATCAACAGTAATCGTAAGGCAAGAGGGAGCTGGTTCTGCATCAGCACATTTCTTTATGGAAGCTGCTGCTTCTTTGATTACAGATTTTCAAACAATCACACGTCTAAAGTAAAGATACAAACCTGTAACGTGAACTACCTGTTCTTCCTCTTCTTCTCTCCCTCTCTTCCTCTCTTTCTCTCTTTCTCTGGTTCTTGGATGTTTCACACCACGGATGTTGTCCACAGCCTTCCAAATTTCGATTTTCTGCACAAGGTAAGTGCAGATCCGAGTTGGGTTATTTTAGGTAGATTCAACTCTCCTTCTTTGGCTAGCATCAAATCTACTGTTGGCTGGCATCCGTTGGGGCTGGATGACTGGCTTTCATGCTGCACTCTTCCACTTATCTCTAAGAATAACCCGTTGGATCTTCTAACAGTGTGTTTGTTTATAGTCGTTGAGTTTGCATAAGCATCTTACTCATTAACATGCTCCCGAATATTCACCGCCAATATAACTGACCTTAAGACTTTGCATAATTTTTTTGTAAGAAGATTGCGATTCCAACCCATCTATGAAAAGTTTGGAAAGTTCAAATGCTGTCATGCTGAAATCATCCAGGTAAGCATTGATGAAACCGGCCAGGACTTGTGGATTAATGACTTACCAAACTGGGCATCCATGCTGCTGTATCCACTTGCTTCAGTCGGCCAGGGCACTTTCCGTTGTGGAGTCGATGGGGATCAGTTGTACTGGAGCTTGTTCTAATCACATCTTCAAAGAGGAACTGATACTAATTGAGGATGTGGCTCAAGCAGCAAGAAAATCTTTATAGTCTCCATCTGGCAGGTTATCTTGAATTGCTTCGTGGATTTTCTTCCCATACTCTGAAATGCCTTTTCTACCTCTTTCATTTCCCTCTCAATCACATTCACCACTATGTGTGGCAATATTCTTTTGCTTGTTGTAAGACCCTTGATACGTATATAACATCTTCGCATAGTACTTGGCTGGTGTGTACATGCCTTTTATAGTCATTCGGATTGCATCCTCGAATTCTCCATGTTGCTTCTGCTTTAAGGACTTGGTAAGATCATGTCCGTAGCTATGCTAGTAGCAAGACAGCATTAACTTGAACAGTGGAAGAGATCTTTTAATAAGGATCTCGACGATAGCTGCTTCATCTGTTGCCCCTACTCTGCCTTCCACTGCCTCATACAATCTCTTTGCGTCGCACCGGGCGACATGTAAACTCACATCCATATTATGCGACTTATCTGCAACATCAAGGGCTGCTAATATCATGTCGAGATCGGCTGCAGCCTTGTGAGCTAACTTACCATATCGAGTCAAGGTGGCTGCGCCCACCTTGTTGGTCTTGAAAAGGTAGAGGGGTTGACGTTTATATTGAGTCTGGTGAGACTTGACTTTTGTAATTTTCTCCTTTATGGCAACTCCCATCAACGTGCTGATTTCATGGCAAGTTGCTGTGAAAGGTAGGTGATTATGGTGATTTTGACCAAGCTGCTATTTTGAGGACTTACCAAATCAGGTCAAGGAAAGGTAAGTTGCTTAATTCTTTGATGTTGAACTCCGCAATTGGTAAGTTTCCTCTTAATGGCTTACCAAATTAAACATTACTCCTTACCAAATCAAGGATCACTTTCCTTTCTCAAGAGTCACCCTTCCTTTCTCGAATGTTGACTTTCTTTTCTAATACCCGTTTCTTTTAGATGGCAAGTTTCAAAATACTTTTCAACAGAAATCTCTTTTTGAAAATATTCTGCCAAAGAAAGTTTTCAAATGCTATTTTTAGAAACTATGGAATTTTATCTTCCACATTTTCCTTTCTATTTTCTTTTAAAAGTGCATTGTTTGAGATCTAGAGAAATCTTTTAAGGAAACGAAATCTTGCTATTTTGGTCTCGAGGGCAAAATCGTTATTTTTATTCAATTTTGTCCAAATTCGAAATTTTCAGAAAATGATGCAAGATTTCATCATTTTGAAACCACCATACAATTTTGACATCTAAAACTAGCTCTTTTGAAGAATTTTATTTAAAACTCAAAGCTGCCAAAATAACCAACTTTCTAAAGATGAAAATTTTTCATAAAAATTTTGGGTGTTGACATCGGTGTCTCACTCATGTCGACCCCGACACCCCACTTCCTAGAGGTGTTTGTGTGACACAGCAACCAGCACAGATTGGGTCCATTCTGGTTTCATTCAGAATGTCACAAACACAAGATTCAACTCCCAACCAGTCCATAACAATTTCCTACCAAGCAAAATTCTAATTAAGAAAAAGAACGTCGCATGCTGTGTTGAGTCTGAATGGACACAATATGCCTAACCAACTTAGCACCAAGGTACAACAGTGTCAGTAGAAAAGATAAGGTGAATCAGGGATACTAGAGAGTCAGACGACTCCCACCATGTTGAAGATCTCTAAAGGATATAGAATGTAACAAGGCAATTGAAACATTGGAATCTGCACAATCTCGAACAATTCTATACTAAGTGCCATGAATAACCATTATTAGATGAAAAAGTCTCCATCCTGCAGGAAATTTTACTTGACAGCACAATATGTGAACATTGCATATGTATGCCTCGAAAATAATTGTATCAATGAACCTACACACCGTAAAGGGAAAACAAACTAAAAATAATGGAAACACTTCCACTGAAAACAAATCATAGATGATCCACAAAAGCATCCCCATCTACAAGAAAAAAATTTATGAAATTGTAACCAAAATGTACCTCCTTAAAGAAAGATTTTAATCGCCAATAGAAAAGATGCCATGTAACTACAACAACAACAATAACTATGCATTTTCCCATACTACATGAAGTTGGCTACATGGATTCTTTATTTCTACATAGTCTTATCATGTATCATGCTAACATGCTAACAGGTAACTCAACATAAGGTAGATTATTCTTTAATATTTTCTTTCAATAATTTTGTGGTCTTCCTTTTCTCTTTTTAATATTTTCACAATCTAGTCTCTCATACCTTATTACCGAAAGGTCCTTTTGTCATCTTTCTACACATCCAAACCATCTTAAATGATTTTTTCTCATTTTATCATCTACTTATATCACTCTCAATTTGTTTCTATTAACCTCATTATGTATATGGTCTTTCCTTATATAATCATTCATCCGTCTATCTCAATATCTTTATTTCTATCATAGATATCTTTTGTACATGATAATTAACTACCCAATACTCATAACCATACAATATAACATGTCTAATTGCTACTCTATAATATTTACCTTTCAACTTTAATAATATCTTCTTGTCACATAGAATACTTGATGCACTTTTCTATTTTAACTAACCTTATGCATAACATCTCTATCAATTTTTTCATTGCTCGAAAGAAATGAATCTAGGTATTTAAAACTTTTCTTATAAGGGATGCAATGGATCACTCTTTATTTCTGCCATCTAAAGTAACCAAATTAACAAACTTGCATTTCACATATTATATATTTGTCCTACTAAGTTGAAAGCCTCTACTTTCTAATATTTCTCTCTATAGTTCCAATTTTCTATTAACTTTTTCCTTAGACTCGTCTGCTAATACAATGTCATGTAACATACACCCCGGTACAATAACAACAACTAAGTCTTTTCCCACACTAGATGGGGTTGGCTACATAGATTCTTTGTTTCCACATAGCCCTATCATAATTTATAGAATCCATGGTAAATAAATCCAACAAAATTTTACGTTGGTTGTCGGAAGCCTAACATAACCCTCTTATTTTATCGAGTCTTGAGACCGGCCATGCAAGGGTGATACGTGACATGGGCAGAGTTAACATACACCAAGACGCTTCATCTTAAATATGTTTTGTTAAGTTGTGAATGACAAATATAAATAAGTATGGATTTAAAGTTGATCCTTAATGAAATTCATTATTAACTCAAAAAAATTTGTCATTCCTTCATGAGTCCTCATACATGTCCATGCACCATTATATATCATATTTGTTTCAATTTTTCTCGTAAATAAGATATAGAAGTAGACCACCTTCAATGCTCATCTCTTTTCTTTTAAATGTCAAAGAAGTAAATAAGTAGGTCTCCCATCAAATGTGCATGAAATATAGTGTGTTCTTTCTATGGTTCAGAACTTTCAAAAAAGTACCAAAGCTTCTCTATGTTTTTCATGAAAAAATCATCAATAGTAAAAGAATGAAACATTTGAAACCAACCAAGTTGATGACTACATAGTCACTTTAGGCAGAACGGTTAAAGAGGATAAAGGTCTAAAAGTCCAATACTCTATCAGCATGCAGACAAAGAAATAGAAAACAAAACGGTAGTGAATGGGTTTGTACCATCAAGCAATAGATGTCACAAGGACACTTATAGTAGGAGGTATCATGCTCATGTGGGACTCACAAACAGACTGGTAGTGGCACTTGCCTTGTAGAACTTTATATTAAATATTTGCAACATTTTTCACAATAGCAATACTAAGAAGTTACTAAGGTACTTAAATAGTTTAATGTAGACATTTTAGTGCTATAATTTCAGAAGAAAACTTTTATTTTTTTAACTGACTGAAATTCAAAAACATTAAGTTACTTATATGTATATATACATATCACATGCGTGTGTAGACACACAAAGGGACATATATACACACATACATATATATAAAGAGAGTGAGAAATGATATGGTTCACCTAAAGCACCTACTCTCTAATCTGAGCCACTGGATTAAATAAATCCAATTGCTTAGATAAGATTCAATAACTTCCAAGAAAATGAGAAGGACAGCTCTCTCTCTCTCTCTCTCTCTCTTGAGGGAACCCCTTTTGAAAAAGAAACTAAAGCTATCAGTAATGGCATAGTGCATGGTGTAATGTAATGCTTTTAGAGGAGAGACCCGTCCTTTGACACAAGACTGCAATCACTTAATATTAAATCATCTCAATACCCATGGAATGATCTAGGACCGAAGCAGTAACTCGATGTAAGATGGATGTCATCCTACATTGTAAGAAACAAATCCATTATTTTCTTTCTTTAGATATTATGCAGGCAGTTATATTTTTCTTTAAATACAATCACTTTTTTGGGGTGAAGGGAAGACAAATACACTGAAAATTACCCCACTGTAAAAGAAGACCTAATTGGCACTTGCAGAAGTGAACCCATTAATTTAACCATAGATGGTTTTTAAAAACTCCATAAGAACCAGCGAGTTGTTCCTTTGTCCTTCAATAAAAACAGTTGGCTCTCAAGGAACAATTGGAAAAAAAAAGGGCATCTTACATTAACAACATATATTTGGATTACCATTTATGTACTTTACTATCTTGTCATCCAGAAGCACATGAAAAATTAACAATTGATGATTATTACAACTTCAAATTGATTACAAGAATAAAGTGCCTTACCAATGTAGGAAAAAATCATAATGAAACTGGGAACATCAACTGGATCTCAAGGCAATGATCTTGATGACAGCGTAGCATCATAAATGCGCGGGTTCCCCACAATAAATGTGATCCTGCACAGAAAGAGAGAGAGGGGAAGTTCTTTCTTAGGAGATTTACTTTTCCTTTTTTATGGATGTTATAGAATCTTATCTGAACCATGGAGTAGGTGCTTTGGGAGAGCCGAATCTTTTCTAAATTTTATAGGGATTGTGGTTGGTACTCATTACTCAATGGGCTCCACTGGAATGAATGCAATGAAGACCACTATTTTACAATATTGAATTTCGCAGTATACATTGAGTATAACCCACATCCCATGTATATATATACATAGAGAGAGAAACTGAGAACTAAAACATGATCTTTTGTGGAGTTAAATGCAGACATAGCACACGACCGTCCAACCAACGAAGAATCCCTGTAGACGACTCCACTTAGCATTTGGAAAGGCTTGGTTTTGGTTTTGATATATATATATATATATATATATATATATATATATATATATATATATATATATATATATATATATATATATATATATATATATATATATATATATATATATATATATATATATATATATATATAGGGAGAGAGAGAGCTATGCATTCCCTTCTAGGGGAAAGCTTTTGCTTGGGCCTTTCTCATAGTACATGTCACCCTTCATGAACATTCATAATATACCTTTTTCTTACAGAAATCGAGTAAAAACAGGACATCTAACATCATAAATTTCTCCATTTGTGATTCATGAAACAATGATGTTCCATGAACAAATATGTAACTATTCTACATATGCCAGGATAGCTTCCAAAATTTCCCAACAAAGAGGGTGTACGGCTCACCAACTCCCTTAGTATCTGAAAACGTGCAAGGTCTTTATTCACTCATTTTGTCTCATAGAAGCAATCCGGTTTCATCACAACTGTGATATTATGCTCAAACTATTAGAGTCAACTATGACTGTTAATATCATAATGTTATCTTGATGTAACTAGCCTGGGAGCTTTGGTGCAGAAAAGCAACATACACACAAATTCCTATTCATATCACCTGGCTAATCAAAACAAAGTTACATGGCTAAATGCAAAAATATTATGCAAACATATGTCATCGGTCATCTTCATGTAATTAAAGTAAGTAAATTATTAAATTGTAATATTTTATTTTATTTTTATTGCAAAGTACTTGGACAATAATACATAGAAGTTATTGAGATACCACAAACATTTATTTTTTGGGTGTTATAGAACCATACATACCAAATCAGGTGGCTCGACAGTTCGGCCATCATCAAGGCATCCCAATTACTTTGCTGCCTCTTACAAATAGACCTACAAAACCCCATACATATTAGTTATGATGGGAGGCTTTATCCATTGTGTGGTTATTTTCCATTGTGTGGTTACTTGAGGGGTGCAATTCCATTTACCTGTACAACATTTTTATCCATTGTGTGGTTATTTTCCTACACAACAATCAAACATACCTCAAACCCATGTTTGTAACATGTTTTGAGAAAAGTTCCTTTGTTATGCCTTTTGTCAAGGGGTCTGCCAACATATCATTTGTTGGCATGTATGAGATGGAAATTTCCTTTCTCATAACCATATCATGAACGTATTTTACCATTATATGCTTGCTTTTTGAGCAGTCAGCTCCACTCTTGATAAGAGTAATTGTTGCATTGTTATCACAGTAAATAACAACTGGCTCGTCGGTTATCTCCAACTTCAAATCACGTATGAAGCGGTTTATCCAGACAACACTCGTTGCAACCATACAGCAAGCTATATACTCAGCTTCCTGTGTATGCAATGCTAAACAACCTTGTTTTTTACATGCTCACGAAACAACAACACCTCCAAATAAGAATATTTGTCCCGAGGTTGATTTGCTGTCATATTTGCTCCCAGCAAAGTCAGCGTCTGAGTATCCTACCACTTTCAGTTCATCTGTTTGAAAACACAATTTCAAGTCTTTTGTCCCTTTCAGATATCTTAAAATCCTTTTCACAGCTACCCAATACTGCTAACTAGTATTACTTCGATATCTACTTACAAGACCAACAACAAAACTGATATCAGGTCGTACACAACATAGCATATATCAAGCTACCAAAAGCTTGTACATAAGAAACATTAGGCTTATCATCTCCTTTACCGGGACAATCAACCTTACTCAATTTGACCCCTTTTGCAACTGGTGTATCGACAAACTTGCATTCACCCATTTTGAACTTCTTGAGGATATAGTCAATATATCTTTCTTGACTCAGGCATAAGAGTCTAGATTCTCTATCTCGAGAAATCTTTATTCCCAGGATATAGGATGCTTTCCCCATATCCTTCATTTCGAACTTAGAGTTCAACCATGACTTTGTTTTGATAATCATCTCATTGTCGTTTCCAGTCAATAATATGTCATCTACATATAATGATAAGATGACAAAGTGACTCCCACTGTTCCAGACATATACACAGTGATAAAGTTTACTAGCCACAAACCCAAGTTCTATAATGACATTTTGAAAGGTCAAATACCATTGGCGAGGTGACTATTTTAGGCCATATAGGGATTTTCTCAACCTATATACTTTATATTTTTGGCCTTCAACCATAAATCCTTCGGGTTGCTGCATTTATATGATTTCATCTAAATCTCTATTTAAAAAAGCTATCCTTACATCTAACTGATATAAATCCAAATCATAGTATGCAAATATTGCTAGGATTATACGTATGGATGCAAATTTTGCAACTGGAGAATATGTTTCAATATAATCTATCCACTCTTTTTGCGAAAAACCCTTTGCAACCAACCTCACTTTAAACTCATCCATTGTACCATCGACTTTATATTTCTTTTTCAAAACCCATTTACAGCCTATGACTTTTCTTTCTTTTGATAAATCAACTAATTCCCAGACTTGGTTTTTCTCAATGAATTCAATTTTCTCATCCATGGCTTTCTCCCAGTCTGATGCTTCTGACGAGTTCATAGCTTGCTGATAAGTCAAGTTATCAGTCAACTCATCTAAATCTACTGAATTACACACTTCTTCTGCAAGATAAGTGTGACAATACTTTAAGTAGGACGGAGTGACTTTTGGCCTTTTATGTCCACTTAAGGTATCGATAGTCTCAGGAAGATCTTCAATGGGCTCAAAAGATGATTGATCTAAGTCTACCAGATCATCAACACATTCATCATTGTTTTCGAGGATGTCATTCTTAGTATCTTCTAAGAATTCAACATCTCTACTTTCAATGAGTCCGTGGTCCTTTTGATAAAACCGATACCTTTTGAACCTTTCGGATATCCAATGAATATACATCTCAAGGATCTAGTGTCTAGCTTATCTTTAGACTGATCAAGGATCTTTATATATGCAATAGATCCCCACCTCCTGAGATGACCTAGGTTGGGTTTTCTTCCAAATCACATCTCATATGGTGTAGTGTGTACAACTTTACACGGTACTCTATTAAGTATGTAAACCATTATACTTACTACTTCTCCCCAAAATACCCTTGAAAGAGAGGCATCGATCAACACAGACCTTATCATATTCAGCAAGGTTCTGTTGTATCTCTCAGCTACAGTATTTTGTTGATGTGTCTTGGGCATTGTATTTTTCCTTGCAATGCCAAAGTCTTTACAGAATTCTAAAAATTCTACCGAGGTATACTCACCACTTATGTCTGATCTTAAGATTTTGATCGAATGTCCTAATTGGTTTTTCACTTCTTACTTATATTATTTAAAAGCATTAAGTACCTCAGATTTATATGCCAAAAAATATAAATACATATATCTAGAGTAATCATCAATAAAGGTTATATAATAACCCTTTTCACAATGTGACTTTACTCTAAAAGGCCCACATAAATCTGTGTGAATAATCTCCAACATGGTTGTTGTCCTTGTTGATTCCTTGGGAAAAACTTTCCTTGTCATTTTTCCTTGTATACGAGTTTCACACTTATTGAAAGTATTTTCCTCAAATCCTGGCAATAAGTCAAAGTTGGATAATTTCCTCAACTTTTTCAGACTTATATGCCGAAGGCGTTTATGCCACATATTCACATCAATAGAAAAGGCACTCAATATAAGCAGAAGAAGTACCAATTTCATTATCACATAATTTAAAGAGATCATGCTCTACATCAAATTCCCCAAAGAATAGTATTCTCCCATGTTTTCCCACAATCACCTTGCTAAGAATAAACCTGACCTCAAAACCTTTCTTTACTAAGGCAGGGAGCGAGGCCAAATTGTGCCTTATAGATGGCACAATTAATACATCAGTTAATACAATCGGTTTGCCTTATACAAATATTCTGAAGAACCCAACACCCAAAACATCTGAGAAAATATTATTTTATGTTAGTCGGGTTTGTATTCTTTCAGGTCCATAGTCCATTTCTTGGTCTTCGAGATATGCCCTGTAGCTCCTGAGTCTATCCGCCAACCTGTCATTGGGCGGTCTATGTACAAACATTCTGAAATTATGTAGATTATATCCTACTTTTTTTATTGTCCGCGCTGTGGGTTGTTTTCTCCACCTTTTTTGTTACGACAGTCCCTCTTAAAGTGTCCCAACTTTTCACAGTTGAAGCACTTTACCCAAGAAGCGGTTTCCTGCAATTTTTTGAAATTTTGACTACCTTTCTTATTATTCTTGCCAAACTTCTTGTTTGGTTTATTTTCTTTTGGTTGGTTTTGGAACTAGACGCTATCTCATCTTTGACTACTAGCAATTTTTCCTTCTTGTTCTTGTTCATGTGTTCCTGCTCTATTACTAGTTTGAGGGGTAATTCAGAAAGGTTAATCTCAGGCTCTAATCTGAGGGTTGTGGTGATCATATTCCATGAAGGGAGTAGATTGTTTAATATCATTGATATCTGCATCGGTTCTAGGATGAATGACTTTACTATGGGTAAGTCCCTAACCATTACTAACATGTGGTTCACATGTTCTACTACATTATCTCCTTCTCTCATTTTGAAGGAGTTATACTTTTGTAGTAGCAACTACACATGCAACTTGGCAACTGTATCATATTTGGCTATTATTGAATAAAACAACTCTTTTGCGGTCTCATGTTCTTCAAAGACCCTAATTAAGTCATCCTCCATGTAAGTTAACATCACTATCCTGGCTATGGTGTCATCTTTTAGAAATGTTTTGTACATCTCTATTTGTTGCTCAATTGCGTTTGGAGGTGGCAGATGCACAGTTTCCTTTAGCACATACTCAACACCCTCGAGTGTGAGAGCTAGAGGGATTCGCCTCTTCCAAGTTTGGAAGTTAAGACCGTTTAATTTTTTAGTTTTTACCAATTCAGACACACAAATTTTAGAACCCATTTTTATATGTTTGGCAATTTTAACAATTAGACGGTTTAAAAAGAAAATAATCATAAAGCAACAACCACACATAGCAGGAAGTATGTTAAACCGATGCATAATATAAAAACAATCTAATATCATTTCTTTAAACTACTTGAGACAAACTTAAAAGTTTTACCAAAAAAAAAAAAGCTTTTGAACCCCCTTTTTTTTATTACCAAGGGCAAAATCATAATTTTAACTATCTATCCTCTTTTGTAATTTTTGAAAAAGCCTGAGGAAAGACTTGTAAAATTACTCTTTGTATTTCTGTAAAATTCGTTACTGATCACGGTTAAAATTATAATTTTAACCCTCAGCCCGAATCTGTAATTTTTCAAAAGTACAGGGGCAAACCTGTCTTTTGACTGGCAGAATTGAAATTATTTCAATCGAGAACAGCAAAACAGTAAAGTTAGAACGTGGTATTTCGTAATTTCCACAAATTGCCAGAGGGTAAAACAGACTTTTTACATAGTAAGGGCAAAATAGTTTTTTTACTCGAAAATATCTAGACAATTCCGTAATTTTGTCCAGTGGTAAAATTGTAAATAATAAAAACTGATGGTGCAAAACAAACTTTTTAGTCCGCTGCCCGAGGCAGTTTTCCAAAACCGTGGGTGGTTTCGAGAAACCGTCGGTTTCAGCCCGCTGTTTTCAGAAATCGCCCGGCGGTTTTTTCTCCTGTAAAAGGTAGGAGGAGAGAGAAAATTTGAGAGAGAGAGGGAGCGAAGCTCTGCTCCTGTGGCTTTCTGTTGCAGCCGCTTGAGGCTGCCTTTGCAGTTCATTTTCAATTGTTTAGGCTTTATGCCTTCCGGTCGTTCAGGCCTCAGTTGTTGAGGCCTTCTTTCTCGGCTTGTTCCTTGTTATTCAGCATTCGGCGGTTCAGGCCTCTTCTGCGGCTTGGTTCTTACCGTTCAGACCTCGGCCATTAAGGCCTCTACCGTGGCTTAGTTCTTGCCATTAAGGCCTCTGTCGTGGCTTGGTTCTTGCCATTAAGGCCTTTGTCGTGGCTTGGTTCTTGCCATTAAGGCCTCTGCCGTGGCTTGGTTGTTGCCGACTCTTCGGCTGTAGTCGTTTATGCCTTTGTTGGCCTTCCTGCCTAGCCTGTCAGCTTTTCTAATCTACTCTCCCTCTCCTTTTTTTTTTCTCTTCCCCCTTTTCAGAATAGTAACGTACCTTTTTTTGTGTATTTTGCATGATGAAGAACTTGAGCTCTAATACCAATAAAGGGTCTTTGCGTGCTTTTTCTTCAGTTAGAATCGTGCTTCCGGTTGTCGGTTTGCTTGTGTTTCTGGTAGATCTGCAGCGGAAAGGATTTTGAATCGTTTGAGGTTTCCTCACAGTGGCCTTTTCCAAGGATACGTTCTATATTCCGAGTATTTTGAGTATTGTATATTTTTCTCTACACTCCTCTGTGTTTTCACTCGAATATATATATATATATATATATATATATATATATATATATATATATATATATATATATATATATATATATATATTGCTCTTATATCCTAGTTTTCTCGTTGGGTTTCTCTCTTTTTGAGCAGAGAATCCGGACTCTTACCGAATTTTCCGGTAACGGTCAGCTGGTTACAACTCAAGGCCCTATCTGTAACTCCTCTCTGGGTAATAGTCTGGATGGCCAGTCCAGACGTTACTTGGCTGAGTTGTCGAGAATGGCCACTACTTTCTGTAACAATGGAAACATGTGGGTTTGTGAGAAACTTTTTTCTTGTGTGGGGTGGGATCGGTGGAGCCCCTACTTATCCCAATCCGCCCCATTGCCATACTTAAGCAAGAATGAGTGTTATGACATTAAGAGTTAATTAGCCAACCGGCTTACCGTGGAGACCCTTCCCTGCATTGTCGGTCCCAAGCCTGGATAAAGGAGGAGGGTTGTGTTAGGCTTCCGACAGCCAGCGTAAAACTTTGTCAGATTTTATAACATGGATTACAAAAATTATGAGCATTGCTTTGGGCCATCATCGCCTAGCGACGTGCATCAGAGCCCGAATACAGTAAGAAGTAAGCAAGGGCCACTACATTTTCGCCCGAATGTAGTGAATCAATTGTAGATAGGGTTCCCACATCATGGACGGGTGTGGATAAAGAAGTTAGTTCCGCTACATTGCCACCCGAATGTAGCGAAAAATTTTCAGAGAGGGTCTCCACATTTTGATTATGGACGGATGCAGAGAGTAAGGAAGCTAGTCCTAGATAATAAGATTCGTATTGGTTCTTGGAATATTGGAACATTATCCGGTAAGTTGATGGAGGTGGTAGATACAATGATTCGGAGAAAGATTCATATTCTATGTTTACAAGAGACAAAATGGGTTGGAGAAAATATAGTGACCCTTGTTTACTTGGGAGAAGTAAGAAGAAAAAAAAAGGCAAATGGAAGAGAAAAAGAAGTTGATAAGTGAATCCCAATCTGTTGAACATTACTTGTCAGGTCCTGCTCTATGATCTGCTTTGATCTTGTAGTCCAAATAATCCCGTACCATGACGTCTTTTAGATAGTAGCTTTTAGATAGTGTTGTGTAAAAAAGACTTGTACAACTCCGACAGTCAAACAAGCAAATGTAATATTATGGAACCGTTCATAAACATCACAGCAAATAAGCAAATAGGATGAAGACCACTACCACTACTAAGCGGCGTAGCGCTCCCACTACCATAAGGAGCAGCGCCCACAACACAAAATGAGTTCGATTCCATTCCATAGAAAAGAAAGATATACAATGTCTTGAGGACCCGAGGGAAATTGGATTGGTAAGTAATACCACTCCGTCACCTCCTACTATAAGACCTGATCCCAGAGATACTAAAAGAATGTATTGGCGCAGGTAAATCCGGTGTTAAATAAGCTATGATGAGTGAAAATATCTCATGATTGGTCGGGAGGGTGACCCTTCTTTTCTAAAGGTAGTTCCTACCCCGGCTTGAAGTTCTAAGGCGGGGCCAATGGGATTACCATACCAAAGAACCAGATACCTTCTATGAGCTTACAGTATCTCATAGAAGGGCCATGGCGCCTTCCATCCCTTTGATCCGCCTTAGATCGTGAACATAAGTCACCTATACATCATGTACCATGACGCGAGCCTCAAGATTAATGAAGCGGGGAAAGAGTTCAGATCCAGGACGAGGATTGTCTTTGCTGCAGTACTAGGATGGACTGTATCTGCTCTGCAACACAAAAAGTATGAAAAGAGCCTGTACTAACCAAGAAAGAAGAATCCTGGATGGCCACCAGAGGCTTATCCTTCCATTCGAAGGACTTACCATACCTTAATGGAAGGAAGGCAGCAGCCTTCCATTAAGTGCCAATAAGAGCGGAAGGTTGTTCCGCTCCTTCGGAATCCAATAAGAGCGCAGATCCTTTCAGGTCCTGAAGCTAAGCTATAATTGCACATTCATCCGAAACTCTCAAACCAGAATTGACCTATTAAAACAAAGCGATGATATCCTTTGACTCACAGCCTCGTGCTATCAAGCTCACACAATGCCCGCCCACTTCCACAGGTTCCTCCATGGTTTGGGCCTCTGTAATCTCGAATTGTATATCCTATCCGCCTTTTGACTTTTGAACCTCCGAGAGTTTGATCCCGGCCACTTATTGATGAACAACCACCTTGACTTTTTTAGTAGTAGTGCGGGATGCTGAATGTCTTGCGGCACGCTCTCTTATACAGAAGAGAAGAGGTTCTTGAAGAGTTTTCAGGTCTTTGTTACAGCGACCATGCAGGATCGTATTCCTCCCATAATCCCATAATTGCCGAAAGTTGAAAAGTCACGATCTCCAGAGTTGCTTCAGCCTGATATTCGACAATTTGCATTTGCACCAGTGATGTAAGGATAGTCTCACATCGAGGCCTGGCTTCCTCCCAAACAGATAGCTCACTTAGTTCCTGATGTTAGGAGCAAACGTAGACCTGAAGGTGAGAAGCTCTTTCCTGCTGTGCTGCTGTCTGCAAAAGACAGACGGACCACCTCCTCCAATTACAAAACGTTGGAGACGATCCAAAGTGAGGAGCTTCCCACCTGCTGCTAAACGCAATGTGACAGCGGGCATATGGAATTTGCACTAAATGCATTTTTCTGCTCCCCTGCTTCACTTATAGGATCCTCCCGGGCATGAGAAGATCTTCATTCTTCTTTCTTGCCCCGGGCCCTGTCTATGAGATTGCCTCCACTCTATCAGTACACCAGATGGCACCCTACTCAACAATTCTTCGATATATCGGCTGACATCTATGTTAGCATGAAGCAAATCGAGCACCTTTCCTTAGCAGCTTATATTGATCCCACGGGGCTGCTTTTGAGCTCTATATAGCAAGCCAAAGGACCAGTAGAGAGCGAGGGATCATACCTTCACTCTATATGATGTCCGTTGCCTTGCCTATTTGCCACCGTGCTCGTTCACTCAAGGCATTGCTGCTTTCTTTCCATCCCCATGATGAGCACTTTCCATGGGAACAAAAATTGGTATGCAGTGGAAGTAACTAGCAAGGTCCAGGGATCGGTGAGTTTAGCTGCTACCTTCCAACAAGATCAAAAAAGGGCCAGCTCAGCTCTAAGTCATTTCCTCGATCCTCCGAATACCGAAGCCACCTTGCATACTGTATCCCACCCGATGGATAGCGCGCTTGTTGCTGCTCCTACTATCAGTCTCTCTCATGATTTGCTCGACCTGCTTAATGCACGGGTGCCTGAAGAACTGCTTTGCCAGCTAGGGAAAGCTACGACGTAGCCCGAACATTGGCTTCGCATTCTGGCGACTAAAGGCTGAGATCAAGCTTCAGACCCCGGTAATCCCAAAGACTTGAATGGCGGGTGACGCTCCTTCCATCCGGACTGACCTTCCAATTCTCGAATCGGTGACATGGAAAAAGCAACTAGGGACGGCTTCTCCCAAGTACATTTCACACACACACAAAGATCTACGAAGCTTTCTCGAGGTCCATTCTTCTTATGGAGAAGAATAAGAATTCCACGAATGGCCAGATGCTTTTTGAAGACCAAACGAAGCCGTAGAAGTCAAGGAGTGGTCTAAGATTCAGTTCGGAAACAATCCATACGAGTTGGATCACGAGGAAGAAGTGGGAAAGTATGCCATTCCGTAATTCGGATGAACAGGGTACAGTGGACAGAACTTCACCCTTTCTGCCTCCTGGGCAAGATTTCAACGCATCAAGAGGTGAGGTCAATCGGAGATTCTGGTGACCAACGTGACCCAAAGCGAGATGCTTTCAATTTCAGGTTGTACACACGACGTGACGTATGCTTTTCCCTCACCCGTCCCCTCCAGATCTGAACCTCGTGTCTAAGGAATTCAAAACTCTCTCGTGACCCCCCGATGAGTTCGATTCATCAAAGGATCGAAGTAGTGATGGATGCGAGCAGGATGTACAGGTTGAAGGGTTGACGCATAGAAGAAAAGAGTGAGAGTAGTTTGTTAAAGTGATGAGGCATTTTATTCAGTAATAAAGACGTGGAGGCCGATCTTGTGTTGAAGGCAGTTCCGTTTCCAATTATTGGAAGAATCCGTCTTTGAGTTAGACAAACCCAGGAATGTGGGGCTTTGGGGTTCCAGTTGTCAGAGCTGAGCGGACCGCCCCGTGGGGTTGTTTGAATATCTTGCAAGAAGGGTTGATCTATCTGCATCTGTAGACAGAGAATACATCAATGGCAAGCATCTAACTGAAATGTAGTAACCCCTTTATGATTAAAGATCCAGGCGGACCTCCTATCTGAAATTTCCTAAACTGAAGGTGGAGGGCAATCTCAGTCTAAGGAATAAGGTTGAGTTTGTGTCAATGCAAACAATTCACACTCAAGATGCGTAGCCAAAGCTTCGTGGCAACTAAAGACTCCTGGTCAAATTCAGTATTATGTTGTTCAACTCATTGACTTGCCTTCAAATCCCTTCCAGTTTCAGGGGTCGTATCTTGCGCGCAGGAAATATATAGAAGAAAGTTCTGCTAAAGAGAGAAATTCCAGCCAATTCGGTTTTATAAACAGCCATAGATGAGAAGGCGTTCAACTTTTCAGAAACGGAAAGTTACAAAGACCAATGTGATGCTAATCTGCGAGTTTCATTCCTGGGTATGTTAGCAGAACGGATAGATGGAACGAGCCTAAGTTCAGGACAGTTCGATAGATCTGGACCGAGAGTTACACGTCTCAATTCTACATTGCTTCAATCGGCTGCTACTGTAAGGCTCCCACGGGGCGCACTATAGGCTAGCACAAGGGGCGGCCACGCTACGACTACTAGTTGCAGCCCAGACGCAGAAATTAGCTACACTATAGGCAGGCGGACCAGGCCTACCGTGGGAGTCAGGCTCTTAGATGTACAAGTATAAACAAAGGCCATCCATATCACTTTGAGGATAGTATGTCATAGATGTACAAGTATAAACAAGGACAATCTTCATAAAAAAAGACAAGAGCCATCGCGATCACAAAATCGCGAACTCTGCCGCCCCTGTGTGTGAGGCCCTACAGGAGAAAGATGAACAAAGCCTCTAAATAGAAAGGCTCTGAGCGAATAAAAACGAAGCAAAGCGAGTCAAATGCGGGAAGTTCCCGCAAGCCCTAGCGAAGCGAGCAAAGAACGTCAGCGAAGCGAAGGATAAGAAGGACTAATGGTAGTGGTAGGCCCTTGAGTTTAGTTCTTGCCCTCTTTGGCTAAAGCACATCTCCTTTCTTCACCCTTGACAGATTCGAAAGACAACCCACATTGAAGAAAGAGATGATCGAGTCTCTGACGCCATCCTAGGCGCCAGTAGCCTCTCTGCCGGCTACTTGAGAAGGTTCAGCTTTGTCTGCCTATCCTAGCATCTTCGTCTACTACAACTTGGGGTGTGTGCCGTGTGGTACAGGTCTCACTAGTCCCACAAAGGGAGAGATTGGTTTTCTATCTCCTCGGAACATCTATGGTAGGCTGCTAGCAACTCCTAGCTACAACTATCACTCCTTAGCTACCCTTAGTGGATAGGAGAACTCTTTCACTCGGGCTACTTTGATGATCGGGCGCCACCCCACCTATAGCACCTTCACTGACGTCAGTAGCCTAATCTGTCGAGAAGCCCTACCGGATCGGACATGTCACCAGTCTTCTCCGCTTGAGAGGGCTGTGAACAACCCTGGTCCTGCTCCTGCAGCTGTCTTCACTCTCTGCTCCAATCTCCTGCAGCTGTCTTCACTCTCTGCTCCAATACATAAAGGAGCTCCTGCTTCAGTGTAGCAGCTCCGTCCCATTCATCACTGCTTTCTGTGAAAAAGAAAAGAGCTGCTCCGATCGTCGTCCTCTCTGACGTCAGACGTCTCAGTCTTTCAGGATGGATCGACAGGCAACCTACTGGTCTCTCCCTCGGACCTAGCATTGCTGCCGTTCTATGATGCACACTCGGTAAGGCCCCTTCCATATCCATATGGAGGGAACCTGGGACGATCCTATAAGTGACCCCGATGAAAGGGATCGGACGCCAGCAAAGGCCCGGACCGACCCACAGGCCAATCTCTCAGGGCGGGTTCTCTTTCATCCGTCTTTCCTAGGTGCGCATCTCCATCCACTATAGATATATGGTAGGGGTGCTTGCCATAGCATTAGATAATGGTCGTCACCTGAGCAATAAGCGATGCTAGAGCATAAACAACAGCTATACGTGGCGGCCCCACACCGCTCCGTGGGTTGAAGAAGCATCACCCTTTCTCCGATCACCCAGTGAACCTACTCCAAAGACGAAGAATGTGAAGCCCTACCAATCCGCATACATCACCGCTGATGAAAGGAGGATCGGGAACCTGCTAAGGCACCGTCCCCTAAAGGCCTCACTGACTGGTTCTCTTCTATCTGCCCATCCGAGTCATCCCGTACTCCAAAAAAGCAGAGGTGAGGAACGAAGTTCAGTGAAGCTAAATTTAGTTCAGTGATTTACTGAGCGCAGCTTTGTATTCATTTTGGACGAATCAACCTGGCCAAGGTGCCAATGTCAAGGGGTTCTCCGAAATGTTGGAATATGCTCTACCTGCGTGCGGTACCTAACTAGCCTTTCACTATACTATAGTGAATGAATCAGCAATATCCCCGATGTAGTGCATTCTCCCTCTTTCGCATATCTTCACTACTACTACTGTCAGATAGCTAGTCAGTAGTTCTAGCCAGTTGTGATCCTTCTTGTCCGAGCTCTTGTCCTTCCTCTGTGATTCAAGACAAAGAAGATAGGCGTCAGTTGCTTTCCCGAGGGGCCGAACGAAGACTACGAATCTCTATGCTCGTGCTTTCCGGGAAGGCAGGTCCGGTCAGTCCTTCTCCAATTAGCATCTCGCCTTCTCGTCTGCTGAGTGAATAGGAGGAAGTGCTAGTTCAAGTCAGTAATCATTTGATGCGTGGGATCTGTACTGTGACGAGTCAGAAAAGAAGGTTGAAGTACTACTCAGAGCTGAAGTGATGAAGGTTGAAGTACTACAACTATCGGGGCAGTAGTTTCAGTGATGAAAATCAGTGAACTGTACTCGTCCAAGCCAGCGGGTAAGGTGAACCTTCAAGGGCAGGTGAAGGAAGAGATTGTGAAGGATTCGAATTGTAGGTCGCCTTCCCATTTCCTTCTCACTTCGCCTTGGGTCGATTATCTACCCAAGAAGATATAGAGTCCCACATACGAAAAAAGGTCACAAATGGAGTTGAACCAAGTAAGATTGCAAAGGCATAATGATAGTAGGGTCGGGATATCCCCGCCCTCCGAACCGGACGTGAAGGTCTCCCCTCATCCGGCTCTCCGCAGGGGAATCCCTACTCACTGCTTCCCCTAATATCCTCCCTTTACCACAGAATGGGGGGTTTACAGGAGATCCCAGAGGCTCGCTCGGAAAGGCAGCTATACTAAGCCTTTTGACTCTACTCTACTCTAGTAGTCACTGGACTCACTAGACTTGTCCGTCCGGCTGCTCTTGCTGAAATCATTACTCTTCATTCTCCCGTGCTCTAGCAATTGCGCTCCCTAGACTAAAACCATGTAGTTAGGTAGAGAAAATCAATCCGTAGTGACGGGAATCTGGGGATCCCTATAAATATAAAAAATGAAATATATATATATAGATAAGCTACCTTTCTCTCACTCAATAGATCTTTCTGGTCAGATACGGTACAGTACAATACGAGACGATGGAATGCAATGGGATGGATGGTAGAGGGCTGCCTGCGCCCAAAAGCGATGATTGTCCCCTTGTCCATAGGGACCTCGTGACTGGAAACGACTCCCTGCTACATGGCAGCGCCGCTACCTCTCTTTTGACAGCCTCGTGGACGGACGAAAGAAGGGAAGTTACAGAAGGGGGCAGTTCAGGCTCGTGGGGTAAAGAGGCATTAGGATATCAAGGGATTCATGGAAACTTTGGTTTTGGGGATATAAACGAGGAAGGTAGGAAGATTTTAGATTTTGCTATGGCATTTGATCTCTTTATAGTCAATACAATCTTCAAAAAAGAGATGAACATTTAATTACTTATAAGAGTAGCTTATCACAAATACAAATTGATTACTTTATTTATAGAAAAAAAATGAGCGTGTTGTAAAGATTGTAAGGTAATTCCAAGAGAAAGCTTAACCACCCAACATCGACTTTTAGTTATGGATTTACAAAAAAAAAAGGACAAAGAAGAAAAGAGAGCATCAAGCTACTCGAACTAAATGGTGGAACCTCAAAAGCGAGAAAGAAGATATATTTAAACAGAAAGTCCTTCAAGGAAATGTTTGGAATTATGTTGGCACACCCTGTGATATGTGGAACAATATGGCTTTACATATTAGGAAAGTGGCAAAAGATGTGTTAGGGGTATCTAAGGGAGGTGTACCGGCACAAAAAGAAGCTTGGTGGTAGAGTGAAGTAGTACAAAATAAAATCAAAGCAAAGAGGGCATGTTACAAATTATATTATACTAAGAAAACTAGTGAAGCTTTAGAAGCTTATAACAAAGCAAAGGAGGAAGCAAAAAAGGCCGTTAGTGAAGCAAAAGCTAAGATTTGAGAGGATATAAAAACTCAACTCAAAAGAGGGTGAAGGAGATATTTTTAGGATAGCTAGGGTTAGAGATAAGAAAACTAAAGATCTTAATTATGTTAGATGCATAAAAGACGCGGATGAAAAATTCTAGTGGCAAATGATGATATAAGAAATAGATGAAAAAACTATTTTTATAATCTTTTTAATGAAAATAAAGATGTTAGTATTAGTTTAAGAGATTTAGCCAAGTCAGAAAAGTATATAAACCATAATTTCTATTGACGTATTCAAAAGAATGAAGTCAAAGAGGCTCTTAAACATATGAAGGGTGGTAAATTGGTAGGACCCGATAATATTCCTATGGAAGTTTGGAAAATACTAGGAGAAATAGGAATCACTTGGCTCACAAGATTATTTAATGAAATATGGAAAAACCAAAAGATGCCCGAGGAATGGAGAGCAAGTACACTTATACCCATATATAAGAACAAGGGAGACATTCAAAATTGTGCGAATTATCGAGGTATCAAGTTAATGAGTCATACTATGAAATTATGGGAAAGAATTATCGAACGTAGGTTAAGACAAGTATCAAGTACAACAGAGAACCAATTTGGATTCATGTCAGACAGATCTACTATCGAAGTGATTCACCTTTTGTATGGAACATTTTAGAGCAAAAAAGAAAGACCTTCACATGATATTTATTGATTTAGAAAAAGCTTATGATAGGGTAAGGGAAGTTCTTTAGAGAACTTTGGAAAAAAGAGGTATCCCATTGACATATATTAGCCTTATAAGAGACATGTATGATGGTGCAAAAACATGTGTGAGGACTCATGAAGGAACGCCATACTTCTTTGAAGTTAATATTAGGTTACATCAAGGATCAACTTTAAGTCCATACTTATTTATAATAGTGATGGATGAGTTAACAAAACATATTCAAGATGAAGTACCTTGGTGTATGTTATTTGCAGATGACATTGTATTAGTGGAGGAGTCTAAGGAAAAAGTTAATAGAAAATTGGAACTATGGAGAGAAACATTAGAAAGCAAAGGCCTCCGACTTAGTAGAACAAAGACAGAATATATGGAATGTAAGTTTGATCATTTGGTTACTTCAGAGGACATATAAATTAAAATTGGCACACATTGCTTTACCCAAAAGGAAAGTTTTAAATACCTAGGGTCAATTTTTCAAAGTGATGGAAGAATTGATGGAGATGTTACGCATAGAATTAATACTGGTTGGTTAAAATGGGGAGGAGCATCACGCATTCTTTGTGATAAGAAGATACCATTAAAGTTAAAAGGTAAATATTATAGAGCAGCAATTATGCATGTTTTATGGTTATGAGTGTTGGGCAGTTAATCATCAACATGTACAAAAGATGTCCATGACAGAAATGAAGATGTTAAGATGGATGAGTGGTCATACAAGAAAAGACCGTATACATAATGAGGTTATTAGAAACAAATTAAGAGTGGCACCAATAGAGGATAAAATGAGAGAACATCGTTTAAGATGGTTTGGACATATTGAAAGAGGATCAAAAGAAGAACCTGTAAGAAGGTTAGAAAAACTAAATTTGGAAAGTATTAAAAGAGGTAGAGGACGACCACAAAAGTGTTGGAAAGAAATAATAAAGAATGATCTAGTTTATTGGGAGTTAACTGCTAACATGGCACATGATAGGGATCTGTGGAAACAAAGAATCCATGTAGCCGACCCCGTCTAGTATGGGAAAAGGCTTAGTTGTTGTTGTTGTTTTGAAGATTGTACAACTCACACAATAATGGCAGATTGATCAACACTATGAGAGGTTATCAAGCCAATTAAGGAGAATTCACATTTAAGATATATTTCATCATGAAGTTGTAGACTGCCTTGCTAGGGAAAATCTTCAATGGCTGCTTCATATCATTGAGAAGAGCTGCAACTTTTCGGCTGTTCCTTGTTTCCTTTGAGTTGCGAAATAACATGGCCCTAGATCTGTAAATGTTAGCTTTTTTCTTTCTTTTCATCATGTTACAGTGAATTTTCGTTGACGTGTATGCTGTAGAAGTTGTTGTTGAGGTGCATGTTATGGTAGCTAAATGATGTCCTTCCTCCTTTCGTTCCAACGTATCATGTGGGTTGTTTATCTCTTTTACTGAAAATTCTACTATATGCATGTGTGCAAGCTACATAGGTTAGTCTAGAAATTTAAAATCAAGAAGTGTTTTGTATGCTTGAGCGCGATCAACTCAATATGACGTAGCTTTTCCTTGGCTTGTTTGAGGCTCAATATTAGCTGTCAGCTATGTTTCCATTTTCCGAGATTTGGGATTTTAATGCATAATCTCACCTTTTTTTTCAAGATTTGTCATTTTAAAATCAATTACATGTAAAATTAATTTTCATGAAATTTTGTGGGTATTCACACAATAACAATGAACTTAGATTTTAAGTTTCAATTTTTAGGAAATGAAAACCATTATTTCCATGCAATCTTATTTAAGAAGCAATTAGTGTTTTCAACTCTATAATCATTCCAAAGTCGTGCGCGCACACATATATGTCTATATGTACAATATACATATTCAAGTGATTGGAACGTGTATACAAATACACACACAAAAACAGATATATGCCTTTGTGTATACATGCATATGTTTATATCTGGGTACACGTATAAATTTCTATATCTAACTACATATATCCATCCGTATCTATATATATTTATATGCCTTTGTGTTTGTGAATGTTTGTTTACAATTTTTAGAAATGGTGATTTTATTAAATTATCACATACCAGAAAGAGTTTGGGTCAAATTGGGAAAAGTTTGGGTTAGAAAGACATATTGGATATGGTAGTTGAATAGGAAAATACGTGGGTAAAGATTGGATTTGTATCAGCATATTGGATCAAGACTGGATCATAATAGCAAGGATCCACTTTAGGTTCAATTACGATTTTTGGATAATAGGTCAAATTGGGTCTTTTTGAGTTTAGTTCCAATTCAATTAAACTAAAAGGAGAGGGATGGATTCAGGAAAGTGGTGGGGGAGAAATACAAGCGACAAAAGCAAAGAGGTATAGCGCAATGGAGGTTGGAGGAAGGTCGGGGGCGATCAGGAGCCACCGATGGTGAGCTAACATGCGGCGGGCGAGGATGGTGAGGGATAATTTTGGTATTTTTGTAAAAAAAGAGTTTGTAAGAAACTTTCTTGTGCGAGACGGGATCGGTGGAGTACTACTCATCCCAACCTGCCCCCATTGCCATCCTTAAAGAAGAATGAGTGCTATGACCATTAAGACTTGATGTAGCCAACCAGTTTATCATGGGAGAGTATTTAATTTTGTTTAGCAATTTAAATTTTAGTTATGTTTTACTTTGTGTTTTTTGAAGGAGAGGGATGCTGTGCAACCAGGGAACTTGTTATCGGCCTTCAGGGAATATGCCGGGCCTCTGTTCGTCCGATCGCTCTTCAAGTGTGTAAAACCGAAATCACGAAGTCCTACAAGTTGAGCTATCGCTATGGGTGCCCATCAACAACATTTACTTAGTTTGCCCGACATGGTTAGGGATGACAATATTGCCTCAACCTGACCAACCCAACCCAAATGGGCCAGGGAATACATGAACCCGAAGTTGACTAGTACGGTATGAAGATAATATGACCTGATCCGTATCTGACCTATACACATGTGTGTGTGTATATATATATATATATATATATATATATATATATATGTGCATTATATATATACATGTATATTTGTGTGTATGTTTATATATTTATATTCATATATCTATTTATCTATCTATCATACATGTATGTATAATAAACATGTATACATATATGTGTACACATACACATATAAACATAATTTAAAGAGGTAGTTAGATTTTTGCATATGAAAATATTGTTGAACTTAAATAATTCTTGAAAAACTGAAATATCATTACTCCAAACACTCGTAAGATTTTATTGCACTCAGAGTATTGGCTCTCCTGGTAGGAAGCTAGACTCACAAGATACAGGAAGCGAGCTTGATCCTCAGGCTGTATACTCCTGGCTTCGGCCTTTCTGTTGTGAAAAAAAGAGCTGGCATATTATTATTATCAATGAAAAAGGCAGTGGCTGGATTTGGATTTCAAGCAGATTTCAAACAGACCTATAGCCCAGCTTGGCTCGGCCCGGCCCGTGACGCCCCCAGGATCATTTGGGCCAGGTAATTTGGCCCTGCTTCAAATATGGGCTGGAATTTTCGGTAACGAACCCTGCATTTTCCCAAGGCCAGGCCCTTTTTTACATCCCTAATATTATCAATGAATGTTGCGTTATGATACACCATGCTGGTTCAAATAGTAGAATGAATGCGTGAAAGAAACCCAGACCCGACTCATAAATCATCTCCAATTTGGATTTTGAGCGGGGGTCGAACGCCTTTGCCCAAACGGTTAAGCGTTTGAGGAAGTTGTGACGTTATAGTACGGGTGGCATCCTTTCCACGGTTATGGTTTTTGGCAATGCATTGTTGGAGTTCTCCGTGATCCACCACGAACCCCCATCTTTCTCCTCTCTGAAGATCTCGATCCTTCGCCTGCCCACTGGTCTCTCAATTCCGATTGCACCATTAGCGACTGTTTCCGATACATCGTTGGGGTTCTTCGTGATCCGCCATGAACCCCATATTTCTCCTCTGTGAAGATCTCAATCCGCCTGCCTACGGGTCTCTCTCTCTCTCTCTCTCTCTCTCTCTCTCTCTCTCTCTCTCTCTCTCTCTTTTGAGAGTGCTCAACTGACCCTTCTGTTTTTGTTTTGGGCAGATGGAAATGCATTTTATGCACGCTCATCACTACGGTTGGCATCCTCTTCAGAGTTAGGGTTTTGGGAATTGTATCCGATTGGAATGACCTTGAATGCTCTGATTCACCTGCCCACTCAGATAGCTCTCTCTCTCTCTTTCATGAGAGTGCTAAACTATAGAATGTTTACGATATCCTTGTTGATGGGTACAGGTGGTGCAAATATGCTCTGATTCACCTGCCCACTCAGATAGCTCTCTCTGATTCACCAGACCTTTTCTTTGTTTTCTAAATTCTCATGAAATATAGGTGATATATCATAATAAAGTAATAAACACAATTTCCTTTCTGTACTCAAATATTTCAATTCTTGTACTCTATTTCCTTTTTTTACCTTTATTTTAATACTCTCATGGCGATACTCATTCCTAGTTTGTAACCACAGCCTGGCAGTCCCTATAAATTGTATAGTGGTACACCAACTAGCTTAGAAACTGCTGCACAAAATTTTAAACAGCAAGATCGAGGTGTGCAATTAAGGTTATTCTATGAATTCATACTTAGTACAACATCCGTACATAAGGTAAATGCATTACTTGGGTGGGAGAAGTTTAATTCAATCTTAAACAAAAGTTCAATAATAAGGTGTTGATTTGGTGATTTGGAATAAAGTAGGCCCATACCATATGTTGATTTGAGATATCTTAGAATTCTATACACTGCATCCATATGTTTCTTAGTAGGAGAATGCATATATTTGCATGTAATATCTGGACGAGTAATAGTTAAGTATATAAGCTTGCCAACCAAGTTCTGATATTTGTTAACATCTCTGAACTCTTCACTATCACCACTAAACAATTTTTTATTTATTTCCATAGGAGTATCACTCAATTTACATTCTAGCGTAAGACATGAACTGAACAAATATAATTTGCTATCTGAGTTTCTCTTGAGGTCCTGTTGACAGGGACATGTTTCTCTTTCGCTGATGCTTATAGCTATGGCTATGGCTAGAGCCTGGGGCCTGTGATTATTAGTGCCTTGTGCCTTGCTCACATATGTTGCACACAAGGCTGGGCTTGACCTTCATTATCACTCTAGTTTCTTTTGACCTCAACAACGGTGTTTTTCAATTGAGTATATAATGTTCTTAATTGCTTCAAGACACTGGAAAGTTAGAATGTAGGATTTGAACCAATCAACTCACTTTCTGCAACTCTTAAGGCAATGACATGTCTTCTTACCGCTTGTGATATAAGAAAGCATTGAAAGCAGGCATCTTAAACCCATTTCACGTGTATATGAGATTTGAAGCAAGAGTGGAAGTACACTTGGTTACTTTGAAGGCAATTAAGAAGAGCAGCTTATATTTTTCTCTACAGGACAACTCATACAGTAACGACTCATAGTAGCAAATCTTAATATCTACAAAAATCTTTACTATATAATAATGTCTCACAATAGTTACCAACAATCTGCAAAATGAAGCTTCAATGTCTATGTAATGATGGTTTATGTTACTGCAGCTCCAATCCACCCCATAGGTAAGTTTCTTGGAACTCCAACCACTTTCATAAGCTAACCTTTCTTACTCTAGAATAGTAGGCATGTAGAACTACCTTAGTAGAAAGCCATCTCTTCTTCTAAATGAGTGGTTCTCTTATGAAAAGGTTGCAAAGTAACCATGGTGAAGTCAACCGTTTCTTTTGTAATGCCCAAAAGGTTGCTGATGGTTTGGTATTTTTGGCTGCATGAGGTTTAAGCCAAAATCAAGGCTGAAGCCGATGTCAAGTTGTACTAGACGGTTGAGTATCGCTTTCACCTCATTGAGCTCTTGGTCTGCATTCCCTTTGACATCATGATTGACAATGCTGACATTAGGTGCTTGATATGGATCCCTGTCATACTCATATTTTAGTTAAGGTATGTTATGTACACCCGTGTGATGCACACAAAATGATGAAGGAAAAGAAATGTTTAGGATACTATAATTAGAGGGGTACTTTGCATTCTAAAACAAATCAACAAATGAAAATAAGTAGAAAATGGAAAAGAAGAAATTAAAAAAAGGAACAAAAGGAACACGAGAAAGAAGAGAAAAAGAAAAGAAAATAGAAGAGAAAAAAATAAGATTGAGAAAAAGAGAAGAGGAAAAAGAAGCAAAAATAGAATATTGAAAAGAAAAGAAGTAAGAAGTAAAGACATTGGTGTTTCTTTCTAAAACACTTCCCATTCTTGTGAGCAGACCTGAAACTATGAAATATAGTTGATAGAGGTTTGATATGTCCAGCTGGTGCAGTTGGCATCTTAAAGACTTGATTTCTGCAGACCTACTCCTAGTGTGCGATTGTAAGGAGAGGAATCACACTCACCTTTTGGTTAAGGTATGTTTTGTTCACCTGCATGATGCACACAAAATGATGAAGGAAATGTTTAAGATTTAGAGGGGTACTTGATTCAAGGGTCTATTCTTGAACTGCAGCTATATTCTTTTCTTTTGTTGGTCCCTTTTGGCTTAAATTTTCTGTTATTGAACATATGTGCCCATTTTTAAGGAAATTATGATCATATTTTTATCTTTTTTACGTGTCATTTGGCATGAGAAAAACCTTGCACATCCTTTTAGCCTTTGTCTTTGGTGTGAGGTCATGTTGCTATGAGATCTAATTGTTAGATAATTTAGGAAGTAGAGTGAGTTGTGTGACTAATTGCTATTTGTCGATGTGGATTAGAGATGAATATCTTTTTAAGTAGTTAATAGCATGTTATAGCGTTTTAGCTGTCCTCTAGCTGTTATAATGTTTGGAAATTATTGGTTGACCCCCAAACTTGCTATAAGTGCCGCTATGAGTGCTATTGCAGACCGCTATGAGCGCTATAGTGACCCGCTAACTTGCATTTTGCATACAGGCAAGTCGACCCAAATGAATATGGATCGACCCAATCCAATTTAAACCGTACTAGATGATTGAGCATCGCTTTGAAGTTTCACCTCGGTGAGCTCTTGGCCGGCATTCCCTTTGACATCATGATCATTAATGCCGAGTTAGGTGCTTGATATGGATCCCTGTCCTATTCTTTGTTCTCAATGTGCTGATTTTATAAATATGAGTTTTCTACTTCTGTAAAAATTTCTTCCATCACTTGAAAAGTTCTTGAATTTTAATTTCTTCGAGCACTTTAATGCTTTTTTGGTAATAATAGGATTTGTTTATTTAATGACAGAAGGTTCACGCTGCCTGTGGAGAAGTCAACCATTGCTAATGTCAAGTCATAATGGATGGTAGTGTTTCACTTTCATCTTGTTGATCTCTTGGCCTACATTCCTTTTGACATCATGCTCAGCAATGCTGACATTAGGTGCTTGATATGTATCCCTGTCCTATTCTTCATTATTAATGTACTAATTTTATAATTATGAGTTTATTTCTTCTCTAAAATTTTCTTGCAGCACTTGAAAAGTTCTTCTTGAATTCTAATTTCTCTTATCATGTAATTGGTAGGTGAGATGTTGTTTGTGGTGCCAGTGATGGTTGCTGATAAACGACTCCACATATGAAAATAACTAGAAAATGGAAAAAGAAGGAATTGAAGAAAAGGAAAGGAAAGAAAAAAGGAAAATGAGAAAGAAAAAAGAAGAGAAAAAAATGAGATTGAGAAAAAGATAACAGGAAAAAATAAGAAAAATAGAATAGAGAAAAGAAAAGAGAAAACTTAAGTCATTGAAAGGAATGACATTGGCGTATCAAACTGTGAAATAAGGTTGATATAAGTGTGATATGTCGAGGTGGTGCAATTGACATCTTAAAGACTATTTTTGTAGACCTACTCCTATTGTGTGATTGTAAGGAGGTATGTTATGTTCTCCTATTTGGTTCACACAAAATGATAAAGAAAAGAAATGTTTAGGGCAGTGTTATTTGTACGGTGTGATACGTATCGTATCGATACATAGGTAGTATCATATAATCGTGAATGACAAAAATATTAAGTTATGAAGTGCGTGGATATGATTTTTATTGCATTCATTAAGTGAGAGATACTCTATGTGAGTATGATGTGAAGATTGGGGATTTATGAAGTGCTTTTATTTTTAGGTTTTTGATTAAATTAAAGTGCTCAATTGAGATGGCAAGAAGGGGTGTTAGGGACTCAATCTCGGTCTGATGATTCAGCATGATAATGGGGAACAACAATTGAGGGAAACAAATTGAAGATCAAATATTTGTTTTGTGATAAGGTTATTAGTGGAGGAATTTCACGATTGAAACACCACCTAGTATGAACTAGGAAAGAAGTTGCTCTTTGCAGGGGTAGAGTTAGAAAATTGTCAAAAGCCATTAAATGATAATGTCTGAAGATGATTGATAGCATATATGAGATGAGACAAAAGAATGATGATTTAAAAATGTTTGAGGAAGAGAATGATGATGTTATTGGATTGGGTGATAATATTCTTTTTTATGGTAGAACAAAGGTTGATAGTAGTAGTTCTCGACCATCAAGAAGGAAAAAGAGGGTTGTTAAAGATTTTGCAAGTGGAAGTGGTAAAAGAGTAAGGTAGAAGAAGAGCTTCTTCTAGCATACAAGTCATTTTTCCTTCCTAGCACTACACATGGTGCTCAACCTGAAATTCGTGATGATGTGGTTTTAGAACAATTGTATGAGCAGGCAAACCTTTAAGTGGGCAGATGGTTTTATGATGCATGCATTACATTTACCACAACAAACAATTTTCATTTTCAAGCAATAACAAATGCAATTGTTAATATTGATTCAGGATACAAGATGTTCTCTTATCATAAGTTGAGAGGAAAGCTATTAGATTTGACTGTCCTTAAAGTAAAAGAATATTGTTCAACTTTGAGAGACATATTGTCGAGATCTCTCGAGATGTCCTTGAAGTGAAAAGACTTATATTTTTGAGATCTTTAGACATGTCAGAGGAGAGACATATTGTAGAGATCGTAAGACAAGAGTTTGATAAGATGATTTCTGAGGTTGGGTTAGAGAATGTAGTCCAATTCATTATAGATAATGCAACTAACTATAAAGTAGTTGGGAAGGAGTTAGCTGATACTTATTGGACACCATGTGCAACCTATCTTTTAGATCTCATCCTTGAGGATATTGGTGAGATGAATGAAATAAAGACAAAAATTGAGTGTTGACAAGATATCACTAAATTTAACTACAACCATGCCTTTGTATTATGTATAATGAGCAGATATATGGATGGTATAGAGCTCTTTCGTACAACTGCAACTCGGTTTGCAACTAATTTCTTATTTGTACAAAATATTTTGAGACAAAAGCAAGCCTTGAAGAGAATGTTCTTCTAAGATAAGTGACAATAATTTGTAGAGTTGCCTCAAAATAGAAAATAAAGAAAGTTAAATAAGATTTCAAAGACAGTCTTCAAGAATACATTTTAGAATGCATGTGTTAGACTATTGAGGATCTATGTTATCAATAACGTGCTATAGCGTTTTAGCAGAGTTAAAAACGCTATAACGGGTAGCCCTTAGCGGGCGACCTGCCAATACAAATATAGCACCACAAACAGCGCTATAGCGGTCTGCTTTAGCACTATAAGCGGATAGACGATTCAGATCGGATTGGGTCGGGTCGATCTGGATCGACTTAACCCAAAGGATATAAAGGGACGAACGAGAAACTCTCGTTTATCCTTGTCTTGCCTCTCTCACCTCTCCCTCTCCCGCCTCTCCCTCTAGGCCTCTCCCGCCTCTCGCCAACTCTCACTCCCGCCTCTCGCTGCCACCACCTCTAGGTATGCCCCTATCCCGCCTCTCCCTCTCCCTCCTGCCTCTCCCTCTCACTCCTGCTCTTGATGTAGCCTCGACAATTCTCTACTTACATGAGGAGTGGGTGCATTGTGTTGTGCACCACGACATCAAAGCAAGCAACGTGTTGTTCGACTCTGACTTCCATGCGCGACTTGGCGACCTTGGGTTGGCACGACTAGTGGACCATGAAGAGGCAATAGAGACGACGATGGTGGCCGGAACCATGGGGTACATTGCACTAGAGTGCATCTTCAAAGGCCAGATTAGCAAAGAGAGCGATGTATATAGCTTCAGTGTTTTACTACTAGAGATTGCATGTGGTCAGATAGCTTCTCAGCCAGTTGGCAAGCGGGGAACCCTATTAATGGAGTGGGTGTGGGGATTGTTTGGTTTGGATGTGCTCCTTGAGGCAGTTGACAAGAGGTTGGCGTTCGAGTTCAATATAGCAGAGGCAGTGCATGATGATGGTTGGTTTGTGGTGTGCATTACTAGATCCGGCAAGCAGGCCTACGATAAGGGAGGCAATCTGAACACTGAGCTTTGAATTCGAGTTGCCCAATCTCCCACGATAGATGCCACCAGTTGTTTTTCATATGCCCACCGTGATTGATTCTAGCAGGTATAACTCGGTAGATTGTCAAAGATGGTCGTAGTTCGAGTGATACTATATCTAGTTTGGAAATTTGAGAGTCTAAGGAGGTTGCCTTAGTGTCTTTTATCAGAAACCACCCTGTGGTCACACGTAGCTTCAGAGTTATATAATATGCATGATGCATTCATTAGGAATGCATCAATCAATTTGCAAAAACTTGAAAATTAAAGCTTTACATTCGATGCTAGATACTTAACATAATCTTCTTATATTTAGGTTTCTTTTTGCGTAATTAAGATCTATTATTTAGATGTTGGTACTGGGTATATGGGCCCAACCCTCACTTATTGAATAACCGAAGATTTAAGTCAGATTTGGTTAATTTTGTTACTCGATCGTGTGAAGAAATGCTTAATGATCATTCAGGGTGTATGGCATTGCTAATACTCTAGCTAGAGCAACCAAACCCTAATGCGATTAAGTACAGTAGCTTATCACCATACACATTATACAGTTTTATGTCTAAATTAGCCCATTTTATCTACATACCTTACCGTTTGGTACCTAACAAAGTTAACCAAACGATCAGCAATAAACTTAATGATTTGCAACGTTTCTATTGCTATTGAGACAAATACAAAAGCTTGGGTTTGGAGAAGATAATCTTAATGCATATATGTGCAATCTATGGCAGTGATCGACGGTATGTGCAATCATAAACTTTTCTTCCAAAAACCTCATCCCCCATATTAAGTGTGTATAAGGTGAGGGATCGACTAATAACCATATTTCTCCCATTCTTTTTCCTTTCCTCTGTGTGTGCGCATTTGCGCTTGTGCTTTGATGCAAAACTCGAGGCACTTTGTTATGCTTGGATTGTTATTTTTACATTTTTTTTATTGTTACAATGAGAGGGTGAAGCCTAAAACACACCCACGCCTCGGAATCAGACTCGCCACCTTCAAGTGAGCTTTAGAGATCTTTGTTACTGCACCACTGGGGGTAACCGATGCTAACCTCCTTGACTAGCAAGCCTCACCTCAAATCCTTATACCAAACACATACACGGCTGATCAAAGGATGAAATTTATTAAAGAAAGAAAAAAGATTTACAAGAACCCATTATATATATAATTTTTTAATCATAAATAAAAGTGTACCTCTAAATCCGCTATATCTCTGCTATATCCCTGCTACCGCTATATCAGGGTCGATCACTAACAATCTGCTAACCGCTATTGATAACATAGTTGAGGATTACATGTCATTTATTAAAGGTTTTGAGATTTACTAATAACGAGGAGAAACCATCTATGGTCTATCTTTATAAAGCCATGGATAGGGCAAAAGAAGTCATTAGAAGTCATTTCAATGGAAGAAAGAGGGATTATGTGTCTGTATGAAACATTATAGATAATAGATAGAACAAACAATTGCATCAGCTTATTCATGCAACAATATATTACCTAAACCCAACATTCATGTACTCAACAAGCTTTAAAAGGGACGATTAGTTTAATTAAGGTATCATTGATTGTATAGACAAATTAGTCCCTGATGAGAGTATAGCAGATACTATACATTGAGAGATAGAGATCTATGATAATGCTATTCACTTGATGGGTTTGCTTATAGCAATTCGCAACCGCACTAATATGCGCCTATGTAAATTGTTTATCTTCGTATTTAAGTTTTTTAAATCTTATATTTATTGTGGTTAAGTTCTTGATGTTTGTCTTTTTATATAGGTATCATTGATTGTATAGACAAATTAGTCCCTGATGAGAGTATAGTAGATACTATACATTGAGAGATAGAGATCTATGATAATGCTATTCACTTGATGGGTTTGCTTATAGCAATTCGCAACCGCACTAATATGCGCCTATGTAAATTGTTTATCTTCGTATTTAAGTTTTTTCAATCTTATATTTATTGTGGTTATGTCCTTGATGTTTGTCTTTTTATATAGATGTTTGGGGGAATAGTTTTCGAATTGATTGACCAAACCTTAAAGATTTGGAATAAGAGTTCTGAGTTAAACATGTAGTGCAATGGGTTGTGAAAGGAATTAGAGTGTCTTTAAACATATCCATACAAAAAAGCGCAATAGGTTGGAATATAAGCGACTCAATGACTTAGTTTTCACCCATTGTATCATGAGGCTTTGATAAAGGTAATCATGTATTAGATACTACTGAAAGATTCAATTCAATATTTTGTTTGACTTCAATTTTTAATGTTATTTACTAATTATTTATCTTTCTTTCTTGTAGGCAATTAAAAAAGTTAAATAGAGAAGAAAACCAATTTGATCCAATAAGTTTGGATAATTTTGATATATTAGAGGAGTGGATTATGGAAGATAATAAAGAAAATACACTTCTAACCGAAGAGACATTACATGGATTAATTTGGAAGGAGCGCAACAATATCACCAACGAGATGAAGATTTTGATTTTGAAGCAGAAGGTGGTGAGAATCTTTAGTAAGGAGAATATAAAGATTATTTAGTTGATGATCCTGATTACAATATGTAAATGTAAATGTATTCCATCTTTTGCTTCAAAATATGTAATTCTTTTTCATTGTTGAATGATGAATATGTACTAAACTTTGCATTATATGAATTCTTTGTAATTATTAGATTTTTTATTTTTTTCTTTCTATTTTTTAATATTTTTATTAATTTTTTAATATTAAATTATGATACATTACGATATGATACGATACATACATATCATGAAACAAAATGATACGCGATACAACACGCATCAAACAATACTGGTTTAGGGTATTATAATTAGTGGGGTACTTTATTCAAGGGTGTATTCTTGATATGTAGCCATATTCTTTTCTTTTCTTAGTCCTTTTCGACTTGTGTAGAAAATTTCTGTAAATTTTCAGTTATTGAACAAGTGTACCCATTTTTTAGAAAATTATAATCGTACTTGTGATCTTTTTTATGTCTTTGGCATGAGAGAAACCTTGCACATCTTGTTGGACTTTGTATTTGGTGTGAGGTTGTGTTGCATAATGTAAGTAGAGTCAATTGTGTGAGTAATTATTATTTGTTGGTGTGGACTAGAGATAATATCTTTCTTTAAACAGTGAACTTACCTAAACTATAACTACGTTCAAAATGTAATTCCTCAATTGAGTTTCTATAAATTTTGGCTTGTTCACGTTCTTGAGTTTTTCAAATGGACATATATTGTGAATGCAATTTATGTGCTTTGCTTGTTCCTCTAAGTTGTTTTTTAGTATAGAAATTCTCAATTTTGCTTTCATTTCACTCATGATCTTTTAGTAATAATAGAATTTGTTTATTGAATGACAAATGGTTGCACGCTTCGCTTTTACCTTGTTGAGCTCTTGTCCTGCCTTCTCTTTGACATCATGATCAATAATGCCCGACACTAGGTACTTCACGTGGATTCCTGTCCTACTTATAAATATCAGAATTCTTTGAGCACTTGAAAAGTTTCTTGAGTTCTAATTTGTATTATCATGTAATTGATAGGTGAGATGTTGTCTTTAGTGTTAGCAAAAAAAGGAAAGGAAAGAAAGAGAGGAAGACGAGAATGAAGAAGAAAAGAAAAAGAAAAAAGAAAAAAATGAGGTTGAGAAAAAGAGAACATGAAAAAGAAGAAAAAATAGAATAGTGAAAAGAAAAGAAGTAAGAGAGCGTTGATCATTAAGTATCCATATGGTCTAATTTGTGTTTATTGTAATCATCTGTACTACTGACAAGTGGCCCCAATTTTGTTTTACTTATTTTTATTTGCAATGACTGTTGAAGGCGGTAGAGATGTCAATATAGGCCAGCGAAAATGTGGGCCTGGCCACATTTTATATGGGCTGCTAAAGTGCTGGCCTAGCCCACATATAAAAATATATATTTTATATAAATATGTTATATATATAGTTTTTTTATTACATATTTATATACTATATGTATTTATAGTTTTTTATTACATTTTTATATGTAAAGTTTTCTTTGTTACATGTATAGTTTCATAGTAAATGTGTGTATATATATTGTATATATGGCTCATATATATACATACATATATATATATCTGTATAGTGTTTTCAATTACATATATATATATATATATATATATATATATATATATATATATATATATATATATATATATATATATATATATATATATTACACATATATATGTATAGTTTTTACATTAGATGTATATATATGTATATATATGAATGTGAGCCATATATACTACATATATATATTATACATAATAGATATGTTAGTTTTCCATTAAATAAATATATACACACTGTTGAAACTTGAAATAATAAGATTGGATTTAAAATTCAAATAGATTCAGATTTGCTCTTATAGACCCAATCCAATGGGCCTGCGGCCTGCGAGCCAGCCCATCCCGGCCTGCATCGCCCCCCTGGGCTAGACGATCAGGGACGTTATGCCCTTATTCAAATATGGGTTAAAACCCTTGGTCCGGCCATTTTGATATCTTGAGAAGGCGGGCATTGTAAAAGAGCTATCTTGTTGCAGCTGAGAATATGTAGTAAATTGGTAATCTGCTCCTTAATGATCTACATTCCTTAATCTTGATTATACCATTTTGAAATTGGTCTGACTCCTGTATCCATACTATATTCTTGTTTCTTGGTGTTATTTACTATTGCATTGTTAATCAGCGTTAAACCATCTTTAAATTGTCATTTTGGTGATTAAAAGTCACTTAATTCCATGTTTTTGAAAAGTCAATTCTCTTGAGAAATGACTGGAGATGACCCATGCAAGTTGATTTGTTTTATATCTCCTTTGGAGTCTTTAAAATTTAAGCTGTTTGTATTGGGTTAAGTTTTATATTGACTGCTTGTAATGATTTTGAATTGTAAGGATTACCTCATTGAATCCATATATATTGTCTGGAACGATTTTTGCTCTGTACCAAACACATTTTAGATTCAATGATTTTGTAAGGAATAGAACTTGCTCCATTTCCTACTGACACGGAACTTCGTTGAGCCACAGAACACGGTCCTAAATGGAACAAAATGTTTGTTGATTTATCATAGTGACTCGCATTGATGCATCTAGAATAAAATATGGTTCGTAGCTCGATCTTGATCTTCTTGCTCCTCTCCTAAAATAAAAATCTAATTGATCAAAAACAAGCATTCACACACACATGCAAACACAGAGAAATACGTTATAGCAAATGAGGGGAGAGAAGAGAAGAGGCAGCTAAGGCACATGCAGAGAAGTTGATGTCTTATGAGGACAGCGACGAACATAAACGAGACCTCTCATTCTCTTTTTAATTTGGCAGCCCATAAAGCGTCCAAAAATATGGAGTCAATTCTGAAAAGTAAAATGAATGTTCCTTCAGCATGTCATGAATGACTCAAGTACAAGCAATCAATAGGAAACATCTAAATCCTGAAAAATGCTATAGTTATTAAGGCCCATATAAGAAAAGTAAGTATCATAGCATATTATTACAAATTTACAACACCAACTAAGCCTTTTCCCATACTATATGGGGTCGGCTGTATTACAACATATTGTAACAATAGAAATCATTTAAAAAAATATATGAATCACAATAAAAAATTACAAAGATATCCAAAAAAATAAATCAAACAAGACATTATTACAACAACTAAGCCTTTCCCCATACTAGATGAGGCTGGCTATATCATTACATATTATAACAATAGAAATCATTTTAAAAAATTGTATAGATTACAAAAGAGAAGTTACAAAGATATCCAATAACCCTATCACGATTCATCGGGACATTTTCTACCTCCAACAGTGGATTTGACATCTAATTGCCAAATGCAAACCAATGGTTTGTAGATGGAAATGGTGCTTGTGATGGATGAAATGATACTCTCTCGGGTTGGTGGTTGGTATACCAGATGCGGTAGGAGAATCGGAAGCCCAAAGTTTGGTGGCTGGGTTGGTGGTGGAATACTCGTTCCTGTTTGGGTTGCTATAAAGCTCAAATCTTCTAAAGAAATCAAGGGATGAAATATAGGGTACGTGCCCCCACATTTAATAAGAACTCCACATATTAGATGGTGTCGAGGTAACATTTGGTTGGATGGTTGCAACTAGTTGAAATGACGAGACTGGACTGAAAACTCGGGTGTTCATCGAATAATGTTGTATGGTCTTATAATGTTCTAGATCTATGTATAGGTACCGAACATAGGCACTTGCTATTGTGGTACTTGAGTGAAGGCTTCTTGCCTTTGTTTTTCGGCAAACAAATCTTGATCTCGGATGGTAACCAATTTATTAGCGATCATCATTGGTATGATTTCTGTCATCTGGTGAAAGTTTGAAGATCCCAAACTGTCCTTTCTTTTTACTCATTCTTCTGCCTAGTGTCTGCTTCACTACTAATTTCTAGCAGACACTATAACTGTGTAAAGCACCAGTTCGATTAGAATGGTAGCCTCCAGTCTAGGGGCCGATCCTTCCAATTATAGGAAAGTCCAGTGCAACCTATTCTTGCCAACAACTGGGGAGATTAAGTTCTGTAGCCTCTTGAATAATACTAACAAGGTCTCTTGCTGCACCAGCCTCTGAGTTGAATTATATTGCATAGCACGATCCACTCTCGCTACAACATCAACTCGAGAATCAACAATAACAGAACTGCAAGGGAAATCTAAGAGCAGTTGAGCCCACCAGCCATGCTACTTACCAATGAAATTTAGCTGTACGGTGAAAGTGTTAGCCGTTGCTGTCGGGTGCAATCCCTCCGTTAACAAAATTTCATCACGTCTTTGAGAGATGAGAGGTGGATAGAATAGGAGTCATGGATTCTTGAACAGAGTGAAGCACTTCCTCTCTCCTCCTGGGACGGTGAACTAGTGAAGCACCATTTCTCAGTTCCCATAATCCGAGGATCACTGATTGTAAAGTATACAAACCAGGCACGGCAAACTGCTTTTCTCGGGGCAGCCATCTACACCATTTCACTAAAGCTTGGTAAAATGCTAATTTTGAAAAAAAATACATGAATAATGCCAGAAAGGACGGTACATTCAGGTAGATGACCGAACATTTTTCTTTTGAACCTTTTTTATATAAATGAACTATATCTTGCGCATGCTTTGTGCCAACATTGTCATCTGCCTTATAAAAGGTCATTTGGTCGGAAGTCTTTGTGATTTATGCTTATGATCTCATTTAACTGCTTTTCAGTAGGGCTGGTAAATGAGCCCTCTCAGCTAAGGTTGCTTTCATCTAGTCTGCTTATATGAGATGAGCCGCATTCAAGCACCTTCCTTTCCTTTTGGAGCTAGGAGTGGCAAAGGAAACACAAACCGAAGGGTCCAATACTGAACAGCGGGCATAAATCAAAACGGGTAACCCGGTGGAAGATGCAGAATAAGAAAGCAAGCCAATCCACACAGTTTCCTCCTCTATACATACGCTGGAACTCCACCTTCCAATCTCGAGTGAGCAGCTGCATGGCGGGATGATACAAGGTGACAAACATCATCCAAATCCTGCCTCCAGTAAGCAAACAAGACCTCTACCAGAGAGTATTATACAGCTCAGCATAAACACCACACACATTCACCCGTATGGTAGCCTGGTCATGCGGTTCATCTGAGTGAAACCAAAAGCACTGAAAAACGACACCCAACTGCTTGAAGATGTAGTCCAAGGCGGTGAAACACCATCCTTTAGCTGCGGATCAGACTATATTGCTTAAACCGAGTTATATTCGATCCTTAGTACACATCTGCACCTGGAGCTGTTTGTTTATCTTAGAGTTTGCAGTCAGAGCCCACATGCATTTCCATGAACAAGAACAGAAATTATAATAAGGCAAGCTTTATTATATCATTCCCTGCAGGACACTGCAATGTTTAGGAACATGCCAAACTCCATACTTGAGCAAACATATCACCATAGAAACAGGTTCACACAGACACCAATAACAGGATAGGTCAAATCTTCAAAATACCATAGTTCAGCAAAAAAACAACCTCAGGAACATGTTCACAGCAAGACGCAACCGTCATAGCAGGGTTTCAGAAATGTAAAAAGATATCAATCGGCAAGCAGTAACTCAGGTTTACTTCAATCATCATCGTGCCTGCGATTGCGGTGGTGGCGATTGTGACGCTTCTTTTCACCATCATCATCATTGTCATCATCATCACTCTTGTTTTTCTGCAGAGCAGCCCAATCAGAACTATGAAACATCAACATCACTAAATCTCCAGAAAAAGACCACAAAACTTGGAGCATCATGACTTTGATATGTTTTGGCCACACGAGACTGCCCGTGTGCATGCACACACACAAATGCAGGCAATGTTAGCGCAGATAATAATAGTTCATAATACGCGCTGTCAACCAGCTCACAGCATGTCCAAGGAGTTCAAAACCTCAAGCATTATGCATTTATCCCTGCTTTTCACCACCCACTCTGAAACTATCACACGCTTAATTGAAGATGTGAGGAGCATTTTAAATGGCATCATTCATTAGACGATTTTTCTCTTGCAATATTAGGTTCCGATGGAAAAGTCCAGAATGAGAACATGACATGAAGCTTACGTTCATTGATGCAGAGAATACAGCGGAGTCACCACACCTATAAATGATTTGATAGATGCCATGCAACCAATCTGCTTGCTTCGTGGATCAATTTGAGATTCTCACGCACATCTAATCTTAACAACTGGCATTGATTGACCTTGGATCCATATTTTGCAAGTTTGCTCGAAGACTATCCTACTTCATGAGCCACATGTGATAAGAAACTGGCAGTGCAGTAAAAGACAAACAGAAGCATGCTTCTTGAAGGAGCTAAGCAGCAAATAAAAAATCCAACTCACCGTCCAAGTTGAATGTCTTGTTCTTTTGAGATAAAACAACAGATTGTTTAAGTGATAATTGGCATCGAAGAAAAAAATGCTGGATCACAAATATTTCTTCAGGGAGGAAGAACTAATCATCGCTCTCGGATTCAGTTTCTAACACAGTGAAAAACCAAATCACTCACTTTTTAATTTATAGATTGGAGAAACAGACATTAAAGGGTTGTATCAACCGTGTAATTTCCAAGCCCCAAGGTCTATGCCCGGTATCAGATGGCACAGACAGGTAGCACCCATCAACTCAAATCCGACTACCCATCTAGCAGGCAGATAAGCTTACCAGCATGGTAAACCTCCAACAAACACGCACACCCCAGATTGTCTGGAGAAGTCATGAAGATATAATAAACTTTTAACACTGTATAGCAGACATGACATGCCAAACATGATCCAACGCTTAACAAATCAATTAGAAATCATACCATTGTAGGTTGTTAAATTTTGACAACACCACCAACAACTAAGCCTTTTCCCTTACTAGATGGGGTCTACTACATCGATTCTTTATTTCACATAGCCCTATCATGTACCATACTAGCAGTTAACTCAATATAAAATAGATCATTCTTTATTGTTTATTTGTAACACTTTTGTGGTCGTTCTCTTCCTCTTAATATTTTCACAATCTAGTTTTTCATATCTTCTTACAAGAGCGTCCTTTGATCGTCTTTTTAAATGTTCAAACCATCTTAAATGATTTTTTCTCATTTTATCCTCTATCAGTGCTACTCCCAATTTGTTTCTAATAACCTCATTATGTATACGGTCTTTCCTTATGTGATCATTCATTCATCCCAACATCTTCATTTCTGCTACGGACATCTTGTATATATGTTGATGAATAAATGCCCAACACTCAAAACCATAAAACATAACTGATCTAATTACTGTTTTATAATATTTACCTTTAACTTTAATGATATCTTCTTATCACATAGAATATCTGATGCCCCTCTCCATTTTAACCGACCAGCATTAATTCTATGCGTAGCATCTCCAACAATTTTTCCAACACTGAAAAATTGACCATAGGTATTTAAAACTTTCTTTGTGAGGATGCAATGTGTGTTAATCTTAATTTCTACACATGTGCTTACTGTTACAATGTAATCGGGTTGGACCAACAGGGCCCATAAGTCTGTGCTTGAAATCACATCCCAATAGACCCAAGTCACCCGAGCTGGGGCCACTCGGGCCAGGGTCACTTTGGCACCATGGCCACCTGGGTCATCAAGGGACCCAATGGCTAGTAAAATAGTCGTTGGGCTTTCAGCAACCAACAACACAACTACTGACTTTCTCTCTTCTCTGTAAATATTATTCATGTACTCAATAAACCTTTAAGTCCTTTTTTGGCTATTTGTATAGATTTGATCTTCAATAAAAGAGAAACATGAAACTTACCTATTTCTTTACGTTATCAGAGCCACATTACCGTTCGGTGGTGCACGTGATAGTGTTGGTGTGCCGGTCTGGCTCAACTATCAATGGTGGATGGGCAATGCCGACGGAGGGCGGATCCTAGTGGAGCTCATGCAATTTTTTGTATGGGTGATTTGGGTGGTTGGTTGGTTGTGATGGTAGGTCGATTGGTGGTGATCTGAAGCAATATGGGAAAATAACGTAAGGGGTGGTATTAGTGGTGGTTCTTGGTGTTGGAAAACATGGGTAGCTCAACGAAAGACCAAATATCACAAATGAAACAAGTGAAAAGAAAATATTGACATCGAAGGAGGGAGCAGGCCTTCCAATGGAGGCCATCCCACCTCTGTCTCTCTTTCTTAATCTTAGTCTCTTAACCCTAATACATCATATTCAACCCTTATATAATAATGGGTTGTTAGACACAAGATGACCAAAATACCAGAACTACGAGCAATTATAATAATACCCAAATATCAAAAATTACAAAACTAACACTAAAACCAATAGATATTCATATTCTTCAACACTTGGTAGCGGTTTGGAGTCTGGCAAAGGTGAAAGGGTTTTTGATGGTGGAGGTTTAGCGATAGCTAATAACAGTTGTGGGCTATGTTTTGGTGGATGGTGGTTCGTGGCAGAAGGAGGGAGGGGAAGAAGAGAGGCGATGGCTAGGTGGAGTGTTGGCGGGTTGTGGTGAGAATGTAAGTTTGGAGTCTTTGGATGGCTCAAAGGTGGGTGTGGTGATGCAGGGGTAGTGTGGATCGATGAGCAATGGCGGGAGCCGTTGTTGGTGGTGTCACTCAATTGCATGGAGAACGTCGGGGTGGAGTAGGACGACCTCTCCAGCATTGCCCTCATCAAACACTTCGGCCTCAACTGCCTGAGTGACGAACAAATCGAATTTGCTTATGTTGTCCTTCTCCATTTGATAGCTTTTCTCACTCGGGCAACTCAACGTCGTCTTGAGCCTTGGCATCTCATCCTCTTCCTGGCTCCACTGACCGCTCCGCCTTCGCTGTGGATCTCGGCCTTGTTAAACACGGATTCTCCTCATCCGAATAGCTAGGTTTTGGTTTTGTCACCTTCCGTGATGAACAATCGATGCAGAATGCCATCGAGGGGATGAACGAAAAAGAGTTGCGTTGAATAAATATAACTGTGAATGAAGACTAGTCTCGTGGCGGTGCTGGTGGATTCTGCAGTGGTGGTGGCCGTTATAGAAGGAGAGCTAGTGGCGGAGGATTCAGAGGTGGAAGTCGTTGAAATGGAGGTGGTTACAACTATTGTGGGGAGGCAACTGTTATAGTGACTGAGATGGTGGAGATCAACACTTTTTAAGAATTGGTGGCACTTAAGATGGAGTTGTGGTGTTGCAGAGAGAGAAGAACCACTTTTCTATGAAGCAGAGTGGCTGTGAGAGAGAAAGAGATGGCATAAGAAGGAGAAAGAGAGAAATAGGGTATTTATATGCAGTCGGGTCATGGATTTGGTTAAGAAAAAGAGAAAGAGAAATGGCGTATATTCTGTACCCGTTTTGTGTTTAGTACGAGACCTTTTACTGGTCTTGGATCCATATCAAGGAGCATGTTTGGACCTCATTTAATCTTGCTTAGATATTTACAGTAAAAGTTTTAAGCCAAACCTATAGTGCAACGGGTTGTGAAAGGAATTAGAATATCTTTGAAAACATTCACACAAAAAAGCGTAACAGGTTGAAACATAAGTGACTCAAAATGCACTCCTAACCGAAAAAGACATTGCATGGATTAATTTGAAAGGAGCATAACAATATCACCAAGGAGATAGAAGATTTTGATTTTGGAGCAGAAGGTGGTGAGGACCTTCAACAAGGAGAAGATGAAGATTATTTAGTTGATGATCCTAATTACAATATGTAAATGTAAATGTATTTCATTTTTTGTTTCAAAATCTGTAATTCTTTTTTAATTATTGAATGGTGAATGATGAATATGTACTAAACTTTAAATTATATGAATACTTTGTAATTATCAAAAAAAAATCTTTTTTTTATATTTTTACTATTTTTTTAGTATTAAATTATGATACACTATGATACGATTATCGTGGACCAAAACGATACACGATGCGATATGCGTCGAACAACACTGCTTATAGTTATCTTGATTAGCTTTTATTTGATAAAATTATTTTAAGAAACCTTAGGAGACTTTTTGAATAACATGAAATTGACCTCGTGTAAACACCCCAAAATTAAACAATTTTCCAAAACAAACACCTAGTTTGAAAATCCATTTCAAAACCAGATTTTGAGTTTTCGAAAACCCAAGAGTTGCAAAAGCTTTAAACTTCTTTTTTAAAACCCCGTTCGAAATATGAATTTCTCAAACACGGGCCAAGTCCCAATTTTGTAAAAGCCCAAAACAAACAGGTGGAGCCTGATCAAAAACAGCCTCAAAAGCATGTTCAAAAGCCCAAAATTTAGCCTGACCTCATAAAAGCAGGATCAAAAGGCAAAAAGGAGAGCCCAGGCCAAAAGCAGACTTCAACCTCGGAGCATCAAATACAAAGTCAAGAGCATCCACGAAATCATCAGAAATCCAAGCCTGAAACATCGAAAATCATCTGAAACGAAGTCCTGAAAGGTGAGAAGGAGTTCGGACGAAAAGGTTGGGGAAGACCCAGCCCAAGACGAAGCGCTGATGAAGCCAGGGCCCGCGAAAACTCTCCGTCTAGAAACGCCAAGAAGGACTGAAGAAACAAAAATTTGGATTGGATCTGAACCTAAATATCCAGATCCAGACTCAAATAATGTTTGGATTAGATTTGGATCTCAAAATCTAAATCCAAGATCCATACCCAAGACCCACCTCATTTGCCTATAAATAGAGGTGAGGGGGGGGCCATAAACTCCCGTGAATTTGAAATTGGAAGGCTTGGGAAGAGAGAGAATGAGTGGAGGGCATAAAGTAGATATGGTGGAACATAGCCATGTGGGCTTGATCATGAGCATGGGTTCAAGCTTTTATGAACCTAAGCTCAACCAAAGGGCTACACCAACTTGAGCAGTGGCTGCAAAAAGGCGTGGAAGCATGGGCTATGCGTGGTGGACCGGCTCTAAGAGGTAGGTCTCTCAACCTCACCCTAACCTACCCTAAACCACCTAACCGACCCCACTAAACCTAACCCAAAATTAGCCTAGACCTAGCCCCTTTCACCTAAACCGACTCAAATTCCCCCTAACCGACCTAACCTAAACCCCCTAACCGAGTGCACTTGGCACTCGGTTTTTCGTCCTACACTCCCCCTAGACACCACCCGACTCCCTCACCTCCCGGCGCACCTAGCGCCACACTACACCAGCCCCCGACCAGCGTCACCTTCCTGGCGTGACCACCCGCCTGCCATCTCCCTACACCACCCTAGCACCATCAACCTGGCCTACCGCTTGCCGTTCCCTAGCTCCACTAGCCCGCACCCCATCACTCCATACCTGCCGCAACGCTGCACCCCCTTTGTCGCGACTCACCCAACCTCCCACCAGCCAGTCGCACCCCATCCCCTAACACCCGGCCAACCTTACCTCACAACACCCTCTCCCAGCCGAACCCCCTGCAAACTTACCGGCCGCCTGTCGTCCCTGCCATACCTCCCAACCAGCGTCACCCTGTTGTCCCCCTCTCCCTACCGACACCCGACGCACCTAGCACCACTCCACTACCCCTGCAGCACCCTAGTGCTGCAGCCTTATCCTAGCGCTGCACCTTTGCCCCCGACGCACCTAGCGCCACACCATACCGTCCCGACGTGCCAGTAGCCTACCTCATAGCACCCTAGCTCCCAGCCCTCACCTTGGTCGTGAACTAACCTAGCTCCCATCCCATTACCTAAGACCATACCTTAGCCGAGACCTGGCTAGCAGCATCCCTTCTCCTTAATGCCGATTAGGACCAGCCCCACTTAAGCCGTGACTTACCTTAGCCAACCCACACCTTGGCCAAACCAAGTCCCTCCTAAGCTCAAGCACCCCACTGCCCCCAAGCATACGCCTAAGCCTAAATTCACGTCTAAATCCACCTAGGGAGACCCATCTCTTGGCTGCCAAGGTGGACGGACCCGAGCAAGTGGAGAGGAAAAGTCGACCACTTGTAAGTGTTTAAATTCGGTTTTTACCTTACTCCTTTGAAATTCAATTCAATTCGATACGGGGTTGTAATAATGAAAGCGTAGTCTCCCCCCGAAATGTAATATTCGTGCTTGATACACGAAGCACACACGTACACTTGAGCCATATTACTCTTAGACGTACACAAAACACCCACGTGCATTTGAGCCTTTCCGCTCTTAATTGCACACACATTGAGCATTTTCTGCTCTTAAGCCAAAGTATATATTTTCCTTTGGGTATTTACTTTAGTGAAAGCTGTGTGAGTTGCAATTCAATTCGGGTTGTTACATTCACGTTGTGTGAGTTTGTCATTTAAATTTCACTCGCACACAAATGTACTCGAGCACTTGCTCTACACTCTCACGCACATTTTGAGCCTTTGTTGCTCATAAGATATAGCGTACTTATATACTTTCCAGCTGCGTGAGTTTTACATTAAGTTGTGTACGCACTTACATTTCCAGGTGGGTTCAATTCAAGTCGTGTGAGTTGTCTTTACATTTACACACCAAGAGCAGTCACTCACCATTGAGCCTTTCCGCTCTTACTATATACTTATATTTCAATTTCGGCAAGTTCAATTCAAGTCGTGTGAGTTGTCTTTCCATTTACACCATGAGCACTCACTCACAATTGAGCCTTTCCGCCTTTAAGATATAAGTATATTTCAATTCTGCAATTTACATTCAAGTCGTGTGAGTTGCTTTCAAGTTCGGGTATTTCCCTTAAAGTTGCGTGAGTTGCACTTTCAATTTTGGGTATTTACATTAAGTTGTGTGAGTTGCTTTCAATTCGAGCCTAGCTCACATCATCATATCAAACCCGAAAAATATTTGTGCATCCTTGCATTCGTGCGTTTTCAAAGAAACCCCGAATCACTGGTGCACACACATATCCGGCCTAAATAGCTTAAAACTCAAAAACTTGAAATCATACAACCCCCGTACATAAAATTTGCAAACTTAGGCAAAACTCGAGTTTTCAAAACACTTGTCTCTTTTCAAAGAGTCAAAATTGTTTTATCAAAGTTTATAAAGCGCTTAAACTGACCCTTGAGCACCTGGTGAAGAAGGTTTAAAGCGAAAAGATCTCATTTGCTCACAATTGCCTTAAAACGTCAGATATTTCAAAAACTTCGCTAGCTTGAGCAAGCTAGCTGGCACGCCCATAGAAACGACGTAGACGCGAAAAGGTTCATTTTCGTGCTTACAGATTTGGCATGCCCGGTGGGAGTCAGGACTTAAAAAAGTTGATAAAACAAGCAGAACTCTGCGAAATTTTTCTGAAAGTGTTAAAATTTTCGCCTAAATTGCGTTTGTAGGATTTTAAAACCTTTTGTTGAGTCATGTCTAGTTCAGGCTCTAACGAAGTGACTAGCCGGGCCTCGCGCTCGTCAAAGTTCCCTTCTAAAAAGATTTCGAAATCTCAAATAAAATGTAAAAGAGAAGAGTTAGAAAGCTTGCGTAGGAAATTCGAGGCTAAAATAGACGCAAGAATCGACGCCCTTAGCCAAGAGGCTGAGGCGGCCGACTCTTGTTCGTCACATGGCGAACCTGCCAAAGCCAAGAAAAGAACTACAAAAGCAAGAAAACCCAAGGAAACCTACGCAATGGAGGGGGACCAATACCATGATTCCTTCACACTGAAGGATCGTAAAGCCCTTCAACAACCGTTGAGAGGGTAAAATAAAGAAAAGAAATCGTACGCCCTGTCTGACTTCCTTTTATGAAACAGACAGCGACGATGACGTACCGAATTTCTATCTGTATGATGGCACGAGGGATCCTAGATCCCACTTGCAACTCTTTTCACGCAGAGCCCACAAGAAGAAGAGGGACTCTGCGAAATAGATTTATTGGTTTCCCCTTTCCCTCAAGGAGACTGCTTCAAAATGGCTTGCTTCCTATGACTTAATTGCTACTTTTGAATAGTTAGCAAACTGCTTTATGCAAAGATTTTCGCATAATGTGGAAGTAACACCCACTTTAAACACCTTGAGGGATACGAAACAAGCTTTAAACGAGGACGTACAAGCGTTCATTGTTCGATGGAAGTCCCTCCTTGGGCAAATAAAAGAGCCCATCTCCGAAGGATGCGCAGTCATGCTCATCCTTGAAAATTTCAAAACGGAGATCAAGACTATTCTCTCTTTACACGAAATTTCTAACTTCCATAAGTTAATAAAGAAGGCTTCCTTATTTGAAACCAATCTGAAAAAGGGGGTCTATGATGACTTATGGAAGGGAAAAATCCATCCAAAAACGAGATTTGAAAAACCCAAAACTTACGGGCCACCCACGACGGACAAAGGGACAAAACCCCAAAAGATTGCAAATGTCCGAGTGGAGTCGAGCCCGACAGGCACTTCGAAAAAGCTCGAACACCAAAAAAATGAAAAAAATAAAAATTTTCAAAAAAACTTTGAAAAATGGGAGTATACCCCACTGGGGCAACCTGTCTCGGAAGTCCTAGACCTCCTACTCGCCTAGGGCTTGATAGTACTCCCAGAAATTCTTGAGGGGACCCTGCCAAAAGGGAGGTTTTTAAATAGATTTTGCAAGTATCATGGCCTACGAACAAATGTTTTTCCCTTTTGAACAAAATTGAAAACTTGATAGAGCAAGGCCGGCTCTAGGTCATTGAAGAACCTGAGCCTGCCCAAGCTGCTCAAAGAACCCTTCCCCAACCACGCAAGTACCAGTGGGAAGGGAAAAAAGGTGTGTGCTTTCGCAACCTCTAAAGGTTTTGTGCATGCATATTCTGGCTTCACTACTTGTCCACCATCTCTCATCATTTATAAGAAAGTCGCCCAAGTAGTGATCCGGGGAGCGCTTAGAGTCCCGCCTCCGACTAGAGCCGTCTTAAGAATTCTGGGTGCTCCAAAGCACACAAATAGCGCCAACTTAGGAGCAAGCCTTAGGCAAAGTGTACGGGAGGTGACCAAATCCGAGAGGATCTATCAATCCCAATACTTAGACAAAACTGCTAAAAAAGTGGTCAGTATTCCTAGCCCTTCAAAAGTATGTGTTCCTAAGGTTTTGCAAATCTCGGACAAAGGTAAAAACGTTTTAACCACATATGATTTTGAAAATCATCTTTCTAAGATCCTGATAAACATGTCCATCCTAGAGCTCATACAAACCTCACCTAGGCATAGGCTTTTTTAGAAAAAATCTTAGAGAGAGCCAAGGTTAACTCGAGTATAACTCCCGAGTCCTTGTCATTCCTAGTTGCACCAATATGTGCAAAAATGCCAATTGTGTTTACGGAAGACGAAATCGAAAGACCGTATGAAACCACAACCAAGCCCTAAATATCGAGGTGGTATTGAATCACCATCCTCTAGATAGGTGCTTAGTTGATGAGGGAAGAGGTTTCAACATCCTTCCGTTGCACGTGGCATGTCAACTTGACTTCCGTAAACCCAAGCTCCATCATTATCACTGGATATGATGGGAATGCGTCAAAACCTTTAGAAGCCATAGAGTTACCCATGGAAATTGGGGGAATAGCCCACGCAGGGGTGTTCCATGTCTTAGACATACACCCCCACTACAACCTACTTCTGGGAAGACCCTGGATACACAGCCTTCGTGCTGTGCCATCCACCTTCCATAGGTGTGTAAAAATCCTTCACGAAAATGAAATCGTGGTAATCCTAGGCGAGAGCCACCCACAGCTAAGAAGAGTTCAAAACTTCCCTTGCTTGAAGTGAAAAGGCCTACGGGGCCAACCCCGTCAAATCCATGGACGAGACATACGAGTTCGTCCCCAAAAACCCTAGGACGGTTGTGTACGTCAAGGGGGAGCCCAAGGCTGGCCCAAAAATCGTAACTATCCTAGGCAAATCCAAACTCCCTATATTTCCAAAGAAAACCCTAAACCGAAAACCATTTGATCATGCCATGGATGACAGCAAGTTCCAAGGTCATCCTTTGTACAAAGAGTTTTCGAAAATAAGAAAACCTTGGAACATGTTGCTCAACATAGGCTACATGCCCTACCAGAATTTAGGGACCAAGAACAATGGTCGTCTAGAGCCTGTCTTCCCAAATCCAAACCCAAACAGGTATGGGATGGGATATATCCCCACCATACCCCAGAGCCACCACCCACGACCACTTGGGTCAAGGGTGCCCTGGAGCCTACTACAACCGAGACCTACGGTTTAGATCTCTTGTTTAGAGACTAATTCGTGGCGTTTTCTTTTTAGGTGTAATGGAAGACCCCTCTTTTAAACAAAAAGCCAAAAAAATTACAAAATTACAAAAACCAAAAATATTGAAAATTTGTGAAAATACCAAAAACATCTTTGTATATACCAGCTCCTGGTAGAAATTTGGAAAAAACCAAGAATTTTGAAGAAAAAATCGTCTTCATAAAAGGACCAAAATCTTCAAAACCTGTAGAAATTCCAAAACCAAAACAAGTGTTTATAAAAACCATGCCTTAACTCCAAATTCCCTAGGATTTAAAATTCTCGAGAATGATCAAAGCACGGAGGAGGATCCCCTTCTTCTTGAGGATGATCAAACCTCCAAGCTTCCCGAGTTTAACAAAATTCTCAATTTGGAAAAACCTTTGAATTCTGTATGAGGGGATTTCATAGAAATCGACCTAGGGAGTAAAGAAAAACCAAAGTGTGTTAAGATAGGCACATGTCTGCATGAGCATGAAAAAGCATCATTCATTGCATTTTTGAAAGCCTACCTTGACGTTTTTCATGGACGTACGAAGACATGCAGGGGCTAGACCCAAAAATCATGGAGCATTGTCTTCCCCTAGATTCAGAGTCAAAACCCATAAAACAAAAGCTTAGAAAGATTCATCCGAACATACACTCTCAAGTGAAAGAGGGTTTAGAAGATCTACTTAAAGCTGGTTTTATAAAACCCATTGCGTATTCTGATTGGCTTTCCAACATTATTGTAGTTCGAAAATCCAATGGAAAAATTCAAATTTGCATTGATTTCAGAAATCTAAACAAAGTCACGCCAAAGGATAACTTCCCTTTGACAAACATTGATTTGATAGTCGATAGTACTACAAATCATGAAATGTTTTCCTTTATGGATGACTACTAGGGTTATAATCAAATCAAGTTAGCCCCAAGAGACCAGGCTAAAACTGCTTTTACACACCCTGGAGCACGTACTGCTATATAGTCATGTCCTTTGGTTTGAAAAACGTCGGTGCCACATACCAAAGAGACATGACTACGATCTTTCACGATCAAATTCATGAGCTCTTAGAAGTGTATGTGGATGATCTCTTGGTGAAATAAAAAACCCGATGCACACACATCGAATCTTTACAAAAAGTTTTCGAAAGATTGAGGCTTTATAAAGTGAAACTAAACCCTCATAAGTGCGTCTTCGGAGTAGAATCCGGCAAGCTTTTAGGTTTTATGGTAAGCCAAAAGAGCATTAAAGTCGACCCCTCTAAGTGTCGAGCCATCATAGATATGCCTTCACCCTCCAAAGGTCGCCTCCAATCGATTAGAAGGTTTATTTCAAACCTCGCTACAAGATGTGAACCTTTCAACAAGCTTTTGAGAAAAGGGGTGAAATTTGTATAGGACGACGACTACCAGAAAGCTTTCGAAAGACTAAAAGCGTATTTGGTTAATCCTCCTGTTTTAAACCCTCCAAAGCAAGAAAAACCTCTTTTACTTTATATTTCTGTGCATACGAATGCTTTGGGTGCCTTATTAGCTCAATATGAGGATGATACCCATAAAGAGTATGCCATTTATTATATTTCGAAAACTCTATTGGCTTATGAAAGAAACTATCAAGCCATGAGGAAGACGTGCTTGGCCTTGGTATGGGCCTGCCAGAAATTTCGACATTACTTCCTAGATCATGAGGTCTGGATAGTGTCTAGGCTTGATCAAATCAAGCATTTGTTTGAAAAACCTATCCTCACGGGTAGGCTGGGTAAATGGCAACTCCTCTTGATGGAGTATGACCTGAAATTCCACCATCAAACTTCCATCAAGGGGCAAGCCCTAGCTGACTATGTGGTTGATTTCCCCTTAGAGGATTCATATCCCACACTTGATGAAATGCCCGACGAGGGCATCTTTCAAAATAAATTTCAAAACCATATTTTATCAAACTGCTTAAGTGAAAACCAAGTGTGGAAGATGCACTTCGACGGGGCACGAAACCAAAGAGGGGTTGGGGCAAGAATCATCCTCATATCTCCTGAAAAGGGAGAAATTCCCATTGCCATTCGTCTAGATTTCGAATGTTCTAACAATACAGCCGAGTATGAAGCACTCATACAAGGCTGAAAATTTCAAAAACTCTAAGAGCATCATGCATTGAAGTCTTTGGAAACTCTTTACTTGTCATATACCAAGTGTTAAAAATTTGGCAAGTCAAAAATGAAAAACTTCTTCCATACCACGAATTGGCCACCAAGCTGGTCCAATCGTTCCAATCGTGTACACTCACACATGTAGGAAGAGAGGATAATGGCATAGCCGATGCCCTCTCATCCTTAGGCTCAGCCCTAAGGGTCGATCCCACCTTGGAAACTCGATCCTTAGAAATATGGCATTCACCCACTCCATCCACTCACGATTTGGAGATTTGCCAAAACAACTCAACTTCTACTGAAAAACCCTGGTTTCAGGACATTAAAGAGTTCTTAGAAAACGAAAGATTTTCAGAATTCGCTTCTTCTAAAGACAGCTTTTATTCGAAAGATTTCAGCCCGATACATGATTTTGGGAGGGATTCTTTATAAAAGGAGTTTTACTGGCATCTTATTAAGGTGTGTCGACCTTGAGCAGGCTAGGATAATAATGCATGAATTCCACGATCGAGAATGTGGAGGGCATGTAAATGCCAACATAATGGCAATGAAAATACTTAAAGCTGGTTACTTTTGGTTCACTCTAAAGCAGGATTGTTATGACCATGTTAGGAAGTGTCACCCATGTTAGGTGCATGGACACGCCATTCATATCCCGTCATCCACATTGCATTATGTGGTAAGCCCATGGCCATTCACCATGTGGGCGTTTGACATCATAGGACCAATTTTTCCAAATGCATCAAACGGGCATAGGTTTATCCTAGCAACCACTGAGTATTTTTCCAAATGGGTTAAAGCTACCTCCCTAACTAATGTCCAGGGGCAACATGTAGTGGCATTCATTAGGAAAAATATCTTGACTCGATTTGGAGTTCCAAGAGACCTAGTGTCTAATAATGGCACCCCTTTCAAAAACGAGAGGATGGTAAAGTTATGTAACACTTATGGCATAACTCACCACTTCTCATCGCCCTACTACCCTCTAGGCAACGGTCTAGCCGAAGCCACCAACAAGACTCTTATAAGCATTATTGAGAAAACCTTAGAGAAGGGTAGGACATGGCATGAGAAGTTGGATGAAGCCTTTTGGGCTTATAGGACTTCCATCTGAACTCCTACAAATGCCATGCCATTTGAGTTGGTCTATGGCAGAAACGCCATTCTCCCCATTCATACCAAACTGCATTCATTTCATACATCACTTACACTCGACCTTCCCCTAGAGACGCTTCAGCATGCTAGAATGGTCGAGCTTGATTTATTAGATGAAAGAAGGCTCCTTGCTATGGATCATGCAATAAAGGATAGCCCGACATTATGAGAAGCATATGAAACCTCGCCACTTCAAAGTGGGAGACCTTGTGCTAAAAACCATCCAACATCGTGGCCCACATCCACTTGGAAAGTGGCGGCCCAAGTGGGATGGTCCTTATGTTATACGTAGAACCACCATGAACAATGCATACTGGTTAGTCGATGTTGAGGGTAGGAATTTAGCAGACCCTATGAATGCCCAATATTTGAAAAAATACCATGTGTAGGGTCTAAGCTAAATCCTATTACGAAAATATTTTGAGGAAATCTCCTTTGAAACTTCGTGAGTGAGGATCAAGATAGATCGTGCAACCCTGAATGAGAGAATCGATGCTTGTGAAAAAGCGGAGTTTTCAAAAACAAATGGGTTACATTTCAAAATTCTTCTTCTTACAAAGGAAATATACTTGCAAGTAGTACGTGCTATTTCTAAATAGGTTGATCTGGGATGAATCGAGTAGATCATTGGGATAAGTCCTTCCCCTCTTCTCTTCTCTTCCACAAAAGGAAAACTTGGCAAAAATCAAAAAGGAAAATCCCTACAAAAGTCTCTTTCCAAAAGAAAGCTGAATTGAAAAGGAAAAATCGTTTCTTCTATGGAAAAAAGGGAACAAAGAAAAAATACTCCCAAAGGGAGACCCTCTATGAAGAAAAAAAAAGGAAAAAAGCAACCAAAAGCTCAAAAGAGCAGTTTTTCGCCCCTTTGCCTCAAACCACGGGACACTCAAGAAGGAACCGTGGTAATTCTTTCCCCGTCCCTGCGACTTATCCCAAATGAAGAAAGGTTCATTTCAAGGAGTCCTAAAGTAAAAATAGGATTTGCTTACTTGAATTTCATTTTGTTTGAGAATTAGACATTGTTGGGTAAGGCATAGAAATTTTGAAATGTTACTTGATTTTCTTATAAAAAACCTCCGTTAGATTAGCAAGGGTTAAGACTAAGTAAAGGGAAACACGAGAAGCTGAAAATCCTTAGGATTGAAGCTAAAAGGAGTCTTACTCTCTCAAAACGAATTAAGAAAACCTCGAACATTGAGCAATATAAGACCAGCTCACTTGGTGCAGTAGGTCTTCATAAGACTCCCAAGTTCGACCATTCCATTAAGTCTCTAGGAAACCATACTTCCCAGCATATCATTCCATGTCATTCACGCATATGTGCACGCATGGACATTTACACAATCCCAATTAGGACTAGCACCGCATTAGGTAGAGTCCCTCACCTCCCGGCGCACCTAGCGCCACACTACACCAGCCCCCGGCCAACGTCACCTTCCTGCCGTGACCACCCGCCTGCCATCTCCCTACACCACCCTAGCACCATCAACCTGCCCTACTGCCTGTCGTTCCCTAGCTCCACTAGCCCGCACCCCATCACTCCATACCTGTCACGACTCACCCTACCTCCCACCAGCCAACCGCACCCTATCCCCTAACACCCGACCAACCTTACCTCACAACACCCTCTCCCAGTCGAACCCCCTGCAAACTTACCGGCCGCCTGTCGTCCATGCCATACCTCCCAGCCACCGTCACCCCGTTGTTCCCCTCTCCCTACTGACACCCGGCGCACCTAGCGCCACTCCACTACCCCCACAGCACCCTAGTGCTACAGCCTTATCCTAGCGTTGCACCTTTGCCCCCGGCGCACCTAGTGCCACACCATACTGTCCCGACACGCCTGCAGCCTACCTCATGCACCCCAGCTCCCAGCCCTCACCTTGGTCGTGAACTAACTTAGCTCCCATCCCATTACCTAAGACCATACCTTAGCCGAGACCTGGCCTGCTGCATCCCTTCTCCTTAGTGCCGATTAGGACCAGCCCCACTTAAGCCGTGACTTACCTTAGCCAACCCACACCTTGGCCGAACCAAGTCCCTCCTAAGCTCAAGCACCCGGCTACCCCCAAGCATACGGCTAAGCCTAAATTCACGTCTAAACCCACCTAGGGAGACCCATCTCTTGGCTGCCAAGGTGGACGGACCCGAGCAAGTGGAGAGGAAAAGCCGACCACTTGTAAGTGTTTAAATTTGGTTTTTACCTTACTCCTTTGAAATTCAATTCAATTCGATACAGGGTTGTAATAATGGAGCGTAGTCTCCCCCCGAAATGTAATATTCGTGCTTGATACACGAAGCACACACATACACTTGAGCCATATTGCTCTTAGACGTACACAAAACACCAACATGCACTTGAGCCTTTTCGCTTTTAATTGCACACACATTGAGTCTTTCCGCTCTTAAGCCAAAGTATATATTTCCCTTTAGGTATTTACTTTAGTGAAAGCTGTGTGAGTTGCAATTCAATTCGGGTTGTTCCATTCACGTTGTGTGAGTTTGTCATTTAAATTTCACCCGCACACAAAAGTACTCGAGCACTTGCTCTACACTCTCACGCACATTTTGAGCCTTTGTTGCTCATAAGATATAGCATACTTATATACTTTCTAGCTGCGTGAGTTTTACATTAGGTTGTGTACGCACTTACATTTTCGGGTGGGTTCAATTCAAGTCGTGTGAGTTATCTTTACATTTACACACCAAGAGCACTCACTCATAATTGAGCCTTTCCGCTCTTACTACATACTTATATTTCAATTTCGGCAAGTTCAATTCAAGTCGTGTGAGTTGTCTTTCCATTTACACACCATGAGCACTCACTCACAATTGAGCCTTTCCGCCTTTAAGATATAAGTATATTTCAATTCTACAATTTACATTCAAGTCTTGTGAGTTGCTTTCAAGTTCGGGTATTTCCCTTAAAGTTGCGTGAGTTGCACTTTCAATTTTGGGTATTTACATTAAGTTGTGTGAGTTGCTTTCAATTCGAGCCTAGCTCACATCATCATATCAAACCCAAAAATTATCGAGGTATCAAGTTAATGAGTCATACTATGAAATTATGGGAAAGAATTATTGAACGTAGGTTAAGACAAGTATCAAGTACAACAGAGAACCAATTTGGATTTATGCCAGGTAGATCTACTATTGAAGCGATTCACCTTTTGAGACGTCTTATGGAACATTTTAGAGCAAAAAAGAAAGACCTTCACATGATATTTATTGATCTAGAAAAAGCTTATGATAGGGTACCGAGGGAGGTTCTTTGGAGAACTTTGGAAAAAAGAGGTATCCCATTGACATATATTAACCTTATAAGAGACATGTATGATGGTGCAAAAACATGTGTGAGGACTCATGAAGGAACGACAGACTTCTTTGAAGTTAATATTGGGTTACATCAAGGATCAACTTTAAGTCCATACTTATTTATAATGGTGATGGATGAGTTAACAAAACATATTCGAAGTACCTTGGTGTATGTTATTTGCAGATGACATTGTATTAGTAGAGGAGTCTAAGGAAAAAGTTAATAGAAAATTGGAACTATGGAGAGAAACATTAGAAAACAAAGGCCTCCGACTTAGTAGAACAAAGACAGAATATATGGAATGTAAGTTTGATCATTTGGCTACTTCAGGACATAGAAATTAAAATTGGCACACATTGCATTCCCCAAAAGGAAAGTTTTAAATACCTAGGGTCAATTTTTCAAAGTGATGGAAGAATTGATGGAGATGTTACACATAGAATTAATGCTTGTTGGTTAAAATGGAGAGGAGCATCAGGTATTCTTTGTAATAAGAAGATACCATTAAAATTAAAAGGTAAATATTATAGAGCAGCAGTTAGGCCTGCCATGTTTTATGGTTCTGAGTGTTGGGCAGTTAATCATCAACATGTACAAAAGATGTCTGTGACAGAAATGAAGATGTTGAGATGGATGAGTGGTTATACAAGAAAAGACCGTATACATAATGAGGTTATTAGAAACAAATTAGGAGTGACACCAATAGAGGATAAAATGAGAGAACATCGTTTAAGATGGTTTGGACATATAGAAAGAAGATCAAAAGAAGAACCTGTAAGAAGGTTAGAAAACCTAAATTTGGAAAGTATTAAAAGAGGTAGAGGACGACCACAAAAGTGTTGGAAAGAAACAATAAAGAATGATCTAGCTTATTGGGAGTTAACTGCTAACATGGCACACGATAGAGATCTGTGGAAACAAAGAATCCATGTAGCCGACCCCGTCTAGTATGGGAAAAGGCTTAGTTGTTGTTGTTGTTGTTGTTTGTATCCTTGCATTCGTGCATTTTCAAAGAAACCCCGAATCTATGCTCAAACACGCTGAAATTAGACCACTTGTGCACACACATATTCGGCCTAAATAGCTTAAAACTCAAAGACTTGAAATCGTACAACCCCCGTACATAAAATTTGCAAACTTAGGCAAAACTCGAGTTTTCAAAACACTTGTCTCCTTTCAATGAGTCAAAATTGTTTTATCAAAGTTTATAAAGCGCTTAAACTGACCCTTGAGCACCGGTTCAAGAAGGTTTAAAGCGAAGAGATCCTGCTTGCTCACAATTGCCTTAAAACGTCATATATTTCAAAAACTTCGCTAGCTTGAGCAAGCTAGCTGACACGCCCATAGAAATGATGTAGATGCGAAAAGGTTCATTTCTGGCTTCAAAAACCAGAAGTGAGAATTTTTGTACTTACACCTCGTTGACTTGTTTTGATCGTCTTAATGGATTATCTTATTTTTTGAACCATAAAATCACTTTTGAGTTTAAAGGATATTTACGGACCTTGAAAATTATAGGTCTAAAAGTTTAGAGTTTTGCCTTAAAAAGCTTGTTTGGGTTCGAGTTTATCCTTAAAACTTGGGTTTGAGCTTAGTCTTAAAACTTGTTTGACTTTGCGAGTTTTGAGCTTAACCTTAAAAAGCTTGTTTGACTTGAAGGTTTTGAGTTTTGCCTTAAGAAGCTTGTTTGAGTTCGAGTTTGTCCTTAAAACTCAGGTTTTGAGCTTAACCTTAAAAAGTTTGTTTGAGATACAAAGGTTCCCTTATAATATCAAAAGTTTATAGTCACCGAACTGATAAGTATAATATATTAGTTCCTTTTAATTCTTTTACTTACTACTAGAAGAACTTGTTACATTTATATTTTTTGTTTTTAATTTAAGTTTAACCATTCAATAGCATATTCCACGTGATATTTATTGTATGTCTTCTTAGAATTTGTTCTAAGTTATCAATAGCATGCTATAGCGGCCGCTATAGCGCGCTATAGCGGTTTAGCGGACCCGCAATCGCTATAGCGGGTCGTCCTTAGCGGGCAACCCGCCATGGTGGAGTTAGCGCCGTTTACAGCGCTATTGCGGGCCGCTATTGCGGCCCGCTATAGCGCTGTAAGCGGTCGGATCCGCTTTGGATCGGGTCAATCCATATCGACCCAACCCAACGTATATAAAGGATTTCACGGAACCCTAATCCAGCCCACGTCTGTCGCTCTCCCTCTCTCTTGTCATCCGTGCCGCTCCCGCCTCTCGCCGCCTCCAACCGCGCCCGCCTCTCACCGCCACCATCTCCAGCCGCTCCCGCCTCGCCGCCTCCAGCCCGCGTCTGTCGCTCTCCCTCTCTCTTGTCGTCCGTGGCGCTCCCGCCTCTCGCCGCCTCCAGTCGCGCCCGCCTCTCGCCACCACCATCTCCAACCGCTCCCGCCTCTCGCCACCACCATCTCCAACCGCTCCCGCCTCTCGCCACCACCATCTCCAACCGCTCCCGCCTCTCGCCGCCTCCAGCCCACGTCTGTCGCTCTCCCTCTCCCTTGTCGTCCGTGGCGCTCCCGCCTCTCGCCGCCTCCAGCCCGCATCCCCGCATCTGTCGCTCTCCCTCTCTCTTGTCGTCCGTGGCGCTCCCGCCTCTCGCCGCCTCCGGCAGCGCCCGCCTCTCGCCACCACCATCTCCAACCGCTCCCGCCTCTCGCCGCCACCATCTCCAGGTATGCGCATAAAGAATTTGAGAAGAGAAAAATCTGCAACTATTTGACCGTTTCTTTTTCTTCTCTTCCCATCTATTCAGTGGGAGCTACTTCTCGATTTTAAGTTCATTATTAACTTGTATTGTTAGGGATTCCATCCACAGCAACTTCATGCCTATAATCTTGAAATTTGTTAGTTGTTAACTTGTATTGTTACTTATTTCATTGTTCATACAGGGCATATAGCTCCACTCACACAGTGGTCCGTATGGAAATCTCCCTTGAAATCAAATGCAATTTATCTTAACTTAAAAGACCTTGAATACAGCTAAGTTCTATGGGGTATGCACATGTGTATGTGCCTCTGTACAATGCTCTCGCTATGCCTATATGATGCATCCACTCTCCAACCATTCATTTAAAGACATTAAGTGTTGAATACTGTTTTCCAAACTGCTGGCAATTCTCTCAAATGTGTATGAAGAGTACTAACGATACATTCCGTTGCACCTACCCATTCAAGACGATGCATTATCATATTATCCACAACAAAATCATGTGCACCTAGAGAAGATTATGTAGGATGAAAAGCTGCAACCAATCAATAATCTATGGCTGCTTCCTTATCATCGTGTTTCTTTTGATGATTATTCTGGTCTAACTTGTTCATTAGTAATTGCTTCATGATCCATGCAACGATTCATCTTCTTCCGTTCTTCTGTTTTTATTGTTCATTGTTATGTGATGGTTATCTGTTAACATCACATACCAATGAATGTTAATTATTTAATGTTCTATTTCTTGTATAAGGTTGGAAAACTGAAGCCGAGTCGTCATTCTTTTTTTGTTGTAGTGAGTATGGAATCATTAACAAGTGCAACTGCTTGTTCTCAAAGTGCCAGTGGCAGTGGTAGTTGTGGCACAGAGACTAGTAAAACAACTGGTATTAGATTTTCAAATGCAGCATACAACTATAGACCCCCAGGTTCGAAGGATCCAGGATGGAATTGGGGTTTGACAAAATGTAAGACGGATAATATGTCAGTATTTTGTACACTATGTGGTCATATTTCTACCAGTGGAATAACGAGGTACAAGGACCATTTAATGGGAAGAAGCGAAAATGTGGCAGCTTGCAAGAATGCAACTGAAGAAATAAAGAAAACAATTTATGATTACGTGCACGATACATCTAAGAAGAAGGCCGAAAAGATTTCATTTCCATATCAAAGAGAACTTTCTAGTATGGAAGGTAACATAGTGACAAGCACCCAATCTTCATCATCTTCATCGTTATTTGGCTCACGACCACCGCTTTCGAAGGGACCCATGGATTCATTTGTGCGTTCATCGCCAGACTTACTACGACAAGCTACATTGGAAAATCGATATAAGAAAGAAGAAAGAGAACGAGTATGCATATCCATTAGCAGGTGGATGTATCAAAATGGAATTCCTTTTAATGCTGTGAGATCCCCTAGCTTTCAAGCGATGGTAAATGATATAGGGCAGTTTGGACCTAGAATGAAGGCTCCATCATATCATGAAGTAAGGGAAACATTCTTAGAGAAGGAAGTGGGAAGAGTAAGAGAGTTTACAAATGGATTTAGAAAGCATTGGGTTACTTATGGATGTTCTATTATGTCACATGGATGAACAAATAGAAAACAGAGAACATTAATAAATTTTTTAGTACATTGTCCTCAAGGTACAGTTTTTCTTAAGTCCATTGATGCATCCCATGAAGTAAAGGATGCAAATAAATTGTATACATTGTTAAAAGAAGTAATCTTAGAGGTTGGAGAGAAGAATGTTGTGCAGGTGGTTACAGATAATGCAGCAAATTATGTTGCAGCTGGTAGAATGTTGATGACTGAATTTAATCATTTGTTTTGGACACCATGTGCTGCACACTGTATAGATTTAATGCTTGAAGATATTGGAGAGACAAAAAGACTAAAAGGCATCTTCAGCAGGGCAAAGAAGCTAGTGACATTTATGTATGCTCATGGTCAGATATAGCATATGATGAGACATTTTACAGGAGGAAAAGACATACATAGACCGGCTGTGACCCGTTTTGCTACTAGATTCTTAACTCTGGACAGCTTGTGGCAGTCAAAAGAAGCTCTAAGATCGATGGTTATTTCTGAACAATGGGAAAAATGCCTTTTATCATATAGTATTGAAGGAAAACAATCTAAGGCAATAATTTTGCAACTTAGATTTTGGAAGGGCATTAGTTTTTCACTTAGAGCAATGGATCCTTTAGTAGATATTTTACGTATGGTCGACAGTGATGAGAAACCAGCCATGGGCTACATCTACGAGAAGATGGATCGTGTAAAGGAACAAATAAAGGTGCGTAAATATTTCAATTTTATGTGTTATTTATTAATCTTTACTTATTAATCTTATAAATTAATAACATTTAACTTCCTATTTTATAGGTTAATATGAAAAACAAAGAAGAGCAATATGCTTTTATTTGGGAGATCATAGACAAAAGATGGGACAGGCAAATGCATAAGCCATTACATGTTGCTGCATTGTATCTGAATCCAGGGTTGTATTATGATTATGATGGGATAGAATCTAATGTTGAGATTAAAGGTGGTTTGTTAGTTATAGCTATACTTGTACGAAGTAAGGAAGAACAACAAATCAGTCATCAACTTATAAGTTATCGAAGTGCAGCAAGTGATTTTGGATTAGAATTAGCTATAAGTTCGAGGAAAACATGTGCACCAGGTAATTAATTCAAGAAACTTTGCTTTCTTTTAATTATTTCATTATTAAGATATGATTTAAGGTTTTTGAATATGATTAACTTATTGTTTCCACATGATTTTTAACTTTTTGTAATAGCTGAATGGTGGATGACCTTTGGTTATGGATGCCCTGAATTGCAAAGTTTTGCTATACGGGTTTTGAGCCTTACTTGTAGTGCTACCCCCATGTGAGCGCAATTGGAGTACTTTTGAAATGGTAAGAAATTAAGAATTATGCTTTTTATTTACACTATAAATAAATGAAAGTTCTTTTATTGAGTTAACAACTTACCTAAATTCTTTCTCTTATCTTAGATTCATACGAAGAAAATGAATAGATTATTGCATCAAAAGCTTAACGATTTAGCTTTTGTGCAATATAACGAAAAGCTCAGAAGAAGGTTCGAAGAAAGGAAATCTAATGGAGCAAATTTTGACCCCATCATGTTGGCATCGGTTGAAGATCACGATGAATATCCTACTAATGATGAGTTCGTTGGTGACGATGATTCCCTTACTTGGCGAAATATCGATATAGCATCCGAAGCATCAAGAGCGGGTACTACTACTGTTTATACAAGGTCGAGGATACGAAAGCGACAAAAAAAGGCAAAGCAAAGGGAAGGATAAGATGCCTATGGAAGATGAAGAAGAATTTAATTTTGAAGAAACAGATGAAGAGGAAGAGGAAATAGAAGAATACGGATCTTTTTCTGAAAATGAATGACCATGACCTAAACAATTAAGTGTGATACTGATTGTAAATTTGTAATTGAATTTTGATGGATGTTATGTACTTTTTGAATTAGCTCAGCATTTATGTACTTTTGATGGATGCATAAGCATAACATGTATAATCTTTAAAGATGCTTTCTAAGGCTACTTTCGATGCTTTATTGCAAATTATTGTTCAATGAAATTGTCATTGTCTTTGATTAGTGGGTAAGTATGATCAAAATAATGTAATATGTTATCTGTAGTTGCAACTTGCAAGTGATCGTGTTTTTTATAGTTTGTTATTCGACTTGTATTAAGCATTGAAAGTGATGGCACATTCGTTATCTTCTGTTATAGGTGATCATCGAGTGGATATGGTGCATGAAAGTTCGGACATTAAAGCAAAAATGAAAGGCAAAAGAAGATTAGAAACTCCTATCACCAACATGTTCAACAGTTGAAATAATGAGAGATTAAGGCAATAGCACCTGCACAGACATATCAAATCCACACGAGATTCCCAGATGTTCCTGAATTTGCTGGATAGTATATGGAATGGTGCATTCCATATACTATCCAGCAAATTCAGGAACATCTGGGAATCTCGTGTGGATTTGATATGTCTGTGCAGGTGCTATTGCCTTAATCTCTCATTATTTCAACTGTTGAACATGTTGGTGATAGGAGTTTCTAATCTTCTTTTGCCTTTCATTTTTGCTTTAATGTCTGAACTTTCATGCACCTGGGTTGGAGATGAGGCATACTACAAATAATATGGGCTAAAAGGTATGTGGCATTCCTCCTTTACTAGTTTTTCCTGTTAATTAGTGAGTGTTTTGCTCATTCATTTATTAAAGAACTGGTTATGTTTCTTCATATTTCTTAGAAGTTAGAAAACCTATTATATATATATATATAAATTTTTACAACAACAACAACTAAGCCTTTTCCCATACTAGACGGGGTCGGCTACATGGATTCTTTGTTTCCACAGATCTCTATCGTGTGCCATGTTAGTAGTTAACTCCCAATAAGCTAGATCATTCTTTATTGTTTCTTTCCAACACTTTTGTGGTCGTCCTCTACCTCTTTTAATACTTTCCAAATTTAGTTTTTCTAACCTTCTTACATGTTCTTCTTTTGATCTTCTTTCTATATGTCCAAACCATCTTAAACGATGTTCTCTCATTTTATCCTCTATTGTTGCCACTCCTAATTTGTTTCTAATAACCTCATTATGTATACGGTCTTTTCTTGTATGACCACTCATCCATCTCAACATCTTCATTTCTGTCAAAAATATATATATATATATAATTTTTTAATCATAAATAAAAGTGTACCACTAAATCCGCTATATCCCCGCTACCGCTATATTAGGGTCAACCGCTAACAACCCGCTAACCGCTATTGACAACATAGAATTTGTTTATATAGTTTGATACATATTTATAATGTGGTGGTTGTGTTTCTTGATATTTCTTAGAAATTAGAGAAACTATTATATATATATATATATTATTTTTTAATCATAAATGAGAGTGTATTGATAAATCCACTATATCCCTACTACCCTATATTAGAGTCAACCGCTAACAGTCCGCTAACCACTAATGTTAACATAGTCTCATTTATCCTCAAAGTTCATAGGGTGCATGGTTGATGCACTTTGAAAAGTGAACTCAAGCAAATGGAAAAGGTACCTGCCTGTTGCGCTTCCATCAAACACTCTTTCTCTCCTCCACACACACACACACCCTCCTTATGTGTGTGTTCACTGTGCATGAGCATCTCTTTTCATCCTTGAGAACATCTGCTCACTATCCATGAACAAAAGGACCTTACGTTCCTTTGCCTGTCCATGTTGAGAACATCGCTCACCATGGCTGGCATGGTTCATTTTATCCAGCATCTAACTTGACCCCAATGAGATGTTGAAAGTTTGGGAATGGCCTGGTAAGGTAGAAGCTAAGAAATCCTGCTGATGCTGGATGATTGGGAATGACGAGGTGAAGAAATTCTCCCCAAGTCACTGTTTAGAACTCTCTCTCCAATAACCAAAGAATGAGCAATAGATGAGGTGGGAATGGGTTCTTTCCTTTTTTTCTATTTTAAGATGGGAAACATTGTTGTACCATAGCAGAACATTTGGTGGAAGGGGATTGTGGATTAATGTGATATTTGTAGGAATATTGTGTTTAGTTGTGTGTTGACCAAGGAACGTAGTATCCTTGTCTTCTAAAAATGGTTCAGCCGTTCTTTCTTTTTTCTTTTGTTTGCATAAAGAAAAGAATTAGCATAAAGAAGCCAATTTTTACTCTTAACTTTGCTTTAAATTCTGCCACAACGTGAAAAACAAATTTTTACTCTTTCTCTTCGTTTTTTAACTTTACCACAACATGGATAACCATGCCTTTTGTTGACAACTTCTGGAACCAAGACCAAAAACAAGCTTTAGAAACAAGATGATTTGGACATTACTATAACTTAATGCTTGCCAAGCAGTTAACAATCGGGACTGACACCATTGCGCCAAGGGCTAACACCAGAAACATGCAACCTTTATACATGAATAAGTGGTGCCATTATGCCCATGAAGCTACCAGATTTGTGAGAGGCTCCAGACGTAACAATATAATATTGATTATCAAAAGGCAGGCTTCGATGAATTACCGAATTACATGTTCATATCTGAATCCATTAATGGTGCATTTGCTTAAAATATTGGCAGGTCAATTATAACTTACATCATTCTCGATCTCCATATCCGATCCCATATTAACAATTAAATGGCTTTCTCTAGAGAAGATTATGATGTATTAGGTAGGCCTCATAAATGTTGATTGTTGTCAGTCAATCCCCACCCCAGAGCAATTGAGGCCAACGTTGCATACAGGATATGAGACAGGGAGCTCTGTTGACTTGAAAACGTCCAAAACGAAAAATGGTTTCTTTTTGGGTGTAAATACCAAATCCAACTCTAACAAAGAATTCAGTTTTTCAACATTTGAAGCAGTACATCTTGCAGACACTTCGTCCCTTTCAAAAATAAGCACACCACGTCTCCATAAAATACTAGTAGTTAGAGAAAACTTTACAAAAAGGTGTAAAAAGTGCACATCGGGAAGCACGGAGAGAGGGGAGTGGGTGTAGGAGTGAAAGGGAGAGAGAGTATGTCTAAAAACATAGCAGCCACATACTTCTTCAATCGGTTAGTAACGTACAAAGAGGCAGATCTATTTAGACCCACAATATTCAATGCATTCAACTTTTCAAAGTGCATCAATCGTGAGCCCTCCAATCTAGAGGATCACTAGAACCAGCCCAAACACAGGGCTAACCCTAGCACTATGCATCCTTCATTTTATATACATGTAAATATGATCAGTTCAGACCGGCGGCTCAAACTGAAAGCGAGCCGAGCCAGAACCATGTGAATAACTGTTTGCACTTTCAAGGTATCATGACTGACAGATGCTGAACTGCCGGTCCCAATTTAGGGTTTAAAATATTATAGTCTTCAACTCTTTGTATTAAATTTTGATTTTTTAAGACTTCAAAATTCGAAATAATGGTGCCACTCCCATAGCCCATTAATCATGACCAGACTATCATCAGGGATGGTGTTCCATCAGATTGATTGATTGGTTACAACAGATGACCGATCATCAATGCATTTAACGACAAAATCAAATAGGAATCTTCTGAATTTGAAAGTCCAAGACTAAATTTAATAGACACGATATGCTTTGAATTGAAAATTCTACGTATGGCCCACATATCAGCCCTTGGATGATTTAGAATAAAAGAGTACTTGATTTTAAGTCCAAGGCAGAATTGGATCTTCTAAATTTAAATAGAAGAGGCAACATTTAATGAATATAGATGTTCCAAATTAAAAATTTAGGCATTGTCATGCGTCAAATTTTGGATGATTTAAAAGAAGAAGAAATCTTTAACAATTTAAAATTTCAAAGACTTTTGGGAACCAGTATTAAAACCTTCCCGAAAGCAGACCCAGACCTGAGGTCATGGTCTCGTAATAGGAACCGGGTAAAAACTGGTTGTCACAATCCTTCGTTCCAACCAAACTGAAACTGACGTTTTTTACCCAGAACCAACCATGTCTACATACATATACATATACCTGAGTGTTTGCTACTAGTGCAAGTAACTGCTAGTACTTACCACCATCAATGAGTATATGGGTGATAGTGATTCAGCGTCGAGGGGGAACCCCCATTCAGCTTCTCATGCAAAAGTAAAGAAGAAAATGCTCAAAAAGAAGAAACAGGATGGTTGTGTAAACTCATCAAGTCAGCTGACACCCCTCATGCAGACAAGGAGGGTTGACACCACCAGTACTAAATTGAACCATACCCTTTTCAAAGTGTGCTTCCTCTTATTCTCCTTTACATTCTTGTATACCTTATGATATTTAATTGCACCTCTCTTCACAATGATTAACTACATAGCCATTAACTAACCTACTCAGTTCCTAGCGGTTGCACATCTAATTCTCATATCTCTTACTATAAGATTCCTGTCATTTCCCTTGCAACTCCTATGTCCTGTCACTATTGTCAGTCTCATTTCGCTTCTCTTACCTTTCAAAATGCCTTGCTTTTTAGAGTTTGCCCCTTGCTTCTCTTCCAGTCTTGCTTCTTAACCAATAACCTAGGACTAAATCTCCACGATTCTTCTAAAATATGAGAAATATATAGAGTATAGGCATTTGATACAAAGATGCGGCTAAGCTCATCCATCTTGAACTTAAAATACGCCTAAGAAACCCCCTTCTCCATCTAGGAAAGCATGATATCTGTCACCACTGGCTAAGAGATGAATCCTACACACCTAATACACATTTCCAAACACATAATTGACACATAAGGATTCAGAGATCTGAATTAAATAGAGTAAGACACCTAATGACATAAACAGCTGTCTTAGAGCTTCTGTGTGCGGGAATTAGCTCCAGAATCGAAGGGAACGTAGTAGACAATTAAAAGATCACTTGGTCTGCTGAACTGCATAGTGTAAGAAGCAACTTTCAGACCTACTTCACCTGGACAACCCAATTTGTCCTTATCTGGTATATTGTGTATCAAGTAAAATCGAAGTTGCAGAAAAATAACGTATATCGTATTCATACTGCAGTACCCGGGTGACATAGCTTTAGACTTGCAGATTACCCAGTTTTCCTTACATCGGAATGAACAACGATGTGTACCTACATTAGTCATCAAATTTTCAAAATAAAGACATGCATCTACATCGAGAGCAGATCCTTAATTTTCCAACTGAAATCTTAAAGCATCCATTCAACTGAAAATCAATCTTCGGATGCTTCAAACCAAACTGCATTAGAGTTAGATCTTTTCGGTTTCCACGATTACTTAGAAGATATTCCATAAGACTGTTGGTGTCTTACAGAAGTTACGCATTAGTTATCAAAAGAACAAGACGTCAAATCAAAGGAACCAATGAAACAATAATAGAAACAATCAAACAGCGATCTTTCGTGCAAAGAGAGTAAAGATAAAAGGAAAGTAAGAAGGCTTACGTATTTCTGACGGCCGTATCCTTCATCCTCGTGCTCACCACGAGAGTAAGAAGGCTTCCGATGCTCTTCCTGTTCCTCCCGGCGATAGCTCGTCCTCCCTCCGTAAGCTCCTCCATAAGAGTGCTGCTCCTCACTGCCGCCGTACCCAAAACCACCTCCGGGTTCTGGGTTACGTTGACCGCCATAACCAAATCCCTTTTCCTCTTCCAGCCTTGCCGGCTCCCGCCTCCCTCCTTGATTATGCCGACGACCATCATACCCATGATCTCCCACCTCCGGTGGCGGAGGCGTCCTTCCAAATTCCGCGCGCTCAAACCCGTAACTCGGCTCCACCAGCGGCACAGGCGTGGTGTAGACATAGCTCTCTTGTTCCGGCTGGAACCCGTACGCCGCCGGCTTCGGTTTCGGCCGTCCGTACTCCCCGAAATCCCCCACCTGGCTCGGTTCATCCCCATAACTAAACGCCGTCACCCTTCCATGGCCCTCGGGCGCAAATTGGTAATCTGGAATCGGCTTCGATTGGTGACGATAACCACCACCACCAAATCCTTCTTCCTCTTGAGGCTGAAATTCGTAATCCGGCTTCGGCTTCGGCTTCGGCTTCGGTTTCGGTTTGGGTCGAACGTAGCCGGACTCCTCATCGTCATCGTGACCACTAAAACCTGATGGCTTCCTTCCTCCACCGGAGTAGGCATATGGATCAGGGGTCGGTAAATTGGTAGGACGGTAGTCGCTTTCATATTTGGTGGTAGTAGAACCTCCGTATTGGTACGTTGAGGACGAAGAGGAGGAGCCATATTTGGGAGCATAGGAAGAAGACGAAGTACTAGTGGTGGAATCGATGCGGTGGCAGATTTCCTCGTCGGGAGGAAGAGGACGGCCGTAGACGGCGGCTTGATCGTATCCGCCACCATATGGTGTGGGATCGTACTCTTCAAAATCTACGGCAGACATGGTTCTCAAATCCAAGGATTCAGATCTGAGATCGAAGAGCAAGGGTCGAAGAAGCGAAGGTGGACGAAGGTCGCTTTATAAGAAGAAGACAGCGCCATTGTCAGAAACCATCCCTCATTTTCCAGTTATTTCGGACCGATGCCTAAAGTTTTCACTAATTCCTATGGAATCCTCATTATCAAACACATTTTCGTCTGCTTTAAATTGCCACCGAAAACTATTTTGCTTTATCGGTTTAGGTTATGATCTGATCTCACTCGATGATTTCAAGTTTCTAACATTTTCTCACAATACGACCAATGTTATCTTCTACGAAAAGATGGCCTCAATAGATGTCGAATTCTAAATCACTAAAACCAATTACTTAAAAATGATTTATGAGATTTAAATTTATATAATATTTTTAAGCAGTGATTTTTAAATGACTTAAAAATAGAGAATTATAAATGAATCTCAGTGCTTCGACTATGAGCTGCCTGACGGACACACGAGGCCATCTCTTCAACAAATAAACTAATAAGTAGATTCATGAATCTTATTAGCATGTTTAACTATGAGAACCGAGATGAAGTTGAAATTAAGTGGCAAATGTTAACACAAAGAGCAATATCTCACGTTACAAGGTCATAAGTTCAATATTGAGGGCATGCATAAGAAGACATTGGCCTCCTTATTGTACAAACAATCTTAAAATTTTGCACCAGCTGTGGACTTTGCTAATGTCCTGAGATTAGCAAAAACTGAAGGATAAATTGGAAAATGGCGATCTTATAATAAAGGGAAAGAAAGTAATGGGAGTGATGTCTGGTGGCGTGGGATCCACGACCGACGGGTTCGGCAATTGAAATAAATGAGGTGCCATATTACGAAATATAAAATATCTGGAAGATGACTTTACCACATAGTTAACTCACATATCATGTAAAATCTTGCAATTTATATTCACCGAATTTTGAGCAAAGATGGTGATCTTAAATCTCAGCCATCCACGTCGCGATGGGCAGCTGCGGTTGCCTTGTTTGAGTTTGTAGGGCCCACCGTAAAGAACAGTAGCCATCCATCATCGAAATACACGATTGAGATATCAAAACACATCAGCCATTTTGTTTTTTATTTTGGGTAGTATGAGGAGGTCAAAGCCATGCATGCCCTAGACTTGTTAGTTGACTCCCTTGTCCGAAAGGCACCCAATTTTTTAATATTCTTAATACACCCTATTTCTCCTTTTACTCCTCCTCATGGTTCACTGCTTTCTCTCTGCACTCTCTCTCATCTCACCCGCACGATGATCTCTCTCGTCTCTCCCTCTCACTTAACTAGTGATTTCTCTCTCGCCTCACGGGCCTCGTGCTCTCTCTCATCGCTATATCAGTCTCTCATGTAAATTCTCTCTCTTAGCATTCTCAAGCTCTCTCATTTGTTCACATTTGTTCGAATAGAGAGTGCCCTCAGATATCTCTCTTTCAAACGAGACGCTTGAAGGAGAGATGCATGAAATGAATGTCTCTCCTTCTATATGAGACGCTTGCTTCATGCATTTCACCTTATATGGATGCATGAAGTGAGCATCTCCAACAGGAGAGATACTTATTTCGTGCACCTCTCTTGTTATATATGTTGTTTTATTTTAATACAACAACAACAACTAAGCCTTTTCCCATACTAGACGGGGTCGGCTACATGGATTCTTTGTTTCGACACATCCCTATCATGTGCCATGTTAGGAGTTAACTCCCAATAAGCTAGATCATTCTTTATTGTTTCTTTCCAACACTTTTGTGGTCGTCCTCTACCTCTTTTAATACTTTCCAAATTTAGTTTTTCTAACCTTCTTACAGGTTCTTCTTTTGATCTTCTTTCTATATGTCCAAACCATCTTAAATGATGTTCTCTCATTTTATCCTCTATTTGTGCCACTCCTAATTTGTTTTTAATAACCTCATTATGTATACGGTCTTTTCTTGTATGACCACTCATCCATCTCAACATCTTCATTTCTGTCACAGACATCTTTTGTACATGTTGATGATTAACTGCCCAACACTCAGAACCATAAAATATGGCAGGCAACATGGCAGGCCTAATTGCTGCTCTATAATATTTACCTTTTAATTTTAATGGTATCTTCTTATCACAAAGAATACCTGATACTCCTCTCCATTTTAACCAACCAGCATTAATTCTATGTGTAACATCTCCATCAATTCTTCCATCACTTTGAAAAATTGACCCTAGGTATTTAAAACTTTCCTTTTGGGGAATGCAATGTGTGCCAATTTTAATTTTCATGTCCTCTGAAGTAGCCAAATGATCAAACTTACATTCCATATATTCTGTCTTTGTTCTACTAAGTCGGAGGCCTTTGTTTTCTAATGTTTCTCTCCATAGTTTCAATTTTCTATTAACTTTTTCCTTAGACTCCTCCACTAATACAATGTCATCTGCAAATAACATACACCAAGGTACTTCATCTTGAATATGTTTTGTTAACTCATCCATCACCATTATAAATAAGTATGGACTTAAAGTTGATCCTTGATGTAACCCAATATTAACTTCAAAGAAGTTTGTCGTTCCTTCATGAGTCCTCACACATGTTTTTGCACCATCATACATGTCTCTTATAAGGTTAATATATGTCAATGGGATACCTCTTTTTTCTAAAGTTCTCTAAAGAACCTCCCTCGGTACCCTATCATAAGCTTTTTCTAGATCAATAAATATCATGTGAAGGTCTTTCTTTTTTGCTCTAAAATGTTCCATAAGATGTCTCAAAAGGTGAATCGCTTCAATAGTAGATCTACCTGGCATAAATCCAAATTGGTTCTCTGTTGTACTTGATACATGTCTTAACCTACGTTCGATAATTCTTTCCCATAATTTCATAGTATGACTCATTAACTTGATACCTCGATAATTCGCAAAATTTTGAATGTCTCCCTTGTTCTTATATACGGGTATAAGTGTACTTGCTCTCTCCATTCCTCGGGCATCTTTTGGTTTTTCGTGCACCTCTCTTGTTATATATGTTGTTTTATTTTAATATAAGATAAAAATAATGCATAATGGACGAATAGAAGATTATAATGTTACCGCACTATCCAAACGACCTAATGTAATATATAGGGGATGACCATGAAAACGACAAAGAGAGAAAGAGAAAGAGGCGTAGACTCAAGTAGATATTGATGAGAGACTTCATACATGGCAGGACATGATGTTGAAGTTGGGCCTTTGGATTATCATGAAGATATACACAACAATCACACAAGGAGTGATGATGATGCAAATATTGATGAAAATGAACCTTACAATGTTCTTGAATTGCTTCCTAGCTTTGTTGGTTACAATGCTTATAAAATATGATAGAATTAGGTACTTGATAGTAAAACTAAACATTAGTTGAAATATTTTGTTTCTAATACTGTTTTTGATGATTTCAATTTTGTTTTATTGTGTATATGTATAGTTTGCTTAAAGTAGTGACAACACACATGCATTGCAATTGCAATGTTTCAAGTAAATCAAAGTTTCCTTTTGATTCCAGGTGGAACCTGTAGTTGGTATTATATTGTGAAGTCTGTAGTTGCAAAGAGAGTTGCTTTATGAGGTAATAGATTATATCTTAGTAAGTATATTTATTGAATCTTGGCAACAATACACTAATAACTTTAGATATCATGGGGTGAGATGATTATTATTTTTTATGATGTGCATGAGATTCTTGATCTTCCTAGACATGGAGAGCTTATCTCCTTGATGATGGAGTGAAGTAAGAAATATATTTTATTTAATTGTCTCAAATTACCTACTTATCAAGTGATGCAAGAGATTAAGTACCCATCCATTAAGTTTAGTCTAATTTGAGACTAGAAATGTCGCAAGAAACTGTTACTAGAAAGATTACTATATTATTGTTATTGCATCAAATTGGGTATATCATATATCATGATAAGTCTAAAGACAAAATGTTAGTTACTATCGTATAATTATTAACTCATGATATTTGGAGGCTTAGATACACCTAGAGTATAGTGACAAACATATCTATACAGACAATTAGGTAAAGCTTCATGTAGTGAGACACAACTCAATGGTTATACTATTTTGCTTTAAGTCACTTTTTGTCACTATTTATAAGTTAATATAGTTTGTTTCTCTAATAAGTAACATATTGAAGAAATGATTCATTTGTTTCTTTTGTAAGTATAAATCTATGAGTATTTTCCAGTGTTTAGAATAAGCATGCGATCTCAATAGGCTGATGGACAAGTACGAGCAAAAAATAGATGTAAAATATCAATAATAGGTGTTCTCCTATGAATGACTTACTTCTTACTGTCATTGGTTAGATTTGATAGTTGAAAATGATGTACTTTTTCATGAAAAAGATATATTATAAGACCAACTACTTATTTGACAAAGTGCTTATATAATTGTCATTTCTATTATATATGTATTCCATGGTTTGTACAATATAGATTGAGTGCCAGACATATGCTCACAATATAGATTGAGTGCCAGACATATGCTCTCATGGTAACATGGTTGTATTCGGTGTTTAGACATTGTTGAATTGTATATGCTTGATCACATAGTTCAACAACTCAACCACCGATAGATGATCTTTTATGTGCCAATTAAACTAATATTTGTATATAGACATAAGAAGCCACATACTTATAAAGTATACTATGACCCACGAGACACTATGTGGGAGAGACAAATGTTAGATTGATTTTGGTCACAACACTTTGGTATTCGAGCTGTGTATCCACATTAGTACGAGAACTCCTACATGGATTAATATGTTGTATAAACACATTAGTTTTTTATTAGAGAATCAATCCATCAGTACAACAAGGTTCATCATCCTATAGATAGGTACAAAGAAGTATTGATCTTAATGTAGGTATCCTTAGTAATCATTGATACTTGATTCATATAAAAATTATGTTTGAATGAGTTATGTAACCTTATTATTCTCAATTATTGTTTGCAATATCTAGTGGACATATGTGATATAGTGCTATATGTGGTGCAACACTTAGAATATGTGCACGTTCCTTGCTATTGCATCCTACTACCATTGAGATACCTAACAAGTATTGCTAATGAATTCATAGCTTAATGATGTTTGATGAGAAGATAACATGTGGTGCTACATTTTGAGCTTCTTATCTTTTGAGTCCATGTTATATGTAAATACTTGTAATTAGTTTTGAGATCTATATATTTAAAGTGATTAAGGATATGACAAAAATCAAATCATTGAGTACATTTAGTTGATGAGCATATGGTAATACATGTGATTGACCAAACATACAATCACAAGGTGATGGATCAAAACCGATCATTTCTCTATGATTTGCTTCTTTTCTTATTAAATCAAGTGCATGATGTAATACTCTTTTTTCTAAATACCAAATCAACTAAAAAACCTCATAGAGATAATGTATGCTAATAGTTCTAGACTCTTCAAAAAACTTCTTGATTTCTATAATATGTAACTCGATCAACAAATGAATTTGAGTTTAGTGTATATCAAATCTATTGGTGGAGGTACTGATAAAGCCTTTTGACCTCGTGTGTGTACTTTTAACCCTACATATTTAATTTTAATATGTTAATATACTCACACTGATGTGTAAGTATAATGAATGTATACATAAACTTTAATAATATCTAAATATACCAACAATAATGAACATACTTCTTAGTAGTATATGTTCTATAATGATGTTATTAATCATTTCATGTAGGCACTATCTTCAACCTATAAAGATTCCAATAGTTTCTTAATATACATAAGTATACTAGAAAATTTATTCCACTTTGAATCCATGATAGTTAATTTCTTGTAATACATATCATCTTTGGTTGATGTAAATAACATTTTGCTAACTTATCTCGAATGCAGTGGCAATTTCTTTCTTTTTTGTCAATTAAATAATATATCCTTTAACATTTTTTGCAATGTAACGTATGCGTAACATATATGTTTCTTCGTGAAAAATACTCAATTGCATTCATCAATTTCAACTCATGATCAATACATATTACAATTGAGAGTTTGTTTGGAGGAAATAACTCCATAATACGTCTTAATGCCTATACATAATTATCTTCTTTTTGCATGTTCATAAAGCAAATATTATACAGAAATTCTTATTAGTTGACGTGAATCTAACAACTTCCAAAAAGTGTTTTGTAAGTACAATCAAACTCCATAACTTTTAAAAGTGCAAGTAGCAACTAAAATGAGGATGGATGAGTAAAAACAATATCGCTAACATAATCACTCGTAGGTAGCTTACAATGCCATCCATAATATCGGAGAATGACAGTTTAATATAATAGTTGTTGCAAAACTGATGGACTACTCATCTCTTGTTTTTATAATTTAAGCATGGATTTCTCACACGTTAGGGAGTAAAGACAGATCACCTTTGTCCTATAAGTACACGATAATCCTTACCAATTCCTGAGGATAAATGACAATATATCAATATGGATTGCACAATTCAACTTCTAAGATTTTAAGAACAATCTGATTTGCATGATCATTAATAAAATCACTAAAAATTACATGCTTTGTACCTTATTGAAGTGGAACCCATATCTCTAAGTTGGGAGAATTATATTTTGATATTATGGTAAGGAACTTCGGCATGCTAAAGTCAATCATTTTGGATAGTGACCCACTTTTCACTATTGAATTCTAGAAGAGTCCATAAAGGTCATTAGGGATAAAGCTAGTTCAGTGTGGTTTTTCATCTACAAAGAGATTGTCAAGAAGAGCATATAATTCAAACCATAGAAGATATGTTACAAGTGCATGTGCTAGATTATATGATCATTGGGATGATCATCTAGCCCTATTTGAATTTGCTTGTAACAACAAGGATGAGGCCATCATCCATGTGTTAACATTTAAAATGTTATGTGTAGCAAAATGTAAGACTCCAATATGCTGGCGTGAAACCAACAACCTAGCATTGATCATACCTGACATGATTCAATGGTTGGAGAAATGATGACGAAGGGTAGGGAGCATATTAAGATAGCTAAAGATCCATAAGAGTAATAAAAATAGAGGATGCAAAGAGGTGGAATTTGAAGTTGACGATAAGATTTTTGTAAAAGTGTCATCAACCCAAGGGGTTATGCACTTTCATTAGAAAGGGAAATTGAGCTCCTCAATATGTGAGACCTACCAAATTATTGAAATGATAGGGAATGTCTCCTATCAGTTGGATCTACCTGTTGCATTGTTTGATGTGCATAATGTGTTTCTAACTTCAATACCAGAGAAGTATATTCCCAACCCTCTTGGGTGAGCCCAGGATAGAGTGTCTCAAGCCTCCTTGTTCTTAACTTGATTCAACTATAAGGCATCATGTAAATTTGTGGATCATCCATAATATTTTAGTCAATCAAGGTGGGTCGAGCTAGGCCTTGGTTCTTTGATCAAATGAAGGGCTAACTAATTATTCAAATGTCATAAGCAAGGACCAAGGCCAAGTGTCTTAGGTAGGTTGACTAGGCTCAAGTGGAGTCAAGTCAAATTAGGGGAAATAGGCTGAGCTTAGCTTAGGCTAATGTGGGTTGAATAAACTTTATTTGGATCAAGGTTGAGTGAGGCGAACCTAGCTTGGTGAAACTCAGAAGCGGTCAAGTCAAAATCGAGCCAACCTAATTAAACTTCATAATATATATATATATATATTTTATTTAATTTCATAAGTATAAATATGAAGTAAATAATTAATTTACTTATGTAAATAAAAGTCAATACTGATTTCCTAATACATAAAAGTATTTAGGCACAAAAATGGGAACAAAAAACAAATGGACTTTTCTCATAACCTTTTCCTATAATTTTCGGCAATCCATATGTAACATTTTGAAATCTCATTTATGCATGCTAAGCCTATATTTAATGCATTATAATGCATATATGTATATATATGTTAGGAAATTCACACGTATATGTGTGAAAGTCAGCCTATATTGTGTACCCACTGTATATAATTTTTGTTTTAATAAGAATGTTATGGATACATATAATATAAACCAGTTTTGGCTTGACTCAGTAGTGTTTTAAGACGAAGCGGGTGAAACTGGACTAGGGCTTCTCAAAGGGGCGGGACATGGCTCAAATGTGCCTCAAAGAGGCTGGACCCAAACCTTGGTTGATCCATTGGACGATTTTTGATGGACCCACATTGATATTACATAGCTACTCCCAATTCTTCAAGTTGGAGCATGTCTCTTCTCCTTGAAATATCCATATCCAATATTAATTAAATTTTTTGATGAAATAGATTTTGATATGTTTGATGAACACTTGCTTTTCATTGGCCTTCTTTTAAAATGGACCTAAATCTGGATTTTGAGCCTATATTTAATTAAACTACAGTAGGGATCTAAAAATTACAAGCTTTTTCCTTCTCCAACATCATCTCAACTTGGTTATCGTCTGAGCTAAATTTTGTATAAATCAAGACTCAATGTATCACTCTATGTACCTCAAAATTAGCATTTCGAAAACTAGTTTTCAAAGTCAAAAAACATATTTTCCTAAATAACTTTTGGGTGTTCACATCACAACAATTTTCTTTTAGTTCAAAGATTATCTTCTTTTCTGTATGAAAATTTGACAAAGTACTTGGGGTTTCCTCATTTTACATGTTAGGACTTTAATTTCTTCATCCATTAAGCAATCAAGGTCATCATGGATAATGTTGCTAAGTTTTGCATACATAGAATTGGCGCTCACATAGAATTATTGATGTGGCACCTGAGCCTAATTATTCGCCATAGCACGTCATGTCAACTTATATTAGATATTGAATTGTCATGTTTTTAACACTTGCCACATTACCTTAATTAAATATTTATTATTAAATATTTTATTAATATAATATTTATTAATATTATACTAATATAATAATATTTACAATGTGGAAATAAATGTGGTTTTGGATTTAAATAGTGGAATCTTCATTGAGCCACATTGTAGCAATCGCCACTTAAGTTCTAGTGAACCGTTATCTCGTACAGATCTACACACCTTATAGCAACTTGGGATGTTAGATAGGCATATTAGGTAGTGCTAACTTGTAGGATGAAATATCATTTGGCATGGGGCCGATTTTCATATTGTTCGACTTGGATATACATCTCTCTCAAGAAGCTAAGAACTTCATATGGGTGTTTCAAGTGATGCAAACTTGTCGACCACTTTGTTAGTCATATTGTCCCACACTTAGTTTGAATTTGACAATACTTGTCTTTTCATGCAATCGGCCTAGATGGGGATTAATGTGGTAAACTAGAGGGAGTGATAAATATTTTGGAAAGAAACTATTTGACACTTGTTGAATATATGATATTTAGTTGATATATATGGATTTTGATTGTGACATGTTCCATGGCTATGAGAGATTTAATTTGTGAATGTAATATATGAAAGTATGACTCCACTAATGTTATTATTGTTCTTGGTAGACTCTTATGTCTTTTCATAGTACTTGTAGGTATGCACAACACGATTAGGCATGGTAGTTGACTCTTTAGCTGGTTTTGTCGGACCTAGCTTAGTCGAATTGAGCATGAGTTGCTCGTGAGAGTTAAAGACGAGCTTCTCTGATATAACTTTTTATAATTTAATTCGAAGATTATCTTTTCTAAGAAAATTTCACAAAGTACATGAGGATTCGTGATTTTACATAATAGGCTAAAGGTTTTTCTTCCATTAATCAATTAGGGACATGATGGCTAACGTTGCTAAGTTTTACACACTTGACATGGCACCTAAGCCTAGTCAACTATCGTATCACTTGCCATATCAACTTCTATTGAATATTTATCATTCAATAATTCTTATTAATATAATATTTACTAATATTATACTAATTAATGATCAATACTCAATTTAAACATTAGTTCATATTAAATAATACATTTAACATTGTTATTCATTATATAATAAATAATAATAGATGGGATCCAACTTGAGTATCAAGCAACCAAACCCAAGTATTATCTCATAATGGATGGGATCCAACTTGATCGTTAGGATAATCTTAGCATTCAACTCCACAAAAGGAAGATGATGTTTCACCATTGAACAGAAGAATCTATACTCAATGAGGTTGATTTTCAGGAAAAGAATAGTCTTTTCTTTCAAGTAGGTCCAACTGATAATAAGCCGCGTGTCAGCTAGACCAGAAAAACAATCACAATCATGAGTATCTTTCCTGTGCATATCTATGAAATCACACAAGAAACAAATAGCAGTTGTGCTCGAGATGACTTGTTTTTGAGGTACACGTGAGGTGACACAAAATGACTAAAAATACAAAATCGACACAGTAGGTAGTAACTGGAGATTACGTTGATCAGCAACAGCGAAGAGAAACACCAAGCAAAGGAATAGGAGATGAAACGAAGCAAGCTGGGAGCCATGGATGAGTTGGTGATAATTAGCTAAGGAGATATAACCCTCTTAATCGGATAGTGCTCGCCAATAGTATATATATATATAGGCACGTGGACGACTAAAAAATAACGCAAATAGCCATAACAAAATATGATTTAATAAGTTAAGGAGCTAAATTTGTTCCTTTTAAAAGAAAGAAAAACGCAGAAAACGGGTAGGTCATAAAATGGCAAGATATGAACACTCTTGCAACAATCTAAGGTATGTAAAGTGGCAGTTGTGTCGAAAGTATTCAAATTATAGGAGCGGCTAGGGTTGGAAAGATCTGACTGGACATGACAACCCAATATAAACATGACCCAGAAGTGCAGGTTCGTGACCACCTATAGTAACATGGAAAGAATTAGGTTATATTTGAGTTGAACAGTGACATCACCACCCAAGTGACACAGTCCAAACTTGTCAAGAAATATGAAACTTTTCTGAGTGTAACAATTTACAAAAGCTCATAAAGATATAGACATGATTGGTTCTGAACCGGTCCCAAGGTTCGAGCTGGAAGCGAACCGACCACCAGATTGTATGAAAGTGTTATCTGAGGTTCTGGTTCCTGAATCGTAACCAAAACCAGGGGTTCTAGTTTCTGAATCATAACTGGAACTAGAGACCCCCGGTTCTGTTATGGTTCATGGGTTCTGGAAAGTTCCTACCTCACAGTGATGACTTGCTTGAACTTAATCGAAGTAAATAACTATCAAATTAAGGACAGATACACCAAGAGCAGACACAAGAAGATGTCCTCTCCTCAATGGGATAGCAGACAGCCTTGCAGAATAGAGGGAATGCAATGCCACATGTAATTATGCCTAGAGATGGGCGTGAATGAGACAGATACAGGAAGTTTCAAGCTTAAAGTGCCATGGGTACGAAGAAAACTTGAAATTCGGAAAACTAAGCAACTGATTCCGCAGTTCAAACGACAATGGTAAAACTAAAAGGGAAGGAGCTTTGAAGTCTAAAATAGTACTGTACATATACAGAAGCGTACGTGCCGCCGAGTCAGTCGCGAGCTTCTTTCCTTTTCAATTGAACTCGGGAGCCAGCATGCTCTTACTTGCACTAGAAACAGCGTCTTCCCTTGATTAGATTCTAGAATTTTTCCCTTTGCTCATGTGCGGTATCTTTGTACAGGAGGCCCTCACCATCAATCTCAGCCACACTTTTTACTCGCACACACACACACACACATACATACATACATATATATATATATATATATATATATATATATATATATATATATATATATATATATATATATATATATATATATATATATATATATATATATATATAAAAGAGGGAGAGAATACGTGTGATCGAAGTGGTAGTGACCAAGACACTTATCTTTGGTCGCATGTGGATTAAATGGTCACGTGATTCTATGCATATCTCGTCAACGTCAGCACAAGATCGAATACACATGAATTAAATGCAATACGGGATGAGTGTATTGATCATGACCGTTCATACAATGGCACGGTTATCTGGGGATGATCAAGCAATGTCCAGAATCAGAGCCTGTCGAGCAATTCCAACTCTCTATATACACTCGTGACGACGCGAGGGAAATAACAATTTCTTTAATACTTTTTCAAAGCTTAAAGTTTTTTAACTCATACCATCCAAAAAAATAAAAATAGGTGGACAAGTGAGAAGCGAGCATGATTTATATATACACGCGCGCACACACACACACGTACACACACTATCAAGATGCTGCTTCCAAGGCATGGATTTGAGAAGACCAGATCTGCATATCTAATATTGGGACCAGCTACCAGTACGTACAGCAAGTTACGAATTAATATTGCAGGCATTGTATTTTCTTATCATTATTATTATTTTGAGTGGTAATCAATTGGATAAGTCTTTTTTTCTTAATGCGATTTGCATGCACAGTGTTTTCCCATAAGCTCGGGCACCCATTTCCAAACAATTCCAACAGCTCTCTCTAAATAAATAAACAAATAAATCATGCTTGCTTTTAGATATTTAAAAAGTGAGACTTTGCCTAGTTTAACCTCATTTTCTAAAACCTAGAAATCCTTTCTTATCATGCTTAACACTTTTTCAAGAATAAAATGATTTAAGTTTGAAAACGTCTAAAATTGAAGGGAATGGATGTTTAATTGGATAAGATGGGTTTGGATTTGGACAAAGCCATGATAGTGAAAACCAAAATATGAACCAATTATTAAATGAATTTATTCTCTTCTTTTGTGGTATGGATAAGAGAAAACTAATTTCATCACATGGAAACTAAAATGCATTACTGATGTGTGTAAATATGTCGCTACAATTTTCTTAAGAAAAAAGGAGATACACGGAGATGGGATGAAGCTTTTAACGAGTAGCCAAGTCGGTGAGATTTCACATTGCAAATCTGCCTTATTATTTAATGCCTAATAACTGCCAAATGACAAGAATTCGTGACCAAAGATTTGCCCTTTCTTGGGCTCAGAATGTGGATGGTGCTTGTGGTCAGGCACAAGCAGCGTTGCATTGGTCTTGTGCATCGAAGCACAGGTGCCCGGTACCTTGTCGACAGCACCATTGTTCATAGTGCCAGAAGCATGAGTCACCTGCATCAGTTTAGTTCAAAACCAGGTTAAACCTCAGAGTGTCAATCAACCAAGCCCAAGCATCATCTCATAATAGATGGGATACGCCTTGGTCATAAGTATCATCTTATCATTCAACTCCACAAAAGGAAAATCATGTTTCACCATTGAACAGAACAATCTATACTCAATCTAATTTCGTTTTTGCTGGAGATAGTTGTGTTCGAGTTCTTGTTTTCGGGCATACGTGAGGCGGCACAAAATGACAAAAAATGCTCGGCAATGGTGATGGCAATAATATATAGGCACATGGACGACTAAAAGAAGAAGCAAATAGCCATAATAAGGTATGGTTTAATAAGGTAAGCAGCTAAATTTGTTCCTTTTAAAGAAAGAAAATGCTGAAAATAGGTAGATCTGTTGTTTTGAAATTGGTACTTTTGAAAAATTGCATTTATGAGAAGCTTTGTTTAAAGAATTCAAAAGCCCCAATGAAAACTTTTAAAAAACACTTTGAGATTCTTTTCCACTGTTTATTTTCTATGGAAAAGTTTTCAAAATAATCTTGCAGATTTGACTTTGAAAGAAAAATTCCCTCATGCTTTTATGAAAGTTGAGTATCTTTCACATAACAAAAAATATCTGAATTTGTCTTGCACTCCATCTCATGACAAGACATTCTTTGGCATCAGTAGGCCCTAATTCAATCCCATGAAATTTCCCATCCAAAAAACATGCTTTCACACTAAGTTTCATAAAAAAGTTTTAAGTTCCCAAGTAAAATTTTCTACTAAAATCTCCGAAGTAAACAAAATTTTGGTATTTACTTCTTTGTCTTTAACCAAGTTGTCTATTATTGATGTTGAAAAGGCAATTTTTTTTTAAGAAAATATGTTTGAAAAAGTCATTTTTAAGGGTCATTTTCAAGTTAAAACGGGTGAGATCTTGAGTCTTTGTTTTTGCAAGAATAGCTCACACAAGAATAAAATGGAGGTGCTTTCAAGAGAAGGAAGTCCGTAAATTGAAGCCCTATTGCAAGTAGAAATCAATACAACTATCGGATCTAGATCTCGATCCATATTCAAATTTAGATCCGTATTTGTTTGAGAGAAGGTATATGGATGAGGAATTCAAGGAGTATATCGAGATCCATTTAATCAATTTATTTAAGTGGATACAGATATTTGGAAAATAAAGATCAACTTATATTTTTATCCCTATGTTTTTCCAAAAAGATTTCACATCCCTATTTATTTGGAAAAGCTAAAAGGGTATGGGACATTATATTTATGTACAAAAATTAATTTAAGGGTATTTACAAATTTAATGTATGACTCAAACCTTGACAACTAATCCTAAATCTCATTGAACCAAGCCATGTTGAAGCCATTCATCAAGCCACCAAACCAGGTCCAGCCATGCATGGGAGCCACCAAGCCATGTGTGAGCCTTCAAGCCATCAAGCTACATCCAGCCTAATGCAAGCCATCAAGCCACATTAGATCAAATGCTGCTTTATTTTCAAAAGTAGCTGAAGTTAAAGCTTTATTTTCCTACCTTGTAGTTTCATTAGATTTGTTTAAATCTTCTCTTTATTCCTTTGGGCTGTAACTCTACCAATAAATAGGTCTCCCGCCATCTCTCAAATAGAAAACATCTCTTAAGCTAGTCAAGTCTCCAAGGGAATCAATAAAAAAAGAAGGGGCTATCCACTTCTTCTCTTCTTCCTGTGGTGTGCCGATTGAGAGAGATCCTCCAAAGAGAGGCTCGGCTGCTTTCAAGGTATTCCAAGAGCTTTTTTAACACCTTAGCCCTTCTTTATCATCATAAGCATTCCATCACCTCCCTTATCTTGCTTATTATATTTTTTTCGTTTTATTCCATTAGTATTTAACATAGTTTCTGGTTCCATCGTCGTTCTTATTTTGGATTTTAGTTTCATTAGGTATCCATCATTTAGTCCCCTTAGATTGCCATAGAACCATTACAAACCCCTTCACATATCTTGATTTTTTGGTTTTAGTCCCATAACCCCATCATAGTCCCTAAACCTCTTTTATTTCTCATCTAAAAGCATCTATTGGTCCTTCCTAGTTCTTTTAAAATTAAGAATCAAAGTTCTTTTAGTTATACTCCAGCTACATCAGTTATTTACTTTCCTTTGATTTTGTGGTTTCATTAGACCTAAAAACCCCTAACCCTTTTACACCCCTTGCATCTGTCAAAGCCCTTAGTGTTCTTTTTGCATAAAAACACTTTAATTTCTTGCATTGACTTTGGTTTCTTTCTTGACAATACTTAACACCCTAATTCTATTGGTCCTTATTGCATCATCGATACCTTAAACACAATACAAAAAGAGAGTGAATAAGAGGTGAATCTTTTTTAACTTAGTTTTTGTTTGCTTCATAATAATAAGTAGAATGATGCAAGTTTTTCGCAAAATTTGCATACAATTAGGTAAGGCTTTTGGGTACTAGTTTTGGATACCTTAAACACAATACAATAAGTAGAATGCCCGGTATCATTGCAAAATTTGTTTCATAATAATAGTATATGTCATGTTTGAGATCCAATTTGGTCTTCAGTCCTCCCTTTCCTTTCTCCCTCGGCTCCCCTTGGCTGGGCTTCGGAGGTCACGTGGGACTCGTAGACACCATTTCTGCCGCTAATGGCCACCTTGCCCCCTAGAAGATGTCTCCGCTTCCGCTTCTTCCTTCATCTGGATGGCGGCTTCAGGCTTTTGGGACCCATTTTGTGTATGGAACAGGCTTTGGGTTGGGCCCAGAACTAAACACGGATCTTGTTTAGGTAAATTATGGTTCATGACACCTATTTAGACTCATGTTCGAATTTTGAATTGTTTTAGGGTTTTCTAGTATTCAATTTGGATCAAGTTTATCGCATTAGACTCATAATGAAATAAGCTTTAATATTAATATTATTTTAGAATTGTTTAGAGACTAAATTGGAAGATTTGGAGCTAATAAGAGTGACCCAAAAGTTTGGGGATTGGATCTTGGTACTCCTTCATATAGGGGTGATGCATTTATTAATAAAGTCATACGAGAAGTGATTTTTTATGACTTGAATGAGTTAAATGTGCACAATTGACAATTGTTTTTTGATACTTCTTGAATGATAATGAAATTATTCTTTGTTTTGTATTTTAAATAATCATGTTTGTAACGATTGATAATGAACATGATTTGATATATATGTGTTTAATGAAAATGTGTGAATTAATATTACATGCCTTATAAAATTTGGATATGGATATAGGGACAAGATAAGATGAAATAGATTTTAAAACATAATATAAGATGGATCAATGAGTCATACTAGTGTGGTTTGTGTTTGGGGTCTCTCGAGACATACATACCCTCAGGCATTCTGGCTCGGGTGGATTATAGAGTATATTCTCGAGTAACCTAATGTGAAAGTCTGCATGGTTTGACCATTGTGGCTAGGATGACCAAGATCATATAAGAGATGGTGAGACAGCTCTTGCGATTTAGTTTACATATACTATAGGCTATAAATATATAATTGATATTGTGTATGGGAGTATGAATGCATGAGTGTGTGAGTATATTTGAAAACATGAATTAATATACATGCTTGTGAAGCACATATGATTTTAGTATGACTTCTATTAAGAGATGTATAACTTTTCTTAGTGGACAATGGGTTGGGGTTTATTCTATTATTTTATAGTTTATCTACAAGCTAGTACTTTCATGATACATGATGTCGAGTAGCAAATTTATTGGAATTACACTTCTATATGGTACAACCTAATTGAGAGCTACCATATTTTTTTATTGTTAATAAATAATTTTTGGAGATATCATTGATGGGCTGGCCATCTAGAACATTAATGATAGCTTCACATAATACCTATGTCATGTTTGAAACGAACGCTAAGTCAAGTAAGGATTTTGGGTACTGTTTTGAGTAGGGAACAAGTTGGGTCCAAACAAGTTTTGGTTGGGCACAAAACTGAACATGGAACCCATTTATATAGATTTTGGTTCAATGTAGATTCCTTGTTGATACAGGGACACATAATACCTATTGCAGTATATACTTTGGGTTAAAAATTTATGTAGGTAACAATTTGGATCAATGACAACCTATGTGGATTCAAGTTAGGTTTTTGGGTTGTTTTAGGATCTTCTAATGTTCGATTTAGATCCAAATTGTTGTGTGAGACTCATAATTAAATAAACTTTAGTAGTGTTATCCGTATCGCACCGTATCGTACGATACTGTGTGATACGTATCGTATCGTGGGCCACCACTATACGATATAGGTAAGTGTATCGCAAATGATAGAATATCGCACCGTATCGTGCAATATGGGCCGTATCGCACGATACGGTGCGTATTGCCTGTATCATACGATACGGGCGATACGCCCTGTGACCCTTATAAAGGGTCTCCGACCGACCAAAACCCACGATTTTTCAAGGGTTTCCTCTCTCTTTTTGGGTTCCTCAAGCTCCCTAAGAGTCATTTTTTGCCTCCTTGGTGTTCAAAGCTCCAAAATCGTGCCCTACGGTGTTTGTGGAAGCCTCCAAACTCGGATTTAGGTATATTTTTAATGTTTTTTTTCATTTTTTTCCTTTATATTTGTTATTTTTTGTGTTGTTTTATTTATTTTTTTTGAATGACAAAATATGAAGTTATTAAGTGTGTGTATACAATTTTTATTGCATTCATGAATTGGGAGACACTCCATTTGAGTGTTATTTGAAGATTGGAGGATTTACGAAGTGCTTTTATTTTTAGGTTTTTGTTTGAATTAAAGTACTCCATTGAGATGGTAGGAAGAAGTGGTAGAGACTCCCATTATCGGTCTGATGATCTGGCATGGCAGTGGGGTATACCAGTTGAGGGTTTCAAGTTAAAGATTAGATGCTTATTTTGTGAAAAGGTGGTTAGTGATGGAATTTCAAAGTTGAAACACCACTTAGCAGGAACTAGGAAAGAAGTTGCTCCATGCACAGGCAGAGTTAGAATTTTGCCAGAAGGTATTAAATAGCAATGCCTGCAGATGATTAAGAGCATAAAGGAAATGAGACAATAAAAGGATGATTTACTAACTGTTTATCTTTCTTTGTGTCGTAGGTAATAAAAAAAAGTAAATAGAGAAGAAATTCAGTTCGATCCAATAAGTTTGGATAATTTTGATATATTAGAAGATTGAGTTATGGAAGACATTGAAGAAAATGCCCTCCTAACTGAAGAAGACGTTGCCTGGACTAATTTGGAAGGAGCATAACAACATCATGGAGATGAAGAATTTAATTTCGAAGAAGGTGTCGTTGATGATGATGATGAGGATATGCAACAAGGAGAAGATGAAGATTATTTAGTTGATGATCCTGGTTACAATTTATAAAATGTAATATTGTATGTAATGTAACTGTAAACTGTGTTTGTATTTCATTTTTTAGATTTAAAATATGTAAATTTGGATGCAATTGTTTAATGTTGAATGCTCAATCTATACTAAACTTATATTATATGATTTTTAAGAAATTACAAGATTTTTCCTGATTTTTTGTGTTTTTTTCTCTAATTTTTACTAATTTTTATTGTTTTTTAATTAAATTTTGTATTATTTTAATATTAAAGTATGATACGATATGATACGATATGCCCGTATCGTGGAGCCCAGCGATACACGATATGATACGCATCAGACAACACTGAACTTTAGTATTTTTATTGTTTTACAATTATTGAGAGATTACAATCAAAAGATTTAGAGGTGATAAGAGGGACTCAACACTTTGGGCATTGGATCTTATTACTCATTCATGCAAGGGGTTATGTAATTTTTAATAGAGCAATACTAGAAGTGATTTTTATGATTTAAATATGCATAATTGATAATTATTCTGTTGTTACTTCTTGAATGAATTTGAAATTATAGGTTATTTGTTCTGTATTTGAAATAATCATTTTTGAAACTTGAGTGATAATCATCATGATTTGATATGCATGTGTTTGATGAAAAGTGTGAATTGATATTATGTGCTATATGGATAGGAATACATAGATAAGATAAGATTGAATTGGTTTTATAGATAATACATGTATAGTTTCAATGGAAATTAGTTTTGGATAATATATAGGAATACATGATTATTTGGATAATACATGTATAGATAAGATAAGATAAGATAATACATGTATAGTTTCTATATTATCTATAAAACCAATAATAATATAGGTTGTGTACATGCCATGAGGTCCATGGAAAGAAATGAATTTACTCATGAAAAATTGAAGGTCATCATATCCAACCAATAGGTTGTAAAGATTCTGTAATACTTGTGTCAGATCCACCCTAAATCGAGGATGGATCTAAACATGACCCATATATGGGGTAGTTGTCACACCCTTGTCATGCTTCTTGTAGATGCACACCTATGTGTTTGTTGGGATTTGTTGCACATTAAAATAGTTGTCAACAAACTCGTTCAACACCTTTTGTGACTGGGTGTGTGTGCAATGCAATGGACAATGGAGAGCATTCTAGAAACAAGGAATCAATACTTAAAATCACCAGATTTTAGGCAGACTCATCTGTGGTAGTATCTGCAATAGAAAGCGATGAGAGCTGTGATTTTCATGCATGAATAGGCAGCCAATAGGGACCCGATTAGTTGTGTTGTGTTGTGTTGATATGACATTGAACTAGATAGAAGTTGAATGTGGATATAGGCATTATGAAACTTTGCTAATGTCTTTTGGTTTGACTAATGCACTTGTATCTTTCATAGACTTGATGAATCCAGTGTTCAATGATTATTTGGATAAATTTATGATTGTTTTTATTGATGATCCATTTATGTATTCAATGAGCAGAAAACAACATGTAAAACATGTGCACTTAGTATTAAGTCGATTAAGAGAACCAAATCTATGATGAGTTGTTCAGTCTTAGTTGAGGCAAGTGGTATTTCTATGCCATATTATCTTTGAAGAGGGCATCTCAATAGGCCCTATGAAAGATTCAGCTATGGTTAAGTGTAAGCATCTCCAGGATGTGACTAAGGTACAAAGTTTTTTGGATTGGTAGGGTACTATCTTTTAGTATTGCCAAACCTCTTACTAACTAACTCAAAATGGGGAAAGGTCCTTCTATAACAATAGCTTATGAAATAAGTTTCTTAGAATTGAAACAAAGTAACTTCAATAAGATGATGACGTCGAGGCATTATTTATATTGTGTTAGATTCAAAGCATATACTAACCATAAAAGTTTGAAGTATTTGTTCAAACAGGATAATTTAAACATGTGATAGACTCATTGGTTGGAATTTCTGTACAACTATGATTATGAGATAAGCCGTACCAAATTCTCTTAGTAGAAAAAGACCAAAGTATTTTCCCGGTCTACCATGATCATAGTGAGCATTGAAGTTGTAGATAAAAATTATAGATGTGCAATTATACAATAGGTAATTTAGAGGAATTAAAAAAGAAATTTGAAAATGAGGTAGATCAAAGTACGACATACACATGGATGGGCCTATACACTTTGAAGGTTGACTATGTGTCCTAAAATGATGACTCTTTGAGAATAATTCTTTGAAGCGGGTTATCAAAGTCATTCAATGTTCATCTAAGAAATTATAGTATTCACCTAAGATGTACAAAGACTAGAGTTGTCAATATTACTAGAAGAGTATAAGGAACAACATTATTCACTGTTCATCCAAGTATCTCACATATCACAGAGTAAAGCACATCACCAATGTCCTATAAGTATAATACAACCTTTACCGACTCCCAAGGTTAAATAACATAATATCAACGGGTATTGCATGATTGGACTTCTCAAAATTATAAGAATAATGTGATTTGTGTGATCATTGATGGATTCCCTAAAAGTTGCATGCCTTGTACCTTATCGAATTGGGAGAATTATATTTTGATAATATGTGTCTCTAATAATATTTTGAGGGAGTAGTGAGTGTTTTGGAAAGAAACGGTTTGACACTTGCTGAATATTTGATATCTAGTTGATATATATAGATTTTGATTGGGACATGTTCCGCAATTGATAGCTATAAGAGATTTAATTTGTGAATGTAATATATGAAAGTATCTCCCTACTAATGGTTGTATATCCCTAGAGATGGTTTTAACTTGTAGATTTGAGGGAGTTGCCTGATAGGCTCCTGTGGAGGTTTAGATTCACTCAACTAGTAAGGAGGGGTGGGAGAACCTTCTATAGTACTGTAGTGATGATGGACATGATGTGGGTCCTTTCGGAACTAAAATGCATCGCTGATGTGTGTACGCATTACATATTTTTTGATGCCATTGAGATTTCATTATATATTATTATTATTATATATATATATATATATATATATCCTTTATATGTTTCAAAATATGATATCCTTTTTTTTCGGCTTGTAATGTCAGTATGCACAGTCAATTACGACTAATGTGATCGTGATAAAGTTCTTCGACTTTCACATATGATATCCTTTTTCTTCTAAGTAGCTAAATGGATCTACCAATGACATTCACAGCTAGAACTTCTTATCCATATCATCAACAAAGTTTCAACTTTCATCTATATTGAAGGCTTACATAACGGAAAACCAACTAAGGTTCCAATGTAATGCCAAATTGCAAATGAGAATTCCTTTGAGAGCCACAATCAATGAAATGATAGATGAGGCAGATCACATATTTATTAGTTCTCTTCCTCACGCTTATAGATGCTATAGGCGGAACACCTTTACCTGATGTAGGCCTGAAAATGGCTGTTCAAGCCTGTGGTGCTGAGAGTGCAGCAAACTCCATGAGAGGGGAGTATGTCCATTCGTGTGCCATACGCATAGAATATGAACGAGAAGTTGCACGTAGAAAGAAAGTTATTATTGTTGTTGGTAGTCTCTTTATGTCATTTGAGAGTAATTGTAGGCATGTGCAACACTATTACGCATGATGGTTGACTCTTTTAGGAAGTTTGGTCGGAGGTAGCTGAACGAGAGCATGAGTTGCTCATGAGAGTTAAAGACAAACTTTTCTCATATAACCTTTTATAACTTATTCTTTTTTCAAATTTCTAGGTCGCTACAATTTTCTCTTAATTCAAGCATGATCTATTTTTTAAGAAAATTTCACAAAAACACTTGTGGTTCCTGATTTTACATAATAGGACCTAAAGTTTTTTCATCCATTCATTAGTTAGGAACATCATGGCTAATGTCGCTAAGTTTTGCACTCTCAACATGGCACCTATCAGCTTATATTGAATACTTATTATTCAATATTTTGTATTTATATAATATTTATGAATATTATACCAAATAATGATTAATATTTTATTTATATATTAATTAATATCAAATAATAAATTTAACATTGTTATTCATTATATATTAAATTTAATGTTTTGTAAAATTTATGACGATTTGATAAATTTATTCAAATTATTTAACAATAAACTAATATTATTATTTGTATTATTTAATAATATAGTATAATAATATTATAATTACATCGACCATGAATCTCCAATAACATCCGGCCCATCATCACATCCCTAGGATTGTCTTGCAATTTCTCGTAAAAAGCAAACAATAAGCAGAAAGGAGATACATGAAGATGGCATGAAGCTCTTAACAAGTTTTTTTGATAGCCAAGTAGGCAAGCTTCTACATTGCAAACCTACCTTATTATCTAATGCCTAATAACTAGCAAATGACAAGAAATTGCGATCAAACATTTATCTTTCTTGGTCTCACAATGTGGATGGTGCTTGTGGTCAGGCACAAGCAGCGTTGCATTGGCCTTGTGCGTCGAAGCATTGGTGGATTTTGGAGCAGCACCACCGGCCAGACTGCTGGAAGCATGAGTCACCTGCATCAATTTAGTTCAAAACCAGGTCAAACCTCTGAGCGTCAAGCAACCAAACCCGAAGAATTATCTCATAATAGATGGGATCCGCCTCAGTCATTAGGATAATCTCAGATTTGCACTCCACAAAAGGAGGATCATTTTTCAGCATCGAACAGAAGAATCTATACTCAATCTGCTTTCGTTGTTGCTGGAGATAGTTCAAGAAAAATGTTCATTTTCAGGAAAAGATTTAGCCTTTTCTTCAGGTAGGTCTAACTGATAATAAGTCGCGGGTCAGCTACACCAGAAAAACCATCACAAGCATGCCTTTATCTTTTCTGTGCAGCATATCCATGAAATCACACAAGAAAGAAATAGCAGTTGTGCTCGAGTTGACTTGTTTTTGAGGTACACGGAGGCGACACCAAAAATACAAAATCCACACACTAAGTAGTAACTGGAGATTACCTTGAACAGCAACAGCAAAGAGAAACACCAAGCAAAGGAATAGGAGAACGAAACGAAGCAAGCTGGGAGCCATGGATGAGTTGCTGGTAATTAGCTAAGGAGATATAAACCCTCCTAATTGTTTAGTGCTCGGCAATGTGATGACAATAATATATATATATATATATATATATATATAGACACATGGACGACTAAAGGAAGCAAATTAATAGCCATAGGAATATATGATTTAGTGAAGTAAGGAGCTAAATTTGTTCCTTTAAAAGAGAAAATGCAGAAAATAGGTAGATCATAAAATGGCAATATATGAACACTCTTGCAACAATCTAAGGTAAACTGTCGAAAGCATTCAAATTGCAGGAGCGGGTAGGGTTGGCAAGGTTTGACTGGACACGAAAACAAAATATAAACTTGTCCCAAAAGTCCATGTTTGTATCCACCTATTGTAACATGAAAAGAAATTAGTTTTTTTTTAGTTGAACAGTGACATGACCACAAAAGTGACATAGTACAAACGTGTCAAGAAACATGAAACTGTTCTTTGTGTAAAAACTTACGGAAGCTCACACAGATATGACCCAAGAAGTCCATATATACTTGTGTAACACAAAAATATTAGGCCACGTTTGGCTTGACATGTTTCTGAAACGAACAATCGTGACACGACGAACCATCAGCTGGACCTCAAAATTACTTCCCCTAGTTAGAAGTCATGAGTCCATACTTGAAATGCATTTGATTGCAAATTATAATCTATTAATATTTTCAATAGTAGATTTCAATTAGTATAAATCTAAGTTAATTCTCTATTGCACTTACTTACAACATTATTTTAATAGTGTATATGTGAAATTTTCACTCCAAGCCTATGTAGAGACTTAAAGCAATCCTTTTAATTCTACTTCGTGCGTGAGCGTGTAAGCTAGTTTGTAAAAACTAGCAAAAATGTGAATCTGACTTAGCGATTGTAGCTAAGCGGGCTCTTTTCGCTTTAGGCCTTCTTGAACCGATACTCAAGGATCAGCCTAAGTGCTTTAAGGATTCCAAATAAGCTGGTGATGTTTCAAATTCACCTGAAAACAATGTGTTGAAAATGATAAACTAGTGCACTTGGTTTTCAAGTTCAAAATTCACAAGTTCTAAAAAATAAAAAATTCTGTTTTCAGGACTTGTTTCCCGAATTATTTTGAGTACCTTAGAAACCTCCAAAATTCACCAAAAATTTACAGGACAAAGCCTGAAATGTGAAGAGTCTAGGACACCTTTTGCTTTTGAATTCGAGATTGGGATGATGCAGAATTAATTTAGTAAAATTTCTCTACTCAGACACCCGAAACTATTCTATCACAGAAATACAAAGACCCAAAGATGGGCCTATATCTCGGTGCTCAGAGTTCTAAATTTAGTGTACTTGGTCTTGTTGGAAAGATATAGATGTCAGATTTCTAATGAACTAAGAATCATAGATTTTGGACTCCTACAAGCAGAGTTATGGGATGAATACCCAGGCTCTATTGTAGGAAAATAGAGTTGACAGATAGTTTTCAAAAATTTCTCTGATCTTGCATAGTTTTAATTACATGGTTGTACGGCTCTAAAATTCTTAATTTTTTTTTTATGAGTGGATTTGTTTGTGTAGATATAGTGTGCAAAATTTTAAAGGGATTGGATAGAGATTCGGCAATGAAAAATCAAACAATCAATGTATACAATGATGTTGAAAATCAGATTTCAGGTTTTTAGAACATACGTGATGCAAAACTCACACGCATTAAAGTGCAACAACACAACATCCCAAATTAAATTGCTGAAGGGAAATGAATTGAAATATATCTAATAGCTTAAGCATAGAAGATATAAAGTTTTATAGCATATAGAGAGGTAGAATCAAGAACACAAACACATAGAGTGCATAAGCAAAGGAAAAGGAAATTTCAGCACATCTACTTCTATTACATCATGGGGGGAGACAAAGCTCCATTAACTTTTCAATTGAATAACAAAAAGAGATGGGGATTTAATCAAGTTAGAACCAACACTAACCCAGATTCCCAAGGAAATGGCCTCTAAAGATGGTACTCAACCCTCTTTTTTCCTTCTTTTCACTCAATTCTCTCACTCAAACCCAAGAGCCTTGATCCCAACACCCTATTCCCTTTCTAAGCCTCTCCCTAACAGCATATCCTCTCACTCAAGTAGCCCAAAGTGCAATAATTTCTCAAAGAACTCTAAAATGATGAACTCGCCCCCTCCTTGGCCTCCATTTATAGGCTAAGGGGGGCCTTTCTAGGCCCTTCCTTGGGGTGGGCAGCCTAAGATCTAATTTGATACAATTCTTCATGGTCTTCACGTGGAAGAGAGAGAGAGGGGTGGTCTCCTTTTGGTCATCTATGGACCAGCCCACATGGGGCTGGTTGTGGATATGATTGGGTGCACTTAGCCATGGCCGGCTAGGTGCTTGAGCCCTTACTTCCAATCAGTCAGTCCTTGCTTCTTCAAGTGGCTTACATTTGTTGATTCCTTCACTTGATCAAGGCTAGGTAGGAAGGTGATTTGATAAATTTTGGCCCAAGGATATAGCATGAACAATGATAGAAAAATCCAATATTGGTTGAATTAAAAACATTCGGTTCAAACAAGGCTTGATGTTTAATTCAAGTTACTCATGTCTAGCACTAGGTTTAATCGGGTGGGTTTTATGAGGCCGTCCATTTTTTATTTGATTTTGAGTGAGGATATTGTTTTGACTTGATCTCCACCCTTGATTTTTGGCTTACCCTTCAAAAATTGTCCCTGCCTTGAAGCGAGCCCCACTTGTCTACTTGCTTTACTCCAATCCTCTAGGCTTTATACTTTTAACTTTATTTTGAAACCTTATAAAATATTTATTTCAAAGACTTTAAAATTTTTATTTTAAAGCTAAAAGATTTAAAACAAGTCAGCTTTCGAATTTTGGAGTATTTTTAGAAAATTTTTATTTAGGGTGTTTAGAGATGCTCCTCTTTGGCATTAATCCCAATTTATTTGGATAATGGCAAAGAAGAAAACATCCTTTTTGATTTACTTCCCAAATTTTCTTAAAAATATAAATCATCCTTCGTTTTATAAAAATCATTTTCCTTAGATTGTAGAGGAGGGGATTTTAGCCAAAAGGGACTTGACACGTACTAGGTGCTTGTCCTGAACATGATCATGCATGGATGACTTTGGATGTATGCATGCATGGTGTGATGCAAATGAAGTGTGGAGTTTTAGAGACTCATTTAAGAGACGAGTGGGCTTGAGGAGAAGCCTATGAAGGCCGACTGCCCCAAGTAAGACAATCCCGTGTCGTTTGACATTTCGGGTTTTCAAAATTCATTTTCAAAAGGGAACTTCTTTTAGCTTCAATCAAAAGGACTTCCGATCTTTCATATTTCCCTTCATTTGGGTTTCAATACCCACTACTTAGCATAGGTTTTTGCAAAATTGAGGGTTCCAGTTGAAACACCATTCACGGCCATACAAGAATTTTCATGCACAGGCAGAGTTAGAATTTTGCCAAAGGACTTCCGATCTTTCATGTTTCAGTTGAAACCCTCAACTGGCAGAATTTCTTCTTTAAACAAGAATTTTTGAAATGTCACCAAATGATTTTGAAAACTCTACTTTTCATAAAGCATCGATTCCCTCATTCTAGGCCATACAATCAATCTTGATCATTCTTTCAAGAAGTTCAAAGGAGATCCATTTTAAAATCTTTTCGAAAGAAATTTAACATAGACCCTATACATAATATTTTTTTAAGTATTGGGCATTTATAAGGTCTACTAAATTTCTACCCTCAACATCAATCAACCAATATGCATTGTTGGTGGTTGTTTCCCTTACAACATAGGGACCATCCCACTTGGGTCACCACTTTCCAAGTGGATGTGGGCCATGATGGTGGATGATTTTCAATACAAGGTCTCCCACTTTGAAGTTGTGAACCTTCATATGCTTTTCATAATATCGGGCTATCCTTTGCCAGTATGCATGTGCATGATCCATGGCAAAGAGCCTCTTCTCATCTAATAGATCAAGCTCAACCATTCTAGTATGTTGTAAATTCTCTATGGGTTGGTCGAGTGCAAGTGATGTATGGAATGAATGCAATTTGGTATGAATGGAGAGTAGGACATTTGTACCATAGACCAACTCAAATGGTGTAGCATTTGTCGATGTTCAGATGGAAGTTCTATAAGCCCATAAGGCTTCATCAAGCTTCTCATGCCATGTCCTATCATTCTCTAAGGTTTTCTCAATGATGCTTATGAGAGTTTTGTTTGTGGCTTCGGCTTGGCCATTGCCTTGAGGGTTGTAGGGTGATGAGAAGTGTTGAGTTATGCCATAGGTATTACATAACTTTTCCATCTTCTCATTCTTGAAAGGGGTGCCGTTATCCGACATTAGGTCTCTTGAAACTCCAAATCGAGCCAATATATTTTTCTTAATGAATGCCACTACATGTTGTCCTTGGACATTAGCCAAGGAGGTAGCTTCAACCCATTTAGAAAAATATTCGGTGGCTACTAAGATGAACCTATATCAATTCGATGCAATTGGGGAGATGGATCCTATGATATCGAATGCCCACATGGTGAAGGGCCATGGGCTTATAATGGAATGCAAGGTAGATGATGGGATATGAATAGCATGTCCATGCACTTGACATTGATGACATTTCCTAATATGATCATGGCAATCTTGCTTAAGGGTGGACTAAAAATAGTGAGCCCTAAGTATCTTCATCGCCATCATATTTGCATTGACATGGCCTCCACATTCTCCATCGTGGAATTCATGCATTATGGTCCTAACCTCATCAAGGTCTACACATCTCAATAAGATGCTGGAAAAACTCTTTTTGTAAAAAATCCCTCCCAAAATCACATATCAGGTTGAAATTTTTTGAATTAAAGCTTTATCTTTGGAAGAAGCAAATTCGGGAAATCCTCCATTTTCTAAAAAGTTTTTAATGTCTTGAAACCAAGGTTTTTCCATAGAATTTTTGTCATTTTGGTAAATCTCCAAATCGTGGGTGGATGGAGTGGGTGACTACCAAATTTCTAAGGATCGAGTTCACATGGTGGGGTCGACTCTTAGAGATGAGCCTAGGGATGAGAGGGCATTTGCTATGGTGTTGTCCTCTCTACCTATGTGGGTGAGTGTGCATGATTTGAAGGAATTAACCAACTAAGTGGCCAATTCATGGTAGGGTATGAGTTTTTCATTTTTGACTTACAAAATTTTCAAAACTTGGTTTATAACAAGTATATAATCTCCAAAGACTTCAATACATAATGCTCCTAGATTTTTCAAAATTTTTAGGCCTTGTATGTGTGCTTCATATTTAGCCACATTATTTGAGCATGAAAAATCTAGTCGAATGGCAATTGGGTTTTCTCTCTTTTTAGGGGATATGAGAATGATCCCTACACCTGCCCCTTATTGATTTTTTGTCCCATAGAAATACATTCTTCATACTTGATCTTCCTTAAAACAATTTGCTAAAACATGGTTTTGAAATTCATTTGCAAATAGGCCTTCATCGGGCATTTCATCAAGTATGGGATACATATCTTCAAGAGGCAATTCGGCCACATGATTGGCTAGGGCTTATCCCTTAATAGAGTTTTGATGATGAAACTTTAAATCATACTCCATTAAGTGAAGCTGCCATTTACCTAACCTACCCGTTAGGATAGGTTTTCCAAACAAGTGTTTGATTGGGTCAAGTTTAGACACTATCCAAATTTCATGGTCTAAGAAATAACGTCTAAACTTTTGGCAAGCCCATACCAAGGCTAAGCATGTTTTCTTCATGACTTGATAATTTCTTTCATATGCCAATAGAGTTTTTGAAATATAGTAAATAGCATATTCCTTAAGACTATCATCCTCATATTGAGCAAGCAAAGCATCCAATTCATTCGCATGAATGGAAATGTAAAGCAATAAAGGTTTTCCTTGCTTTGGAGGTTTTAAAATCGGAGGATTTACCAAATAAGTTTTCAATCTTTCAAAAGCTTTTTGGCAATCAGAATCCCATTCAAATTTAACCCCTTCTCTCAAAAGCTTATTGAAAGGTTTGCATCTCGTTGCTAGATTGGAGATAAATCTCCTAATTGCTTGGAGTCGACCCTAGAGGCTTTAGATTTGGGTCAAGTTGGAGGGTGGAAACATTCTATGATGGCTCGACACTTAGAGGGGTCAACTTCTATGCTCCTTTAGCTTACCATAAACCCTAAAAGTTTGCCCGATTTCACTCCAAAAACACATTTTTGAGGGTTTAGCTTAACTTTATAAAGCCTAAGTCTTTCGAAAACTTTTTGCAAAGATTATATGTGTGTGCATTGGGTTTTTTATTTTACCAAAAGATCATCCACATATACTTCCAGGAGCTCATGGATTTGATTATGGAAAATAGTAGTCATAGCTCTTTGGTATGTGGCACCGGCATTTTTCAAACCAAATGGCATAACCGTGTAACAATATGTACCCCAAGGTGTAGTAAAAGCAATTTTTGCCTAATCTTTTGGTGCTAACTTAATTTGATTATAACCCGAATAGCCATCCATAAAAGAAAACATTTCATGATTTGCAATGCTATCCACTATCAAATCAATGTTTGGAAGAGGAAAATTATCTTTTAGAGTAGCTTTGTTCAAATTTCTAAAATCAATGCAAATTCAAATTTTTTCATTGGATTTTTGAACCACAACAATATTTGAAAGCCATGCTCATGCAAACATACACCTATTTTTACACACTTTGGGTTAGACTCACTCTCTAAGTTGATTTCTACAAAATCCCCTCATACGAAATTTGAAGGTTTTTCCAAGTCAAGGATTCTATGAAATTCGAGAAGCTCAGAGGCTTGATCTTCCTCATGGATGAGGGGATATTCCTCCTTGCTTTGATCATTCTCAAGGACTTTAATTTCTAAAAAATTGCTAGGCAAGAGAGTGGGGTTGTGAATGACAAGCTTGAACGATTTTGGTTTGGGGATATGTACAAGTTTGGAAGAACTTGAAAATGGGCTTTGTACATGGCCAATATTTTTGGAATTTTTAATTTTTAATTTTTTTTGTTTTAATATGGTGTCGTCCATATCGTGGATGTATACACGACTTGGTTTGGATGAGGTTTTGGAGACATGGGCTGAAGATAGTTTAGGCTTCGACTTGGGTTCTTCTAAGATGGATGACCTTGGCTGGGTGCGGCTCGGTTTCTCCTAGTAGGTGGATGATAGGGGGATGAATCCTAGGTGCAACCAAGTATGCCCCTAGGGTTTGATGGTTTGAGTCTACATGGATGCTAAGGGAGAGTAAACTTGATCCCTTGCAAAGTTGAGACGTATGGATTCCAAGAGAAACCATGGTCGGTCCCATGGTTGGTTTATGGATGTTGGGATAAATCATGGCCATAGGTTTGGGTTCATGATACAAACCTGGGCTTAAAGAGATATTTTTGTTCATAGTAGGGTTATGTGTACCTAAGACATCGATGCATGCCTTAGAAGTAGCCATGTCTACCAAAATTTGAATTTTATTTTTTTGTTTTTCTTTTTGAAATTCCCTTTCTTGGTACGGGACATTCGGCGTACCTTGAAAATCCACATTCTTAGCATCATTGAGTGGGTATATGAGTGCATGAGTGTGATTTGATGCATCCAATGTATATGAATGATCTACTGATCCTACACTAAAAAGGGGAGGATCGAGTAGGGAGTTTGTAGGGGAATGAGTTTCGGACATACCTTTTTCAAGCTTGTCTACCTTTTCATGGTGAGAGCAAGCATCCTTGTAGGCATCCTGAGGTTGCTCTAGCTCATGCACGACTTCGAGCTCCCGTTGCTTTGCGAGGTCTTGGATTTCATCCTCCAAGCCTACGTGTGTGCAACACTCATTCTTTTGTGAAGCATGTGAAGTGGTGCTCATGGGATTGGAACCCATCGGAGCGAATATTTATAGAAAATTTGGAGTGACTTGAGTGAAGTGATCCTCATGCCTCACTCCGCTTATGTGCCTAGAAATATAGACTTCACTTTCAATTTTTGGAACTTCAAATTTTTGTTTTTCAAATCTTTTTTATTTTTGAAAATTTTCCAATTTTTTTTATCTTTCCAAACGTAAAAAACATTTTTTGATTTTTCGATGGAAAATGGGGTGCTTGGAGGATTGGCAAGGTTAGATGCTTGAATCTCAACACTTGCTGCATTTGTAACCTTCAACGGATTTTGGGTTCCATTTGGTTTTTCGGGTGTGCTTTTTCTCTCTACCTACCCGAGATGATTTTTCATGGGATCGATATGCCTTGGCCATTTGGCTTAGAGCCTCGAGTTCCCTTTCAAGTTGCCTTGCTCTTTCTCTCAAAGAGGAAAGTTTTTCATCTCGAGTTTTAGAGGATTTCTTTGAGCTTTTGGAAAACTGATTTGAGAAATACGATGAGGATTTCCTTGGCTTGTTTTCAAAGGAATCATCTAAACTTGACATTATTTCAAAATCAGCTTATGCACAAAAGAGGTATTAATACCAAAATTTTGAAGAGTTGGAATTTCAAAAATCACTTAAGTTTGAAATCCTAAAAGACTCGAGTCCCATAGGGCGTTCCTATTCTATAGATGTGAAATTTTCACTCCAAGCCTATGTAGAGACTTGAAGCAATCCTTTTAATTCTACTTTGTGCGCGAGCATGCCAGTTAGTTTCTAAAAACTAGCAAAAGTGTGAATCTGTCTTAGTAATTGTGGATAAGCGGGCTCCTTTCGCTTTAGGCCTTCTTAAACCGATGCACAAGGGTCAGCCTAAGCGCTTTAAGGATTCCAAATAAGTTGGTGATGTTTCAAATTCATGTGAAAACAATGTGTTGAAAATTGTAGACGTGATTTTATTTTAAAATCATTTAGGATTTGAAATCAAACTCTCGGAATACATCGGGTTGTGCAAGCGTGCCAGTTAGTTTGCTAGAATTAACAAATTTCGATTTTCTAACTTTCGAAGACGATTGTGGACAAGTGAGATCTTTTCGCCATAGACCTTCTTAAACAGGCGCTCAAGGGTCAACCTAGACGCTTGAAAAATGTTGTAATCCATTAAATCTGAAAAAGCAAAAACTGATTTTACAAATTTCAGAATTTGTGCCTAAGTTCCTGATTTCTGAAAAATTTCAGATTCTGAAAATTATAGAACCTAGTCTGTTTTAGAGATCTGTTCTCTGATTTTTTTAAAATATTTATGAGCTTGTAAAAATTTTAAAATTTTTACAAAAGTAAGATATACATGTTCAGAATCAGAATATATTTTTGTTTTTTATTTTGCTTTTGTAAATTCTGAGAACTAAATCCGGAATCAGAGACTATTTAGAAACTCAGAACAGTTCTATGTCTGACTCAGAGACTCAGAAAAATAGTCATATCTCTGCACTCAAATATCCAAATTCAGTAAAATTTGATTCGTTGGAAATCCCCACATGTGGCTTTCTAGAGAAGTAATTTTCATGCAAATCCACTCAGTATTTAAAGAGATATGGATAAAAGAACAGGGGTTTGTTTCTGAATATTCTGTTTCTACAGAACATAATCTAATTTTCACTAAAGTTCACGGATTTAATTGGATAGGCAAATGACCACATAAAATCTTCAAAATTTTATCTAATGATTCTTGAGATGTCTAGATTGGACGTACAAAAAATTGATTTAATTGGATTATCCATTTGTTCAAAACAAATCCGTGTTCAGATGTGTATGATCATGTGGATTTAAAAATTCAGAATTGCAGAAAAATTCCAAGCATTCCTTTGATTGTTTGGAACGATCTTCAACCTGTAACTAGTCCTAAAATTCATGCAGATCATAGAAGTATGTTGTTTTAATCTTGTTCATGAAGAAAACATTCATGTTTTGCATTGACATGGGTCATGAACACGAGTTGTAGTTCAGTCCTTGTACAATTCTCTACAAAACCTGCAAATTCTTAGTTTTTCATGGATCATAATCATACAATGAATGATTCTAACCTGTGGAATCTAGGAAGACGAGGTTGCAAAGTTCCTAACGTGGCTGAGGAACTCCCTCGAGCGGACGTCGGATGGCAGAGCAGGGCTGGCCTCTTCTTTTTCGTCTTCTCCTCCTTCTCTCTCTCTCTCTCTCTCGCTTTCTTGCGTTTTTTTTTCTACTGTTCACGGACTGGTTGTTAGTGATGAATGGTTGATTCTTTTGAAACCTTCTTGAGCCCCTGTTTATATGCCATGAGTTGCCCATTGGCTGTAGCCATTCATAAGGCAACTTCCCTTACTGTAAGAAGGCAAGAAGGTGTTGCTCAAGGCCTTCCAAACCAGGCCAAATGCTGCTGCACACACATGCCAAACTCAGCTCAAGCTTAAGAAGGAAGGTGGGCTACCGTACTGCTGATCTTGGCCAACTTGGAAGGTTGAAATTCGGCTGATCTTCGAGCTGCTCACTACTGGTCTTAGCCCAACTTGGAAGGTTGCCATGCTAAGCACTCAGTTGGAGCTGCTCACTTGTTAAGCCAATAGTAAATGAGACCTCTAAATATCGTCATAGCTGATATTCTGAAATAGACATCCCTCCTTGGTATATTCTTGATTAATTCCCTTAGCACATTAGGGGGACGTATACTAGATTCATGATCTGCAAACACTCTGACTATTTCAGAATTCATCTCACGATTGCACAAAACATGTTTGGCCATTGCAAAGGTTTCCCTTGTTGCTGCCTACTTGCTGAAGTAAACTCAAACTAGATTTGGGAAAGTGCCTTGCTATTGAATTCGACCGACTAACCTTCCATTTTGATGTTGTCTATTGAGCATCGGTTTGGTAAGTAGATGTTGTCTGAAAATCTACCAAAAACAAGCCCAGCGTGTAGTTTTCTACACTTGCTGCTAGCTAGGATCGGTTGGGGCTGAAAAGGGCAAGTGACTTTGTTGGCCTTCACTTGTTAAAATTGACTTCATTTGCCATATTTCTGTCCACTTGATAAGGTTGACTCAACTTTGTAAGTTGCTGGCTCTATTGAGGCTATTCACTTGCTGAATTTAGTTGCTAAATTCAACCTTGGTGTGGTAAGAGTTGATATGATAAGTTGCTGGATTAATTCAGCATCTTAGCATCCACCTTTCTGCATAGATTGGCCTTCCCTTTCGTCCCTTCTTTTTCCATTTTCTTCTTTTTAGCTCCAGCTTGTTTGGCGTTCTCGTTAAGAGACTTATTAAACAAATTGATAAAGCTTACCAAAGTTGTTGTCACTAGCTCAAAAGGGCAACGAGCTTGGTCTTCTCCAAAGTACTTGGCAAGAGAATTTGTATTCCTTCCCATACACAGATATTAGGGCCCTCACGTCAGCCTCAAATATTTCGGCATGCCTCGATGAGGTCTTCCGTGTTTGCAGTCTTAACATCAACTATGTTAAATTCTGATTGCTCATTTCAACCTTCCATAAATTAATTCCTCTGCATCTTGCCACAAGGTTGGTTTCACAGCTACACACCATAGGCAAGTGTAGAGATGGGATTCCTCATTTGAAAACTTCCAAGCCATCATATTGCGGACTAGGACTACTTATGGCAAGTCACATAATCCACCCACGTTAAGTTGGTAAGTTTCTTCTTGATGGCTTTCCAAATCAAGCGTTATTTTCCTTTTCTAGGGATGATACCAACTTTTCCCTCTGGAAATTGATTTCTTTCCAAATATGAGCTTTTCTTACTGGGAAGCTCACTTTCTCTTTTTAACGTCAGCTTTCCTTTCTCGAGCGTCGGCTTTTCTTTCTAAGAACCTGAAACTAAAATGACAGGTTACATTAACCAACAACGCCGAAATTGACAGGTTTCAAACACTTTATAAAAAAATATTTATATTTGAAAACATCAAATTTAATGAAATTCTCAAATATTGCTTTGGAAAAACACTGGGTTTCATTCCCAGTTTTTGTTTGCAAGGATGACCTACTTTTTCTCCATGAGTCAGTCTATAACCACCTTGACCATTTAACCCTTCTCATGGGTATGGGTATCGAATCACTTTAACTTCTTCAACGGGTGTAAGGTGTCATACCACTTTAACCTTGGGTATCAGGTCTTGGAATGAGACTCTTCTCAATCGAATGAATTTATGAGGTCTGGTTTGAATTTAACTTATTTTTTTTAATATCAAGGGTTTTGAAATTTCATAAATTTATAATTTGTAAATATTTTTGGGTTTGATTTCCAATGTTACCTTTTTCATTTGTTTATAAAAGGAATTGTTTGAAATCATACTTTCTTTGAAGGCAATTGCTTAAAAAGGCAAAATCCTGCCAATCTAGTCGTGAGGGCAAAATCATCATTTTTATCCAATTTTTTCTAAATTCAAAATTTTCAGAAAGGAAAGCAATCTTTCATCATTTTAAAGCTTCCATAAAATTTTGATACCGAAACAAGCTCGTTTGGTGCCTTTCTTATTCGAAAACCTAAAATTACCAAAAATAACTACTTTCCTAAAAGGTAAAATTTATAAAAAAAAATTTGAGTGTTTACAAAAATGATAAACTAGTGCACTTAGTTTTCAAGTTCAAAATTCCCAAGTTCTGAAAAACAAAAGATTATATTTTTAAAACTTATTTCCTGAATTATTTTGAGTGCCTTAGAGACCTCCAAAATTCACCAAAAAATTATAGGACAAAGCTTGAAATGTGCAAAGTTTAGGACACCTTTTGCTTTTGAATTGGAGATTGGGATGTTACAGAATTAATTTAGAAAAGTTTCTCTGCTCAAATACTCAAAACTATTCTGTCACAAAAATACATAAACCCAAAGATAGGCCTTTGTCTCAGTACTCAGAGTTCCAAATTTAGTGTACTTAGTCTTCTTGAAAAGCAATGGATATCAGATTTCTAATGAACTAAGAATCATAGATTTTGTAATCCTACAGGCAGAGTTATGTGATGAATACCCAGGCTCTGTTGCAGGAAAATAAAGTTGACAGACAGTTTTCAAACATTTTCCTGATCTTGCATAGTTTTAATTACGTAGTTGTACGACTTTAAAATTCTTAAAAATTTTATTATGAGTGGACCTATTTGTGTAGATATAGTGTGCAAAATTTCAAAGGGATTGGATAGAGATTCGTCAATGAAAAATCAAACAATCAACGTATGCAATGATGCTGAAAATCATATTTCAGGTTTTTAGAACATACGTGATGCAAAACTCACACGAATTAAAGTGCAACAACACAATATCCCGAATTAAATTGCTAAAGAAAAATGAATTGAAATATATCTAATAGCTTAAGCATAGAGAAGATTAGAAGATATAGAGTGTTTATAGCATATAGAGAGGTAGAATCAAGAACACAAACACATAGAGTGCATAAGCAAAAGAAAGGAAAATTTTAGCACATCTACTTCTATTACATCATGGGAGGAGACAAAGCTCCATTAATACAACCCCTTTTCAATTGAATAACAAGAAGAGATGGGGATTTAATTAAGTTAGAACCAACACTTGCCTGGATTCTCAAGGAAATGGCCTCTAAAGATGGTACTCAACCCTCTTTTTCCCTTCTTTTCACTCAATTCTCTCACTCAAACCCAAGAGCCTTGATCCTAACACCCTCTTCCTTTTGTAAGCCTCTCCCTAGCAGCCTATCCTCTCACTCAAGTAGCTCAAAGTGCAACAATTTATCAAAAAACTCTAAGATGATGAACCCGCCCCCCCCTTAGCCTCTATTTATAAGCTAAGGGGGGCCTTTCTAGGCCCTTCCTTGGGACGGGCAGCCCAAGATCCAATTTGATCCAATCTTCATGGTCTTCATGTGGAAGAGAGAGAGGGGTGGTCCCCTTTTGGTCATCCATGGACCAGGCCCATGTGGGCTGGTTGTGGACATGATTGGGTCACCTAGCCATGGTTGGCTAGGTGCTTGAGCCCTTACTTCCAATCGGTCGGTCCTTGTTTCTTCAAGTGGCTTGCATTTGTTGATTCCTTCACTTGATCAAGGCTAGGTAGAAAGGTGATTTGATAAATTTTGGCCCAAGGATATAGGATGAATAAGGATAAAAAAATCCAATATTGGTTGAATTAAAAACATTCGGTTCAAACAAGGCTTGATGTTTAATTCAAGTTACTCATGTCTAGCACTAGGTTTAATCGGGTGGGTTTTATGAGGCCGTTCATTTTTTATTTGATCTTGAGTGAGGATATTGTTTTGACTTGATCTCCACCCTTGATTTTCAGCTTACCCTTCGAGAAATCATCCTTGCCTCGAAGCAGGCCCCACCTGTCAACCTGCTTTACTCCAATCCTTTGGGCTTTACACTTTACACTTTATTTTGAAACCTTGTAAAATCTTTATTTTAAAGACTTTAAAATTTTCATTTTAAAGCTAAAAGATTTAAAACAAATCATCTTTCAAATTTTAGAGTATTTTCAAAAAAACATTATTTAGGGTATTTACAAATAGACCATACTTTCTATTTATGAACAATCGACTTAATGTACCTGTATAATTTGACAAAGTTTTGTATGTTTTCTCGAGTTTGCAAAAAATTACTCTGGAATCGGCCTTAAACCAAAACCAATACCACCCCAGAACCATGCTGGGAACCGGAACCCGGCCTGGAACCGGCAATGTTCCACAGGTTCGAGTTGTACTCAAGCCGTAAGTGTGTCTTGCGTGCCCTTTCAGTGAAATTTCATAAACCACATGGGGCTTGATACTTTCTAGTGGAACACGTTCTTTTTAATTGGTTTGATCTAGCCTTCCTTACTAATCAATGGCAACTCACTTCCTCATTTACCTACTACTTAGATTTGATATCATATGGCAACGAAATTGTGAAGCCTCAGAGAAGAACTGAGTTTTGTATGGAAGAATATGTTTCCTTTACAAGGGTAAATTTCTCTTACACCGTTATATAAAACCGTAGCTTGGAGGTAAGAGATTTGTCTTAGTGTTCATCAAATATGACATTTGATACCTATATTCATTTACTTTTCTTATGGATAAACGAGTGAAGATCTTCAACTAGAAGTGCCTTTGATGTTTTTCTTTTTCTCTAGATGATATTATATCTGTGGATATGAAGAAATAATTAGCCAAAAACTCTTGTTGAGGAGGTTTAGTAACCAATGTATTTGACTTGGTAGAAAAAAAAGGCCAAGTATGTGAAGCGCAAGTAGAGACAAACCTTAGCAACGATGGAGGTCCAACACTGGTGACACAAAAGTTAAATAGATAGGCAATAACATCCTCAAATTAAATTAAATTAAATTTTTAACATTCAACAAGATAGGAGAAGTAATAGAGGGATTGCACATAGAGTTAGTCTATACTTTAGGTTGGAGGTCCAAGACTCAAGCAGACACGTGCACTGAACTCCCGACAAGGAGGAAGGGTGTCAACACACCTTGTGGTTGAGCCAACGCTATGGGAGAATGAAGTTAACGTATATTTCCTAAAATGGAGAACTGTACCAGTTCTATATGACAAGAAAAAGCTAATCAAGTTCAATGATAAATATTTAAGTATCAAAATTTGAACCCAAATTATGAACAGTTTTGGATCTCCCTTCTCAAAATCCAAACACAAAGTATGATAAAAAGAACATGTATTGAGAAATGTTCAAACACATGATAGAAAGGTGGGAGCCTTTGTTACACAGGAAAGAGAAAACAAACAGGCTAATCCCCATGCATTTGGATGTCTAATCGTCTTTGAAGATCACTTATCTCCAAGTCCTTTAACAATACAAAATTGCCATCTAATTATCGTCAAAGATCAATTATCCCCATGTCTTTTAGCAATATAATACAAAAAAATTGTCAATGACCTCCCAACTATTGATGACCTTCAACAACTCTCGTCGGATTCCTCACCTGATAGTTTGCCACGTAGCATATGACCTCTAATTTTGGAGATGAAGAACATAAGAGAGTTGAAGAAAACAAAAAAAGGGTATGTTTTCCGGTTTCTCATAGTCGGATTTCCAAGAGAGGATTTGTTTTTTGTTTTTCCCTTATATTTTTGGTTCAATGCACTGCTCTCTATTTATAGAGCAGTGCCTGGCTCCATCCTCTCGGATTCCCTGGTTGGACTTTCCATTGGGAGCCCTTATTTATCCGGTCTAGCCGTTTTTCATAGATAAAGATGCCAAAAACGGTCATCATCTCGTCTTTAGATCTCCCACTTTGACATTCGAGCCAAGTAGTTTGACATACTATTTTTACCTCCTACTTTTGTGGGGTTTTCCTAATCATGTCATTTTATGATTGCAATCATTACCCATTGTATAGTTTTTGTTATCTACACAACATTCAAACATATCTCAAACCCATGTTTGTAACATGCTTTAAGAAAAGATCCTCTCTTATGCCTTTAGTCAAGGGGTTTGCCAACATATCATCAGTTGGCATATATGAGATGGATATTTCCTTTCTTATAACCATATCATGAACATAGTGATATTTAATCATTATATGCTTGCTTTTGGAGTTGCCAGCTCCGCTCTTGATTAGAGTAATTACTGTATTATTGTCACAACAAATGACAACTGGCTTGTTGGCTATATCCAACTTCATATCATGTATGAAACAGCTTATCCAGACGGCACTAGTTGTAGTCATACAGTAAGCTACATACTCTGCCTCCTATATGTAACCCTACACAATCCTGTTTCTTATAAGCCCAAGAAACAACTCTACCTCTAAATAAGAATATTTGTTCTGAGGTTGATTTGTTGTCATCTTTGCTCCTAACAAAGTCAGCATATAAGTATTCTATCACTTCTAGTTCATCTACTAAAAAACACAATTTCAAGTCTTTTGTTCCTATCCAGTGTTGCTATCCAAGATTACTTTCATATCTACTCACAAGATCAACAACAAAACTGATATCATGTCTTATATATAACATAGCATAGCTTCCCATAGCTTGTGCATAAGGAACATTAGGCTTATCGTCTCCTTTACCAAGACAACCAGCATTACCTAATTTAATTCCTTTCACAACGTGTGTAGATGCAGACTTGCACTCACCCATTTTAAATTTCTTTAGGATATAATCAATATATTTATCTTGACTTAAGCATAAAAGTTTAGATTCTCTATCTAGAGAAATTTTTATACCAAGGATATAGGATGCTTCTCTCATATCCTTCATTTTAAACCCTGAGTATAACCATAACTTGGTTTTGATAATCATCTTATTATCATTCCTAGTTAACAATATATCATCACATATAATGATAAGATGACAAAGTGACTCACTTTTTCAGACACATACATAGTGGTCAAATTCATTAGTCACAAACCCAAATTCAATAATAACATTTTGAAAGGTCAAATACCATTAACGAGGTGATTATTTAAGGTTATATAGGGATTTTTTAAACCTATATACTTTATTTTCTTGGCCTTCAACTCTATGTTCTTCGGGTTGTTGCATATATATGATTTCATCCAAATCTCTATCTAGAAAAACAGTTGCATATATATGATTTCATCTAAATCTCTATCTAGAAAAACAACTTTTACATCTAACTGATGTAAATCTAAAGCATAATATGCTGATATCACTAAAATTATCCTTATAAATGTAAATTTCACAATAGGAGAATATGTCTCAATATAATCTATCTCATCCTTTTTGTGAAAATCTCTTTGCAACCAACCTCGCCTTAAATATATCGATAGACCCATCAACTTTATATTTCTTTTTCAAAACCCATTTACAACCTACGACTTTCCTTTCTTTTGGTAAATCAGCAAATTCTCAGACTTAATTTTTCTCAATAGATTCAATTTCCTCATCCATGGCTCTTTCCCAGTCTAATGATTCAAATGAGTCAATTGCTTGCCCATTAGTCAAGTTATCGGTCAACTCATCTAAATCCACCGAATTGTACACTTCCTATGCAAGGTAAGTGTGATAATCCTTTAAGTAAGATGGTGTGACCTTAGGTCTTTTATATTCACTTAAAGTATTGGTTTGTTCAGGAAGATCATCTATAGGTTCAAATGATGATTAATCTAAATCTATATGATCGTCAACATACTCATTATCATTTTCAATGATGTCATTCTTAGTATGTTCTAAAAATTCAACATCCCTACTATCTATAAGTCCATGGTTCTTATGATAAAACCTATATCCCTTAGAGCTTTTAGGATTTCTGATGAATACATATCTCAAGAACCTACTGTTTAGCTTATCTTTAAACTGATCAAAGATCTTTATATGGGCAATAAATCTCCACCTCTTTAGATGACCTAGGTTAGGTTTTCTTTTAATCCATATCTCATATGATGTAGAAAATATAGCTTTATATGGTACTCTATCGATTATATAGATAAGTGTACCTACCACTTCTCTCAAAAATACCCTTGGTAGGGAGGCATTTATTAACATAGACCTTAACATATTTAGTAAGGTCTTGTTATATCTTTTTGCTATACTATTCTGTTGAGGTGCCCTGGGTATTGTATTTTGCTTTGAAATACCAAAGTCTTTACAAAATTCTAGAAATTCTGTAGAGGTGTACTCACCACCTATATATGATCTTAGGACTTTGATTGTATGTCCTAGTTGATTTTTAACTTCTTGCTTATATTCTTTGAATGATTCAAGTGCCTCAGATTTATGTATTAAGATATATATATATATATATCGAGTAATCATCAATAAAGGTTATAAAATAAATATTTTCTTGATGTGATCTTACTCTAAAGGTTCACATAAATCAGTATGAATGATTTCCATTAGAGTTGTTGCCCTTATTTTTTCTTTGAAAAATATTTTTCTCATCATTTTTCCTTATATACAGCCTTTAGACTTACTAAAAGTGTTTTCTTTAAATTCTTACAATAAGTCAAAGTTAGATAATTTCCTCAACTTTTTAAGACTTATATACCCTAGGCATTTATGCCACACATTCAAATCAATATTAAAAAGCATAATCAATATAAGAAGAAGAATCTTCACTTTCATTAATATTCAGTTTGAATAATCTATGTTTTACATCAAATTGATGAGAGAAAACTACTGTCTTATACTTCCTCACAATCATTTTTTCAAGAATAAGCCTGACCTCAAAACCCTTCTTAATCAAGGCAAGAACCAAAACTCAATTGTGCCTTATAGTTGGCACAATCAATACATCAGTTAAAACAACCGGTGTGCTTTATACATAAATTCTAAACGACCAATTCAAAGAACATCTAAGAAAGTGTTATTTCCCCATGTATATACAATGTTCCTCTGGTTTGTATACCTTTAGATCCATTGCCCCTTACTATTCGAGATGTGTTTTATCGCTCTTGAGTCAATCAACCAACTAGTCACCAGCGATGCAGGTATAAGCATTTAGATATCACACAGTTTATATCCTCCTTCTTTAATTGTCCACATTACTGGTTATTTTCACTATTCTTTTTGTTGCAGTAATCCCTCTTGTAGTGCTTTATTTTTCATAGTTGAAGCACTTAACTCGAGAAGCAATTTTTTGTATTTTTTTAAAAGATTGATCACCCTTTTCGCTTCTTGTTTGGTTTATTTCTCTTCTGGTTGACTTTAAAGTTGGACACTATCTCGTCTTGAACAGCTAGAAATTTTTTCATCTTATTTTTATTCATATGCTCCTATTCAATTGCTAGCTTAAGGGGTAATTCAGAAAGGTTTGTCTCAGGCTCTAGTCTAAGGGCAGTAGCGACCATGTTCCATATGGGTTCAGGGATGATTGATTTGGCTACATATAAGTCTCTTGTCATTACCTACATGTGGTTAACATATTCCACTACATTATCTCCTTCGTTCATTTTATATAAGTTGTATTTTTGTAGCAACAATTGAACATGTAGCTTAGTTGTTGTATCATATTTAACTATTATCGAATCAAATAACTCTTTTGCGGTGTCATATTGTTCAAAGACCCTAATCAAGTCATCCTTCATGTATGTTAACATAATAGTCCTTGCTATCATGTCATCCTTTAAGAATGTTTTGCACATTTCTTTTTATTGCTTAGTAGCATTAGGGGGTAGTGGATGTACAATTTCTCGTAGTACATAATCTATATCTTTTAGTGTAAAAACTAATGGGATTCTTCTTTTCTACATTTAAAAATTAAGACCATTTAATTTTTTTTATTTTTGTCAACTCTAGCACACATATTCCAAAGTTCATTTTTATGTTTTTGGTAAAAATATCAATTAGACGATCTAATAGGGAAACATTCAATAAGCAACATATAATATATAACCAATTATTAAAACATAAAAGACAAAGTATCCATCTACATAATTGAAAATAACTCATGGTACTTAAAAGTAATTTCAAACATATTTTAAGTATGATTTTTGAGTTTTTCATAACTTGATTTTGTTATTTTTAGAAACAAACCAGGGACAAATTTATAATTTTCCCTGTTTCCTACTACCATAATCTTTTAAAGTTCTAAGGGAAAACCAAGAATTTTACCCTTCTGTCTGGTTTTGTAATTTTTCAAAAAGGCCTAGGGCAGAAAATAAAAATGATACTTAGTTTTACAATAAAATCTGTGACTAATCGAGGGAAGGATAGTAATTTTGCCCTTCAGTCCAAATTTGTTAATTTTCTTAAAAACATGGGCAATCCTATCTTTTAACACAATGGCAAGATTGTGAATATTTTCTTATCCAGGGGCATGAATGTAATTCAAGAGTCCAATATTTCATAATTTTTATAAAAAGTCAAAGGGCAAAGATGTCCTTTCACTCATATGGAGAGAAAATATTTAGATAGTTTGGTAATTTTACCATGTGGCAGACTGTATTTTCAAAATCGACTAGGGGAAGAATGGACTTCTCATTCTGCTACCTAAGGTAATTTTCTAAAAATCGCGATTTTCGACCTCTATTTTCAAAAACCACTAGCAGTTGTCAAACTTTCTAGAGAGAGTGAATAAAAACAGTAAAGAGGGAGAGAGAAAGAGAAGAGAGAAGAGAGAGGAGGAGAGGAGAGGGAAGGGAAGGCTAGAGGCCTTCCTCCCACTGATAGTCGATGACCTCTGGCCGTTTGGCCTTCCTTCAGCCGACTCTCTCTGGCTGATGCCTATGGTTGTTTGGCCTTCTCGCATTTTCAACCTTTTGGCCGATGCCTCTGGCCATTTGGCCTTCCTTTGACTGACGATTTCTGGTTGATGGCATCCTTGCATTGTTTAGCTCTCCCTGGTCGATGCTTCTAACATTTTCTGCCTTCTGGCTGATGCCTCTAGTCATTTGACCTTCTAACGTTTTCAACCTTTTATGATTGGTTCCCCTCATTTTTTTGTGTTAACGCCTGTCTCAGGCCAATGTTGGTGGTTTCCGACAGACGACTTGGTTTTTCTGGCTACCCTAGGGAGTTCTCTCTACTTTTCCCTTCTTTTTGTTTTTTGTTTTTCTCGTTTCAAAAAACATTAACAACGTACCTCTATGCAAAAGTGAGGTCCTAATACTAGTGTTGATGACCTTCAATAGTTCTTGCCAGAATCCTCGCTTGATAGTTTGTCCATGCAGCAGATGACATCTAATTTTGGAGACGAAGAACAAAAAAAAGAGTATGTTTTCGGGTTTCCCATCATCGGATTTCACAAAGAGGATTTGCTGTTTGTTTTTTCATTATGTTTTTGGTTTAATGCGTTGCTCTCTATTTATAGAGCAGCGTCTGGATCCATCCTCTCGGATTCCCTGACTGGGCTTTCCGTTGGGAGCCCTTATGTGTTGGTTACTGTAACTATCCTACAAAAAGTGGCTAGATGGCCTGTCTAGCTATTTTTCGTGGATGAGGATGCCGAAAATGGCTATCCTCTCATCTTTACACCAACTGCAGTCCTGGATGTGCAATGGTGCCATGGGGCAATTGATGTCTTCTTGTTTTGCCAACTATCTGTTAATTCCTGCTAATGTGTTTCAAAAGACTCGAAAATTTCAATATAATTTCAGATGACAATCTAGCAACATAAACAAAATTGATAAAAAAAGAGTCTAATCAAATAGCTCTAATACCTGATATTCACAATAAACAAGAAGGAAACTGAAGTTGGACTAAGAGAACCATAAACTCAAGCTGATATAATGAAAGGGAAAATGAGAATTGAAGGAAATCCCAAAAGAGAGTTGATAGCTGGCGAAGGACAACTGGTGGTGTATGCTCTCTTCTCCTTAATACAAAAGCAAAAAAAAGCGATCAGCTTAAGATGTGCCTCGGTTATTATCCCTCTGGTGGTCATATTGAGCAGCATCATAAACATAAATGCTTAGGATTTTTACGATCTTTGCGAAGACTCTCATTCTTTGCATCTACTACAGCACGAGAGAGACCTTACGGCAAAACTGAAAAGGGAAGGAAGCAAACACCATATTTCCTCAATGGAAAGAGGGACCAAGCACCGTGATGGAAAGATTCTTGAAGCCTTCGGAGAAGAAGACGGGGGAGCAACATGTAGTTCGGGAGAGCGGGAAGCTAGGGCACGCGTGTCCTTTCTTTAAACTCAGCCTTTGGATTAAAGATCATCAAGATGAGTCTGATGGCTGGAAAAGGTTCCTTCGGTTCCTCCATTTTGAGGATTCCTTAAATCCAGATCCGTATACATACATACTTATATATACATGTATATACACACGTTATTCTATATCAATAGGGACATAAACATCTTTTGGCACAAAATTAGCTAAGTATGAGCATTGAAGTTTACCATATATAACGCCATTCATATGAACAACTAACAGAATCCCTCTTTAATTATTATGTACTATAGAACCAAAAGGAAACTAAATCCAAACCAAGCCTTCACCTATACTAAGTAGAGTTCTTAACATGAACGCTATTCATTGTTGTGTTATATATTTTTTAGTTCATGCTGCACCAAATTTTCTCCAATATTTTTATTGCAGATTCGATCTTTTCTTGGGTTGAGAATACAACCGAATCAATATCTTTATTATGAGAACATATTGTAAGAATTGTTTCTCCAAATAGTGCACTATATAATGTAGGTTACTATATCAAAGAATGTCTAACTTAATGGGAAAGGTCAGTTTCTCAAAATATAGAAAGATCACTTTTATCGTAGATAATATAATTTTTATTTCCACAAGAAAACCACTCGACCATGCACATTATTATATATCAATAATCATTTTACTCAAGGTATCATAAAGTGAATACCGGCATCCAATTAAGACATATCTCAATAGTTTAATATGTTAAACTCTTTGATGCTTGCTCTTAGTGAAGATAAGTTTAAATAATGAATGCCTAATCAGTAGATTTTTCCTCATCTTTGTGCTTTTGATATTCAAACATGGGGACTGCATGGTCATCTTCATGAATAGTGCTGAAAAAAGGAACAAGCTGGAATATGAAGCAAATATCCACTACTCCAGGTAGACCACAATTGTCATACTAACCAACTGATTGCACCCAAAAAATAGTTGTTTATGCTCACAAAGCTGCCACTTCTTAATGTATTTTTTGTTGAATTCTTGCAATAAACCATACAATTTATTTTTCTTTGTAAGATACGTTCATAACAACGTGAGAATCAAAACTAGAGATACTCAAATGCTACTATTTTATTCCAAGAATTTTCTTCTTCTTCTTCTTCTTTCTTTTTCTAAATAATATTCATATCAGCTTCATTAGCAATATCTTGCCATACTTAAAGATACATAGATCGGTGAAGTAAGCATAAATCAATCCTCTTGACATGCACGAACCAAAACTAAAATTAAAACCAACTCTTCCCCTGCTAAATTAGGATGACCACATGATTTCTTATTAACATTGTCCTCTATCTTTTGTCACTGACATATCCATTTTGAACAAATCATCTCTTGTTGTGAAATATTTTGAATAACATTAGCCAACTCCTCCTAAAATGTCTTTTTTAGCTATCTTATAATCTTGCTTGGGGTGCATAAACAATAACAATATTTAAAGTCTCTACTCCTAATAGGGTAATACTAATTTCACCATTATAATTCAGTCACTGTGTCATTATATGTCTACTATACTTTCCTTTAAGTCTTTATTTACAATAATATTAACTCCATCATTTCGTGAATACTATAATTTAAAATGTGTGTTCTCAATCTCCTTTGTTTTTTGTCTAACCGACTTTGTCTCTTGTAAATAAAGAATATGAATCTTTCTCCTAATCATAGTATCTACCACCTCCATAGGACTATAAACATGAACTCAAAATGTCCACGTTTGAATCCACCAACAGTACATTGGACAAAAATTCGATTTTTTTGCTAGTTTATCGGGTTTTTTTATGAAGATAAATGACATGAAACCAAACTCAAATTTGCTGACAATTTCATACATGAATCAAACACAAAAAAGTCTATATATATGATCGCCTAAAGTAATACAAAAAGTATCACATTGCTTTTGGGTTGACCTATTTTGACACAGGCACGAAACAACGCGGTGGTAATAGGACCTGGTATACGGAGTTGTGCCTCCTAGGCCCATATTAAAAGTATTTGCTGTTCTTGGGAACCAAACGTTGATAAGAGCTCCTTATTTAAAATGTGATTGGATGGCTTTTCTTCATTTAGAAGAAAGGCATCAAAATGGCATTTCGAAGAATCAATAAGAAATTATGCTCTTTTTTTGGCAACAAACCTCACCCCCGAGATAAGATGTAGACACACGATAGAAGACATTACCGTTTGAAACCGAGCCAGGCGAAGAACTGGGTATAAGAACCAGAACCGACGATCACCTAATTCAGTTCTGAACTCCATGGAACCGAAACCAGGCTGAAACCGGAATATATATATAATATTTGAATTTCAAATTTTTTATGGTTTTTTCCCATTCCAGGCAGTTTAAGCCTCAAACCAGAACCGGAACCGAAACCTGTCTAGTCCTGGTTTCTGGTTCTTGGTTAGAAGAATATCGGAACTAGTGGTCTGAAGCCAACAATTCCAGTTACCTGAAACCGGCCATGTCTACACCATAGGCAGCATAGATCACGAACTCGTGGTGGTTCATCTTTCATTAAGATAGTACTCATGGGAGTAGCACCGTATTTGAGCAAAGTAATAGTATCGATTTCAGACACGACATGAAACCTGACTGGAATACTACTTGTAAAATATGTTTTCGTGTTCACCCAAAGTGATGCAAGAAAAATCAGGTCGTGTTAAAGTCTACCAGTTTCTGACACGAAGACAAAATGACACTGTATGAACACCACTGGAGACATGAAATCTTTGGCAATTTCAGACTGGATGTAAAAACCTAACATAAGAACCACAAGGGAGCTCGTTCATTCGACCAAAATCGACAAAAAAGGAATGTTCATGTCAGGATGTCTGTTTTGGCATGATAAAAAAAGTACATGACACGAACTTAGCCCTAGAAACGAAACTGTCACTGCTAGATCCAAGATCCTCTCATACCCGGAAGATATAGTTAAAAATTAAGGTAAAAGGAGGGAGGTATCCTGCCTCTCTGCATTTCTACGTATACTTAGTTGACCGAAACAAGAAAAGGAACCATCTTCCAGATATTCTTCTATCTATTCATGGCAAAGTAAATATGCTAGCTACATCTTTCCCATACATTCAATTGGAAATTAATGGCGCTCTCCAGAATGAGAAAAAATAACACACAAAGTGGGGTCAAGGGTTCAATTGCCAATGGATTCTTTGTGGTAACTGTAACTAGTAAGAGTCTGCCTTGCCACGCTAAACCTAAGCCTCTTGGACAGTAAGAGGAGCCGGCTCGGCTGCACAGTTTCTTTAGTTGTTTTGTGCACCAATTTCAGTCATAGTGGTAGTTTACTTGAAAGAGAGCGAAGATCATGTCAGTGTTTCCTTTCAATAAAACCTTTAGGGTCTGTTTGATTCATGGTGCGAAGCCTCTCGTAGTAGAACTGCAATACGAGAGAGAAGAAGGTGCTTGGCTTTTCATGACCAAAACCCTAGGTCTAGTTCCTTCTGTCCACCTCCCATTAGTGCTAAAGAAGGTGCTTGGCTTTTCTCTATCTATTTTGAAATACTCACTGTATGCAAGGGATCTGTAAACAAAAATCCGCATAGACACAAGAGAGTAGCTATGAAAAGCGTAGACACCGTAAACGGGAGAAGGGGACGAATTATGGGACATACAATGCATTACCGTTATATAGTGACTTTTTCTTTGGCATAACTATTCCACCCAGTATACAGAAACAACTTAAATAAAAAAATTATACATATACATATACATGCGCATGCATGTGAAGGCATATATATATATAAAGAGTATTACGGTCCTCGCTGGTAGGCAGATGATATATTCTCAAATCATGACCATATGATTATTTCATTAAAAGAAGAAGCAAAAATTACTTTTATAATTGCTTTTGTGCTGTCACCGTAGATAAAACACTTTTTCATATTGATGTGATAGTAATAACTTAACAATATATCCTTCTCTCCCTATATATATATATATGTGTGTGTGTGTGTGTGTGCGCTCGCGCGTGTGCAGCACTATGTATATGGATGCATGCTTGAGGGCACAAATGCACTCGTGCCCATGTATGCATGTGAAAGGGTGTATACGAGCTCAGCTTAGAAGACCTTGGCCTTGAGCTTGTTCAAAACTTTCTAACAAAGTTTCGGCTCTCGCTTTAACTAGAGCATTGGTCTATAACTGCTTCAACTCTCAAAAGGATCACAGGTATCAGCAAGATTCACTGTTTTAATCATGCTTAAGATGATCTCTTATTTAATTAACCAACTTGAGCATCAATAGTGTTAATCTATGAGATGGAGCTTCGCCACCTTTCAGTTGTGGCTTATTTCGCATGACATTATTATTATGAGATACTAAGCAAGAATCCTTGTTGTGTGCCTCTGCCTTACTGGAAGGGTAAGGCTAGACATGTCTGGTTTTGAATAAATTGTAACTGAACGTTGGAAACCGTCTGCTCTGGTTTGCTTGGAACTAGAGCAATGCGCTTTTCGGGAGTTGAACTCCCCACCAACTTCAATGATAGGAAACCAATACCATTGAGCTAAGGATCTGTTGTGATAAAAAAAATAATTAAGTCTTTTCTCATACTAGATGGGTCAACTACTTGGATTCTTTGTTTTCATAGAGTCTGATCATATATCAGGATAGCAGTTAACTCAACATAAGCTATATCCCAACAATTTTGTAGTCTTCCTCTCTCTTTTAACATTTTTGAGCCGGTTTTCTAAAACAGCGAACTGTAACCAAACCAAGAAACTCACAATTCCAAGGTTGGTTCGGCGTATTCCAGTTATCGCCATTTCCATGAATGGTACTGTCCCAGTTTGAACCACCAAACCAGTTCCGAAGAAGTCTAGGTAAGGCTATCTTCACACGAGAGTGGCAGTGTTGGATTGTTTGGCAAGATTACACCTACTACTAGCAATTGCTAGCGGTTGACAAGGGTAAGGAGCATGTAATATATATTTGCTATTGACAACAATTATATGCTTTGATAATAAAAGCTTTTTTATAGAAATGCAAGATAGATATTGAAGATGCACAACAGTATTTAAACACATCGTTTTCCAGTTTTAAGGCACAAAAGCAAAATTTATTGTCTTTAAAAATTCTAACGCACTAAGAACCATTAGCATATGAGATATGTTTAAATATGAAAGAAAGCTTTTTCGCGATTGTCTTCTTTATGAGTTTCTAATGAATTCTTCCCTTTCCATTCCAAAAGAAAAAATTTGATGAATTACGAATTCAAAACCTTATTTAATGAAATCATATACATACTCTACAACACACACCTACTAGTGAGCTAACACTCTAGTGCATGCGTGTGTGCAGTGGGGGACCAAAAATTTTGTTTGAAATGAGACACTTGTATTTCACATCGATAAAGTACTTGTATTTTCCTCTATACAATGATGGCCAAGAAATTTTTTAGATTTAGAGTGAGGCGCAGGCGCAGGCGCATGCGCATGCCTTGCCGAGAGACTCCAGCCTCCCACTGTAACCAAAAAGTTGGGGGGGGGGGGGGGGGAACACTTCATGTTTGGATCGGATACAGGTTTTACTAGATCTGACTTCATGAACAGGAATGGAATATTTGGATATAAGAAAAGGATGATGAAAGTATATCTATATCTTTTCTCAACAGATCCAATGTCACTGGATCCTAACATCCATTGGATCTCGCAAACCATATCCATGTTGCACAAAGCTGCGTATAACCTAGAGAGTATAGATCTAACACAGCTTCAATTGCAGTTTATTCTAGACTGTGAACACACCTTGTCAAACCCTAATAATGCTACTATCACAAGGCAGTAAATCAATGGCTTGAACTCTACACCTTCAAAAATAGACCTTTTGCAATTCGCTCTTGCATTGAATACTTTGCCTTCTAAAACTTCGATAATGAGTTGCTTTTCCCCTTGGTCACCTTCTCCTCTCCCCCAGAGGAGTTCTTCGAGCTTCATGGACTCGGCACCACCTCCGATTGGTAGGAGCCAGGTGAAACTTCCTACTTGAGCAAGAGGACCCAACCCTCGGAGATATGGAAAGGGTTAAGCAGAGGTTGCCAGGTTCACATATGGTATGGAATCGACATATGTTTTAACATACACATTCACATATGGAATGGTTGGTCAGTACAAGTTCAGGTCCGTCTTATGGATCATGGTACCAGGCCCAAATCTGTGTCCTTAGCCCAGATATGTGCCCCTTTTTTAAGGTCTATCTACTGGAATTTAGCAAATTTAATCAAAACGAAGGCCACATTAAGGCTAATGCATCCATGCATCAGTAGAGCTATGAGATGTTTAGGTCTTATCTGAATAATTAACGGATCTAGTTTAAAAATTCTGACCACAACTCGTTCTACACAAGGTCGGGCTTATGTCAAGCCCGACCCATTGACACCCGTGACTCAGTTGATCAAGTGAGAAGCAGCTGCTGTACCCCACTCAGAGTTGGGAAACGATGTTCTAAAAGCCACTGCCCGAACCCGCCGGACCCATTACCCAACTTGGACGTCATTTTAGATGCATTGAACCTGGACCAGCCCGATTGCAGATAGAGATATCCAGCGTGAGATGACGAGTCGTCGCGTACAAAACACTTGCGCATCAAGCACCACGCGTGCGAAGCACTAGATGCTTCCACGTCAGTCGTGGAATAAGAAGATAGATACGGCCGGATATGCTGCCACGTGAGGTATCTGAGGCCCGAATATTCCTTTCTCCTGTTTTTTTTCTCACATTTTTCCTTTAAAAGAAAAAGAAAATGTGTGAGAAAATGAGTGAAGGTGAGGCCACGGTGTCGTATAAATGTTGACATTGAGAGCGGCTTAAGAAGGGAGACTGAGAGAAAGAGAACGAGAGAGAAGAGCCGTTGATCGTTTTGATGAACGGCTACTGAGAGAAGTCGGAGATGAAGAAGGTGACAGATCCGTTGGACGAAAGGGCGAGGGCGAGGCTGTGCGGTGGCGGAGATCGGTGGCTTCCAAGATACGCCAGCAGCGGCAGCGAGCATGAAGTGGATTCCGAGTGTCTCAGCGGACTAATCCACGGCTTTATCGAAGCTGATGAAGGCATCGTGGACGCCAGAGAGGAGAGGGCCGAGTTGTCGTCCGACTCGGATTTCTCCGACGGTGACTCGTCAGAATTTTTGGAAGAGATTTTGAGGTCACAAGATCCGCTGAGGACGACGATCCTCAGTTTGGTTTTGGAAATGATTGTTGAGAACAACGGTGACAGGCCCGCAGTTTGCAGGGCGGTTATGGCTAGGTTGAGGGAGGCTGGGTTCAATGCAGGTGTCTGCAAGGTCAAGTGGGAGTGCTCCGGCGGTGTTGCTGCAGGAATCTACGAGTATGTCGACGTCGTGCTGCTGGAAGGAGATCGGAGATACATCATCGACGTGGATTTTGCCGGAGAGTTTGAGATCGCCCGACCAACAAGGCAGTACTCCCGGTTCCTTGATTCTCTGCCACGGATTCTAGTTGGCCGGCCAGAGGAGCTTCGGCAGATCATTCGCGTTGGGTCGGAGGTCGGAAAGAAGTCGATGAAGGCAAGAGGGCTCCACGTCCCTCCGTGGAGGAAGATCCGCTACATGCAGGCGAAATGGCTTGGGCCTTACAGGAGAACAACGAACCCCGTCTCGTCGTCCTCGACGAACCCTGAAGCCTCTTCCTTTGTAAACCGCCGGTACGTCGTTGGCTTTGACGCCGGAAAATGCCGTCCGGCGTCTCCCTTCAAGTCCCGGCTAGCAGGCCTGCCTTCTCTAAAAGTGGTCCCTTTGTGAAACCACACCGGCTGGCCCACAGGGCAGCGTCGAGTGGGGTCCGCAACCACTCATTGAGATCTTTCCAATGCCTCAACGACACGTTCGGCCGATGTTAGCGCACCGTGTCTGAGTTTCTCTGTGAGGGAGTCAGAGTCTGACGTGGCGATGATTTCTGTGATCAGTGGGATTTAGGAGGGAAAAATCTGGGGAAGAACGGATGGCACCCATTCCGCTCTATGCTACAGCGAGGCACGAGCTTACAATTTTGACGGAATTTGTAAATAAATGAATGATACCTATTTCTATGTTTAGGTTTCTCATCGGTGTATTTATGGTCATTAATAAGTATGTCATAATTACTTGATACCGGTATTGAGACTGATCTTGCGCTTTTTTGAATTCGCGTAATCTTGAATGAATCCAAAGAGACATGATAAGCAAATGAGCGATAACTCAACTGGCTGGGGTGTCGAGTCACAAGTTGAAGGTTACTAGTACGATACCCTGGGCGTGCATCTGGCTTCGGCTTCCCCATTGTACAAAAAAAGAAAGAGATTTTAGTTACGTGAACGTGGTACTTATGCCACTTAATGAACTAAACAGGGGTTGTTCATGGCTCATTGGTCAACTCGAACCTAGTTTGTGTTGGCCTCCTTTCTTCGTTTAAGCTGAACCATGCATGAGCCTAGCTACATAGGCTGAACAAAAGCTGCTTAACGTTGAACAAATGCTTCAGTTCCCTTGCTCGCGGCTTCGTTCCTTAACTCAGACTCGTTCATACTCGTCTCAGTAATGTAATTTGAATGAGTTCCTCTTGCTCATCTGTTGACACCATAACTTGCATAGCGATTTGAAGTTGCCTATCAACAGATATGACAACACTTCTTAGAAGATAGACACACATTCATTACACAAAGAATCACGGACAACTACTGGAAGTTAAAGAAACTGATCTACAGGAGTGAGAAAGGATTTGAAACATGTCTAGTGTCAACTATAAATATAGGGATGGTTGCTACCATGAGAGAAAGAATTCTCAAGCATCATAGATCAACCTATTCATTTTCTTTGTTTTTTAGTTTTAGTAGCTATAGTCTATGATTTTAGTCAATGCAATTTTATTTTTCTGTTTTCCATCGTGTTTCTAACGAGTTTAGTCTTTCTGCATTCGGTTGCATAATCATACCCACAACCATCACTTTATAAGAAATCTACCTAGCATTATAAAAGTCACCAAAAATATATTTCTAGGCCGATTTTTCGAACTCTTGAACGTCTAGAAAGACCGTCACATCTTTTTTCCGAAAGAACAGGAATCATTCAGACTCTTTTAGAGGCATCTGGGGCCTCAATCTATGGAATATATCTTCTTGAAGAATGGATATAGGTCAACCGTTTCTAACCCTACTTGACTGGTTTTTTACTCTTTGGAAAGAACAGGAATCATTCAGACTCTTTTAGAGGCACCTGGGGCCTCAATCTATGGAATATATCTTCTTGAAGAATGGATATAGGTCAACCGTTTCTAACCCTACTTGACTGGTTTTTTACTCTTTGGAAAGATCTGTGTACCCTCTTTCAATGGAATCAAGAATCACCTGAATCAGAATCTTGAGGAGGGAGTTATGGTATGAACAAGCTGACCCTATTAGGAGGCACGTAACCAAGTTACTGATGGAAATCTGATAAAATTCAAGCTCACCAAAAATCAAATTCCTATTGAAATCTAGTGAGTTTTAATCTATTGGATAGCTCTTTGTATCTAGCTTCCAACACACTAAAAATCACATAAATCAGATTTATATCGAGGGAGATACCAACAAAATGTTGAAACCCTATAACGCAGTCTATGGCCAATCTTATTTCTTCCTCCAGGTGACCCGAACATATTTCTTCCTCTAAGTGACCCGAACGTAGCTTGTTTCTAAGGTTTTGAGCCAAATCAAACTTGAACCCGAGCACCATCTTGAGAAAGCTCGGAGAGAGCTCCAAAAGGCCTCCATGACCCCCATCACGACTAATCCTTGTTGAGAATGCTCAATCAAATTCTTAGAGATCTGCGCTTCTTCTCAAAGTAACAAAATCAGGTCCCATTTAGTTTGATCTGTATTTGACCACAGACACAGAATTGAGAGAGAGAGAGAGAGAGAGCAACAATGATAAGAATTATCATAATTACAATAATTTATTATTACTATTATAATTTAGTGGCTATCCTTGGGAAAGCTAAATCATTGTTTGTTTGTGGGTTTCCGAACCAAAGAAGTCTTTGGTTACAATAGTTCCACCTAACCCAACAACCGTAGACATTATTTGATTCGGATAGGACCCCAATTTGGCATCATCTGTCATCTGTCACAAGTTCATGTTTGGCCCATGCTTGTGCCACAACACAACATGCCTTGTGATCATGTGTATGTTTGAGTACACGTACGCATGTGACTGTAGATGACAACGACTTCAAATATTACTTCAATCGTGGTAAAGGACTCGTAAACAACTCGAATGGATCAAACAAGGGTTCTAGATGGCTCACTACTCAGCTTGTATCAGCAATAGGAACCGAGAGCTGAACATGAGCTGCTTCTTGCAGTAAAGAATTTAACATCACCTACTATTTTTTCAAAATGTTGGAGTTTAAAGTTTTGTTATTTTTCTACATCTTGCGAAATTAAAGTATTTGAACATTTAATTACATTATACCTACTCCTTAGTTTGATCGTTTAATTACATTATACCTACTCAATTAGTTGAAATGAAGCAGTCATGTACATATATATATCTATCTATTCTCTCTCTCACACTCTCTATTGATAGATAGATATAGATACAGATATATCTATATATATTATACATCTCTCTCTATATATATATATGTGTGTGTGTGTGGGGGGGGGGGGGGGGGGGGGGCGGGGGCGTGCATATACAGGATGGGAGAAAGTTTCTCGTTCCATAACTCTGAGCAAGAAGGAACTGCATCCTTTCGAGGGGTTGGCTTATAGTGAAAACTGTAACTCAATATTTACTTCAGGTACCAGCTTTAAGTCAAAGGCCATAAGCTTCACAAGGGTCGTTCATAGTGTAAGGCTACTAAGGCGGTTAACTACCTTAGGTCCTCAAACTTTAAACTCAAAATAGTATATTCTTAGGCCCCAAAACCGTAAAACTTTTTAGGACTAAATGATTTTTCTTCTATAATTTTAAGCCCAAAAATTTTAATTAAGTCGCGTACAATGACCGATTTTCGCTCGAGTCCTAGACTTTTCTTGAGTCAATCCTGACCTTCACAACACCACCACCACCACAGCAGAGCAGAGCAGAGCCAAAACCCATTATTCTTCATCTTCAAACCCGTGTAGTTCTCAGAACGCTCATATTCTGTGTAATAACGAACCGAATATGAACAAGAAGCTCATGAATCCTCGTCAACCAAACCGGTCCGAACCACAAAGCGACAAAAACACCCTTCATTTTCGGTCAGGGGCAAAAGGGCATTTTAGTCATTTCAGAGCCTGGCCATACGCGGAGACCTGTATATGTGATTGGAGTTGGTGTTTGGAAACGACCGAACAAAGTCGTATCCTTGCTGGATCCATTTTATCCACCAGAAATAATTAATTTTTTATTGCTTTAAATATCAATGCCCGTACCGAAATAAAATTAAAGGACACCATAATTGAGAAGGAGGGACCCCCCACAACAAGATAAGACCAAAAGTATTCCTGGATAATTTAAGGCAATGAGAAAAATTATTTGGGGTGAACAAAACTGTGTCTGGATATTTTTGCTATCAGGTAGAGATGAGAATCCTTGAGAGGGTTAAAATAATTCTCGTAGTTTTGAGAATTATAATCACCATAAAAAAATCAGTGGATGAGTTATGGTTAGGGGTGAACAAAACCCGACCCGACCCAGAGAATTATAATCAAACTGGGTGATCTGGAGTTTCGGATCGGGTTTTACCAGTTCAGCATCCAACTGATTCCTGGTGTGGTTGGATTCCATATGGAACTGCCAGGCTGGTTTGCAACTGGTCATGCCTTCTTTCTGGTACCAAGAAAAATATTTAAAAGAAAGAAAACTTTACTGCATAATACTTGCATTCTGAGGAATTAAGACTTAAGCTTTTCTCTGACAAAACCAAGATATGGCATTTTTCGCATCAAATATCATAATGATACAAAAAACACCAAATATACAGGTCCAGATCCATCCATAATGTCTGCAAGCACAAATAGGTGGATCTGAATCTGGATCTGAACCAGTGGCTGCACACAGAATCATAGGCCTTTCAAATTTAGATCCACCAGCTTCATATCTGGTCCAGCTACTCCCAACTGAGAGACACTTGACGCCGAGAGCAAATCATCAACCCTACACTACTACTCTTTATATTATCCTCAAATATAATACAAATCCCGATCTCTCTTGTGTCAAAGCCACAGTATGGCTGATCTACTTTGAGAAGAGGTCGGGTATCATCCCCACCAAAATTTAAACAATTAACACGAAACTTGACATCGCCGGTGTCTTCCCCTCATGTTTTAAAAAACCAGCTCATACTTACAGAAGGATATGATCTGACTGTGAGTTATCTGCTACTGAGCCTCAGATTGCGATAGCTAACCTACTTAGGGGCCAGCTTTACATTATCTCAGGCACAAAAGGATAAAGGTGAGGACCATCAGCCTTTGTCCATGCGTTCTCCAGAACGCCCTCGTGTGTGTCATCCTACTGGACAAGGGTTGCCTAGATATTCTGAAACAGCAACCAAGTACCACATCTTCAGAAAAATCAAATTAAGCAATTACTAATGTACTTTTCGTATTATGTACATAGGTATATAGGTGATAGATAATACTATTGCTTAATTTTACTTTCTCTAATGATGTAGCACTAGCTTTAAATAAATCTAGTTCTATTTCGCCCAACATCATGCTCATAATACCAAATAAATTAATCTCTCTTTGATTGCAAAAAGACAGATGGGAATAAGCTTTTGGGTACAAATATTACTTAGTTTGATTATGACGAAAGATTATTCCGATAGTACAGATCATGGTATTATATTGTTTACACGAAAAATTGCCTCCTTTTCCCTCTGTTGGACAAAAGACCAGTGGCATTCATGGAGGATGATTAGGGTTTCCATCCATCAACGCTTACATGTATACATCTTGACGAATATATGAGTGTGTGTGCATGCACTCATCTTTCCGTAATGAAAGCTGGGATAACCAGAAGCCTAACCAGCTTGCTGAAGATCGGCTATGCCGGTTGGAGGTTTATCCTTGACCGGAACCGGCCGGAATTTGTACTACCAAGTCTAGGTAAGCACACGGAAGCCATTTTGGGCTCTTTTGTACAACAGGCAATCGAATACGACAGAACGAAACAAGGATGGACAAAAAGATTATGGATGCCAATTACTCCGGTTTGCCTCCCTTTAAATTCAACTGATCTAATATTGATTGGATCAACACAGTCAGTGTCACAAAATTTCTTTTTGGATACATTTGTAGTCCACCACAAACTCGTCTTTGGTATGTATATCCTTTATCAGTGAAATCATTGTGTTTTGAGAACTTTTAATCCGTCTCTCTAAACCAAATGATACAATACGATTACATTTGCACAACCAGCAATAGCTCACCTTGCTAAAATGTCGACTTACAAGTTCAAGGTCATGAGTTCGATACACGGGCATGAATCTGGTTTCCTCTTCCCGGTTGTACCCAAAAATATGATAATATTGTCCATGTTGATACGATTAAGGTTACTATATCGTCTTTACACGTGTATCAGTACTGTGTATTGTACCATAAAATATTATAATATTGTATGATATAATATCTTTCACTTTTTCCTGATTTTCTAACTTTGACTTTTTTTATTTTCTAAATTAGCTTTACATTATTAAAGGTCTTGTTATAAGTGCGATAATGGTAATGCTCAATATCTGAATATGAGTACCCTCTACAACAAAGCGTCTGAGCGATATACTTTCAGAATTGATTTAAAAAGCTACCAACATGGGAGAGGTGTACACAATGGCTTCAGCTGTAAAAGCCAACATGCAGCCTGTGGCATATTTTGATCCTTAGTGGGGGCGTCGTCCCCAATATGCAGAATATCAACGAAAAATGCGTTAAAGTCTTTTAATGTGATGCACAATTTACCCCACCCTCAAAAACTTCAAGCCCACATGACCTTCAACTTGTGAGTCGACCCTCTAGCCAGATGGCCTGTTCCTCTTTGTGCATGATTGGCATGCTCTCATAGGGATTTGCCTTGAATTAATTACAAGGTTGGATGTCTTCAAATTGATTGTTGAAAAAGTTTACGTTTAGCCATCTATCCCACGGTCCGAACAAGCATGGAAATAAAATGGAAACCGATAATAAAAGCAATGAATAACAAAGTTGAAATACAAACAAGTTCGAGTTGAGCTGCTTATTTCAAGATTTGTTGTGGTCATTGCACAAAGAGAAACAGATACCAAAAGCAATGAATCTTGATCCAAACTGAACTAAAAATCAGAGTCCAATATATATATATATATATACAACAACAACAACAACTAAGCCTTTTCCCATACTAGACGGGGTCGGCTACATGGATATATATATATTCCTTGCTTAGATTATGGAGCAAAATGAAAATTATGTTCGTATGAGACCTACCCCAGTTAGAATATCCTCCATGTGAGCTAACTCTTCCAATAACACTCTCTCTTGCCTCACTTATTGGTCTTTCCCATGTCCTTTGTCGTCAACATCATAATGCATGGATAGATTTCCTCTTATTCAAAAGGTTCAAATCTTATCTTGCATTACATTTACTAGTTGCCCTTGAGCTTTTCATGAGATCACATCATCCTCACGCACCTAGATAAAGCCTTTTCATCTGCACATCCACCATGGTAAAGCTAAATAGGAATCCAATAGTACAGCCATATTTCTTGAAGCTACCACCTTAGTTGGCTTCCAGAAAACCCTAAGGAGATCATCCAACCGATTGGTTTCCATCATTTTCATAGCACCCAGGGCAGTGCAATATTTCGATATGAGAGTAATTTTAAACTAGATTTTAATGTTAAGGGTATTTTGCAATCAAACATCACCTTCAAAAGTGTTGTTCTGTCGAAGCCTTGGGCGAAACATTGCACAGCAAGAAAAATCACTGGTGGAAAGAATCTATATCACTACGATTTTGTGAGGATAGACTGAACTTGACTGCAGAGAGCTCATATTCAGTGAAGCCACTTCAAACACCTGTCTGAACTGATCGTTTTCAAGGCCAGCAAACAGAACCATGGAGGTAGCCTCACTTTCTACTAGCGAATCTTTCTCAATTCAAAACAAAAATGTTAGATAATTCATTTAAATTTGCTCTTTTGCTTTGTAAAAGTTGCGATAAAGTTTCTTCAAGGGTGTAGAAGGGTGGTACTTAAGCAAAAAAAAAGAAGGAAAATAAAATTAAAAAAACAAGGAAAATGGAGTTGAAATTATAAGAGAGAACCAAATGCAAGGAGCCATCATTTTAGCATCATCATAAGCTATTAGCAGGCAATATATAGACCATGTAAGAGTGAATCAAACGCGTGCTGTCATTCAAGAGATTCCACTTGTGCCTATACTAGGGTGATATTTTGTCTGAATCATCTTTATGTTTATAATGGAAACCATTTTAGCGGTATCTAAGTTGTTGGAATCAATGTTATAAATATCGTATCATATCATACGATACGTGATATGAGTATATTGATACCCGAACCGATACGATTCAGGTATATGTATCACAATAGACACCTATCGTACCTGTATCAAAATGTATTGTACTATGATATGGGTATTGTATTATACAATACATCCCATATCGCAAGATAAAGTATTACGATATGTGATGATTTTTTGATTTTTTTTTTTAAATTTTGATTTTCAATATTTTAATGTACTATATCATACTATACAGTACGATTATCGCGTATCGATACCCTATATGATATGGGTACCGATACGCTAATTACAACATTGGTGGGAATGCCCTCTCGCTGCCGAGGGCCTAGCTAATATGCATTATTTCTGCAACAATTGCTTAGAACAATCTAGCTTGGCAAGGAGGATTTAGATGGTCATTGAGATGTTTGTAGATCAAATTTTGATGTCCATAACTAATGTGTACACACCGATACAATCTATTGCAGGCCAATGGGTTTTTAATAGTATTTACCTACCAAACAAAATCTTTATGTTGAAGGTCTCCTATTCAATAATGAATATGTAAGAACATTAAACAAAAGAAATACACAATTATTTTTACAACAACAACTAAGCCTTTTCTCATACTTGATGGGTCGGTTACATGGATTCTTTGTTTCCACAAGGTCCTATCACGTGTCATGCTAGCAGTTAACTCAATATAAACTAGATCATTCTTTATTATTTCTTTCCAATACTTTTGTAGTCGTTCTCTCTCTTTTAACATATTCACAATTTAGTTTTTCATATCTTTTTACAGAAATATTCTTAAGTCGTCTTTCTACATGTCCAAACCATTTTAAATAATTTTTCCTCATTTTATCATCTATTAGTGCTACTCCTAATTTATTTCTAATAATCTCATTATGTATACGATCTTTCCTTTTGTGACCGCTCATCCATCTCAACATCTTTATTTCTGGTACAGACATCTTTTGTACATGTTATGATTAACTGTCAAACACTCAAAACCATAAAACATAGAAGGTCTAATTGCTACTCTATAATATTTATCTTTCAATTTCAATAGTATCTTCTTACTACATAGAATACATGATGCCCCTCTCTATTTTAACCAACCACCATTAATTCTATGCATAACATCTTCGTCAATTTTTCTATCATTTTAAAAAATTGACCCTAGATATTTATAACTTTCCTTGTGAGAGATGCAATGTATATGCCAATCTTAATTTTTATGTCCTCTAAAGTACCCAAACGATCAAACTTATATTTCATATATTATGTCTTTATTCTAAGTTGGAAATCTTTACTTTCTAATATTTCTCTCCATAGTTCAAATTTCCTATTATGTATTTCCTTAGACACATCCACTAACATAAAGCCATCTGCAAATAACATACACCGCGATACTTCATCTTGAATATGTTTTATTAACTCATCCATGACCAATATAAATAAATATGGACTTAAAGTTGATCCTTGATGTAACTCAATATTAACTTCAAAGGAGTTTGTCATTCCTTCATAAGTCCTCACATATGTTTTTGCACCGTCGTACATGTCTCTTATAAGATTTATGTATGTTAATGGGGTACCTCTCTTTTTCAACGTTCTTCAAAGAACATCTCTTGGCACCTTATTATAAGTTTTTTTGCTCTAAAATATTTCATAAAACGTCTCAATAGGTAAATCACTTCAATAGTAGATCTATAGGGCATGAATCTGAATTGGTTTTATGTTGTACTCGATACTTATCTTAACCTACGTTCAATAATTTTTCCCATAGTTTCATAGTGTTGCTCATTAACTTGATACCTTGATTATTCGCACAATTCTGAATGTTTTCTTTTTCTTATATATGGATATAGGTGTACTCACTCTCTATTCCTCGGACATCTTTCGGCTTCTCCATATTTCATTAAATAGTCTTGTAAGGCAAGTGAGCCCTATCTCTCTTAGGATTTTTCATTCTTCTATAGAAATATTGTTTGATCCTACAGATTTACCAACCTTAATATATTTAAGAGCCTTTTTGACTTCATTCTTTTGAATACGATGATAGAAATTGTGATTTATATATTTTCTGATTTTGCTAACTCTCACCAGTTAACACTACCATATGTATTTTCATTAAAATTCTTATAGAAATAATTTTTCTATCTATTTTTAATATCATCATTCACCACTAGAATTTTTTCATCCTCAACTTTGATGCATCTAACAAAATTAAGATCCTTAGTTTTTTATCTCTAGCCTTAGCTATCCAAAAAAATATCTCTTTCACCTTATTTTAAGTTAAGCTTTTCATATAAATCCTCTCAAATTTTGGCTTTTGCTTTGCTAATAGTCTTTTTCTCTTATTTTTTTGTTTCTTATAAGCCTCCCAAGTTTCACTAGTCTTCTTAGCATAAAGCAATTTATTACAAGCCTTCTTTGTCATCACTTCACTCCACCATGAAGCTTATTTTTGTGCGAGTATGCTTCCCTTAAATTCGCATAACATATCTTTTGTCATTTTTCTAATATATATAGTCATATTATTCCACATATTAGAAGGTGTACCTACATAGTTCCAACCATCTACTTGAAGAACTTTCTGTTTAAATGTATCTTTTTTTCTCATATTTGAGGTTCCATCATCTAGTCTGAATAGCTCTATGTACTCTATTATTCTTTATCCACTTCTTTACCTGCAAATCTATTACTAAAAATCAATGTTGAATAGTTAATCTTTCTCCTAAAATTACCTTACAATCTTTACAATAGGATCTAATTTTTTTTTACTAAGAAAATAATCAATTTGTGTTTGTGACAAACTACTCTTATAAGTAATTGAATGTTCATCTTGTTTTTTGAAAATTGTATTGGCTATAAAGAGATCAAAAGTCGTAGAAAAATTTAAAATCTCAATACCCTTCTCATTTATATCCCAAAACTATAGTTTCTATGAATATCTTGATATCCTAATGTCTCTTTACTGACATATCCATTTAATTCTCTCAAACAAATCATCTCCGTTTGCAGAATTCTTTGAATTACCTTATCTAACTCCTCCAAAAAACCCTTTTTTATACCATCTTCTAATCCAACTTGGGGTGTATAGGCACAAAATATATTCAAAGTCTGCACTCCTAACACAAATTTCACTATCATAATTCTTGAGTACTATAATTTAAAACATGTATTCTCAATATCCTTTGTTTTTTTTTCAACCCACTTACGGTTCAATGTTCTGATATTCTAAGTATCAATACAAATCTTAGTACATAGGACTAGTTTCCTTATCCCCTATTCGTTCGTGCTGAAAATGTGGAGACCCTTGTTATAACTTGTTCACTACATTTGGGAGATAATGTAACCAAACTAACTTCTTTACCGACACTCGTCCATGATGTGGAAACCCTCTATCCAATTGATTCACTACATCTAAGAAAAGATTACCAGCCAAACTAACTTGTTCACTACATTTACTGCATTTAGGCTCTACATTGCATCATTAAGAGGGAACGTCTCAATGCAATGCTCATAATTTGTAAAATCCATGGTAGATAAGTCTGTAAACACCCCAAAATCAAATGATTTTCCAAAACAAATACCTGTTTTGAAAATCCATTTCAAAACCAAATTTTGAGTTTTCGAAAACCCAAGAGTTCCAAAAGCTTTAAACTTTTGTTAAAAACCCGTTCGAAATATGAATTTCTTAAACTCGGGCCAAGTCCCCATTTTGTAAAAAAGCCAAATCAAACAGGTGGAGCCTAACCAAAAGCAGCTCTAAAAAGTCAGTCAAAAGCCTAGAATTCAGCCTTGCCCAATAAAAGCAAGATCAAAGGCAACAGGAGAGCTCAGGCCAGAAGCAGACTTCAAGCCCGGAACATGAAATACAAAGTCACAAGCATCAACCAAATCATCAGAAATCCAAGCCCAAGCTGGAAATATCAAAAATTAGCCGAAACGGAGTCCCGAATGTGAGAAGGAGTTCGGACGAAAAGGTTGGAGAAGACCCAACTCAAGACGGAGCACTGATAAAGCTAGGGCCCGCGAAAACTGTCCGTACCAAAATGCCAAGAAGGACTGAAGAAACAAAAATTTAGATTGGATCTAGACCCAAATATCTAGATCCAGACCCAAAATAGTATTTGGATCGGATTTGGATCTCAAGATCCAAATCCAAGATCCAAACCCAAAACCCAACCCCTTGCCTATAAATAGAGGTGAGGGGGGCATAAAAAGTTCACGTGAAATCTATTGGGAAGCTTGGAGAGAGAGAGAGAGGCCATAAAGTAGGAGAGAGAAGGTTAGTAGGCTTGACTTTTGTCAAAGTGGGCTAGCCTTATGGGCTTGATCAAGGGTGTGGGTTCAAGCCTTGTATGGACCTAGACTCAACCTAGGGCTACACCAACATGAAGGATGGCTACAAAAAGGTGTGGACCAGGGGTTACACGAGATGGACCGGCTCTAAGAGGTAGGTCTCTCAACCTAACCCCAACCTAGTCGCCTAACTCACCTAACCTAGCCACTAAACCTAACCCCAACTCCCCCAACCTAGCCTACCTGCCCCAAACCGACTCCCTTATGTCCCTTGGCTAGACCACCCTAGACCCAACCGACCTAGCCTACATACCCCAAACCGACTCACTTCACAACCCCACTCACCTTGCCATAACCGAGCCCTAATCGACCCATCTAACTTAGACCTAGCCCAACCCACTTCTCGACCAACCTAGTCTAACTCTAACCGAGTGCAGCTGCACTCAGTTTGAGTCTAGTTCAAACCCCATCCGGCACCCTACCAGCTGCCCATTCCCTACATGCACTCGGAAGTCATTTACCCGCAGCCTGCGCGCCCCTCACCTACCTGCGCACCACCCGGCTCCCTACAGTGCCCCGGCGCGCCTGCCGCCTGCCACCACACACCCTGCCATGACTTCCCTAAGTCCCGCGCACCACACCACCCTTCATCCCCCTAGCAGTACCATCCCAATGCCCCACTTGCCGACCTGCCACCCCACTATCCCGCGCACTTGCTGCGCACCCCACACCAGCTCCCATCACCCCCCCTGCCACAGCCTGTTACCCACACCCGGTTATCCCACCTGCCGTCACCTGCACCCTCTACCTGCCACTTGACCACTTGCCTTAGCAACCTAACCTAGCCATCACCCCTTTCCGTGCCACACACCAACACCCCAGTTCACCTCAGCCGTGACCCACTTAGCTAACCCGCATTCTACAAAACTCTCCTAAGACCCCACGACCTAGCCCCAAGTAAGCCTAAATCCTTGGCTACCCCCAAGTCACCCTAAGCCTAAACCTCGCGTCTAAACCCACCTAGGGAGACCTAACTCAAGGCTGCCAAGGTGGACAGACCTGAGCAGATTTGAGAGGAAAAGTCGACCACTTGTAAGTGTTTAAATTCGGTTTTTACCTTACTCATTTGAAATTCAATTCAATTCGATACGGGGTTGTAATAATGGAGCGTAGTCTCCCCTCGAAATATAATATTCGTGCTTGATACACAAGCCACACACGTGCACTTGAGCCTTATCGCTCTTAATCGTACATAAGTAACACCCACGTGCACTTGAGCCTTTCCGCTCTTAATTGCACATGATTGCACACACATTGAGCCTTTTCGTTCTTAAGCTAAAGTATATATTTCTCTTTGGGTATTTACTTTAGTGAAACATATGTGAGTTGCAATTCAATTCGGGTTGTTACATTCAAGTCGTGTGAGTTTGTCATTTAAATTTCACACTTACACACAAAAGCACTCGAGCCTTTGCTCTACAATCTCACGCACATTTTGAGCCTTTGTTGCTCATAGGATATAACATACTTATATACTTTCAAGCTGTGTGAGTTTTACATTAAGTTAAGTTGCATTTCCCCTTGTGTAACTTTACATTCAAGTCGTGTACACACCTACATTCCGGGTGGGTTTAATTTAAGTTGTGTGAGTTGTCATTTACATTTACACACCAAAAGCACTCACTCACAATTGACTCTTTCCGCTCTTACTATATACTTATATTTCAATTTCGGCAAGTTCAATTCAAGTCGTGTGAGTTGTCTTTTTCATTTATACATGAAGCACACTCACTCACAATTGAGCCTTTCCACTCTTAAGATATAAGTATATTTTAATTTTGTAATTTACATTCAAGTCGTGTGAGTTGCTTTACATTTCGGGTATTTACCTTAAGTTGCGTGAGTTGCTTTATATTTCGGGTATTTACATTAAGTTGTGTGAGTTACTTTCAAATCGAGCCTAGCTCACATCATCATCTCAAAAACCCAAAAATATTTATGCATCCTTGCATTCGTGCATTTTTCAAAGAAACCCCGAATCTACGCTCAAACACGCTGAAATTAGGCCACTTGTGCACACACATATCTGGCCTAAATAGTTAAAACTCAAAGACTTGGAATCGTAGAGCCCCCGTATATAAAAACTTGCAAACATAGGCATAACTCGAGTTTTCAAAACACTTGTCTCCTTTCAAAGAGTCCAAATTGTTTTATCAAAGTCTATAAGTGCTTAAACTGACCCTTGAGCATTGGTTAAAGAAGGTTTAAAGCGAAAAGATCCCGCTTGCTCATAATTGCCTCAAAAAGTCAGATATTTCAAAATCTTCGCTAGCTTGAGCAAGCTAACTGGCACGCCCTTAGAAACAACGTAGATACGAAAAGGTTCATTTCTGGCTTCAAAACTAGAAGTGAAAATTTTCATGTTTACAGGTTTGGCATGCCTAGTGGGACTCGGGGCTTAAAACGTTGATAAAACAAGCAGAACTCTGCGAAAATTTTCCAAAAGTGTTTAAAATTTTCGCCTATTTGTATTTATAGGATTTCAAACTTTTGTTGAGTCATGTCTAGTTCAGGCTCTAACGAAGTGACTAGCCAGGCCTCGCGCTCGTCAAGTTCCCTTTCCAAAAAGATTTCAAAATTTCAATTAAAGTATAAAAAGGAAGAGTTAGAAAACTTGCGTAGGGAATTCGAGGCTAAAATAGAGGCAAGAATCGACGCCCTTAGCCAAGAGGCTGAGGCGGCCGACTCTTGCTCGTCACATGGCAAACCCGCTAAATCCAAAAAAAGACCTACCAAGATAAAAAAAACCCAAGGAAATCTCCATAATGGAGGGAGACCAATACCACGATTCCTTCACACTGAAGGATCGCAAAGCCCTTCAACAACTGTTGAGGGGGCAAAACAAGGAAAAGAAATTGTACGCCCTGTCTAACTTCCTTCCTTCTGATTATGAAATAGACAGCGACGACGACATACCGAATTTTCATCGGTATGATGGCACGGGGGATCCTAGATCCCACTTGCAACTCTTTTCGCGTAGAGCCCATAAGAAGAAAAAGGACTCTACGAAATGGATTTATTGGTTCCCCCTTTCCCTCAAGGGGACTGCTTCAAAATGGCTTGCTTCCTACGACTTAAGCCAGTTTGCTACTTTTGAAGAGTTAGCAAACAGCTTTATGCAAAGATTTTCACACAACGTGGAAGTAACGCCCACTTTGAACACCTTGAGGGACATGAAACAAGCTTCGAACGAGGACATATATGCGTTCACCGTTCGATGGAGGTCTCTCCTTGGGCAAATAAAAGAGCCCATCTCCGAAGGATGTACAGTCATGCTCATCCTTGAAAATTTCAAAATAGAGATCAAAACTCTTCTTTCTTTTCACAAAATTTCTACCTTTCACAAGTTAATAAAGAAGGCTTCCTTATTTGAAACCAATCTGAAAAGGGAGTCTATGACAACTTGTGGAAGGGATAAATACTTCCCAAAATGATATTTGAAAAACTCGGAACTTACGGGCCACCCATGATGGACAAAGGGGCAAAACCCTAAAAGATTGCGAATGTCCGAGTGGAGTCGAGCCCGACAGACACTTCAAAAAAGCTCGAACACCAAAAAATGAAAAAATTCAAAAAACTTTGAAAAACGGGAGTATACCCCACTAGGGCAACCTGTCTCGGAGGTCCTAGACCTTCTACTCGCCTAGGGTTTGATAGTACTCCCAGAAATTCCCGAAGGGACCTTGCCAAAAGAGAGGTTTTTGAATAGATATTGTAAGTATCATCAGCTTAAAGGCCATGATATGAACAAATACTTTTTCCTTTTGAATAAAATAGAAAACTTGATAGAGCAGGGCCGGTTCCAGGTCACTGAAGAACCTGAGCCTACCCAAGCTGTGCTCAAAGAACCCTTCCCCAATCACGCAAGTACCAGTGGAAAGAGAAATGAGGTATGCGCTTTCGCAACCTCTAAAGGTTTTGTGCATGCATCATATTCTAGCTTCACTACTTGTCCACCATCTCTCATCATTTACAAGAAAGTCACCCAAGTAGTGATCCGGGGAGCGCTTAGAGTCCCGCCCTTGGCTAGAGCCGTCTTAAAAATTCTGGGTGCTCCAAAGCACACAAATAGAGCCAACTTAGGAGCGAGCCTTAGGCAAAGTGTAGGGGAGGCGACTAGGTCTGGGAGGATCTATCAACCCCAACACTTAGAAAAAACTGCTAAAAAAGTGGTCAGTATTCTTGGCCCTTCAAAAGCATGCATTCCTAAGGTTTTGCAAATCACGGACAAAGATAAAAACATTTTAACCTCATATGATTTTGAAAATCATCTTTCTAAGATCCCAATAAACATGTCCATCCTAGAGTTGATACAAACCTCACCTAGGCATAGGTTAGTTTTAGAAAAAATCTTAGAGAGAGCCAAGGTTAACTCGAGTATAACTCCTGAGTCCTTGTCATTCCTGGTTGCACCCATCTGTGCAAAAACTTCAATTGTGTTTTCGAAAGATGAAATCGAAAGACCATAATCAAGCCCTACATATCGAGGTGGTATTGAATCACCATCCTCTAGATAGGTGCTTGGTTGATGGGGGAGGAGGTCTCAACATCCTTCCATTACACGTGGCATGTCAAATAAGAGTCACCTTAACTTCTATAAATCCAAGCCCCATCGTCATCACTAGATACAATGGGAATGCATCAAAACCTTTGGGAGTCATAGAGTTACCCATGGAAATTGGGGGGATAACCCACGCAGAGGTGTTCCATGTCTTAGACATACACCCCCACTACAACCTACTTCTGGGAAGACCCTGGATACACAGCCTTCGTGCTGTGCCATCCACCTTCCATAGGTGTGTAAAAATCTCTCACGAAAATGAAATCGTGATAATCCTAGGCAAAAGCAACCCACAGCTAAGGGGAGTTCAAAACTTTCCTTCCTTGTCAAGTGAAAAGGCCTACGGGGCTAACCCCGCCAAATCCATGCACGAACCATACAAATTCATCCCCCAAAACCCTAGGACAGTTGTGTACGTCAAGGGGCAATCCAAAGCTGGCCCAAAAGTCGTAACTATCCTAGGCAAATCCAAACTCCCTATAATTCCAAAAACCCTAAACAGAAAATCATTCGAGCATGCCATGGATGACAGCAAGTTCCAAGGTCATCCTTTGTACAAAAAGTTTTCTAAAATAAGAAAACCTTGGAACATGCTGCTCAACATGGGCTACATGCCCTACTAGAGTTTAGGGAACAAAAACAATGGGCGTCTAGAGCCTGTCTTCCCAAATCCAAATCCAAATAGGTATGGGATAGGATATGTCCCCACCATACCCCCAAAGCCACCAATCACGACCAGTTGGGTCAAGGGTGTCGTGGAGCCTACTAAAACCGAGACCTACGGTTTAGATCTCTTGTTTAGAGACTAATTCGTGACATTTTCTTTGTAGGTGTGATAGAAGATCCCACTTTAAACAAAAAGCCAAAAAAATTTGCAAATTTGCAAAAACCCAAAAACATTAAAAATTTGTGAAAATACCAAAAAAATCATGTACATACCAGCTCCTAGTAGAAATTTGGAAAAAACCAAGGATTTTGAAGAAAAAATCGTCTTCATAAAAGGACCAAAATCTTCAAAACCTATAGAAATTCCAAAACCAAAACCAGGTGTTTGTAAAAACTATGCATCAAATCCAAATTCCCTAGGATTTAAAATTCTCGAGAATGATTAAAGTACGGAGGAGGATCCCCTTCTCCTTGAGGAGGATCAAACCTCCGAGCTTCCCGAGTTTAACAAAATTCTCGATTTGGAAAAACTTTCGAATTTTGTAGGAGGGAATTTCATAGAAATCGACCTAGGGACTAAAGGAAAACTAAAATGTGTTAAGATAGGCACATGTCTGCATAAGCATGAAAAAGCATCATTCATTGCATTTCTGAAAGTCTACCTTGACATTTTTGCATGGACATACGAAGACATGCCGGGTCTAGACCCAAAAATCGTAGAGCATTGTCTTTCCCTAGATTCAGAGTCAAAACCCATAAAAAAAAAAGCTTAGAAAGATTCATCCGAACGTACACTCTCAAGTGAAAGAGGGTTTAGAAGATCTGCTTAAAGCTGGTTTTATAAAACCCATTGCGTATTCTGATTGGCTTTCAAACATTGTTGTAGTTCGAAAATCCAATGGAAAAATTCGAATTTGCATTGATTTTAGAAATCTAAACAAGGCCACGCCAAAGGATAATTTCCCTTTGCCAAACATTGATTTGATAGTCGATAGCACTGCAAATCATGAAATGTTTTCCTTTATGGATGGCTACTCCGGTTATAATCAAATCAAGTTAGCCCCAAGAGATCAGGCTAAAACTGCTTTTACCACACCCTGGGGCACATACTGCTATACAGTCATGCCCTTGGTTTGAAAAATGCCGGTACCACATACCAAAGAGCCATAACTACGATCTTTCACGATCAAATTCATGAGCTCTTAGAAGTGTATGTGGATGATCTCTTGGTGAAATAAAAAACCTGATGCACACACATCGAATCTTTGCAAAAAGTTTTTGAAAGCCTAAGGCTTTATAAAGTGAAGCTAAACTCTCAAAAGTGCGTCTTTGGAGTAGAATCCGGTAAGCTTTTAGGTTTTATGGTAAGCCAAAGGGGCATTGAAGTCGACCCCTCTAAGTGTCGAGCCATCATAGATATGTCTTCACCCTTCAATTTAACTCAAATCCAAAGCCTCCAAGGTCGCCTCCAATCGATTAGAAGGTTTATTTCAAACCTCGCAATGAGATGCGAACCTTTCAACAAGCTTTTGAGAAAAGGGGTGAAATTTGTGTGGGACGACGATTGCCAAAAAGCTTTCGAAAGATTAAAAGCGTATTTGGTTAATCCTCCTGTGTAGGAAAACCTCTTTTACTTTATATTTCTGTGCATATGAATGCTTTGGGTGTCTTATTAGCTCAATATGAGGATGATACCCATAAAGAGTATGGCATTTACTATATTTCGAAAACTCTATTGGCTTATGAAAGAAACTATCAAGTCATGGAGAAGACGTGCTTGGCCTTGGTATGGGCCTGCCAGAAATTTCGACATTACTTCCTAGATCATGAGATCTAGATAGTGTCTAGGCTTGATCCAATCAAGCACTTATTTGAAAAACCTATCCTCATAGGTAGGCTGGGTAAATGGCAGCTCCTCTTAATGGAGTATGACCTAAAATTCCACCATCAAACCTCTATTAAAGGGCAAACCCTAGCTGATTATGTGGCTGATTTCCCCTTAGAGGATTCATATCCCATACTTGATGAAATGCCCGACGAGGGCATCTTGCTAAATCAATTTCAAAACCATATTTTAGCAAACTGCTTAAATGAAAACCAAGTATGGAAGATGCACTTCGATGGGGCACAAAACCAAAGAGGGGTTGGTGGGGGAGTCATCCTCATATCCCCTGAAAAAGGAGAAATCCCCATTGCCATTCGCCTAGATTTCGAATGTTCTAACAATACAGCCGAATATGAAGTACTCATACAAGGCTTGAAAATTTTGAAAACTCTAGGGGCATCATGCATCAAAGTCTTTGAAGACTCTTTACTTGTCATAAAACAAGTGTTGAAAATTTGGCAAGTCAAAAATGAAAAACTTCTTCCATACCACGAATTGGCCACCAAACTAGTCGAGTCATTCCAATCGTGCACACTCACACACATAGGAAGAGAGGACAATGGCATAGCCGATGCCCTCTCATCCTTAGGCTCAGCCCTAAGGGTCGATCCCACCTTGGGAACTTGATCCTTAGAAATATGACACTCACCCACTCCATCCACTCACGATTTAGAGATTTGCCAGAACAACCCAACTTCTACTGAAAAACCCTGGTTTCAAGACATTAAAGATTTCTTAAAAAACGAAAGATTTTCAGAATTTGCTTCGTCTAAAGACAAAGCTTTTATTCGAAAGATTTCAACCTGATACATGATTTTGAGAGGGATTCATTATAAAAAGAGTTTTACTGGCATATTGTTGAGGTGTGTCGACCTTGAGGAGGCTAGGATGATAATGCGTGAATTCCACGATGGAGAATGTGGAGGGCATGTAAATGCAAACATGATGACAATGAAAATACTTAGAGCCGGTTACTTTTGGTCCACTCTAAAGCAGGATTGTCATGATCATGTTAGAAAGTGTCACCCATGTCAAGTGCATGGACACGCCATTCATACCCCCTCATCAACCTTGCATTCCATGGTCAGCCCATGGCCATTCACCATGTGGGCGTTTGACATCATAGGACCAATTTTTCCAAATGCATCAAACGGACATAGGTTTATCCTAGCAGCCACTGAGTATTTTTCCAAATGAGTTGAAGCTACCTCCTTGACTAATATTCAGGGGCAACATGTAGTGGTGTTCATTAGGAAAAATATCTTGGCTCGATTTGGAGTTCCAAGAGACCTAGTGTCTGATAATGGCACCCTCTTTAAGAACGAGAGGATGATAAAGTTATGTAACATGTATGGCATAACTCACCACTTCTCATCGTCCTACTACCCTCAAGGCAACGGCCAAGCCGAAGCCACCAACAAGACTCTCATAAGCATTATTGAGAAAACCTTAGAGAAGGGTAGGACGTGGCATGAGAAGTTGGATGAAGCCTTATGGGCTTATAGGACTTCCATCCGGACTCCCACAAATGCCACGCCATTTGAGTTGGTCTATGGCACAAACGTCATTCTCCCCATTCATACCAAACTTCATTCATTCCATACATCACTTGCACTCGACCTCCCCCTAGAGACACTTCAGCATGCTAGAATGGTCGAGCTTGATTTATTAGATAAAAGAAGGTTCCTTGCTATGGATCATGCACATGCATACCGGCAAAGGATAGCCCGATACTACGAAAAGCATATGAAGCCTCACCACTTCAAAGTGGGAGACCTTGTGCTAAAAATCATCCACCATCGTGGCCCACATCCACTTGGAAAGTGGCGACCCAAGTGGGATGGTCCTTATGTTGTACGTGGAACCACCATGAACAATGCATACTGGATAATCGATGTTGAGGGTAGGAATTTAGCAGACCCTATGAATGCCCAATATTTGAAAAAATACCATGTGTAGGGTCTAAGCTAAATTTTCCTTTTATGAAAATATTTTGAGGAAATCTCCTTTGAAACTTCGTGAGTGAGGATCAAAGTAGATCGTGCAACCCTGAATGAGAGAATCGATGCTTGCGAAAAAATGGAGTTTTCAAAAACAAATGGGTTACATTTCAAAATTCTTCATCTTACAAAGGAAAGCCTGGTTCAAAATAGCAAAATACTTGCAAGTAGTACGTGCTATTTCTAAATAGGCTGATCTGAGATGAATCGAGTAGATCATTGGGATAAGTCCTTCCCCTCTTCTCTTCTCTTCCCCAAAAGGAAAACTTGGCGAAAAGAGAAAAGGAAAATCCCTACAAGAGTCTCTTTCCAAAAGAATTCTGAATTAAAAAGAAAAGAAACCGTTTCTTCTATGGAAAAAAGGGAACAAAGAAAAAATACTCCCAAAGGGAGACTCTCTATGAAAAAAAAAGAAAAGTAGCCAAAAGCTCAAAAAAGTAGTTTTCCGCCTCTTTGCCTCAAACCACGTGACGCTCTAGAAAGGACCGTGGTAGCTCTTTCCCCATCCCTACGACTTATCCCAAGTGAAGAAAGGTTCATTTCAAGGAGTCCTAAAGTAAAAATAGGATTTGCTTACTTGAGTCTCATTTTGTTTGAGAATTAGACGTTGTTGGGTAAGGCGTAGAAATTTTGAAATGCTACTTGATTTTCTTATAAAACCTCCGCTAGATTAGCAAGACTCAAGTAAAGGGAAACACGAGAAGCTGAAAATCCTTAGGATTGAAGCTAAAAGAGTTTTCCTCTCTCAAAAACGAATTGAGAAAACCTCGAACATCGAGCAACATAAGACCAGCTCACTTGGTGCAGCAGGTCTTCATAAGACTCCCAAGTCCGACCATTCCATTAAGTCTCTAGGAAACCATACTTCCTAGCATATCACTTCATGCCATTCACTCACATGTGCATGCATGGACATCAAATACACTATCCTAATTAGGACCAGCACCGCATTAGGTAGAGTCCCCTTTGGCAAAAATCCTCTCTTACTGGGCACAAAGAAAAAGTTTTTCTCCAAAACTGGGACAATCCCATATTCTCGAGGACGAATCCAGGGAGAAAGCAACAGGGGTGTTGTCTTCTTTGCCATTATCCAAATGAATTTGGATAATGCTAAAGAGGGGCATCTCTAAACAACCCAAAATCAAATGATTTTCCAAAACAAACACCTATTTTGAAAATCCATTTCAAAACCAAATTTTGAGTTTTCGAAAACCTAGGAGTTCCAAAAGCTTTAAACTTCTGTTAAAAACCCGTTCGAAATATGAATTTCTTAAACTCGGGCCAAGTCCCCATTTTGTAAACAAGCCAAATCAAACAGGTGGAGCTTGACCAAAAGCAGCTCCAAAAAGCTGGTCAAAAGCCCATAATTCAGCCTGGTCTAATAAAAGCTGGATCAAAAGGCAAAAGGAGAGCCCAGGCTAGAAGCAAACTTCAAGCCCGGAACATGAAATACAAAGTCACAAGCATCAACCAAATCATCAGAAATTCAAGCCCAAGCTGAAAATATCAAAAATCAGTCGAAATGGAGTCCCGAAGGTGAGAAGGAGTTCAGACGAAAAGGTTGGGAAGACCCAGCTCAAGACGGAGCACTGATGAAGCTAGGGCCCATGAAAACTGTCCGTTTCGAAACTCCAAGAAGGACTGAAGAAACGAAAATTTAGATTGGATCTAGACCCAAATATCCAGATCCAAACCCAAGACCCAACCCCTTGCCTATAAATAGAGGTGAGGGGGGGCATAAAAAGTTCACGTGAAATCCATTGGGAGGCTTGGAGAGAGAGAGAGAGGCCATAAAGTAGGAGAGAGAAGGTTGGTAGGCTTAACTTTGGTCAAAGTGGGCTAGCCTTGTGGGCTTGATCAAGGGTGTGGGTTGAAGCCTTGTATGGATCTAGACTCAATTTAGGGCTATACCAATATGAAGGATGGCTGCAAAAAGGCATGGACCAAGGGCTACATGAGATAGACCGGCTCCAAGAGGTAGGTCTCTCAACCTAACCCCAACCTAGCCGCCCAACTCACCTAACCTAGCCACTAAACCTAACCCCAACTCCCCCAACCTAGCCTACCTGCCCCAAACCGACTCCCTTATGTCCCTTGGACCACCCTAGACCCAACCGACCTAGCCTACATACCCCAAACCGACTCACTTCACAACCCCACTCACCTTGCCATAACCGAGCCCTAGTCGACCCATCTAACTTAGACCTAGCCCAAACCACTTCCCCATCAACCTAGTCTAACTCTAACTGAGTGCAGCTGCACTCGGTTTGAGTCTAGTTCAAACCCCATCCGGCACCCTACCAGCTGCTCATTCCCTACATGCACCCTACTGTTATTTACCCGCCAGCCTGCGCGCCCCTCACCTACCTGTGCACCACCCGGCTCCCTACAGTGCCCTGGCGCACCTGCCACCTGCCACCACACACCCTGCCGTGACTTCCCTAAGCCTCACGCACCACACCACCCTTCATCCCCCTAGCAGCACCATCCCAACGCCCCACTTGCCGACCTGCCACCCCATTGTCCCGCGCACTTGTTGCGCGCCCCACACCAACTCCCATCACCCCCCCTGCCGCAGCCTGTTACCCACACCCGGTTATCCCACCTACTGTCACCCCCACCCTCTACCTACCACCTGACCACTTGCCTTAGCAACCTAACCTAGCCATCACCCCTTTCCGCGCCACACACCAACACCCCAGCCCACCTCAACCGTGGCCCACTTAGCTAACCTACATTATACATAACTCTCCTAAGACCCCACGGCCTAGCTCCAAGTAAGCCTAAACCCTTGGCTGCCCCCAAGTCACCCTAAGCCTAAACCTCACGTCCAAACCCACCTAGGGAGACCTAACTCAAGGCTGCCAAGGTGGACAGACCCGAGTAGATTTGAGAGGAAAAGCTGACCACTTGTAAGTGTTTAAATTCGGTTTTTACGTTACTCATTTGAAATTCAATTCAATTCGATACGGGGTTGTAATAATAGAGCGTAGTCTCCCCCGAAATGTAATATTCATGATTGATACATAAGCCACACACGTGCACTTGAGCCTTATCGCTCTTAATCGTACACAAGGAACACCTACGTGCACTTGAGCCTTTCCGCTCTTAATTGCACATGATTGCACACACTTTGAGCCTTTTCACTCTTAAGCTAAAGTATATATTTTCCTTTGGGTATTTACTTTAATGAAACCTGTGTGAGTTGCAATTCAATTAAGGTTGTTACATTCAAGTCGTGTGAGTTTGTCATTTAAATTTCACACTTGCACACAAAAGCACTCGAGCCTTTGCTCTACAATCTCATGCACATTTTGAGCCTTTGTTGCTCATAGGATATAACATACTTATATACTTTCAAGCTGTGTGAGTTTTACATTAAGTCGAGTTACATTTTCCCTTGTGTAACTTTACATTCAAGTCGTGTACACACCTACATTTCGGGTGGGTTTAATTTAAGTTGTGTGAGTTGTCATTTACATTTACACACCAAAAGCATTCACTCACAATTGACCCTTTCCGCTCTTACTATATACTTATATTTCAATTTCAGCAAGTTCAATTCAAGTCATGTGAGTTGTCTTTTCCATTTATACACAAAGCACACTCACTCACAATTGAGCCTTTCCGCTCTTAAGATATAAGTATATTTCAATTTAGCAATTTACATTCAAGTCGTGTGAGTTACTTTACATTTCGGGTATTTACCTTAAGCTGCGTGAGTTGCTTTATATTTCGGGTATTTACATTATGTTGTGTGAGTTGCTTTCAAATCGAGCCTAGCTCACATCATCATCTCAAAAACCCAAAAATATTTATGCATCCTTGCATTCGTGTGTTTTTCAAAAAAACCCGAATCTACGCTCAAACACGCTGAAATTAGGCCACTTGTATACACACATATCCAGCTTAAATAGCTAAAACTCAAAGACTTGGAATCGTACAGCCCCCGTATATAAAAACTTGCAAACATAGGCATAACTCGAGTTTTCAAAACACTTGTTTCCTTTCAAAGAGTCCAAATTGTTTTATCAAAGTATATAAGTGCTTAAACTGACCCTTTGAGCATCAGTTCAAGAAGGTTTAAAGCGAAAAGATCCCGCTTGCTCACAATTGCCTCAAAAAGTCAGATATTTCAAAATCTTCGCTAGCTTGAGCAAGCTAGCTGGCATGCCCTTAGAAACGACGTAAATACAAAAAGGTTCATTTCCGGCTTCAAAATCAGAAGTGAAAATTTTCATGTTTACAAAGTCCAACAAAGTTTTATGCGGGCTGTCAGAAGCCTAACACAACCCTCCTCCATCATCTAGGCTTGGGACTGGCCATGCAAGGGTGATCCCTTATATGGGCAGAGTTAATACATAATTATTTTAAATTACCAAAAAATTCCTTACGTGGTGATTTAACATCTATTTAAATGGCATTGATTATGTGCATCATATTATAACAGATATGCCATACGATAGCTACATATTAACACAACAATAAATATTTTCCTCCATTATCTCATTGTGAACAACAAAAGGTGGATCTATTGTTGCCTTACCAAACCTCTCAGCTGAATGGATTTGATAGAGGTCAGGACTCGATCTAACCCGATGTGTTGATTCCCCTTGGTTAGTTTGGTGCTAGCCATATGCTTGATGCCAATGGTGATCCTTAGTATAACATCTATCAACTATAACGAACTTTAAGAAAGAATGTAACGCCTCCTTTTTAATGTTTCTAATTTAGGCCCTCTAGAGCAAACTTATCTAGTTGAACAGCATCCTAAGTTTTTACATACAGCTTAAAACTTCAAAAGAGGTTCACCCATTTGGCTTTTATAATAATAATTTAAAACCACTTTATGTTGAATTATTCAAGATGGCTGAAACAATCAAAGTATTTTTGGAGTTGCAATAATGGCGCGATATGTCATAGAAAGAAAACATGGATAGGCCTTTGTTTTAGAACCATCAGAGAAAAAATCCTTTCTTGCAATGAGCCCAACATAGTCTTCTTCTTCTACATTCATGACGATTTTCGCACCATTATCAAACAAGAATTTTAGTGCAATTAATGCACTTAGGCATAGTGGCGGATCTACAAATTCTTGTAGGGTGAGGTGAAGCATGTTTCAAGCTCACACTATCAGATGTAGGCTATCATTTTTCTTTTGAATTTAGAATTTCCAGTCGAATGAATGCCCCAGCTCAACCAAATGTTGATCTGCCACTACTGAGGCAGTCACTAATAAAGGATGCCACTTTATAATCATCCTTATTACAGTTGGGAGGAATGTTTTCCTATTATAGTTTCACGAATGGGAGCCGTGGTGTGATGTGTTTACATTTTTCTTTCATATATTGTTTTCGTTCTTCCAAATTTATTGCTTCAAATTTACTACTTCAGGAATGTCCAAATATTTCTTTCATATATTGTTTTCCCCTACAACTTCTTGTTGTTCGTACAGGCATTATTTATTACAATAGTCCACATTCATATGAGAGCCTTTTGGTTTTTAACTGCATCTATTCAGGTATGCAGTTTTTGGTTTAAAAGGAAAAGCAATACCGAAAAGAAAGGAGGTCGGAAGGAGAATTAATTGCGTCTATTCAGGTAGAGAGTTTTTGGTTTAAAAGGAAAAATAATACTGAAAAGAAAGGAGATCACAAGAAGAATGTCCTTGTTCTTGGCTTCTCTACACACACAAAGAAGGGAAATGGAAGAGCTCTCTCTCTTTCCACTAGAGGTGCTATATGTGTCTTGCTCAATCTTCTTTTCCTACCAATTTTTATAAGAAAAATAGAAAGACAAAATAAATAATAATACCACGAGGAAAAGGATGCAATATATAGAAGAATATAGCAGAAAACAAAAGATATTTTGTTTCTACTTGAGGGATAAAGATACAAAGGAGAATAGAGAACTCTCTTCTCCCTCGGTTACCACTGTTCTCCCTCGGTTATCACTCTTCTACTCTCTTTCCTCTCTCGATTCCCCCTCTTCCTCTCAACAAACGGGTTTTCTCTCTATTTTCTCATACATAGAGAAACCTCACTGATTTCTAGCAGTCATGGTTTTTTATAAGATCGTGACCCGAAACTATCGCAGTTTTGGAAAACCAGGGGCTACAAAACCTCCCCTACCTCCGATTTTTCTCCATAAATTGCTTCAAGCAGCAGACTAAAATAGTTACTGAAAATTATAGTCTACCATTTATTAAATTATCATTTAATCCATATATTTTTAGGTTAAAAGATAGTTGCGCCCTTGTTGCTTGATAATATTACAATCTGCCATTAAACAAATTACAGATAGGTCTAGATATTTTAATATCAAATGTCCATAATATGTTTTAAGATTATGGGCATACATATTTGGATTTTTCTTGAAATTATGGGCATACATATTTTATGAAATTACTATTTTGCCCAAGTTAATTTCAAAAATTATTGTTTTATGATTGCAACCTATTTTATAGTTCAGACCTAATCGCGTGGGATATTCACAAGTTTTTCACTTAATGAAAAGATAGTTCTACCCTTCATATTTTGGGTAGAATTATACTTTCGGACTGAAGGACAAAATTACTAGTTTGTCCCTAATCAGTTTTGAAATTTTCTGAGAAACCATACATAATTTTACAGTTCTGTCTTCAGGCCTTTTTCAAAAATTACAAACCCAAACATAATGATAAAATTATCGATTTACCCTTCCAACTTTAGGCAAACTACAGTGGTTGGTAATAAGGACAAATTATAGTTTTATCCCTAGTTTATTTCTGAAATAACAAAGTAATGTTAGGTCCTTGGGTTGATTCCAAAATTATACCGTGGGTTTGCTTTGAATTATTGTTTGATGCATGATTCTATTTATAATTTAGTGTCAGGCTAATTAATGGTGCGTATTGTTGGATTTCATGTTTAAATCTAATAACATGTTGTTTGTTCTAAGTTTTAGCCTTAAAATTTATATACCCCCTTTTTTGTCATTTTTGTCAAATTTGCTAAAATGACTACTAGGATATGTATCTCAGAATTGGGAAAGACAAAAAATCCTAATGGCCTAAGTTTCTAAACTTGGAAATGTAGAATCCCATTGGCCTTGACACTAGTAATCACTCCAACATAACAAGCAACAAATGAGGGAAAAAAACTATTTAACCTTCATCAAGGATGACACCTTAGCAAGAACCATCATGCTTACCTATATGGAGAATGCTCTCCTTAGAGTATTTGAGGATTGTAAAACTGCAAATGATTTATTTGAGTCCACAATAGTCATATATGATACAACAACAAAATTTCATGTACAGTTAATCCTTCACAAATAAAATAAAAGAAGAAGATAATGTAGTTGAATATGTCAATCAAATATTAGTTATAGCTAGGGATTTGGTAAAAGCTAATTCTGTAATTCCTGACCCAATACAGATTTCAATAATCCTCAACGATCTACCCTCCTCTTGGAGTATGATAATCACAACCTTTAGCTTTGGACCTGACTTCTTCCTTTCTAAGTTCACTTTGAAACTTGGTATTGAGCAAGGGCATATAAATAAAAATAAAAAGGATAAATTACTCTTAGTTCAGGATGATTTAGTATGCAACTGAAAAACCAACTAGAAGAAAAGAAACCAAATAAGAAAATTAACAAATTTGATAAAAAGGGTGATAAAATTTTAATAAAAGACAGGAATACGCTTCTCATGTAAAGTGCTTTAATTGTGGCAAGATGGGGCACTTTAAGAGAAATGGTCATAATTTAAAAAAAAATTAGGGCAACTCTAAATAAGGAAGCTTAAAGGAGAAACAAGACATTATCTACGTTATTTCTGAGTGTTTATATATGGACTACCCTATTACTGGTTAGTGGATGAATTCTAGTGCAACCTGACATATTTAAAAGAGCAAGAAAAAAGCAACGGACCTAAAAAAATACAATCATGGAGAACATATGAAGTCTGTATAAAAGAGAAAATGACCAGAAAATCATTTCCCAAAAAAATAGCTAGGACAACAACTATATTAAAAATCATTTATACTTATTTATGTGGACCCTTTAGGATGAGATCACATCGAGGTAAGGTTTATTTCATAACCTTTATCGATGATTCTTTGAGATATATATATATATATATATATATATATATATATATATATATATATATATATCTTAGCACATAAATTTAAGGCACTTGAAATATTCAAAGAATATAAGCAAGAAGTTGAAAACCAAGTAAGGTATACAATCAAAGTCTTAATATCTGATCGAGGTGGGGAATACACTTCTACAAAATTCTTAGAATACTGTAAAGATCTTAGTATTTTAATACAAAATATTAACCCAAAACACCTTAACAAAATGATGTAGCAGAAAGGTATAACATGATCTATTAAATATGACAAGGTCTATGTTAATTGATATTTTTCTTCATAGGATATTTTGAGAGAAGCAGTGTCTACAACCGTATATATTTTAAATAGAGTATCATGTAAGGTTTTATTCTCTATACCATATGAGATGTAGCTTGAAAGAAAACCAAACCTGGAATATCTTAGGAAGTGGAGATTTGTCAGACATGTAAAGATCCTTTATCAGTGTATAGGATATCCTAAAGGTTGTAAGGGATATCATTTTTATCACAAGGACTATGGATTAATAGAAAGTAGGAATGTTGAATTTTTAGAATAGACTAAGAATCCTTGAAAATGATGATGAGTGTATTGATAATCTAGTAGATCTAAATCCATCATCATGTGAACACAGACTTTGATCTAAATAACCTTCTTAAACAATTTGAATCTTTAAGTGGACATAAAAGACCTACGGTCACTCTGTCCTACTTAAAGTATTATCATACTTATCTTGTTGAGCAAGTGTGTAATTTAATAAATTTAGCTGAGTTAATTGATAAGTTGATATATCAGTAGTCTATTAGTTCATATAAATCTTCAAACTAGGTAAAGGTCATGCATGAGGAAATTGAATTCATTGATAAAAATCAAGTCTGAGAATTGGTTGATTTGCAAAGAGAAAGAAAAGCCATAGGCTGCAAATGGGTTCTAAAAAAAAAATTAGAATCGATGGAGCAATCAATAAGTTTAAGGCGACGTTAGTTGCAAAAGGATTTTTTGCAAAAAAAAGGTATAGATTATGGAGAGACATATTCTCCTATTGTGAAATTTGCATATATTAGAATAATTCTGTCTATTTTCATATATTATTTTTTGAATTTATACCAACTAGAAGTAAAAACTATTTTTCTAAAAGGTGATTTTGATGAGATCATATGTATGCAACAACTAGAATGGTACATTGTTAAATGTTGGGAAAATAAAGTATATAGGTTGAAAAAACCCTATATGACCTTAAAGTCATCAATGGTATTTGACTTTTGAAAATTCTATAATAGAACTTGGGTTTGTGGCTAATGAGTTAGACCACTATGTATGTATGGAACAGTGAGAGTTACTTTGTTATCTTATTTCTATATTTAGATGACATATTATTGATTAAGAATAACAATAAAATAATTGTAAAAACTAAGTTAGGGCTAAACTCAAAGTTTGAAATGAAGGATATGAAATAAACATCCTATATTCTCGAAATAAAGATTTTTTATGGCAATGAATCTAAACTTTTATATTTGAGTTAAGAGAGATCTTGATTATATATTGATTGCAAGCATGCAATTACACCTACTACAAAAGGGGTCAAACTAAGTAAGGTTGATTATCCTAGTGGGTGGAAAAAAGGCCTAATGTTCCTTATGCACAAACTATGGGTAGCTTGATATATACAATGTTGTGTATAAAACTTGATATCAACTTTGTTGTTGGTGTTATAAGTAGATATCAAAGTGATCCTAGCTAGCAGTAAAAAGGATCTTAAAATATCTCAAAGGCACAAAAGACTTAAAACTTTGTTTTCAAGCTGATGTACTAAAAGCGGTAGGATACTTAGATGTTGACTTTGCTAGGAGCAAAGATGACAACAAGTTAATCTTTGGCTAAATATTTTTATTTAGAAGTGGTGTTGTTTCTTGGGTTTGCAAGAAATAGGGTTTATAGCATTGCATACACAAGAAGTTGAGTATATTGCTTACGATATGGTTGCAATGAGTGTCATTTGGATAAATCACTTCATTACGTGATCTCAAGCTAAAAATAGCCAATGAGTTTGTCATCATTTATTGTGACAATAATGCAACTATTACTCTTATTAAGAGTAGAGTTGATAGCTCTAAAAGCAGGCATATAATCGTTAAATATCACTATGTTTATGATATGTTTAAAAGAAATGAGATATTTATATCTTATATATCAATTAATGATATGTTGGCCGACCCCTAACTAAAGGCATCTCGGAAGATCTTTTCACTAAACATGTTAGGCATATGGGTTTGAGATATGCCTAGAGTATGAGTGTAGAAATACACTTTATTGATTGTTATACAAGGAAAAACATATTGATTATAAAAAATTGTATAAAGGTAAGAGTTACAATTTACTTACCTGGAAAATGGTACAACTTCGAAAAACCTCAAAATAAGTGGGGTAAAACCAATGTATCATAAATTTGCTCAAGTGGCCAAGTGGGCGATGTAAGTTGTTGGTTTCCATTTTCAACCCCAATAACAAGCATGAAATGCAGGAAGAATGGCTCTCTTCTCGGATTTCATGAGTTGCCTTTACAAAAGATAAACTTTTAAAACAAAGAATGTTTTGCTTTTTTTAAAAAGATATTAAAATCTCTCAGATAAAATAAAATATATTTAACAGAAAGCCTAGGGAGGAAAACATGGGAGGAGAAAAAGCTAAGTATATATACAATGAATAAATGAATAGAGAGACGACATATAGAAAACTTGTAAATTGCTTCCTGTGAAAGCCCTTGCGGCTAACCGTTCTCCCTCTTCATCTTCTTCCTCCTCTTTTTTTCTTCCCTTGGTTGTTGTGAGGACTTCTATTGCTGCTGCTTCTTGTTCAATCATGCATCCATGGGTTCGCCTTATTCGTTGTAATAGTCAATAGAAGTGTGGTTTTCACTTTCAGTTATAGATATCTATTGTAGAAAAGTTTTAGGAGAATTGTTCTAGAGGCAGATTCAAAGAGTATTCTGCAATCGATGTTGGAAATGATGAGAATGACATCTCTCCATCAATACAGTGGTAATGAGAATAAATTAGACCCTCTTGAAAAGGGATTGGTTAGTTAGTGTGTGCCATACTTGTAGTGAAGCAAGTCAATGTGTTGATCGAGCTGAAAAGGGTGAATCTCTTCTCCTCTAAATCCTTGAATCTCTTCTCCTCCACCACTCTACTTCCTTCTCTTCTACTATGCCCTCCTCTACTACCATTGGTGTACAAACTCAACATATGAGTCAAGGTACAAGCTCTACTTCTCTTCTCTTTTCATCCATTGAAACTCTCTCATGTGGCTTGGGTGAGAAAATAAGGGTCTGTCTCATTGATTTGTTGTCTCTCTGAGTTGAGGTTCATCTATCTCTGTTTGTGACAATTTTCTAGCATCATTGAAGTTTTTCTGTCTATGTCTCTATTTCTAAATGTCTCTCTATGTGAGGATCGTGCTTTTACAAAAAGTTAGGGCATAAACTAGTTGTTTTATGTCAGTTAAGTTGTTCTTATGATTCTTGTGTATTTGTGATAGTAGATGCCATATTCGTGTGATTTGTGATTCTTATTCTAGTATGCATCATCTTACATGTTTGTAACCGTACTATTTGCATCTAAGCTAATATGTAATACGTTTATCACATTTCTTCCATAATACTCCTATTATATGATCCAATTAAGTGGCAAGATCTTTATATTTTCAACCTATTTAACTAATTTTTTTTGTGTTTCCTACTATTTATACATAAGCTAATATTTAATATATATATATATATATCACATTTCTTTCATAATACTCCCTTATCCAATTAAGTGGTTGGATCTTTATATTTTCAGCCTCTTTAACTAATTTTGTAGTGTTTCTTCTTCTTTGTGAAAGAAAGCACTATAGCCAAGAGCTTGGTCTTGAGAGGCAATGCGTAGAAGATAAAAAACAAAATTTGTCTGGAGAAAGAGCTACCTACTCTATGGCCGTGAGGAATAAAAATATTTCACTATTATCAATCACCAATTGTAATATGGAAACCACTTTATATATATATATATATATATATATATATATATATATATATATATATATATATATATATATAATTTGGAACTTAATTTGTTGATTTCCTTATGCAATTTCACTATGTTATTTACCTTGTTTATAGAGTTTTAACACCGGCTTGCTACAATTATTTATTGGCTCAACATTTTCTTTCTATTTTCTTTTCTTTTCTTAGGAAGATAGCAAACCCCTTCCATGTGTGCATTTTAGTTGTTGTTGTGTATGGAAACAAAGTAAAAGTTTTTCTCTCTTAAACTTCTCACACTTTTAATTCCAATAAAACCTCTGTTAGGGGGAAAAGATTCTCAAGAAAAACAATTAAATTGTTAAATTTGAGGATTGTTGTCTTGTCTAGAACTATTGTAAAATGTACATAAGATATATAGATAGAAGAGTACAAAGCCTTAGCTACAACAAAGAGAAAAATTGTTTTGACTACATGAGCATGCAATGTAATGATTTGTTTTTCGAAAAAGAAAAGTTCTCATAGCAAAAGAGTCACATTTCACATTGCACACTATATTAACATGACAAACAAATTTATTAGATGTCCATAGTTCTACCAAAGTTGTGTAGATCATTTTGATATTATATAAGCAATAGAGAGTAAAGGAATCATAATTCCCAATACAAAGAAAAATAGTGATGTGACAAATGTATTTGTATATTTGTGTAATGATTGTTGTATATGTGTAATGATTGACTTATGCTTTTGAGGGTGAAAGTTAGCTCTTTGCGGCATATCAATCCAAGGATATTAATTAAAGACATCTAGACATATATCCTTATTAATTCATTTAAATTTATGTATTTGTGTAATAATTACTTTATGTGTAGGTGTTATGCATGTTCCTCAAGATGTGTACAATTTTAGAGTAGGGTCTTCATCTTTAAGTTGAACATTTAACTCATTCTAAAATAATGACTATACATAAAGATGTGTACAATTTTAGAGTAGGGTCTTCATCTTTAAGTTGAACATTTAACTCATTCTAAAATAATGACTATACATAAAGATGTGTACAATTTTAGAGTAGGGTATTCATCTTTAAGTTGAACATTTAACTCATTCTAAAATAATGACTATACATATGAATGTTGAGTTCTACAAGAAATTCCTACTATGCAAAATAATGGTGTTGTTACATTAAGTGTTAAGGGAAAGATGTATTATCGATTCATAGAGGACATGATTAAAGTTGACTATCTACCATTCTCACCTATATAATTGTTTAAATATATTTGGTATGATATTGATGATGGATTTGAGGTAGTTGAATTAAATATAACATCAATGTGTAGCTCTGGATGAATATATAAGAAAGAGCCATACATTTTTCCACGACAAGCAATGTAAGTCATACTCAAAAGATCAATGCAGATCAGGATGGAAAGTTGTTTGCAAATGGAAGCCAAGAGACACATATGAGTTGTCAATCGAGGGTGTGCATGATGTAGACACCTCTTGAGAGAGGAGGCATCATATTTTCTGAAAATAAGACTATACTTTCTTGTTTTTGAAGAGATGTACATGGTGGAGCACATATATCAAAAAAAGTGTTAAGAGATTTGAGAGAAAATAAGAAAAATAAAAAGGTTCTTTATGAAACTATTTGTTATTGGTATTGAACCTTTTATTATATAGATACATGTGGTTCTTTACGTTGTTTATTGTATTATTCGAAAAAACTCAAGTTATATCTATTTTAATTGTGTATGACATAAAATGTATGGTACGAAGAAAAAGGATCATACATAAGATGCATACTATGGTTCTTTACCCATCATTTTAATATCTAGTGGTTTTCTTAAATATAGTCTTCTTGTATGTGTTAAATGTTACAAGAAGATTTGTTTTTGCTCTATGACCTACTCTAGTGTGCAACCCTCCTCAATCAAGTACTTTCTTATGCTTAACTCATTATTTTACTTATTTCTTACTATTATAAAATAGAAATTGTTATCGATGTGGCGTAGTTGAATTCTTGTTTCAAAAGGTATATTTTATTAGTTTGGTTATTCCTCCTTTTGCATTCCATATTTAGTTATGGATAAGATGCAAGATGCTAGCCTTTCTCTCACCACTTCTATTGGGGATATTGGTTGCATGTTTACCTCTACATGGTCAAACATGGGTTGTTAAATTTAATAACTATGAGATTATTGATGTTGAAGGAGAAAATATGTTGCATATTTTAGGATGTTATGCAAAAATGCAACAAATTTTTTTTTCTTATAAGGCATAGAAGGAGGAAGGTACATCAGAAAAAATGTTTGACATCATATTTCAATACTTAAAAGTAAGTTTAAACTTTAGGAGTTTATAATTGTTGGCTTTACATATGTAGGTTATGAGCGAGGATTTGGTCTTGGAGCACCTCCTTGAATAATGTCACTTGACAATATTGGAACTCAACCTCACTTGGCACCTATGCCTCCACAACAGAATTTAACAATCGAATGCAAAATTTGGAAGGCCATATAATGCAAATGAAGGGTAACCTTGGGTAACTAACAAACCAGGTGGAGCAAATGGAGGGCCAAACGAAGAAAATAAATTTCAACAGGAAGCAAAACAAGGATCAAATGAGCCATAATGGCGATATGCTAATTGAAGTTTTGACCCATTTACGACATCAACCCAAGGTTTAATACCATAATTTTAGTTATGCTTTTAGTTTCTCCCATGTTTCATAGGGTGTCTCTACTTGTCATAGTTTTCCTCTAAAATTTCATTGGTTTGCAAAGTCTTTGTATATCAACCTGCATGCTTCTCATATCTTGTTACTTGTGTTTCTTCTCTTTGAAACATTGGCATATTTCATAGTATTGTTTTATTCATCGACGTTTTTATTGCTTGAACCATTGTAGGCAATAACTCTGGCAATAGGTTTAGAAACTGATGCAACAAATTATTTAATGTTAGTTTCTATTTATGATTTAGCCTTATATATTTCTCTATAATATTAGACTATCATAACCTTTAACAAACTTGATGGAAAAAGCAAGGGCTTGTTTCAATTAATAGGCCTCTCGTGATCTTCAGGGACATATTGTTACACTATTATGTATGAAGATAAATATCGATAAAAGACACTTTCCTAAGATCAAACTGACACCCTCATTTCATCTTTTGATTTTATCACTTGTTACTGGTTTGAACAAAAGTTCTCATTCTCCTAGGATAGGGCAACTAGATATATATATGAATTCATAATAAGAAATGGATTTTTTATTGGTATCTCCTTCTCAATTGAGGAGAGAAGTTGGGCCTAGAGGATGAGCAAAAAAGTTGGGTATGCTCTATTAAGGTCCAAGAGGCCTTCTGAGTTGATCTTCATGAACAGAAACAATCTATCTCCTTTCCTGGGAGAGGGGGGCCTAGCCAGTATGTTTTGTTCCATAGATGTTATTATACTTGTTATTTGTTTTGTATTTGATTTTTGAATCATTATACTTAAGTGCATCGTGGAGTTTCTGATTTCTGAAACCCCCAAAAATGCTTGCTTAAGTCTCTTCTTTGTTTTTCTATGAAGTAGGAGAGACTCTTGGGCAAGTGAACTATCTAGATCATAGTTGGAGGAAATATATGTAACCTAGTGCTAAAATGTTGCTTAAGTACGTTATTAGTTCCTAGAGGTTGTTGTTATTATTGTTCCAAGTGAAAAGCTTGTAGCATACCCATTTGAATGATAACTTTACTCTCAGTAGTTAGAATGATAACATACCTAGTTCAACATCTAACTGTCCAAATGAGAGATTGTGTATCTAGAATTAACCCCTTGATCCACCTCCTCTCCTAGATGTATGTATCATTAGAACCCTAAGGTAGTTGATGCTTTTGTAAATGTACATCCCTACAACTAAAATTTCACAGGTGTGTCATTTATAGGTAACTAATGAAATCCACATGACACTAACAATACAAGTGGATCCTTGTTCTCTTGTTTTAATAAGGAGTCCAAGTAAGTAACAAAAGTTGTGTCATTATATTATTATTTAAAAAAGAGAAAGAAAATAAAAAACGCCATGGATGACGCTTAGAACTTAATCATACAAAGTTACTGTGTATATTTGCCTATAACAATTCATTTCAAATTACTGACGCACACTGGGGAGTGGGAAAATTCTCGAGAATTTCCTCCTCCCTCCACTTCCTTTCTCTTTGTATTATATCTATTATAACTATGTGTAAATGAAGTTCTAGTCTACTTGGGTCAAAGTGTGAAGCTCGGTAATAAAATACACAATTTATTTGATAGAAGCAGGTTTAATGATTTATATGAGGTTATATTTTTAAAAGTATAATTACGATAAGTATATTTTGCTTTCCGCTTGAATTTAGCCGAAACTGACACATCATGCATTTCTATCACAGTTTTTGATTTATCAGAGACAAAATATTGCTGTGACAAGAACGCTTAACCCAGTTTACAAAGCGGCTGTGAATAATTAAATGAAATATCATGATAAATTAGCATAGCATTATTTTATCCTCTCAGATCTGTGATTATTTCAATCACGAAACTCTACCTCACCTTACTCTTAGCTTCGATGAAGGTGTAAACACCTTAGATTGACAGATGAAGGGGTTTAACCTGTTTTACAAGTGGTGGCATTTATATTGAGTCTTGTAAACGTTGAGATCTTGATTTCATTTGCAATTAAGAATATGAAAGGTAGAACGCCGATTCAACATTGTAACGAAATAAAAATGAATGCAGATATCATTGACTCATTTGAAATATAGCGACATAATATAATTACTATATTATTTTAATGGACTTTTAACGCTAGATAGGTTGAAATCGGAACCTCCATGTCATGAGTAAATCTAAAATTGGAAATATAAAAGCGAAGTTAATCCGGGTCTTACCTTTGTCTTAAAATTAAATACCAAGAGTGGATCTTTTACCTGGCAACCTAACTTATTCTACCGTAGTCATAAGATATTTACTTCACACTATTTAACTCAACAAGTGAAAACAATTCCTGAAAAAATGACGACTTAATCCAATCCATCAATTCAAATTAAAGACGACAACCGGTGTATTAACCTGGGGCAAGTTAAACTGGGTTTGTAATTGCGATAATTAAAAGTTGACCATATGCAGGGTCAAACAGGTTTTTGGCTACTGCTGTTTCGTGAATAATGTTTTACGCATAACTAAAATTTAAAGAGTAACATTTTCAGATACATACTTTTGTAAAAGTAAATAAGTATGTGAATAAATAGAGTAAATATGGTGTTAACTAGATTCCAATAGCGTAAATAGTATGTAAATAGTAACATGACATATCAGTTAATACCAAAATCAATAATAATAATAATATGATTGATAAATGAAAACGGGGAACTAGTATACGGTAATAGCAGGGTGACAAAATAGAATGAGTTTTATTTTGTATAAATAGTAAAAGTCAGAATGAAAATTAATAATAATGAGTGCAAGTGCAATTATAATAAAATTTGTAAATTCTAAGATGCTGTGAATACAAAATGAATAGTATTAAAGTAAATATGTTTTTTTTTTTTATATATTCCTGTAATTAACGAACAGAGTAAAAAAAAACGAGATACAGCAGTGGATATTACCCATGGTACATTTGAAAGCAGACTCTATAATTGTAAATTTATAATTGTTAAAAACACTAACAGCTATAATAATTAATATACCCATAATATATGTAGACAAAGGTTGTATCCCCTTCTAAAAATAATCCAATTAATAATGGGTCTATCAAAAAAAAGAATTGGTGGACTAAGGCGCTTTCCTAGAAAAAATCAGCAAAATAATTAAAAATGGTTCCTCTAAAAATAAAATGAAATATGTTTGAACAGTGGGTTAATACTCCATCAAATTGTTTTTGTACTTATTGCAAAGCTTTTCTGCACCTGCCTTTTTAATTTTTATTACACTAACCTTCCAACTCATAGTTATTGCTCAAGCCTTTATCTTTGCTTCAGCCGCCTATTTAGGCGAGACTTTCCCTTTTATTACCTTTCAGAGCTCTTTGCTAACTCAAATTTGTAACCTGTTCCTTGTAATTTTGTTAATACTGCTAACAATGAGGAAACTCTCCCTTCGTTTTACGCACTTAACAATGGGCATGATCTTGTTCTTTGTTTTTACAAACTAGTGTATATACTAATTGGTAGTAGAGGCTCTAACTTGCTCCCTTAACCACTCGTAAAGATTTGTATTCACATTAGGGATGAAAAAATCTCCTGCCTTTCTCCTGTCTCCTGTCTGTCCCCCCAATCTATCATTGTGCCAGCATCAAATAAAAACGACATATCACTTTAACGCCGTTTTATTGTCTTCCTTCCAAACACTCTCGATGCGCTGCCCCGCTTGCAACTGCCATCAACATTTTTGGGTTGCTATTCTCTTTTGTGCACTTGATATTTAAAAGAAAAATAATTTATTTTCTCAATATTTATTTAAGATAGATATTTTTTTTGATCATTTATTTTTAAGAAACTAGGACAGGTATACTAACTTTCTTACTAAAAAATAAATATACTAAATAATACTTGATGAGACAAAAAAGCCACAGACACTATTTCAGATTTATTTGTAATACTAAGAGTTGATTTTAAAACTCGATTTATTTTTTTTGCTTATTAACTTATTTCGAGATATTCTTGATTTATACTACAAACCTATAACATATTATATTTATTCATAACAAATAAAGTGTTGAAAAAAAGAAAAATATATCATTAAATTTGGTCACAAAATTATATTCATCTCTTCACCTTCTATTTTTTTATGTAAATTTGGTGTGTTGATATTTATGTATACTACAAATCATTTTTAATGTTATATTGTTTGGCGGCCGATTTATACCACACATTCAGATATCAAGCTTTAAACCTTTTTCTTAGTTTTTTTCATTTACAGCTCGTGTCATTGCGTTTAAGTAATAAAAACGTAAAAAAGGGATAAAAATCGATACGAAATGGGAATCACAGGAGAATTTTAATCATCCTGCTTTCTACTCAATTTGAGTGCACCATTATGGTTCATAATACTTACATAATCAAAAGAAGTCCATCATAACTGGGAGATGCCCAAATCACGTTGCAATTCCTAAACGATTAAATGATATGGAGTTAGATCATAACAAGAAAGTGCGACACGATTTATCGTACGTGACAGAGTGGAATGATGCACACTTATTAGGTAACTCCATGTGAAGGAAAAAGACGGCATTTGGTTCATCGAGCAAGACAGAGAAAAGTCATGTCTTTAAATGTGCTTTTGATGGCAATGAGATTCTGGGAAAAATTTGCATGAACTGGATCACTAATCAATGCGAATTAATGGAAATTATCCGGAAGAATGAAAATTCCCAAAGCTACTGCTATTGTCTCTTGCATAGCAGAAATAGTGAGTCTGATCCCTAGGCAAGGTAATGTGATGACATTTCATAATCAAAATAAAAATACAAACTAAATTCTAAGACTTATTTAAAATTTCCAAATTATCTAGGGATCAAGAACTTAATTTCGAGAGTGTATAGTGTTCAATTAGCATGCTTCACAAGATTAAGATAGTCAACTAACTACTGACAATTCTAATCACTATAAATTACCAAGATTTTCTCAACAAGTTATTTTAAATCTATATGAGATAAATAAAGTGATTTGCAAAATGTATGTCTTCTGAGTTTGCCGAAAAAAGCCAAATGTATTGTGCATTCAAACTTATCGAAATAGAATAACTCTACTTTCCCAAATGGAACAAATTACACCTATCAATGGATTTTGTGGTTGATCAAGTTCCGATGAATAATTTATAACACAACATATGGGTAATCGTTGATGTAAACTCATTGTCAGCATACTTCTAAAGATCAAGCATAAATGTTATGCGAAAATTGCTATCTCGTAGAATAAAAATAATATTAATCATTAGAACGGGTTCATAGCGAGTCATTCCTAGTGGAAATTTTTCATTGACATAAAAATAGACGATACTTGTATTGAATTTGTGCTGCAATGAGCATTTATAGAATTATGTAGGAGTTCTCATTCACCATCCAGTAAACGTGTTTTTTTTCTTGGGCAATCAAATCGACGATCAAATCATTGGATGATTTGCTCTAGTGGCTATCATTATATAATGTATTGATATAGTATTGGAAAGATATTGACTTCCTACCATCGACATGTTCACCTACAATAATAGTTCAAATTTAAGCGTAATGACACCAGATGAAGACTGTGATAATACAATCTACGTGTCGAACATGTATATATTTTCTAATACGCACTAGATGATCTTAATGGACCCGACATTATACGTACTAGACGACCGAAAAGACTCAAATAATTCAGAAAGGAGGACAGTTTCAAAGTCGGAAAGAAGATCTTATGCGTGAAGCACAGAAGAGTTCTTGAGTTTGAGCAAGCCGCCTGAGATTTTTTTTTTTTTTTTTTTTTTTTTTTTTTTTTTTTTTTTTTTGAAAAAAAAAAAAACATATGCTGCAACTTTTTTTTTATGAAAGTGACAATTTTTTTATGCATTTTTTTGCATATTAGCTTTTTATTTAAAATGTAAGCGGGGTTAAAAATTGCTGAAGTTTTAACTATTTGAATATGTGTTGACATTAATTATAGCCATTTAAAGTTCTTATATATGCTTCAACTGTATTCTGGGTGCTGTAAAACTCAACCCACTAGATAACATTTCCTTCCACATATAAGCATACCATATGCATTCTTTTTGTCACACCTGCACAATCATTACACTGTTACCTGTCATTGGCACTCCCTTTGTAAGTTATAGCCCATTATTTTTTGTAACCTTATTGCATGTTGTATGTAATTGTCACATACTGGTTTTTGTTTTACCTTTTATTTCAATTGATTTGACCACTATTTGAAGCTGTTTACAAATGACAAAAGTATGTAAGCTAAACTACGACTTTTGACAACAGAACACCATCTGTACAATATTTTGACTTTAGCACGCAGCACATCTTGTAAGTGGTACTCTGTATCAATGACAAAAATTTTCATAATTAACCTTGACAATTAATTGGTACACATTATCTACAGCTTCTTTAGACAATAAAAAAATTTTTCCACTAAGTGATGTTTTACCATATAAACCAAGACTGACACTTTGCATTCTGGGCGAGAGAGATCACAGATCATTAAATTAGTTTTAAGTCGGAAATTTAATTATTTTTCTATAGTGCAGTCATAGTCTGGCTTCAACTTTATCTATAACAATTAGACTATCATTTATTTGATTTACTTTTCTTATCTACTATTCTAATAATTTTCTCCTACATATAATCAAATAATCAGCAGCGGACTAATATTTTTACCGTAGCGTTATCAAGGTATGAAATGTTGAATGAATCTATTTCCATCTGTTAATACATTCATTTTGAAAACTTATTCTATCTTACCGTGTATGTCTATACATCTTATACATTCTTTTCATTATCGATCTTCCACTTCTAGTGCCGTGTAATTTTATGATTTTGTTGACTCTTTATTAAATGGAATTAATATTCAATATCATAAGGTATTGCAAGTCTTATAGCATACTGGAATTAAATACTTAGCATGTCATTTATTGTTGTCTAATAAGCAGGTTTCTGTTGTTGAGTGACTTTAAATATATATATAAGTATCTCTTTATCTACATGGCCAAGGTCATCATCGTAAAAAACGTTAGATCATTAACATTCATTTTAAATCTAAGTTTTTAAGCTTGGTCAAGGTACAAGGTGAACTTGTATTGTGACACGCTGACACGATATAAATACCCACATATGTTAGATTTGATTTATTTTATTTTAAAAAGTGCATCCCCACGACAAGCGAGGAGCCGTGAAAGTGAACAAAACTCTACTCCACTCGCACCAAAAGGAAATAATATGGATTATCTCATGTTGGTTTTAATAAAATAAAATAAAATTGGTTCAGTCCTTGTGAAGCCCACCTGACATGTTTTCCCCGTTTGTCTACCCTAGTCAAAATGATACTTGACAGAAAACCAGTTTATTGGAAGGATTGGACATAAAACAATAATTTGTTATTTTGGAGTTAAATACTAACATAACATGAAGACTACTGGGATGAACTAGAGGAAAGTGTTCGAACAGAAAGTTCAACTCTCAGTCAGTTTCTTCATGAAGTCTTCATTGCTTAAATAGGTAGTGAAGAAAGCACAATTTAAAGCACACTACCAGAAGGTTCTGCCTGGAAATGGGTGCTTAAGCTCGATTATTGAACAGCAGCTAGATAAATTTTATCACCATTTACAGCAGTAGAATATGTTTGCTGATGCCATCTTTTCCATTATAACACTCACAAACACATACATATAGATATATTTATATGTATATGTGCTTATTAACTCAGACAAGATATAATGTCTGTCTCACGATGTTCATCTGTGATTCTGTGGTCTCTTGTCTCATCAACATTGATATATATATATATATATATATATATATATATATGTAACAAGCGATTTTTCTCTTCTAGCAAGCCATCAGATGTAACTGTATTTTGTAGTCACAGTCAGAAATTCAATAAGATAGCAATGGTATTGATGCAAAAGAAGACGTTGGTGTGGATGTATAGCCATACAAGAAAGACGCACCATTAATGAGGACATCATACAGAAGGTTTGGTTTGACACCAACGAACTGATGGAAGATAAACTGAGAAAAAGAAAATATTAAAAATGGTTCGAGCATTTGGAGACATCTAAATAGAGCTTTGAGGAAGATGCCTGAGAAACTAAATCATAGACTTTGAGGCAAAGGAGGGTTCAAAAGTCTTGAGAGTAAGATGTGTGACACGATACAGTACCCGAGTCCATCTATTCGACCCATTCAGTGTGGACAAGGCTTTTTTTTCTTTGACCAGCGACCTAGCCGACAACAGTTGCATGAATTTCAAATAATATAACAATAATCTATCTAAACATTTTCATTGACTTAAGAACCACTTAGACTTTTGTGTTATAAGGAGTCGATGTTAGACAACTGTCTCTGTCTGTACATAAAGCCTTAGCTGGCTCGTACCTAGCCCCTTCTCTTTGATTTCTATTTACATGGGGAAGACACACCTAGAAGTTGAGACTTACCTGCACACCGGCAGTATCAAACCACAACTTTACGGCTCTCATCACCAAAAGGTATGCTGCTTGTCAAGTGGACAACTCCCATGATTTTCACTGCTCATCTGCGTACTTCCTACCCATGCCCATCAAGGAAATGCATTGGAACTTTGGAAACCATCCTTCATTCGTATATATAATTCCTTTAAACTCATATTCCCCTCTCTTTTGTACATGAATCACTATTAAAATAGCACGGTTACATGTTCACATGCAGTAAGTATTCTGCTGCCGGTAGAAGTCAGAAACAATATATGTAAGTGTGCATTTGGAATTCAAGCGAGGGAAAATTCAAGAGCACACAGAAATTCTAATGCTTGGCTTTTCTTAATGTGAAAATCTCAAAATTTTGAAACCTGTGTTTTGATTTCCCACCTCTCGAGTGTGATTGTGATGCTGACAAATGTTTGAGTTTGATATGGAGCCTGATGCATTCTTCCACAAATTTGTGTTGAATTGTTTGCAGGTACATGATTGAAATATGTTATTTCCAATACAACATTTCTTAGTTTTTTAGGAATGGCATATATATATATATATATATATGAAAATCAGATCATGTCCATCAATTGTTTTTGAGTGGCATGAGTTTAATTTAAAAGTTTTAAGAGTTTTTGAAAAAGTACAAAAAATAATATTATTATACTCACGTTCCTCAAAAACAATAGTTGAGCATGAGTAGAGAGCCTTGTGGTGTGGAGGATTGAATCTCTCTCTCTATCTCTCTATCTCTATATATATATAGCATCTTTTGATATAGGAGAATTTTGTGTGTGGTGATTGTGGATGTAAGATACTCTCTGTACAACAAAAGATCTTATCTTATGGTTTGTGTGATTGTTTCTGCATTTGATTGTATTATTGTTTGTTTTTCATTTCTTAAGAAGAAAACATAGCCACGAGTATCAGTAAAAATTTTGAGAATTTTTAACATCAAGGATTTTTATTCTGAAGTGAATTCTTTATAATTAATCGAAATACAATCCAATATTATCTGGCACTCATGTTGATGTTGAGAAGTGCAACCAACATTGTACAAAGCTTCAGGTGTCAAATGGATGATAAAACCATTATTTGTAGAGTGTGGCCTCATGGCAAGGGCAGACATACAAGACGCGTTCCCTATTTATGATAGTCTTTTTGTTAAGAGATTAAAATTATATGAATTCTATCATGTCAGTGAGACCAAAAGACCTTGACATTGTCCTCTCTTGACATGAATGAAGGATTGTCTGGAAGCACACAACTTGATTAAAATAGTGGATAACCATGGGCCATATAAATTCTGAAAAATGCTATTTGGTTTCTCTTTATGCTAGACGAATTCTTCAGCTCTCACAGAATACATATTGCAGCTATAACTGCGTAGTCATTTCCTCTGCAGCGTTAGTGATTCACCTCAAAAAATTCAGCTCAACCACGTAATTTTTCAGCCAGAGGGTAAGGCTGGCAAATGAATTGAACAATCCAAGTTCACTAGCCGAACGACCCTTTACCACGGAGAACGGTTTGTGTGTGTGTGTGTGTGTGTGTGTGTGTGAGAGAGAGAGAGAGAGAGAGAGAGAGATTTATTGAATACTAGAATAATGGCACCTCCTTTAAAAATATGCCTTTGTGGAAAAGGTATGACTTGATTCACCTTAAATACCCTAATAGAATATAATGTCATACGACGAGCCGAACCAAGCTAAACAGACTATGTTCATATTCAGCTCACATGGTTTAACGAACTGAACACAAAGCCAAACTATATACAAGCTTTTTGGTTCATTTACCACTCCCATCAATGGGGTGTTAACTGTATCAGTCATTATCCTTCAAAATTTCTTATTTCGTGACACTGGGAAGGAGCAGCCAGGTGAGACTTTGAGGTCTACCGTTGATAAAAGCTGAAGATCTCGCCGTCATCCTCGAGGAGCAGTGATGGACATATTCGTGGGTGGAAGTCTTGCGGCTAAATCCGCGAATGGCCGAAGAATATACATAAGCAATCTAACGTTTTCCAGAAAACTATATAGATTGCCTCAGATGAATTTCGCGCAGCTGCTATCCATGAGAAAAAATGCATCTAGCATAAGGAAATGGTCTTCCTCTAAAAGATCTGAAACAGACACAGTGCAAGAAGGATTACACAGTCAGTAAGGGAACCTACTTAGACTAATTTATGGTCTCTCTTAAAAGTAATTCACGATCAAGATCTGAAAAACCTGTTATCGATGGCAGCCTCGGGCGATCAAAAAGCATCTCTCCGGCCCTTCAGTCCTCCGTAAGAATGTATCTTCTAGTTGAAACAACTGTTCACCTTCACAAAACAGGAACTCAGTTTCCCTCCCAAATTCCTCTGTTTTTCTCGTTTTCCTCGAAGTCCTCATGGCGATAGAAAATCCCATCGAATAATTACAAACTGCTGATACTTGCGAGTACGGGTTGTATTCCTCACTGAATAGCACAGTATTTCCTCGTCGCTAAGGCAAATCTGTTTGGTGCTTATTTGGTTTCCCTGCGCAAAGGATCCTAAATTCGATAGAATTGGTTCCCTACAGGTCAGGACGTGGTTGATATTAATCGATTCCTAGCGTGTGTTAGAGCTGCTTAGCGGTCGGAATTCTATCTGAATTCTCAGAAATTGAGAATCCAAACCAAATTCTTAGGTGAGCTGAACATGCCCTTACTGGGCCTCAGTAAGGAAGTAGTACCGGTTCTAATGTTTGAGCTTCCGTAGATCCACAAGTCCTCACCCATTATGACTCGGTTCTCAACATAATTTGATCTCTCATGCTGCATGCTTGGAAGCACAGCCATCGGTGGCGCATGAAAAAGTAAATTTTCCATAATTTCAGAACATTATAGCCATGTGAACCACTTTCTCACGCTTTTAAGAACATGAGTTTTTGAAGCAAGAGAAAAGATTTCCTAGCGTGTTCAAGTTGAGAAGGTTGGTGAGAAGATTGACATAGTGACCAATTTTCTCAAGACTAGCTGTTTAATGTCAAATGTGCAAACCGAAACTTTCTGGGGCCGGGCCGGTTTGTGTCATGGAACTTCAGGGTGCGTTTGCATCCCTGGGCCAGGAACATGTAAAGACGTGCGCTCCCCGCCTGCCAAAAAGTGGAATACCGAGGCACAGGGTAAACCCCATGGGAACTTGTAATGGAACTTTGGGGAACTTGTGCATGCAACTCCAGGAACCAACACAGAAAGTTCCATGACATTGTTAGTTCCGGGAAGGGGGGGGCCAACAGCCCACTTACATCCATATTTCCACTGACAACCTTTCTAAAAGTTAATGCATTTATACAACTCACATTGTTCGACTTCTTTTGAAAAATGGACTCCATAAGCTCTGTTTAGAGGGCCCACGTTACTACAAAGGCTTCCAGACTGGTTGGATTCTCCTTCCCACAAAATCCGAATCTGTATTATCAAATTAATATGAGCAGAGAGGTAAGAAAGGAATCAGAAGGTAGGCAGACGCATCGTATTTCCAGATTTTCTTTAGCTGGCTAGCAAATACTATTGCAATGAAAAAACTGAAAAGTCAAGAAGCCAATCACAGTTGACACCAGCTCACTGTCACACACAATCTGTCTATCTATATGTGTGTGTTTGTGTGTATGTGTGTGTGTGTGGTGGGGGTCCTTTCGACATATACCACGGGCAAGGGTGTAGACAGTACAGGACACGGCTCGAGAGAGAGCAGTGGATTGATGGTGAGATGTTTCAAACTAAAATAAATGCAGCAGATTTGTGGCCACTCGTGATGACATCATCAAATCTTAATCATAGACAATACAAGAAAGATTATCACTGCCTGATCAAGAAGGTGATTGCTACAGATTCGGCCTTCTGATTAATACAAGTTATCATAATACATGTGAGAAGCTTTGCACCACAGGTACGCAATTAGACTATATTTATACAATGGAAATAATTCCAAAAGAATTGCGAACGAATTGGCTGCCGAAACCAGAAAATAAAGGCCTGATAGGGATTGATGGGAGTGACCAACTTTGCCGATCAATCTTTCGTACTCCTTTTCAGAGAGGACAACTATTAATCCATAAATTAGATCTCCTTAAAGCTACTGAGTTGCATTGCTTCAAAGAAGAGATGCCACTTTTGATTTATTAATTAGATCTCAATCTTCATGTGAGATGTGGGAAATGAGCCTGCATTGAAAGAATTATAAAGAATGAGCATCGATTAAAGATTCGGAAACAGAGAAGAAATTGATTTCTCAGTACGATTCTTCACCATGAAAATCCTGTGACGTGAATGCAGCTTCTTGATTTTGACCAAAGCCCATGCGGATAACACTTTGAAGTTCATCATCCCAAAACGGTGGAAGCTGAAAATCAACACAAGAATATCGGCCACAAATTTTTCATGATTCCTGAATCTAATTGCTTCTTGACTAAAATTTCAATGTGAAACAAGGTTATAGTAAGGTCACCTGCGATGAGGCATCTCCATATCCATCAGTCAAAGGCAGTTGCATGGCAAGAGTTTTAGACATAACTGAACCTAATGGATTTGCAGAGGACTTCATCTCAAAGGTGATCGATCCCTGTTGGTGATGGTTACCATATGGAAATGCCAAGGCGGATGCATCTAAAGGGTACACATGCAAAGAAGTTCCACACGATTGAAGTATCTAAAATTAAGTTCAGAGATCAGGCAAATGAAACAAGACCGCATTGTAAACGCAATCAGATAGGGCAAAAAGTTGGGAACTTACATCCTTAGGAAGGGCCTCCTCCATATTGAAATGAAGTTGCGGATTCAAAGAGGCCAATTTCATCGAAAGAAACTGTAATATAGAGAAAGATACATGACTTTAACAAATTTGTAATATGAAATCTATTAAGCCTTCATTCTTATGGAGATTAAACACGACCTCAACTTGTCGCTGCAATGACTGCACGTAGTTTATAATTTCATCCAGCATAACTGCTTTGCCGATTACCTACAATATACTTTCGAACAAAATTCAGAAAACTTCCCTAATGGTAATTCTAGAATGCCTCCAATTCAAAGCCAGGGTGGAGAATCACCTTATTGCAACCAGGGACAAGGTCTTGCAAAAACTTCATTCGCTCACTAATCTTCTCTCTTCTAACCTGCCACAGATCACACAATTCGTTTAGGCCTTTGAACGAGGGAATGAAATAACAGCCAACACCGGTTTCACCGGAATAATCAAATAGTGAAATTTCGTACCCTTTCAGCGAGGCTGTGACTGTCGGTTGCTTGGCCTCTTCGAGCTCGAACATGGATGTAATCTTGCTTGGGGGGCTCAGGTGGTTTCTGAGTTTCATTTAATTGCCTTGGATTTCCATCTCCAGCATCGGCACCACTTTTCTTCTCTGACTTTTTCTTTGTTTCATCTCTTTCATCTGCTCTTCCATCTACGCCTTTAGCCTTCTTGGTTTTTGACTCTTCTAACTGTACATTGCGCAGCCATTGTTCCAATGGCACCAAATCAAGAAGTAGCCGACGAGAAAGGCGACACAACTTCAGAAAATGTAGCAAAAAGGGACAATCTTGCTCACATTTTTCAGTTGGTTATCTTTTGGAAAGCACTCTTCAAGTCATCAGATTCGAATATCACAAAAGGCATGAAAGGAAAACAAAAACCAAAACTAGACTAAAACGAAACTTTTTACATGCTAAGTGGGGTTGGCCTACATGGATTCTTACTGGCCATTGAGCTCGATCTCGTGTCAAATTAGCATTTCACTGGAGAAAGCAAGATCATGTCCGAAAATGAAAACCAAGTTCTGGAATTGTTCAATGTTTTCAAGCAGGTTGTCACTTGAAATTGAAACTCTTATCAGACTCGTGTCTTAAAAGATACCATAGTAAGAAAAGAAATTGGAGTTTTAGGATACCTTTGCCTGCTTACAGCTTGCAGAAGGAATGGCATCCTTTTGCTTTCCCTGAATCGCCTTTCTCTTTCTGCAGCCAGTCTCTGAGGGAACTTTCAGTCCAAGCTCGGCTACCACAGCGTGATCAGAAGCAGTTGAATCTTCGCGACCACCTGCGAATTCGGCTTCATCCGATACAGGAGTAGAAGCTCTAGAGAGCCTGATGAAGTTTCGATCCGGACCGCCATTTTCGCCAGCAACACAATCAGAAACGAATCTCATCTCCACTTCAGGTAAATTGCATGAGGTGGAGACGTTTCTACTCATTTGAGCCGTGTTCTTGAGAGATTGGCTGCTGGAGACTCTGGAAAAGTTCCCCTCGTGGAAGCCCAACGCATCCGAACTCCTGTTTCTAAAGTTAGAAAACTTAGCAGCCCTCTCAACCAAGGTTGGTTCGGCCAGAAACTGCGATACTTCATTGTAAACACCCACTGAATTCGCCGACATGAGAAGATTTCTGTTTGCTACAGAGTGTTCCATTCCAAGATTTAGAGAGGGAGGGGAGCCCAGAGGCGTGCTGTAACAAGAAGTATTGGCACTAGAAGTTCCAACCATATAATTCCCCATTGTTTGGGACTGTGGCGAGATCTCATTGGAGTTGCAGATACTCCCCAACCTCCCAATGAGCTCCCTGATGGCGACGCCATCTCCAGCTGCGGACGACGTCGGAGACGAGACTATGGAACTCATCGCTGAGTGGTACTGAACACTCTGATCCATAGGGAATTCCCAATTGACGTGGGATTCGCCATGAAAGTCAATTGTGGGATGTCTGTAGTTCAGAGTTGACGGGTTGTCGCTTCTATTCTCCATCGTGAAGCTATCTTTTTCCATCTCAGATGAGAAGAAAAGCACAATGGAGCAAGACCTCAAAATACCGACAAAATTGCAGCCACAGAGAATTGAAAAAAGAGATGGTTTTCTCTCTCTAAAGATCAAAATGATCCAAGATAGAGACAGAAACAGGTGGCATTTTGAAGCCCAACTGCTCCCCAGCAAAAACCATAGCGCCTCAGAGAGAGAGAGAGAGAGGGAGGGAGGGAGGGACGGAGGAAGGGAACAAGAGGCCGGACAAGAAGGGAGAGGGCAATGCAGACGCTTGATCTCCCGTAATCAATGGTTCAGATTGAGGGGGCCTTCACCTCTTCAGCAGGCCGTGTCTACTTCTCGCTATTAAAAACCATCGACTGCACTCATAAAATTGATTGTTTCCGTAGACAAGAGGGCTACAAAACAGATTCTCTCTCCTTCTTAAAAAAGCAACAGAGACAGAGAGAGAGAGAGAGAGAGAGAGAGAGATGAATATATCACTTTAAATTTAAATAAACATTACAAAACAGATGAAAATAATTGGTATTGTCCTTTGATTGCTGCGGTGATCACATGGTGGGCAAACAAATATGGGATTAGGTTAATGCTTCCCTTTGATTTGCTGCCACCCTCTCCTTTACGTTTGCACTATTTAATTTCTTCACTGTAATATTAAACAAGGAAGATGAAGGATTAAAATAAGGTGCAATTATTGGAAGATAAGACAAGAAGAGGTAAAAAAAGTGATGCAATGGTGGTAAAAGAGAATGTTAATAATTAAAGTTGAAATTATTTAATCAACCTTCCCATGCTCGAGTCAATGATTGCAGCTTGACTGACTTTCACTCTAAGGTGAAATTGTTTTACAGTGCATCTCTGGAGTACTACTGGTGGCAGTTGTGAACACCCCACAGAAGTCGGAAATCAACACGAATTCGACTTCGTTCGAAGTCACATGAACAAAATTAGCAGTGACGCGTGTTCGGGTTAACATTAAACCAAACCACTCCAAACACGAAATTGACACCTTCTTTTCCTTTGTTTTTTCTTCCCTCCCTCCCTTTCTTTCTTTTGTTGTGAAGTGTGTATGTTATGTTAATACGGGCACTTCTATCTCTATTTAAGAGTTTGTCCAAACCATAATTTTTGAGGCATTACAATAACAACTAAGCCTTTTCTTATACTAGATGGATCAACTACATGAATTCTTTGTTTTCATAGAACTTCATTAGTTTTATCATGTACAATACTAACAGTTAACTCAATATAAGCTAGATCACTCTTTAGTGTTTCCTTTCAACACTTTTGTGGTATTTCTCTTCCTCTTTTAATATTTTCACAATCTATTGATCGTCTTTCTACGTGTTCAAATCATCTTAAACAATTTTTCCTCATTTTATCATCTATTGGTATCACTACAAATTTGTTTCCAATAACCTCATTATATATACAGTATTTTCTTATGTGACCACTCATCCATCTTGGCATCTTCATTTCTCCCATACATATCTTTTGTACATGTTGATAATTAATTGTCCAATATTGATAACTATAAAGGATAGCAGGTTGAATTGTTATTCTATAAATTTAGCTTTCAACCTTAATGATATTTTCTTGTTATATAAAAAAAATACTTAATGTACCTCTTCATTTTAATCAATCTGCATTAATTTTATTTATAACATCCCCATCAATTTTTCTATTACTTTGAAAAACTGACCCTAGGTACTTAAAACTTTTCTATAAGAGATGTGTGTGTGTCAATCTTAATTTCTATATCATTTGAAGTAACCAAATGACCAAACTTTTATTCCATCTATTTTATCTTTGTTTATTAAGTCAAAAGCCTTTACTTTCTAATGTTTCTCTTTATAATTTCAATTTTCTATTAAGACTTATTCACTAATACAATGTCATCCACAAATAACATACATCAAGAAACTTAATCTTAAATATGTTTTATTAACTCATCAATGACCGATACAAATAAATATAGAAGTAAAGTTGATCCTTCCTGTAATATTTAATCTTATAGTATCATAAAAATTCATTTTAGTACCTTATGGTATCTTGAAAATCTATTTTAATATTAAGTTATTAATATAAATTAATATTTAATAAAAGATTGAATATTTAAAAAATGCATTAGTGGTTAATATCGAATTATGTTTATATTAATTTATGTTAATAAATATATTTTTATTTAAATAATTAATCAATACTTTAAATTAAAAAAAAATCAACTTATGTTAGAAAACCTGAAAATGATATGCTAGATTAGTAATTAATATATTTAGAATTAACTTATACAAATGATTGGAGTATCAAGTTCATGAGTTAGTACTATAATAAAAAAGAATTATTGAGTATAGGTTGAGACAAGTATCTAGTACAACATGAACCAAATTGGGTTCACACATAAGAGATCTACTATTGAGGTTATTCAGCTATTGGAACATCTTATGAAATGTTTAGAGTTAAAAAAATACACAGTATTCATGATTGAGGAAAAGCTTACAATAAGGTGCTAAATAATATTCTTTGAAGAATTTTGGAAAAGATAGGTATTATGTTGATAGTACATCAATTTTATAAGAGATAGTGAACAAACATATTTGATAAAGGAATAATAGATTCTTTTGAAGTTAATATTGAATTACATTAAGGATCAACTTTAAGTCCATATTTACTTATCTTGGTTATTCGGGAGTTAACAAAATATATTCAAGATAAAATACCTTTGTGTATCTTATTTCAAGATAAAGATCATTGCAAAAACTCGAGAGTCTCTCCTAAACAAGGGTAGTGGGAGTGAAGCTGAAAAGCTGCCTCAGCAATATGGTGAATCGCTTGAAGGATGTCAATATGAGAAAGAGAGACTTATTGTTTTACTAACAAATTCATAGGAGTGAACAAACCTTGTTGCAAACCAAGCCATTTACCAAGATAATGGGACAATATGATTCCACAAAGACCAGGTTTAACCTTGACAATCGAACCATGCCATATAGAAACTTTGGCAGATAAAAAAATTCATCAAATCTCTATGAGAAAAGTAGACAATTAAATTTGTGATAGTCGGTGATGTCAATTTCCTATAATTTAGGAGAAATAAATCTAGGTCATCATGATACTTGATTGAGAATATCTTCAAGTTGATAGGAGTAGAAAGTGATGAACATGATTGTGAGGCATAATGATGTCGAGAAACTCATACTCCTTAGACAGGCTTCATGTACTTGATATCCCCAATAGGTGGATTCAAAATCGAATGATCCACAAAAGACCAAGAAAAAGAAAGCAAGCGATAACTTGATCTTAGATATCATATCAGATATGTACCATGAATATTCTCCATTTACTTTGGTACTACGGATGAAAAAAATTGGCAAAATCACAATAGCAAAAATACATGATGCTCTTGAGATACTCTCCCTGATCCAAAATACTTGTTAATGAAAGAAAGTTGGAGTATAAACTTGTGTGTTAGGAACTCTCTCAATTGAATAAGGATGAGGGGTTCCTACGAGTATCGATAGCACGATAATTGTGAAACCATCGAGAATTATGAGACATCTTCACAAAAGGAACTCATGTTTTGGACATGAGTTGTAGAGTGGCGAAGTGTTAATGCCGAAAAATCGAACACAAAACCCAAGCCTCTAAAAGGAAACCTTTTAAAGGAAATGGTTGTCAAGAAGTTCCCGATAAAAAAGGAATGTGGAAGTTTTGTTTGCAAAATGGTTAATTTAGAAGGAATAACGGAAATCAGGAAGATCTCTAAAAGGAAAGCCAATCACACCGGAATTAGAAATTGATGTAATTAGAAAAGTCTCTCCAAATCATCCTTGACAGGGTTACAAAAAGAGACTGGAAGGTCATAGAGATGGAAGAAAATCCAACCAATCAGCTTCTTTACCTTCCTAACCCTGTTATCGTTTTCTAGTTTCTCTTTTCTAAGATTCAATTTATAGAAGGAAAATGTTTTTTATGGTTCTTTTCCTTCTTCATTCTTCACCATTGCTTTAATCTTAGTCATTTCTCACTCGTCGCACTTGTACCGTGAGGGAAACTTGGGTTACTTGCTCGAAGAGTCCCAAGCCAATACCATATGGATTCTAGCTTTCCTTGTTAAATAAAAAGTTGATGAATTTCCATGTTACATTACATTCTAATGCATTGGTGTATATGCCTTCTTGAATCTACGTACAAAAATACATGTGCCGCACATAAATTTGGGTCTCTTTCAATATCTTTTTGTATAATTCTTGAACTGTAACTCACTAAGGAATGCATGGATAGAGTGGCCAATTTGTGTTACATGTTACAGCTCTTGACGGACCAGGATGGGTGTGACATTTGCGGGTGGATCACGAGGTGGACGTAAGTCTTTGGCCCCATCCTTTTAAAGAAAAATACTCTTCCACGAACTCCTGTATGATCCAATGTTCTTGATATTCAATGGTATTGTTTTGGTAAAGTACTTTTTACAAGAGGGGACTTAATGTTATACAGCAGGAACCAGTTGGCAAGATTGATATTGACATAAAAAATTTACAGTGAAGGATAAAACCTATCATGACTGATCGGTGTTATTCTATTCTAAATGCATGTATGATTCACCACAAAGTTGCCTAGCTTAGCCCAGGAGTTTTAATGTGCATAAAAAGAAAGAAAAAGTAGAGTACGTTAGGCTTATTAATTCGTAATGCTTTTATAAAGGGAAATTCTTAAATTCGTGTGCAGTACGTTAATATACAAATATGAAAAGATTTCCTTTAGGATATTCGCATTTCATGATACACTGATATATCACCTGTGGGCTTTTGCAGGGAAATCTTTAAACAACTGAGTCAACCATTAAACTTTCATATAATCAATCCAGATCTCTCCTTTCTTTCTTTTTTTTCTTCTCTTTTGATAGCGGTTAGGTTCACTGGGCTTTCGAAGAAAAGCCTTGGTTAGAGTGACCTGCCAGATGCATACTCGGGTATTGAACTGCAGACCTTTCGTCTGAGAACAAACCTCCTAACCACGGAGCTATGCCTCTTCGGGACAATTTTCTGGTAGTACACTGTAAAATAGCTCATAGTTAGGGATGGCAATAAGCTAAATGAGCTTAATGAACGCCGTTATGTAGCTCTTCTTTCGTTTGCTTGTGTATGAGTAGAAAAAAGAAAAATACGGTTGTCTGATGAGTTCGTAATGCTTTTATGAAGGGAAATTCTTAAATTAATGTGCAGTACGTTAAAATATATATATATATATATGTATGTATATTTATCTTTTAAGATATTCTCATTGAATGATGCACTGATATCACCTGTAGCTTTTGCAGGCAAATCTTTAAACAACAAAGTAAACCGTTAAACTTTCATATAATCAATCCAACCAGAATATGTATCCAGATCTCTGTTTTCTTTTTCCTTTTTCTCCTTTTTTGTAGCAAGTTTTGGTTAGGCTGATCAGCCAGATGCATACTCGGGTATTGAACTCCTGACCTTTTGTCTAAGAACCAATCCCCTAGCAACTGAACCGTGCCTCTTGGGGACAATTTTCTGGTAGTACACTGTAAAATATATGAGAGTTAGGGTTGGAAATAAGCTAAACGAGTTTAATGAATGTTGTTGTGTAGTTGTAAAAATTGGAAATTTTCAATCATAAAATGAAACAATCACAGTCTCGTTTAAGTTTAAATTCAAGTTAGAACCTTGACTGCCAACGTTATAATAAAGTCATTGTAATTGTAATATTTATGAATCGTTAACTTCTTTCTTTGAGTTTCAACTAGTTGAGTGTCAATGTATATATTCAACTATATAAGCTTATATTTCCATTTTCTTCTAGTAATTAATGTTGAAAGAAACACACATGGGGAAAAAATGAACGGTCCAGATCGAGTCGGCATGTAATGAATCATTTCCTAGACAGCTACACATGGCGTAGCGACATCCACATAGACCATTCACATGCACAATGGGGCCTCCCTCAACCCTATCCTGCCTTGTGTCGAATGCCCATGGCTTTGAAGGGGTGTCCCACACGTTTGGTTCCCACGTGCTTGTTCTTGGGGGGAGTTTGCTAAACATTAAATGGCCAAGGATTTGTCCCTTCTCAGTGTGCCCACAATCAAAGAGTATTTAGTTATCTAGTTACACTAATGTTCTTATCATTTCTACTGTTTGTGACATGCATGTTACATCAATCACAGGTGTGGTGTGTCTCCGTGTTTTCTAGTCACCATGTTGCAGCCGCATGGCTCGTTCAGTCGAGTGATCAAGCCCTAGGATGAAGTCAGGAGTTCAACACCTGAGATGAGCATATGTTAGGTTTTGATCGGATGACACGAATTGAATCCACAAATGATGTTTTCGGGTGAGCCCATTCCGAAATTCTGTTTGTGTAATTTTCCTCATTTAATTAATAATTTTGGATTAGATAAATTCAGTTCAGCAAAATCTGGATTCATTTTTGTAAAACAGTTCACTTCAGAAGCTGAATCTTGGCATGCTACCTAAACCAGGTTTGTTTGTACAAAAGCATGAAACTATACGTTAGTAAAGGAAGTAGACTTCAGCACAAGGAGCTACTCCCTTCTCTACGGGATTGACTCAAAGAACCTTTCTTGTTGGTAGTCTCGAAACTGATACCCAGGGGTGCGTGTATGTGGTAAGGGTTCGCCTAATCCAAGCACGCCTGTAAAAAAAAACTAAATTTTCATGATATGGATTAATATTTTTTTGCAAAATTAGCAGCTTTAATCATCTATTGCACAACAAATTGCAGAAACTTTTATTTTCTTGAATAGGAAGACGAGAGAAAAGCAGACCGCCTGGTAGACGCATATTGAACTCCTCACCAAACAGCATCGTAGCAACCAGTAACCTTTTCTGATTTTAAGAGTACAAACATTATCAATAACACCACCAACACAGCATAGAGCACGGTTCTCCTGGCCAGAGGGTCGACTTGATATAACATTCAAGTGAAAGGTCATGAGTACAACATTTTGGACATGCACATCTGGTTGGGAATGCCAGACCTCATCTTGCCAATAGAAAAATAATAACAAAATCAATAATACAGGTCCTGCACATTAAGAAGGTAACTGGGTTGATCTTAAATTAAGATGCTCTGTCATTAGCTTATCAGATGAGATGTGCTTATTAGACATATTTGGTTACTTGCTTAAAGACGGAACTTGACCGAGATTCATATTTTTTTCCTTCTAAAATGATCAAACAATATTATGAGTCCATAATTTACGTGCAGAGGAGAACTGAACTGTGCTTTATAAAATTCCATGTTATGTTCATCATTGCAAGGAGAATCAATCTCTTGGCATTTAACTCCAAATCCTTTCAAGAGTACCTATCAATCTACATTGAGCTGAGAAAGGGCTTATGCCACCCGAAATTTAAAGAATGAGATCTCTTATAACTCAGTTGGATCCGTCAAAGTTCGCCTCACCCTAATAGTTTCTCCCCACTTCTAGATCCACTACTGCCCTCGAACACTTCTATGTCCTGCCTTCAGCATCCGATTGAAATATAATGAGAAAAATGCTTTAGGTTTATCAGATTCTTCGCAAGACTTTTACAGCTTAATCGTTCCGATTCGGCAGCATTGAGCTCAACTAAGTTGATATAGGTTCATCAGATTCAAAATCAGACACAAAAGTGGGTACATAATAGAAAACCAATCAGCACGAGTACAGCATATAATCGGTTGCTATGTGCTATCCACCTTCTTACTTAATTATAGAGAGAGAGAGAAAGAGAAGGAGAGAAGGAGAGAGAACATGGGATATGCTAGCACAATATCAAAACAAATATCAATCATTTATCTTAGGTTAATGAATAGTTGAAATTTAAATCCAAAAAGCGAAAGGTTTGTATGTGAATAAAGTTTATCACAAAAAAATAAACATATACTTTTTGCTTTTTTTTATTTAAATCTAAGCCATCCATCTCTCCAAATAAATGATCGGAATTTACTTAGGTTCTAGCTTATACTAGGTTCTCTTTCTCACTCCATCCATCTATTTAGGGATATATATATATAGGAAAATCGGTCGGATCTTGCTCACTACGAATCATGTTTATTAATGTTTGCCTATTAGTTTTCGATGGCATGAGTATACAAACAAAACAACAACAACTAAGCCTTTTCTCATACTAGACGGGGTCGGCTACATGGATTCTTTGTTTCCACAGATCCCTATCATGTGCCATGTTAGCAGTTAACTCCCAATAAGCTAGATCATTCTTTATTGTTTCTTTCCAATACTTTTGTGGTTGTCCTCTACCTCTTTTAATACTTTCTAAATTTAGTTTTTCTAACCTTCTTACAGGTTCTTCTTTTGATCTTCTTTCTATATGTCCAAACCATCTTAAACGATGTTCTCTCATTTTATCCTCTATTGGTGTTACTCCTAATTTGTTTCTAATAACCTCATTATGTATACTGTCTTTTCTTGTATGACCACTCATCCATCTCAACATCTTCATTTCTGCAACAGACATCTTTTGTACATGATGATTAACTGCCCAACACTCACAACCATAAAACATGGCAGGCCTAATTGCTGCTCTATAATATTTACCTTTTAATTTTAATGGTATCTTCTTATCACAAAGAATACCCGATGCTCCTCTCCATTTTAACCAACCTGCATTAATTCTATGTGTAACATCTCCATCAATTCTTCCATCACTCTGAAAAATTGACCCTAGGTATTTAAAACTTTCCTTTTGGGGAATGCAATGTGTGCCAATTTTAATTTCTATGTCCTCTGAAATAACCAAATGATCAAACTTACATTCCATATATTCTGTCTTTGTTCTACTAAGTCGGAGGCCTTTGCTTTCTAATGTTTCTCTCCATAGTTCCAATTTTCTATTAACTTTTTCCTTAGACTCCACTAATACAATGTCATCTACAAATAACATACACCAAGGTACTTCATCTTGAATATGTTTTGTTAACTCATCCATCACCATTATAAATAAGTATGGACTTAAAGTTGATCCTTGATGTAACCTAATATTAACTTCAAAGAAGTCTGTCGTTCCTTCATGAGTCCTCACACATGTTTTTGCACCATCATAAATGTCTCTTATAAGGTTAATATATGTCAATGGGATACATCTTTTTCCAAAGTTCTCTAAAAAACCTCCCTCGGTACCCTATCATAAGCTTTTTCTAGATCAATAAATATCATGTGAAGGTCTTTCTTTTTTGCTCTAAAATGTTTCATAAGACATCTCAAAAGGTGAATCGCTTCAATAGTAGATCTGACATGAATCCAAATTGGTTCTCTGTTGTACTTGATACTTGTCTTAACCTACGTTCAATAATTCTTTCCTATAATTTCATAGTATGACTCATTAACTTGATACCTCGATAATTCATACAATTTTGAATGTCTCCCTTGTTCTTATATATGGGTATAAGTGTACTTGCTCTCCATTCCTCGGGCATCTTTTGGTTTTTCCATATTTCATTAAATAGTCTTGTGAGCCAAGTGATTCCTATTTCTCTTAGTATTTTCCAAACTTCTATAGGAATATTATCTAGTCCTACCGATTTACCAACCTTTATATGTTTAAGATTCATTCAAGTGATTCCTATTTCTCTTAGTATTTTCCAAACTTCTATAGGAATATTATCTAGTCCTACCGATTTACCAACCTTCATATGTTTAAGAGCCTCTTTGACTTCATTCTTTTGAATACGTCGGTAGAAATTGTGGTTTATATACTTTTCTGACTTGGCTAACTCTCCTAAGCTAATACTAACATCTTTATTTTCATTAAAAAGATTATAAAAATAGTTTTTTCATCTTATTTTATATCATCATTTGCCACTAGAATTTTTTCATCCTCGTCTTTTATGCATCTAACATAATTAAGATCTTTAGTTTTCTTATCTCTAGCCCTAACTATCCTAAAAATATCTCTTTCACCCTCTTTTGAGTTGAGTTTTTTATATAAGTCCTCCCAAATCTTAGCTTTTGCTTCACTAATAGTCTTTTTTGCTTCCTTCTTTGCTTTCTTATAAGCTTCTAAAGTTTCACTAGTTTTCTTAGCATAATGTAATTTGTAACATGCCCTCTTTGCCTTGATTTTATTTTGTACTACTTCACTCCACCACCAAGCTTCTTTTTGTACCTGTACACCTCCCTTAGATACCCTTAACACATCTTTTGCCACTTTCCTAATATGTATAGTCATATTGTTCCACATATCACAGGGTGTGCCAACATAATTCCAAACATCTCCTTGAAGGACTTTCTGTTTAAATATATTTTCTTTCTCGCTTTTGAGGTTCCACCATTTAGTCTGAATAGCTCGATGCATTCTTTTCTTCTTTGTCCATTTTTTTATTTGTAAATCCATAACTAAAAGTTGATGTTGGGTGGTTAAGCTTTCTCTTGAAATTACCTTACAATCTTTACAACACGCTCTATCTTTTTTTCTACAAATAAAGTAATCAATTTGTGTTTGTGATAAGCCACTCTTATATGTAATTAAATGTTAATCTCGTGTTTGAAGATTGTATTGACTATAAAGAGATCAAATGCCATAGCAAAATTTAAAATCTCCCTACCTTCCTCGTTTATATCCCCAAAACCAAAGTTTTCATGAATCCCTTGATATCTTAATGCCTCTTTACCGACATGTCCATTTAAATCTCCTCCTACACAAATCATCTCCCTATGTGGAAACTTTTGAAACACCTTATCTAACTCTTCTCAAAAACCAGTCTTTATACTATCTTCTAGTCCTACGGAGTGCGTAAGCACAAGCTATATTTAAAATGTCTGCTCCTAACACTAATTTCAATGTCATGATTCGATCACCATATCATTGTATGTCTACTACACTCTCATTTAAATCTTTATTTATGATAATACCAACTCTGTTTCGAGCCTTTTCTTTACCTGAGTACCATAATTTAAAACCTATATCCTCTATCTCCTTTGCTTTTTCTCCAACCCATTTTGTCTCTTGTAAACATATAATATGAATCCTTCTCCGAATCATAGTATTTACCACCTCCATTTGCTTACCCGATAATGTTTCAATATTTAAAGAACCAATACAAATCTTATTATCTAGGACTAGCTTCCTTACCCCCTCATCCGTCCTTAATCAAAATGTGGAGACCCTCTTTGAAAATTTTTCATTACATTCGGGCAGCAATGTAGCGAGACTAACTTCTTTACCCACACCCGTCTATGATGTGAGAACCCTCTCTGCAATTGATTCATTACATTCGGGCGAAAATATAGTGGTTATTGCTTACTTCTTACTGCATTCGGGCTCTACAGCACGTCGCTAGGCGAAAACGCCCCAAAGCAATGCTCATAATTTTTGTAATCCATGTTATAAAAATCCGACGAAGTTTTACGCTGGCTGTCGGAAGCCTAATACAACCCTCCTCTTTTATCTGGGCTTGGGACTGGCAATGCAAGGGTGATCCCTTACATGGGCAAAGTTCTGAGTTCGTAGTAGAATGAACAAAACGCGTACTTAGAAACAACTACACCGTGTTCCATGGTATATCTAAAGGTAAAAGAGATTCTGTCAGAAAAATATTTGATGGTTTCTAGTGCATCCAAAAAAGCAGACCATGTGACTTCTTCGAATGTGTCCATACAACTTCTTCATACAAGTTACTTACAGGCCATTCCCAGCCCAATACCCCAATCCATGTCAAACATTCAACCAGTATCCAACATTATTATGCCTTCTCAAACAATCTTTAGCTGTTGGTGTCTATGGCATCGCTTTAGGTGAGCAACAGCTAAATTTTGACATAAAGATCTACAAAACCATTACAAGAAGAAAACTAGTGAAGCTTACTTTGAGGATGCGCGACATGAAAGATGTGCCATTCAAGGACAATGCAAGCTCAGCAGATTATTTGCGCACAAATTCCACATAAGCAGACCCTGTTCGATGGCATGAGTATAATTTAAAATATTTTAAAGATTTTTAAAAGGTATAAAGGACAATATTATCCTTCCAAAAAGTAACGGTGAAGATGACTATGATCATGGGTGGTAATATTGTCTAATCACTATATATATATATATTAAAAGCTTGCTATCCATGCCGGTGCTCTTCCATCTAGCCCTTTTCACAGATTGCGAGAGTGATACACTGTCCCTAGAGGGTAAATGTGAGGATTGGTGTTAACCAGCTGCAGTCAGCTGTGAAACCAAACCATCGTTAAGTCATACATACAAGTGAATCAAACCCGTCCTAGTAGTTCCTATTCGGTGTGTGCTTTCCTTTTGTTGCTTACGACAGGAGGCCGAAGACTAACACAAACCCACACATGCATGGCCCAGGAATTGAACTCACTGCTTGCGATGTGGGAGTCAAATCGAGCCACCGCTTGCGATATGGGAGTCAGAGAGCTCTACTACCAGATGAGCTAACTCTCTGCGGCAATCTGCTTGTGCTTTATGCTATGGTTCGTTGTGCTTTATAGTGCCAATCGAGTTCACTGAACACGAACACGAACATCAGTTTGTCTTACGGTGTTTATGGTAAATGAACACAGGAAGACTTTTAGGTACATGGACCGTTAATATAGGATATTTAAGGTAACATCTTTTTATGAACTCAGTTCAGCTCGGTTCATTAAATGATAAATGTCGTTTGTGAGTGTTCCTAGTTTGTGATTAGCTCAGCTTGTTTATAGGGAAAAAAGGAAGCGAGACAAGTAACAAATAATGGTTGCACCGTTTAGTTGGATGGTTCACTGGCCCTACTTGTAAACTTGTGGCCCTCTCAATGTATGAAGTCACTTGGATCCCTGCTTATGCTCACCCTTTCTGCTTCTGCCCCTGAGTAAAGTTCACTTTCACTTGTTAGATATAGGCGATGTGTGGTTAGCATATATAGCGGGAGGACTGTGTGTGTGTGTTAGGCTTCGACCTCCTGTTGTAACCCGAAAAGGAAAAATGTGTGGTTAGACTGACCCCAATGCCTAGACTGTGTATCGAACTCCTGACCCCCTTCAACTCATTTAATGCCACCCATTAAGTGATCTTTGTACCTAAGAAACCGCTTTTAAAAGTGAAACGACTAACCTACTTCGCTTTTACCATGGTTTTGGTGGACAATCCTTGAAAAAGAAAAGCATTTCACCCGCACAACGAGCAATAACTCATCTAGCTAGGGAGTAAGAAGGCTGATCAGTTCAAGGTCATGAGTTCAATACCCGGGTTGTGCATATGGCTTCGGCCTCCCTATTGTAACAAAAAGAAAATCAATCAACCACTAGATCATCTTCAACAGCCCGCAAGAGATTTGAACTTCCACACCTCAACCTGATCAAATCTCCATAGATAGGAGTGTCCACAATACGTTCAATGCAAGAGAAAAGAGAATGGATCTTTCTCCCAATGTGAATTTGCTTTCTTTGCGATGCGAATTCAATTAGGTGGCTGAATTTCTTCCTTTTCTTTTTTCGCCCCCACATAGTGAAAGTCCACAGAGAGCTGCAGTCTGATAGTTGTAAGCATTTTTATCCAACTTCATAAGGTTTATCTTGGAAAAACTTGGGTAAAAACAAACTGTCACATGAAGGGTTGGTTCTAAGTTCCCCTTTCTTGATCTGCTTTTAGACAAGCCAAGTCTCATTTGGGAAGCCCTTGATTCACCTTTCTTATGTCTGAAAGCAGCTTGTTATTCTCACAAGGAGAGGCGATTGAACTTAACTTTTGCTGGTACTCATCTATTCTCTTGTCAATACTGGTGCATTGTTAGTCATACCAGTCACCCTCACGCAATAAGGTGGTTGCGATGCTGCACTCACCTAATTTGACATAAACCTTTTCTTTAGGAAATTTTGGCACACACTAGGTCTGTGGGCACATGAGACCAAGGCATCAAGATGATGGAAATTTACCAACAATAGGGTATAATTTTCTTAAAATCTCAATCTCATTATGCTTTAAACAAATTTACATATCAATATTTAAATTTGTTGCAAAATCATAAACCACGTGCTACGATTAACATTATTTATGAACTAATTCAACCTTTACTAAAACTCTAATCTCAATGTGACACTTTCCCTCTTATACATCACTCACACTATAGCTTAACCAGTGAATTAGTAACATCGTTGGATAAGCATACTAACATGTGTCTAATAAATGAATAATCAACCCTTTATACCAAACATATTAGTGAAATAATTTCAAAATAAATAGCACATCACTTAGATACCATAAGACAATGCGTCACTTAATTATTTTTTAACAAATCCAAATGCACAAATCTAAAATCACATACACGTACACATTTATACACACAAATAATTTAGTTCAATAATTACGACCCATAAAGTATAAAACCAAGGGTATACAAATCATTAGACACTCACCAAATGGCCCTTTGGTATACAACATTATCCACACACAATCCTAGGGTATCCAAGTGTGCATCCTATGCTCTTGGTCGAGCATTCAAGAATCATCACATCGTAACAAAATCATTAAAGACTCTACACACAAACATACATTGTATGGACAGCATCTTCACATGATTAAGTTTGCTAACCTCTTTGTTATTCATGTTCACCAATTGTATAACCCCTTCACAAGTCTCAATACTATATATAAAGAGTGCCTTGATAATAACATTCCTATGGGAAAAATATGTTCACTTTTATCACCAATCAAAGCATCCATGCAACCAACACTACAAACACAGAAACAACTCCTATCAAACATGCAATTTTTAAGCAACCACGTAAAACAAATACCATGTCAAGTCATTGAAATCATAATTAATAATTATTCACAATTTAAAACCCATAGAAAACTACCTCTAGTATACCAATATAAAGCGATACACCCACATACCTCAAACTGGCTCATAATCTAATTCTTATCGTTGAGAACTTATATCTTTACCTCTATGAACCCTTGATTCAATTACTATAGAATAATAATAATAATAATAATAATAATATATTATGGCCTACTCAATAACAAGATCAAATTTACAAATAGCACACAAAGCATAGTCCAAATGGCTTCAAAATTGATAAAATATCCTAATCAAATCCAAAACAAAGACCTTATATCCAAACTTTCTCACTAATTTATAATAATCTAGTCACTAAGCAGCAATAAAATCCTAATTACCTCAATTTACATCATCTTATGAGTCCATTGCTTTAGACATAACTCAATTATTTGTGTGTGGATGTGTGCATGTATATGATTATAGGTATGTGTGTTTGGATTTGTTAAAAAATAATTATGCCATGCATTGTCTTATGGATTCTAAGTGATGTGTTATTTTTGAAACCATGTTAACTAGTATGTTTGGTATAAAGGGTTTATTATTCACATATTGGATACAAGTTAGTATGCTTATCTAATGATGTTAACTATTTTTTTTGAAAAGAGAGCAAATGCAGCCTATGGGGGTTGAACTCCCCACCAACCACAATAGTAAGGTGCTCCCTACCATTGAGCTATTAATTTGTTTGAGAAAAAAATATATAAAACCTATGTAGTAGAATAGTATGTTCTAGTTTTGATTTTGAGCTGGTTTCTCGATAGCATCAATCATAATCAAACTGGGTAGTCACTTGATTCCGGTTATGGTTGTCTGTGTGATTCTGATTTGAATTGTTAGGCTGGTTATGAACCAACCATGAATATGTTCTTAGGTAGGTGTTACATATACCAATAAACACGTACTTTATAACTTCTCCCTCTCCATTTAAGTACAATGGAGATGGAGAAGCTAGATGCATGCCCATCTATCGAAGTATGATCTTCAACTTGTGAGTTGATCTCCTAGCCTAGTGAGCTATTTCTCTTTGTGCATATTCAGAGCTTCTTTTATGATGATATACTTTGATATAGAGGCAGGCAGCAATTGAATTTTGGACAGTATTTGGCATGACTTAACTTATGTAAACTGATGTTATAACTTTATAAATTAACATATTAATAAATAATAATCAGTTAATATTTATAAAGTATATTAAGGATATATCATTAAAAATTATTTAAAATAGTTAATGTCGAGTAGCACATAAGAGAAGTACGAACTTTAAGTATCGAAGAATCTAAAAAAATAATGTCGAGTAGGATAGAGGTGTCTATCCGACATATAGTATATGTATGGTTTCAAGTCGATGAATATTTACCATGAGTGACTAAAAAGACACAATTATAAGGCATGTTTGAGTGCATAGGAATAAGAGCTTGAGTACAAGACCCACTTTAAGGAAAGAAATTCAACTTGTCGGCATTAAAATATTACTAAGTAGAAGGGTCATCATCCAATGTCTACTCTACATATCAAGAGACAAGTTCAACACTCTAGCATCCGCACTTCAACACTTGAAAAAAATGTCAGAACTAGCTTAACTTTACGAGTGTTTTGAGGTCCTTAGAAACTAATAAAAGTTGGCTTTTAAGAGAAATATAATGTCCCTCCAATGGTAAAGCAACAATAAGCTTAAAGTTCTTCAATTCTGAATTCTTTTCTTGAACTAGTCATTGGTCATGCCTTTTGTTGAAAATATAAAACTTGTTCGTAGTGCAATGTTATCAGTGATAGTCATGGAGTAGGAGCATTTTTTTAAACCATATAAATCTTGTCTTTTGTGATAGTATGATTGTTTTTGTATTTGATTTTTTAATTTTATATTGATATTCCTAAATAGTGGTATCAAAGCTTGATTATCACGACAAACGGCACCTAAATAGCAGCTAAAGAAGGGAAAATTGGGCTTAAGAATTTGATGGAAAGGATTTCAGCTTTTAGAATCAAATTGAAGATACATATATCAAAAGAAGCTTATATGGGTCTCTTGGGTGTAATCTATTTTAGGTTAGCTTTTGCTTGTAAAGTTGCCTTCAACATTATTAATTTGAAAAACATGTTTGGGTTGAGAGGGGTGCTTGCAAGAAGTATTTTTCATCAATGATGATCTATTTGACATTGTACGCTAAAGTATGAGAAAGGGAAGGGGGTATATTGTAAGAGTTAGAAAAGTATCTAAATGTGAATAGCGAAGAGATAAAGTTTTGTGATTGTTATTCCAAAAGAATGTTACTTTTTTAACAATTACAATAGCACCGAAAATAAAGAAACTAAAGCTACTGGGGATTCTTTCTTGTCCCATCCTTGAAGGCTCTTTATATTAACTAACCTTTATGCGTGACTCTACCAAGAAGGCACAAATTTACTTTTTAAATATAAATTGATATATTTTTACTTTTAAGAAATAGAAGATGTAGGGGAAAAACATATTAAGTAGTTAAGATCAAATTTTAAAGAGCATGATAGTGATGAGTTCAAGGAGTTTTTTTACAAATGATGGTATTAAAATTAAGAAGATAGTTGTGTGAATGTTGTAGCAAAACAATGTTGATGACAACATGGATTGAGCATGTTATGAGCATGAGCATCTACTTTGGCCTACATGAAACGCTTTAGGCAAATGTAGTAATACTCTAGCATACTTAATGAATCATAGATCATTTCTTTCTTTGGATTAAAAGTTACCAGAAGGGGTATGGACCAGAAAGAAGGCAAATTTATCTCATTTGAAATTCCTTAAATATCTTTTTATATGTATATTAATGTTGATTGTAGAAATAAGTTAGATTCAAAATCTATCATATGTTTCTTTATTGGAGACTATTCAACTAAATTTGGATAGTGTTTTTGGGATAAAAATTAAGGGAATTACAAGAAAAATAAATGTGATGTTTTGTATGGAGATAGATATGCTATATAGTCTAATAATATAGGAAAAAGCTACAATATATGTTAAATTAGATTTTAAAATATGACACATGTGAGGAAGATGTTCCTAAAAAAAAATTTGATGCGGTCAAAACCTAAACCTACTAGACCTTCACAGTGCACAAGGTCAACTAGAGTAGCTAAGATACCTAAGAGTTGTTATCCTTCTCAAAACTTCTTGTTGATAACTGATGGAGATGAACTAGAAGATTTTAGAGAAGCCAAGTTCATGACCATATACAATGGGAGTTGGCTATCCAAGAAGAGATAACAATAGATAATGTGAAAGAGTTAAACTTAGACACTAACCGAGCTACTCAAATGCAAGAATGCATAATAAATGTCATATATAAGTTAAAGGAGGAGGTAAATTACATAAAGAAATATAAAGGTAGACTAATATTGAGATCCTTTCTCTCAAAATGAGTATAATTGTTATCAAATTCGTATTGAGTTGAGATCCTTTCTCTCAAAATGAGTATAATTGTCATCAAATTCGTATTGAGTTGAGATCCTTTCTCTCAAAATGAGTATAATTGTCATTAAATTCGTATTGAGAACAGTGACTACTAAAGATCTAAATTCAATGTGATCACAACTTTTTTCATAGTGATTTAGATATAGACATATGTATGGAGACTTTTGGCTTTAAGAAAAGAAATACCTTTCATGCAAGTAGATTAAGAGCTTATGTGAATTAAAGTAGGTCAAGGACCAATGATACAAGAAATTTGACAAATTCAAGACTAATAGTAGGTTAATGAGATGTTTCATTAATGCTTGTTGATATATCAAGTTTCTTGATAATTTTTACATCATATTACCTTTTTACATGAATGATATGCACCTAGCAAGATCAAGTATTGGAAAATTAAGAAGTTGAAGAAGCAATTATCAAGTAAGTTTATATAAAGGAGTTGGTAGCTACAAAGAAGATATTAGGGATCATGATTACTCATTATAGATATGTTAAAATCTTGAAGTTATCTTATAGAAGATATATAAAGAAGGTGTTGAATTGATTCTCTATGCAAGAGTAGAATGTCGTATGCAATACCTTTGGTAAATAACTTCAAGTGTTCAAAGAAAACATGTCCAAGGATTAATGAGGAACATGGTTACATTCTTAGAGTTCCTTACGCTTTAATCTTTTATATATTCTTATGCATATTATAGGACTAGACATTACTCATTCAATAGGAGTTGTTAGAGGTATATAAGAAATTCATGAAAGCAATATTGACACATAATGAAATAAATGTGGGACTTTGCTTTAGCAAATATAATATGAACTTGAAAGGCTTCATCAATATAGACTTAGATGGTAATGTTGATACAAGTACAACATAATTAAATATGTTTATTCTTTAGGAGACACTATGGTGAGTTAGATCTCAATTGCAAAACGTTATCATTGTTTATAAAATTGAAGTTAAATACATTGCCATGATAGAAGCTTGTAAGGAGTTATTGTGGTTAAAAGGTTGACCAAACAAGTAGAATAAAGTACTTATATGAGACTTCCCGTGATAATCAGAGTGGCATGCAACTTGTAAAGGACTCATCATTCATAATAAAGCACATTAGGTTGAAGTATTATTCTATTAGAGATCTTTGTGAAGAATGAGTATGGTTCACATGGATGTTATGCACCTAGCAAGATCAAGTATTAGGAAATTAAGAAGTTGAAGAAGCAATTGTCGAGTAAGTTTTACATAAAGTACTTGGTAGCTACAAAGAAGATATTAGGGATCATGATTACTCATTATAGATATGTTAAAATCTTAAAATCATCTTATAGAAGATATAGAGAGAGAAGGTATCGAATTGATTCTCTATGCAAGAGTAGAATGTCGTATACCATACCTTTGGTAAATCACTTCAAGTGTTTGAAGAGGACATGTCCAAGGATGAATGAGGAACATGATTACATTCTTGGAGTTCCTTATGCTTTAGTTTTTTTATAGTCTTATACATATTATAGGACTAGACATTGCTCATTCAATAGTTGTTAGAGGTATATAAGAAATCTATGAAAGCAATACTGGCACATATTGAAAAAAATGTGGGACTTTGCTTTAGCAAATATAATATGAACTTGAAAGGCTTTATCGATATAGACTTATGATAATGTTGATACAAGTAAAGCATCATAAAATATGTTTATTCTTTAGGAGGCACTATGGTGAGTTGGATGTCTCAATTGCAAAAGGTTGTCATTGTTTATAAAATTGAAGTTAAATACATTGTTATGATAGAAGCTTATGAGGAGTTATTGTGGTTAAAAGGTTGACCAAACAAGTTGGAAAAAGTACTCATATGAGACTTTCTGTGATATTCAGAGTGGCATGCATCTTGTAAAGGACTCATCATTCATAATATAAAGCACATTAGGTTGAAGTATTATTCTTTAGAGATCTTTGTGAAGATGGAACGTGGGAGTTGGAGATAATTCATGGTGCACAAAATCTAACAGACATGTTGACTAATGTGGGTGAATGAGAAACTAAGGTTGTGTATAACCTCAGTTGGCCTCAAGATATAATTTATCAAATTTGTCATCATAGAGTGGATGAAGTGCAACAATATGGTTATCACAAAACAGTCTCCTAACTAGTGGAATTTTGAATCAAACCTCATTTGGGTAGGTTATCTTTATCCTTAGGTTTTAAGGAATGCCTTGGCCATATAAAGTGGCTCCTATATTATGATTTGCAATTGATCATATAAATATAATATTCTTTGTGGCTATTCTGAAGTAGAATTCACATTCTCTAAATCATGTAAATCACATATGTTGTGTGATTTTTTTCAACATTTGATCTTTCTCCTTTCATGCTGTGATTCCTAAGTATTTTCATCATGAATTATTTGGGTTAAATGATTAGCTCTATCCAACTTGAGATAAGGAGTATAGGCTGAAAATTGATTCATAAACTGTAAGTAGAAACGAATCTCTTGAACATTGTGCTTTATGAGCTTGAGATCAGTCACACATCTGCACAAAGGCGAGGTGAGGAGGGAACCAACTTAAAATTTAAAGCATCAATGGGAAAACCTCTACTTCACAGTTCAATCCGTGCTTAAAACCAAACCTGGTCATGAACCAACTAGAATTGGAAATTGAAACCAGATCAGGAACTGGAGACCGCCCGGTTCGGCGTGAAACCAGAATGGAGACCGACCAGATCTAGGTTTGGTTCTCTTTCCTAGTTCAAAGTAAACCGGAACCAGCAGTTTGGAACGGTGAATTCCGGTTTTCCTAAAACTGGGAATATCTGCTTCGCCCCATTTGAGAAGTTTTACAGGCTATATTCACTTCACCTGATAACAATTTCCAGATCTGCTATTGCTAGAGTTCTAGCAAGCAAAAGTCGAAGCATATACTCTGCAAAACTGTCTTCTCTTTGTTGTTCGCCATGATAACGAGAGATTTTCTGCATGACCACTTAAATCCAAAAACTGCTACCAAATTCAGCATTTTCTTAGAGCAGAAACTGACTTAATTCATAAATATTAGATTAAAAGAAAACTTTAAACAAAACAAGGATCTTGGCAAGTTACCTACAAGTTATATGGCTGACCGGTCACCGCCCTTCATGTCACGAATGATTCCTTCAACTGGTGATAAAAAACTAGTGAAGCTAGTACTTTGCAATTAATCAATGTTCTTCCCTTTTCAGATTACACTGACGTTCAATAATGTAGGACATGTATGCTATTGAGTGTAGGTAAATGAACTGAGCCACCTAAGTTTCCGCTTGGTTTGACTTATGACGAGCTTGCTTGTGTTCATGCAGCTGCCATAAACCAACCAACAACGAGCTGATTCATTATGCCAAAGAAGACGAAGATGAACAATAGATGTTCTGTTCAGCTTGGCCAGTATAAGCTTGTTCGACAGTTAAGCTTATAAAACTTATATATGTGCGAAAACATGCTAACTACAATGTATAATCTAATAAATTATCGAACTTAATTCCTATTCTACAAGAGAATTTTATGAAAGCACAACATAATTTTTAACACTGGAAATAATGTTATACTCCAAATACTATTGAAAAGTTACAGTGTTATTGTACTCAGCTCATCTAACTTGGCTCGTGTTCAGCTTGGCTCAATAGGCCCCAAAAAGTGAAACAGCATTCGATGTGCAACTCATAAACATCCCTGTGGCTCGTTTACTGGTCTAAATGCTACAACATTGTTAAGGTGTTTTAGGTTTATTTGTTTAGGGTGAGGTGCAACGAGCAGTTGATTGCGCAAAGAAGCAAGCAGGTGTTTTTTCTGAGGATGGCAAATCTGACAAGCCTTCTCTCACCAAATTCTGGAGAGAAAAATATTCGGCTTCCGTGGCGAATTTTAAGTTGCAGGAATAATCATTAGGTAAGCTACACTGTGTGTGTGTGTGTGTGTGTGAGAGAGAGAGAGAGAGAGTTCTTTAATTCTAAGCATGTGGTAATTATTTGTGCTCTTGTTTAAGGTATGGATCAGAGAAAGTAAGGAGCACAAATAATTACCATGGTATTAAAACTTGTTTGGGAAAAATATTGATCAGATATCACCCATTATACGTGAGATGAATTCTTTAATTCGAAATGTAGATAGAGGGTGGAAAAAAGAGTTGTCCGCTGATTTTGTGCAGATTAAATTAAGCCTGCCTTCCAGAGGGAAATACTGAATAATGCTGAACAATTTTCTGTTTTATTGTCTGTGAGAAAAGGGTGTGTGTGTGAGAGAGAGAGAGAGCGTACATATAAACATATATATTTGTACATTTATGTGCGTACATAGAAAGAGAGAGAGTCACGCTAATAATGCATCTTACATCTTCAAGACATGCACCTCTGCTATCCATTCTCAATGCAAGAATTCGAAGGGAAATTAGTCGTCAAAAATATTAATACATCATATTTGTAGGAAAGCCAAGGGTGTGTGTGCGTGTGTGAAAGCAAAACATGAAGAGGAAGTACGAAAAAGCGAGCTTCATTGGAGTTGAAAATGTATCCGTAGATGAAAGCTGTTAGACCAAAGTGACTTCTCAATATTCAAATGATCATCATATCACTCAGCATTAACACAGACTTGTTTTGAACTTGATAAAAGATGGGCTTGACTTTCTAATCCTTAACCATGAACTGCATGACTTCTTGATGTCAGCCACCACCTTGACTGGTATTGGTGTCTTGATGACAAGTGAAGACGAGCTTTGATAGGTAGCAACACAACAATCAGTCTGTAGAACTTAGCATTGCGTATGAGTATCTTTGTTGATCAGGTGCAGGAACAAGATATTTAATTCAAGATTGAACTCAGATAGCTCATGAATCTCGGTTTAAAGTGCTTGGAGAGGACATGAATGATCATGCGCATGCATGCACAACACATCGGGCTTAAATGGGCTCAAGTTCGGGTTAAAAAATTGTTCAGTGTTTGGTATTTTCTTTTATAAAAGAGTTGATGTAACGGTCAAATGAACCCCTAACGAGAAGATGTGGAGCAGGTAGACTCTAGAAGGCACAACTCTTGGAGACGATCCATGATTCGCTGGTTTTATTATAAAAGCTGATTAAGTTTTCCTAATGAAAACTATTGCAGAAAACTCTATTGTCACTATTCTAGCAGTCACAACAGTTACCTGGTCGAATAAAGGGATGGTACCGTTGCTTTCTCTAAGATAAGTCCGTGAGAGCGACTTTATCACATAAGTTTCTTAATGATTTTGTTTTTCTTTACTTGGTTCTTGTACTGTTTGCTTATGGATTTGTCTGAATCTGCAGTTTTAATTTCTGTTGGTGCGTTACTCTTTATTACATATTACCTGTTGAAAGCATCTAGCATATATCATCACCAATGAAAGGGTTGTTCAAGTGCCTCTTAGAAAAACCCTGATGGTTTTTTTTTTAAGATGTGGATTTGTTTCGGGTGTGGGTCTGACCTGAGTTCGGGTTTTGACCCAAATCGAATTCACGCATTACAAATAGATCATAATTCTTCGTGGTACATTATTTCAAGACATGACAAGCTAGTAGCCACTGTTCTTGTTGGAAATTTTCGGAAGATGATGTGTACCCACATCATATGATAGCTACATCATAAATTCTTACATGAGGCGTGTTTAATTTTTCCACTATTTGGATCCTTTTCTTACACATGTAATTTATTAAATGGCCTGATCTCAGCAACCTCACCGATGGCTCACCCGGCAAAGCGGTCGGCTCACAACTTGAAGGACACGAGTTTGATACCAGCTGAGATGTGCATCTTGATCTGGCTTCGGCCTCCCCAATGTACAAAAAGAAAAACTTGGCCAACTCCAAACTAAAGAAACTAAATAATTCCTGTTAATTATTGAACAAATAACACACAATATGTTATTGTAGTCTATCAAATGAGAATGGTACCCATTAATTAACTTGGGATCATGTGGCATGGGAGTCTTTAGGCATGAGTTAAGGCTTACGCTCAGGTGGGCCAAGTTATTTGGCCGATCCACGGCACAAATACCGGGTTAGGTACTACGCCACAATCCTCCACACAGCGTTAGCTCATCTTTCAAGACCTTCTGACTCTCACGTTGCTGGTGATGAGTTCGATTTCTGGCCATGCATGGATGTATGTATGTGTTAAGACTTCGGCCTTCATCACCAGAAGAATCTGCAACCCAGGGCATGGAACTCCTGCAACCTGAAGGTTTTCAGACCCGTGCTCCCCCTTGCTAGCTATATTCAACCAAAGTTTTAAGGAAAATAAGTTGCTTCAATTATATATACATCAGGTAAATAATTGCATTTTTTATGCAACTTTACAGGATTTTACCACGTTAACTAACTACATGGTACCTTTTTTTATACGATGTGGAGGCCGATGCCAGATGCGCGCCTCAGATATTGAACTGATGACCTTGAACATCTGAGTCGACCCCTTGGCCAGTCTTCATACACAGCTATATCACATTAAGGAAAATATTGTGTTGAATTAAAAGTACATGTTTGACGGTTTGAGAATCAAATTCAAATCATGTAGTCTTAGCTTTGTAACTGTTTATCAACTTAATTCCCTCAATCAAGGGATTACAGTTTTTTCCGTATCAGTCAATTGTATAAAGCCATTGAACAGGATTTCATCCAAGCACTACGAGTTCTTTCATAGTTAAATCGATTATATGCATGGAAAAAGATTATTTTTTCAATAAGAAGTATTTTCACTTCGTTCATGCTATTATGGTAAAAAGATTTCTCGTTTTTGCGCCTCGACTATTGGATGAGATCTTATTAACAGTCTAGATATGTGTGTGTGTCTTTCGGGTTCCTTGTTTTTCATTCCAATAAGGTTGCAGTTATCATGTTAAAATCTAGAACAGTTCAACTCTCATCTTGGGATGTAACATTTTGGTTCGGGTTGCAAATCAAATCACTTTACAAGTAAACCAGCATAAGCATATCGTATATTGGATATAAAAGAAAAAGGCTATGGCTTGCAATATATACTATATAATCCAATACTGATCATATCCACATATCAATCAGATGTGTCCTAATTTTTTTATACCATTTACGATTCATTTATTTGCTCAAAATTCGATTTCTAAAACTGTGTCCACCTAATTAATCGGGTCTAGATGTTGGGCACATCCTATCTATCCGTTGGCATCCCTTCCTTGGGAACCCGGTGTGTCTCCCTGGCCTTTAATTTGATCGTTTATACTCAAAAGAGACCCACACCAACACTACTCCTACATGGCCTTATACAAGCACTAGCCCATACACCATAATGCGGTCCATTTGCTCTCAGAACTCGTGGCTCAAGGGGGTATTTGATTCCAAGGCCGAGATCAAGGAGCTGGAACTACAGTTCTAGTTCCAACAAATAAAACTGGGAACGTGGACCTCATAATGGGGTAAAAAACTTCGCTGTTTACTATGCACCGAGACCCTTTTTTGTTGGGTGGCGCATAGTCCCAGAACTCGAAAACAAGCATTCCCCAATGATGGTGACAGAGACATATGACCTACATATGCATGTAATATAACTATTGTTACAGCAATTAAAGTTTGCCAAAAAAGAGTGCGGGTGCAGACATGCAAATGGGTTGGAGATGAGTCTGGTGTCAAGCTCAAACTAGCGCTGCATTTCATGCAAAGTAGCAGAGTACATCACTTGTGTTACAAACCAGCCTGCTTCACCTTTCGGAATTCCAATGGCATTCCCACTTCAAAACCAACATTAAGCATTCTTACACCAAGTGGGTGGGCTACATTACTTCCTAGTTGTTGTGCTTAATCCGTTAATTTGAAAAGAAGATCCCTTCTAAAGGCTCCTCTTGGCGCTGCAAACACCAACAAAATTAAGGATAGATCCTAAATTGTGTTCAAATTGAAATACTGAGTTTTTTTTCTTTTGAAGGATTCATCATCTAATTAAAGTGTTCATCGTCTAATTTCAAAAGACATGAAAAACTCATGATTTATTTCAACTTTTAGGCTTGACTCTCTCTGAATTGAGGTGTTCATCATCTAATATTTCATAATCATTCATTGACGTTTGCAGGGGTAAGAGGCGACTTGAGAAGGGCCAGACGGCCCGGAGTAGCCTCGAGAAATTTTTAAATTATATATGGAGGCTGAACTGACACAAGTGAGAGGTGCATCCCTGTGAACCTAGTCTGAACCCGATCTAATTTCAGCCTCCAATGGCAGAATTTAGTAAAAGCAACGTGGAGGTGAGTTCTTAGTGTTATAGTCATGGAGGCAATGGATACGAAAACACTCTTTTCTGGAGAGAGAAGATATTTTGCCGTTAGTCGGAAGGGATGGAGCTACCTACATAGCTTAAACTGGGGAGAAAAGACTGAGTTCAAAGCGTTAAGCAATGTGGGAGCCGTCTCTCTCTCTCTCTCTCTCTCTCTCTCTCTCTCTCTCTCTCTCTCTCTCTCTCTCTCTGTGGTGAACAATCTCTTTCGTTATGACTTTTTGTCTTCCACGTACACGATCAAACAGATACCACCTCGTTTCTCAGGAACACCATTTCGTTTATACTCTTTTTCATCTCTCTCTCTCTCTCTCTCTCTCTCTCTCTCTCTCTCTCTCTCTCTCTCTCTCAAATTGAGAGTCGGTTCTTGTTTCAGCTTCGTTTCGTGCTCTCTATTAGTTTAACGGACGAGTGCGGATTAAATTTTCATTAAATAAGCGATTATTTGTTTTCCCGACCTCTGTGCCCTGTTTGGCGTCTGGCGAAGACTGTATCAATGTGTGTGCGGTTCTTCATTTTTACCTATAAACCATTACTTTTCTCTTCTCTTCTTTCCCGGAGAACATAAACTCATTTCTCAATTCCGTGAGGTTTCCGAATACCGGTTTCGCAAATGCAGGAAGAGAAACAGAAACCAGTATCAGTATCAGGCATGTGCTTTCTCTCTTTCATTTTTTATCTTCTAACTTTCATTGTATATTTTCAGCAGGTATGTACGTATTTCTTTTTTTTACTTAGATGCTAATAAGAGACAAGATCCAGCTTAATGGAGTCTCATTCCATGTAGCCAAGCCCCACTAAGCGTAAAAAAGGCTTATTATGAGTTTGGCTTTGGTGTCTTCATGTAGAAGAGACTGGAATTTTACCGAGTGGTTGGTTCGTTTATCCATTTAAAATAAACTTTTTCCAACTTGAAATGAAAGCACGGAAATGAGAAGGCTGATTTTTGGTTACTTGTTAGTCTACTAGAAATTGGGATTCTTTTATCACTTGTTTTCTGGGCAGTGGTGATATTTGAATGATTGTTTTATCTATTCAGTTTTAGATTAGTTTAGCATGGTTTGAAAGAATGGTTTTGGTTTGTGGTAAATATATTGACAGCAAACAACAGTCATGGAATTTGGGTGTGCAACAAGTGTGGATGGACGTCCCTGAAACCTCATCCCAGCGCCAAACAGCGCCGGAACCATAAGAAGCATTGTCGGAAGATTGGTGATTCTAAGGAAAGCGGCTCACGGAACTGGAGTTCACCTGATTCTGATGAAGACGGCGGTTCCCCTGGTGCTATTTTCATCTATTTCAATCAAATTTAGTTTGAGAAAGATAGTTGTGGTTTCATGTTGAATTTTTTATTGAAATGTTTGTTTTTTATTTCTCTTTACATAGTGGAATCTGATACCTGCACTATAAAAAGTAACGATTCACAAGAAACATGTTCCGGGAAAAGCTTGGGGCCAGTGGGAGATGGAAGAAAGCAAACCGGATTTGAAGAGTTTGCAGCGACAGTTACAGAATTCTCAGAGGTTTCACCAAGTGCTATGCGTGAATGGGTTCAAGTTGGTGAAAGTGATTCTCCTGATCGTGAAGATAAATCCGCCTATCGATCTCTGGCTCACAATAGACACGTTTCCGTAGCAGTTGAAACAGATCTGTCGACTAACATTGGTGACAGCCATATGGAGACAAAACCCTCCATTGAGTTTGATTCTTTTGAAGTTTCTGGCCCGAAAAGTAGTTCCAGTGAATCATTACAGGCAAATAAGCATGAAACATTTGCTGTTTTGATGGGGAAGCCAGTTCATGGACATATGCATTCCACTGTTGGTTTGAGAAAGGATGGGTTGGCTTGCATTCTAGAACAGGATCCATCAAGGAGAAAGGGTTTCAGCAGTGATCGTGATGATGTGTCAGGTACTGATGGCATCTCTTCATAATTATTTTGCTTTATTCCTTGAAAATTACTATTCTTCCTGATATCCATCAAACTGCCTCATAGCTTTGTTTAACATCTCCACGTCCTATATGGACCTGGAGGCAGGTACTTCTGTAGTTAATATTATTGAACTATGAAACAGTTTCATGTTTACATAATATTGATCTTGATAACAATTTTGATGTTTTGTCTATGTTCACATGCAAGGGTTTTTTTCAAGTTAAAATATATAACTATGAAAAGCCACAAAATTTATGAATTATTATGATACTTATTAAATTGGATTTTCCAAAATAGATGGTATCTTTCCTTTTTCAGAATCATATTGACCTTTTGAAAATTTTCATGCTAAGAGTCATGATATTTTTCAGAATATCGAGACCTTTTGCCATGGTATGCAATAAGAACACGTTATGCAATAGGGTCCAAGAAAGGCTGCTCAATTCTTGCTGTGTTAGACAAATGATTGGTCAGATGAACAGTCATCCAGGACCTTGGAAAGATGCATTGCAAAAATCTCATTCGTGAAAAGTCAAAATCTCATAATGATTTGGTATTTCTGGTCTTCCTTGGAAGATCTCAGGAACTACTGCGGTAAGAATATTAGAACTGTAGATAATCTGTTGGTCTGGTTGAATTTCCTTCACGAATGTTTTGTAATTAAATTTTGCAAGTTGCGCCAGGAGTTTGGTGCAGCTTCCAGGACCTTGGAAAGATGCATTGCAAAAATCTCATTCGTGAAAAGTCAAAATCTCATAATGATTTGATATTTCCGGTCTTCCTTGGAAGATCTCAGGAACTAATGCGGTAAGAATATTAGGTTTGGTTGAATTTCCTTCACAAATGTTTAGTAATTAAATTTTGCAAGTTGCGCTAGGAGTTTGGTGCAGCTTAAGAACTCACTCCAATAGCAGCCTTTTGCAATGCATCTGGGTGACCTATTCTTTTCCAACAAAACGGTTGATATTACAGTGTTCCGTTTGTGGAGGCCTTGTGTAGAACAGTAGAAGTTACTAATCTAACATGAGAATTATGTGTCTTCACCATGCAGTGGGTAGTTCAAAGAAGAATGACGAAAGCCATCTTATACAGCAACCGAATGATCAAAGTTTGGAAGCGGGAGCGGACTTGGTGGAGAGGAAGATACAACCATCTAAACATTCAATAAGTTTACCAGCTGATCTACCGGAGGATAAAGAAAGTGCGAATTTATTGTTATCTTTATCGGGTGCAGCTGGATTACATACCATGATTTTAGTGGATGGTTTTCCGAGTGATGCAATGAATCAGATTGTTGAGAATGAGAAAGGACATACAGAAATGGAAATTGATGTTAATGCAGATCATAAGTATCAGCGGAGAACAGATACGGATGGAATTAATATACGCTGTAATAAGGAGAAACATGTGCTTCCTTACAAACTAGAAGGATCACCTAAGCTGGAAGTGCCTTTAAAGGATAGCACTGAGCATTTGGAGGCATCTGCCTCAGAATCCTACGCGTATGCTGAAATGCAGGCTGTTTCTCCAGTGAAGCATATCCATCCACATGAATTGCCGCTTGGTTCTATGTCAGGCTTTGAGATGGTCAAATCCGGTGACCTGGATGGGCCTGCAGTTGGGCATGTGAAAGCCATGAAGGTGCCCTTTAAGTCACAAATCGGAAACCTCCAATTTAAAAGTTGTGAAGATGAGGGGTCTATTATATGTGATCATCAGAGAGATGAACATGATGAGGTGCCAACCAACATAAATCCTGCAAGTAATCCTCTACCAAATATTGATGGGATAAGTTCTGATGTTGATGAAGATCCAGCTTCAGTAAAACAGGTAACGTCTTCACTCCCTGCAATTGCAGAAGAATCAACAGGGACATGTGATGGTGGCTCAATTCTCACACCTATGCCGCCCAAAACCTTTTCAGAGACTACATCTTACGTTGATGAAGACCTTAATCTTGCAAAACAGGAAGTCTCTTTTTGCTTTCCTGGCTTGAATGTATCAACAGATACAGATAACTATCCTGAAGTTGCAGTGTTCTATTCAGATGAAACACAAAATGCAGGCCATTATCCAGCAGAAAAGGTGCAAGGCATGACTTGTGAACAAGAAAACAAGATTGCACAGGGGGTTGACAAGAGACATGGTGAATCTGATACAATCCTTTCTGCTGCACATGGTCCTACACATAATATGCATGCATTGGTGATCCTCACAGATAATGTTGTTACTGGTCATAATGAATCAATCTTTGGTCAGAACAATTCAGATGAAGTAGAAAGGGAAAATTTACCACCACTAACCACGTCATCAGAAAGTAAATGTGGAAATGGTGTTTCTGAACTTGTTGATAGTGACTCCGCCAGTCATTTTAGTGGATCTGATAGCTGCTCATGTGTGACTCCAGAGAGTTCAACATCAACTTTGACCAAAGGTCATCAAGATGTACCAGTGGATCAACCCAAAGCAGAGAACAACGTATTTACAAGGAATTCATACTCTCTTGGTGGTGGGGCTTTTGCATCAATTGTGGATTCTGAAGTTCATGTTGAGATTGCACAAGGAGATTTTGTTAAGGAAGAGATTGGGCATGACAGCCCCAGGGTCTGGGTTACTGGTGACTCTACCATCAGGACTGGTGATGAACGTTTTGATCTCAATGAAGAGGAAAGCAGTGACGGATATTTATCAACTGTGCCTGAGTTCCCTGATGAATCCTCCGACATGCATAATCCAGTTACGTGCATTTATGCCAATATTGATACAGAGCAAGGTGAAGTCTCACCTACCGCCGATGACAACAAGGTTACTTATGTGATAGACTATACCATCGCAGGTGGGGGTATCAATTTTGGCAATTTAAACCAAAAAACAGTGGCTAACAAGGAGCAATGTGATCAGAGTTTGGATGTCCAAGGAACCCAGAAAGACCACACCAATGTTTCTAGCATAGGGGATGCTCCTCTTGAGAAAGATGAGGATGATCTACTGATAATGGGCTCTCATATTGAAGAGAACTGTTGTCACGAGCTAACATCGAGCCTGGTCTATCAGGACAATTCTCATACTGACATAGAAGTTCATTTTACAGAATCACATGTCTATGATAATAAGAGCTCCACTTTACCATCCTTTGAAAAATCTCATATTTCAAATTCCCTTGGTTCACTTGAGGATAGTAATGTAAAAGGTAAACAAGAATCAATTGAATCAGGCTCTTCTGTCAATTTGGAGATTATCTCGGTAGAGGGGAGGAATAAGCTGTCTGCGTCTGGATCAGGTCTTGAAACTTCCACTGCAGGAGTTGTTGAGACACCATCTTCTATTGCCAAACTAGATGGTACCGAAGGTTATACTTTTCTGCTTCTGCTTTAACCTATTTGTTATCAGAATTTTGCTTCAAAGTCTCTTTCAAAAATTACTTTCAGTATTGTTTTTGTGATATTGATGTTTAGTCACTTGGTTTGTTTCTGAAAGATAAATCTGCCTGTTTTTATAATCTTTCTTCATCTACCCTAGTATAATCTTTGCCATGCCCCCGACTAAAAGTATGGACCATGGATTGTTAGTTCAGAGAAGAGGCAGTCGACAATTTAAGACTTATCATCTTTTTCTTTTACTGCTTATACTCGGTATAGGTTCATATTGTGTTGTTTGTTATAATCGAGCGAGCTAAATACATCAAGCTGCTGGAAGAGTGTATTTCTGCAAATAGCTGTTTTCCATTATCATTTTGTTGCTTATTATGATGGTATATCAGAAACGCGCCCTTGTCATGGATGACATGATATACCGTGGTTCTCTTCATGATGAAAATGCTATTTATTATGATGACATATCACAAAGGCACTCTTGATGTTATTATGATGGGATTCTCATCATGCCTATTGTGATGGCATATCAGAATGAAACCCCTTCTGTTTATTGCGTTCTCATGATAAATGTGCTTCCTTTGATGTCTGGTTTGTCTTGTTCATTCTCACGAAAGTTGAGTTTGTTTCACATAATACTAGAAATGCTTCCTCTCTTGTTTGGTTCGTTTCATCTATTCTTGTAAAGGTTGTGTTCGTTCTATTTAATATCTACACTGGTGTGTTTGTCATTTTGTCTATTTCATCTATTTTTGTAGAAGTTGAGTTTGTTTCATTTATAATACCTAAAAGATTTCCTATAAATTGATTTCTAGTCGAAGCTTCTTTCACAAAGGGCATATTTTGCTTCACTGCTTCTTTTTGTATACGCAATGTTTTCACAAGGGATGTGAAGCTTAGCCTTCATGAAAAGTTTGTAGTTTCTTTTGTGACCACAAGAAAGTGGGTTGCATGCCTAAAAGATGCGCAACCTAGTGTCAGATTTTCAAGTTCAGCAAGTGAATTGACATGGTGCAACAGCCCACCACCCACCTCTTACCTCAAGGAAAACAATATCCGTGACAAGTAGTCGATGAGATAATGAGACCTTAGATTTTGTGATACAGAAGACTTTCGTAAATTCTGCACTTCCAGAACTACTGTTTTTATTTTCTCTTTCAAGTCACTTTTTAATTTCTTAAATACATAGCACACACATATTTAAATACAGAATGCTTACACACATGCATAATATATACGTATATATCTATATATGTATATGTGTGTATGTCCAGCTCAGCCTTCCAACATGATTTATGCCAACAGGACATTTTCTCAGATGATATTTGCTGATTTTACATATTATGATCTAAAAAACCATTGGCCTCATTTTACATGTTTGGGATGTGATTACTACATCTATTTTATGATAGGCAGCTACACTTTTATGGATGTAATGCTTTATTAAGCTTGTTCTATTAATGATTGCCTCAGATGAAGGTTTCTCTACCGGAGATAGTGCAGCATTGCCTACTGGTGAAGGAATTGACGGGAAGGAGAAAGCTACCTGCAATGATAACTTAAAGGTAGATGCCGTTGAGGCATGTCGAAATGAAGATGGTGCCAACATTTTCGAGCCACCTCCTTTCATGACCCTGGCTGAGATGGGCAGAGACGAGTATACTGAAGATACCAACAGTACTAAGATGACACCAGAGAATGATGCCAAAATTCATGCCTCTGTTATCACTGAGACCGTGTGGTTTCCATCTGTCTCACCAGTGGCGAATGACTCACAAGGAAAGAAGAAAAACGAAGAGATAGTCGTGGAAGAATTAAATTCAAGGAAGACGCACACACGATTAAGAAACCTTCTTGTTGAAAGCATGGAGGAAGACATGCACCTTGAATATCCTAAAGAAATATCTAAAGATGATGTCAAATTAGTGGACGAAAATGTTGGCACAAGAGATGCGGGTAAAAAAGGAGACCCTTTGACAAGAAATGCTGGTAAAAAAGCGATGAGTTCTTTTGTAAGGACCCTCAGCAGTAAAAGAGAGAAGCGCAAGAACAAAGGGATGTTTTCATGGGTTACATACACATGCTGCTCACCTATAGACTAGCATCATGCACTTATCTTCTTTACGCCTTGCCTCGCTGCAGAGAGAGAAAGCTCTCTCTCTCTCTCTAGTATATATTATCATTGGAGAAGGCTCTTAATAACTTGAGAAGATTTTAGTATTGTCTATATGGTAGAGATTTCCATTGCGAAATAAGGCAAAATTGTATGGTTATCCAGTAAAATGTGGGGGAGTAAGTTTGCAAAACTTTTTTTGTGATCTATTCTAGAGATGAGGGTAGATAAATAAAACCCTACTATTTCTCGCGTGATCGTTGCCAAACGGTTTTTGCATTTTCTATTGCTCAGTAGATCGAGAATTTTCTGATTCTTCATATTCTGATTTATAAGTATCCTATTTTGTTAGGTGGTTGACAACACACTTTTTTGTTGAAATTTCACGGCCACAGCAGTTTGATAACAAGATTAGTGCATACGATCAATCTTCGTGTTAGATAGGGGATGCTAAAGCCTGGATAAAGGAGTTCTGCATTTAAGAAACAACCGTAAATAAGCTTTGTTTGTTGTCTTACAGCAAGTGCAACCCCGGCAGGGCCTTAATGCACCGACTAGACCGTAAGGGTTCTGCAGTTGAGCATGTTTGGCAAGAATACTCTGAGAACGTATGACCTAGAAAGTCCTCGTATTGCATCGTTTACAACAACAAATACTAGCAAGTCTTCTCTAGTAATAGATGGGGTTATGAGATTAAGAATAAGAGCTTGACAAGAGCAATTAACTACAACACTACAGCATATAAAAGGAAGATCGCAGTCATAAATTGTAATTATTGAGTCATCAATTGCAAATTGTTTGAGTGTTTAACTTCAAATTCATTATACAACACGAGGTTCATTCATCATATTCAGTTTAAGCATCAAAAGTAGAGTAATAAGGGTCAACATCGGTAGTTATATCATATCATCATTGTCATCGTGACCATCATCTCTTTCCTCTTCTGTAGGTTCATCTACTCCAACACGTCATCATCACTCCAATCTCTGTTTGTGTTAGTACTTCTCTCCAATTTTCATTCTCTATCATCAAGAGAGGCTCTTCTTTTTCAATCCACTCATTTAAAATATCAACATTTTCATAACTAATTGGATCATATTATACCTTTCTTGTCCTTTTATCTCTTTGCATTTACCTATAAAAAAAATTAAGAAAAGAACCTAAGAAATATCATATACAATTTATACATATGAATGAATTATGAGAGTGTCTAACTAGCAAATTACCTCTATCTTAACTTCATGTTATATGCAATGTAAACCAAATCGCAAAGGTGAGAATGCTCCAATTTGTTTTTTTCGTGTGAATGCATTCAAAAAATTTCAATTTTGTCCGCATCCTCTCAAACTATAGGTTTGGCTCAATATATGTTGAGCAAACCATGGCAAGTGAAGTGCATCTTTACTACTAAAGCGAGCCAACCATTCATTTACATAAAAACAAAAAATAAAATGAGTAAAAAGTAATGTAGTTTACAGTTGACAATCAAATTAATAAACCAAATGATACCTAGACGCATTCGGGAGTGTAGTTGTATCACAATGGACTTGCCAAAATATTCAATACTATGTATATACTTGTTTAGTTCCATCTGAATGCTACACCAAATGGATGCATCCAATATCCTCTTTTTCACTTTGTTATCTTTTATGAAGTTAAGAAAAAATATAATAGAAGGATTAAAAATATACAATAAAAAATCATGAGGCATATATCAATTATATTGTACATCATTTATCTACCACACATTCCTAAAAAACCCTGTTTGCAGTCAATGAGATCATGTCTTATTGTATATATAAGGCATAACAAGTCTATCATCATTGTCTATCATTCTAATTACCTTGATTAATTAGATAATCATTTTGAAAAATATATTATATTAATCACAAAATCTCTTATGAAGATATCAACTACAACAATCTCCCTTCTTTCTCGACCAACTTATAGAACTTCATTCGTCAAAAGTAATCATTCTTTTAAAGCATTTTATGTATAACAAGACTTTGTATAGATATAACATTCACAACAAATAGTGTCACTACATGCACAATCAATTCCCTACCATTAGTATGGATCCTCATGCAATACATATGAATGATTTAAAATAAACTTTGTGATATTTCTACATAAATCAATAATCACCTTCACTTCATTCATCCCACTTAATTCCTAAGGTATCAAATGTGTGCAATGTATAACACATGAAGTCCACACTAAAGAAAGATGGTTTGCTTGTCATTTCTTCGCCTACCAACTCAACAAATTTTTCAAAAATAAGGAACAGATTTTATGCAGTTTTACTCATATGGAATAAGTTATATGACTTCAAAATAGACCAAAAAATTAATTGAAGACCTACGCTAGCCATTTGTTCACCCATCGACCATGACTATACAACCTATAACTTTCCATATCTCCCTAAATTTAGCATATCATTCACAAATAATTTCAACCTATTTCTTTAAAAATATACCTCTCAAAGCATACAAAATAGGTATAGCTTGCTCCTACACTAGCTAAGGCATATGCCAATGAAAAATGAATTCAGTACATTAAATGACAAACAATTTTCATAAAAAAACTCATCAACCTTTAGATCAACTTTCTCAATTATGTCCTTTTAAGCTATTTTTGACCTAATGCCGGATTGAGTTCTAGAGATTATTTTGTGATGGGAAAAAATATGATATTGGTTATATGTTGTTGCTTCTACCATTTCTACTACCCCTCTTTGGGTGTGCAATACACTATCTTTCCTTGTTCATGCCTTCTCGTTTGCTCAGGGCTCTTTTTTGTCACCTCCTCATGAACTTCATTATCGTATATCTCTTGAAAAGCATTTTCAAATGATTGAGACATATCTCAATGGCCTATTTTTGCTCTTTCTCTCTATCTTAATCGTACTTTTTCTTTTGTAGGTTTTAACAATTGATTTATTTCATTCTTCTCAAGAACATGAATACAATCACTCATAGTGCTTCATACGAGAAATACCTTCATGCTTAACATAATTAAAAAAATTCATTTGTTTACAAGCATGTGGTCTTTGTAAACTATAATAAGGTACCTTTAAGCTAGATCAAATCGATCAAATGCCATCTGAGATGAACTAAAAAAGGAAAAAGACTTAGGGACAGTGAAGAAGTTTGGATTCTATGAGAAAATTATGTGAAAAGAAATTAGAAACAAGAAAACACATGTAAGCCTCATATTTCACAAAAATTCAAATAGAAAAAAGATTGAGAACCAAAGAAATTTCATGATTTATTTTCAGATCAAGCACACAAAAGCCAAAAAAAGCTTGAGAAAAGTGAAAAGATCAGGCTTTATAAAAATCATAGATTTTTTAATTAAAAATTGGATGAAAATGGATTGAAGGAAAAAGAAGTTGTATATGTATGGATTTCAACAAAAATGTTGGAAAAGGAAGTGGAGACCAAAGAAATTTTGTGATTTGCCATAAAATCAAATAAAGAATAGGTAGAAAGAGGATTTGGGAGTGAGTAGAAACGGTTTGAGAGGTTTTAGAACGAAAAAAGTAGCACATAAGGCCTATCGGATTCTGACTATAGAAGAAAAAAATGAACGGCGACATACACTACAAAGTAACTGCTCCAACCGTGTATATAGTAGCTGAACTCCATCTTTGTGAACAACCAACTCATACAACCTCATAGACTTCAGCTCGATGCATGGAAACTTACGTTTTACCATCTAACTTATGGTAAATTTACAGATTAACGACTCGGATTGTGAAGCTTTGCATATTCTTTACTAATCACTGCTTTGGTTGTTGTCCGGGTACTTTTTAATTCTAAATGATGATGCCACCCCCAATGTACTTGCAAAAGTGACAACATCAAAATAACATTTAACAGTAAACCTTTTCACAGGAAACACTCAAAGTGGTGCTATTTATTCCTGTCCCAAAAAAAGGCTATTTATTGTAATACAGGCAACACCACGTTTCTTAAAGAAATGGGTCACAGATGGGAGGGAAGACACCAGAGGGACTTAGACCTTGCATGTCTCAATTTTTGGTGATAACAATATCATTCACTTTTTTTATATCTTTAATGTTTGACAAAATCCTAATAGTTGGCTTTTAAATTTTAGAGCAATTGCTTCAATCACTTTTATTTTTCTTTTCTTATAGACAATGGGGAGGCTAAAGCCAAGCATGCACTCTCCCTGTATCCGGTGAAGTCGAGAGGGTGGGCGAACGCCCTGAGTGCTCCAACAAGTGCAGCAAGAGAGGTGAAGGAAGAGACAGGCTTAGTCATACAAAAGATGGAGTTCTTGATGGTAACCAACAATGTGATCCATCACCAGACCAAGCCGATTGTGATCTTCATGTGAGCGAACCGGATCGATGAATCCCAAGCTCCCCAGAATCTAGAGCCCGAAAAATGTGAAGGGTGGGAATGATCTGCCAAAGCCTCTGTTTGATCCCTTGGAGCGTCTAGTTAAGACTGGTTTCAGCCCTCTCTCTTCCACAAGAGAAGAAGCGTCGTGATTGTTTGAGTACATGGTGGTAATGTGCTTTTTCTTCCTAACGACATATGTTTTGAGGTCTACAAATGCAGTTAGACTCGAGTATATTTCAATATGTAACTATGAATTTAAAGGATAATTTGACCAAACTAAACCCATAAAGATGTCTCTCGATATCACTTAACCCCATAGTTGCAATAACCGGCCTCCCAAGTGTTCAAGGAAAACGACAGGGCACGGCTTTTGCTTTTGCAGAGATGCCTCACAAAAGATGTAGAATGGGTTCATGTAACCGGCCTCCAAAGCACTTTACCGTATACGTTCCCTTTGATGGGTTCATCTGGCTTTAGTCTTGGAAACCTTGGTTCTACATAAACCCAATCAATTCGATTAGGCACTTAACCGTATAGCTCTGTTCTTCTTTTTTTTATAGGCAAGATGGGATTAGGCAGACCTTTACCAGTTGCACACGCTTGGGGTTTCGTTCTTTACAACATGAAACGGCCAAAAACACTTCTCTTGATCCAAAATTCATGCATTTAGTTTGCTCAAAAAGCATCTTTCTCTGATTTTTTTAGTTGGACTATAGCCATGCTTTTAGAAACATGGGCAATAAGGTCAGTATGCTTCAAGTTGGCATCGAGCTGTTGGGAAGATTCCTTGCCTGTTAAGATCGTCTCGCATGAATCATTATTATATTTAAGCTTCTATAAGAGATGATAAGTTGTGGTTTGACTGACTGTTTTAAGGGGTGCACCTCCACAGGGATTCGACTGAACAAGACACTCAGTTCATGTTCTTGAAAGGGTTGTTTCCCAGATTGGGAGATAGATGTTTCTTTATTGGTGACATCAATGCTATAGTTTCTCAAACAGAAAACAAGGAGGTTGAATAAGAGCTGCTTGTTATATAGATCATTTTGTGAAGTTTTGTCAATGCTTGTGAATTAATAGACTTGTAGTTCATTGGCAATCCTTTCACTTGATCAAATAAAATTTTTGATGGAATTCTTATTAAAGATCGACTTTGACAGAGGCTTGGCTTCAATAGTTCAGCAGATCATTGTTGCACATTTAAATGATGTCAGACATGGTCACCTACAACTTTTGCTTGATATTGATGGCAGTCGACCCAAAAGCAAAATGACGTTTCAAATCCCTAGAGTGATGGAATGAAAATAATGAAGCTGTTGCGGTAATCCGATGAACTTGGACTTTGTCACGTATAGGCTGCTGCTCTATGAATCAAGTTTTCTCTAAGCTCAAAAGTGCCTTCGGTGTAAGTAAACCAATCCAAATCGAACTATTCTTGTTCTTAAGGATCGATTGCAATACTTGGACAATTCGATAGTTGGTGCATGAGCGTTGGCAATAAGGTTGTGATAATGTCAGTCATGTGGCTATTGCTTGCTCTGGATCCATATTCAGTACTAGCTCACCATTGGATCCATGTATGGTGTTTGTTGAATTTCCTTGTAAGGTTATGACTACGATGAATAAAAAACCCACCAAAAATGTGTGATTGTAAAATTAAGATTGTGACGTTTGGTATTCGGTCCAAATAGTGATTGAATTCCCTGCCTCTTTTTTTCAGCACCATTGGGAGCTTATTAAAGATGATATATGTTGAGCTTTCCAAGGATTCTTCTTGGGAGGTAAAACTTCTCAAAAGTTTTAATTGTACCCTCATAGCGAAAGCACTCAATGCCTATTCTGTGAGACAACTTTGACCCATAAGCTTATTTAATGTGAAATATAAGATTATAGCTAAGGTGATAGTGAGAAGATCACAGAGTTGTATAAATCATCTCACTAGCGCTAACTAAAGTGCCTATGTTGAAGTTTACCTAATTTCTTACAATATTCTTGTAGCTCTCCTAATTTGGATACGCGTAAAGCTTATGAGCAAGTCAAGTAGAACTTTGTAGTGAAGAAAACGGGATTTGCTTGGAAACAGATAGAGTAGATTAAGTGGCGTGTGACCACAGTATCTTATTTGATGATCAATGGGTACATTACTCCCATGAGGGGTAGGCAACCTTCTTTCTCCGTATTTATTTCTCTTTTGTGCAGACAAAAACTCACTGTAAGGTGAGATGGATGGTCAGTCAGAACCTAAGCCATTTTCGAACTTTTGAAGACTTAGTCACATCCTTTATGGAAAGGTTTGACTACAACGTAGAAATTACACCCACCTTAAGTACCCTTAGAGACACAAAATAATAGAAATGTGAGGATGCACATACCTACGTAACCCAATAGAGAGCTATACTAGGATGAATCAAGCAAACACCCACCGAGGCATTGTTATTATGCTTATCCTTGAGAACTTTCACTCCGACCTTCGAGCCATGTTAGCTTTTCATGAGATTTCCTCTTTTAAGAAACTTATCAAAAAGGTTACTTTGTTTGAATCTAACCTTAGGAAGGGCATATATCATCACTCAAATCTAAAGATCAACCCATGATCTATATCACCAACCAAGATCAAGCTGGAATCCAGGCTCCTAGGAAGTTCAAGGATCCGTCTACGTCAACCTCTGAGTCCTCAAGGTTTGAACCAAAAGTTCTCTAAGTTTGAACTAAAAGTCCAAGACAAGAGGGAACTAGAGACAAAGACATCGTGAAACCCTATGTGGACCTCGGAGTGAAAGTTCACCCTAGAATAACCTCTCACAGAAATCCTAGATATTTTGTTAGAATGGGAATTGATAGCACTCTTATTCATTTCTCCTAATTTCTTTCAAAAAGGGTGATATCCTGATCATTGTCAATTTCATAGGCTCCCCGAACATGACACCAATGAATGTATATTCCTCAAACACCAAGTCTAAGACTTAATCGATTAAGAAAAGCTCACAATGTCAAGTGAGCCTAAACACAGCGAGGGAAATAGGAATCAAGGTGTGTTCAAAAATTGTTTCCCTCAAGACAATAGGGTTCAAGTAACAATGTTTTATAACTCCAAAGAAATCCCAAGCTGAATCCATTAATTTATTCTCCATAATTTGGGTGGAAGCCATGTCTTCTTTATTGTTTGGTTCATGGTTTAGAGGTTAAATTTTAAACCATTAGAACTAGATGATTATATGTACATCAACACAGCTTCATTATATACAAAATTGATAAAAATAAAAAAGCTATCAATTACTAAGATCTAGTTACAAACTTACGGTATAGATATTTTTTATATGAAGGGTTGTGTTAGACTTCCGACAACCACCGTAAAACTTCATCGGATTTTTATAACATGGATTACAAAAATTATGAGGATTGCTTTGGGACGTCCTCACCTAGCGACGTGTTGCAGAGCCCGAATGCAGTAAGAAGTAAGCAAGGGCCACTACATTTTCACCCGAATGTAGTGAATCAATTGCAGAGAGGGTTTCCACATCATGAACGGATGTGGGTAAAGAAGTTAGTTTCGCTACATTACCGCCCGAATGTAGTGAAAAAATTTCAGAGAGGGTCTTCGCATTTTGATTATAGATGGATGCGGGGGGAAGGAAGTTAATCCTAGATAATAAGATTTGTATTGGTTCTTGGAATATCGGAACATTATCGGGTAAGCTAATGGAGGTGGTAGATACTATGATTCGGAGAAATATTCATATTCTATGTTTACAAGAGACAAAATGGGTTGGAGAAAAAGCAAAGGAGATAGAGGATACACGTTTTAAATTATGGTACTCAAGTAAAGAAAAGGCTCGAAACAGAGTTGGTATTATCATAAATAAAGATTTAAAGGAGAGTGTAGTAGACATACAACGATATGGTGACTGAATCATGACGTTGAAATTAGTGTTAGGAACAGAGGTTTTGAATATAGTTTGTGCTTACGCACCCCAAGTAGGATTAGAAGATAGTATAAAGACTGTTTTTTGGGAAGAGTTAGATAAGGTGTTTCAAAAGATTCCACAAAGGGAGATGATTTGTTTAGGAGGAGATTTAAATGGACATGTCGGTAAAGAGGCATTAGGATGTCAAGAGATTCATGGAAACTTTGGTTTTGGAGATATAAAGGAGGAAGGTAGAGAGATTTTAAATTTTGCTATGGCATTTGATCTCTGTATAGTCAATATAATCTTCAAAAAATGAGATGAACATTTAATTACTTATAAGAGTGGCTTATCACAAACACAAATTGATTACTTTATTTGTAGAAAAAAAGATAGAGCGTATTGTAAAGATTGTAAGGTAATTCCAGGAGAAAGCTTAACCACCCAACATCGACTTTTAATTATGGATTTACAAATAAAAAAATAGACAAAGAAGAAAAGAGTGCATCGAGTTATTCGGACTAAATGGTGGAACCTCAAAAGCGAGAAAGAAGATATATTTAAATAGAAAGTCCTTCAAGGAGATGTTTGGAATTATGTTGGCACACCCTGTGATATGTGGAACAATATAGCTATACATATTAGGAAAGTGGCGAAAGATGTGTTAGGGATATCTAAGGGAGGTGTACCGGCACAAAAAGAAGCTTGGTGGTGGAGTGAAGTAGTACAAAACAAAATCAAGGCAAAGAGGGCATGTTACAAATTACATTATCCTAAGAAAACTAGTGAAACTTTAGAAGCTTATAAGAAAGCAAAGAAGGAAGTGAAAAGGTCGTTAGTGAAGCAAAAGCTAAGATTTGAGAGGACTTATATAAAAAACTCAACTCAAAAGAGGGTGAAAGAGATATTTTTAGGATAGCTAGGGCTAGAGATAAGAAAACTAAAGATCTTAATTAAGTTATATGCATAAAATACGAGGATCAAAAAATTCTAGTGGCAAATGATGATATAAGAAATAGATGGAAAAACTATTTTTATAATCTTTTTAATGAAAATAAAGATGTTAGTATTAGTTTAGGAGATTTAGCCAAGTCAGAAAAGTATATAAACCACAATTTCTACCGACGTATTCAAAAGAATGAAGTCAAAAAGGCTCTTAAACATATGAAGGGTGGTAAATTGGTAGGACCAGATAATATTCCTATAGAAGTTTGGAAAATACTAGAGAAATAGGAATCACTTGGCTCACAAGACTATTTAATGAAATATGGAAAAACCAAAAGATGCTCGAGGAATAGAGAGCAAGTACACTTATACCCATATATAAGAACAAGGGAGACATTCAAAATTGTGCGAATTATCGAGGTATCAAGTTAATGAGTCGTACTATGAAATTATGGGAAAGAATTATTGAACGTAGGTTAAGACAAGTATCAAGTACAATAGAGAACCAATTTGGATTCATGCCAGGTAGATCTACTATTGAAGCGATTCACCTTTTGAGACGTCTTATGGAATATTTTAGAGCAAAAAAGAAAGACCTTCACATGATATTTATTGATCTAGAAAAAGCTTATGATAGGGTACCGAGGGAGGTTCTTTGGAGAACTTTGGAAAAAAGAGGTATCCCATTGATATATATTAACCTTATAAGAGACATGTATGATGGTGCAAAAACATGTGTGAGGACACATGAAGGAACGACAGACTTCTTTGAAGTTAATATTGGGTTACATCAAGGATCAATTTTAAGTCCATACTTATTTATAATGGTGATGGATGAGTTAACAAAACATATTCAAGATGAAGTACCTTGGTGTATGTTATTTACAGATGACATTGTATTAGTGGAGTAGTCTAAGGAAAAAGTTAATAGAAAATTGGAACTATGGAGAGAAACATTAGAAAACAAAGGCCTCCGACTTAGTAAAACAAAGACAGAATATATGGAATGTAAGTTTGATCATTTGGCTACTTCAGAGGACATAGAAATTAAAATTGGCACACATTGCATTCCTCAAAAGGAAAGTTTTAAATACCTAGGGTCAATTTTTCCAGAGTGATGGAAGAATTGATGGAGATGTTACACATAGAATTAATACTAGTTGGTTAAAATGGAGAGGAGCATCAGGTATTCTTTGTGATAAGAAGACACCATTAAAATTAAAAGGTAAATATTATAGAGCAGCAATTAGGCCTGCCATGTTTTATGGTTCTGAGTGTTGGGCAGTTAATCATCAACATGTACAAAAGATGTCTGTGACAGAAATGAAGATGTTGATATGGATGAGTGGTCATACAAAAAAAGACTGTATACATAATGAGGTTATTATAAACAAATTAGGAGTGGTACCAATAGAGGATAAAATGAGAGAACATCGTTTAAGATGGTTTGGACATATAGAAAGAAGATCAAAAGAAGAACCTTTAAGAAGGTTAGAAAAACTAAATTTGGAAAGTATTAAAAGAGGTAGAGGATGACCACAAAAGTGTTGGAAAAAAACAATAAAGAATGATCCAGCTTATTGGGAGTTAACTGCTAACATGGCACACGATAAGGATCTGTGGAAACAAAGAATCCATGTAGCCGACCCCGTCTAGTATGGGAAAAAGCTTTGTTGTTGTTGTTGTTAATCAACTTCTTAGCATTAATTAGTAATATCTTAATATAAATATAACTATTAATAATTCTTAACTTGATAACTAAACTATCAAAACATTTAACATCACTAAGTTTCAATAAATGCCACAAAGATGAAATACCATCAATAATGAAAGCATTCATTACAATTTTACATGCATGCTCATGTAGTACAAAATGATAACAAATAACTATTGACAGGGACTCTTTGTTATGTGACAATTACAACACAACATATGCATGTACCTGTCAAATTAATAACAAATACAACTTCCAAAATCTTTCAATCTTAAATAACATTTTTAAGAGCACTTTATACTAGAAAAAAGCAACACCTCATTACAAGCATTCAATATACAAAGAAGTATATAACTAACTCTTCTAACTAAACTCAATATTAAAAAGTAATCCACAAAGTTAAGAATACCTACAGAATCAAGTATTAAAAAAGATTGGTCGTTGATGCTGCATATATTGAAATCATTACGTAATTGTTTTATTATCTATATATAATGATGTCATACTCAATATATGTAACTAAGCAATCATTCATAACTCATCACCAACTTTATTTCTCAAGCAACTCTTTATAATGTTCATGGTAGAAAATACTCACTCCATACTTATAGTGGCAATAGGTAAAAGCAATACCAATTTTATTATCTGATATACCAAAAGTAGATCTTATCTCTTTTTTGTTGTATTAACGCCTTTGCAATTTCAGTTATTCCTTTAAATTGAAGCCTTTGATCATCACTCAAGTTCATAATATAGTTATCAAGTTGATGTTGAAGTTGCCAAAAATCTTTAGTACAAAAATAATGAGGATAAAAATTTGGAAGCTAAACCAACTTCTCTTTATTGAAGGAAGTATAATTATTACTTAAACGAAGACATGCAACACAAAGAAGCAATTCAATATTTCTCTTATCAAATGGATCATCAAGCTTATTTAACATATAATCAATGAACATTGAATACCTCATTCCGATAATAATGCATGTTTGTTGCCTCACTTTGCCTTCATCTTGCCTATGCCACTGACCTATATAGTTATCCTCCATTTTCTTGACCTCAATATTATTATTATCACAAAATAAGTTGACTTTGCAACTAAGCGCTCTCAATCATTGTCTTTAATTTTAAACTTATTTAACTGTCTCTTTGATAATTTCATAAAATTCAAAGCATTGATAATATATTACTCTTCTCTTTATAGCACTAATGATAAATCATTTGTCTTTCCCAAAATATCTTTCATCAAATCTACAGTAAATACAAAATTAAGTGTTTATATTATCTTCCACAAATTATAAACACTACCTTTGATATTGTCATCATCATCATCAATGATAATATAAAGCTCATTGAAACATTGTAACTAAGTTCAATAAATTATAATAATTTGAGCCCCAACACCCGTCTCCATTCCTTTTAATTCCAAGAGGTTGATATAATACTTTATCACTTCCATTATATCTATGTATCAGTTTCTTACAAACTTTATCAAGTTCCAATTCTTTAAGCTTCTCAAGGCGTTTAAACAAATCTCTAATGCAATTCATGATTGCAGAAATAGCATCAAATAGTTGACTTCCTTCTTTATATTCTCAATAACTACTATAACAATTAATTATAGTTTATGTGCAAAGCAATAAATATAAAAGCAGATAAATTTTCTCTCAATATTAATACTTTTAATCCGTTAAACTCACATTTCATTTTGCTCGATCCATCATATCTTTGATCTCGTAATTGAGTAACACTTAAACCAACTTTATAAAATATTTGCATCATAGTTGTCATAAGTAACGTTGTTGTAGTAGAATGGACATGCACTCAATCAAGTAAGCATTCAATAATATTACTATCTTTAGCAACATACCTCAACATCATTTTCATTTGCTCTTTATTAGATATGTCACAAGATTCATCAATTAAAATAGTAAATATATCATAATGTACCTCTTTGATGATTCTTTAAACAGTCTGCAATAGCACTTATAATATCCCTTTTAATTGAATGTATTGTTAGTTTTGAATTTTCATATACATTTTGTCATATGACCTACAAATCTTCTCATCATGATTAGCAAGAAAGGACAAAAGCTCAACAAAAATTTCTTTATTCAGATTTTTATTAGACTCATCATAACTACAAAATGCAAGACCTTGTTTAAGAAGAAACCGTATAACATTAATTGAGGTGCCAAGACAAGCTTCATAACTCTTCTTTTCTTCTTATGGTTGTCTAACAAAACAAGTATTGATAAATTGTTTCTCATTTATCAAAGTCACACTTTTCATTCTAGTATCATTGTGTATACTACTAGTACAATGTTTATAAAGTCTTTGTTTCTCCTTAAATCGTTGAAATCCATCCAAAATAAATGTTTGTTCATCATTGCTATCAGAAAAAAGATAGCAAAACAAACAGTATATTGTATTTATAGTTATATTATATTTCAACCAATGAAACTTATTAAACCAACTACAAATGAACCCTCTCTTGATCATTAATATTAACTTCAAATAGGTGGAATATTTTTAGGTTGTGGGGTATATAGCTTCTTTAAAGCACAAGTCAACAAAAGACAAAGATTAGTTGTAATGGATGATGCCGGTTCGGATCCATACCCCCTCGAACCAACATTTTACATCAACACCCAATTTGGGTGTTGCAGAAATGCAACACCCGGGCGTTGTTGTCCTTGGCTGGCCAAGACAAATAATGGCCATTAAGGTTGGTTACCAGCCGGGCCAAGCTATATAAGAGAGCAGGGGAGGGGCGGCCTATTGTGGAGAAGTTGCACAAGCCAGAAAAGTGGAAGAGTCGTCACAATCTGGTAACAAAATCCTCATTTTTGTTTCTGTCAAATTTTTTATTTTTAGTTGCTAAAACTGAGTTAGATCATAGGACTTTTGTTTGATTCATGCTAAACCTTCGAAAACAAGCCTTAATACACGAAAATTAGTTTAAACAAGTGTAGATTCATGAAATTTTTCTCAAATTCGAGTTACTATTTTTCATGAGTTTTTCGGCCAAAACAACACCGCCGACGACCAATCATAGGTTGGATTGGAAGAGGAGGGGTAGGAGATCGGTTGGGGATCATCGCCGACCTTAAACGTCAATAGAAATTGGTGAAATCGATGCTGGAAAATCATGGGAACCGACCTTTTTGGGCGTGTCCCGTTTCTGTGTTGTGTCGTGTTCGAAATGTCATAAAAGCGACACTGATTCATGTTGTGTCCTCATGTCACATGTTAAGAGCTGGTTCTCTGTCAAAACAGGTTTTGTGTCGAGTTTTGTGTCAAAAATGAGTCAGGTTTGGATCATGTGTTGAAATAGATTTTGGGGTTAGAAACAAGACCCGTGTCAGTAGTTACAAGTTATATGTTGTCACAGCGACACAAGCTACCTATTGTGTCACTCAATTTGGATCGGGTATGGATTTAGGTGTTAATTTAGATCTTGGATAGCTTAAACGGATCCAAATTGGGTTTAGGGTTATTTGAGATACGATTTAGATATGGTTTGTTGCATTAGATTCATATTTAAATAAATTTTAATATTTTAATTATTTATAATTGATTAGAGATTAAAATTGGAGGATTTGACGATGATAAGAGTAGCCCAGCGGTTTGGGGACTAGATCTTAGCAATCCTTTAGGTAGGGAGTTATGCATTATTTTACAAAACCATGCTAGAAGTGATTTTCTTATTTTAAATAGATTTAAATGTGCATGATTGATAAATATTTTATTGATGTTTATGAAATGATGTTTGCAATTATGGGTTATTTGATATGATTTTCAAATAGAACGTGTTTATGACATTGATTGATAAAGAGCATGTTTTGATATGCATGTGTTCTATAAACATTGTATTTAAATATTGTATGGATATGGATTTGGTTTTGGATATTCGTGGATCTAGATATGATTTGTGAATGTGATGAACTATAATTGGTTTTAGAAATGTAATGATGTGTGAATATACGAGTCGTACTTGTGTAGGTTGTGTGGGGCCTCTAGAGACTTGAAAGTCCCTCGGGCGATCTGGCTTTGGGCGAATGTAGGGTGTGATCTCGAGAACTCTATCGTAAGAGTTGGTGTGGTTACCAAGGTCACGTTAGGGAGGGTCGGACGACTCCCGTGACCTTTAAGGCAGACACATTATGGACTGTAATTATCGTAACTAATGATGTGTCTATGCGTGTGTATGAGTGTGTGTGTATGAATTTGAGATCATGATTTAAAGGTGAAATTATGCTTCGTTATGAAATGATTGTGAAATTATGCATGCTTTTAGTACGATTTCTTTTTAAAGATGTTTAACCTTCCTACTGACCTATGTGTAGGAGCTCATCCCCATTATTTTACAGCTAATCATGAGGCTAGCACTTCGAAGGCACACGGAGCAGAGTAGGAGTTTGATAGAGTTGTATTTTTATTTTAGATGGTATGATAAGTATTAAACGATTTATAAAATTTTGTTATTCAGGGTTATTGTTAGGTGGATCCCACACCATTTTGGGCATGTTGTTTAGAACTTCTATATGAATATTTATTTAAGTTAGATATTTCATTGAGTTTGAATTAAATTAGTATTGTATTCGGTTACTGCTCACCATCACGCCTACGCGAGAAGTGACAATATGGCATCGACTCGGGTCGGGTCGTGGTTGCAACCCGAGCGAGTGTGACATTAGTAGAGACTGCTTCCCAAAATTCCCCATGATTAAGAATGTTTGGGACAAACTAATGAAAGAAAAGCAATAAGAGAGACTTCTTCTACACCAAATTTTTTACAATTATATTTTTCAATGAAGAAGAAAATTAAAACAAGAGAGAAAATACAGCTACATAAAACCAAATAGAAATTACATGCAAAAATATAATTGACTAGTGAATGGTAATATAAATAAAAGAAATTTTATTATGTTATGTTTCGACAAAAATACATATGAATAGATTTAGGAACCAAGAACTAAAACTACAAAAACTTAGACGAGACAAAGGAGAACAGACGAAATCTAACGCTGAGGAACCATCTAAATTGCTAATAGAAATTAAAAATTGGTAGTGTTCTCTGATATTATGGAGTGAAGGTTGGAGTTGCAAGCATGTAAGAGAGAGAGAGATAGAAAGAGAGAGGAATAAGGGTTGGATTGTTGCGAGAAAGAGATCCATCAATGGATTGTAATGGGTTGATTGGGATCAGATTTGAAAATCTAATCAAAACCAGCCCATTACTAAAAATTTAACAACTAAAAAAGATTTGAATTGTTTATTGTTTTTAAGTGGATGGCTAAAACTTTTCGATTTTACGGGGAGATGAGTTTCAATTTTTTGTAAAATTTCAAATACTACTAAAATGTTTTCAAAATTCTTGGGGGTGGCCGCCCCCAACCTATAACCTAGATCGGCCACTACACAACAACCAGGAGGATCAGGAATCGTGTTGGGATCAGTTGCATGTTGACTACTTTGGCTTTCATTGTGCTATTACTCATATGCATGGTACTTACTTTATATAAACTATTCACCAAGTCAATTATATGTTTTGATTATATATTATACACCAAAAGAGCCATACATCATGAAGACCATGGGTACGGTATGGGAACTGATCAATTTTGGTTTGGTATGAAATTGAGCTTAGAACCAAACCACAACTTGTTAGTATTAATGCTAATTAATTGTTGGGTTAATTAAACCTGTGTATTAATTTCATTTGGTTCTTGTTAAGTATCCTTAAATACTTATTTGATGCATCATTGATATATGTGAAAGTCTTAAAGTATACAACTCACATGTGAGGGATTTGTGCATGTGAAGACTAAGAGACAAAGTTTAGTTCCATATTAAAAGTATAGTCTATTCACTTCACTATATCTAAGTTTAAGTTCCTTACAAACTCTATCAAGTTCCAATTTTTTAAGCTTCTCAAGACGTTTATACAAACCTCTAATGAAATTTATGATTACAAAAATAGTATCAAATAGCTTACTTACTTCTTTATGTTTTTCAACAACTGCTATAACAAAATTATAATTTATGTGCAAAGCAGATGAATTTTAATTGGTAGAAGAGATTGATGGACTGTCTTGGATCAAAAATATAATATTAAAGACCTTAGTCTTGAAAGTATTATGTGGTTAAGTTTCTTAAGTATCAAATGGTAGAGGATAAATTTGTGACTGAGTAGGTACATGAGTTTAAGTTTGTATACCATGATTGAAGGAAGTCAAGATGGAGCTTCCTGATAAATTTATTATTATGTCTATTATTGATAAATTTTTTAAGTCTTAGAGAGGTTCTCGGCTTAGATCTAAAATATAAAAAGATAAGATGACTTTAGATGATCTTATAATAGACATTGCAATAGAGAAAGAGCATAAAAGTTATAAACTAGATATGCATGTTGATAATACCCCTACGCTCAACCTAACGGTTGAAAAGAAACTAGTGATCATAACAAAAAATACAAAGGCCAAGATTCAAAAGAAACTCAAAACAAACTGTGTTATCTTTATAGTCAAGTTAGACATTAACCTAAGGATTGTACCTTAAAGAAAGTCAAGAAACCTACAGCAATTAAAGGAGTTAGATCAACATAGTGAACATTTGCAACTATGTCCAATGGTAGATATTTATCTCTTAAACCTCATATCCTTTTTGTTTATGAGTTAAAATACTAGATTGTAGACAGTGGACCTAATGTGCGCGATTGTGTTGTTCAATCTTTATTTGTGTTTTACTAGTATAGGGTGTTTATTTGAGAAGAGTTATTTGTATGATGTAAATTATCTATTTAAAATTCATGTATAACTAGTTGTTGATTCTTGTATGAATTCTAATGTTAATAAATTATTTACTTCTTCTTTTTTCTTTTTCTGTTTGTAAAATTGAATCATCTAATGTATGAGATACTAAGTTGGGTCATGTTAATTTTGATCTCATAAAAGAATGATAAATTTGAATATTATCAAGAAAACTATCATAGATAGAAAATATAAATGTGGTATTTGTGTACAAGTGAAGAAACATAAAAAAATATTTTCATATGATTGACAAAAAGTCTAAAATTTTGGATTTGATACGTACTGACATTTGTGAATTCAATAGAATGATAACTAGGGATAACAAAAGATACTCCATTACATTTCTTGATAATTCCAATAGATATTATTATATTTACTTGCTTAAAAGTAAAAATAAAGCTTTAGAAAAAATTTATATCTTTAGAAATAAGGCACAAACATAAACTAGTAGGATACTTAACTATTAAGGTATGATAGAGAAGGAGAGTATGTCTCAAATCTATTTTAAGAATACTCTTAAAACTACAGTATTGTATAGGAGGTTAATGCTCTAGATACACCTCAGTTTAATGGGATTATTGAACGGAAAAATATAATCCTATTTGATATGGTAAATATTTTACTTAGAAATTTTGGATTACCTACTTAAATGTCGGGGAATTTGAATACAGGTTGATATATTTTGAATAGGGTTCCCCATAGGTATAAAGAAAATAGTTCATTTGAACTTTGAAGAATTGAAAGATCAATCTTATATATTTCAAAATGTAAGAGTGTCTTGTAAAAGTACTTATCCTATACATCAAATGAATATTTAGGAATTGTTACCAATATACCTTTACACCCAAGGTTTAGGTTTCAAGATGTATGTTTGCCTTGTTCCTATAAGGATAATATTGGATAACTTAGCTAACAGTTTAAACCACAAGATACCATTATTGAAAGCATAATATAATGATTGATTCCGTAGAGCGCTTTACACTTCAAGACTTTGTAGGGGATTGTTAGAATTAATGTTAATTAATTGTTGAGTTAATTAAACTCATGTGTATTAATTATGTTGGGTACTTGTTAAGTATCTCTAAATATTTATTTGATGTATCATTGATATATGTAAAAGTCCTAAAGTGTAGAGTCACATGTGAGGGATTTGTGCATATGAAAACCAAGAGACAATGTTTAGTCCCATATTTATGGATGAAAGAAATCCACATGTTATTTTATATTGTTGGTAGCTAATTAACCTTAGTTTAAAGAGTTTGAGAGGACATGATATGATAATTGTCCTTGAACTATCCTTTTACACGAAACAGTTTTGATCTCATGATCAAATAGATCCTAAACAAATACAGATACGAACAAAAAAATGAGTCAATTGGATCATATCTAAGATCCATGATCCACCATGTATTTATAAAATAAGATTAAGGCTTCCCTAATTCGTACTTAATCACAACACACTATCTCTCTCCTCCCTCTCTCTCATTCTCTACATTTTCCCTCTACCTACAACTGCTTCATGCTTTCCTTTCATTCTTTGGATAAGACGACTGAGGTCTGATCAAGAACTCAAGTAAGATATGTACTCCTGTCGTGTGTGTTTTATCTTGAGAAGAAAACACAAGTTCCCATATGTACTCAATAAGAAGACCTTAATTTATCAAGGTAAATCCACAAAGACAACCCACACAAATAAGTTCTTTGATTCCTTTTTTTTCCTTTAGGATCATATGGCTTTCTTTAAATCTACGATTGTTCTTGATTTGAGTATATTTATGATTATTATATATTATACATGTAACCCTACGAGGGTTTTTGAAGCTGAAGCGTAGTCAATCTTAGTTGCATTTTTATCAAGCGGTCTCCTGATAAAGCCTTGATTTGTAGTACGGAACGTGTGCATTAGTAGTTTTATATCAGCCTTTAAATGGATAGTTCCGAAAAGATGAATATTGAGAGCGGCCAAGTGAAATAAGGGAACCTGGATGCTCGGCATGGTTGTGTGGGCAGCCTAAAAGAGTCGGACGATGCCCACTAAATTCAGAATTGGATATGCGTCTTGTTCTCTCAAGGTTGGCCTTTAATAAAATCATGGTGGTTGATCCAATAACCCCTTTGCGTTTAGCCTGCATGTAGCATTGGCATGTCCATAAAACTGTTTTGTTTAATAACATCTAAGAAAACTCAAGCTTCTTCATTAGGTTAAATAGCAGTTTTGAGAACATATACTTTTGACTAGTCTCGGTAAGTTTACTTTTTTCTTTGGGCATATGTGAGCCCATTTTGTCTGAAAGCAGCTCATGGATATCAGATCCATTTGTCCACTCAATGGTTTAATTCAGGCCGGTCTTTGCAAGAAAAGGTGGTGTCCGACCTAACCTGATGATTAAATAAGGGGTTGATAGACTTTCATATAGGTTTCAACATGAAATAAGGCTCAACCATGAAAATCAAGCTACAATATACCTCGTAAGTCATCTTTCAACTAGTTCTGAATTTCCTGGACATCAACTAGGGTTAGTTGCAGCGCCATCAATATAATGTCACCGTCACTTCCTGCAGGAACTGATACAATTCCATCAAAATAAGGCCCCTCAACGAGACCCCCAAGGTAGGTTAGAAATGTGAACTTAACCACCCTTCACGGCATGGAAGAACTTGCCGATACCACTATGGATCAGCACTCACAGGTTCTGAATCTTGTTTTGCAGATTTCTGGAACAAAATTATCAACTTTAGTGGTCGATCAGGTTCCGATCATCCAAGTAAAAACAATGTTGACCACAACCAAGAAAAACAAACTTAAGAAAGAAATAACATAAGCAGAAGGTTACAGACCTCTGCCTCGATTTGTTCGAGTTTGCTTAATCTCGCAAACATGTTCCCGTAGAACTTAGCGTCCTTCTTGTTATATTCCTTCATCTTTTCCTTCAGCATTCTGTATTCTAGCTTCACATCGCTAGATCAGGAAGGAAAAAGGATCAGTTAGAGGTCAGAGTGCACTCCAAAACAGGTCTAAAATGAACTCAGGTGCTTTACCGGTTATCAGGATCAATCTCCAGAGCTTTCTTGATGTCAAACTCTGCCAAATCAAGATCCGCCATGTTAATGTAAGCTCGAGTCCTTCGATAGAGAGCTTTCACGTTCCTGCTATCAAGCTCTAGGACCTGCAATATTTCATCATTTTTATCATCTTTAAACAATGATCTAGCTTATTGTGAGTTAACTACTAACATGGCACATGATAGGGCTCTGTGGAAACAAAGAACCCATGTAGCCGACCCCGTCTAGTATGGGAAAAAGCTTAGTTGTTGTTGTTGTATCATCTTTAAACAGTGATTCCAGGAAAGAGAAACATCTCCAACAGCAAAAAGGTACAGCTCAAAATACTCCCAGCACATATGCACCCTTGATTTCAACAAACATGGTAGTAAATAATCAAATGTCCACAAAGCATAACTGGTTTGTCATCATTCATGGTGATTCTCAAGGACAAAAAATACATTGCTCACAGTGATTAGATTGCAGCTCAAACCACTTTCTTGGCACATACCCATCTCTGATTTCAAGGACAATTGGAGGTCCATTGATCAAAGTCAAAGCACAATCTATACTTACAATCAAAATCCAGCCACAGATTTTATTCACGATAATGTCAGTATCTCAAAGAAACAAGCATTTTGACAGTATTTTAGAGCATGACTTATATAATTATTACATACACAGACGAGAAAACTTTGATTTTGACACAGTTTGCTGTCTGGTTACACACATCTTATTTCCATAAGGGGTGAATATGAAACTAGGGACCAGGGAGGAATAAGACCACATTCACTTTCCAAAAGCTTTTCAGACACACAAACGGAAATAAGTGAGACCTACCTTGGTGCATAGCTTCTCAGCCTCCCGGAAGTCCTTTAACTTCAGCTTACATGCAGCATTATTCAGATTGCAGGAGACCTTGAGGACCTTGGCTTGCTTCTTCTCTTCCTCACTAAAGGAGGAATCATGCTCAATATATTTGTAAGCCTGCATAAATTAGACAAGTTGACCCTTGATGCCACACAAAGAGGTAACTTCTAGTTTCAAATAAATGAAGGATAACCATACCTTCTCATATTTCTTGGACGCTCTCATGTATTTACCCTGCTTAAACAATGCATTGCCATCTTCCTTCTTTTGCCCAGCAGCTTCAATCTTCTCGGGTGTGTTCATATCCCAAGATTCTTTCTCCTGAAATTAAAAAACAAGCAAGTTTATTCACTAACCTATAATATAATAATCGTCAAATAACCCCATGACAGAGCGAAAAATAAGAATCTACCAACCTTGACAAAAGAGACAAGTTCCACTTCATAATATACTGTGGAAGCTGCAGGTACCGTAGCCAATTCCTGCTTTGATTCAATAGAGCCAAATGCATATTCAGGAAAGATTGTTAGTAAACAAACCTCTCCCTTCTTCATGGTCATCACAGCTCTGTCTAAACCTTCAACTTGTTCTGTTCAAAATAGAAGCTTCACCGTCAGCCACAATAACTGTCATCAATCATGAGTTAATGCGATATCGAGGCATGGTGATGCTTTTACCTCCCCCAGTCATGAACTCAAAGAGCTCCTCTTCGTAACCCTTCTTCACAAACATAGTACCATCAGACAACTTCCCTGTAAGCCTGACTGTAATACAATGAATATGTAATGGAATTGAGGTCAGCATACAACTCTTCGAGAATTAGAAACAGTAGCGTGATTCCATGAAGGCAAGGGTTCACCTTTCACTAGAGCTCCCTCATTAGGGCGCTCATAACCTTCACCCTCCTTCAGAATTTTCTTCAGCACTTTTTTATCATCAGTAACTTCAGTTACTGTCTTCCATGAGACAAGTTCAAGCTCAATGTCCAGTGGTGCATTGGCAGGAACAGAACCTTCTTCACCCATAGCAGGCCTTCCTTTCTCCCCAAATCCATCTAATGGAACACAATTAAGCCATGACCAGGTATGCCCAACAGATAGGAAAATCAACTATATATCCCCTGCTAAACACGGGTCAAATAAATATCAAGCCTGGTCCAAACATCTACTTCCATCAATGTAAGGATCCTAGACTCCTAGTCTCTTGTCTGACTTGGTTAGAACCTCCACAATGACAACAATACACCATTGTTTAGCCAGCACATAATATAAACAAGACTCGAACAGAAAAGGCACGTAGTTTGTTCTCTAATACCACACAAACTTGCTGCACAAAACGATTAAGATAACCAATCTTAAGAACGTATACAGCATAAGCAGATGCATTGAACGCCAATAACAAATTACCAGATAATGCAATGCTAAATTGACCTGTGGGGCTCAAGTAGATCCAGCTCCAATACCGTTCACTTAGCAAGCTTATCTAACATGGGAAAGGACTCGCCTGTCCTAGCAGGACAAGTTCTGAGACCAGCTAACAAGTTTGGTCACGAACTGTATCAACTCAGACCAATTGTATTTCTTACAGAAACCAATTAACATAAATTGTAGACCGTTGAGGAACTTTAATCTATTAGTCTGCCTTCATTTCATAGCTAGACATGAATCTATCCATGCTCAAATGGAATAACAGTATCTTACACAGAGGCTTGACAGCAAGAAGAACCTTTTCTCCTTTCTTCATGGTCTTCACGGCCTTGGACAGTGCAGGACAAAAATACCCTGATTGAAAAGCCAATGAGTGCAGTGTTAATTCACAGGCACAATGCATCAATTCAGAAGGTTAAGTGACATTAGACAGAGGGCATTTGCACTGACCATCTTTAACAGTGAATTCAACTCCTCCACTGAATTTTGATACCACAGTTCCATCCTTTAGCTTAGCTTCATATTTTACTGTACAAATGCAAAACTTGTGTTTGAATGTAGGTCAAGAAAAATCACAAGCAGTACATAACACAGCAAGCATAATACTGAAAGAATCAAAAGCACACACCAAATACTTCATCAGCATCTTTTGGGTTCTCCCACTTCTCCCCTTCCTTGAGAATCTTCTTGAAGATGCCACCATCCTTGCAAATATCTTTGACACTTGCCCAGGAAAGCAGCTCAACATCAAACTGAAGTGTGGCGTTTGAAGGGATGGTTGGAGGTGAACCAGACACTCCATATGCAAGCTCAGCAGGAATGGTGAAGACGGCATTCTCACTCTTCTTCATGGTCTTGATACCAATATCCCATCCCTTGATCACTTGTCCTATAAAAATACCCACAATAAGACCCAATCAGGAAATCCTCACACAAATACATCGACACACAATACAAAGAAATCTTCATTTAGAAACGGATTCCCATCAAAAGCTTAAAAGAGCCCCACAAAATTCTACTAAACTATGAAAGGAACGGAAAGAAAGCAAAAACTTCTTTTTAAGGGCAAAAAGAAGCTCAGTTCATATAAAAGAGGTATGGGAATAAGAAGTATAGTCCGTACAAACAGATTTTCCCTCACATGTAGACATGTCTGATTCGGGTTTGCCCGAAACCAGGAATCGTAACTGAACTGGCAAGGGGCTGGTTCCAAATTCAGTTCTGAAACCGCCCCAGAACCACCAGCACAAGTTTAAAAACATAAATAAATAGAAGGACGAGAATAAGCTCTTTAGACTCATTCCCACACCGTGGATCGGTGGAACTAGTTGTGTTTCACGAGGCATTATAAACTATAGGAAGGTGAGAAAGGTGGCAGGGTTCTTACAGTAACAGTGGTAAAATGGTTGCACCCACGAAGCGATAGGCTACTCAGTGTTACGGGTATCGCCCTGTATCATTTCTTATCATAGGAAACCATGATATGATATAGGTCTTGTATCGCATAATGTGATATTATCAAACTGTATCACACAGTACAGACCGTATCGCACGATACAATGGTGTATCATACATGTGCAATACATTTTTTTTTATAAATGTGATTGGATTTCATTATGTCAACCAAAATTAGAAATGCATACCATGCATGCATGTAAAAGAAGAACAAAAGAATGAATGAGACTGTACTGCAATATGAACATGCAGCTGCATGAAATGCATATAAAGAAATTGCTACAAACTTATCACCATATGAGATACAAATTAGTATCAAATCCATAAAGTTTACTGCAAGAATAGCCAATTATTTCATTTTAAAGAAATTTACAGGATAATAAACAAAGAACCTATTATTGCAGTATTTGTGTTGCATGTATCAGCTGCTACATGTAAATGTAGAGCAAATTAGAAGAAGGTGGCGTTCATAATCATCCTACACACAGCTATAGCTGCATTGACATCTCAAATTATAGTGTCACACTCTTGACATACACTTAGATGAACTGGTTACCAGCTTACGAAGTTGGTTAACAGTTTAATGAATGAATGTTTACCCAAATTTTGATTTATAAGAATTGTTTAAAATTGTTCTTCATCTTTCTTGACTTTTTCAGATTTTTTTATTTTTCTGATTTTAAAATATTTTAAAAAATTTAAAATACGATATGATACACCTTTCTCATTTATAAAAATGATACATGTTACCATACGGTACATACAACACTAAGGGTATTACCTACCAACCGCCGCAACCCCTACTACCGCTTCGTGGGCACCCTACCAACAAGTGGCATGGCTTTTTAAGGCAGTGGTACTAGTAGGGTTGATAACAGAGGTGGCAAAGCGAATGCTTGTCATGTTTCTCTTTGTTATGTTTGGCCCCAACTCGAGTCCCAACATCCGCTTTTCTCCTCCTACAACTCATTGGCTTCGCCAACAACATTAAGGACATCCCCTTTTGGAACCGCCCAGAACTGCCAACACTAGATTAAAATTTTCTTTCTTTAAATAGAAGGACAAAAATAAGCCCTTTATCCTCGAAGTCCCCACCATTATAGCTGGTCGGGAGCAACCTGCCATTAAGTTACTGAGCGGTTTATGAATAAAGATTTTTAGAGAAGATATTTAAACCAGTGTTGGTTGTACCATATCGTATCATGCATCATTTTTGTCTATGAGATGAGTGTATCGCATCGTATTGTATTTTTTTTATATTTTAAAAAACAAAAAAAGTAAAAAAAGTAATAAGAACTATTTCAAGGTAGACTAGCAGTACCAATGTTGGACGTGGCCTAGCGGTGCGGACACAGGTGCGGGATACGACAAATTTCAAAAATTTTGAGTGCAGTGACATGACTAAGGTATATAATATATATAATATTCAAGCTATAACAAGTGAGACATCAATTAACATAAGTATATGACAATAGCAAGTACACAACTTTATATTAAAGCAAAACACATAAACGGTAAACAACTACTAATTTCATCATAATACACAAATCAATCAAAAGAAAATCTTAATGTTTGATAAATGAAATGAACTTGTACATGATAAATCATAGATCTTCACTATCAACAACATTATCAACTGAAGGGACTGAATTCCATATTAATTTTATTTGAGAAAGTTGTGATACTAGGGTGCCTCATAGCCAACCTGCCACCATTGGAGAAGAACAGCCTTCTCGTGGACAAGAAGGTGGGAACGGTGCCCAAAATCATGGTCCGAATATACATCCCCGAATCACCCCATTGCCACCCTCAACCATCTAAATCATTTCCTCCACCTACCCATCAAATCAACAGCTCGGATCAATACTCACTGCAAGACCCATAGTCCACCTTCTTCACGAATTTGAACCCATTTATCCAAAAAGATCCAAACTTCAAAGTCGGTAACAAATTTGGATGAGTGGAATATCCATACAAAAGGAAGCGAAGAAGGTCCGCGTTGAGATATTTTCCTCTGCACAGGCAGAGCCTTTAAAGATGCCCTCGTAATGCCATATTTCTTTCAAAGTAATGGTATGTAAAAGAATATAAATTTTGAACGGCTATTTTCTCGCTTCCTTTTTTGTCTTAAAGTAAAAAGGCTCCCTTTTACCGCATCAAATGACGAAATCACCTTCTGTCATGTGAACTCTGAAACCCTCCCACTATCATATAGAGGATGGAATGACGTAAACAACCCTGAAATAAGGGTACTCTCGCAACGGATTTGAGTTCAGGCCTCCAAAATCGATTAGGATGAGTTTCTCTGGATTTGGCTAGCGAAAGAAGATTTGATTCTCTTAGCTCTGAGTAAAGTATCTCCATCTGAAATCGATCACACGAATTCCTTCTCTTTATCTCAAGATGGAAAGCGAAGAAGAGAGAAAATACGAGTAATCATGTAGTTTTACAGAAGAAGAAGAGCAATAGATTATGATCAAGGGAAGTTGTTATCGACAGAGTTTCATGAGAGACGCCGAAAGACAAGTTAAAGGAGCATTTTGGAAACTATGGTGAGATAACTCAGGCAATCATCATGGGAGATAAGGTCACAAGTCGACTAAGAGGCTTCAGTTTTGTCGTCTTCACGGATCGCTCCCTCCTCGATCGAGTTCTCCAAGATAAATACACCATAAACGGCAGAACCGTGAGTTACCTTGGGTTTTCTTCTTCCATTGCACGTTGTCTATAAGGGTGTGTATCCGTGTTGCACCGACACCAGACACGATGTTGGTGTCGGTGTCGCACCCGTGTTGGGGCCGACACTCCATCTCCTAGAGGTGTCTTTGTGACTTAGGACGTGGTCATAATTAGTAAGTTGTTGAAAGAAATTGTATGTTTTATTCTTAAAACTTTAGAAACTGATTATTTTTATGATTCTTATTGTTATTCTAAGAAAGTATAGTGTTTAACCTACTAATGTTATATGTGGTCATAATTTATAAGTTATCAATATCGACATGATCATAATTGTAAGTTATCTAAGGAAATTATTTTTTCATTCTTAAGTTTTTATTGTTATTTTGTAGAGGTCACTTTTAAGATAAGATGCCTCGAAAAAAAAGGAAAAAGGTTAGTTTAATTCTTATTCATTTCAAAAAGGAAGAATTTCTTTATAATAATAGGTTGTATCACCCGTATCGTAAGATACGACCTATATCGCACAATACTAACCGATACATCACCTATTGCAATACACTAAGGTGTACACGATACGATATATACCGCCCCATATCATACGATTCAAAGTGATATAGATAACACTAATTTAAACCATGTTTGTTTTTAAATAAAATACATGCAGTTTGCACCCTTTAGGAGTCAAACTCCTCACCAAATGCAAGCATAAGGAGCACTCTACCATTGAGCTAAAGGCTTATTCGTGATAAGATATTTTTGAAAAAAATATTTATTTAAACAAAATGATGGTTTTGAACCATCAGTTTTGGTTCCAAACAGGTTTGTGAAAATCATGGTCTCTGGTTCCAAGGCCAATTCGATCAGTTCCGATTACCAGTGGTTGCACAACCAATTCGGTTCCGGTTCAAACCATCAAACCAGTTCCGAACTGACCAGTCTCAATATGTGTAACTCTTTGGTTTTAACTTTCAAGGGTGCAAGATGCATATTTGATTCATACAAAATTGTGAGAATCATAGGCATAGTGCATATAAAAATGGAGGAATAAGAACAATAATTTAAAAGGTTTTGAGAGAAAAATAAGTGTATGATATTAAAATAATAAGGGAAACAGAAACATAGTTTAACCAAACGAGTTGTTAAAAGAACTGTAACTCATAATAAAAAAATGTTTGTTTCGTAATAGTCATCACCATGAACACACCAACTCACAAGGGGTTTCCCAATAGGCTTCACTTCTTGTGATGGCTGGGCAAATATGATCACCCTGATTTTAAGTCTGAAGTAGGTCAACCGTACATTTCATTCACAATCATCAATTCTGGGGGGCCCGAGCCCATATAAATGCACCAGGACTTAAATCGCATCTAAATCAGGTCCAACATGGACCAAGAATCGGCCCAGACATTCTGAAGCTCATGGGATCTCTCTAAACTCTGTTGGCAACACATGTACAGGTAATTAGCAAAAAGATGCTTATCATATGTCTCTTAATCGATAGAGGATTTCATCCTACAGGAAATTGATTAGTTTCGCCTTCCTTTGCAAAGGATCCGCCTAAGATAGGTAAGATAATGTCATTCCCACCGAGAGAGAGGGAGAGAGAGGGAGATCGTTTTCAACTACAACACTTGGGAAAAATCTCCCTTCTTTACAATGAAGACTACCGAGAGACATTCATAACCAAGGAAAAAACACGAAGCTACGTACAATGGCTCGAAAAGCTAAGGCACGAAAAAGCCAGAAAGTGAAGAAGAGAAAAACACATATCAGAGTGAATATATCACCTTGACCAAGCATAAATTTGAAGGGTGTCCCCCGGTCTCGGCTCGAGTCGAACTGCGTACCGTCCAGAAGAGTTCCCGTGTAATGCACTACAAAAATAATTCGAACACCAAAAGTCGATCGATCAGTCGAAGCTATAGAAAACGAAACCACTAAAACCCAGCAGAAGATTAAGACTTTCTTAGATATACACAGCAAAGCTGGGATTTTGGGAATGAGATTCACCTTCGACCTCATCGCCATCTTCTGGTCTTTCCCATCCTTCACCTTCCTTAAGGAGCTTCTTCTTCAGACCCTGCTTTCCGATCTCCTTCTCTTCCCCGACTTTCAGAATAGGGTTGTCGTCAGTCATATCAAAATCTTCGTTTATCTCTTCTCCAGCGTCGGGTAGCTCGAAATCTTCATCCATTTCTTGCTCACCTCTGAAACACCCAAAAGAAAAAAAACAAGAATCAATTTTTCTTCTTCTCCGAAGGAAATCAAACCAGGAAGTACCATCAAAAAACTACGAAAGTCGTAGTCGAAAAGAAGAAATGAAACAAAATAAATACTGAAAGATCGAAATAGATGGCATCCAGGAAAACAAAACCTTGATAGAACCAGGCGTGTTCAACAAAGACGGAATGCCGACGACGGCGATGGCTTAGCGAAGATTGGATCTCTCTCTCTCTCTCTCTCTCTCTCTCTCTCTCTCTCTCTCTCTCTCTCTCTCTCTCTCTCTCTCTCTCTCTCTCTCTCTCTCTCTCTCTCTCTCTCTCTCTCTCTCTCTCTCTCTCTCTCTCTCTCTCTCTCCAAAAGTCGTAGTCCAAAAGAAGAAACGAAACTAAAATAAATACTGAAAGATCGAAATAGATGGCATCCAGGAAAACAAGACCTTGATAGAACCGGGAGGGTTCAACAAAGACGAATGCCGACGACGGCGATGGCTTAGCGAAGATTGGATCTCTCTCTCCTCTCTCTCTCTCTCTCTCGGGTGCCGAAGATCGTTCGGAAAGGAAGAAAGTTGAAATGACGTTGCAGGCAAGTGAAATTTTAGAGTTCTAGACAGTTCGGAAGGAGTGGACAGAGGGTGACGTGGTTGGTTTCTTAGATTCTTTTTCATTTCTAAATAGAAGATGCAGGGTTTAATTTTGGTCAAACTCCCTTAAATACAGGGTAACTGCTTAAGCCATTACCAACGTTAAAATGCCGTTAAGTTAATATGGGAAATTTGAGGTTCTAAATTGCAGAAAACATGCTGTGTTTTTGAAGCCCGAAATTTGTACCTGGGTCTGAATCCATATTCAGCACACAGATCGGGTTGACCAAACCAAAGCAAAATAGGGTCAGCTATGGTGGACCCAAATCAAACCCAAACCTAAAGAATTCTTTTTATATATTTAAGGCCTTTTCCTTTTTCTTTTTTACAAGAGGAGGCCAAAGCCTAACATACACCTTGTGGAAGTCGAACTTTTCACCAGCAACAAACAACCGTGCCAGAGGACCCTGTCATTGAGCTAAACGCTTTGAGTCTAAGGTTTTCCTTTCTTAACTAAACTTCTTTGATGCCCAAAATCCATGTCAATTGAAGCCCAACCAAGATTGTGGATTGTACCTCACAACGATGTCCGTTAGAATTACGAATCAAGCTATCACTCCCACTAAATTATTTAGCAGTTCGTTCTGCCATTGCCAAACAAGCCAAGCTATAATGGACCATGTTTGGCTCCAATTACTTGATTCAATCCAACTTTCTCTTTCTAGACAAAAGAATAGGACGCATTCCGAAGGGTCAATTAAAAGACTCCAGTTAGTTGCAAGTCTCCAATATCGTGAAGGAATAGACATCTTACTTCCACGTATCGTATCGCTAACCTTGGTTTACAAGTTCTACAACATTCCTACTAAATGCACACTTAAGTACACGCTCAATTTCTCCTTTTACCTTTTACCCCTTCTCACCGGTCAGTGTTCAATGTTTCTCTCTCGCCTCCTCCTCCTGCACCCTTTCTCTGGTCGACATACCTGTCTATCATATCTCATTTGCTCTCCTCTTTTAGAATTCTCTAGTTCTCTCTTTCTATCTCTTTTTTTTTTCATTTTTCATAAGAAGTACAAAATGCTTAACTCTCTTCAAACAGACACGAGCACCTCATGTGTCTCTTCTTGTATGGAAGATGCTCACTTTATGTCTCTCCTTATATAAAAACACATGAATTGAGTGTCTTACATAGAAGGAGAGATGCTCATTTTGTGCATTTCTCTTGTTACGAATATAATAAATTGTCTCATAGTTTTTTATACATTGATAACCCAAGGATGCTTCCTAAGAAGATATAAAAAACTAGATTGTGAAAATGTTAAAAGAAGAAGAGGATGACCACAAAAGTTAAAAATAAATAATAAATAATGATCTAGTTTATATTAAGGTAATTGCTAACATGGCACATGATAGGGCTATGTGGAAAAAAATAATCCATGTAGCCGACCCCATGTAGTATGAGAAAAGGCTTAGTTGTTGTTGTATGTTATCTTAATACATGATAAAAATTATGCATAGTGGACAAGTAGAAGGTTGTAATATTATCGTATTATCAAAATGATATAATGCAATATCATATAGAAGACAACCATGAAAACAACAAGGAGATGAAGAGGCATAGGCATAGGCTCAAGTAGATACTCATCAAGAACTCCATATGCAATGTGATGGTGAAGATGGGCCTTTAGATTATCATGAAGATGATTCACAAAGAATGATGATGATGCAAAATGAACTTCTCTTGTTCCTAAGTTGCTTCCTAGCTTTGTTAATCACATTGCTTATAGAAGTTGGTAGGATCAAGTAATTGATAGTAAATCTAAACATTAGGTAAAATATTTTGTTTTTAATATTGTTTTTGAAGATTTCAATTTTGTTTAACTACATATATGTAGATCTTGTTGAAAGTAGTGACAGCATACATACATTGTAATGTTTTGAGTGAATGGAAGTTGTCTTTTTAATTTGAGGTGGAGCTCAATGGTTGTTATGATATTATGAAGTAGAGTGAGTTGTAAGAGCAAGAGAATTACTTTATGAGGTAATAGACTATATCTTTATAAGCATATCTATTCAATATTGAGAATCATATACTAATAGCTTCCTTGTGCTATGAGATGAGATGACTATCATCATTCTAGATATGTATGGGATTCTAGGTCTTCCTTTGAGTAGACAACTTCTTTCCTTGACAATAGAGATGATGAAATAAAGTAAGAAAGATGTTTTATAAGATTGTCTCGAATTACCTATTGATCATGTGATATAGGAGATTAAGTTTACATCTATTAAGTTTAGTCTAATTTGAAACAAAAAATATCATAAGAAATTGTCACAAAAAAGATGGTTATACTATTCTTATTGTATCGAATTGGGTGTACCATATATCAAGATAAGTGTAGAGACAAAGTATTAGTTATTATCATGCAACTTTAACTTACGATGTTTGGAGACTTGATAGATATGCATGGAGTACAATAGCATTAACTTATCTATATAAACAATTAGATAAAGCTTTCCACAATAATGCACAATAGCTCAATGGTCATACTACTCTACTTCAATTAATGTTCATCACTATTTTTAAGTTAACGTACTTTATTTCTTTGATAATTAACATATTAATGAAATATTTTATTTGTCTCTTATAGGCATAGATCCATGAATATTTTCTAGTATTTAGAGTAGACATGTAATCTCAATGGGTTGATGAACATATACGAATAAAGAAATAGATAGGAAATATCAGTAATAGGTATTCTCCTAGTGAAGGACTTACTTCTTACTATCAATAGTTGGATTTGATAAATGAAGATCAAGTGTATTATCATGAAAATTATATATTACAATACCAATTACTTATTTCTTAAAGTGCTTTTACAATTGTCATTTATATTGAATATTTATGTCATAATTTATGAAATGCATATTCGACGCTTATGTCTAGTGCTCGAGCAACACTTGTCTCTACATACTCCCATGATGAGAAGTCTCTCTTCATCAATTTTTTATATGGTCGACCTTGGGACGACAATTTAGTGGCTCATACATGATCGTAAACATGGGAAGCAAGCAATCATGCAATACTTCAATTGTGTACCTTCGTCATTTAGAAACTGGATGACCTTTCAACTATTAAACCAATTTATTCAATTTAGCTTACTCACTTATTTAAGTCTCACCATCCTCATTTATATCAATTACCTCCAAGTTCATATAAAGTTTTTTTAAATTGGATAATTGATGACAACCATATCGATTGGTTAGTTTTAAGGAGTATGTCTAATTGATGAGCACATGGCAATCCATATGCAACGACAACGTGATAAATTAAAACCAACCATTTCTCCATGATCTACTTCTTTTCTTATTAAATTAAGAGCATGACATCATACTATTTTCTCTAAATACTGAATTAACCAAAAAAACTCTCCAAGATAGTGTTTGTTAATGGTTCTAGACTTCTCAAAAGACTTCTTTATTTCTATAATCTATAACCTTATCAACGAATAAGGTTGAGTCTAGAACATACCAAATCTACCGGTTGTGGTACCAATAAAGTCTTTTAACCTCACGTGCGCACTTTCAACCCTACACATTTAATTTTATTATGATAATATACTCACATTGGCATGCAAATGCAATGAATATATACATAAAATTCAATAGTTAAGTACACTAATGAGCGTACCTATTAGTAATGCGTATGTCATACTGACAGGATTAATAAGCCTATGCAAACACTATCTTTACCTTGTAAGGATTCAATTATTTCTCCTTAATATATATAAGTACAATAAGAAAATTCTTTCACTTTGAATCTATGATAACCAATTGCTTGTTATACATATGATTATTTGTCGATACAATAACTTCTTTTCGACTTATCCCAAATGAAATGGTGATTTCTTTCTTTCTCATCAGCTGAATAATATATTTTTTTACAATATGACATCTTCGTAAAAGATGTGTTGCCTCAAAAAAGACACTCTAAATTGATATATTATAGTCGGGAGTTTGTTTGAGAAAAATAACTCATTAACATGTCTCAACATTTATAAATATTTATTTTCTTTTTTTATGCTCATAAAAGCAAATATTCTTATTAGTTGATATAAATCTAACTATCTCGAAGAAAGGTATCTTATACTTGTTAACTTTTAGGTGCAACCAAACTCTCTAACTTTTGAAAATATGTGTAGCAATTAAAGTTAGGATGGATGAATAAAATATATCACCAACATAATCGGTTTCAAGTAGCTTATAATATCATACACATAATCAGTGAATGGTTTGATATAATATTTAGTGTAAAATTAATCGACTACTCATCTTCTTCTTTTTTAATTTACTCCTTGCATTATAGACATGCCTCACCATGAACACATTTGAGTCATATCATTACTTTATATGTATGTTTTGTTTACAATGACTTTTGTCATATCATTCATCACTTCATATTAAGAATCAATCAACTTGCATGCATATGCATGCCCTTTAAGATATAATCATAAGAGATGATTATGTGTTTTGTTAACGATCAATAACCTCCATGAACTATCACTTTTACCATCTCTTTTAATTAAAATAGGTATTTTATCTTTTCTATTGATAAATTGATTGATTGCTTTATTCATGCATTTCTTACTTTTGTATACATCACTTCTTTTACATTCAAGCCATACCTTAGCTCTTTCATCTTTTTGTTTTGAATGAAGGATTATAAGAACAATGTTATAGTGCTTCTCAACTTCTCTTGTATAGTCAAGTAACCATTGTCAGTTTCAAAATCCCATATTAGTTTCAAATATTGGTGAATAATCAATTTCATCCCCTCACAAACAAAGAATGTAATTGTCTTTAAAATATCACTGAATCATTTGACATTTATTATAAATTAATTAATATTAACATCACCTAGTCGCACAAAACAAGTTGAATGAACGTCTCTGATGAGGGTGAGACGTTGTCTTCATGCATCTCCTTCTATATTGGAATATAAATATCTACATAATAATTGTTATAAGTTCGATGGTACATGCTTCAACAAAGCGAAGATAACTTGTATGTACTTCTCATCTCTACAAACATAACAAACTTGCATACCAGTAGCTTGTGGATCTCATGCAACATATAGACATTTAATTTAGTATCCACAACCTATATATGTTGTAATATCTACAAACAGGGCTTCCAACTTCTTTTGAAATAACCACCAAGTGCAAAAACAAATACAAGTAAAATAAATTAAAATACACACGAAATATAATAAGAGTAGTTGATACATACCGGATACCTTTTGGCAATTCTTTGTTCCATGACTCGCACCATTTTGGAGGCCAATACGACACACATGATGACAATCGATAAATAATTTAAATGAAGGCTTTGAAACTTGCATCATTTAAACGAAGGGTTGGTTTCATAGTGTATCTTAACGTGTCAACCCGACACATTTAGTGAAAGGGTAGTTTCGTGATTGCGAGAAACAAGAGGCTTAAAAACGATTCTCGCAGAACCCTAATCCGACTCTCTTTTAGACGTTCCGTGCGTATCCGAAGCAGTAGGGAAGAGAGAGAGAGAGAGAGAGAGAGAGAGAGAGAGAGAGAGGTTGTCGTCCTCTTCGTCAGGATGGGTAAGAACTGAAAGCCTTATGCTGAAACTCTCAATCCACATTTGCGTCTTCCTTTAGATTTTCTTCGTTTCCTGATTTCTGTTGGGCCATGTTCGTCCTTCAGGTATCTCTCGTGATTCTATGCACAAGAGGCGCGCCACTGGAGGCAAAAAGAAGGCATGGAGGAAGAAGAGAAAGTAAGTACTCTTTTTATCTCTCTCTCTCTCTTGATTCGCAATGGCGTGATCTAATATACGGCGAAATCCATCAAACATCAAATTCTAGCCATCAAGATCTATCTTTTGATGTTTAGAGTTGTTGAAATTCTTCCGTCCATATGTGTACAGTCGGATGGCTGGATCTGATATGGAATCGCTCCGTCACATTACATGGATCGATACTTTTACCTCTATCGCTCTTAAGTTTTCCGATCGGGATTGTGTTTTTCAGGTACGAACTCGGGCGGCAGCCGGCTATGACAAAGCTATCGAGCAACAAGACGGTGAGAAGGGTTAGGGTTCGTGGAGGAAACGTGAAATGGAGGGCTTTGAGGCTCGACTCCGGCAATTACTCGTGGGGAAGCGAGGCAGTCACCCGCAAGACCCGTATTCTCGACGTTGTGTACAACGCTTCGAACAACGAGCTTGTTCGTACGCAGACGCTAGTGAAGAGCGCTATCGTCCAAGTCGACGCTGCGCCCTTCAAGCTCTGGTACAACCAGCACTATGGTGTTGACGTTGGTCGCAAGAAGAAGGCTGCCGGCGGCAAAAAGGAGGGAGAGGTATGATTAATTTTCCGATTCTCTTGTTCCACACTGTTTTGTTATAGTTATGGTTTTGATATTCTTATTATCGTTTTGTGTGCTTTACCAACGTTTTCCTGTAGAATTATTGATTTAATTTCTTCTGTGTTTTCTCGTGAGTTGTAAAAACTTGCGACCTTGTGTATGTTCTTTCCAATCAATGTGCGATCCTTTTTGGGTTTGCAGTCATATAATTCTGCTATGATTTTCGGAGCTGTTATTCCTCATTTTTTAAATCTTGTATCCCTGGTAAAGTATCATATACTTGATACATTCTTCGTTCTAGGAAAATGTTTTGATGCTTGAGGTCCGTATTGGATTCAAGGGCAGTTCGTATCGTGATATTGATATAAGGGATATGTGGACACGAATTCGTACTTGTGTAGTTAAGCTGCAGACCTTGTTCAAGGGTGCGATGATTATGCTGCGCTATTTAAGTGTTGTTGAGTCGTACATATGTTCTCTTGTTTACCCGTAAGATATTTCAGGTTGTTCGAAAGCAATTTGAGATATTTAAATTTTATAATGCAAAATTTTCATAAGGATATAACCTGAAGATGCAAGAAGTTAGTAGACATGCCTACCACACGTTTGGTCCTGTGTCAGTTATTGCATCGCTTTAATAGAACCAGCAAACGCATATAATTGAACACTTGAACACAAACCATGCCATTTGGTTTGAGTTATACATACAACCCTGAACTCTCAAACTATTTATTTGGGTGAGCATTCCTCAACATGCATTTACTATCCGTTACCAGATTCTAGAAATGTCTTTTCGTCGTAAAAGTGGTGTTCCGCATTTAGTTTTAGCTGTTAGTTTATGGCACACATACACGCAAGTTGAAACATGTGAACTACTTCACCTCATAACATGCTTGAACGTCTTTAAACTTTTGGAAATCCAATGATGGCCGTTTGTTAGTGATTATTTTGAAGATAGTGGAGTGCTCTTATTTAGACATTACTCAGTCTGGGTCGATGGTGGATCTGCATTGAGCCCAAGTGGGGTATCTGCCCCACCTAAAATTTGAAAAGTAATCAAGAACATTAGCACCCACGTGAATTTGTGGGCTACTTACTATACACAGTTTGCTCTAACCTAAAAGGTTCTGTCTGTTATTCGGCCTACCTGAAACAGTTCTAATCTGCCAGATGAAACTTGTACGGGTTAAGGATTTAATTCAGGTCTCACTGGTGCACAATGTATTGTGTAAAAATGGAGAATTATATCAAATGTTATTTGGATATAATTGTGTTTGTGTCAAGTTTCCGGCGACATAATGCCAAGAGCAGCTGCTGGCTATATGCGATGCATTTTGTGTGGGGTTTTAAGTTTTGTCTGTGCCAAAAAGCTTACTCCCAAATCTTTGCTGCCCTCTATTTTTGGGCCTCTCAACATTTCGTTTCTTGTTACTCATCTCTAATCAACAGCTTACCCTGCTTTCTGTAGCAAAAATCATATCATGTTTAAATTAGTTTGTTGAACCGAGGCCATGAATATTGATGTTCCAGTCGTATTTGCCTTGTGCGCACATTATCATTGAATTGTCAGCTTTGGGCTGTGTAGGATGCTGAAGGTGCAAACCCAGAAGCTAAGAAAAGCAATCATCTTACTCGAAAGCTTGCAAAGCGTCAGGAGGGACGTACACTTGATCCTCATATTGAGGAACAGTTTGGTGCTGGAAGATTACTGGCTTGCATCTCATCCCGTCCTGGTCAATGTGGACGAGCTGATGGGTGAGTGATTATTATGCAGAAGTAAACTGTGGTTGTTTAACCATTTCTGCTGTCTTATACATTTTGTTGGGTCTTTGATGGCAGGTACATCCTTGAGGGCAAGGAACTAGAGTTTTACATGAAGAAGATCCAGAGGAAGAAGGGGAAAGCTGGAGCTGCTGCTTGAGATATGCCGAGCTTCTGAAATTTTTGTTTGTTTGTTATTCTCTCGAGCTAGGATGCTTTCTGTTTATTATCTAATAGTACTTAGTACTTTGAAGATTTGCATTCTTGTTCTCGTGATATAAAAACTCGAGTTTGTTAGAGTTTAGCATGATTTTCTTGCTATGGAGCGAGGTTTCTCTACGGTCTGAAACTTTTAAAAGGTTTCTGTTCTGTTTCGATCTATCATCGGTAGTTTTCCTGTTTATGACAGGATTCTTGTATAATTCTATTATCAAGCATGTACCCAAGGAGCCGCCCGCGGCTCTCAGTGCCAGGTGGACTCAGAAAACCTCTACTTAAAACGCTCGAGTTTGATGGCATTGAACTCCTGACTTACTGTCGTAGAGAGATAATCTTGCCAAACCTTCGTTAGTCTTATAAATCAACCATTGATGAGAGAAGGATGTGAACAAATTGAGGGCAGTGGAATGATTTAATCAGCAAGTTTTACTGTTATATGTATTTGTGGCTGCAGCTCAAAATCTTGTCGTTGCTCAGATGGGTCTCGGTTAACTTCTTGATCTTAGAAAAGCCGGGACCACTTGTTCGGTGGCCTGGATCAGAATTGCATATCTTGTTCTCCGCGGATCGAGCCCAGTTCGTCATGGAATGAAAGGCCGGTTTAGATGCGGTAATATATGCAGGATTTGATTCCAACCGGTGAAAAGAAAAGCCTTATCCTACCACAAGTGGGTTATGCATCTGATCGATCACCCAAATTGCATGTCGTTGGTCGAACCATACAACAGTTCATGGCATTTTCGTGCGAGTATTGCCTCTCATTGACAAGGGATTTTTCCTCCAATTACTCGTTTGGGCTTCACCCAATAAGCAGTTGAACTGTGACCGGAAAGTTAATTTTCAAGTTTTGATTCAAACTTTTCAGGATTCCGAAAACTTGTATGATTTTCTCTTCCGATCTGATCTCTTATTCCTTAGAAATGTCAGAACCATCCAGGTTTAATTTGTTTTGCAGGGTATTCGCCTTCTGAAATGTGTAATCACATTTATTTATCTTCAGCATCTAAGAATCAAAACAAAGATAGATCCAGTTGGTAAACAGGCTGAATCAACCAAACAAGGGCTGTTTGTGGCTCGTTTAAGGTGAGAAGGCTGATCAAGAAGCACGAGCTGAGTTAGATGAGATGTCCTAGCTGCCTTGTGGAATTTAACTACTTTATGGTTTTCAGGTAAAAAACGTACAATTCTCAGAGTTTAAGTCAAAACGTTTTAACGTATAAACTTTCGATCATAAAATCAAAAGATCTACTGTTTGGGTCAGATCGTTGCTCCCACGATGATGGCAACAGATTGCTTCAATCTGTTCAGCCCACTCTCACTGCAGCAGAATTTTGGACAATAATCCGGCTATGCTGCAGTCTCTCACACTCACCTTCCCCATGCGAGGAACGATACCTCAACACTCTCTGGCCTGGTTCTCAATCTTACTCTCACCAACCACTAGAGGGAGAGATGAGGGAGGGAAGAAGAACACGGCAATGAGAGGAGAAGCTCTCTATCCTCTACTCAAGAAACAGAGAAACGCTAAGGCCCATCTATAATAGCATGGCGTGTCCATGCACTACCTATTAGAACAAGAAACAGGTAGAACACGACACAAAGAGAACAGGTTGGTTCAATGCAAGTGGTACTGGCTAGACCTGACCCAAACAGTCCTGGTGCAGTGTTCTATAGGCCGGAGCTCAGGTGCCCTTCTACATTCGGTAACACATCCAGGTGAGCTTATACAATTGAGCCTAACACATATTCTTCAGCTTATAGCTTAACAAGCCAGTAAAGAGCAACACTATACAAGTTAAGAGAGAAAATCGCTGGAACCACAACGATACAAATCATTACGACTTTTTAAAGCTTATTTTGCCTTTTTTATAATTGGTTTGGCTAACTTTGCTCATGTAAGGGATCACCCTTGCATGACTTATCCAAGCTCATATAAAGGAGGAGGGTTGTGTTAGGTTTTTGACAGTTAGCGTAAAACTTTATCGGACTTATTTACCATGGATTCTACAAATTATAAGCATTGCGTTGGGGCGTTCCTTCTTAAAAACTCACTGTAGAGCCCAAATACACTGAAAAGTAAGTAAGAGTCTCTACATCTTTACTCGGATGTAGTGAATCAATTGTATAGAGGGTTCCCAATCAAGGACAAGTGTGGGTAAAGAAATTATACCCGCTACAATGTCGCCCGAATGTAGTAAAGTTACAGCGAGGGTCTCTATATTTTAAAAATAGACGGATGCGAGTGTAAGGAAGCTAGTCCTATATAATAAGATTCATATTTGTACTTGGAATATCGAAACATTGATCGACAAGTTAATGGAGGTGGTAAATACTATGATTTAGAGAAAGATTCACATTATCAATTTGTGTTTGTGCCTCATTTTTAAATATTTGAAAATTTTCTAAAGCTTTATCTTTACTTTAAAAAGTAAATATAGAATTATCTACTACAATAATCAATAAACATAATATAGTATTTTTTATTATTCTTAGTTGTCATTATATTGAATTCACAAATATCAGTGTACACCAAATCCAAAATTTCAGATTTTCTACCAACCGTATAAAAATATTTCTTAAGTTGCTTCACTTTCACACAAATATCATATTTATGTTTTTTTTTATCTATGATAGTGTTAGGAATAAGATTGAAGTTCGTCATTTTTTCATAGAATCAAAATTTACAAAACCCAATCTAGCATGCCATACATTAGATGATTCAATATTATTCATAGAAGTAGAAGTTGAAGTAAATTTTTTATTACCATTAAAATTTATACAAGAATCAATAACTCGTTCTACATAAATCTTAAAGAGATCCTCTACTTCACACAAATGACACTTCTTGAGCAAACACTTAGTATTAAGTCATGTAATTATGATTTTATTATATTTATAATATAATCTTAAACCCTTTCTAACTAAAACTGGACCACTAAGGATATTTCAATGAATTATTGGAATATGCCTAACTCCCTATAAAGATATGACCTTTTCTGAAGGAAACTTCAAATCCATATGCCTTCGCCCTTAACTTTAGCAGTTGAATGGTTCCCTAAGGCTAAAGTTGTCATAGACAACCTGATAAGACACAAATAGAGATCGGTCAACATAACCGTGCACATTAGCTCTAATATCTATAATCCAATATTGTGGCTCATAAATATAAAGCATATAGGATAGGTGTAGTAGTCACTATATTGACTATAGCTCATTTAACATTGCATGCTTTTTCACTTTATTCAAGAGACAGTCCCTAATCCAATGTACAACTTGACCACAAAGCAAATACGGTTTGTTTTGAGGATTCTTTTAGATCTTGGTTTTTTATTTGTACTTTGTTTGTTTTTTCTTATGATCACTAGGTCGTTTCTTTTCGACCGTCAGGTTAAGCCTAAGAGTGCTATCAATATGCATAACTAGTTTTTTAATTCTATGCTCTTTCTTTATTGCTATGTCTAACATGAGATCTTGTAGAGTTATCTTACCTATTTTGTGCTTGAGATCTAGGTCAAAACCCTTCAAAGACTAGAGAACTTCTCAATAATAGACATAACAATAAACTTATCAAGAAGCTCCATATGATATAGAAATTGTAACTCATATGCCTCATCAATCACAGATTTTCCCTCTACCATTTAATACTTAAGAAACTTTGCAATAAAATACTTTTCAAAACCAATGTTTTTTGTATTGTATTTCTGATCCAAGGTAGTCCACACATCTCTCGTTGTTGTCAAGGGGTAGAAATGTATACGTCAAATAATACAATTGATAGTATCGATAAGATACAATAGCGACACAATGTGACGATTTTATACGAGCTTCTAGGATCAATATTATTAGATAGGGGAAAATCCAACCGATATACATATGCAACCCTAACATGGATAACCAAATTTTTATACTTTGTTGTCAGCGTTTAAAGTGAGCGCTGACAACCTTTTCTAACATCAAGGTTAAATCGACCTTCCATTGGAGGGTAGCAGATGAAGACATATTCACTACAGATACTAATTTCTCTAAGTTTGTTGGCAAAAATTGTAGGAATATATGCATACATAACTAATATGCAACAATCATAAATATACCCAAATTAAGAACAATCAGAAATTCAAAGAAAGTCATATATAAACCGTAAAGGAAACAAGTAAAGCAAAGCGGAAAATAATAAGAACACTTATCTATGTGAGTCACCCTTGCGAACTTATTTTAGAAAAATCAACGTCTCGCTATTAAGTACGTACGGGTTTCTATGCTATTCTCATAGAATAAAATGCACATGGCAGAAGTACGTGTTAGACTCAACCGCACCTCAATCGCCTTAGCTAGAGAGAGGAAAGGAAGTAGCCACAATTAAGAAACCGTAGGGAGGAAGATGGAAGGAGAGAGAGTGCAAAAGCATTAAGTTTGGATTAAGAAAATCATAATCCCGCTTTACATTAAATACGATGGATCACGAATCCGATCCAACCAACACACCTCTTCAATCTCACAACCGTTCTCGGGTTGGAACGATTTGACCGTTAGATCAAAACTTTTTTGTACAAAAAGACAGACCAAAGATAATTCTTAAACCCAAGCCCAACATGCGAATGTGTGGTCATGCCTGTTTTCCCCAATTTCTTTGAACTAAGGTTCATGAGGTACCTACTATATAAAAAAATATATAGGTTTCTCTCATCTATAATCAATACGAGAGTAAACTTTGTCTCTTGGTCTTCACATTCACAAGTCCCTCACATGTGACTTTTACACTTTAGTTTTAGTAAGATGTATCAAATAAATATATAAAGATACTTAACAAAAACCAAATTTAATTAATACACATGAATTTAATTAACCCAATAATTAATTAGCATTAATTTTAACACCCACAACGTTGGCTCAATTGGGAGGGGCCTCTCTTACATGCACGTTGTGGTGGCGAGTGCAATCCAAGGGAGTGCATGGGTGGTAAGTGTGTGTTAGGCTTTGGCCTCTTTGTGTAACCAAATGAAAAAAAAGAGGAGAGATTTTATGGCTTCTCTTTTCATTGTTTGAGTGTTGTTATACGTCTTCCTTTAATTTCTCATGTATTTCTTTTGTTTTTCATCTTTGTTTTCTTCTACGGAGCAACATCTTTATCTTACTGCTGCATGGATCACCCGAATTTCAGATTTGTTCAGAAGAAAAAGATCACCGCATGTGTTGTTCAGAATGCTTGAGAAGGGACTTGAGTCAAAATCTCATCAAAGCTTCTACCTGCATAAAAATTCAAATCGGTGGATGCACACCTACAACGTGAAACTTGAAGTTCAAAATTCATATTTCAATAGGATCCAACTTAGAGACATGTTTTGCGCAGCAGCCTTCCTAATATTAGTAACACAAAACAAATCACATATTATCAAATTCTTATTTGCACTATTAATGAAGTGAAAACAGCTCATCATATTCTTTCTAAGAAATGAAGTCTATCTACTACCGCAAACTGTTCAACAATCCATCATCCAAAGCATGAATCAATACCCACCCGCCCTCTAAAATGTTGTCAAAATCCACGCTGATCAAACATAGTACCATCATTACGTTCAAGCCGACTCAATGATGCATCGATGCTTCTGCTCCCAAACCAGAATTCCCTGATAGCTTCAACAACATAGAAACACTACCTGTTGTGGATCCTATGATCCAAATATGAGAATTAAGGTCCAACTACTAATCATCTCGATGGGGGTATCTGTAGAGAGAGGATTTAGACTGGAGATTCATATTCTAATACTATTTCAAATCTTACCTGAAATTCTAATATCCCATTCCATCCAGCTTGAACCAGATAATTTTCCAAAGTGGATTCTGGATCCTTCCTACCCCAATCCAACTGAATCATCATTGAACTTGGATTCAAGTCTACTCAGACTGCAGACCTAAATATAACTCCACATGAACAAACTAACGCTATAGGAGACTAGATGGTCCACCACAGCAAGACACGCCAGAGAGCTACCATTTGGTGTCTGGTCACATGGACATGCTGACACGACACTCACATCACAAGTCGTTTCAGATTGGATCCTCAGTCCCATATGGACCCGAAGTTGGTTCGACCAGAGCCATCCGAAAGAAACAATCTGGTTGAGCTGTTCACGAGTAAGAAAGAGGGAAAAGGGAAGGAACGGATAACTCCATCCATCTTTTTCTTTTGTTTTAGCGTTTGGTCTCAAAACGCGAGTATGGATCTTGATGAAGACCCAAGGAGTCACAAAATCAACAAGCAGATATTGCGAAATATGGATAGAAATAGATTGTAGTTTGGACAAAAGGCCCAAAACAACATAGAAGATGCGTATATTCTTTCTCATTCAAGCGCGTTGAGAATAGTCACATTCAAATTAGCTCTATTAGAAAATTGATATCCGTCTGTTTTATGCCCCTTCGTATCCCATCCAAATTTTCTTAAAATGATAAAATATTTTGCGTCAAAAGGGATATCCATTTAAGACAATTATGCTGTATCTGCTCTACTTAATCATATATGTATCTTTCAGTATCCTCACCTATTGGATGTGCACCTTCATGCGAAGCCATGCATTGCTGTAGCCAGTTTTCATAATATTAACAACAATGCCGATTGGATTCCACCAGAAAGACCTCAAATCCTCTTTAACACCACACACACACACACATAAAGAAAAGAGTCCGATTGGATTGCTTTTATTTATACATATTCAAAACTTCTTTCCCATAGCAGGAAACCACAAAATCAAGAGACCTCAACAACCTCCCGGCTTCCATTATGATAGCCTCTTCCGGAAGTGTATGGGCCTATTCTCAACAATAAAAAGATATAAAAGAGTCCGATCCGATTGCTTTATTTTACAGATTTATATCATCCTCCAAAACCATCACGGAAACTTCCGTTACTCCTTATTTACTGCCTCTCTGATGGCTTATATAGCAACAAAAACAAAACCCAAAATCCCCTGATTTCCCAGCCACCATTCAGAAAAGAGGGGAAGAAGATGAAAAAGCTTTACGTTAAGCTGATTCCGAGAAGGAAAGCAATTCCTTGGATTGCACCCACGCCTTCACAACCACGGTCGCATCGAATTTCTTGGGGACGCCGGCGTCGACAGCCTCGATAAGAAGATAATACTTGATTCCGGCCACCACCTGCGTCCGCCCTTCTACCACACGAACGAAGGTCACGTCAGGGTTCTCCCTCTTGTTGTACTCCTCCACGCAGTACCTCCCGAGATCCTGAACTTCCGGATCGGATTGCACGTTGGGGATCTCCATCCTCCCTCCCGCTATCGTCCCCGATCGAGCTGTAGAAGTGGACGGCCCAAAAGCCATCACAGTGAAGGCGAGGAACACCAAGAATGAAGCCATTGTCGAGCTCGACATCGCAATTAGAGTTACACAAGGAAGAATTTCTTTCCTCTCTTGTTTCGTTCTGAAGAAGTGTGGGGGTGGGGATGCGTATTTATAGCCGTAGGATTCGATGGGGATGCGTTGAGATGCGAGATGGTTTGCGAAACCGTAGTGCCGCGTCTTGCTTTCGTCAGGCGGCTTTAATCGGACAGAAGGATGAGATGGCTCACGGGAAACGCTTTCCAAGGTTGTATTGGTTAGGCTTGTAGGTCATCGGATGAGGGGTGTCTGTTTTCCGCTTAGCTTTTCATTTTCGGGCGGTGGATAACGGTCACGCTTTGCTCCCATTCTTTCTTAGGTCTCTAAATTAGGTAAAACGCGAATTATATGGCAATGGGGCGGGTCCTCACGGCACCACCCTGCACTAGAAGCTTCCTAATTAGACCCCGGATCGCTCGTTCTGTGGATTAAAACCCACACTCGCCCCACAACCACTTTGGTATATCCTACGTCACCTTGCTTCAACCTTCAACAGCATGGTCATCCCCTAAAGCAACAACAACTAGTGTCGACTACATCCATTCTTTATCTCCATAAAGCTACTAGATCTTGTTTACGCTAACACTTAACTCAATATAAACTAGATTATTTTTTTTACGGTGTCCTTTCAATACTATTGTTTTTTCTTGTTCCTCTTTTAATATTTTAATCATATAGTTTTTCACACCTTCTTCTAGTAGGTTTCATTAGTGGTCTTTCCACGTGTACAAAACCATCTTCAATAATTTTTCTTCATTTTACCATCTATCAGCATCACTCCCTATTTGTTTTTAATAATCTCATTATGTATGCAATTTTTCTTTGTGTAACCATATACCCATCATATTTTCATTTATGTCACAGACATCTTTTGAACATATTGATGATTAACTACTTTACACTTAGATTCATATAAAATAGAAGGTCTAATTACTCCTCTATAATAATATCTTTTAACTTAAATTTTATCTTATCGTCATATAAAATACTTGATGTACCTCTCTACTTTAACCAACTTGTATTAACTTTACGCGTAATATCTTTATCAAATTTCCTATCATTTTATAAAAGCATACCCTAAGTATTTAAAACTTTTCTTATGATGAGAAATGCAATGTATGGTAATGTTAAATTTAATGTCATCTTAAGTAATTAAACGATCAAACTTGTATTTCATATATTCTTTCTTACTTTTAGCTTTTAGTTTGTAATGTTTCTACCTATAATTCTAATTTTCTCCAAACTTTTTCCTTAGAGTCATCCACTAATACGATGTCATCTTCAAATAACATACATGAAGGTTACTTTATCTTGAACCTACAAAAAGTAATTTAGCAAGTAAATTAACTTACATAAAACATAAAACTACTATATGATATTTTATAGTATTAATTTAAAAGTGATTATATGTATATATGTAATGTTGACTATGCGTACCTTCTTATTTAGGCTGAAGATTTTCGATGATGATCACCGGATTCTAGGAACCCTCTGTTGTCGATACAGAAACTTGGAGAGATACAAAAATGCAGGAGAAAATGGCGAGGGTGGGTGATGGACATGAGGTTCCCACACAGGGGCTTGCATAGACGAATGCAGTATTTTGTTCTTCTTTGTATTTCTATATTTCTCTATATATCTTAGTGTCTGTATGTGCCTGCCTTTATAGGCAGGCGCTCCCCCATTCGTCGTGCTTATCCTGTGGCTTCCCTCATTTGGGAGCTGTAACAGACGGTTTTTCCGGTAACGGTTATCCGTTACTAAATCAGGGTATATCCTCAGGTAACGGTTGGATGACCAATCCAGCCGTTACCTGAGTCGAGAATGGCCACATCCTTTAACATCTCTCACTTGGCTATTCGAGCAAAGTGTATCGACATATTGATTTTCCTCTCACTTTCCAGGGGTTTTTCCTAGTTATGTCGATTCCTGATTACTATTGCAATCAAAACCTGTTGTGTGGTTATTTTTCTACACAACAAATCATTCGTTGTATGGTTATTTACCTATACAACAATGTATATCCGTCGTATGGTTATTTGCCTATACAACAATCAAACATATCTCAAACCCATATTTTCAGCATGTTTTGAGAAGAGTTCCTCTGTTATGCCTTTTGTTAAGGGGTCTGCCAACATGTCTTCCGTTGGCATGTATGAGATGGATATTTCATTTCTCATAACCATATCATGAACATAGTGGTATTTTACCATTATATGCTTGCTTTTCGAGCAATCTACTCCACTCTTAATAAGAGTAATTACTGCATTGTTATCACAATAGATAACCACTGGCTCGTCTGTTATCTCCAACTTTAAATCTCGTATGAAGCGGCTTATCCAGACAGCACTTGTTGCAGCCATACAGCAAGCAACATACTCAGCTTCCTGTGTATGTAATGCTACACAACCCTTTTTCTTGCATGCCCAAGAAACATCACCACCTCCAAATAAGAATATTTGACCTAAGGTTGATTTGCTGTCATCTTTGCTCCCAACAAAGTCAGTATCTAAGTATCCTACCACTTTTAGTTCATCTACTTGAAAGCACAGTTTCAAGTCTTTTGTTCCTTTCAGATATCTTAGAATCCTTTTCATAACTACCCAATGCTGCCAACTAGGATTACTTTGATATCTACCCCTTTTACAACAGGTGCATCTGTAGGCTTGCATTCACCCATTTTGAACTTCTTGAGGATATAGTCTATATATCTCTTGACTCAGGCATAAGAGTCTAGATCCTCTATCTCGAGAGATCTTTATACCAAGGATATAGGATGCTTCCCCCATATCCTTCATTTCGAACTTGGAGTTCAACCATGACTTGGTTTTGACAATCATCTCATTGTTATTTCTAGTCAACAATATGTCATCTACATACAATGATAAGATGACAAAGTGGCTCCCACTAATCCAGACATATACATAGTGATCAAGTTTGTTAGCCACAAATCCAAGTTCTATAATGTCATTTTGAAAGGTCAAATACCATTGGCGAGGTGACTATTTCAGGCCATATAGAGATTTTTTTAACCTATATACTTTATCTTCTTGGCCTTCAACCACAAATCCTTCGAGCTATTGCATGTATATGATTTCTTCTAAATCACCATTTAGAAAGATTGTCTTTACATCTAACTGATGTAAATCCAAATCATAGTATGCAAATATTGTCACGATTATTCGTATGAATACAAATTTCGCAACTGGAGAATATGTCTCAACATAATATATCCCCTCCTTTTGCGAAAAACCCTTTGCAATCAACCTCGCTTTAAACTTATCGATTATACCATCGACCTTGTATTTCTTTTTCAGAACCCATTTACAGCCTATAGCTTTTCTTCCTTTTGGCAAATCAGTCAATTCCCAGACTTGATTTTTCTCAATGAATTCAATTTCCTCATCCATGGCTTTCTCTCAGTTTGTTGCTTCTGATGAGTTCATTGCTTGCTGATAAGTCAAGTTATCAGTCAACTCATCTAAATATACCGAATTACACACTTCTTCTGCAAGATAAGTTCACTTAAGGTATCACTAGTTTCAAGAAGATCTTCTATTGGTTCAAAAGATGATTGGTCTAAATCTACAAAATCATCAACACATTCCTCATTATTTTCAAGGATGTCATTCTTAGTATCCTCTAAGAACTCAACATGTTTGCTTTCAATGTGTCTGTGGTCCTTGTGATAAAACTGATATCCTCTTGAACCTTTTGGATATCCAAAAAATATACACCTCAAAGACCTACTGTCTAGTTTATCTCTAGACTAATCAAGGATCTTGACATGTGCAATAGATCCCCACCTCCTGAGATGACCTAGGTTGAGTTTTCTTCCAAACCATATCTCATATGGTGTAGTGAATACAGCTTTACACAGTACTCTATTGAGTACGTAAACAACTGTACTTACTGCTTCTCCCCAAAATACCCTTGCAAGAGAGGCATCAATCAACATAGACCTTGTCATGTTCAGCAAGGTTCTATTGTATCTCTTAGCTACACCATTTTGCTTAGGTGTCCTAGGCATTGTATTTTATTTAGCAATACCAAAGTTTTTGTAGAATTCTAAGAATTCTGCCGAGGTATACTCACCTCCTCTGTCTGATCTCAAGACTTTGATCGAATGCCCTAATTGATTTTTTACTTCTTGCTTATATTATTTGAAAGCATTAAGTGCCTCTGATTTATGTGCCAAAAGATATATATACATATATCTAGAGTAATCATCGATAAAGGTTATAAAGTAACCCTTTCCTCGATGTGTCTTTACTCTAAAAGGTCCACATAAATCTGTGTGAATAATTTCTAACAGGGTTGTTGCCCATGTTGTTTCCTTGGGAAAGACTTTTCATGTCATTTTCTCTTGTATGCAAGCTTCACACTTGTTGAAAGTCTTTTCCTCAAATCTGGGTAATAAGTCAAAGTTGGATAATTTCCTCAACTTTTTCAGACTTATATGCCCTAGGCGTTTATGCCACATATTCACATCAACAGTAAAGGCACTCTTAATATTAGGAGAAGATGGATGACTTTCATTATCAGTTAACTTGAACAGTCCTTGTTCTACAACAAATTCACCTGAGAACAAGATTCTCTCATGTTTGCCCACAATCACCTTGTTAGGTATAAACCTAACTTCAAAACCCTTCTTAACTAAGGCAAAGACCGAGACCAGATTGCGCCTTATAGATGGCACAATTAACACATCGGTCAGTACAATTGGTTTGCCTTATACAAATATCCCAAAGGATCCAATACCTAGAACATCTGAGAAACTATTGTTTCTCATATACACACGATGTTCTCCGGGTTGATATTCTTTCAAATCTATTGCCCATTTCTTGGTCTTTGAGATATGTCTTGTAGCTCCCGAGTCTATCCACCAACCTTTAATTGGGCGATCCAAGTATAGACATTCTGAAATTATGCAGATTATATCCTGTTTTTCTGACTGTCCGCGTTGTGGGTTGTTTTCCTCCTCCTTTCTTATTGCGGTAGTCCCTCTTGTAGTGTCCTATCTTTCCACAGTTGAAACACTTGATCCGGGAAGCGGTTTTCTGCGATTTCTTAAAATTTTGACAGAATTTCTTGTTATTCTTGCCAAACCTTTTATTTGGTTTCCTTTTCTAGTTGGATTTGGAGCTAGACGCTAACTCATCTTGGACCACTAACAATTTTTTCTTTTTGTTTTTGAGCATATGTTCTTGCTCAATTGCTAGTTTTAGGGACAACTTAGAAAGGTTGATTTCAGGCCCTGATCTTAAGGCAGTGATGACCATATTCCATGATGGAGGTAGACTGTTCAGTATGGTTGATATCTGCATCGGTTCGGGGATGACTGATTTTGCTACGGCTAAGTCTCGAGCCATCACCAACATGTGATTTACATGCTCTACTATATTTTCTCCTTTTTTCATTTTGAAAGAGTTGTATTTCTATAGTAGCAACTGCACATATAATTTTACAATTGTATCATACTTGGCTGTTAGTAAGTCAAACAGCTTTTTCGCGGTCTCATATTCTTCAAAGACCCTAATCAGGTCATCCTCCATGTAGGTTAACATGATTGTTCTTGCTATGGTATCTTTCTTTAGAAATGTTTTATACATTTCTATTTGTTCCTGACTTGCGTCTGGCAGTGGAGAACGCATTGTTTCATTTAAGATATACTCTACACCTTCTAGTGTTAGAACCAGCGGAATTCTTCTCTTCCAAGTCTGGAAGTTTAGACCGTTTAACTTTTCTATTTTTGCCAGTTCGAACACACATATCCTACAACTCATTTTTATGTGTTTGACAAAAATAACAATCAAGCGGTCTAAATGAAAACAAGAAAAACAAAAACACACATAGTAAGAGACATGTTAAGTGATGCAGAATATGAAGCAAATTTTTTTTAAGGGTTTTTCTACCTCTAAACCCCTAAAAAGGATACCAAGAGATAAATATGTAATTTTATCTATTTATCCTCTTTTGTAATTTTGTAAAATTACGAGGACAAACTTGTAAAATCACTATTTAGTATTATTGTAAAATTCACAATTGGTCAGAATTTTTTCAAAAGAACAAGGGTAAACCCGTCTTTTGATTGAGTGGCAAAATTGAAATTATTCAAACCGGGTTGGATAAAATCGTAAAATAACAACTCCTGGTTTTTCTGTAAATTTCAAAAACTGCTAAGGGGTAAAACTGTCTTTTACCATGATAACTGTGTAATATCCGAAAAGGGTCAGGGGCAGTTTTGTCTTTTTGACACAAACCCCGAGGTGGTTTCTCGTTGTGGTTTTCGATTTTTTTTCTAGAAACGCTTAAAAGTGTTTTACAACTCTCTGGAATGTTTCGAGAGAGAGAGAGAATAACAGGGGGAGTCGGCGAGAGCTGCCGAAGGGATGTTCTGGTCGTTCGTTGGTTGTCGGTTGTCGGCGGGTTCCTGGCTTCTTATTTTGCCGGCCTTCCTTGCTTCGGCTCGTGCCTTTTGCTTTGAGGTTTATGTCGTCCTGTGTTTAGACTTCAGCTGTTTCGGCCTGCCTCAGGGTGTTTTCTTTCGCTTTTTGGCCGAGCCTGCCTTGTTCTCCTTTCACCGTCTCTTGTCTGCCTTTGGGCTTCGGCTGTTTCGGCCTTCCTCAGGGCTTTTTACCAGCCTGTCTTGGGCTTCGACTGTTTCGGCCTGCCTCAAGGTGTTTTCTTCGGCTTTTTGGCTGAGCCTACCTCTGGGTTTTCCTTTCGCCGCCTCTGCCGACTGCTGCCTCCTCTCATCCGATTTTTTTTTATCTTCCCTTTCTCTTTTCTAGGGAACCATGCCCTGATACCAATGTTGACTGTGTGTACCTTCTTATTCAGGTTGAAGATTTTCAATGATGATCGCCGGATTCCGGAAACCCTCTGTTGCCGATACAGAGACTTGTAGAGATGCAAAAATGCAGCGAAAAATGGAGAGGGTGGGTGATGAACACGAGGTTCCCACACAGGGGCTTGCACAGACGAATGCAGTATTTTGTTCTTCTCTGTATTTCTGTATTTCTCTATATATCTCAGTATCTGTATGTGTCTGCCTTTATAGGCAGGGGCTCCCCCATTCATCGTGCTTATCCGCCTGCAGCTTCCCTCGTCTGGGAGCTGTAACGAACGATCGTTACCGGATTTTCTGGTAATGGTTATCCGTTACTAAATTAGGGCCTATCCTCAGCCAGTCCAACCGTTACCCGAGCCGAGAATGGTCACATCCTGTAACATGTACACTTATTTAAAAGATATGCATATAGAATCTATACCTAGATAAGACATATATATACATGTATTTTACACACACATACATATTAAAGTCAATATACTTTTGTTTTCTCACCTCAGTTGTTCTAAAGATCGAATTGTTAAAATAATAAAGTGTATGCCGTGATGGACTCTCTCTATATATATATACACACATACACATACACATACACATGAACACGCATACACATATACACATGGACTATGCTCTCTCTCTCTCTCTCTCTCTATATATATATATATATATATATATATATATATATATATATACATATATGTGTGTGTGTGTGCCATGATGCCCCCTGCAGAATTTCGCTGCCTTACCCCATCCGGCAGCGGGGTGCGTTTTCCGCATGTAGGGTGCTCAGTGGGTACCCACGGGATGGACAGGGATTGTTATCCCAAGGACTAGTAGTGTCTAAACAAATTGTCTCACCCAATCTGATATCGATAAAAAGTCGGAACAATGGTTTGGATCCGGTAATTGTACATGAGGACAATAAAAGCAAAGACGTGCCTTTCCTTATGAGCCCACGCATATCCGTACATCATGCTGTATTATCATGTATCGTCTATCCCGGGGTACCCATAGTCGGAGACTTGTTGGTTCAGTTTGTGTCTACACTAGTACAATTGGTCTATGATCTTGGGGAACCTCAACTACACCCCTGGTTTTCAGTTCGGTTCTGAACTACAAATTCCTCAAATATGCTTATACGTTGCTTTATAATTTAACATAAGAAATAAATTCAGCAAAATACATCATAAAGTGTTCATATATAAATACCACCCTATAATAGTTGACTTATTTTGGCTCATGAAATTTCAAAATCACGTGCATTTAGAGAAGTTTCAGTTTCAAACATATATACATATATTATATATGCACCATGCCCCGACCGTCGTGCTAATTGATGGGCTGCCACTCGTGACAAGCACCTACTCTCTCTAGGTTAGGTCAACCTTCACCAGGAGGCAGAGGTTCAATGAAAGCTTAGAAATGGTAATGTATAAAGAGATCATAAGTTCAAAGAAAGCAAAGTGCTTATTGATAGCAAAAAAGGTATATGGCTTGCTAACATGCTTACAACTTAGAATGCATGACTTTTAACTAGTACTAAAAGAAAATAGTGCTTTTCGTCATATGCGAACTTCCAAGACTCATTATTAAGTTGTAAGGGTGTTTTCTTGCGCGAGCCTGGATATCCGATCATGTGAAAATTCACTAATGGAGGATCTCCTAATCACATTCTTTCCCACCAAAATGCTCAACTCCATCAACAAGCTACTTGATGGTGCTCTTATATCTCCTTCAAAGCTTGGCATGTGGTTCACTTCTCTTTTTCAGCATGCATTCATCTTATATGGCTCCTGTTGTCCTTGAGGGCACATGTGCCCTTAGTTCTTATGGTATGCATCTTTCATGTTTGTTCCATAAGCTTTAAGTTTACTTGCATGAAAGGAAGAACTTATTTGGTCGTGGATAGACTCTAATTAGTATGCCCTATCTCTTACCCTTATGATGCTGATCGAGGACTATCATACTTTCAGATTATTGTACTGTGTTGACTAACAACAAAATCATCACATCACTTCCAATACACCCATTCTTTCATCCACATCGCTGCCTTCATATGAAGTGTTGTGCAACAATCCTTGTTGTGCCTATGATTTTCTTTTGGGTCTTTTGCTCGTATGCAATTATCTTGCATTCGCCATAGTTTTGTCTTGCTAAAATTAAAGTTGGATCATCATCTCACATCATAGGCAATTGTACTCATTTTTTGGATGTACGATGGGCATAGCATCTTTACACTCCTTCAACACGAAATCTAACTTGAAAGATACTCTGCTACCAAACATCTTTTGTTTAATATTCTGAAGTGTTACCACAATTGTCATGCTTCTAACTTTCCACTAGCTAATGCACTAACACCTTCTAAACTTTACCATTATCTGTAGACATTATATGAACAATATACAATTATTTGCAATCCATGAAGGCAACAAAATTTGAGGTTGAATATATCTCTACGTTGCTCATTCACAAGAACTCTATGCCTATTATCAACACATACTTATCCAATGATGCGATTGTGAAGTTGGTCTTTACTCTCCAACTTTTCACTTGAATTGACATAACGACCACCTCTCCTAAATGGATTTGGGCTCTGAGTTTACAACCTTCAAGCAACTACGTACATCTCCACATAATCCTCAAGGCTATATGCTTAGCTTTTTGCAGGCTTATGAAGTTATGGGTAGTGTTATTCTCTATTATCTCCTTAGTATTTATGTCATTTAAGGTCAGACTTATCAATGGGTATACGCATTGATAGCCCTATTTCAAGTGCATTCAACCATTTAAGTACATCAATCCTTATATTTTCATCCCTTATACCCATTTCGTGCACAACATTGACAACATGTGGAAAGCCATTCTTTTTTTGCTTGCAATCATCAAAGTAGTACTTAGACAATGTTGGCAACATGTGTAAAGTTAGTGCTTGCACAAGATTGACAATGTAAGCAAAGTCATTCTTCTTTTGCTCATAATCAAGAGTAGTACAAATGCTCTCTTGGGTGATCCCTTGGCCTTATCCTTCTTCTAGAATTGATCATTGCTCTTCTTTTCTTAATGTGTGGAGATTTGAACATTGTATCATTTTCTTTATCCTACAAAACTTATCTTCTCATTGGATTTCCTTTCAGTGTTCTTGCAGGCTTTCTCCGAACTACTAAGCCGACAATTATCAAGTAAACTTCCAACCACTATAATAGCCTCAAAAAGGGTTTGTGGATTCACAACACATGTTATGTCCAGAGCTATAAGCTATCAAGGAACTTAAACACTCTATCCTCATGTCATCATTCAAATATATCAAGGTTTGGTACTTCGTAATGTACTCCTGTAGTGATCCATTCAGCTTCAAATCACCAAGTTTTTGCTTTGCCATCATTTCAATATTTAGTGATTCAAAATAGTTTTGTATCATCTACTTGAACTCATCTCATGTACTGATATGAGACTATCTTGCCCCAATATCGTCCAGTGTGTGACACCATCATAGTATGAAATCATCTTCAAGAAACATAGCTATAGTCACTAGTTTCAACTCCTCATCCTCAAGTTCTCCAACCTTGAAGTATAGCTCCATCTAGTAAAAAAAATTCTCTAATACATGTGCATCGTGGCCACCGGTAAATGCCTCTCACTCAAAGACATTGATGCAATGAGAGTGATTTACTCTCGTACCATTCATATGGCCATTCTCCACCCTACAATCGATTCCTTCTAATTGAGCTTGTGACTTAACTTGAGATTGTTCTAAAGCTTGTCTCTCCAGAGGTTACACAACTCTTTCCTTGAGCTTCCACAAATGGGTCATTAAGATAGTGTCAATCTATTGGAGTCCAGTTGATCATTCGTCACATCACACAAATTCATGCAAGCATCTTTGTGATGTTCGAGTTCTTGTAATATAAAGTTCAACTCCCTTGTTAAGTGATCAAAGCTCTCTATAACATGAGCTAATACAAAGTAGTTACCGATTTCTCAAGTCTAGTAAGTGGTACATCAACGTATGCTAGAAAATCTAGAGACTCTTCCACAAGGTCAACCTCTTCTTCTTAGGTCAAATGGGATCAAGAGTCATCTCAATGTCGTAGCCACCATGGTGTTGTCCCTTTCGTTGACTTAAGTGAGTTACCTTTTGCTATCAATAGAAAGTTCCGCACTCCTAATCACAACTTACTTGGATAGCAAAGTTGTCAAGTCATGACCATCATACTAATTGACGAGGTCAATGTTCATAGCCAACAACTAGTTGTCTCAGGCTAGGTGATCGTTTATCAAGGTTGCAGAGGTTTAATGAAAGCTTAAGAAGTATAGTGTACAAATAAGTTGAAAGAAAGTACAATTATTTATTAATAGCAAAATGGTATGTGACCTGCTAACACGCTTACAACCGAGAATGTGGGATTCCTATGAGTACTGAAAGAAAATGGTGTTCTTTATCATATGTGAAGGCTCAAGACTCAATACTAAGTTGGGAAAATGGGACAATTCAATATTAGAGGGTCCTCAAGAAATACACATACCCATCCATATATATATATATATATATTGATGCAAACTATGGATGCAACCTAGATGGAAACCCATCTAGGCCGTCCTCTCTCAAATTCGATTAAAATCGCATGGCCTCAATGGGGCGTATTTAAACAAACCTCATTTGAGCCGAACCCTATCCCCTTTCTCTCCCTCTCTCTCACAATGCTCTATCCCTCTCACAAAAGTGAACTAGGTTGCTCTCCCACCCCTCGATCGCGAACCACAACACAATTCACCCTTGTCCTCTCTCTCTCACATGAACCAGAAACAACTTGCGTAGCTCTCTCTCTTGCACGAACTATAACTATGAGATTCCTCTCACTCACTTATGAACCAAAACCACTCTTGGATTCTCTAGGTTGTTTCATTGGACTTTTGCATTTTCCTTTTTGGTGAAAATCAAAGAATATATATAAGATAGAAATAGCCAAGAACTTAGAAGGCCTTCTAAGAAGCCTAATCGGACAACATGGGTTGTTCTCTCTGTCTCTCTCTTTCACTCTCTCTGTCTTTCCAAAGTTGGATTATGTTTTTGTTAGAATTAAATGTTAATTAATGATTGTTGGGTTAATTAAACCCATATGCATTAATTACATTTAGTTCATGATTAATATCACTATATGTTTATTTTATGCATCTTTGATACATGTGAAAGTCCTAAAGTGTAAAAGTTACATGTGAGTGAGGGACATGTGCATGAGATGACCAAAAGATAAAGTTTATTCCTATATTAATGAGTGAAAGAATTTCACGTATCTTTTATATAGTTGATAGCTCATGAACCTTTATTCAAAGAGCTTAGGAAGTACATGAATGACAACCCACATGCGTGCATGCATGGTGGGCTAACTCGAGCCTAGGTCTGGGTTTGAGAATTATCTTTGGTCTATCTTTTGCATGAAAAAGCTTTGATCTAACAGTCAAATGAATCCTATACGTAAATGGTTACGGGTGAAAAGGCATGTCGTTTGGATCAGATTTGAGATCCAAGAACTTCCATCTTATTTATAAAATGGGATTAGGGCTTCACTAATCATAAGCTACTCGCACACACTCTCCTCCCGCCTTCATCTACTAGGTGTTTTTCCCTCTCTATAGTGATTCTTCTATTTCTTTTCTAGTTCAAGGCAACTCAAGTTAGGTTTATGCTCTTGTTGTGTGTTCGTTTCATCCAATGAGAATGGCATAACTATCTATGCATACCCATCGGCATGTTTATGATTGTTGTATACTATAGTTTTGATCTAATAGTCAAATGGATCCTATGGTGAATGGTTATAGGCAAAGGGGTGCATAGTTTGGATTGCATCAGAGAACCGCCATCTTATTTATAAAATGGGATTAGGGCTTCTGTAATTGGAAGCCACTCATGCAGTCTCCCTCTCCTCCCATCTTCCACCACTTTATGTTTTTCCCACTCCACAATGATTATTTTGCTCTTTGTCCGGCTTAAGCGACTAAAGTGTGGTTGAAGGTAGCTCGAATCAGTCGTGTGTTCATTTCATCCTAGGAGAATGGCGCAATCACCCATGCATACCCATCAACATATTATGATTGTTGCATATTGTTTATTTATGCATATAATCCTACGATTTTATCAATAATCTTAGAGAAATTAGTATCAATAGTAAACGTGTCATCATCTGCTACTTTTCAACCTGAGGTTGATTTGACCTTGATGTTGAAAAAGTTTGTCGGCCCCTATATTAAATGTTGGGAACAACGTATAAAAATACGATTGACGATACTAGGGTTGCATATATTTATCGAATCGGATTGTCCTCAACTTAATGATATTGATCCTAGAAGCTTAGATAAAATCGTCAAGTAGAAGGAGGACACCATGTGTCACTATTATATATTATCGATACTATTAAATGTATTATTCAGTGTATATAGCTTTTCTTCTTCCACAACAGCAAAAGATTTGTGGCCTACCTTGGATTGAAAATACAATACTGAAGACTTTAGTCTTAAAAAGTATTATGTGACCAAGTTTCTTAAGTATCAATTGGAAGTCAGAAATTTGTGACTAAGTAGATAAATAGGTTCCAATTTCTAAGCCATGGTATGAAGGAAGTCGTAATGGGGCTTCCTTATAAATTTATTGTTGTATCTATTATTGAGAAGTTTCTTAAGTCTTAGGAGGACTTTAGTCTAAATTTGAAGCACAAAAAGGGTAAGAGCATAGAAGTATGTTGATAGCACCCTTAGACAAGCTAGAGATGTTAAGGGAAAACAAATAAAGTAAAATATCAATATCCAAAAAAACCCCAAAAGCAAGTTGTGCTAGATTTGTAGTGAGGTTGAACATTGGGCGAGGGACTATCCCAAGAGGAAAGCTAAGGAACTTGTGACCCCTAAAGGAACTATGTTCAATATGATATATAGTGCGCCAACCTCTAGTGATAGATATTTATCTCTTAAACTTAATATCCTTTGTATTTATGAGCCATATTACTAGATTATAGACATTAGGGCAAACATCTACGTTTGTGCTTATGAGTATCCTTTTGTATATTACCAAGCCGTCTGTGGTAGAATCATGCCCTTAGGAGATCACTCAACTATTGAAGTCAAGGGTGAAGGTATGAGAATTTAAAGCTTTCTTTGAAAAGAATCCTATCTTTTTAGAGAGTTAGGCATATTCTAACGATTCACCGAAATATTCTTAGTGGTCCAGTTTTAGTTAGGAAGGGTTTAAGGTTAGATTGAAAATGTAATAAAATTAGAATTGCACAACTTAGTATTGAGAGTTTCTTTAAACAGAGTTATTTGTGTGATGTAGAAGATTTGTTTAAAATTCATATAAAACTTATTATTGATTATGATATTAATTTTAATGTCAATAAGCCTCTACTTTTTTTTCTATTGCTTACAATATTGTGCACACTCATATATATGAATTCAATGGAATAATAAATAAGGATAACAAAATATATTTCATTATGTTCATTGATGATTGTAGTAGATATTATTACATTTATTTACCTAAAAGTAAAGATGAAATTTTAGAAAAGTTTCAAATATTAGAAATAAGATATAAAAACAAATTAGTAGGGTACATAAATGATTAAGGTCTAATAGGGGTGAACAGTATACCTAAAACCTTTTTCAAGAATACCATCAAAATAATGGTATTACATGTGAGGTTACTACTCCTTATTCATCTTAGTCTAATGGGATGGCTGAACAGAGAAATAGAACTTGTGACATGGTTAACTACATACATTTGGGAGAAAGATTTCAATATGGCTTATCATATTTTGAATAGAGTTCTTAAGCATAAGGAAAGTAATCCCTTTAAACCTTGGAATGATCAAGAGACCAATCTTAAATATTTCAAGGTGTAGGGTATTTTTCAAAAGTATTTATCCTTGAATATAAGAGAAAGAAATTGAAACTTAAAACTGTGAATGCCATATTTTGGGTTATGTGGAGACTAGATATGCATACACATTCTTGGTCTTTATATGTGAGGTATATGGCATAAAAGTCAATAAGATTGTTGAGTTTCGTGATTCTATATTCTTTTAAGAATGGGTTTTTATGAAAACGAGTGTGCCTCAAGGTGTGACTTTTGTAGATTCTAACCGAACTAACAGTTTCATTCTCGATCACGTGAAAAATACATTAATGTGAGGGTGACCTTGAAAGTGTTATTTCTATATCAGATGATTCTAAGGAAGTAACTAAACCAAGGAGAAATAAATAACCTAAGACATTCAAAGAATTTGAAAGTGACTTGGTCACCTTTAATGTTGAGTATAGTTTCATCACCTTTCAACTGGCTATGACCTCACCAAAGGTTAAGCTTTGGAAAAAAGCCATTAAAAATAAATTTTAATCAATTTTTTCTAATAGAACTTGGGAATTGGTTGATTCATCTCCTGGTTGTTTTATAGTGGATCGCAAATGGATTTTTAATAACAAACTAAATGCAGATGAGACAATCAATAAGTACAAGGTAAGGTTAGTTGCCAAGAGATATACATAAAAAGACTGAATAGATTATAGCATGACCACAATTTAAATGCTTATAGCACTAGCTTTCATATATGATCTCACAATCCATCAAATAATATGAAGACTACTTTCTTACATGGTGAAAATTATGAGAAAATTTATATAGATTAGTTAGATGGATTTGTGGCTTGTAAAAATGACTATAAGGCACATAAATTTGTTAAATTGTTATATGGTTTGAAGCAAGCTCCTAAACAGTGACATGAAAAGTTTGATTTGTCATATCATCTTTTAACTTTATTTCAAATGAATTTCATAAATGTTTCTACTGCAAGTCAATCAATGATACATTCTGCATTTTGTGCTTATATATAGATAATTTTTTTGTTTGGTTTCAATATGAGAATCATAAATGAGACTAAATCATTCTTTTTTAGTAAATTTAAGATGAAAGATGTGGGTGTAGCTGATGTCATTTTATGACTTAAAATTATAAGGTCCAGTAATAATATAGTAATTTCTCAATGTATACCTATTAAGACCCAAATATTCCATCGAAAACCTTATATGATATTGAGAGTGATATAACTGTGTCTCAGTTACGATACTCTCAGGTTTTCGGTTGTTTGACATATCTAACCAACTGTACATGACCAGATATTGCTTTTATCGTGTGTTAGTTAAGTAGATACACTAGTTGAATTAATAGAATCTATAGAGAAGTTTTAGATAAAGTACTTCATTATTTGAAGAAAACTATTTCTTTTGAACTGCATTACAGCAAATATCCTTTTGTTCTTGATGGATATACTAATGTTAGCTGAATTATGAAGAACTTTGGGAGTAATGGGGCAATTGGATATGTGTTTCTTGTGGGTTGTGGCACTATCATTGCAAATCTAATAAATAGACTATATTGGCTCATTCTACATTTGAGGTAGAACTGTGTGCTTTGAATATGACTGGAATGAAATCAAAATAGCTTAAAAGACTTATTTCCAGTTTATCTACAGTAAAGAAACCACTTCTTGCAATTTTCGTATACTATGATAGCATCACTATCATTGCTAAAATAAGTAGTTCCAAGTACAACCAAACACAAAAAGGATACTTCTAATTCAAACTTATATAAGGGTACTTGTGTTTGATTAAGTTATGGTTGTTGATTTTGTTGGATTTAAAGATAATACAATTGACCGTTTGACTATAAGTTTAGCAATAGCCTAGTCCAGAAATCTAGGTTGGGTATGAGACTGAAACTAATGAGTTATTCACAAGTAGTGATAACCCAACCTAACTGAGTAAAGATCTCATGAAGTAGGTTCAATGTGTTAATAACAAGTTATTGGGTAAATAAGATGACACTTAATAATGTGATACTTTACTATTTGTGTGTTTGTTCCTTATAAACCTAAAATTTCATGATTAGAAGTTAGATATTATTCTTTTAATGTGATCAAGTTTTAGGACATGATGCTAACAATACATCTTTTGAGATATCCAACTAAGTGATTGATATTGTAAGGCTATAATAGTGGAATTGAGTTGTTTCCTCAATAATGTAGGATATCAAGCATAGTCATTCATGCATCAACCGTAAAGATCATGCCATAACTTATTATATTGTAACCAATAGACAACTTTACACCCAAGGTTCAGGTTCAAGATGTATGTTTACCAAGTTTTTGTAAGGATAATATTAGATAACTTAGGTAATGGTTCAAAGCAAAATGTACCATTATTAAAAGCATAATATGATGGTTGAGTTAGCATGACACTTTACACTTTAGGACTTTGTGAAGATTGTTAGAATTAAAGGTTTATTAATGATGGTTGGGTTAATTAAACCCATGTGCATCAATTACATTTAGTTCATGATTGGTATCCCTATATGTTCTTTTGATGCATGATACGTAGTGAAAGTCTTAATATATAAAAGTCACACGTGAGTGAGGGACATGTGTATAAGATGACCAATAGACAAAGTTTAGTCTCATATTAATAGGTGGAAGAATCCCACATGTCTTTTCATATAGTTGGTAGCTCATGAATCTTAGTTCAAAGAACTTGGATAGGACATGCATGACCACACACTCACATCAGGCTTGGGTTTGGGAATTATATTCGGGCGATCTTTTTGCATGAAAAAGTTTTGATCTAAGAGCAAAATGGATACTATACAGGAACAATTATGAGCTAAGCGGTACGTCATTTGGATGAGATCCGAGATGCACCATTTTCTTTATAAAATGGGATTAGGGTTCCCTAATTAGAAGTTACTCATGCACTCTCTCTCCTCCTGCCTTCCTCTGCTCTACATTTTCTCCTCTCTGTATCGAATGAGATGTGGTCAAAGGTGACTTGAGTTAGGTACGTGCTCTTGTTGTATGTTCATTTCATCCTTGAAGAAAGACACAGTCACCCATGCATACCCAACAACAGAACACTAATTTCTCTAAGTCAAATCCGTACAGACAACTCGAACAGAAAAGTTCTTATTGATTTTATTTTGTTTTGCTTTGCTTGTTTCTTGCACTATTTGTAATCCTATGGTTTTTGTCAATAGTTTTTACATTTTGATCATGATCCGTTGCTTGTCTCTAAAATTGTTTCCTCTCTTAATTGGTTTTTTTGTTTCATTGTTTTATTTCTCTTATGCTTTTGCTTGTGAAATTGAATGTTGCAATAAAAAAATATAGTTGATAGAAACAAGCGAGCAAAGAACAAACCCATCATATTTGGTGTGCTAGACCATGTTAGCTGCTTCAACCTGATCTATATATACTCTTGTTGAGGTTTGAGGGGGTACCTTTACTTATCTTTTTTCATCTCTAAAAAATATAATTAAGAATTAAGATGTACGACAAAAAGATGTTAGTGATGTCAGACGTAGTTTGTTAGTGTATGAGAGATCTCATGGGGTGTAAAATAAAAAGATGTTGTTGCCAGATCACTTGGTTCTCTTTATCTTAAAGCCTATCAAATTAGTATTTTATATATTTGATGTTGAGTACTTGCTAATGAAAAAATTGGCGTGACTAACTACATAACAGAATGAATTTTGGCTCAATGTTTATAGTAAAATTCTTCTTGTGATATCGAGAACTAATTTTCCAAAATGAAGACTGTCAAGTTGGTTTTATCAGAAACTTTAAATGAACAAGAGTTTTTGTTCCTGTATAAATGATTTGTGCATAGGTGTTTGGCCAATGTCAATCAATTCTAGCTATCTTTTTTGGTGCTTTAATCGATGCAAAAATATACTTGGTATGTACTGACTACCTCTCTTGTCGGATGCTTTAATTGATGCAATCTAAAAGTAGGACAATTTATCTTGCCTTTTTGCGGCAAATAACTCGACATAAATTCCAAATGCATTGTGCTATATATTATAAAATTTTTGTGTATGGGATCCCTATGTAGTTTATCTTTGGACGCCTGTATTCAAGTTACAACCATTATGTTATGTCATTTGGTTTTGCTGACGATGTTTTATTGTTTTGTAAAGCGAAGAGTTCACGAAGATGGTTGATCATGAGACTCTGCAACTTCTGGCCTTCAAATCAATTTGGCAACGAGGAGATATATGTATGGTATGTATGCAAGCCTCTCTGTCTGAAGGTTAATTTTCTTAAATTGTTGATAGTGAGTTACAGGTTAAGGATCTAGGGAGGAATGGTGAATGGGATTTCAACGTATATCGCCGGACTGATACAAATTTAACATTAAAATGATCATAGAAGCGCATGCTAGCTGGTTGGTTTTTGTCATGCTAGGCTTCCCTTTCTGGTTCTTTGCTTGTATTTCTTTTTGTACGATACACGAGCATAATTTTACCACATCTCCATTCCAAAACCACTTAAACACATACAGTTTACAGGAAGCTAAATTAATGGCATGGTATTCATCTCAACTTATAATCAAGAACCATATTATCCTTATTCATCTTTGCTAAGTTAAAGCTTCTTGTTGGCGTCTTGTACCAACTTGTAATGCACAAGTAAATCAAGAATTTCACAACACGTATACTGCCATTAACAAGTAAGCCAATCATTTATTACCTTATGTTTTCAATAATATATCATAATATCTAAAAGATCACTATTTTAACAAATAAAATACTCCAAATACAAGTAGCCAAATGGCCTTGAGACATCACAAACAACTAGTCTCTAATAGATAATTACAGTCTCAATCAAATACAAAATAGAAGAGAATAAAACATAAAATAAACAGTGATAGTATGAATCTATAGCTCCGTCCTTGCGACACCATCCAACGAACACAATCTCTTTATCTCGCTCTACCAGTGAGAGCTGGGAAATTGCATGTGTATTTGCGACATACATGGTGAATCGGTTGGATGCTTCTTGAAGGCTATTGTAAGATTTATACAATGCTCCACTATATCTTTCAACTTATGGTTGACATGTTTTTCACGAATCGTAAATGACTCATTGAACTCCGTCAAATACTACGTAATATTTGTGTTGCCACTTGTTTTCCTTATAGATGAGGAACATAAGGTTGTTAGATAAGAGGCAAACCAGCTACCATGGTTTCCCAATCGAGAACAATATTTTATATAATAACATTCTAAAATAATGCATTCTAAGTCTCCATATCAACCATATTAGACTTTATAAGTTCATATTTTTAAACTTGAAAACCATATGAATGAAATAAAGAGATTAAAAACTGTACATCTGCACTGGGCTTCACTTGGTTGGTCTCAACACGTGCATTTCTACCACCGAGGACCTTACGTATACCTTTCCCCTATACCTACATCCAACAACAAATAATCATTCTGGGGGTACACTCTTCAAGATTTTCACCTTATTTCTTTCATAAGATACACATGAATACGAATTTGAAAGTATATGGCTTTAACCTTCTATAAATACTGTAACAAGTGAAGAAATTCATTGTATTCACATGTATATTTCTATATATTGTACACGATCAGGCTTATGAGAAAGCCTTCTAAGTGCTTGCCTGTTTTTATCATGTATGTTCTTCGATTTCCATGAGAAAAGAAAATGCATTTTCACTCAAAAAAATAAAAATGTAAAAGCCCAATGAAATCCAACAGTGATTCTGATTCATGCAAGAGAGAAGAATCTTGGTGCAAGAGAGAAAGAGGTGTGAGCAAGCTGCTTCTCTTTTATGCAAGAGAGAGAGGTGAGCGAGCTGTTGTGGTTCGTGCCAGTAAGAGAAAAGATTGCCAACTGCTTTTGGTTCGTGCGAGAGAGAAAGGGTAGGAGCGAGCTGTGTTGTGGTTCGTGATCGAGAGCAAGAGGGCAACCTGGTTCGTGCGTCGTCGAGAGAGGGACTGATCGATCCGAGAGAAGGGAAAAGAGAAAATAGGCAAGGTTTGACTGAGATAAGAGGTTTAAATACGTTACAATCTGTTGCATTCATATTTTCAAATATATATATAAGAAAATTGGTATATATTAGGTACAAATTTAAACAAATCTCAACTATTTATAAAATTTTAAAATAAAAATACTTTAAAATTTTAAAAGATGAATAAATTTTAAAAAGATGAATAACGTGTACCTGTAAAAGTACAGGTATATTTTTTACTTGTTAAATTTAAAATTTTATTATCTAGTATCTTTTTTTTAATTGTTACATTTAAATTTCTATTATAAAAATAATATTTGAACTTTTTTCGATTTATTAACACGACATTTATATATATATATATATATATATATATATATATATATATATATATATATATATATATATATACTTCATTTGTCCATATTCAAAACTTCTTTCTCATGGCGGGTAAATACAAACCAAAATTACTTAAAAATCCCATAACTTCCATTATGAGATCAGGAAGTGCATGAGCCTATTAACTCTCAAAGACGAAAAAAAGTAAAAAAAAAAAGTCGGACTTTATTTTCTACATATATACCCAACCATTACGGAAACTTCCTTTACCCCTTATTTACTGCCTCTTGAAACAAAAGTAAAACCCAAAACCCCTGATACAGCCACCATTAGGGAAAGAGGGGAAGAAGATGAAAAAGCTTCACGCTAAGTCGATTCCGAGAAGGAAAGCAATTCCTTGGATGGCAGCCACGCCTTCACAACTACGGTCGCATCGAACTGCTTGGGGACGCCGGCATCGACCGCCTCGATGCGAAGGTAATACTTGATTCCGGCCACCACCTGCTTCTGCCCTTCTACCACATGAACAAAGGAGACGTCACAGTTCTCCCTCTTGTTGTGTTCCTCCACGCAGTACCTCCCGAGATCCTGGACATCCGGGTCCGATTGCACGTTCGGGATCTCCATCCTCGCTCCCACCATAGTCCCCGATCGCGCCGTAAAACTGCACGGCTGGAAAGCCATCACGGTGAAGGCGAGGAACATCACTAATGAAGCCACTGACGAGCTCGAAATCGCCATTAGAATTACACGAGTTTCTTGCCTCTCTGCTTTCGTTCTGAAGTGTGCGGAATGAAAGTGAGGGGGAGTGCGTATTTATAGCCGTCGGATTCGACGGGAACGCGTTGAGATGCGAGATGGTTTGCGAAACCGGAGTGCCGCGTCTTGCTTCCGTCTGGCGGCCTTGATTCGACGGTGGAGATATGGTGAGATTGGAGTTGATGAGCAGTGGCAGCAGCTTTTGGGAAACGGTTTCCAAGGTTGACACGACGAGTCGCCCAGTGTTGGGTAGGCATCATCCTCAGGCCGTTAACTTGTGCCACACGGTGAAATTTTGACCCTTGGATTTTGTAATCTACTCTTTGCGGTCGTCGGATGGAATTCCACCATGTCGTTTCCCTTTTCTCTTTTTCCATTACAAATGGCTGCAGAAGCCTCACACACACACAGGCATTCATGCCACCCTCGAGGACCGAACGCCCCATTTTCAAGTTGAGCTAAACGATCTGGGTGCCAAGTTTTGATATTCGGACAGTGGATAAGGATCATGCTCTGCGGATTTGGATCGGGGCCGGGTTTCTCCCATTCTCTGTTGGGTCTGTAAATCAAGTAAAACGCGTATTACCGTAAGCATTTAAACTTACCCATTCGTTAAAGCTGAAAGTGAGCCCCATGATAGAGTCAAAGCTTTGAGAAGCCGAATCCAAACCCGTAAAACAAAAACAGAACAAGTCTCCAGCTGAATCGATTTGGATAGGTTTTCTTGAGAAACCATTGGGTCAGAGTACTGCCGATATCAGGTGACACGGGTTCCTTGTAAGTACGCGAACCTGATTAGGTCCGTTCAACTCAAACCTAAACTATCGTGCCGATCCCTTTAAATTCAGGGCAAACATATTCATTAGTTGTTTGGATCAGATCTACAAGATGGTCAGGTAATTCGACCTTCTGCGAGGATGTTTGTTCATTGGGTATACTGACATCCGAGCCAAATCCAAGTAAGTGTGGCCCGATTAACTTGCCAAACCACGTCTTAAAACGTGCTAATCAGGTTTCTGATAGAGTTTGTTCTGGATTCCCTGTGATTCTTCATACATTTATCTGATTCCAGTTACCCATAATACCCAGTTTTCCGGATTTGGTAAAACCACATCGAATCTGAAGCTCATCCATTCGCGATCGCTACACGAGTCAATCTTATTATCCAGGCTCAACTTCGTCATCATAATCGACTTGTGAACCTCAGCACTGGAAGCCGAGTAGGATTTAAACCACTTGAAATGGGTCCAACCATTGAAGGGCCAAATGAATTGATGACATTAGGGCTGTTCATGTCCCCGCCCCATTCCCGTTTCATAAACTTGTTCCTGTTCTCGTCTTCATTCCCATCTCCACGACTTGGACCAAAACCATCCCTGTCCCGGTGAGGACTCATCGAGAGAAAGAACAATGCTCAAAAATAGGTTGGAACTTATGAAATCAAATCTAATTTATGCAAAATGTATATAAATTAGAATATATTATTATGAATGAATTATTACGAATGAAATGTGGGGAATGACGACACAAATTCAAATAAAAGTAACACTTTCTTTTATTTATTTATTTATAATTTATTTTATTTTTAAATAGACCTAACTTTATAGAATCAATTAGAAAAAGGGTCAGGACCGAGTTTGTAGAACCCACTCCACTTCCACTCTCCAAATCCACCCCGTTCGGGGTGGGTCTCCATGGAGAATCAGGTGATCCTCTCTTCATGAACCTCCCTAATTGAAAAGGGCCTAATACACGATATATTTTAGCCAGCCAAATTCCAGAATCTAGTAGGTAGTGAACTTGGTATATTCCTCTGAAAATAAGTCTATTGCTTATGGATGTAAATAGAATATCTGAACCCAAACCCAGTACCAGTAAAATTAGTTTCACACGCAAGCTTATGAATAGATAGATCCAGATTCATTTTACCCCACCAGGTCAGCACTGTAATATTTGGCACCTGATGTGATGTGAAATCGGATCTGTGCCCGAAAAGTGAACCCACCTCCATCTAAACTTAAGAATATCAATTCGCATGTTCGTCGTATATCCCATCTCTTACGCATCCCTTTGGCTAACCCTAAAGAGAAAAGGCAATCCTGAGTCTGGAATCAGAACCAAACCGTCTCGGCGCCGGTTCCTGTCACAGTTCAGGAATTAATGGTTCTGGCTTGTCCTGGTTCCAGTTCCAACCTCAGTTTCCAAGCAGTTTGAGTTCCGATTGCAGTTTCAAGCTTTATTCTTAAGTGGTTTGAGTTTGATTCCAGTTTCAAGGTCGTTTTGGGACCAGTTCTTAAATATAATAATTTATATATTATAATTTCAATTTTTTAAAACTTTTGAGATATCAGCTTCATAGTTTGTCAGCTTGTCAATTAGCAGTTATGCGTGATCTTTATTTGAAATTTTAAATTTTTTTTCAACGCGATCAAGTTTTGAAACCATCACGAAACTGAATGGAAAACAATTCTTTTCTTTTTTTGCAAAATGGACTCCAACGAGAGTCAAACTCCTACCGAACTCAACATTAAAACACATCTTACCATTCAGCCATGCGTTAACATGTATCAATATATATATATTATTAAGTTTAAAATAACTCTGCTCATATAAAAGATCACTCTTGCATGACTGGTTTCAAGCCCGGATAAAAGAGGAGGATTGCATTAGGCTTCCGACAGCGGCATAAAACTTTGTCGTACCATGGATTCTACAAATTATAATAGGGTTGTGTGAACACAAAGAATCTATGTAGCCGACCCCATCTAGTATGGAAAAAGGCTTAGTTGTTGTTGTTTATTAGGTTTAAAACCTCTGATTCCTCTTCCTAAAAATTATGAACTGTAAACGAATCGGGGTCCCCAAGTCCAGTTACGGTTCTGGAATCCGTTTGACCTGTTCTGGTTACAGTTGGTTCTGAGACCAGTTCGGTTCCAGTTCAAATCACTGAACTGGTTCCAAACCGATCATGTCTACGGTCGAGAGCTATTTGGAAACCGTTGATTCCAAGCCATAGGCTAGCAGTTTAAGACTGGCGGTTTCGAAGTGCCTATTCGAACCATACCAAAACCTTTTGATTTCTTTCCAGGTTCGGTTCGGTTCACAGAATCATCAAATCGCCACCAAAACAAGGAGTTCCCGACCCTGGTGATGGTTCTGATTATAGTTTAATCGAATCTGAGTCTAACCAGTTCGGGGCCGATTTAAACCACAGGTTTGAGTTCGATCCGGCCACGTCTAAGGCACCGGTTTGGTTGGTTCGCACATCGGCTGAGCCAAGGCCATTGAATCGAAAATAACATAACAGTACAGCTGGGCTGCAGCTGAAGCCGCAAGGCAGTACCCTTCCTGGCGTATTCCGCACAGGTGTGGAGAGTGTTGAGCAGCATGCACACACGAATCCACGTGAACGAGCATGAACACATGGACGTGTCAATTCAAACAATTTCTTGTAAGGCGTTGTGGCAGCAAATAGGTCGAACCTTAAAAGTGTAACGCCACAGCCACATCACACGCGCGCAGGCACACACCAACAAACATGTATACTTACATTTACTCATACGGATAAAACACCACTCTGAGATTCTTACTGGTAATGGAAGCGTCAAAATTTTGGGCATCTAGGATTGGATTCATCCACAATAGTATAGCAAATACATTCCCTCCTCCTTTTAAAGTTTACCCATTGTTTGGACTGAGTCCTCCTGATTCCGTTCACCATTTGCAGCTTGCGGATAAAGTGGAGATCTCTTATAGATGTCCATTATAAGCTTGCGGGCACAGGCCCTTCTTTGTATATATATATATAAATAAATAATAAAAAAATGAAAACAGTTAAACACGATCATAAAACTGTTTATCTCACATCACATTTAATGCATTCATGTGCACTAAATAACATCAATCCTTGTATCAATCTTGATGGACAACTCAATTTGTGTCATTCATATAATAACATGAATGACACTTATCATTTAATAGAGTGAGACATGAGAAGTTGTCTAGCAACTTTAAGTTTCTTCATATATAATATATGTATTCATACACGCGAACATATATGTATATAATATATGTATATATAATCTAGGCATGTCATGTATACTTCCTACTGATTGTTTTGCTATCATGGCAGCAGAGTTCATTTGTTTTCCTGACCACCTTGATCAGACGGTGGTGATTAACGGGTATCAAGCATCTTAGTATCCTCACCTCTCTGTCCCTTATATATATATATACATATATATATATATATATATATATATATATATATATATATAGAGAGAGAGAGAGAGAGAGAGAGAGAAACTAATACTATTTATTGATCAGTACTTTTTGAAAATATGTGTAATAACATTTTCTATATACTTTTTCAAAAACTTTTTAAGTTACTTATGTTATCAAAAAACAATACACATATCAATGATAGACAGGAACTGATTTATATATATACTCTCCTGGCACTTGAGTGGCATGACTCCAGGATTCAAAACCCTGACGTGGCGTTAACTACCGAAGTGGAAGGGCATTTGCCAGATAGCAAAACACTGCAGTATTCGGAACTGTGAGGTTGTGAGACGAAATATGCCGAGTCAAGGAAAAGCATGTGGTGCCGAAGCTGTATTACCGCGAGTCCTGCCTGCACCAGGTTCGCCACAGTAGATTTTAGACACAAAATTCTGGATGAATTTGTCTCTGAAAGAGTCCTTAGAAAAGAATAAATGAAATACAAACTCAAATATATCCATCGTTCATGAAATTGGTTCCCATTGAAGGAGCGGGATCTACAACCTTTAATTTTTTCGATCAATTAAACGTATTGAGGGGTCACATCCAGTTCAGTTCCAGGTGTCAACAAAGTCCACGTAACTATAAAGATCGCAAAGTTGGATCGCAGATTACAAAATGCATACGTTCGAGGTTCCAGCTCCATCCGTCTACCTCCATTCCATCCAAGGACAAAGATTCCACATTAGGAAGCAAGCCTGACCATCGAGTGACCATCCACTGCCTAGCCGAACACCTTCCCCTCTTCTGAATGTCATTGTAATGAGGCCGTCTCCGTTTTTCTTTGAATGTCATAGTAACAAGGCCATGTGACTCTTTCTGTTCACAACGGAAGGCCCACACAACCATCGCACGGATACACCCCTATGGGAACTAAACCGCCATCTCCATCGCAGGAGATGCCAGCCAAAACGAGCTAACGCTCTGACTAGGCTATCTACCTTTTCGGAGTAAATAATGAGATCTTTTCTAATCTTCGAACTCAAAGTGTGATCGGACTGAAATTATTATTTAAACAATTTTAATAAACTAAACCACTGTTCACCTCTGCCACACCTTACGTTACCTGCCATCCACCGCCACCATCGGCTACCGATATCACCAACCTACTACTCCCTGCCGCACCAATCATCAGCTTACCACCCCATCAAAATAATGCAGAGAGTAAACGCTCCCTTATGTTTCTAATAAATTTCTGAACATGTTTCACATTAAGTAGCGATGCAGAACAATGCGCCCTCGCTTCCCATGAAGTAACAAAAGAGGCACAACGAACACCATTAACTTGAATACAAGACAAAACGTGAATATTTGTGTCGCCATAGATCAGTGAAATCTCTCAGATTTGCTCGATTCTTCGATGGTTGCCCGCAGCAAACCATTTATGAGTTGAGACGCAAGCCTTCTCAAGACAAAATACTAGAATAACATGCTAAAGCTAACCAAGCACGAGTTCAAACGAAACCAAACCGGTCCAAGCAATCAAAATCGCCTTGTTGCACCTGGAGACAAATTGTTCGTAAACAAGAGAAGCTTGTATACGGGAAAAGAAGATCCGAACTCAACCAGACCATGTGGTTTATTTTGCTCATTCACTAGCCCTTCCGCAGAAGATTATCGCCCTACCCTTGCCCAAAACAAAGTGACGAGGAAAAGCCACTGCTCAAGTTCCTGTTTTGATTCCGAACATAATTAAGCAACTGGCACAACTCTGACGCACTTCGAAGTTCCTACCTTTATCACTAAAATCACCAGCAGTAGTACACACCTCATCTCGAAGGATAACATGAGTGGCAGGAAAGACATAAAAGCTCAATATATGCTTATCCTATGTCCTCTGTATGTACTCCCAAGATTTCAGTCTTTGATACCATATGAAATCTGATGACATTCTTTTGTTGTACAGACTACAGTGGCTTCCTTCAGCACTGTTCACTGTTGAAACAGATCAGTGCATCGTTTGGATAACCCGCCTCTTTCCAACCAGACCACAAAGTGTTCGTCAGTAAGCTTTTTCTGTGTATCTATATAATCTTTTATCTACAATTCTATATTCCGAGGATTACCGATCGTGTGGAAATTCAGCATCAATCTCTGTCACTTTAAAATGCTGAGGCTGAAGCCCTGAGCAGCGCAAGTTCCACATCTTAAAATATGCCCTTTCCAGATTCCTAACCTGGGGTATGAAAACATGCAACAAAAAGAAATTGACCTAGTTATCCAAGAAACTGTAAGTTGATAGACTAAAAGCTCAAGAGTTGTGCTAATGGACTTACCCAACGAACTGTGTCGAATAAGGGGCACGCCAATCTGGCTGCCTTTAATTTATTAGTCAAAGCGTGAAGCCTTGGGCGGTTTTCAGCAAAAACAACAGCCCGCTCTTCATATTCCTTCATGCTAGATCAACATGAGAAAATTTCATTAGCTTAGAAGCTCGGATTAGTTGACGATTTCTAACGTTATCCTTTATCAACAAACCTGCTAACAATCATATCCTCCCCGACACCAGTGGCCAAACACAGCGACCCAGCCACCCTAGTAGCCATTTTCTCCAGAGGGAGTGTAACCACAGGCACGCCAGCCCAGAGAACATCAGTACCTGTTGTGTGCGCATTGCACAGTGGCCTGACCGGAAAAAACAGAATTCAGAGAATTCAGCTTTGTTAAGAATATTGCACCTAAAATAACACAAGCATAGGCAGACATGTAAAGGTTAAGATGCCAAATTTTGTGAAAAATAAAAGACATGAAAGTAGTATAATCAAGCGATCTTATATTTTATCTAAACAAGTAATAAAGAGCAATCCAGACATTACCATGCATTAAATATTTCAGGATCCATCTTGTAAAGTTGATTGAAGCATGCAAATACAAATTTATCCTCAGGTAGACCATAATCTGATCGTTTGTGCTGGCAGTTTGGATCTAACACATCCTGATTTTTCTAAACAAACAAATTATGTAGAACAAAGACACACATTTAATGCCATACATTTAAATACACAACAAACACACAATTGAATTGAATCCAAGGTTCTCATTATTAGTTTATAAAAATAACCTGTTTATAATCATTTACAAAGTAGCAATGGGGAAGATGGACGATCTTTTCAGAATAAATATGCGCATAACGTAGTGGTGAAACAAACTGCAAGAAAAATGATAAGAAAAAAAATCAGATTGCATGTCAGATTAGTTAATAAAAAAGTATGAGCTCTCTTATTTGTCAGGTCTGAACAACAGCCAGTGTCTCACCTCATCGGTGACTAAGTAATCTATGTAAGTAGCCCCTGTTGTCCCAGGGAATCCCATATATGAAACTTGAACTGGTGCAGGTTGCATGGCAAATATCTCTATATATCTCATTTCTAGCACCCTGCAACAGAACAAGGAGAATTACATCATGCAATCAAATAACTTTTGAGACTTGCAGAAGAGACCTTCAGAAACCCAAGCATGAAATTCACTAGGCCAGGATTCAATTATGGTTTCATACAAGAAGAGAAAAAATAAACCAAAATTTTCTTCATAAATATCGTAAAAAAAGTTTTTTTTTTTTAAAAACCAACTTTGTTTTAATATAAATAAATTGATTATTTAGATTTACTTAAAAGATCATACAAGAATTACTCCCAGATAGGGAGCTACCTTTGTATAACCATTAAGGTTGACAAGGATATGTATCTTATCCTCATTGATCATTTTTGCTATCATATCCGATGACATGGCAGATACATCCACAAAGTGCTCTGCTTCAGACTGAATACGCTGTCTCCATTCAGTACCGTCGTGCTTGGACTCAAGGCATAGCAGAACACCTACATATATAGATTGTCAATTACACATTGAGAACAGAAGGAAGAATATTTGGACGACACACATAGGTTGAATTAAACCGAGTTAAATAACACATAGGTTGAATTAAACCGAGTTAAATACCTCAACATTCTTCCTGTTGTGCATACCAAAAACAGATCCCATGAGATGTGACAAGGGGTGATTACCAAAGTCACTACTCACATACCTGCAAACCCAAAAGTTTCCTATACTTAAAAATATAACAAAAAAATTTGGTACAAACATAATTAAATACCAAAAAATATATATATAATAGAACAAATGGAAAGGAGAGAAAATTATTAAGAGATTTAGTGAAGTAATTGGAACATACCCAACCCTTAGTCTCTCACATCCTCCCTCCCGCTTGATTGGAATAGGAGCAGGATGGCTGAACGGAGGAAGAGCAAAACGAGATGCAATTAGGGAGCAGTGTGCAGCATATTTACGGCTGCAAAGAGACAAAGAAAAGGGCATTATAAAGTAAAATAAAGGAAAATAAGTATATTATAGAACACTTCCTATTTCTATATTGATTATGTGATCTGTGAACACCCTAATCATACCTAATTTCCAGAGCAAGCATTGGGTCAAGTGGATATGCTATTGCATGGAAAGGCTGGACACTAGGAAGAACTGACATCTGAAAAACAGAAAATGATAAAAATTGAAGCATATTCAAGACAAACTTGCATGTATCATATCATATATGTATTTAATATAAGAAAAGCAAAATGGTGCATGGATTGCTCCTGAGTCCTGACATTAATCTGCCTCCTGATTATCCCTTCAACTTCCTTGAACATTTTATCACGATCCTCCCAACTGCAGACACACTGCAATACGAAAAAAATATTACACTAATTGATGCCAAATGAAATTATAAACTACACCACTCCAAAATATGATACTAACCATACTTGGTTCATGAAATTAGCAGAGCAAAGCATTGTGAAAACCAGACAACAGAGAAACAACATATTTAGACACATTACACATACCGACAAAAAGAAATGTATAAGCATCTTGTTTCCTTTTAGGTGTGTGGGAAGGGGCAGAGTGATGTCAAAGAGTAAAAAGTAGGTAATAATGAGAAAGTACCACAATGCATGCTAACAAAAAGGCCATCATTTAAATCACATTATACTACTTTAATCATTATACTCAAGAAGTATATCCAAAACCAAGATGACAAACCATACATACAGTCTGATTAGGTCTAACAGACAGCAAGATATACTTATTATTCATTCCAAGCGTATGACCTGACCAACACCATCTATCTGACCTACCAATACAATGCCCACTTAAATGTATTGATGGTGCATTGAGATATAGATTAGAATCACTAAGAATAAACTTGTCAAAGCATATGTGAAAGGTCTCTATCAAAAGATGCTCCACCAAATGCATACTGAAGATAATTAAAAAAGAATAATCAGAACCTGAAGTGTATGTAGGAGATTGCAAGTTGCTTCAGGAAAGTCTGGCCGAAGAATCAATGCCTGTCTATAGCTCTTTACAGCAGCCTCTACATGTCCACTGTAATAAATAACATAAATTGGATGAGTTTCCAGCTATGACCCAATATCTAGAGATCATATTGTTTACAGAAGTCACTGTCAGGTGTTGCAAGGGCAACAGGGGACATAAATCTAGACAATACAAAAAGAAACTTGAAACTTCTGATGCAGCTAACAAGAGTAAAAAGGGACTAAGAAAAATAAACCTTAAAAAGATGTAAGAAATGGAATTCCAGGCTCAATTTCAATATCAGGCTAAAAGATATTTTTATTTCAAGCTCACACTGCTAATAATGTTTGTAGTTTGCTTCTAGTTTCCAAAGTTAGGGTATTATGCTATCAAGCAAAACTAAAAATTAGTATACCTATCTTTATAAGCTGAAGCCAAATTAGCGTGGGCTTCAGCCATGGTGGGCCTGACAGCAATTGCACGTATATAATCCTGGATAGCTTCACTAACTCTACCAATCTCCTTATACGTATTGCCCCTATTTACAAGCCCATCAGCTGCCAAGGGATCAATGCGGAGGACCTCATTGTAGCATGATATGGCATCTGCATAATTCCCTACAATAATTTGTCCAATAATGAACAAAATAGATCAATAGTGATATACTTTTATCAACAACTTTTCCAATAAGCATCTGATCCTTACAAATCACCCTCATGTTTTATCAAGCCCACGTAGACCAAACCCCAACTAATGCATTAACACTAACTCATATAAACACCATATGCAAGCATTATGTTTCACATCAGCTGACATGGAATTGTACTATAGGTTTTAATACCTGCTGCTTATAGATTATGGCAAGGTTGTTATAAGGAGCAGACAATCCAGTGGTTACACTCAGTGTAGCCTTGTAATATGAAGCAGCAGCAGACACCATGTTCCTGCATCACAGCAATTTCAACCAAGAAAACTCATATTCTACCATGCACCACACAAAATATCAACATTAACATGAAGATACAAGGACCACATACCATTCCATGTATATATTTCCAAGATTTGTCAATGCTTGTGGGTGGTTAGGCTGGAAAGGCATTGCTTGAATGAAAGGCATTGCTTCACACCACAAAAAGTAAGTTGAGTAGGAATTTAATAGCATGAGAACATAACAATTAAAAATAATATGTAATGCACATAAGATAAGAAAAAAAGCATACATTGTAGCATTGGATTGCTTCCTCCACTCTGCCAACATCTTTTAGTGCATTACCCTACACATGAGATAAGAAAATCAAAGAAAATATTATGCAATTGCATATAAAATTGCACATTTAGGATTTTCAAACTAAACTGTGACAAAACAAGAAAACCAACCAAATTATTGTAAGCTTCCAAAAATCTGGGGTCACATGCAACAGCTTGCTTATAGTGTAGAATTGCCATGTCTAGTTGACCTTGCTCATAATATATACTGGCCAAATTACCTGTGCACCATTTGATACACAATACAGTCAATCTGATTAGCATAGATTGATTTTACTATATAGTACAAACTATAAACAGCTATTCACTGATTAAAGTTTTTTTTTTACATTGTTATTGTCCATTCACAGCAAAACAAGTCATGCTAATCAATCTAATATTTAGAAATTCTCTCCAGTCAGAACCAGCTGTAATCATATATCTAGAACAAAGAAGGCCATAAGATGAGCCAACATAAAGTTTGAAACTCTTTCTCAGGCATTAATAATGGTAAGTTTGTCAAAAGATGCTTGTATCCTAACAAGCTATATTTTTTAATTAAGCTAAAGTAAGTCATAACAATAAAATAACAAAATATATAAAGCAATTAGATATTTATATTATAATATATCAATGGCTGCTCATGACATGTCATCATTAATTATTGATTTTAGAAACAGACAGTCCATCAATTACGCAATACTATATCATAAGTTGTGCAATGGTTATACAATTGATTATAACTTTTTCTAAAGAACTGATTATTCATAAGATGATTATCTGCAACTGCAACACCAAAGAAACCCTCGAGATCATGGCTATCAATACTCACCATAAGCCATGCCATAGTTTGGCCGAGTCTGAAGAGCATGTTGATAACATGCAATAGCTTCTTGAGGCATCCCTAAAGCCTGATAAAAGAAAAAACCTTCAAGGTTCCACCAATAACAATCAAAGTACATGTTGCATCCGGCCAATCATGCTTAACACCTTACCTTGTACACATTCCCAAGGTTCAGATATGCATCAGGGAAGGAAGGTTTGAGTTTCACTGCTTCCTGAAACATTTTTCAAGAGAGAGAGAGAGAGAGTAAAATCAGAACATCTACCTGACAGAATTGTCTGATGATTATATTAGGACTTCAGGAGCTTGGTAGCGAAAAAGCACAATATTAAAGGGAGACAAAACATTGCACACCAGTAACGTATGTGATGTAAAAAAGAGACTTACCTTGTAATACTGAAGGGCTCTGTTGAAATCACCAGACTCCATGAACAGACCAGCAAGATTTGACCACGTAGCAAAGGTAGGTTGAATGCGCAATGCCTCAAGGTAACAACTGTATGCCTGCACAAAATGTTAGATCTGACTATTTGCAGTCTTGGAGATGGAAGTTACAACAAGATCAACCATCATCTGAGTCGTGGCTTGAAGACAACAACTTGATATCTGTATCGAACTGTGAATTTGAACACAGTTCCACGCACGAATTATTTAAATCAGTAACTAAAATGTAAACAAGAGATGTAGGGTAAAAAATACTAAGCATTGATTTGAAGGAGCCCTCCAGGCTTCCAAGCCAGCACACAGCCATTTTTATCAGGCTATACAGAAAATGGGAGATGAGAATGGCCAGCAGAATACACAAGGGTGTCGTCCATTCTGGGTAATCCAGTAGAGAATTATCTCAAACTGGAAGCCAAATTAGTGTTAAGAAACTGTATTGGCTCTAACAGCAAGATGTGGTACACCAAAATCTGGGGAAGTAGCATTCTGGCAGAAAAGGTCTTTAGAAAAAAAGACTAATCTCCTACATAAAAAGACTAATCCAACAGGATGGAGCATCACTCATACTGGTCAATCCAGTAGAGCATCATCTCAAACTGGGAAGCCCAATTCCTCTTAAAAGAAACTGTACTGGCTACAGCAGCAGGATGTGGTACAACAAAATTCAATTTCAGATATGTTGCACCGTGGCAGAAAAAGTCATTAAAGAAAGACTGATCTCCTAAGCTATAAGATTTGATAGTTCAAAAAGCCAAATTATATGGTGTAGAAAAACATCAAAACTCAAAAGAATACCAATTAAAACAAGAAAATGCATATCAAAATGCATATCAAATGTTAGGACTTACTTCTTGCACCAACCCTTGAGCTTTCATTAGATTCCCCAAGTTGCTATGGGCATCAACCTATAGTACATAGACAATGATCACTTAAACAATGATACATCACCAAAGCTAAAGAAACCACACAGCAAAATGAAATGGAGAAGGAAAGTAAAAGATCACACCCTATGCCTTCTGAATAACTACTTGAGTATCATCAAACAAAAAATAAAGAATACCATGAGAGGGTTTATAGCAAGTGCTTGACGACAACATTGGGCTGCTTCAGTGAGTCTTCCCTTACGCATGTAAGCACTAGCTAGGTTTGACCATGCATCAGCAAAATATCAGAGAAGGGATGTCTCAACCAAAATTCAAATGTTCTGATCCTGATTGTGCAACACAATTCAAATATTGACAAGCTAGAACTGGAAATATTAAACAATTTCTCTTATACCTACAAAGCAGTTTATTCAGAACTTTTTCATACAACAAAACACAGAAAACTTTCGATACAACCAAATGCATTGAACAGACATTTGCATCAAATGAGTACAGCATTTAAAAGAAGAGAAAAGAGTTTAAAACAAAAATGCCAGAAAAGATACAGAAAATATCAATTCCTAACTAACCTCGATTGCAACCATATAATAACGAACCGCCAAATCAATATTTCCCTTTTCCTGAAAGTATATGAGAAATTTGTTTAGAGTGTCATCCAAACTGGAGTTGAAAAATGGAAAAGAACATGAAACAGACCAACCACCAACTCTGGAATGCATGTAAGAAGCATTGTCTAATTCTCAAGGCACTTTTACCTTCCAAGCATTAGCCATGTTACCAAAGCACTCTGCAAAATGAGGATCGACCCGGAGAGCTTCCTCATTCTTTGCAATGCACATGTCAAAGTCGTGGAGCTGGGATTCAAAAGGCAACGTGCCATGAATATCAACAAGTTTTCTCATTCCAAAGGTACCGCAATTGGCATATCAAATATAATAACTTGCAATAATCTTGAAGAGAAACAGCTGGTTGCGATTTAAAATATATCCAAAACAAATCAAGAACAATTGCTGATGATTAATGACCTGATAATAAATAGCACCGAGAAGAAGAAGGTTATCAGTCCGCCTAGGATTCTTCTCATAAACAGCATCGCTGTGCTCTAAGGCTTGTTTATACTGGCCGGCCTTATACTTTTGATGAGCAAGGGCAAAAAGGACGTCTTCATCAACTGCACCACAACAATCGCAAATATTAAAAGAGGATAAGCAGAGACAACGATTTCTATTTACAATTTTCCACAATGGATAGCATACTGTTGCCGTTTCAATGAAAACAATACACGCTTTTGACTAAAATTAGCATGCGACAATCCAGTCAAACATCAATTTTGGTATTGCAGCATGAATTATATTATTAAAAAGATTTTATATAGGTGTTAAGATGGAAACAGGAGCATGACAAAAAAGACCATGAGACACAATCGCTTCTTTAAGGAAAGATATCATCAGAACAAGATAGAATGGAGATGTAATAAAATGAAGATGAAAGAGTCGGGCGTTACAGATTAAGTGGTTGGGATGAACTCATGTAACACATATTCTAGCTAGAAGACTATATTTCAAAGAGAAACCCGAGTAGATTCTACGAATCATCCTTTCCGTAGGACCGGCTTCCTAATTCATGCACGCAATCGACCTCAAGAAATATCTAAAAGGAGATATGCCTAACAAAAATAAGTTCAAGATCCATATCTTTGAGGAGCTAAATCACAGAAGAAGCGACTCACAACAAAATCTCACCCAATCGAATCCCAAATCATCAATCAAGAACTTCTTTCCCAAAAACAAATTCCACATATAGGATAAAATATAAGAGATCGAACTCAATATAAACTGCTTGCACTTTTACCACTAGAACCCTCAGAAACACCATCTGAACAAACCAACCACCAGGAGTGATAGATCAGAAGATAGAAAAACACAAAAGGGAGAAAAAGTGAGGAGCGACAAGATACCTTCTCGCGTCTCGATAACAGCTGAGTGCGAAGATTTCAAGCAGGCCTCCAGCTGAGAGGAGAGGAACGACGCCTCCTCATGCTCAACCTTCAAAGGAACCCTAGCAAAACCGCCATTTCCGCCCGATCCGTGGAGCTGATGCTGCTGCCTCGCATCGCTCTGAAGCGATAACATCGTCTTCGGCGAGACGAAGAACGCTCCTCCGATCCAACGGCAGGGAGTCAATCACAACAAAAAGGACGCAATTCTTTCGGCACTTTTAAACCAGAAGGCGACGAAGACAAAGACAAGAAGAGGAAAGGCGAGGAGCGTAGGGAACTCTGAGGAAACCCTAATTGGCCGTGATTGCATCACCTTCCGTCTCTGCAACTTTATTTTACCCCTCCTTTAAAGCAAGCAAAACAAAGAAAAAAATATTTATTTTATATATTAAAATTTCCATCTAAGGATTTAAGTTTCAGCTAAATTTGAACAGCTGCACCGCAGATAGACATTTAATCGAATTACCACCATATGTTGACATGTAGCAGAATCAGGGCGCAAGACGTCACCGACGCCTTTTGATCTCGTTCAAAGGAAACAAAAGAAAACCGTGGAAGATTATGGTGGAATCCGGCCTGGGTTGAAGCAGACGTGAACCGCCTTGGAACTGTAACCAGAACTGAAATTGAAGCTGAACCGAAACCACACACCCCTATAATCCACCTATTAGGGTGTAATTGGATTTTGATTTTTTGGTGTTCATAGTTCTAAGTTCAGTTATGCAATGGAAAGAAAAAGCTATACCAAAGATATTAAAATAAATGCCTTTATATAGCTGTGTTTACCTTTTTCTGTTGATAGACAATCTGATGGCAGGCAGACCCCGATCGAATATCATAAATGAGCTTGTTTATGTTAAAAAGCTAAAGTTTTAACATGTAATTCCGATTAGAAATTTTGATTTCCTTATCATCAATAAAGCTAAACTTTCCGTTTCCATACAACGTAGAGTTGGAAGATTATTTATCATTTTAGTTGTATTATCTCTCACCTAGCATATTGTTACACCAAATTCTATATATTTAACTCAATAAGCTTATAACAAAACAAACACACATCGTTCATGTTTAGCTCGTGATGCTGAACACGCTCGCTTATGTCCAGCTCAATTTAACCACTAGCGGGACGTGAACAAGCTCATCGCGAGCTGGATCGAGCCCACCATGAACAGCTCGTTCATTTACCAGGAGTACGGGTTGAACCTTTTAACTTCAATCAACACCTTAGCCGGTTGACCAACAGCTGCTTGTGATGCGGACAGGGTTATTTTAGATTGAAGAAAAGAGATGAGGCTGTATTCTATAATTTGTTAATACTTTACGCGGCTTAACGCAATACTCTGTAAGTTCGACAAAAGTCGGTGAACTTCTTGTTTGATACTAATCTTTTGTACCGTCTTATTCGGCTTGACAAAAGTCTAAATTCGTGGTACGATCACAACCGTCTATTCTCGCCACCTGCCACGAGGGGCATCGTTGGCGAAATCTGACTGGTTGGACGTGAGCTGTTCGGTGAGAATGGGACAGTGGCGTTAAGCCGTCAGATCGACGGGGAAAAAATCTCGGCCGTTGACATCACCATCAAAGCACCTGGAAATTGGTGTTTGGTGATCAGGTACAGTGTCGTTCTCCATGATCAGGAACGAACTAAATCTACAATAATCAATCGAGCCTTGGCGACTCCGATTTTTAGTTCGCGAGGTTATCTTTGATAAAGGTTTCAGGAAAAGTGGACTTTGATTTTTTTTTATTTTTTTATTGTAGCTCAAAAGTTTCTTTTCTATTAAACACAGGAACCCGTTATTGCCATTTCCAAAACTTTAACATGGAAAAGTGGACCAAGACATAAGGACTTTCCAACAAAATTCAAGCAATTTTTTTCTTATTTTCCTATTCGGCTCATACTAAAAAACATAAGAACCCCAATCACGAAATCATGATTTTTCATAACCATAATTATAAGTCCATGAAGAAAGAGTCTGAGCTCGCGGTTCTAATAACAGACCTAACACCATGTAAAAAATTCTAATAAACGAATCGGGCTAGTTTAGGACTGATTTGAGTCAGCTAGGGCTAGTAAACAATACGAAGTGCTGGGCATTGGGAACTATCTTGATGGACCCCATAACTTATTTCAACTCACCATCCTCACATTTTGTTCTTTTTCTATAAGAGCTAGCTTGTCTTCATGAATTTAGCGAACAATTTCATGTTACATTATTTCATAACAAGCTAAATGCAAACAAGAAGGGTCGAGTTCCATCTAATTGGAGTTCATGTTTGAGCTCTTTGGAAACTCGTTCTTGGATTTGTTTAGCCTAGATACGTCACCGGAACTCGACTACCCTATGAACAATTTCGGTTCCGGTTTAAGAACCATTCAAAACCTTTAGAAAATACTTTGAATTTTTTAACAAAAAGTTGCCATGCGTCCAATGTAGAACTTCCCACTACCTTTCAATTGTAGGCGTCTCTTTCTATTTGAAGTAGGGTATATATAGCATAAGGTAAAGAGGGTGCCATATGAGAGTTGAACTCTACACATACTTCAATAGCAGTGCTCCCGATTACAATGTTATTTTTAGGTATTCCACATACATGCACCACGCACGACACAAGAAGTGTGTGTCGGTTTGAGTCCTTGGTGTACCTTTGAGTAGTTGCATTTAAGTCCTCTGATATTTGCTTTGGTTATGTAACAAGTGGTCATGTATGACCACCATTAGGGTTATATATTATAGTTTACTTGGATTCAGTTTAATATCATTTGGTTTGAGTATGGAGCGCGACTCAATTGGATCTATTTCTATTTGGTAGGATTTTATTTTCAAGCTCTCGTTTAACTATTGTAAAGGAGGACAACCATTGAATAAAGATTCTACCTTAGGAGAACAAAGATCAAATTCTTCTTTTTCTTGCTCTTCCAATCAAGATGCAAGTGTGTGTATGGTATGAGATAAGAGCGAGCCATGAGACCATAGGTGGTTGCTAATTCCAGCTATGTGTGGGAAGAACAGAGGTTGTTCCAACAAAAATTCTGTTGTATGTTAAGGAGAAAATGACTAAGGCAATTAGTGTGGTTGTTGCCATCGTGAGGTTTTTTTAGAGACTTTTTTCACATATTCGATAGAGGGGCAGTGGAAGTTTGAGAATAAGTTGTGGCATTTCAAGACTCAAACACCTTTATAAGTATGTTTTCGATAATTTCAGGTTCTAACGCATTTGCAACGAGGTGTTACTTGTTATTGTGGTGACTCTAGGTGATTCTAAAGTGGGTGGAAAAACTTAGGAAGGTGGTGAAACTCAGCCATGGAGTGGTGGAAGCTGGAGGAGCATGTCTATCCATTAGGGTTGGTTGTAGTTTGACGAGATTTATTCTACGCTTAGGACTTGATTTTGTGAAATTCAATAGGGACTTGTTTGTACAAAATTTTTAATGAAATTTTCCAAGTTGCAACATTTCATCACAGATCAACAAAAAACATTTGATTGAAATTATATTATGGATCACCAGGAAATCACGATTCTTTCAAGCACTATTGGATCACATCAAGAGTTGTGAATTCGGTTGGCCGAATTTCATCAATTTTGACTTGTGATTTTTGCTATTTGGAGGTCATGAGTAACTATGGTTTGGAGGAGCTTAGATGTAATTGACAAGTCCACATTTGATTTATTATAAAATTACCCTAAAAAATAAAGTTATTATATATTTTTTTCATTTTGAAGCAAAGAACTTTATTACGATTTATTCGTTCTAGAGCAAGGAAGCTCATTACATTTGGTTTATTATAAAGTTATCCTCGATAATAAAGTTTTATTATACATTTATTCATTTTTAGATAGGAGATTTATTACAAATTTATTTACAAAAGGACCATGGTATTTCTTTTACTAAAGATTTATTTGAGGTAGGCACCTTGGTGTCTCTTACTCGTACTTATGCGAAGATGGTTTGAGGGACAATTGCTGGTTCTAGTTCTAATATGAAGGATTAGCTCCCTGTTAAGCATTTGGATTGCATGGAGACTTATTACATAAATATTTTCGTAGTTGGCGAAGGTTGATCTACTATAGGATGAAGTTTGTACATTAAGAGAGACCACACAACTCACTCTACCACCACCTACCTCTCTTTTGGATTTTCAAAGAGGTGTTGTTAGCACGATCTCTGTTGTAGCCCTTATTCTCATTCACCATAGTCTTACATGAAAGGTGAAAGTGTTAGACCCCTATTCTTTTGATGACATCCAAGATTGTATCATATTAGAAAATTTTATTTGGATATGGAGGGATATTTCTAAGCACCTTAAGTCTTTGATGCTGATTAACTAGTTATTGTTGCTTTAATTTTTTAATGTGATGCAAAACTTTGGTGAACTCCGCCCATGTAAGGGATCACCCTTGCATTGCCGGTCCCAAGCCCGAATAAAGGAGGAGGTTGTGTCAGGCTTCCGACAGCCAGCGTAAAACTTCGTCGGATTTCTACAATATGGATTACAAAAATTATGAGCATTGCTTTGGGGCGTCCCCGCCTAGCGACGTGCTGCATAGCCCGAATGCAGTAAGAAGTAAGCAAGGGCCACTACATTTTCGCCCGAATGTAGTGAATCAATTGTAGAGAGGGTTCCCACATCATGGACGGGTGTGGGTAAAGAAGTTAGTCCCGCTACATTGACGCCCGAATGTAGTGAAAAATTTTCAGAGAGGGTCTCCGCATTTTGATTATGGACAGATGCGAGGGGTAAGGAAGCTAGTCCTAGAAAATAAGATTCGTATTGGTTCTTGGAATATCGGAACATTATCGGGTAAGCTAATGGAGGTGGTAGATACTATGATTCGGAGAAAGATTCATATTCTATGTTTACAAGAGACAAAATGGGTTGGAGAAAAAGCAAAGGAGATAGAGGATACAGGTTTTAAATTATGATACTCAGGTAAAGAAAAGGCCCGAAACGGAGTTGGTATTATCATAAATAAAGATTTAAAGGAGAGTGTAGTAGACATACAACGATATGGTGACCGAATCATGACATTGAAATTAGTGTTAGGAGTAGAGGTTTTGAATATAGTTTGTGCTTACGCACCCAAGTAGGACTAGAAGATAGTATAAAGACAGTTTTTTGGAAAGAGTTAGATAAGGTGTTTCAAAAGATTCCACAAAGGGAGATGATTTGTTTAGGAGGAGATTTAAATGGATATGTCGGTAAAGAGGCATTAGGATATTAAGGGATTCATAAAAACTTTGGTTATGGGGATATAAACGAGGAAGGTAGGGAGATTTTAAATTTTGCTATGTCATTTGATCTCTTTATAGTCAATACAATCTTCAAAAAACGAGATGAACATTTAATTACTTATAAGAGTGGCTTATCACAAACACAAATTGATTACTTTATTTGTAGAAAAAAAGATAGAGCGTGTTGTAAAGATTGTAAGGTAATTCCAGGAGAAAGCTTAACCACCCAACATCGACTTTTAGTTATAGATTTATAAATAAAAAAATGGACAAAGAAGAAAAGAGTGCATCGAGCTATTCGAACTAAATGGTGAAACCTCAAAAGTGAGAAAGAAGATATATTTAAACAAAAAGTCCTTCAAGGAGATGTTTGGAATTATGTTGGCACACCCTCTGATATGTGGAACAATATGGCTATACATATTAGGAAAGTGGCGAAAGATGTGTTAGGGGTATCTAAGGGAGGTGTACCGGCACAAAAAGAAGCTTGATGGTGGAGCGAAGTAGTACAAAACAAAATCAAGGCAAAGAGGGCATGTTACAAATTACATTATGCTAAGAAAACTAGTGAAACTTTATAAGCTTATAAGAAAGCAAAAAAGGCCGTTAGTGAAGCAAAACCTAAGATTTGGGAGGACTTATATAAAAAACTCAACTCAAAAGAGGGTGAAAGAGATATTTTTAGGATAGCTAGGGCTAGAGATAAGAAAACTAAAGATCTTAATTATGTTAGATGCATAAAAGACGAGGATGAAAAAATTCTAGTGGCAAATGATGATATAAGAAATAGATGGAAAAACTATTTTTATAATCTTTTTAATGAAAATAAAGATGTTAGTATTAGTTTAGGAGATTTTAGCCAAGTCAGAAAAGTATATAAACCACAATTTCTACCAACGTATTCAAAAGAATGAAGTCAAAGAGGCTCTTAAACATATGAAGAGTAGTAAATCGGTAGGACTAGATAATATTCCTATAGAAGTTTGGAAAATACTAGGAGAAATAGGAATCACTTAGCTCACAAGACTATTTAATGAAATATGGGAAAACCAAAAGATGCCCGAGGAATGGAGAGCAAGTACACTTATACCCATATATAAGAACAAGGGAGACATTCAAAATTGTGCGAATTATCGAGGTATCAAGTTAATGAGTCATACTATGAAATTATGGGAAAGAATTATCGAACGTAGGTTAAGACAAGTATCAAGTACAACAAAGAACCAATTTGGATTTATGCCAGGTAGATCTATTATTGAAGCGATTCACCTTTTGAGACGTCTTATGGCACATTTAACAGCAAAAAAGAAAGACCTTCACATGATATTTATTGATCTAGAAAAAGCTTATGATAGAGTATCGAGGGAGGTTCTTTAGAGAACTTTGGAAAAAAGAGGTATCCCATTGACATATATTAACCTTATAAGAGACATGTATGATGGTGCAAAAACATGTGTGAGGACTCATGAAGGAACGACAGACTTCTTTGAAGTTAATATTGGGTTACAACAAGGATCAACTTTAAGTCCATACTTATTTATAATGGTGATGGATGAGTTAACAAAACATATTCAAGATGAAGTACCTTGGTGTATGTTATTTGCATATGACATTATGTCAGTGGAGGAGTTTAAGGAAAAAGTTAATAGAAAATTGGAACTATGGAGAGAAACATTAGAAAACAAAGGCCTCCGACTTAGTAGAACAAAGACAGAATATATGGAATGTAAGTTTGATCATTTGGCTATTTCAGAGGACATAGAAATTAAAATTGGCATACATTGCATTCCCCAAAAGGAAAGTTTTAAATACCTAGGGTCAATTTTTCAAAGTGATGGAAGAATTGATGGAGATGTTACACATAGAATTAATTGTGGTTGGTTAAAATGGAGAGGAGCATCAGGTATTCTTTGTGATAAGAAGATACCATTAAAATTAAAAGGTAAATATTATAGAGCAGCAGTTAGGCCTACCATGTTTTATGGTTCTGAGTGTTGGGCAGTTAATCATCAACATGTACAAAAGATGTCTGTGACAGAAATGAAGATGTTGAGATGGATGAGTGGTCATACAAGAAAAGACCGTATACATAATGAGGTTATTAGAAACAAATTAGGAGTGGCACCAATAGAGGATAAAATGAGAGAACATCGTTTAAGATGGTTTGGACATATAGAAAGAAGATCAAAAGAAGAACCTGTAAGAAGGTTAGAAAACCTAAATTTGGAAAGTATTAAAAGAGGTAGAGGACGACCACAAAAGTGTTGGAAAGAAACAATAAAGAATGATCTAGCTTATTGGGAGTTAACTGCTAACATGGCACACGATAGAGATCTGTGGAAACAAAGAATCCATGTAGCCGACCCCGTCTAGTATGGGAAAAGGCTTAGTTGTTGTTGTATGCAAAACTTCGGTGGATGCACCAAACTTTGGCACTAGAGAAAGACTACGAACCCATCTCTTCGTGGGTTCAGTTAAAGGTTGAATTATGGAGGCAATTTATACCAACCAACAATAGTTGTTGTGCGAGAGGTCTTTTTCGACAATTGAGGCAAACCAAATCTACTCATGATTATGTGAGAAAATTCAATGACTTATTATTAGAGGTATAAAACATGTAAAAATAGATAAACTATACTAGTTTGAAGAGGGGTTGTAGTTATGGGCTCAAACCGAATTACGATGACGGAACCCTATCAATGGCCATGATGATGACAAAGTCCTTCATGGACTTGAGGTGGATGGATAGAGGAATATCCCATGCAGATGGGAAGGGTAAAGCTAGCAGGAGTAGTCGTGTACCTAGTCAGCCCTTGAAGGATATAGATTGGAGGCATGGTGGTTAGCTAAGTACATCTTCGAGACAACAACTGAATGCTTCTTTAGGTGGCGAGAAGCCTCCTCCAACAAGTAGTTCATTGAAGTAGTATAGGTCTTGTTTTATTTGTCAAAGGTCATATTTGATGCGGAAGTGTTATAAGAAGCCTAAGCTTGTTGCGTTGATAGTTGAGGATGAGGAGCCTCAATTTGATGATAATCAACACGTTACTTAGGCAACCTTTTTACATATAGAATCAGTGAGGGACGATCGTGAGGATCTTACTGTGACTGGACCAATCTCTTATCACATTTTGAGTTCTATATAGGTGAGAGTTGAGTCACTTCCATGAGTTATATACGTAGAGGCTCTAGTGGGTTGACATGCTATTCATGCCTTGGTTGATCCTAAGGCAACACATTTGTTGGTATCACCCACTATCATACTATGAGTTTGGTAGCCACAACTTTGAATGAGCATGTGAAGATAGTGAATTCAACATCTAGGAGAGTAATGGGAATGCAAGTGTTGACTTCATTTTGGATGTTAGTTGGAGAGCATAACTTGGTGGTGATGAAGCTTGATTCGTATTCTCTTATTCTTAGACATAGTTTTTTTTCTTCCATAAGTTGATGGTTGCTTTACGTCTTGGAGGAGTCCTATGCATGAATGAGAGGCAGTCATGATTCATACCTTGTATTATTTTGAGTAGTGCTTGGTAGATCAGGTATAGCATTGAGGATGATATGCATGTCATCTAGAAACACCAGTTCTAGGTGGAGGTTGTGTGGGAGGACTATAGGCATCTACGTGAGGCCGAAGATTTACTGCAAGTGCAACAACAAGTTAGGATGATTGTAGGAGAGTGAGCACGCTAGAGGTAGAGCATGTGGCATGCATATAGTGGCGCTAAATGCGCCAACAGGATGACAACTGGGCATGGAAGACCTTAGAGGTGTTGTAGTACAGCGACTAATGATGTGAATTGAGGCTGGACAACTTTAGCTATGTTGTAGATTGGATGGGACCCAATGGTAGGGTCATAGGGGAAGAGGTGTGAGGCGATCACCAGTTCATCTAGTTGATGTTGTATCCTTGTGTGTGGGCACTTAGTAGATATTTTGGAGTCTGGTACTAAAAATTCAAGCATTTTTTTCTTATTTTGCTATTCACTTGATACTAAAAACGTAAGAACCCCAACAACTCACAAATCAAACATGAAATCATGATTTTTCATAAACATAATTATAAGCCCAAGAAGAAAGAGTCTAGGCTTGTAGTTCTAATGACGGACCTAACACCATGTAAAAGTAAATCAGGCTAACTCATAGATCAATTTAGGACTTATTTGAGTTAGCTAGGGCTAGTAAACAATACGAAGTGCTGGGCATTGAGAACTATCTCGATTCACCTCATGACTTATTTCAACTCCTCAAAGCACCATCCTCACATTTTGTTCGTTTTCTATAAGAGCTAGCTTGTCTTCATGAATTTAGTGAACAATTTCATGTTGCATTATTTCATAACAAGCTAAATGCAAACATGAAGGGTTGAGTTTATCTAATTGTTATTCACGTTTGAGCTCATTGAAAACTCATTCTTGGGTTTGTTTAGCCTAGATACATCAGCGAAACTTGACTACCCTATTGTAGACGCGAATTTTTATTTTGAGGTCTATGTGGAGATTCGAAACGAATTCTCAAACTATGTCATATGCTGGAGTATACCAGTTAGTTTACTCAAATTAACAAAGTTGATTTTTGACTTCATGTAGACGATTGTGGATAAGTGAGCTCTTTTCGATATAGGTCTTCTTGAACTGATGCTCAAGGGTCAGTTTAGATGCTTTAAAAATCATTCAAGATTCGGTGAATTTTAAAAATCTAAATCCAATTCCAAAACTTGACAAAAATTGTGATTTTCCCTCTCAACTCAAAAACATTCAAAGTATTGAAAAATAGAAACTGGTTCTATTTTAAGAGGCTTGTTTCTCATTTTTTTAGAAAACTTTTGAATCTCCAAAAATTCTAAAAATTTTATAAAAAATAGAATTTAATATACTGATTTAGAAAATATTTTTATTTTTATTTTATATGCTGTAAATTTAAGCAATTAAATTCAGAAATAGATCCCATTGAGACATTTGGGACAAACTTGTACAAAAAAGTTAGAGGTTTAGAAATATGAAATACGTTCATATCTTTATGCTCAGATTTCGATTTCTATGAATTTAGTCTTGTTAGAAAAACTACCAATTTCAGCTTTCCAATGACACCATTTTCAATAAAAAATGTTTACTATACATAAAGATATAGGTTTTTGACCCAACCTCTATTACAGGAACTCTGGATTTTACAAAATCTGCTTTGGTTTTATTTGACTTTTGCTGATTTTATTGATGATGTTGCACAAGCCTAAAATTCTTAAAAATTTTGTTGAAAGTGTGTTGTGTGTTTAGATTAGACATGTAAAGTTTCAAAACATTTGGAGCATGAGATATTGAAATAAAATTCGCTCATCGAGCCTATGGAGAGTGCAAAAAAATAAGTTTTCAAATTTTCATATTCGTCTATGTGTTTTCGTCCGAATTAAAATTTATTGTACAACATTTCAAAATAAACAAAATTATAATTATATCCTAACATGGAGGAGATTTAGAGGTATATGATCTTATATTGTATTATGGAATAGAAAGGATCAAAATGTAAACATATAACGGACAATTCATGAATATAAAAGAGACGCGCAACATAGGAAGCTTGATTAATACATCATAATGGAGACATGAGATCCTTAATTACAACCCCATTAATATTAATTAAAGAAGAGATAATAATTAAAAAAATAAATGAAGAGTGGACCTATGGTGGAAGAATCGGTTGACGACTTGTGGCGGCAAACCTCCCCTTCTTCTTTCTCTCTTGTCTCTCTCTCTTTCTCTCTTTCTCTCCCTCTCTTGGATGAGTTCCCTTGGAGGATTGCTGGAACTTGATCTTGGATGATGATTGAACTCGGATTGATGCATTGTAACCCCTTTGAGGCCCCTTTTATAGGCTAAGGATTGCCTCTTTGCTGCAAATTTTTATAAAGCAAGTTGCCTTATTGAAGATGGTTGCACTTGGCAAGTGAATGCTGACTCTTCTTGCCAAAAACTGCTCCCTTAGATAAGGTAAGTGAAGTACTGTCTCTTTTTTCCAAAACTTGCTCCGTCTGAATTAGTAAGTGCAGCTGGGCTTAATTGAGGTAAGTGGATTCGGCCAAGGTGAATGGAACTAGGTTGGCCAAGGTGAGTGAAACTAGGTCAGCCAAGGTGTGTAGGTTCACCAAAGTAGGTTCGGTTAAGGTGTGTAGATTCAAGCATAAAAGAAATGACCAATTTTCATTGGCATGAAGAGTTTGCACATGAAATATGAAGAACATAGTGATGGTGAAGAGGAATTGCTTTGTTTTCACTCTTGGGCTTGGAAGGGATGGTGCTTAATTGATGGACCATGCGGATGTTAACACCTTTCTCATTTGATGTTGACAAGATAATGTTTGCAATGTATTCTCTTTCATATTTACTATTAGATTCAGATGTGGTAAATGGACCAAGTCACTAAGGAAATGGTGAATGTCCAAAATGTTAATTTAGTTCCACGCCCAAGGTAGTGTAGCCTGGCACTCTGCTAGCTAAACCTCAACCTTTTTCATTCTCTTTTGGATCATTTTTGCTGCTGTTCATGCTGAAGTCGACCCAAGCTTATTGACTGAATTCAATAAGTGACTAAAGTATTATCAAGGTTGCCAAATTGTACCAAAGTTGCTTTGATCCTTCCATGTTAAAATTGGTAAGGCTTGGTAACTTACCAAAATGCATACCAGGGTTGCTAAATTGTATACCAAAGTTGCTTTGATCCTTCCATGTTGAAATTGGTAAGGCTTGGTGACTTACCAAACCTTATATTAAGGTTGCCAAATTATGTACCAAGGTCACCGATGGCTTGCCAAATCGAACATCACAACTTGCCCAATTAGACATCACTGCTTTCCAAATCGAGCATCCCTTTCCTTTTCGTGGATGACACTGACTTTCCTTCCTAAATGCCAACCTTTCTTTTCGAGTGTTGAATTCCCTTTTTGAACGTCGACTTTCCTTTCTTGAATGTTGACTTTCTTTCTTTGATGTCGACCTTCCTTTTTAATATCTGAAAAATAAAAATGACAAGTTACCTTGCCCAACAGTGCCGAAATTAGCAAGTGTTCGATTGCTGCCTTTTTTGTTCATACCTTTTCCTCTTTCTGGGGAATTTGCCTCATTCTGGTTCGAGTTTTATATAGCAGGTATGGTTTCAAACACTTTATAAAAAATATTTTTATATTTGAAAACATCAAATTTAATGAAATCAAATGTTATTTTTAGAAAACATTGGTTTTAGTTCCAATTTCTGTTTGCAAGGGTGACCTACTTTTGCTTCGTGAGTCAGTCTAGAACCACCTTGATTGTTTAACCCTTTTATATAGGTGTAGGATATCGAACCACTTTAACGGGTGTAGGGTATTGAACCATTTTAACCCTTAGGTATCAAGTCTCGAAATGAGACTATTCTCGATTGGGCAAAATTTTGAGGTCTGATTTTAATTTAATTTGTTTTTGAATATCATGGATTTTAGAATTTCATAAATTTATCAATTTGCAAACAATTTTGGGTTTGATTTCTAATGTTTTTCTTTTTTATTTGTTTCTTTAAAGAAAAATTATTGATTTTTCCTTAGAAAGCAATCATTTAAAAAGGCCCTCCCAATTTGGTCCCGAGGACATCTCTTAGTGTTGAAGTAGTGTATATATAGCACAAGATAAAGAAGGTGCCCAATGAGAGTTGAACTCTATATATACTTCAATAGCAGTGCTCCCGATTACAGTGCTAGCTTTTGGTATTCTACATACACGTTTCGCACATGACACAAGAAGTGTGTATCAGGTTGAGTCCTTGGTGTACCTTTGAGTAGTTGCATTTAGGTCTTTTGTTATTTGCTTTGGTTATGTAATAAGCGGTCATATGTGACCACCATTAGGGTTGTTATAGATTATAGTTTACTTGGATTTAGTTTAATGTCATTTGGTTTGAGTTTGGAGTGACTCAATTGGATCTATTTATATTTGGGAGGATTTTATTTTTAAGCTCTCATTTAACTATCGTAAAGGAGAACAATCATTGAATAAAGATTCTACCTTTGAAGAACAAAGATAAAATTCTTCTTCTTCTTCCTTACTTTCAATCAGGGTGCAGGTGTGTGTATGGTATGAGATAAAGGCAAGCCACGAGACCATAGGTAGTTGATGAGTCCAACAAAAATTATGATGCTCTATGTTAAGGAGAAAATGACTACGGTAATCAAGTGTGGTTATCGCCATCGCTAGGCTCTTTTAGTGATTATTTTCATGGATTTGGTACAGGGGCAGTGATAGATTGATATCAGATCCTATTTCATCGTGTGTTGCCTAAGGACGTGGTTTTGGTGGTGTAAGGTGGCCGGTGCAAGTTTGAGAATTGGTTATGACGTTTTTGGGCTCAAACAACTTCAAAAGTATGTTTCGGTAATTTCAGGTTCTACCACATCTAATTGGTTGCAATGAGGTGTTGCTTATTACTGTAGTAACTCTAGGTAATTCTAAAGAGGGTGGAAAACTTAGGAAGGTGGTGAAACTCAAACGAATGAGTGGTGGAAGCTGGCCAAGTAGTGGTGGAAGCTGGAGGAGCATGTCTATCCACTACGGTTGGTTGTGGTTTGACGATATTTATTCCATGCTTAGGACTTGATTTTGTGAAATTCAATAAGGACTGGTTTGTTTAAAATTTTCAATGAAATTTTGAGAACACTCTTGTCAAAAGAGAAAGTCGAAGGGCTTGATTTTAAGGAGCTTGCAACGATGACTGAAGGATATAGTGGGAGTGATCTTAAGAATTTATGTACTACTGTGGCATATTAGACTGTTAGGGAGCTAATACAACAAGAGATGGAGAAGGAGAGAAAGAAGAAAGCTGAAGAGGCAAACGAGGCAGAAGCCTCATCAAAGATTAACGATAAAAGGAAACACACCAATGAGACAAGTATAGGGTGTGCCTGCATTGATGGAGGAAAACGGGTGTTTACCAAAGGATCACAGGAAGAATTAGATTAACAATAACAGCAAGATTGATGCCAGCAAAAGAATATGAGCTGAATCTGCCTAAAATAATCAAACTCGGATCAACACTTACCTTGTGCAGAAAATCATATTTTGGAAAGGATGCACAACATCCACCTTCCAAAACAAGAGCCCAACCACTAAGGCAACTTGCCTTAGGAGTGTTGGCAGCATCTAGGCAGTATTTTGCCTATAAAAGGAGCCTCAAACCAACTTCAACCCATCCAATCCGTGGTGTGAAACATCTAATTCGTGCTGAGAAAGAACCATAGGAAGAGAGAAAGAGAGGGAGAGAAAGAGAGGAAGAGAGGGAGAGAAGAAAAAGGCGAATAGGTCGTTTAGCTATTCTTCATCCATGTTCAGCTGCTCGCCGCTCATCATCTCTGCATCATCCATCTTCTTCGTATTACAGGTTTTGATTCTCGCTTTATGATGTTTGAAAAATCTGTAATTAAGGAAGCCATAACTTCCATAAAAACGTGCTAATGCAGAACCAAGGACGATGCTCATCCTTTCTTTATGATTGTTGTTGATTCAAACATGTGTATCGATCCTTCAACTCCATGAACACATCCAAAACCATAAACCTCTTTATTTCTTTATGATTCACATGAATTCATAGGATTGAGAGTAATTGATTTTATGCTATAGATTGTTTTAAATCACAAACAGAACATGCATAGTTTTCTGCAAATCTGAAGTTCTGAAACTACACATCTACACACACCTAATCACGAAATTTTCTATAACTAACAACCAATCCAATTAAGTCGAGACTTGGCATGTCTAATCTAGACATATCCATGAGTGCCTGATAAAATTTTTAAGATTTTATACATTTTTAATATGGTCAATTAAATCTAAGAACTTTTGCAAAAACCAGAACAGGTTCTGGAAAATCAGAAAACTCTAAAACACATGTCTGCTATTTCTTTCATATCTCTGTACATACTGCATCAAATTGAATAAAAATTATTGCTTTAGAAAGATAACATCGAGACCTTACTAGCAAAATAAATTTCATCGAAATTGAATGTCTTAACATGGAGATATTGTTGTTTTTATGAGTATCTAAGTTTCTAACACAGAACTGTATCGAGTTCCTGACTAATCAGTAGTTTTAGATTTAATTCTGATAATATGTAACATAAAAATCAAAAATAAAAATATTTTCTGATTCTGAACATTATATCTAGCTTATGTAAAAGTTTCAGAATTTGTCAAAACTCAGAAGCATTTTAAAAAAAATTAGAGAATAGGTCTCTGAAAACATGATTTTCTCAAACTTTCAAAATAGGGTTTTGCTTTTTCAAAACTTAGCGGATTTCAAATATTTTCCAAGCGTTTAGGCTAACCCTTGAGCGCCGGTTCAAGTAGGCCTACGTCGATAAGAACTCACTTGTCCATGATCGTCTAAGAAAGTCAGAAAAATCAATTTTGTTAGTTTAAGAAAACTAACTGGCACACTCGCGCACATGACGTAGCTTCGAGAATTTCTTTTCAAATCTTAAAAGGTTTTGAAATAAAAATTCACGTCTACAGATTTGGCATGCCCGGTGGGACTTGAATCTTAGGAATTCATTTAAATTTGTTGTAAGTTCCAAACTTGTGATAGGTTTCTATTTACAGGTTAATCATGTTGATCTCCGAAGGATCTTGCGAGGTGTCAAGCCGGGCCTCCCGCTCTACAAGTCCATATTCAAATAGGTTTTGAAAAGACTTTTCAAAAGGAGATAGGTTGGCCTCCCTAAAGAAAGAAATCATGAGGGAGCTGGAAGAAAAGATTGCTACTTTAAGTCAAGAAGCTGAAACAGTCGAGTCTTGTTCTTTTCTTGGTAAGAAACCCAAAACACATAGGAAGTCAAGCCATTCTAGGAAACCTAAGGTAATTTCTAAATTTGAAGGGGAACCAAAACCCGAGTCTTTTACCATAAAAGACCGAAAAGTGTTGCAATAACTTCTAAAAAGCCAAACGAAAGAAAAGAAGTCATACGCCCTATCCAACTTTCTACCCTCTGACTATCAAATAGACAGTGATGATGAGATACCCAATTTCCACTTGTATGATGGAAACAGAGATCCACGATCTCACCTTCAGCTTTTCTCTTGAAGTGCCTACAAAAAAAAGAGAGACTCCTCCAAATGGGTCTATTGGCTTCCCCACTCTTTAAAAAGGAATGCTGCTAAATGGTTAGCTTCCTATGACCTAAGCCAATTCGTTAGTTTCGAGGAGTTGGCTAACTGTTTCATGCAAAGGTTCTCTCACAACGTAGAAGTCACACCAACTTTAAATACTTTGAGAGATACCAAGCAAGCTCCCAACGAGGATGCTCACGCAATGGAGGTCAATCCTAGGACAGGTCAAAGAACCTATCTCTGAAGGATGCACAGTGATAAGTGAACCATAATTACAACCCAAATTAAATGGAATTGAAAGAATTGAAGGAGAAAATAAGAACAGAAGGAAAGGATCGAGCTTACTCAGAGCTTGGAAAGACTTGAGGATGGCTAATGGCGGAAGGGGGCAGCACATCCTCCTTAGATGAGCCTCTCTCTTCTTCTATCTTCCTCTCACTCTCTCTTTAGTTGTTGCACTTTTCTTTGATTTTTCCTCTTTTAAGCCATACCCCCAAGGCTCTATTTATAGATTTCAAGAGAGGGTCTCTAGGACCTTCCACGGGTTTGAGCTTTGGCTTGATACTCAATTCAGTTTTGATTTGATCCAACAAAATTTCTGATCCATAGTTGCTCATGGGTGCATGTGGGGCTGGGGAGTGGTCCCTTCTTGGTCCATGTGGGCTTGGTGTAGCCCACATGGCTTGCTCTTTGCTTTGGGTATGACTTGACTTGCTTGGTCTAGGCGGCTGGAGGTAATATGCTTGATGGCTTGATCTACGCCTTAATCCCCCTTTGACTCACCTTAGCTAGTCCCAATCCATGACTTGACTTGGCTCAAGTGTGGTTCTTTGTTTTCTTACTCACCTTGATCGAACTTAAGTCTTAGTCAATCCTGGTTTTTGAGCCACGGTCATATGCACCCTTGACTTCTTAGGGGTGGCCTTGACCTTGGCTTTGGCTCCTTCTAGCCTATGTCTTGACCACATAGGTTCCATGGTTTGCTTTGAGTTGATTTTTATGCAACCATTTTAGCTTGAATTTTGAATCGAGCTTTGTTTTGAATCGGATTGGATTGAGCCCTGTTTGATTGAGTCTTGAATTGAGCTTTGCTTGAGTTGGCCCTGATTCCTTGCTTGATCTGTGTCCGCTTTGTTTGCCTTTTTGGTTCTTTCCTTATCCTCTTCCACGGAATTCACCTCCTTTTGATTCAGGCCTTGATTGATTCAACTTTGGATAAATCTCTAGATTTCCTTTTTGAAATTATTTTGAATATCAAGTTTTTAAAATCATTTTGCAAATCCAGGGGTTGTGACCAATTTTTGAAGTTTTAAGAGAGTTTTGGGTATTTGGAAACTTTATTTTAAATTTTTTTGGGTATTTACAAAAGGATGCTTTGATGGCAAAAGATTTAGGTAAAAATGTAGGGTTTTGACTCAATGATTGAAGTTCACATGAAAATTGGGGAGTGGATTTGTATGCAAAGAAGTTGACAATGAATTTCATACGATAAAGTTTGCTTGGGAAGAAGATCGATGAAAGGTTATATCAAATGGGCCATGGGTGATGTTTGATTGCCATCTTGTGGTAATTTATTGGTCAATAGAGATTGTCAATCACCTCCCAATTGTTTGAGAAGACGACGATCTAGATCACCATACCTAGAGTAGATACTATGCTTTACAATCAAAATATTCTGCTTAGTTTTTCCTCTTGTATTGGAATACCAATGAAGGTAGACACACAAACCCTAAAAGCAGAAAGAGGGAAATATGCACGGTTATGTGTCAAGATCGACCGGACCCACCTAGAGGTATGAAAGATTGGTTTTTCAGCACCTACTAACAGATTGCATACAAAGGGCTTCACATAATCTGCTGGTTGTCATGGGCATTAATGAGAGTTGCAAGAAGAATGTTAACGTCAAGGTGACCTGCAAGTGAATTCACTAAATAGGGACAACAATTTGAAGGTTAACGGAAGGAAGTAGAAACAACCGGCCAACACAGTGGCTAGAAATGCTAATGGCGAGTGGAGCATTAGACAGGAAGCTGAACATGCAGAGTGGCTAAAAAGCTGGATGTCCCGTAAGAAGGCAAGCAACAACTAACAAAACAAATAGCTTGGATGACATGCAAAAAATGCTGTTGTTGCTGAAATAAATTCTCAACTAGAGCGTAGACAAAAAATGCAAAAAATGCTGTTGTTGCAAAAAACCCTAACAAGGCAAGCAACAACAAATAGCTTGGATGTCCCGTAACAAAAAATAAATTCTCAACTTCACTCCAAGAGGATGGAAAGGACCCATTGCGACAAAGATTCACTAGCCTTGGAAGCTCTAAAAATTCAACTAGAGCGTAGACATTGTTGTTGCTGAAGTAGCTAAGCTTAAATGTAACAGAGATGCTGTTATTTGATGAAGTGTGAGGCATGTCCAAAGGCGTTAACCTTTGGCCTTAGGAGGACAAGGCGAGCTAGGGCTCCTCAGAATCTCATTGAGAATTTCCTAGTGAGGACTGATCACAATTAGGGCTTTATCGACTTTCTAAAGTATTTTTCGGTTCTTTTGTAGGTTTTCTCGAGCTTTCTCAAGGTCCTACCGAGCTTTGAGTCTGATTCGAGTCAAAACCTTGGAAACAACCTGAGTTCGGGTCATATCAAGGTAGAAATTAGGTTGATCACAGACTTCTTGATAAAGGCTACAATTTTTTTAATGTATCGCTCGCAATATAGCTATGATTGATGTGATTGTTGGTGCATTGGGAAATAGGCATACAACCAATGAACCAAAAATCAACAATTCTGTTTAGTTTTTTGCTATTTTTTCTAATCTTATGAAGATTAAGTCGGTAGCATTGGAGGCTTTCTAATAGGGTTCACTTGACTTTACTATAACTCCCTCATTTGAACTTCGATTTGCGCAATTCTAGATTCTACGCAAAGAATTCACATAGACCTTTCTAAAGAACCAAAAATAAGTCAATTTGATAAATAGTCAGCTGCATAATAGCATTACTCGGGAAGTTATATTCAATTGACTCAAACCATAGCTTCCTTTGATGGGGTCAGACTGTTTTCTTCACGTCTCGGTCATCTAAACTCGGATTTGAGTAGTTCTTGTTCCATTAGAAAGCAGTAGGGAAAATCCTCTTTGAAATCTATTCTTCTTGATTTTTAGAACTTAGAGTTCTAGCATACTAACAATAGTGAGTGTGATTATGCAACGAATGGGAAATTTTATTAGCTAAACAAAAAGGCTTACAACTATGAAAGAGAAGAAAACCAAGGGAAGCAAAATAAATGGGTTGATAGCGTGCCAAATGGATGCCTCCTCAAGGTGGCAACCAACCCCTTTTTATAGTTGATCATGTTGGGTTGAATTCATATCCTTTTTCATTTCTTCGTTAACTCGTGTTATAGTATGCTATAACTCCTATGCTTACATTTAGGAGATGATTGCTAAAGGGTCATTATCTTATTAGTTTTCATCTTTACGAGAAAGTGGGCAGTTACATATGGAAGTATTTCCTTGGATCTCTTTCCAATTTTTGATGATAACATATTGCCCCTTGTGACCTTTAGCTAAAGTACTGATAGTAAGGGGTGAAGGTTATGTACTTTGATAGAATGTTAAAATTTGAAATAAGTTTATCATTAGAAGTCAAGGTATTCACATAGTATTTTAAAAATCTCTTTATTTTTTCCACTGGGCTCGGTATAAGGTTGGTCGATTTTTGGTTACCATGACAACTTATAGGCAACCCAAGAAGTAAGCCAACAGTTGGCGAGATTAGCTATAGAGGCGAACTAGATGTTGGGAAGGTAAGATCTACTGGATCTTTCCTTTTTCAAAATGCCAGCTTCACGCTAAGGAAATTTGTTAGTCACAAAGCTAGGTATCACATTGTCCTGTCACTTGATTTGACTCTTTCGAGTCAAATTTGAATATTCTAAGGTTGCATAGCCCGAGTTGGTGTCATCGTTATTGCCTTCCTAGTAGTCATCCTATTGTTATACTTTATCATTGATGTCATAGGGCTGTTCTTGAATATGTTGTCCTTGTTGTTGTAGTCATCCCATGTTTAGACACAAAATTTTCACTCCAAGCCTATGTAGAGACTTGAAACAAGAATTTCTAATCTACTCTTACGCAAGGGTACTAGCTAGTTTTCAAAAACTAGCAAAGTAAGAAACCGAATACGACTAAAATTGTGTTGTGGCTAAGCGAGCTCTTTTCGCTTTAGGCCTTTTTGAACCGTCACTCAAGGGTCAGCCTAAGTGATTAAAAACTTCAAACTTAGAGGTGATATACTCCAATTCATGTAAAGATTTAGTGTTTGTCAAAGAAAGAGAATGTACTTGGTTCAAGCTTCAAAATGAATAAGTTTTGAAAAACAGAAAGTTATGTTTATAGGACTTGTTTCCAGAATCATTTTCAATGCCTTTCACACCTCCTAAAAACATCAAAATTTAACAGGACAAATCCTAAGATGTGAAGAGTCCGTAACATTTTTCAAATTGTAATTCAGAGTTTTATTGCTACAAAATTAAATATGAGAAGTGCCTCTTTTTAACTACCCGGAACTGTTCTGTCACAGAAATACAGAAACTCAAAGATGAGCCTTTATCTCAGTGCTCAAAGTTCCAAATTTAATGAATTTGATCTTGATGGAAAGCTATGCATGTCAGCTTTCCAATGAATCAAAATTTATCGATTTTAGATACTTCACAGACAGAGTTATGGTATGAAAACTTAGGCTCTATTACAAGAAAATTGGTTGGACAGACAGTCTATAGAAATTATTTCGATTTTACACAATTTTAATTATGATGTTGCATGGCCCTAAAATTCTTGAATTTTTTTTTAAAAGTGAGCCTATGTGTGTGGAATATGTGTGCAAAGTTTCGGAGCAATTGGATAGAGGTTCGAGAATTAAAAATCAAGCAATCAATATATGCAGAGATGATGAAATCCAGTTTTCAGGTTTTAGAATCATACGTGATGCAAACTCACACGAATTGAAAAGCAACAACACAACATTACGAATTGAAATTGCTGAAGGAAAATGATTTGAAATATACTTAATAGCTTAAGCATAGAGGGGATAAAAAGATATAAAGTGTTTATATCATATATTGGGGTAGAATCACAAAAACAAACACATAGAATGCATAAGTGAGAATAAAAATTCAACCCATCTACTTCTTATTACAACATGGGGAGAGACAAGGTTCCATTAATACAACCCCTTTTAAATTGAATGAAAGGAGGAGAAGTATGAGAATCATAGTTTAGGGATACTTATAGATTTTCCTCCAAGGATTCGAACTCCCAAGATGGAATTCGGCACCCCCTTGCTTCTTTTCTTCAATGTCTCACTCACACTCAATGTGTAGCCCTTAGCCTAGAACTACCCCAATCTTCCTCTCTTTCTTCACTCCCTTGCAACCCACGACCCAAGCTTGGGGCAGCCCTTCACCCTAGAGCAGCCCCTAACTCTCTCTCTCACCAATTCCCCTCTTGATGATAATCTCTCCACTCTCAAAGCATGAAGAATATACCCCCCTGCCTTGGCCCTATTTATAGGCCAAGGGGGCTAATTCTAGTGGTTTCATTGGGGTGGACCTTGCATGGTCCATATCCAGCCCATGATCTAATTCGAGTGGTCCCTTTTGTGGTGCTATGGACGAGCCCCATGTGGGATGATTTTTTATTTCATTTGGGCACGTTTAGGCCTAGCCGGGTGAACCCAAGTGGTTGGCTAGGCTCGATTCTTCTTGTCTTCATTTGGCTTGATTTAAATTGATATGTTGGCTGGATGTAGCTTGAATAAGTCTTCAAAATCAGCACTTCCAAGTCCGATTCATTTTGTAAAATCGGTCCATCATGGTCTTTGATTTGAAAAGAACTATCCCATGATTTAAAATGAATCGGCCCCTGGATTTAAATTGAACTAGCCCACCTTATCCAATCGGTATCTTCGATCTTCATATCCAACCTGATATGCTTTGTAACTTAATTTGTTTGAAGAAGATAAGCCTTTGACTTCGCTTTTTGACTAGATCTCGATCTTGAATTGGATTGGGTCTCACCTATTCGTCTGATTTGCTTTGAATCCTATGGGCTTTTTAACTTGAATTTGAAACCTTTATTTTGGAGAGTTAAAATATTAGAACTTTTAAAATGTTTTAAATCATTGGATTTTTGAAATTGGGAGTTTAGGAAAATTTTTAATTTTGGGTGTTTACATATACCTCTCTTTGGCATTAATCCAAATTTATTTGGATAATGGCAAAGAAGAATACACCCTTTTTGGATTTACTTCCCAAATTTTCTTGAGAATATGAATCATCCTTCATTTCATAAAATCATTTTCCTTGGATTATAGTGGAGGAGATTTTAGTCAAATGGGACTTGACCTACAATGGGTGCTAGTCCTAAGTATGATCATGCATGGATGACTTCAAATGTATGCATGCATGGTACGGGTGCTGCAAATATAGTGTGAGGTTTTAGAGACTCACTTAAGAGATGAATGAGCTTGGGGAGAGCCTATAAAGGTCGGCTGCTCCAAGTAAGATAATCCCATGTTATTTTGACATTTCGGGTTTTTAAAATTTATTTTCAAAGGAAACTTCTTTTAGTTTCTATCAAAAGGACTTCCAATTTTTCATATTGTCCCTCATTCGAGTTTTAATACCCGCTACTTGGTAGAGGTTTTGTAGGAAATTTTGGAAAGCATTTCAAAGTTCAATTTCCTACACAACAAAGTCTAATTCTCAAACAAAATGAAATCCAAATAAGTAGATTATATTCCTACTTTAGGATTTTCATGGATAAACTTTTCAACATTAGGATAAGTTATAGGAATATGAGAAAGAGTTACCACGGTCCCTTCTGAAGCGTCCCGTGGTTTAAGGCAAAGAGAAGTAAAATTATTCTTTTGAGCTTTGGATTTTCCTTTTCTATCTTTTTTTTTTCTTTTTTTCATTCAAAGAGAAGACTTCTTTCGGAGAAATTTTTGTATTCCCTCTTTCTATTCGAAGGGAAGACTTCTTTTTGGAGGAGTTTTTGTATTATCTTTTCTTTTGAGTTTTGCAAATTTTTCTTTTGGAGAGAGAAGTAAAATGGGGGGAAAACTTATCCCTTTGGCTGCTCGATTCAACCAAGATCATCCCATTTCCTAATAGCATCTACCATTTGAAAATATTTTGTTATTTTGAACAAGGCTTCATTTTGTAAGCCAAGGATTTTTGAAATGTTACCAATTGATTTTGAAAACTCTACTTTTCATAAAGCATCAATTACCTCATTCAGGGCCAGACAATTAATCTTGATCATTCTTTCAAGAAGTTTCAAAGGTGATCCATTTTAAAATCTTTTCGAAAGAATTTAACATAGATACTATACATAATATTTATTTCAAGTATTGGGCATTTATAGGGTCTACTAAATTTTTGCCCTCAACATCAATCAATCAATATGCATTGTCGATTTTTTTGTTGCCCCTTTTATGTCATGGGGACATTCTTACTTGGGTTGCCACCTGGGTGAATAATGTGCATGACATGTGAAATATATTCCATATGATACGATGGAGATACATGCTTTATGAAATGATGAATATATTCAGTATCCATGAAAATATCTTTAGGAAATACATTCTAAATGCCCCTAGTTTGGTGAAAATGAGTCTTATGATGTCAAATGTCCACATGGTGAAGGGCCATGGGCTTACAATGGAATGCAAGGTGGATGATGGGATATGAATGGCATGTTCATGCACTTGACATTGATGACATTTCCTAATATGATCATGACAATCTTGCTTAAGGGTGGACAAAAAATAACTGACCCTAAGTATCTTCATGCCCATCATATTGGCATTGGCATGGCCTCCACATTCTCCATCGTGGAATGCATTATGGTCCTGGCCTCATCAAGGTCTACATATCTCAACAAGATGCCGGTAAAACTCTTTTTTATAAAGAATCACTCTCAAAATCATATATTGGGTTGAAATTTTTCGAATCAAAGCTTTATCTTTGGAACAAGCAAACTCGGGAAATCCTCCATTTTCTAAAAAATTTTTAATGTCTTAAAACCAAGGTTTTTTTCAATATAATTTTAGTCATTTTGGCAAATCTCCAAATCGTGGGTAGATGGAGTGGGTGAGTGCCAAGTGTGCATGATTTGAAGGAATTGACCAATCTAGTGGCCAATTCATGGTATGGTATGAGTTTTTTATTTTTGACTTGCCAAATTTTTGAAACTTGGTTTATAACAAGCATAGAATCTCCAAATACTTCAATACATAAGGCCCTAGATTTTTTCAAAATTTTAGGCCTTGTATGAGTTCTTCATACTCGGCTACATTATTTGAGCATCCAAAATCTAGTCGAATGACAATTGGGATTTCCCCTTTCTCGAGAGATATGAGGATGATTCCCACACCTGCCCCTTGTTTTGCCCCATCAAAATACATTTTCCATACTTGATCTTTATTAAAACAATTTGCTAAAACACGGTTTTGAAATTCATTTGTAAATATGCCTTCATTGGGCATTTCATCAAGTATGGGATATGTATCCTCAAGATCAGCTAGGGTTGTCACTTAATGGAGGTTTGATGGTGAAGTTTTAAATCATACTCCATTAAGATGAGCTTTCATTTACCTAGCCTATCCGTTATGATAGTTTTTTCAAACGAGTGCTTGATAGGATCAAGCTTAGACACTATCCCGATTTCCTGATCTAGGAAATAATGTCTAAACTTTTGGCAAACCCATACCAAGGCCAAGCACGTTTTCTCCATGGCTTAATAATTTCTTTTATATGCCAATAGAGTTTTTGAAATGTAGTAAATAGCATATTCCTTAAGGCTATCATCCTTATATTGAGCAAACAAAGCACCCAATGCATTCGCATGTATGGAAATGTAAAGCAATAATGGTTTTTCTTGCTTTGGAGATTTCAAAATCGGAGGATTTACCAAATAAGTTTTCAATCTTTCAAAAGCTTTTTGGCAATCGACATATCATTCAAATTTAACCCCTTTTCTCAAAAGTCTATTGGAAGGTTCACATCTTGTCGCTAAATTGGAGATAAATCTCCTAATTGCTTGGAGTCGACCTTGGAGGCTTCGGATTTGGGTCAAGTTGGAGGGTGGAGGCATTTATATGATGACTCGACACTTGGAAGAGTCGACTTCAATGCCCCTTTGGCTTACCATGAGCCCTTTCCTAAGCTTTCGCTTAATAGGTTTCACATTGGGTTCTAAGGGTAGATAATATTCTATAATTCTAGGGTCTAAACCCGACATGTTTTTATAGGTCCATGTAAATATAGGATTTCAAAAATGCAATGAATGATGCACTTTCATGCTCATGCAAACATGCACCTATCTTGACACACTTTGGATTAGACTCACTCCCTAGGTTGATTTCTACAAAATCCCCTCCTACAGAATTTGAAAGCTTTTCCAAGTCAAGGATTCTATGAAATTCGGGAAGCTCAGAGGGTTGATCTTCCTCATGGATGAGGGGATCTTCATCCTTGTTTGGATCATTCTCAAGCACTTTAATTTTTAGGGAAGTGCTAGGCAAGATAGGGGGTCATGAATGGCAATCTTGGATGATTTTGGTTTGGGAATATATACAATTTTTGAAGAACTCGAAAATGGGCTTTGTATATGACCAATATTTTTGGTAATTTCAAAATTTTCAATTTTTTTATCTTTTTCAAAAACTAGAAGGATCAATATAAAAGCCTTTCTTTTTGAGGCTTTTTCCAAATAAAGAATAAGAGTGAATATAAACAATTTCATTTTTGGAATTTTCAAGTTTTTCAAATGTTTTTGGATTTTGAAGGTTTTCTAATTTTTTTTGTTTTTCCAAATATATAATTTTTTTGGATTTTTTAGTAAAGAGGGATCTTCCATCAAACCTACAAAGAAAACACCATGAATTAGACTCTAAGCAAGAGGTCTAAGCCATGGGTCTCGGTTTTAATGGGTTCTAGGGCACCCTTGACCCAAGTGGTTTTAGGTGGTGGCTTAGAGGGTATGGATGGGATATAGCTCAATCCATATCAACTCAAGTTTGGATTAGGTAGGATGGGCTCTATCTTACCTTAGTTTTTGGCTCCTAGACTTCGGTAAGGTGTGTATCCCATGTTCAACATCATATTCGAAGGCTTTTTGAGTTTTGAATTTTTTTTATAAAGTGAATGGCCTTGGAATCGAGTGTCATCAATTTCATGGATATACACACAATTTATTTTAGGTAGGAGCTAAGAGGTATGGATGGTAGAAGACTTGGGCTTCTACGTGACCTAGGTTTGGATGACTTGGACTTGGGTGCCTCTAGGAGATGGACGACCTTGGTCGGGTGTGGCTCGGTTTCTCCTAGTAGATGGATGATAGGGGGATGGATCCTAGGTGCAACCAAGTGCGCCCCTAGGAGTCAATGGCTTGTGTTTATTTGGGTGCTAAGGAAAAACATGCTTGATCCCTTGCACTTTGGAGAGGTATGGATTCCAAGGGAAACTATGATTGGTTCCTTGGTGGGTTTGTAAAGATTTGGAGAAATCACGGCCATAAGCTTGGGTTTATGATGTAAACCTAGGCTCAAATGAACATTTTTGTTAATGGTAGAGTTAGGTGTACCTAGGATGTCGAGGCATACCTTAGGAGTAATCATGTCTACCAAATTTTAAACTTTATTTTGATTTTCTTTTTGGAATTCTTTTTCTTGGTGCGGGACATTGGACGTACCTTGAAAATCCATATCTTTTGGTACATTTAGTGGGTTTGTGGGTGCATGAGTGTGATTCGATCCATCCAACGAATGATTTACCGATCCTAAACTAAGAAGGCGAGGATTGAGTAGGGATTTTATAGGGGAATGAGTTTCAGACATACATTTTTTAAGCTTGTCTACCTTTTTATGGTGAGAGCAAGCATCCTTGCAGGTATCCTCAAGTTGCTCTAGCTCATGCACGACTTCAAGCTCCCGTTGCTTGGAGGTCTTGGATTTTATCTTTCAAGCCTACGTGTGTGCAACACTCATTCTTGTGTTATGTGAGGTGATGCTCAAGAGATTAGAATCCATCGGAGCGAATATTTGTGGAATGACGTGGATCTCACGCTCCACTCTACTTGTGTGCCTATGAATGTGGACTTCACTATCAATTTTTGGAATTTCAAAATTTTGATTTTCAAGTTTTTTGATTTTCAAAGATTTTCCAATTCTTGTTATCTTTCGAAACATAAAAGACTATTTTTTGTTTTTCAATGGAAAATGGGGTGCTTGGAGGATGGGCAAGGTTAGATGATTCAATCTCAACACTTGCTGCACTTGAAGCCTCATTTCTTTCATCGGATTCTGGGCTCAATTTGATTTTTTGGGTATGCTTTTTCTCTCTATACACCCAAGATGAATTTTTATGTGATCGATGTGCCTTGGCCTTTTGGCTTAGGGCATCGATTTTTTTCTTCATTTCCCTCATTATTTCCCTTAGGAAAGCAAACTCTTCATCTCGGGTTTTAGAGGATTTCTTTGAGCTTTTAAAAAACCGATATGAGGATTTCATTGGCTTATTTTCAAATGAATCATCTATACTTGACATTGTTTCAAAATCAGGTCGTGCACAAAAAGAGGTATTAACACCAAAGTTTTGAAGAATTGGGAAAAAGAATCACCTATACTTGGAATCCCACAAGACTCGAGTCCCATCGGGCATGTCAATTCTGTAAACATGAAATTTTCACTCGAAGCCTATGTAGAGACTTCAAACGAGAATTTCTAATCTACTCTTACGTGAGCGTGCCAGCTAGTTTTCAAAAACTAAAACTAGCAAAGTAAGAAACCGAATACGACTAAAATGGTGATTGTGGCTAAGAGAACTCTTTTCGCTTTAGGCCTTTTTGAACCGTCGCTCAAGGGTCAACCTAAGTGATTAAAAACTTCAAACTTAGAGGTGATATACTCGAATTCATGTAAAGATTTAGTGTTTGTCAAAGAAAGAGAGTGTACTTGGTTCAAGCTTCAAAATGAATAAGTTTTGAAAAACAGAAAGTTACGTTTATAGGACTTGATTCCAGAATCGTTTTCAATGCCTTTCAGACCTCCTTAAAACATCAAAATTTAACAGGACAAAGCTTGAGATGTGAAGAGTCCGTAACATTTTTCAAATCGTGATTCGGAGTTGTATTGTTGCAAAATTAAATCAAAGAAGTGCCTCTTTTTAGCCACCAGGAACTGTTCTGTCACAGAAATATAGAAACTCAAAGATGAGCCTATATCTCAGTACTCAAAGTTCCAAATTTAATGAATTTGATCTTGATGGAAAGCTATGCATGTCAGCTTTCCAATGAATCAAAATTTATCGATTTTAGATACTTTACAGACAGAGTTATGGTATAAAAACTTAGGCTCTATTATAGGAAAACTGGTTGGACAGACAGTCTATAAAAATTATTTCGATTTTGCACAATTTTAATTATGATACTGCATGACCCTAAAATTCTTGAAAATTTTATTAAAAGTGAGCCTATGTGTGTGAAATATGTGTGCACAGTTTCAGAGCAATTGGATAGAGGTTCGAGAATTAAAAATCAAGCAATCAATATATGTAGAGATGATGAAATCCAGTTTTCAGATTTTAGAATCATACGTGATGCAAACTCACACGAATTGAAAAGCAACAACACAACATTATGAATTGAAATTGCTGAAGGAAAATGATTTGAAATATACTTAATAGCTTAAGCATAAAGGAGATAAGAAGATATAAAGTGTTTATAGCATATATTGGGGTAGAATCACAAAAACAAGGGAATAAAAATTCAGCCCATCTACTTCTTATTACAACATGGGGAGAGACAAGGTTCCACTAATACAACCCCTTTTAAATTGAATGAAAGGAGGAGAAGTATGGGAATCAAAGTTTAGGGATACTTATAGATTTTTCCCCAAGGATTCGAACTCCTAAGATGGAATTCGGCACCCCCTTGCTTCTTTTCTTCAATGTCTCACTCACACTCAATGTGTAGCCCTTAGCCTAGAACTACCCCAATCTTCCTCTCTTTACTCCCTTGCAACCCACGACCCAAGCTTGGGGCAGCCCTTCACCCTAGAGTAGCCCCTAACTCTCTCTCACCAATTCCCCTCTTGATGATAATCTCTCCAACTCTCAAAGCATGAAGAATATGCCCCCCCCCCCCCGCCTTGGCCCTATTTATAGGTCAAGGGGGCTGATTCTAGTGGTTTCCTTGGGGTGGACCTTGCACGGTCCATATCCAGCCCATGATCCAATTCGAGTGGTCCCTTTTGTGGTGCTATGGACGAGCCACATGTGAGCTGGTTTTTTATTTCATTTGGGCACGTTTAGGCCTAGTCGGGTGAACCCAAGTGGCTGGCTAGGCTCGATTCTTCTTGTCTTCATTTGGCTTGATTTAAATTGATATGTTGGTTTTATGTAGCTTGAATAAGTCTTCAAAATCAGCACTTCCAAGTCCGATTCATTTTGTAAAACCGATCCATCATGGTCTTTGATTTGAAACGAACTATCCCATGATTTAAAATGAACTGTACCCTGGATTTGCATTGAACCAGCCCACCTTATCCAATCGGTATCTTTGATCTTCATATCCAACCTGATATGCTTTGTAACTTAATTTGTTTGAAGAAGATAAGCCTTTGACTTCGTTTTTTGACTGGATCTCGATCTTGAATCGGATTGGGTCTCACCTGTTCGTCTGATTTTCTTTGAATCCTATGGGCTTTTTAACTTCAATTTAAAACCTTTATTTTGGAGAGTTAAAAGATTAGAACTTTTAAAAGGTTTTAAATCATTGGATTTTCGAAATTGGGAGTTTAGGAAAATTTTTAATTTTGGGTGTTTACACCATGGTGCAAAGTCTTCGATAAGTTACTCATCTTTATCCCCTATTATCATTAGTAATGGATTCGTGGTTATCTGGAGTCTACTCATCTGCTCATGGTGAGGCTCCAACTTGCAACCAATAATATAAGTACCTTCTTAAATAATTATTAACTTAATTAGTGACTTGCATTAACATATTACGTATTTAATCACTATTCTATCTGATAACGCATCCCTCAACTAGCTGTGACAATGTAATTGTATGTAGAGTCTCGATTGAGTTAATCAAATAAGATAAACACTTGACCAAGACGCTTGCCTCTTGGGTGGTCATTGATAGATATGAGTAACACTGGGGACCATCATATGGAGCGGTTGCTCCTCCTATTAGTTGGCCCCAGGTAACATTCTTAATTGATATGAGAGGTTTCAGGTAAGCATGGTAGATTGAACTGTTTTGTTAAATGGATAAGCTTGGAATAGAAACAACCATTATTAACTTGCACAATGATTGCCTCCTAAGTAGATGGATTTGGGAAACAATCCAATGGGTAGTTCGAGGTGTGATTGCTTACGTGCTCATTAATTTAGAACCACCAAGGTTGCTTACTCCAATAGCAATGGAAGGAGTCGTTGCTCCCCCCATTAGTTGGCCCCAGGTAACATTCTTAATTGGCATGAGAGGTTTCACCTCATAAGTCAATAGGTGAATATAGTAGGTTGAACTGTTTTGTGAAATGGATAAGCTTGGAATAGCAACAACCATTATTAACTTACAAGACAATTGCCTCTCAAGCACATGCATTTGGGAAACTATCCAATGGGTAGTTCGAGGTGTGATCACTTACTCATTAGTTTAAAACAACCAAGGTCGCATGCTCCGATAGCAATGTAAGGATTATCCATCAGCTTAGGTCACTATCAATAATCATCGGGAAGCCAATGGGGATTGTTTACTATCAACTTTTAGATAAGAATCAATCATTTTGTTGGTGGCTGATTGAAAGCCATACTTGGTGACTAGTTCATTGGTTATCACTAGAGAATTGGTAACTTCATTGAGACGATTGAAAATCAATGATAGTCATGACCATATCATTCTTTTGTCTATTGATTAACAATTAAAGGACTCTCTATCATTACTTGCTTGACAACTTGGTTGAAACAAAGCAATAGTCGAGTTTATGACAAATCAGGTTGATGAGTTTGTCAGCTATGGATTCTATACTCATTAATTTTTCAATTGATGTTGTTGACATCATTTTGTCTAAACAATGAGTGGTAATCATGTTCAATTCTCGTTTAAATGTTTTGCTAATCTCATCTAAGATCACATCTATGCTTTCATACTTGGCAGTTGCTCTCCTAGTAACAACCAAATAGATAGCTAGTGAAGGTGGTTGCTCTTTATAAGACAAACAACCATCTCACCACATTTTTGTTGGAAATTCAAGCATGTAAGCATGAGCAACCATTTGGTGCTAAGTTCTGCCCTTGAGAGGGTCAAGTGAGCTAGGCTGTCTGAAAAGTCTGACTGACGTATCTCAGTGATGACTGGACAATGACCTTTTGGGTCTTTGTTAGTTAACTATTTGTTCGATTATTGAGAAACTTTTAGAGCTACTATTCAATTATGCTCCTAAGAGTTCTCTTACTATCGAATCTAATAAAAAACTTGTTTTAAGTGTAGAACTAAGGTGTGGTAGAGGCAGCGATAAGGAAAAAAGCAACAATAGTGATAGAGATAAGAGTAGAAGCAAGTGAAAAAGTTAACGAGACAATTGCAATGGATATAAAAGATTTTCTTATTTTAAATAATGAGGTAGTAAACTTTATGTGTGATGACATCACTTCAGTTATAGATAGTAAAGCTTCAATTCATGCAACTTCGAGGATGAAATTTTTTAGCACTTATACTCCAAGTGAGTTTGGTTGTGTCAAAATGGGAAACTCAAGTCCAACTAAAGTTATTGGCATGAGAGCTATTCAATTAAATACAAGCAATGATACTATTTTACCTCTTCAAGATATAAGGTATATTCTTGATTTATGCCTGAATTTTTCATCTGTGGGAAAGCTTGAATGACTAGTGGAAGCTTACTAAAGACAATTTTATTGTGGATAGGGATAAGAAGACTACTTCTCTTTATTTGATGCACACTAATATTTCTAAGTCTTTAATTGGTGTTGTTGAGGCCTCTAGTGATGTGAGGTTGTAATATCCACGACTTGGTCATATGGGTGAAAATGCATGATATTTCTTATTAACAAGAATTTGATTCCTTATCAAGATGGCATATCAAAGAGATTGTGAAGATTGCATGTATGGTAAACAAAATGGAATCTTCTTTGCTTTTTTTATATTTCTAGAAAATCAAATGTGTTAGATTTGGTTCATTCATATGTGTGGTCCTATGCATACTTAGATACTTCTTTATCTTGTGACATTTATTAATGATCACTCTAAAAAATTATGATAGCAAATTTGGATTACAAGAAGCTGAGTTATAGCTGTTATTCAGAAAGTTATACTTGGTTGATTAAAACCTTGTTTTTTTGTATCTCAATAATCCAAACTTGGATTTGAGTAGTTCTTAATTCATTGAAATGAATTTTGCATAAATTTTACAACTGAAGATAGATTCTGGCATACTAACAGTATCTAATTTGATTATGCAACTAAGTACAGAACGACCAAACTTACAAAAGTAGCTAAATAAGAACAAAGGATAAATTTTATTAGCTAAAAGGAAAGAGAAACAAAGCAAAGGAAAATGAAAGAAACAGGTTGATGTATTGCCACCTCTTTTTATAGTTGATTAAGGACTACTTTTATATCCTCCTTAACTATTTTGAAAGTGGGTGATTAACTTATATGCTTAATTTTAAGAGACGGTTGTTAATGAGCCATTACCTCGTCAGTTTTCTGTCTCTACGAGGAAATAGAGAGTTACACCTTGAAGTGGCTCCTTGGATTCCTTTTAGTATTTGGCGATAACATGAATCTTAAAGCAAGAATAATACTTGTGGTTTCATAAGAAAGAAGCTGGCGAAGTTCTGTGACTTCAAACTACAAGTACTATCAAACGACCGATGTGCTCCGAAACGAAATAAATTCATGGCACCTACATGACATCATGAGAATGGTAGTCGGTCCTCATCTGAGGATGGGCTGAAGTAAGAAAAGAAGAGGAACCTCCAGATGCAGCTGAAGTCGATGGTGCTCCTAAGCTTAGTGAATCTGGACATGTAGCCCGTCTTCCCCTGATCACAGGCAAGTGAAAAAGGCATCACGTGTGAACTTTAGAGATCTAGGTATCGATGTATTCCCTGCTTTCTTCTTCAAAGTATATAGGATATTTGATTGGTATTGATATTTATTCAGATTGTTAATAAAGATATTGCGGAAGGAAGACTAGAAGAAAGCTAAACGGAGACGTTATTGATTTTAATTCCTAAAGAGCAAAGCAGAAGAGCATGGGTTAGCTTCATCATATCAGACATTCTCAAGTGACATTTAAGATTAACACCGATAGTTTTTGTTTTGAGATTACGCCCGTTTCTGCAAGATATAATTGGGCCATGACCAGTAATGCAATAATCGCAAAAGAGGTAATACATTAATTATACCAAGCTGAGGGGAAGATAGCGACGCTAGCCTTCAAAATTTACAGTGAAAAAGCCTTCGACCAACTTGACTGGAGAATTTTAGAAGATATCCTGAAGGAGTTTGAGCTCCCAGCTCGAAGCATAAAGCTTGTCATGAGCTGCATCACATGGGTTAATATTCGCATCCCTTGGAATAGTATACGCTTGAAAAATTCAAACCTCATCGTGGTCTTAGACAATGGAACCCTTTGTCCACATACTTGTTTATTATATTTAAGGAATATCTCTCTGTTAAAACATGAACAGGTCAATGGTTGTCTACATTCATCTCTAAAGACAATCCTCCGCTTCGTCATTTGATATTAGCACCTATTTTAAAAAGCAAAAAGCTCAAAGATAAGAATAGTGACGGGGACCCTAAAAGACTTATTTATGTAAAGCTTTGGGCATGATGTCAATATAGCAAAATCACGAGGTATGTTCTTCCAGGCAGTTCCAAAGAGGAATAAAGAAATCTTTACGTGAATCTCGGAAATTCGGTTAGTTTGGATCTTGGTTTCCAACTCTTGAAAGGCAGGGCAACCAGAACTTAATGGCATAGTATAATGGAAAAGCTTTCTATATTTGCTGCATGTAAGGGTAGGCTGCTCAGCAAAGCAAGTTGCATGTGTCTATCAAAGTCTGCCATGCCTATATATCCCATGCAAGCTCTATGACTGACTCAGTCTGCCAACTGATTGATAGGAAAACGAGAAATTTAATATGGACATGGAGCAACGATCTACATAATCTCCACTTGGGTGAATTTGAATGTTATCACCTCTTTAAACATTAAGGGGGTCTGACAATACGCAGAGCTTAGTTGATGAATGTTGCACTCTTGAGAAAGCTTGTTTCGAATATATTAAACAGAAGTCCTAAACACCTCTTTAAACATTTTCATACCAAGAGTGGAGGTGGGCTGCAAGAACTGGACATGGAGGCTTTATATGAAAACCCAATCACCTCGTTCTCTCTCATTTTGCTATCACACCTCATACAAAAACTCAAGCATCATAACTACTCAGTAATAAAATACGGAACTATGGTTCTAAGCCCATGTGGGTCTATACCTGCAGTTCTAGTATGAGGGACCTAACACGAGAATCAAATACACCCTTATGTATTAAGGTATATTTTGTCAATATAGGGTGGACAAAGAGGCAAACGGTATATAAAGCTGCTCAGATTAAATGGTAGAATCTCAAAACTAAAAGCAAAGACACTTAATATAAATTTCTTCAAGGAGATAATTAAAATTATGTCGGTATACTTTATGATATGTTGAACAATATGACTAAGCATATTATAAAAGTGACAAAAGATGTGTTAGGTAAATCTAAAGGAGGCATATTGGCACAAACGGAAGCTCGATAGTGGAGTAAAGTGGTGCAAGGTAAAATTAAGGCAAAAATGGCATGTTACAAATTGCATTATACCAACAAAACTAATAAAACTTAGAAGGCTTATAAGAAAGTAAGGAAAGAAGCAAAAAATACCATAACCAAAATTTAGGAAGATTTATACAAAAATCTAAATGAAAAAAAGGTGAAAGAGATATTTTTAGGATATCTAAGGCTAAAGATAAGAAATAAGCTAGATGTATCAAGGTGATGATGAAAAGATTCTATTAGTAAGTAATGATATCAAAAATAGATGAAAAATTATTTTCATAAGCTTCCTATTATTAGTTTAAGAGATCTAACCAAATCAAAAGAGTATACAAATTATAATTTCTACCAATGTATTCAAAAAAATGAAGCTAAAGAGGCTCTTAAACATATAAAGATTGATAAATTTATAGGATAGAACAATATTTTTATAAAATATAGAAAATCCTAAGAGAGACGGGTATCACTTGACTTACAAGATTATTTAATGAAATATGAAGAAATCAAAAGATGCTTGAGAAATGGAGGATGCATCTAGTTATACCTATGCATAAGAATAATGAAGACATTTAGAATTATGCAAATTATAAGGGTATGAAGTTCATTAGCCATACTATCAGAAAGAGTTATGAAACATAAATTGAAAGAAGTATTGAGTACAATAGAGAGCCAATTTGGATGTATGATAAGAAGATCTATTATTGAGGGGATTCACCTATTGAGACGTCTTATTGAACATTTTAAAGGAACATGCTATTTATTTGCTGGAAAATACTTACGATAAGGTGTCAAAAGATATTCTTTTCAGAATCTTGAAAAGAGAGGTATCTCATTGACAAATATCGAGCTTATAAGTTTATTTATATTGGTCATTGACGAATTAATACAATATATTCAAGATGAAGTATATTGGTGTATGTTATTTGCGGAAAACATTATGTTAGTAGATGAGTTTAAGAAAAATGTTAATAGGAAATTAGAGCAACATATGGAATGTAAGTTTGATTAGTGAGTTACTTTAGGTAAGACAAAAATTAAGATTAACATGTATTGCATCTCTCATATGAAAAGTTTTAGATACTTAGGGTCAATGTTTTAGAGCGATAAAAAAATTGATAGAAATACGAGGCAAGTCGATTAAAATAGAGAGGTGCATCAAATATTCTATATGACAAGAAGATACCATTAAAATTGAAAGGTAAATATTATTAAACAACAATTAGGCCCTCTATGTTTTATGGTTTAGTGTTGGGCAATTAATCAACAATGTGTACAAAAGATGTAAGTTACACAAATGAAGATGGTGAGATAGATGAATAGAAGAAAAAATCATATATATAATAAGGTTATTAGAAACAAATTCGGAGTGATACAATAGATGATAAAATAAAAAAAATCGTTTAAGATGATTTAGACACATATAAGATGACAAAAAGAAGCTCTGGTAATAAAGTATGAGAAACTAGATGGTGAAAATGCTATGAGAGGAAGAGTAAGATATCAAAAGTGGTCGAAAATGTATGTTGTTATTGTAGTACACAATCGAGCTCTAGAAAACAAAGAATCCATTTAGCTTGCACTATATAGTATGTGAAAAAGGCTTAGTGGTTGTTGTAAAAGGTGATTTTAAAAACATGACGTTGATTTTAGAGAAAAATAGTTTTCAATTTGAAAATAAATTCTAGCCAACCCAGGGAAGATGATTGGTTGAAAGTATCCTCTTTTCCTTTTAACTTCTTTCTTCTTTATCTTTTGACGTTTCAAATAAATATTATAGTGAGAAACACAGATATTTTTCACAGGACCATTACAGTTAGCTTATCAAATTATAGCCCCTTAGTCATAGCATCCTTGACAGTCAAATCATGCCAACTATTACGACAAAGTTCTCAGAAAAAGCTCTATATTCATCCCAAGTCAGAATATTAAGGGACCTACAAGTCTATAGAGACCCTGTGTAAATCACACAAGTACGACTTATATATTCACATATCATTATGTTTCAAAACCAATTACAATTTTTCGCATTCACAAGCTCATCTCCAGATCTACATATATCCAAATTCATATCATACAATATTAAAATATCATTTTCATACGAACACATGTATATTATAACATGCTCTTTATCAATCAAACAATAAATAAGTTTACTTCAAAAGCATATCAAATAACTCATAATTTCAAACATCATTTAAGAATCATCAATAAAGTATTTAATAATCATGCATGTTTAAATCCATTCAAAACAAGAAAAATAACCTCTAACATGCATGATTCTATTAAAGAAAGCATAACCCCTACCTAAAGGAGTACCAAGATCTAAACACAAACTGATAGGCCGCTCTTATCACTACCAAATCATCCAATTTTAATCTCTAAATAATTATAAATAATAATATTAAAATTTATTTAACTGCGAGTCTAATATATTAAATTGGAACCAAATTGGATCCTAAATAATCCAAAACCCAACCTAGATCCAAATAAGTTGTCTTGAATCCGAACTGTCACCTAGACCCATATCCGATCAAAATTGGACAACATAGTAGGTATTGTGTGTTCCTAGGTTAACATATAACCTGTTTCGAACTTGAAACTTTTTAAATAGGTTCTTTTTTTTACCCATAACATGTTTCAAAACCTAACCTATTTCTAACACAAACCCATGACCCAGAATTTGTCTTTCACTTGTTTTTGACACAAAACAGAACCTGTTTAATAGAACATAAGATAAAGCAACACAACCCGCTATAATATCATTTCATAGGGACACGACACAACACGGGAATAGGAGATGCCCAAAAGGGGCCTTCTCTCTTAGTTTTCCAATAGCCTTTTCACTATTTTCTAGAGATGACCAAGGCGAGTGGTGGTCCTCAACCAACCCATTGCATCTCTTTTTCTGGCCTAGCTCAACAACGGACGTCAACGATGGTATTTTGGTTGGAAAACTTCATTAAATTAAGGAAACCCTAACAACTCAGTTGAAAAGGAAATTCGGTGATTTGATGCATTTTTTCGGCACCATCTAACCGCCAAACCACTTAAAATCGATGTAGCTAGTAGGTAGACCAAAACCCCTCTAATCCAAACCAGTTTTGGTGTTCAACGACATCGATTTCACTCGAAATCATCAACAAACCCTCATGGGTTTGTTTTTGTGAAAATTCAGTAACCATTCGAAAAATAGAAAAACAACTCACCGAATTCCATCTGTCCTTCATCAATTCAGTCGCTCACCCAATACCTCTGGTTGCTGCTAATGATCATGACCTTTAGCAGGTTTTTGTGAAAGGAAACCTGCCCCATTGTCTTTCCATTCCTGAGGGGATCTGTCTCCAGACGGGTCTGGATCTGACCTGTTCCAAACCATTACACGTAATCTGAAAACAAAGACTTCCGTGATAATCTTAAATGCCATTTGACAAAGTCTGAAAAGTCGAAGCTTATTCATGCTCTTGCACTGCTGCTCTTTAGGAATAATACCAATTACGTATTTGTCCAACTTTCTTCTACTCTCCCTTCCTCAAAAGCTCTCTTGACAATAGAAAAAAGATACGAACACAAATAAAATTAAAGTATTCTTTAAGGAAGAGAAACACCTGTGCAAATTAGTGTATTTTTGACGATTTCAGAAACTACTTTTTTTTGGCTGTTAAAACCCGAAAAAATAGTTTCCACCGGTCCGACTGTCAAAAATGACTCGACTTTCGAAAAAAGTATGCTAAAAACGGTTGGAAGAAAATTAAATAATCCTAAAAAATACTTCAAAAATCACTGAAAATAGTCAACCAAGTGAAAAGCAGCATAAATAATCCATTTCCGATTCTAGTAGTAATAAGTTAACTGTAGATAATGTCCTTCATCTCGACGGTCCAACCACAGGAAATATGTTTCCACATATTGTTGCAAAAAGTCATTTGTGGGAGTTAAACCATGAAATATGCTAAATGAAAAAACACTAGAAATAATCTAACACTTATATTATGGTGGTTTTAATATACAAAACAATCCAATTTTTCAGATAGAATAACATCACAAATACCATATATACAATATCAAATAATCATAATACAATTTATCTTACATATTTATACATATCCGAATGAAATCAAGATCAATTTCAAATGTTACAAATATTTAAACCAAGTACATAAATACCAAATGGGCCAAATAAAACCAAGATCAATGCCCAATAGTACAAATATTTAAAACAAGTACATAAATGTCATAGTGGATGAATATAACTAAGACCACTGTCTAACATTACAAAGATTAAAATGAGTACATAAACAAAAAAAAATCGGCCAAATATAACTAAGATCAATGTTCATAGGTTATTATGAAGGTGGTCATGGCTGTAAGTAATTATAACATTTCTTTGATCATCTCTTCTAACATTTCTTATATTTTGGATTATTGCGGTAGAACAATAAAACATGATACATACTGAAAGATATAATTAATGATCATCATTATCAAAGTAGCATATAATAGAAAATTCCAAAACTATATACAATCACTATTACAAATTTAAACAAATAAAACAAATAATTCTTCTCGTATAGAAAATTGTTTATATACAGTTCCAAACATGCAAAATAATGAAGGATCACACCAAGTATAAATGATTACGAGCAATGATTGTTGTTGTGTTGAATTGAAGGATCTTGTTGCTAGGTCAAAATACATCCGACCCATATCCACGAACTAAAACATAAATTTATCATGATTTAATATCTTATATTTTATGTATAATAAAGAGTAACACATATATATATATATATATATATTCATTGTAGTATATGAGATTTACTTGAATGTCGACTTTATTTACTACACTGTCAAGTTTGTGAGACATACTCTCAACGATGCCCTCTAATGATGTCACTGTATTTCGTATGGATGAAATCGGGTATGTTGATCCCCAATATACTCTGAACTCTCTCTCATTGCCTGACTGGGTGCTCCAAGCATCGTTCCTATCTTGCTTCCTCGATGGTACTTTTCATATATGTGGTCTATAGTCTTTCTAAAACTTACTGTAGAAGATAACTACCTTTCCTCTCACGAATGATGTTATATTGTTGTTGTATCTGAGACTAATAATACATGAAATAACATGTTAATTATGATGTATGTAAATAGTAAATAATACATTAGAAGATTATAAGCACATCAAATGGTTAGTAAATACCCTAGAGAACATCTAGCTTGTTCATCCTTGAATGTGAAGAGTTGGGTGACAATGATGCACAAGCTCAAACTCTTTGGTCTTCTCTTATAGGCCAAGCATATGCTTGATATATACATCATTGAAGGCATTCTCAATTCAGACAATGGAGGAAATGTAAAAACAAGACCCAACTACAACCTACTCTCATGGATTTAATGAACCTCCTAGATAATGCTAAGAAAATTGTTGAAACTTTCTTGGAGAAGTTTTATGATTTGGACACTCATTGTTAATTGTAGTTCATTGAGGCCCAATATGCAATGGCATGAAATTGTATGCGGTCAAAAATTAAGAAGGCATTCTCACTTTTGTCCTACTTTTGTCAAGTTGGCAAGCTGAGTTGTAGAGTTGGAACACATTCTGACCACCCTGACACACCATTTAGCAAGTGAGAGGGATAAAAAAAGACCTAGTGTTAGGCTCTTATCTCTTGGATTGAAGAAATGATGTATGAGATAGATGAGAAATCGATTGAGAATATGGCTTAGCTACTCAAAACATCTATGTTATCCCAAGCAAACAATGTCCCAAGCAGATAGAGTCAAGACAAGACCAATGGTATGTTATCATCGACAACTTCCTTTTAGGGTGGTCGAGGTATTCATGTGGGATGACATAACTACTCAAAATATCTCGAAAGGAGATGGTGCCCCGATTCAAGGTTGTAAACACCCGAAATTTTCAAAGTTTTTCAAAAGTCCTAAGTTACCAAAAATCAGTTTAAAACCTTTATGAACCTTTAAATTCAAAAACACCCCAGATTTTAAAGTTTAAACATTCAGGGAGATACTTTAAGGTTTTAAGTTCAAGTTAAAAAAGCCTTTGAAGTTCGAAGCGGGTAAGATCCAATCCAAGCCCAAAAGTATGGATCGAATGCAACTCTCCCAGATGGGTCGTGTCAAGGCCTACCTTGTCAAGTGAATCATGTTCGAAATATGTTGAGTAAAGCAGCACCGAAAGCTCATCACATCAAGACAAGCCTAAAGGATGCGACCGACCAAGAACACGAAGCACCAACTCGATGTGGTTCAAGGCATGATCATCAAGCTCAAGCCTAAATAGACGGGCCCAAATCAAGTGGGATCGTGTAAAGAACTAAAGTCAAAGATCAAGCCATGTCCGTGTGGAGTTCAAATCAAGGTGGGAGCCGAATCAAAGAAAAGAAGCGAATTCAAGTGGGCCGAAGTTTAAAGAAATCAGCCCAAACAAAACGTGTTGCACATTGTAAGGTTGTTCAAAACCAACCGCATGCTCTAGGGCTATACCAAGCCATGGCACCTAGACCAGCCCACATGGGCTGGTCCAAATCGACTAAATGAGGAGCTACAAGAAGCCGGTTTGGAGCGGATCAAATCCATCAAGCAAAAGCTCCAACCCGCCCCACAAGAAACCACTAGAACCAGCCCCCCTTGGCCTATAAAAAGGCCCAAAAGGGGGGGGCAGGTTCCATAACTTGGATATTGGAGAGAAAAGAGAGAGAAGCTCTAGACCTTGGGTGGTGTGTGCTAGGCTAGGTGCAGGAATTTTCAGCAAGGAGGGACGTCTTGTAGTGTGGGGAAGAAGGGGAAGCTAGGTGAGAACTTGTGGGAGTAGAGAAGGAAGGCCATCAAGAGGAAGGCCGGCTTCATCATTGAAACCCGGTCCTTCACCATCCAAAACTCGTGTAAGACCTTTCTTACTTAATCTAAGTTTCATTCTCTTCTATTCAATTCATTAAATGGGGTTGTATTAATGGAGTTTCATCTCCCCCTGAGTTGTAATAATTTAGCTTTGCTACCATTTCAATTTCGTGGATGAACACTATACACCCACATGCACGCCAAGTGTTTGCTTTAATGCTTCTTCCTTCCTATATGCTATATACCCTCTATACTTCTAACCCCCTCTATGTCTAAGCTATAAAGTACTTCCCATTCATTTATATTCCAGCAAAATTTGCTTTAAGGGTTGTTGCATTTTAATTTCGTGTGGGTTACGCATCATTACATTTATAAAACAGAAAACCAGATTTCAGCATCTCTGCATAAGTCTGTTTCTGCAATTTTAATTTTGTGATTCTTGCTCCGATTGTCTCGAAATTTGGCACACTGATTCCACACACATTTGGACACTCTGTATAAAATTGGCAAGATTTTAGGGCCGCTCAACCACGTAATAAAAGCAGATTAAGAACGACCAAATTTCTGTATCACTGTCTGCACAGTCGGATTTCCTGAAATAGAGGTTGGGTAACAATCTCATATCTCTATCCACAAGCATCCAAATTAATTGATTTTTGATGCATTGGAAAGCTAACATCCATAGATTTCCAGCAACATCAAAATCATCAAAATCGGAGTTCTGAGCAGAGAGATACAGACTCATCTTTGAGTTTCTGTATTTCTAAAACAGAACTGTTCCGAGTCAATGTGGTGGTCTGAGTAGATTATTTGTTTCTGATTCAATACTACTCCAAATACATATCTGAAAAAGGCTACAGTCTCTCCACACTACCAGCTTCGTCTGGTAAACTTTTGATAATTTTTGGAAGTCTGTAACACCTTGAAAACTCCCCTAGAAAACAGCTCTGAAAACAGAATTCTCTGTTTTCAGCAGCTTGTGTTTTTCCAAGTATTGAATCCGAGTGCACAAGTTCAACAAAATTTTCAAAGACACTTGTTTATGTAAAAGAGAGTCGTGTTTTGCTGTAAAATGAAGTTCCTAAGCGCTCAACACTGACCCTTGAGCATCAGCTCTAGAAGGTGTGAGTGAAAAGATCTCGCTTGCACACAATCGCCTAGAAGTCTTACAAACATCTGCTAGTTTTGAACTAGCTGGCACGCTCGCGCAAGCGTAGGGGTGAAAAGTTTCATTTCAAGTTTGTCTCATAAATTTTGAAATGAGAATTTTCATGTCTACAGAAATGGCACGCCTGGTGGGACACGGGTCTTGAGGAATTTCTAAGCAAATAAGACTCCCAAAAATCTTTTCAAAGTGTTTTTAACATTGGTAAATTGTGCACGTGTAGGATTTTCAAGGCCCATAAGATCATGTCAAGTTCAGATGGTTCTTACGAGGTGTCAAGCGGGGCTTCATGCTCGTCAAGTCAATTTTCGAAAAGATTTTCAAAAACAAGAAAGAGTCATTAGAAGAATTGAGGAAAGAATTCGAAGCAAGAATCGCCGCTCTCAGCCAAGAGGCCGAAGCGGTCGAATCCTATTCATCCCATGGAAAACAAACTAGAGCTCGAAAGAAAACGAGCAAACCCAGAAAACCCAAAGAGACCTCCACTATGGAGGGGGACAGAGAGCTCGAGTCATTCACATTTAAAGATCGCAAGGCCCTTCAACAACTACTAAGGGGCCAGGCCAAGGAAAAGCGATCATACGCCCTATCCGATTTTTTACCTTCTAATTACCAAACGAATAGTGACGATGACATACCGAATTTCCACCGGTATGATGGGACGGGGGATCCTAGATCCCACCTCCAACTCTTTTCCCGCCGAGCATACAAAAAGAAGAAAGACTTGGCTAAGTGGATCTACTGGTTCCCCCTCTCCCTTAAGGGAACCGCTTCCAAGTGGCTCGCTTCCTATGACTTGAGCCAATTTGCCACTTTTGAAGAGTTGGCAAATGGTTTCATGCAAAGGTTTTCACACAACGCGGAAGTGACCCCCACTTTGAACACCCTAAGGGACACGAAACAAGCCACGAACGAGGATGCTCATGCATTTATCGTTCAATGGAGGTCTTTATTGGGACAAGTAAGAGAGCCCATCTCAGAAGGATGTGCCGTGATGCTCATCCTTGAAAATTTCAAACCCGAGCTGAAAATGCTCCTTTCCCTCCATGAAATTTCCACTTTCCACAAATTAATCAAGAAGGCTTCCCTATTCGAAGCAAATATGAAAAGGGGGGTCTACGATGACTTGTGGAAAGGCAAAATCTTTTCGAAAACTCGTTTTGAAAAGCCTGGGACTTACGGGCCAACTACTACGGACAATGGGGCAAAACCCCAAAAAGTTGCAAATGTCCGAGTAGAACCAAGCCCCACCGGCACTTCAAAATTTGAACTGAAGAACAAAAAGGTTCAAAAGTCTTTCGAAAAAAGGGAGTACACCCCGCTGGGGCAGCCCATCACAGAGGTCCTCGACCTCCTGCTCGCCCAGGGAATGGTGACACTTCCGAAAGTTCCCGAGGAGACACCCCCTAAAGGAAAATTTTTAAACAAGTTTTGCAAGTATCATAGGCTCAAAGGCCATGATACAAATCACTGCTACACCCTTTTAAACAAAATAGAGGACTTGATCGAGCAAGGCTGGCTCCAAGTCACCGAGGAACCGGAGCCCGCCCAAGCCGTACTCAAGGAACCCTTCTCCAACCATGCAAGCACTAGCGGGAAGGACAAGTAGGTATATGCTCTCTCCTCTCATTTGAATGGTTTGGAACATGCATGGCATACGGATCGCACTACTTGTCACATACCACTGCTCGTAATAAAAAAAGCCAAACAAGTAGTGATCCGGGGAGCGCTTAGAGTCCCGCCTCCGGCTAGAGCCTTATTAGAGATTCGAGGTGCTCCCAAGCATCAAACTAGAGCCCACCTAGGAACGAGCCATAGGGAAGGTGTGGACGAGGTCACTAGATCTGGAAGGATCTACCAACCCCCACACTTAGCAAAAGATGCTAGCAAGGAAGTGGTCGTTATCCTCGACCCTTCAAAATCATGCATTCCCAAAGCATTGCATCTCATGGGTAAAAACAATGGGTTAACCCCATATGATTTCGAGAATCACCTTGCTAAGATTTTCATAAACATGTCTATCCTAGAGCTTATCCAAACATCCCCTAGACATAGACAAGTTTTAGAAAAGATCTTAGAGAAGGCCAAGGTTAACCCAATCATAACCCCTGAGTCCCTCTCCTTCCTAGTCTCACCCATTTGTGCTAAAACTCTCATTGTATTTTCGGAAGACGAGCTAGAACAACCCTACCAAAACCATAACCAAGCCTTGCATATAGAGGTGGTATTGAATCACCATCCTCTAGACAAGTGTTTGGTTGATGGCGGAGGAGGTCTAAATATACTTCCACTACACATAGCCTACAAAATAAGAGTTTCCTTGACCTCCCTAAACCCGAGTTCCATCGTGATCACAGGATACGATGGAAACACATCCAAACCTTTAGGAATCATAGAGTTACCCATAGAAGTAGGGGGCATAAGTCATTTCGGGGTGTTTCATGTCTTAGACATACACCCCCATTATAACCTACTCCTAGGAAGGCCATGGATACATAGCTTGCGGGCTGTGCCATCCACCTTTCATAGGTATGTAAAAATACCCCTCCAAAACCAAGTTGTGGTAATTCTAGGAGAGAATCACCCCCAGCTGCAGGGAATACAAAATTTCTCATGCTTATCAGGTGACAAAACCCATGAGTCAAAACTAGGTGAACCCTTGGTAGCTCATCCCAAACCAAAAGGTGTCGTGCACATAAAAGGGCCGCCCAAGGCTAGCCCGCTCAAGACCATCTCAAAACTACCCAAATTCCTCCCCAAGTCCATAAAAGTGTTTGAGCATGACATGGACGACACCAAGTTCCAAGGCCATCCCCTTTATAAAACATTTTTAAAATTAAAATAGCCTTGGAACATGATGTTGAACATGAGTTATAAACCATATCAAGGCCTAGGGAGCCAAAACCAAGGTCGTCTTGAACCCATAGTGTCAAACATAAACCAAAACCGATATGGGATAGGCTACGACCTATCTATATCACCCGAACCTCCACCCGCGACCACTTGGGTCAAGGGTGCCTTAGAACCTCCTAACACCGAAACCTATGATTTAGACCTCTTATTTAGAGCCTAATGCATGGTGTTTTCTTTATAGGTTTGATGGAAGACCCCGCTACATCCAAAAACCCAAAAAAATTAGAAATTTGCAAAATCCAAAAACATTTAGAAAATTCCCAAAACCCAAAAACAATAGAAAATTTCAAAAATCTCGAAAAGAATGTGATTTACATTTCTCCTCATTCCATTTGTTTACAAAAAACCAAAAAAATTGAAAATTTTGAAAATTCCAAAAAGAATGTGGTTTTTGTTCCTTCCTTGTGTTTACAAAAAGCCAAAAAAATTAAAAAGTGCGAAAATACCAAAAACAAGGTTTTGTACATTCCATCTCCTAAGAGCAATTTCGAAAAAGCCAAAAAAATTAAAAATCTTGGAAAACCCAAAAACGTTGTCTTTGTGAAAAGCCCTAGTCTTTTGAAAGTGGTAGATGTTCCAAAACCGTGTGCCTTGCCTAGCACTTTCATAGAATCCAAATTTCTCAAGAGTGATCAAAGCAAAGAGGAGATCCCCTCATCCATGAGGAGGACCAAACCTCCGAGCTTCCCGAGTTCCATAGAATCCTTGATTTAGAAAAGTCTTCAAATTCCGTAGGAGGGGATTTTGTGAAAGTAAATCTAGGGAGTGAGTCTAATCCCAAGCATGTTAAAATAGGTGTATGTTTACATGAGCATGAAAGGATATCATTCATCACATTTCTCAAATCATATGTAGATGTGTTTGCATGGACCTATGAAGACATGCCGGGTTTAGACCCAATGGTAGTAGAGCATCGTCTTTCCTCTAGAATCAAATGCCAAACTCATAAAGCAAAAGCTTAGAAAGATTCACCCCGATGTACATGCACAAGTGAAAGAGGGTTTAGAAGATCTTTTAAAAGCCGGGTTTATAAAACCCATTGCGTACTCAGAATGGCTTTCAAATATTGTTGTAGTTCGAAAATCCAATGGAAAAATTAGGATTTGCATTGATTTTAGAAATTTGAACAAAGCCACTCCAAAAGACAATTTTCCTCTACCAAATATTGATTTGATAGTAGATAGCACTGCAAATCATGAAATGTTTTCTTTCATGGATGGCTATTCGGGTTACAATCAAATTAAGTTAGCACCAAAAGATCAGGCAAAAACTGCTTTTACTACACCTTGGGGCACATACTGTTACACAGTTATGCCGTTTGGTTTGAAAAATGCCGATGCTACATACCAAAGAGCTATGACTACTATCTTTCATGACCAAATTCACGAGGTCTTGGAAGTATATGTGGATGACCTTTTGGTGAAATAAAAAACCCGAGTTACTCACATTGAGTCTTTGCAAAAAGTTTTCGAAAGGCTTAGGCTTTACAAAGTGAAACTAAACCCTCAAAAATGTGTATTCGGGGTAGAATCTGGTAAGCTTTTGGGCTTTATGGTGAGCCAAAGGGGCATTGAAGTAGACCCCTCTAAGTGTCAAGCAATCATAGATATGCCTCCACCATCCAACTTGACCCAAATCCGAAGCCTCCAAGGTTGCCTCCAAGCCATTAGGAGGTTCATTTCAAATTTAGCAACAAGATGCGAACCCTTCAACAAACTTTTGCGAAAAGGAGTAAAATTTTCGTGGGACGAGGATTGTCAAAAAGCTTTTGAAAGATTGAAAACTTATTTGGTGAATCCTCCAATTTTGAAACCTCCAAAGCAAGGAAAACCTTTACTTCTTTACATTTCCATACATACGAATGCATTGGGTGCTTTATTAGCCCAATATGAGGATGATAGCCACAAAGAGTGTGCCATTTACTATATTTCGAAAACTCTATTAGTATATGAAAGAAATTATCAAGCCATGGAGAAAACGTGCTTGGCATTAGTATGGGCTTGCCAAAAGTTTAGACATTACTTCCTAGATCATGAGATATGGATAGTGTCTAAGCTTGATCCGATCAAGCACTTGTTTGAAAAACCTATCCTAACGGGTAGGCTTGGTAAATGGCAACTCCTCTTAATGGAATATGACTTGAAATATCACCACCAAACCTCCATTAAGGGGCAAGCCCTAGCCGATCATATGGCCGAGTTCTCCTTGGAAGAAACATATCCCATACTTGATGAGATGCCCGATGAAGGCATATTTGCAAACGATTTTCAAAACCATGTTTTAGCAAACTGTTTTAATGAAAACCAAGTATGGAAAATGTACTTTGATGGGGCACGTAACCAACAAGGGGCAGGTGTTGGAGTCATTCTCATATCCCCCGAAAAGGGAGAGATACCCATTGCAATTCGTCTAGATTTTTAGTGTTCAAATAATGTGGCTGAATATGAGGCTCTCATACAAGGCCTAAAAGTCTTGAAAAATCTAGGGGCAGCATACATTGAAGTCTTTGGAGACTCTTTACTAGTTGTGAACCAAGTTTTAAAAATTTGGCAAGTCAAACACGAAAAACTCATTCCGTATCACGAGTTGGCCACCAAGTTGGTCGACTCCTTCAAGTCATGCACACTCACTCACATAGGGAGAGAGGACAACACTATAGCGGATGCCCTCTCCTCTTTAGGATCCGCTTTAAGGGTCAATCCTACCTTGGGAACCCGATCCTTAGAAATATGGCACTCACCCATTCCATCCACGCACGATTTAGAAATTTGCCAAAATGACCAAAACCCGAATGATAAACCTTGGTTTTATGACATTAAAAACTTTTTAGAAAATGGAGGATTTCCCGAATATGCTTCTTCAAAAGATCAAGCTTTTATTAGAAAAATTTCAACCCGGTATGTAATTTTGGGAGGGGTGCTTTATAAGAAAAGTTTTACGGGCATCTTGTTGCGATGTGTAGACCTTGAAGAGGCTAGGACCATAATGCATGAGTTTCACGATGGAGAGTGTGGAGACCATGTTAATGCAAATATGATGGCCATGAAGATACTTAGAGCTGGGTATTTTTGGTCCACCCTAAGACAAGATTGCCATGATCATGTTAAGAAATGTCATCAATGTCAAATACATGGGTATATCATTCACACCCCATCATCCACTTTGCATTCCATCGTAAGCCCTTGGCCTTTTGCCATGTGGGCGTTCGACATCGTAGGACCCATATCCCCCAATGCATCCAATGGACATAGGTTCATCCTAGCGGCCACCGAATATTTCTCTAAATGAGTTGAAGCTACATCCTTGGCCAATGTCCAAGGACAACATGTAGTGGCATTCATTAAGAGAAATATCTTGGCCCGATTTGGAGTACCAAAAGACCTAGTGTCCGATAATGGTACCCCATTCAAGAATGAGAAGATGGAAAAATTGTGTGTCACATATGGCATAACTCAACACTTCTCATCGCCCTACTACCCTCAAGGCAACGACCAAGCCGAAGCCACAAACAAAACCCTCATAAGCATCATTGAGAAAACCATAGAAAAAGGTAGGACATGGCATGAGAAGCTCGACGAACCCTTGTGGGCTTATAGAACTTCCATTCGAACCCTAACAAATGCCACCCCATTCGAGTTGGTCTATGGCACGAGTGCCATACTCCCCATTCATACCAAGCTTCATTCATTTCATACATCACTTGCATTAGATATTCCATTAGAAACCCTACAACATACTAGAATGGTCGAACTTGACTTGTTGGATGAAAAGAGGCTACTTGCTATGGATCATGCACATGCATATAGGCAAAGGGTAGCCCGACACTAGGAGAAGCACATGAAGGCTCGCCACTTCAAAGTGGGAGACCTAGTGCTAAAAACCATTCACCACTGAGGCCCACACCCCCTTGGAAAGTGGCGGCCCAAGTGGGATGGTCCTTACGTTGTGCGTGGAACCACCACTAACAATGCTTATTAGTTGGTTGATGTTGACGGTAGAAACTTGGTAGACCCTATAAATGCTCAACATTTGAAAAGATATCATGTATAGGGTCTACTCTCTTTTGAAAATATTTTGAATGGGATCTCCTTTGAACTTCTTGAAGAAGGATCAAGGTGGATCGTGTGACCCTAAACAAGGGAAATAGGATCTTATGAAAGGTAGAGTTTTCAAAATTTATGGGTTATATTTCAAAAGTCCCCATCTTACAAAATCGAGCCTTGTTCAAAATAGCAAAATATTTCCAAATGGTATATGCTATTTCAAAATAGGGTGTTCTTAGATGAATCGAGTAAACCATTGGGATAAGTCTCTCCCCATTTCGCTTCTCCTTCCCAAAAAGGAAAATTTGGCAAAATAGAAAAGAGGATATCCCTCCAAAAATTTATCTTCAAAAGAAAAAGAAAAGAAAAGCAGAAAAGAGTGCTTTGATTGAAAAAGAAAGAGGAAAAAGCAAAATCCTCCAAAAAGAAAAAGGGAGGCCCTCTATGAAAAAAGAGAAAAAATTGCCAAAAGCTCAAAAAGAGCAAATTTTCCCCTTCTTGGCCTTAAACCACGGGACACTTTAGAAGGGACCGTGGTAATTCTTTCCCTATTCCTACGACTTATCCCAGTGGAGAAAGGTTTTATCTAGGAAAATCCTAAAGTAGGAATAGGATTTATTCATTTGAATCTTATCTTAGTTTGAGAATTAGACTTTGTTATGTAAGTAGGAGAGTTTTGCAATGTTTCCTAGTTTCCCTATAAAAACCTCTACCAAGTAGTAGATATTATGACTCGAGTGAAGGGAAACACAAGAAGCTGAAAATCCTAGTGATTGAAGCTAAAAGGATTTCCCCTTTCTTTTGGAAAGTTGTAAAAACCCGGAAACATCAAGCCACATAAGGGCCATGATCACTCGGGGAAGTTGACCTTCACAAGCCTCCCAAGTTCGATCCTTGCATGTTAAGAGTCTCTAAAAGAATCATCGTATACATATCACTCATATCCTTCACATATACCTACGCATGCATGTCAAACCATTGAGTACATGATCGCTATTAGGACCAAGGTTATAGCAGGTTGAGTCCCCTTTTGGCTCTAAATCCCCTCTTACTTATTTTTAAAAGTTAGGCACTCGGATGATCCATGCTCTTGAGAAAGGTTCGGAAAGAAAAGTAAAAGGGTGTTTTTCTTCTTTGACATTATCCAAACGTAGTTGGATTAATGCCAAAGAGGGGCATTTGTAAACACCCGAAATTTTCAAAGTTTTTCAAAAGTCCTGAGTTTCCAAAAATCAGTTTAAAACTTTTATGAACCTTTAAATTCAAAAACACCCCAGATTTTAAAGTTTAAACATTCAGGGAGATACTTTAAGGTTTTAACTTCAAGTTAAAGAAGCCTTTGAAGTTCGAAGCGAGTAAGATCCAATCCAAGCCCAAAAGTATGGATCGAATGCAACTCTCCCAGATGGGTCGTGTCAAGGCCTACCTTGTCAAGTGAATCATGTTCGAAATATGTTGAGTAAAGCAGCACCGAAAGCTCATCACATCAAGACAAGCCTAAAAGATGCGACCAACCAAGAACACGAAGCACCAACTCGATGTGGTTCAAGGCATGGTCATCAAGCTCAAGCCCAAATAGACGGGCCCAAATCAAGTGGGATCGTGTAAAGAACTAAAGTCGAAGATCAAGCCATGTCCTTGTGGAGTTCAAATCAAGGTGGGAGCCGAATCAAAGAAAAGAAGCGAATTCAAGTGGGCCGAAGTTTAAAGAAATCAGCCCAAACAAAACGTGTTGCACATTGTAAGGTTGTTTAAAACCAACCGCATGCTCTAGGGCTACACCAAGCCATGGCACCTAGACCAGCCCACATGGGTTGGTCCAAATCGATTAAATGAGGAGCTACAAGAAGCCGGTTTGGAGCGGATCAAATCCATCAAGCAAAAGCTCCAACCCGCCGCACAAGAAACCACTAGAACCAGCCCCCCTTGGCCTATAAAAAGGCCCAAGAGGGGGGGGGCGGGTTCCATAACTTGGATATTGGAGAGAAAAGAGAGAGAAGCTCTAGACCTTGGGTGGTGTGTGCTAGGCTAGGTGTAGGAATTTTCAGCAAGGAGGGACGTCTTCTAGTGTGGGGAAGAAGGGGAAGCTAGGTGAGAACTTGTGGGAGTAGAGAAGGAAGGCCATCAACAGGAAGGCCGGCTTCATCATTGAAACTCGGTCCTTCACCATCCAAAACTCGTGTAAGACCTTTCTTACTTAATCTAAGTTTCATTCTCTTCCATTCAATTCATTAAATGGGGTTGTATTAATGGAGTTTCATCTCCCCCCGAGTTGTAATAATCTAGCTTTGCTGCCATTTCAATTTCGTGGATAAAACACTATACACCCACATGCATGCCAAGTGTTTGCTTTAATGCTTTTTTCTTCCTATATGCTATATACCCTCTATACTTCTAACCCCCTCTATGTCTAAGCTATAAAGTACTTTCCATTCATTTATATTCTAGCAAAATTTGTTTTAAGGGTTGTTGCATTTTAATTTCGTGTGGGTTACGCATCATTACATTTATAAAGCAGAAAACCAGATTTCAGCATCTCTACATATGTCTGTTTCTATAATTTTAATTTTGTGATGCTTGCTCCGATTGTCTCGAAATTTGGTACACTGATTCCACACGCATTTGAACACTCTGTATAAAATTGGCAAGATTTTAGGGCTGCTCAACCACATAATAAAAGCAGATTAAGAACGACCAAATTTCTGCATCACTGTCTGCACAGTCGGATTTCTTGAAATAGAGGTTGGGTAAAAGTCTCATATCTCTGTCCACAGGAGTCCAAATTAATTGATTTTTAATGCATTGGAAAGCTAACATCTATAGATTTCCAACAACATCAAAATCATCAAAATCGGAGTTCTGAGAAGAGAGATACAGACTCATCTTTGAGTTTCTGTATTTCTAAAACAGAACTGTTCCGAGTTAGTGAGGTGGTTTGAGTAGATTATTTGTTTTTGATTCAATACTACTCCAAATGCAGATCTGAAAAAGGTTACAGTCTCTACACACTACCAGCTTCGTCTGGTAAAATTTTGATAATTTTTGGAAGTCTGTGATGCCTTGAAAACTCTCCTAGAAAACAGCTCTGAAAACAGAATTCTCTGTTTTCAGCAGCTTGTGTTTTTCCAAGTATTGAATCCGAGTGCACAAGTTCAACAAAATTTTCAAAGACACTTGTTTATGTAAAAGAGAGTCGTGTTTTGCTGTAAAATGAAGTTCCTAAGCGCTCAACACTGACCCTTGAGCATCGGCTCAAGAAGGTGTGAGTGAAAAGATCCCGCTTGCACACAATCGCCTAGAAGTCTTACAAACATCTGCTAGTTTTGAACTAGCTGGCACGCTCGCGCAAGCGTAGGGGTGGAAAGTTTCATTTCAAGTTTGTCTCATAAACTTTGAAATGAGAATTTTCATGTCTACAAAGGTTACATGATGAGACCTCAAGTTGATCAAAGGGACAATGGAAGGTTGGAAAACTCATAGCCGAGAAAATGATTTCAGCCCTACTAATGATAGCACATGCCCTCGTAGAAAGGGCATGCTCAAACAAAGAGGGGCACAAAGTTGTAGAGAACCTTCTACCAACCCAAAGGTAGATCTCCAACCTATTCATTCCTAAGTTTCATCAAATTCTGACCAAGAATCAAAACATGATTATCCTGAGACACAAAGAAGAGGCAAGCAACGAAAGCCATGTCCTAACATTGAAGGAGGCATTGACCACCTTTTCGAACAGCGAGGCTCACCAAATGAGACCCACACCATGTCGGACCTTGAGGAAGCATGTGTTGAGGAGGACAAGTCTGAAGGATGCCTATATTTCCTACCTGTTGAGACTAATGAGTGGATCAAATTAGTTTTCGATGAGTGGATAAAGAATTGGAAGATGCAAAAATGCCAATGAAACCTAGGATCAAGATTCATAGGTTTCTGATGAGGAGATGTAAAACAATATGGAGGATAAGGTCTTGGGTAAAATGAGAGAACTAATAAGTTACTGAATTGAGATGCACTCAATTCCATGAGAGCTCTAGTAAACCCAAAACACACTCCGATTTGGAACCCACAAGATTAGATATGGCACAACATAACGGATCCATGGAGGAACCACACCCTCATGTTGTTAGCTCACATGCATTAGACGAAGCAACCAAAGATGAAGACTTTGGCTGAAAGCTACATATCCAATGAGGACTTTAGTGTTGACATCTTCTACCCATTGGAAGGATTACTTATTGTCCTCTCAGCAAGTTTTACCATTGCAGAGAGAGGAAAATCCACTGAGGATGATGACTTCCTCACAATGAGCTAGATTACATGGCCTTAGACTATGGGATTGAGCTACAAATAATATTTGACAAGACACATAAGGCCACTACAAAATATCTTCAACCATTGTACATTAGGGATGTGGTAGATGACCATCCTTTAAGAAGAATGTTTGTCGATGGAGGAGCAATGCTTAATATGATGCCACATGATAAGGATGATTGCTGATTTAATTTCGACTCACCTTAAGATGTCAATTTCTTAGGAGAACCATCTCCTACAATGATCATAATAGCTGTGAAGCTCACATTGGGGATAAGGACATAGAATACAATATTCATCGTGGTTGATGCTAACCTAAGCTACTCCGTGCTCCTTATAAGAGATTGAATTTATAAAAATTATTGTGTCATAAATGCTACACCTGAAGTTTATGTTCTTGATAGGTGAAACAATTGAAGTTTTGAATGTCAAGGATAATCAATTTGTAGTTGATGTTGAGGTAACCAAGGTGTTATTCTATTTGCCTTGGGTTAGCCCATTGTTCATCTATCAAGCCTTAGAAGGTGCAAAATCTTGTCAATTAATAACCTAGGGTTTCACTTTTGACCACTAGTTGCAGGTAATCACAAAGTACCTCTTGATTGGAGGTTGCTTATATCGAGCATAGGATAAGGTCAAGCAACCAAAAAGGCTTGGGGGGGAAGGGAAGCCTCTATTTGTCTGTTTAATTGCATCCTCTACTAGAGGATAATACTGGCCAAATGCTAGTTGATGCAACTACTGCCATGAGATTCTATCATTTATAGACAATGCCTTGGGGTATAACTAGATCATGGTCAATGGTAGAGATATACACAAAACAATATTCCAATGTCTAGGGGAAATAGGAATCTACAAGTAGGTAGTTATGTCATTTGGACTAAAAATGTTAGGGCCACATCAAAGGACAAAGAATTATATTTTCCATGACTTGATCGAGAAAAGCATGAAAATTTCATTGATGACATTGTGACTAAATCGATAGATTTCAAATATCTATTCAATCCTGAGCTAGCTTTCCAATGCATGTAAAGGCAAAATTTGAAAAAGAATCCTAATGATTGCACTTTGCAGTTTTCGTAAGACAGTTTTTGGGTTTCCTAACCCATAACAAAGGAATCAAAGTCGACAGAAACAAGGCCAAGGCTATCATTGATGCAAGATCACTCATGACCAAAAAGGAGCTTCAATGTTTAATTAGGCATGTTTGTTAACTATGATACTTCAATGATAATGTTGTAGGCAAGATGGTCCCTCTACCAACATTGCTCAAGTTGAAGGATATTGATAACTTCATTTGGGATTGGAACAACAATAGGCATTTGAGAGAATAAAAGAGTATCTAGCGAAACTATAATTTTAATGCCCCTTGTTGCCAAGAAATCATTGAAATTATACATAGCTGATATGAAGAAATCCATTGATGCCCTTTTGACACAAGATACTGATAACAATATTGAGTGGGCTATTTTTTATTTGAGTAGGTTACTCACTGGTATTGAATCTTGATATTCTCCAATAGAAAAGTTTTGTTTCGCCTTTTATCATGCATGTATGAAGCTAAAGTATTACCTCTTGACTACCAAAGTACATGTAGTTTGCAAAATCGATATTTTATGATATTTTCTCAATCCTTTAGTTCTCTAGGGTAGGATGGTAAAATGGGTGATTAAACTAAAACCTTTCAATTAGAAACACTTAGCCCTAAAGGTGGTCAAAGAGAAGGTCATGGCAAACTTTCTCTTATTCGAGTATAGCATCCAATGTCTGTGTATAGCATTTTTCATCACTTATCATTCTCAGTTGACTCATATCTTCAACATGAGCATTTTGGTTAAGCCAATTATAATAAAAGAAAGAGTCCAGAGGGTGAGAATTCTATCATCAAAGTATATGTTATTCATGTGGTAGTGGAGCAGAGCATGCAACAAAAAAAAATTATGATAAAATGTTAAAGCTTGTAACAAAATAATACATTAGTCACTACTAGAAGTATAGATTTAAAATTTTTTACACGACACAAAACATAAGGGGTTATTGTGTATAGTTTTAGTTCATTTTTTCTTGAGACAATTTTACTAGGTTATAAAGAAAGAAAACTACGTGTCTGAAGTCCATATCAAACACATCATACATGGGAAGCAACCAATGCGCCAATAAACTTATCAACCTAAGTTTAAAACAAATGTATGAATGTTCTTATCTTCCTTCTCAAAACTCTGTGGAATCCAAGTGAAGCTAATATGCATCTTACGAAGGAAGAACATGGATATGGTCAATGGTAGATCTAGAAAATTTAGAGCGGGGGTGAAAATAGAGGTCTTTGGTGCTTCATTATATGTGAAATTGATATATGTAAAAAAGCTACCAATTACTAAAAGCTTATTACAATATAGCCATTTTTTTATGTAATAAACTTTTTAAGAGTAAAACATGATATTTTAATATAAATATAACTACCAATAATTCTTGAGTTAATAACCGAACTACCAAAACATTTAATATCACTAAGATTCTATAAATGCTACAAAGGTCTGATACAATTAATAATGGAAGCATGTGTTGCATTACCTATTCATGTAATACAAAAGTGATAACAAAAACTATTAAGAATGGTAATTTGTTATGTGACAATCACAAAGTTAGACACCTACTAATATAACATATGTAAGTAATTAAAGTCATCAAATGCACATACCTGCTAAATTTATAGCAAACATAACTTCCAAAATCATTCAATCTTAAATGAAATTTTCAAGTGCACTTCATACAAGGATAAAGTAACATCCCATTATAAGCCTGCAATATAAAAAGAAGTATATAAATGACTCTTCTGACTAAACTCAATATTAAAGCAATCCATAAAGTTAAGAACACTTTCATAACCAAGTATTAGAAAGGAATCATTGCATAATTGTCTTATCGTGTATATCTAATGATATGTCATGCTCAATATATGTAACTAAGCAATCATTAATGAACTCATTACTAATTTTATCTTTAAAGCAACTCTTTATAATATTTATAGTAGAAAATACTCACTCCACACTTGCAATGGCAACAAAAAAAAGAATGTCAATTTATTAACTAATACACCAAAAAGTATCTCTTATCCTTTCTTTGTTTTACTAATACCTCTACAATTAGTTATCAAATTGATACTAAAGTTACCAAAGATCATTAATACATAAATCATGAGGATAAGAACTTTCAAGTTGAACCAACTTCTTTTCATTTAAAGAAGCACAATTTTTACTTGGATGAAAACATGCAACACAAAGAAGCAATTATGTATTCTTTCATCAAATTTATCATCAAGCTCATTTAACATACAATCAATAATAACATTGAATTGTATTGATAATGATGCAAATTTGTCGCCTCACTTTCCCTTCTTCATGCCCATGCCACTGGCCTTGTATAGTTATCCTCCATTTTTCTGACCTTAATATCATTTTTGTCACAAAATAAGTTGATATTTGCAACTAAGAATTGCCATTCACGGTCTTAATTCTAAACTTATTTAATTGTCTCTTTGATAACTTCACAAGATTCAAAGTATTAATAATATCTAGTCTTCTCTTTGTAGTACTAATGATAAATCATGTGTCTTTCTCAAAATTTCTTCTATCAAATATATAATAAATATGAAATCAAATGTTTGTATTATTTTCCACCAATTGTAAGCACTACCTTTGATATCATCACTAATAATATAAAAAGCACATTCACAATAGATTGAAACATTATAATTAGGTGTAACAAAGTATGAAAATTTGAACCTCAATGCATGTCTCTAGCCCTTTTAATTCCAAATAGTTGATTTAATCCTTTGTCACTTCCACTATATCTAAGTTTTAGTTCCTTACAAAGTCTATCAAGTTCCTGTTCCTTAAGCTTCTCAAGGCATTTACATGAACCCCTAACACAATTCATGATTATATAAATGAAATCTAATAGTTGACTTATTCTTTATATTTCTTCACAATTGCTTAACAACTAATTGGAATTGATGTGCATAGTATTAAATATAAAATCAAATGGATTTTCTCTTAAATTAATGCTTTTAATCCATTAAACTTATATTGTATATTGCTCACTCCATCATATCCTTGGCCTCATAATTAACACTTGAACCAACTTATAGAGCATTTACATCATAGATGTCATAAGTGACGTTGTTGTAGTAGAGTAGACATGTAGTAAATCAAGTAAGCATTCAATAGTGTGACCATCTTTATCAATATACCTTAACACTATTATTGGATACCTCACTCGATTCATCAATTAAAATAGTAAATACATCATCATGTACCTTTTTGATGATTTTTTCAATAGTGTCACTAGCAATAACACTTACAATATCTTTTTGAATTGAAGGGTGTTGTTATTTTTAAATTGTCAAGTGCATTCTACAATATAATTCTATATATCTTCTCATTATGATTAGCAAGAAAGAACAAAAGTTCAAGAAAATTTTGTTCATTTGGAACTCCATCAAAGTCATCATGACCACGAAATGCAAGACCTTATTTAAGAAGGCACTTTACAACATTAACTGAGGTGCCTAGACAAGCTTCATCATTCTTTTTTTTCTTCTTTTGATTGCTTAAGAAAATAATTATTGATAGATTATTTCTCATTCATCAATGCCACACTTTTCATTATATTATCATTATGTATACTGCTAGCACCATGTTCATAAAGTCTTTGATGCTTCCTCTTAAACTGTTGAAATTGCTTGTTCACCATTAGGATATGAAGAAGATAGCAAAACAAACATATTGTATTTTTTGTTATACTATACTCTAACCAAACAAACTCATTAAATCAATTACAAATGAAACAATGCTTTTTGCTTCCTTCTTTAATCCATTTTAAATTATGCTCTTTTGGTTGGAATGGACCTTTTTGCAGATATGCACATTAAATCCTCCCTTGTTAATTAATATTATAACTTGAAATAGGTGGTCTCAACCGAGGATCCGAAACTAAATCTTCTACATTCCATTAAAAATTACTTTGCAGATTTTTATCTCTACATAAGATCTCCTTATTACTTTTACTTTGATCTTTGTAGAATCAGTGGTTTCAAGGGTGAATCCTCAAAAGAGTTTTTTTTTTAAAATACTTCTCCATATCTATATAAAGCAAAAAACATCTAAAGTAAGGAAAACAAAATCAAAAGAGTATATGCAGTACATCAAAATATATAAAACAAATTTCACTGTGGATCTACTCTTTTCTTTAGACAAATAGATTCAAAGCTAATAATTTGCTCAGATAACAAATAATACATACTTTAAAAGAAAAAAGATAAATAACCTAAATTCTAGATTTTGACAAACTCATATATCATTGTCAACTGCTTTAAATGCTTATTCTAGTCTAAGTATTGTTTGGTGTTGCTGATGGTAAATTTCAGAAGTGCTAGTGAACACTATTGCCCGTGCAAAGTTCATAAATGCTGCTCCTTATTTGAAGCTATTAGTTGTTGAATGTGGTTTGGTATTACTCGTAGTAAATTTCTTTAAGAGATGTAATATTTAGTATCCAAGTTCATACGTTTGGAAAGCCAGTGTGTCAGGAAGTGAGTTACCTTAGTGCTACTTTCTCGTAGCAAATTAAATGAGTTAGAACAAGCACCCTAACTCTGTCAGCTACTATCTTCATCAAACAAGAATAACTTGTGATTCTACTGTTTCTTAGATGGGGCAGGTTATCGCCTAATCCATACTACTCCTTCATGTCTTTGAGTGGCTATATTATAGTGTACACTTTTTGTTGCTATTCTTCCATTAATTTGATTTTGTTATTGTTTCTTATGCACATTTCCTTTCTTTTTGTTTCACTTAAAGCATTGTGTTCTCTAACATGATCCTATGCTTCCAGGTTGAGTTCCCATGGATATGGAGAACATATTTTACCTTGAAGGGCCACCGGCGGCAGATGGAAGTGATGGCTTAATCGAGAGAGGGAGAGATGGGATGGCTGGATGGGAGACCCTTAGACCCGCCGACGGACCGCCAAACGAAAATGATGATAAATTTCAACCACCACAACTTTTTCAAAATTCAAGGGAACGATCGCCCTCTAGGACATTATGTAAGTCCGCCATTGTATACCGCCTTTGTTGTACCTACACAACTAAGGAAATAATCTCAAATATCCGAGCTTTTCAATGGAAACTTAACAGTCCAATTTGTCATCTCTAATTACGAATTTTAGGGTTCCTTGGTCTCTCATTATAAATCTATGCAATACCTTACATAAGATGTACGACGTATGGGTTACAATATATTATCTATGTTTCACGTTCAACAATTCCCTAATCCGTGATTTTCGATCCTTCCAACTCGAGCATCAAAAAGGTTCCCGAGATTCGCTCCCGAACCTGTTAAGATTTCCGTTGCTTGTCGGAGTAGGAGTCTCTACCATCCTACCTTCTACCCAGCTCGTATCCTTGTAACAATACAAATGGAAAGGTACGGAATCTTTTAGAAAGAAGACACTTGGGATGAGGCACAAGTTACATAGCTGTCCAATTATACCACCTGAAATCTCGAGTATAACTTACCTGGTGAAGCAACACGTTAAAATCCATGTCATGCATTTATTGGTTTAACCATTTAAACAAAACCCTACAGGCAATGCCAAATTTAGTGACTTAAATACGATATTAAACTTCCCAGCTGCACACACAGCACCCCATAAACTGTTGTATAAGACCCCCAAAAGGTGAACCGCTATCATCAACTTGAGAGAGTTTAGGAGAAGATGGTTAGGAAGGAAGTGAAGTTGCAGTATATCACCAATGATAGTTCGAGGCTTGCAGCCTTCAGGAAAAGGAGGAAGGAGCTCATCAAGAAGTTCTCTAAGTTAAGCACCCTTTGTGTAGTGCAGACTTGCGCCATTGTCTTCCATGAAACAGACGACCAACTGAAGAACATCTGGCAGCCAGAGGGCAATGCGGTCCTCGCAATCATTACAAGCTCAATGAGCTCCCAGGGACGGAGAAGTGAAAAAGATGCAAAACCAAAAAGGATTTGTTACGCAATGGCTGTTGAAGATGAGTGAACAAATAGAGAAACTTGTGAAGGGGAACGCGGAATTAGCAGTAAGCCTAAAGCTAAAGCAAGGGTTCTTAACATAGAAGAAATTCATGCGCTAGTCCCCATAATAGAAATCAGGCATGTAGTGTTGAAGGACAAGGCTATGTTGTTCTAGCCCCAAGGGATATCTGGACTACTGGCACCATCTCAGGCTGTGCCGACACTATAACACAGAATGTGTATATCCCGATTTGGCCGTGTAAATCCGAGGAAGCGTTACATACACGGGATTAGAAGAAGCTAGACTCTCTCTAAATACTGTACGTGAGAATATAGACATATGTCTAATTACAATATGTGGTATCAGGGCATGTTTGAGTTAGAACGTGTAAAAGTCATCGGACGTTTTCCCCGCAAAAGGATACGAGAGATGCAAAAAAAAACAAAAGGACACGCCAAGACGAGCAAAAGCTAGTCATAGAGGCCAAATTGGAGCAGCTGAGCAAGGCCAAGCTGGAGCCAAAAGCGGTTGAGCAGAGAAGCCAAGCCAGAGCGGTTGAACGGATAGGCCAACCCAGAAGTGGCTGAGCAGAGAGGCCAAGTTGGAGCAGCTGAGCAAGGCCAAGCCGGAGCCAAAAGCGGTTGAGCAGAGAAGCGAAGCCAGAGCGGTTGAACAGAGAAGCCAAGCCAGAGCGGTTGAACGGATAGGCCAACCCAGAAGTGGCTGAGCAGAGAGGCCAAGCTGGACCGACAGAGTCGAGAGAGGCAGAGTAGAGTGGCCGAGGCAGAGTGGCAGAGCGACAATCCCTTTTCTCCCTGTATGTCTCCCCTCTCTCTCCCTCTCTCCTATCTCTCGCGTTTTTACGTAGAACGAAAACTGTCGAGTGGCTTTCGATAAAACCATGGTGGAAAACCGTGGTTTTTTCAAAAACCATTTGTGAGAATAGCTCACCTCCCCAGTTTTAGAAAATTGTCAAAGTTCGTTCTACCCTTTACCGTTTTTTTTTTCTTTCAAAATGTCAGTATGAAAAGTTATCTAAAAAATAGTTTGGCCTTTAACGGATGGAAGGACAATTCTAATAGTTTCGCCCTTAACGAATGGAAGGATAATTCTATCCTCTAGCAGTTTATGAAAATTACGAAATACCAACCCATAGAATTCCGTAGTCAAAAGGCAGTTCTATGAAAAATACTGAATAATTTTGTCACTAAGTCAAAAGACAATTCTATCCTTGGTCTTTATGCAAAATTACAAATTTAGACTAAGGGGCAAAATAACTATCTTGTCCTAGATCAATTTCAAAAATTACTGAAAATATCAAACATAATTTTATTGTTTTATCCTTATTATTTTCTAATAATTACCAAGCCAAACATAAAGTTAAAATTATAGGTTTACCCCTAAACTTTAGGGAAATCATAATGATAGGAAATAAAAGAAAAAATTATGGTTTTGCCCAGAGATTGATTCTGAAATGATATAATCAAGTTAAGAGTACTTTTAAACCGGTACCTTAAGTATCAATTGAAATTACTTTTAGGTACTTGAAAATATTTTCAGATCAACACTTGGATATTTTGCAAATTATGTTTTAGTGGTTGGTTGCTCATTGTCTAATATATGTGTTGCATGTTGGTTGTTTCCATTTTTTAGACCGTTTTATTGTTATTTTTGCCAAACTATAAAAAATAAATTTCAGAATTTGTGTATCGGAGTTGGAAAAAACAAAAAATTAAATGGTCTAAATTTTCAAACGTCGAAAAGACGTATCCCATTGACACTTACACTTGAAGGTATAAACTATGTACTAAGGAAAACAGTTCCACTACCTACTCTAAATTCAACAGAAGGAGGAAATAAAGTTTATAAAACATTTCTTAGAGATGACATAATAGCGAGAACCATAATGCTGACATATATGGAAGATGACTTCATTAGGTATTCAAGAAATACAAGACTACTAAAAAGTTGTTTGATTCTACAACAACTAAATATGATACTACAGTAAAGTTACATGTTCAACTATTACTATAAAAGTGCAACTCCTATAAAATGAAAGAAGGAGATAATGTAATAGAACTTTTGAAAAAAATGTTGATAATAGCAAGAGACTTAGTTGTAGTAAAATCGGTATCCCCGGGGCTATGCAAATATCTACTACCCTAAATATTCTTATCCCTTTATGAAATATAGTCGTCACAACCCTTAGATTAAGAGTTGAATCACACCTTTTTGAGTTACTCCTTAAACTAGTAATTGAACAAGAACTCAGGAATAGAAATGAGAAGGACAAATTGCTAATAGTTCAAGATGATATAGTATCAAGCTCCAGACCAAACTACAAAAAAAATAAAACAAATAAGAAGTTTGGTAAGAATAATAAGAAAGACAATCAACCTTTCAAGAAATCAAAAGAAATTGTTTCTCGGGTCAAGTGCTTCAACTGTGAATAAATAGGGTATTATAAGAGGGATTATCGTAATAAGAAGAATAACGACAGTAAAAACACCCAATAATATGGTCAATTAGAGATACAAGACATAATTTGCATGATTTTAGAATACCTCTATATGAACCACCCAATATCTGGTTGGTGAATTGATTTAGGAGCAATGATACATATCTCAAACAGGAAGGAAAAGTCTATGGACCTAAACGAATATAAATCAAGAGAACATAGATTATATATGAGAAATAACACTTTCTTAGATATTCTTGGGGTTGGATCCTTTAGAATACATCTACAAGACATATTGGTTGTATTAATTGATGTGTTAATTATACCATCAATAAGGCACAATTTGGTTTCAATCCCTATCTTGGTTAAGAAAGGTTTTCTAGCAAGGTAACCGTGGAGAAGCATGACATGATAACCTGTTTTGGATTGCTCGATGTTAAACAAGAATTGTTCAAGTTGAATATAAATGACGATTTTTCTACTTGTACCTATATATATATATATATATATATATATATATATATATATATATATATATATATATATATCTTAACACATAAATCTGAGTCAATTGAAGTACTCAAAGAATATAAGCAAGAAGTTGAGAACCAATACAATCAAAGTCTTAAGATCTCATTGAGTTGGAGAATACACCTCTACAAAATTTTTAGAATTCTACAAAGATTTTGGTATTTGAAAACAAAATACAATGTTTAAAACACCTCAACAAAATGATATAGTTGAAAGATATAACATGAGATTACTAAACATGACAAAGTCTATGTTAATAGATGTTTCTCTACCAAGGGTATTCTAGGGAGAAGCAATAAATCTAGCCATGTATATATTAAACAAAGTTTCATATAAGGTTGTATTCTCTGTACCATATAAGATATGATTTGAAAGAAAACTAAACCTATATCATCTTAGGAGGTGGGGATCTATCGCACATGTGAAGGTCCTTGATCAGGATACAAATAATCTAGACTATAGATCCATAAGGTATATATTTATTCGATATCTTAAAGGTTTCAAAGGATATTAGTTTTATCATAAGGACCATGGATTAATAGAAAGCATGGATGTTTAATTCTTAGAGGACTCTAAGAATGACATCCTTGAGATTGATGATGAATGTATTGATGATCTAGCATATCTAAATCCATCATCATTTGAAACCATAAATAATAATGATCTTTCTAAATAAACAAAAACTTTAAGTCGACATAAAAGGCTTAAGGTCACATCATCCTACTTAAAGGATTATCACACTTATATTGCAAAGGAAGTGTGCAATTTTATATATTTAGATGAACTAATTGATAACTTAACATATCAGTAAGCTATTGACTCATTTGAATTGTCAACCTGAGAAAGGTCATAGATGAGGAAATTAAATACATTTAGAAAAGCCAAGCATAAGAATTGACTAATTTGCGAAAAGAAAGAAGAACTATAGGATATAAATAGGTTCTATAAAAGAAATATAAAGTCAATGGATCTATCAACAAGTTTAAGGTGAGGTTAGTTGTAAAAAAAATTCGTAAAAGATGGAGATAGATTATGTTGAAACATATTTTCCTATTGCAAAATTTGCATCCATAAAAATAATCTTGGCAATCTCATCATATTATGATTTGGGTTTACATCAGTTAGATCTAAAGACCATATTTCTAAATGAAGATTTATATGAAATCATATAGGCAACAACCTGAAGGATACAAAGTTAAATGCCAAGAAGATAATGTATATAGATTGAAAAAAATCTCTATATGGCCTTAAATAGTCACCTCGTCAATGGTATTTGACTTTTCAAAATGTCATAGTTGAACTTGGATTTATGGCTAATGAACTTGACCACTGTGTATAAGTTTGGAATAGTGGGAGTCACTTTATCATACTCTCGTTATATGAAGATGACATCTTGTTAACTTGAAACGACAATGAGATAATTGTTAAAACTAAGTCATGGTTAAACTCAAGGTTCGAAATAAAAGATGTAGGAGAAGCATCCTATATTCTGAGAATAAAGATTTCTTGAGACAAAGAAGTAAACTTTTATGCCTAAGTCAAGAGATATATATTGACTATATCTTTAAGATGTTTAAAATGGATGAATGCAAATTGGCATCTACACCCATTGCAAAAAGGTTAAGATTGAGTAAAGTTGATTGTCCTAGTGAGGGGGATAAGAAGCCTAATGTTCCTTATGCACAAATTATTGGTAGCTTTATGTATGTGATCTTGTGTACATGACCTAATATTAGCTTTGTTGTTGGTATTGTAAGTAGATATCAAAGTAATCCGGGTTGGCAGCATTAGATAACAGTGAAAAAGATTTTAAAATATCTTAAAGGAACAAAATACTTGAAATTATGTTTTGAAGTAGATAAACTAAAAGTGGTAATATAATCATATGCTAACTTTGTTGGAGTAAAGATGGCAACAAATCAACTTCTAGACAAATATTCTTATTTGGAGTAGGAGTTGCTTCTTGGATTTGTAAGAAATAGGATTGTGTAGTATTGCATACACAAGAAGTTGAGTATGTTGCTTGAAGTATAGCTGCAAGGAGTATAATTTGGATAAGTCACTTCATACGTGATTTGAAGTTGGACATAGCCAATGAGCCGATTATCATTTATTCTGACAATAATACAATGATTACTACTACAACTACAACTACAACTAAGCCTTTTCCCATACTAGATGGGGTCAGCTACATGGATTCTTTTTTTTTAGAATCTATGGTAAGTCCGACAAAATTTTACGCTAGCTGTCGGAAGCCTATCACAACCCTTCTCCTTTATTCGGGCTTGGGACCGGCCATGCAAGGGTAATCCCATACACGGGCAGAGTTTAAAAGTGAAAAGTGATACAACTACAATAATACAATGATTACTCTGATTAAAAGTGAAACTGATAACTCTAGAAGCAAGCATATAATGGTTAAGTACCATATGATATGGTTAAGATAAATGAAATATTCATATCATATATTCCAACCAATGATATGTTGGTAGACCCTTGACAAAAGGCATAATAGAGGATCTTTTCTCAAATCATGTTGCTAATATTGTTTTGAGATTTGTTTAAAGTGTATTAATTATTATGATGATGATTATTGTGTGGGTAAGAACATATAGTATATGAAAAGTCACACAACGGGTATCAATCGCAATTACATTTGCAATTATAGAAGACACAACTTGGGAAAACCAACAAAAGTGAAGTGTGTTATAAACCTTGACTCGAATGGACACGTGGGAGATGTAATGTAAAATGTGTATATTCAGATTTGGCCATTCTCGAACATACTCAATGGATGATTCAAGCGAGATAGGTTGTGGTTCTCGAGAAAGAGACGAGCAACATGTGTATCACCTAAGAAATATTGAGGTGCCCTACATCACAATTCCATATAGATTATACTTGTAGAAGATGGTGCATCCTAGGCTCAACGCTTAGTTAAAAGATGTACATCCTATATGTGACCCTCTTTTAAGAGAGATGTGACCGAGGAATGTCATTGTTAGTATTCAAGATGGAAGTGAGGCATATCAACCTATAGTTTTGCTTTGTTAACATTATTATCTTTTAATCCATATGATGTAAAAGAAATCAGGTAAAAGTGTTTATTATTGTATGGTAGCTTGAGGCTCATAGATTGTATTTTAGGAAGGTTGTATGTTATTGGTATATATACTCTAGTTTTTATAGATTTGGGAGGTGTTGGTGTTATTTTTCATCACATTGTATATTAAGAGGATAGTTAGTGTTCCTCAAAGCATTGGATGTCAATGCTTGAGATGAGTTGTTGGTTTATAGCCGAAGTATGGAATGTCGCCATGCCAAATGGGATTTAGCACTCCATGGGTGTATTGTAACTTACCTAAATTTGAGAGAATCGAGCGATGATCATGTGTAATATGTGGATCATGATTAGCAACTTAGGTATCAAGGTACATCTTCTTTGTTTCAATTATAGCATCACTTTACCTATTTGCCTAGTTGTACAACAACTATATTTATTTGGCTCAATTTCCTCTACATGTCATGAAAGACATACTAGGACCATACTACAAATTTATATATAGAGATAGATAGATAGGGGAGGAGGGAGGGAGAGAGAGAAACAAGAGAGGGGAAAATGAATGCAATTGCTCATATAGTTACAAATACACATGCATACACTTAGTTTACACACACTTAGTTAAAAATATATTCATAATCACATACAATGAGAAACACCCTAAACAGTCATATCTACTCCACATCATCGGGCATATAGTTAGTTATCAATTTGTATACTTGCAACAATCGTGATGAAGGCTCATCGTGATGATGATGGATGTGGTTATTGTTTGATTGTCTGGATCATAGGTTACATCGTCTCTAGGGCATCTGCAATACACTACAACAACAAACATGATAGATGTACAATAAGGAACAACCAATTGCATATTAATTAGCATACACTTCAAGAGCCTCTATCGAGTCCAACAATCCATATTACGCATCAAGACGATAAGTAGGAAGATTCCTATGAGTGATATTGCTTAAACACCTAGCCATGTGAGGTTTCCCTTTAGCCAACCCAGGACATTGCCTAACTCCAAATGTTAGAAGGTACTTGTAAATCCATGCCTACAACACATAAAACAATTTTGTATCACTTAATCAAGAAATTATTATTGTTATACTAAAACAAAAAAATACAATTATTACCAGCAAAATAGTACTATAGCCACTATATTGGTATGCCTTTGTGTGAGAAGTCTTACCTAATTGCCTTGTACAAATAGGCCAATATCTCTACACCGCAAGCATAATTGTCGACCTTTGATAATCCAAAAGTCAACAACTACGCAATAAAAATTGGTACTCTGTTGCTAGACTTATCTTAGTACATGATACATAATATATGATATAATAAATATAACAATACCTTTTATTGAGGTGTAATCCCCCTTCCATGAGTATGTAACTAAAGCATCTCAAGCTTCATACTTTCAAACTTCATCTGTAACTTCATTTCATCATAGTCCATACCCATCAATCAACCATAATATCTACCTCATCCCTCGCTTCTATCGCCAGTATGAAGGCTATAAGGCATTAGCCCGTCAAGAGTGATAGTCATCTCACCCCATGACATATGTAAGTTATTAGTATTGAATTTCCATCTCTCAATAAAAACAATGAGCATGGTTGATCCAAAGTCTCGAACAACAAACTTTCCTACTCAAATAAGTTAGACTACTGCACAATATCCTGTTAACTACCTATAAACTTCTCTTTATAAAAACAACCACTCAACCACATCATTGTATTTAGTGTGACATGTCTCATTTCAATAATCCTACATATTTACGCACAATATTTGATAGTTATATATACGAATCTTTTACTTATAATACATAAAATGTTATATTATATAAGGGCTTAGAATTACCTACTCTTGACAAACTGTACATGCAATATAACCTACAAAGTTGTGAAACAACTCTAAGATTGAGGGAGCAATGCCATTGTCACCCTCTACAAGGTACAAATTGGAATGTAACTTAGAAGGATTAGCTTAATCCTAGTACCCTGACCAAGCTACCACATAATCTACCTCAAAGTGCAGTTGCATCCTAGGATGATCTGCTTGTGATGATGCCATATGCTCTTCCTCCTATTGTAGCCATGGTCACATTTTATATGTCAAACCGAAGGCATTTCAGTTGTAACAATATGACCTTCTACTCGTCTATCTCTATATGATACATCATGGCCTCTCTGAGTCATTCTTACAACAAAATCAAAATCTAGTGTTTCACATGAATATGTGAATATATAAGAAAGGATGAATGATGTGAGTTGGTCATGTCTTGTAAGAAAGAAAGATATGTCAAAGACGCACCATGTAGGGTAGAGTTTTGTGGCCCACATGTATTGACTCAAATAAAAAACCATGTATGGGACGCATCATTGAAAAACACAGAACACATGGTGGCCATGTCACCTATAAGGATGAGGCATGGCCAGGGCACGATACCTATGATGTGATGTTGCCTCGGCCTCATCTCTGTCCCACCTAGCATGACTTCATAGTCACCAGAAAAGCGAAAAACGTAAACTCAAAAAATGTGAACCATACCTAACTTGATTCAATCGATCTGATCATGATCATTCAATTCAATGTAGCATGATTATTCAATCGATGAAAGCATGTAAACAAAAGTTCAAACTTTACAAGCTCAATGCTCAACTTATGGAGGGAATTAGCTCACACAACAACATTAATTTTGATAGAGGTAGGGGCTCTGAAGGGAAAGATTCACTAAGGGAAGATGGTAAGAAAAGGCTGTATACAATGGACAATAAGGTCAAAGATATGGAATCCGATCACAACCCAACCAAGTGAGAGTGGATCCTACAAGATAGAACCTTTGAGAGCCATGAATTGCTTAAGTTGGAATTGTGAAGGTATTGGCAATCTGGGCAATACTAGTTTTGAAGGAACAAGTGTTTCGACATTCATTTTGTCTTGGAGGATTGATGATATTGAATTTAAGCTTAAATATGAAGGGTGTTTTTATATGGATAGAAAGTACAAAGGAGGAGGTTTAGTTTATTTTTGAAACCGATTAATAAGGCATCCATTATGAGCTTAAATTCATAATCTGCAAATATCTATTATTGATGGTTTTGTTTCTAGCCTAACAAGATTTTATAGGTATAATGAATGGTGCAGAACAAGGGAATAGTGATATCCTTTTGCTTAACAAGAGGCATGGAAGCATATATCATCCCATGGTGTTAATTACTCAGTTTAGTACCGAGAGTATTAGATCAATGGTAGACCAGGATTTTTCACCATTAAAATTGTCACATTATTCTCACAAAATATTTTTATTTCTGTTTCTGTTGGCTTTGTTTGTTTCACATGTATATAGATCTTCTAAAATTCTTCTCATCCATATTGTTTGGAATATTTTTGATGTGGCAATATATTCAACTTTTGATGATGGTAATATTTCTCCTCATTTTTTATGCAATGACACATTTCTTCTCATCCACGATTCTCAAATATTTTTCCTTATCCTTCAAAGTTCTATCATCCACAATCAATATTTCATATCCATTCATAGTAGCAGAGCAACCTTTACAGTCCATCATATTAACATTATTTAGTAGGTCTAATGCACACTTTTCTTGTGAAATGAAAATACCATCACAAGTTTGTTTAATCTTCATCAATGTCATCTTTTTTAAATTCCTTAATAAGCTTGGTTGATAAACTCATAAAAATAATATCATCCATATATACAATAATAATGGTGTCACTACCATTTACCTTTGTATATAAAGTAAGTTCTTTATTAAAATCATTTCCTTGAAGGTATGTATTAAGTTGACTATGCCATGCTCTTGGAGTTGTTTAAGACCATATAAAGGTTTCTTGAACATATAAAAATTTTCAGCATTTTCTTCAACAATAAATCCTATGGTTGCTCAACAAAAACTTCCTCCTTTAAGTAACCATTTAAAAATATAGATTTTATATCAAACTGAAAAACTTTGTAATAAAACTTAGTTGCTAATAGTAAAATGATGCCAATACTTTCAAATCATGTCACTGTTGAAAAGTTTCAAATAAACTAAGCCCTTTTAAAATTTATTACTATTTACATCATACTTTACCCCATACACCCATTTGATACCAATTGCATCATTTTCTAGTGACAGGTCTATTAGCTCCTACATTTCATTTTTCTCACCAACATGCATCTTTTCTCGATTGACTTTCTCCATTTTTCAGTATTACATGCCTCTTTATAACTCAATAATTTTGTAAGCATTAAAGAAAGTACATTTCTATAAATTTCATCAATTGATCTTACCTCTTCTAGAGGGGTATCATCATCCAATATTGGATCAATATCCTTGCAATTCAATCCCTTTGAAGAAAATGATGTCCCTTGAGGTGACTCATTTTCCTTTTGCGGTTCTTTTGACTCAACTATATCTTCAAAAAAGGTTTTATTTTGATTTCATTTTTGTCCTATTTTTAAGAACTGTTTTCATAAAAGCAACATCTTTTTGAATAATTAATTTTTTGGAGATGGGATAATATAAATGATAACTTTTTGTAAGATCAAAATATCAAACAAATATACACTTTTAATCTTTTTAACCATTTTAGAAAGCGCACTTGCGTCAATATAAACATAAAAAATACACACAAAATTAAGTTACTTACATTAGGCTTCTGTTTTGACCAAGTTTGATAGGGATTTTTATTACATAATACTCTTGTTGGAAAGATATTAAGAAGAAAAATTGATATTTTCACTACTTTTGCCCACAAATCATTCGGAAGGTGACTTTCACTAAACATATTTATAGCCATTTAAACAATCATTTTGTTTTCCTTACAACGATCTCATTCTATTGTAGCATATTTCTTATTGTTAATTGCCTCTGTGTGTTATTTTGCTTAAAAAATAACCAAACTCATTACACAAGAAAATACTTTCAATTTGCATCCATACTCTATTTTTGAAAATACTTTAAACTATTTAAATTTATCAATTGATTCTAACTTATTTGCAATAAAATCTACTCAACTCATACGTGTGAAGTCATCAAATAATAGGAAAAAGTATTTATTTTTATTCAAAGACAAAGTTTTCAAAAGGCCACAAATATACGCATGAACTAATTTAAAATGTCTTTTTGCTTTCCATGCTTTTCCAACTAAAAATGATAATATATGCACATTTACATAAGTGCATGCTTTACAAAATCAACTAGTGGTAAATCGAAGACCATACTTTTCTCACTCAATAAATTTAACTATTTAAAATATAAATAGCTATAGCACTTATGGTAAATTTTTTCTAATTTCACATAGATTTTATCAAAAGTAATTGAGCGTCTTTTCTGAATTATTTGACCCATACTAAGCAAATCATAGCCAAGCCAAGAACATAATAAATATCATGAACCAAAACTACTATAGCTGACTTTAACTTTATCATAATTATTTCCTTTCTATCAACTTTTACTTCGTATCATAGCCAAGCCAAGAACATAATAAATATCATGAACCAAAACTTCTATAGCTGACTTTAACTTTACCATAATTATTCCCTTTCCATCAACTTTAACTTGGTTGTTTTCTCCAAGCTAAACAGGTGGCTTCGTTGTATTAGTAATGGTGCTAAATGATTCTTTATCTCCTACCATATGATTAGTCAACTAGTGTTTATAAACCAAATATTTTTATTGTTACTAGCATTCACACATGTTATAAAAACATTAATTTTCCCATTAGTAAATAGTGTTTTGTTTTGTTTTTTAAAATAATTTACTTCAATATGCCTAAACCTTTTATAAAAGTAACATTATTTTCTCTTAAAAATATGCCTAAAATTACCTTTGTCCCCACCATCCTTTTCCTTATTAAAATCCACCTTACCTTGGCATGTTTAATGACTGTAATATTATTTTGATGGCTACATTGGTCTCGACCTCTACATCTTCCTCTAGTCTTTTGGTCACTTAAGCTTTCATCATTCTTTTGTTTGCTTGTAATTTTAAGTTTAGACTAGATTGCTTGCTCAACAATCTTTTTTGTGGACCTATTTAATCTTTATATGCTAAAAGTGAATCCATTAGTTCGTTAATAGTATAAGTAGAAAGATCTTTAGATTCTTCGATAGTTATCACAATAATTTAAGAGGCAAAATTCTTAATGCTTTTTTATAAATTTTTTGTCATCAATATTCTCACCAAAAGTTCTCACATGTTTAATAATATCATAAAAGGAGAAACAAATTATGGAGTAACTCTCAACATTTCATAAAAAAAGGTCTCAAACTCCCTACATAGGATCTAAAGTTTTATTATGATTCCTGTTTCAAAGTACTCCATGCATATTTTGATGTCTTAGCATTTGCAATACATGAAAATGTTGGTTCAACAACTTGTTATACCATGAACAATGTTTTCTCATCTTTGAAATTCTCTAAGTTTAGACTTTTCAACTTCCTTTTCTTTTTCTTTGTAACCCTTCTCTACCAAATCTTAAAAATCATGTGAAATAAAAAATGTTTGCATCTTTATGCTCTAGAAAATCATATTTTTTTAATTAAAGAAACTATGACAAATTAAGCATTTTCTTATTATTTGACCATGCTAAATCATTCTGAACTCCAGTTTTGCCTCAACAACACCTACTACTATGTAATCAGATCAAACCCAATACTCAAATACTAGACATTATTATAATATATATTGAAAAAGGTATAGAAAAGAAAAGTTACACATAAATATTACACTTTTGTTTCTCACATTGATAAAAGAAAACTTTGTACATTTAGACCACAAAAGTAAAATGAAGTTAACACAACCTCTTACAATTTCTCTACACTTCATATAACTTTTCTACACACATAAACAAAAAAAAGATAACCACACTCCTAAAAAGTAAAATCCTTATCACAACTTTTATAGGTCTTAAGTTTAGCATCACATCCAAAAATTTAAACTATTCTTTTAACTACCTACCTTTACCCATATACATGAGCATGATCCAACAAAATATCCTTGGAGTTTACAAACCCCTTAACAAGAGTCGTTATCTAAGATTGCCATCTCTTATTGGTAAGCCTATGTGTCAATTCTTTTCTTTTCTTACGGAGCACATGTGGGTTAAAGTTAGTACTTAGGAAAATAGATTATTGTTTGCGGCGAGTAAGGCACTCATGAACAAAACAGCAGCCTAAGCTCTTCTTAACTATTCCATGTGTTTGTATGTTTTTATTGTCAAAATTTAATGGTGAAGAATCGCAATGGGTTACGTAATCATTCTAGTGCCATTCTAACGAGGATAGACAAATGCGTTTGCATTGGTTGCAATGGGATAATGTAGAAGGACCAAGGCGTTATGCAATCATTTGTGCTTTTTAATTTATCTTTTCTAGTAAAATAGGGTTAGATATTAATCATGGATCGCAATTCTCTCGTGAGAAGTCTTCTCAAAACTATGCTGATTTAAAGGTCTAGAATTCGCTAGCAAGTGGGAATTGGTAGATCGATGACAATAATTTCTACATACAAACCACCCTTAATGTTGACATAACAGATATGCGAGTACATATGCTGAAAAAAACTATAGAAATGCATGTATAAGAAACCAATATTCAATAATTATAAACATGCCTCAATCAATAATAGTCACAAATTCAAAGTAAGTCATGAACAAACTATACAAAAGACACAAGCAAAAGAAGTAATCATAAATGAGAACTTATTTATGTGAGTCACCCTTGCGGACTTGTCTTAGAGAAATCCACACCTCGCTATAGAGTATGTATGAGTACCTGCATTTTCCTCATAGGATAAAACACATACACAACTCAAAGCCACATACTTTGCTTTGAGTCGACTTCGATAATGCCTTAGATTCTTGGCTGGAGAGGAAGGGAATTAAGGAGCAGCCACACAATCGAAGAGAACACGAGTAAAGGGGAGAGCAAAAATTTGAGGAGAGAGAGTATTAATCACATAAGTGTGCATTAGGGAGCCTTAATCTTTTATTTGATGGATCAAAGATCATGGATCTAGCCCAAATAACACACCTATTTGTCCCATAATCGTTCTCTCATATACACTTACGATTGTTAGATCAAAAGTTTTTCATATAAAAGGTAGGCCGAAGACAATTTCTATACCCAAGCCCATGGTCGACCCAGTGCGTGTGTGTGGTCTAACATGTCCTCTCCAAGCTCTTTGAAGTAAGGTTCATGAGCTACCAACTATATATAAAAGGACATATGGGTTTGTCTCATTCTTCAATATAGAACTAAACTTTGTCTTCTCTTAGTCTTGAGATACACAAGTCCTTCACATGTGACTTTTTAAACTTTAGGACTTTCGCATATATCAATGAAGCACCAATTGAATATTTAGAGATGCTAATCATGTTATTATGCATATGGGTTTAAAAAAACAACCTTAATTAACATTAAATCCAATAATCCCCACAAAGTCTTGAAGTATAAAGTATTCTCCCAAACCAGTCATCATATTATACTTTCTGTAATGATACCTTTTGATTTGAACTGTTACTTGAGTTATCCAATATTAGCCTTAAAGGAACTACATGAACATATGTCTTAAACTTTAACCTTGGGTATAAAGTTGTCTATTGGTAACAATATAATAAAAGGCTATGGCATGATCTTTAGGGGTGATGCATTAATGGTCATGCATCTATATCTTCTATCATGATTGATTTCAGGGAACAACCCAAGTTGTCTATTAGTAATAATATAATAAAAGGTTATGGCGTGATCTTTAGGGGTGATGCATTAATGGTCATGCATTCATATCTTGTATTATGATTGACTTCGGGGATAAACCAAATTTCTCTATCATGGTCATACAATATCAATCATTTAGTTCACATCTCCAAAAATGTACTGCTAGTATCATGTCTTATGATTCAATCCTATTTTGAAAATAATCTCTTACTAAACTTTTAGTTATGATACTTTAGGTTTACACGGATAGACACACATATATGCTCATAGTATCTCATAATACAAAGTTTCATCCTATTCACCCAACAGCTTGTTACTACCATATTTAATCTACTTCATGGAATCTCCACTCAGTTAGGTTGGGTTACCACTGCTTGTGAATAAATCTTGGTTTGAATCTCACCCTTAACCTAGATTTCTCAACTAATGCTACTGATAGACCTTTATTCAAAGAATCAGTTGTATTATCTTTAGATCCAATAAAATTTGTAGCCACGACCCATCAAACACAAGATCCCTTATAGACTTTAGTATGACTTTGATGTGTCTCTGTTATTTTTTGTTATACTTAGAACTACTTATCTTATCAATGATAGTCATGCTATCACATTGTACTAAAGTTGTTGCAAGCAATTTATTTGCCATAGGTAAATTGGACATAAGTCCTTTAAGCCATTCAGCTTTCAATCCAATCTCATCCAAAGCATATAATTTTGCCTTAAAAGTAGAATTGGTCACTATAGTTTATTTATTGGATTTCTATGTGACAGCGCCACTACCCACAAGAAACACTATCCAACTAGCATCACCTAATCCTTTAAAAACATAAAAACACTTACCATATTGCAGTACAAGGAAAATCATTCCCTTTACATAGTGAAATACTTTGTTTAAGAGCTTCACAATGGGTTATATATGAACAATTGGTGTAATTACTCAACCAACACATAGCAAAAACAATATCTGGTTGTGTATAGTTAGTTAGATATATCAAACTACCGATAATCTCAGAATATCGTATTTGAGACACAAGAATATGACTTTCATTCTTATACAAAGTCTTAGATGAATCATATGGGGTCTTAATAGGTCTATAATTTGTATATCCAAATCTCTCTAAAACTTTCTAAACATAGTCAGATTGAGAAATTACTATAACATCAGTAGACCTTGTGCTTTTGAGCCCTAAAATCTTGTAAGCTATACCCATATCTTTCATCTCAAACTTACTATATAAGAATGACTTAGTTACATTTGATATTCTTATATTCGAACCAAAACAATAATATATCATCTACCTATAGAAAAAGAATGATGAATGTATTATTGACTGATTTACAATAGACACATTTATCATAATCATTAGAAACGAACCCAAAAGATATACCACACAATCAAACTTTTCATGCCATTGTTTGCGAGCTTGTTTCAAATTATATAATGATTTAACAAGCTTACATACCTTAGAATAATTCGCATAAGTTATAAATCAATCTAGTTTATTCATATAAATTTCCTCATGAAGGTAACAATGTAGGAAAGCAATTTCTACATCCATCTGATTGATTGTGAAGTAATATGCAAATATTAATATTATAATCAATCAGATGGTGGTCATTCGAGAAATTGGAGAATAGGTATCAAAATAATTTATTCTTTTTTTTGTGTGTACCCCTTTTTAATTAACCTAGCATTGTACTTCTTGATTGTTTCACCTACATTATTTCTTCTTAAAGATCCACTTGCAATCTACATTAGAACAAAGAGGAGGCAAATCCACCAATTTTCAAGTATCGTTAGAGAGAATTGACTGAATTTTATCGTTAACAACTTCTTTCAATACTTAACCTCTTGTGAGGTCACTTCCAAAACCTTTTGATATCCTAAATCATTCACTTCCCCTTAGTTCTATTATTTTCTCAAAGTAATCTAATATGGAAACAAGATAATCAGAGTCACCCCACATTTGTCATTCTTTCTACATGATCGAAAATAGAACCAGTAGTAAGATCAAAATATCTAAAAGATACAATTTGGAAAACTCTAATCTTCATGGGAAATATATTTTTAAAGAATGTAATAGCACAAAGCTCAATTATTCTGTTGATATCTACGCCAGATACTTCAGACCTAATGACTAAGAATCTATACACATAGCTCAGCTCCACATAACCCTAAAATATAGTATCCAATATTTTAGGTCTCAATTTATTTTTCTTGTGTTCAGGGATGAGTATTTTCGTAAAACACCTCATACTTTGAGATATTTGAGGTTAGTCTTTCAATCTTTCAAAAGTACAAAGGGAATACTTTCTTTATGCTTATGGGAACTCTATTAATAATATGATAAGTCATATTTAAAGCTTCCCCACATGTAGGTAGGTAACCCAAAACTTTGAAGTAAAACATTAACTATATCATATAGGGTTGTCTTCTTTCGTTCAACTATCCCATTGGACTGGGGAGAATACGAAGCATTAACCTCATGAACAATACAGTTGTCTTGACAGTATTGTTGAAAAAGGTTTTAGGTAGACTCTCCTCCCCTATATACCTTAATCTTTTAAGTACCTTACATGTTTGAGTTTGTAATTAATTTCTAAATATTTGAAACTTTTCTAAAGCTTCATCTTTAAAAAAATGATTTTAAAAAAAATTGAAACCGTACTTTAAACCTGAATCAAGCAAAGAAGAATTCTTGAAGGTTAAGATGAAAGCAAGAGAGCCCGAAAGAAATGGAAGTTCTCTAATAATGGATCAAATAAAAAATGGGCTCATGGTCAAGCCCAAAAACCAAATCAAAGATAGCCTCATGATCAGGCCCAAAACCAAGTCAAATTGGGCTCATGATTAAGCTCAAAACCAAATCAAAGATAGCCTCATGATCAGGCCTAAAACCAAGTTAAATTGGGCTCATGATTAAGCTCAAAACCAACTCAAACATGCACATACCACCAACCCGAGAACAAATCAAATAAAAATAGGTACAAGACCAAACCCAAACGAGCACAAGCCAAACTCAAACATGCAAGATACTCATGTGAGGCTATACTAATTTCGATGGGAAAGAGTATTTCTAGCAAAAGGTAACTCAAAATGGATAGTTGTTGACCAATACAAGGATCATATATGAATAAAGTTATCTATTGCACATGGGCATAAGATGTAAGATGCAATGGATGTATGTTTGAGGTTTCCACGATTTATTTATGGAGCTCCCATGGAAGTTGGTTGCCCTAAGTGGGATGGCCTTCATGTTCATTTGCTTAATGCCTTGGGTTTTGTAAAAAATATTTTGAAATGATACTTTCTTTTTGTTTTTATTAAAAGAGACTTTCATCTCCTATATTTTCTTTCACTTTGACTTTAATGCAAAATTACTTGATAAAGGTTTTTATTATTGAAAAAACTCAACAACATTTCAAAACTCCATTTTTCATACTACAAGGTCTAATCCTTAAATAAAATGAGATCCAAATTAGTAGGTTTTATTCTTACTTTAGAATCATAATGACACACTTTTTTTCTTTTGGGATAAGTGATAGGGGAATGAGAACAATTTCTCATAGTCCCTTCTGAAGCGTGCTGTGGTATAAGAAAAAGAGATTTTTTATGGAAAATATCTCTTTTGAGCCTTTAATTTTCTTTTTTCTTTTCTTTCAAAGAAAACCTCTATATTGGAGGTTTTTGTTTTTCTCTTTTTCTTTTTAGGAAGAACTCAATATTGGAGGTTTATTTCCTTCCTTTTTTTTATTTTAACTTTTTTTTTGCCAAATTGTTTTTGGAGAGAATGAGATGGGGAACAACTTATCCCTCTAGATACTCAGCATAATCAAGTATGCCCTATTTCATAATAAAACATTCTATTTGAAAATATTTTGCTATTTTGAACTAGGCCCTATCTTATAAAAGAAAGATTTTTGAAATATCATTAATGATTTTGAAAACACTCCACTTGTTATAAAGCATTAATCCCTAGATGAGAGGCATATATTTGACTTTGGCCCTTCTTCAAGAAACTAAAGACGATCCATTTACAAAAATCATTTCAAAAAAGTTTATGGTAATATACTATCTTTTAATATTCGACATTTATAGGGTCTACCAAGTTTCTTTCTTAAGCATGCCTTTTTTGAGCTTGACTACCTTTTCATGGTGAAAGCAACTTTCTTTTTAGGCATCCCAAGGTTACTTTAGCTCATGCATGGCTTGGAACTTTCGTTGCTTTGCTAGGTCTTAAATTTCATCCTTCAAGCCAATGTGTGTGCACACTCATTTTCCTTTGTATGTGTTTTTTTAGGAGGGAAAACCAACGATGTGTGTAAAGTGGGGCTCATGAGAATGAAACCCATCAGAGCATATGTTTTTGAAAAATTTGAGGTGACTTGTATGAAGAGAACCCATCAGAGCACACTTTCAATTTCAATTTTCACAATTTCAACTCTTTGGCTTTCAATTATTTTTTATTTTTGAAGATTTTAAAGATTTTTTTAGTTTTCCCAAATATTTGTTTTTAATTTTTGATAGAAAAATGGGTGTTTGGATGATTAGCAAGGCTAGGAAGAGATGGTTCAATCCTAACACTTGATATTTTTGTTGCCTCACATCTTTCATTGAATTTTAGAGTTGGTTTGGTTTTTTGGGCATGATTTGTCTCCCTATAGACCCAAGAATATTTCTCATGGGAACAATGTGCCTTGTCCTCTTGGCTTAGGGAAACAATTTCCCTTTCGATTTGTATCTCTCAATTTCCTCTTCAAAGAGGTGATTATTTTTTCTCGGGTTTGAGAAGACTTCTTCGTGGTTTTGGAAAACCGATTGTCAAGTTTGATAAAGCCTTCCATGATATATTTTCAAAGGAATCATCCAAACTTAACATTATTGAGTTGTTAGAAATTGAACTTAAAGCAAGGGATTTGAAATTGTTTTGTTTTTTTAAATCAAAACAGGATCAAAATAATTTCCTAAGACTCAAGTCCTACCTGGTGTGCCAAATTCGTAGGTGAGAATTTAATTTCAAAGTCTATGGAGAGACTCAAAATCCAATTAACAAATACAAGTGCGAGCATGCCAGCAAGTTTTCAAAAACTTGCAAATCTTGATTTGGATTTCTAATTTATTGGGTGAATGTGTACTAGTGAGCTCTTTTTGTTGTAGGCTTTCTTCAACTGATGCTCAAGGGTCAGCCTACGCTCTTAAAAGATTACTTTAAAATCTGAGAAGTTTTCAAAATCAAGTTTCAATTCAAAAAGTTGCTCAAAATCATGAATTTATTCCTTGACCAAAATCAACTTAAATCCTAAAAAATAGAAGCTAGTTATGTTTTCAAGTCAGAAGTTTCTAATTTTTTTGACAGCTCTCAGATCTCGTAAAATTTTCACCATTTTATTTGAGGTAGGCCTAGGTGTGGAGATTCCTAACTATTTTTTATTTGGTTGTTTGATGTGTTTACTTGCAGAATTAAATCAATAAATTCCCTTACTCTGAAATTCAGGACGGAACCTATGATCGAAATATGAAGGCTTAAAGAAGTGATTGTATCTAGGTACGTAGGTACTCTATTTTTATAAAATTGGCCTAGTTGAAAAGCTATAGATGTCAATCTTTCCAGTGAGACTATATTCAAGCAATTTAGATAATTGAAGATAGAGTTAAGGGACTTTCACCCAATCTCTATTGCAGGATGTGCAGTGTTAACAGACTTTGTTTTGATTTTCTTTTGTTTTATCCAATTTTATTCACAGCTTTAAACGTTTCTAAAATTCTTGTAAATTTTAATGAGAGCGAGTTGTGCGTGGAGAATGTGTATACTAATTTTCAGTATGTTTTGATCGCAAAGTAGGGCTGAAAAAATCAGGCAAATGCATAACACAAAAAATAAAATTTTCGGTTTTTAAAAAATTAATGGATGCATCCGACCAAATTAAATCATCATCCACAATAATTTTAATAATAAGGAAGTGCAATAATCAAAAGAAAGTATCATATAACTTAAGTATAGAGGGGGTTAGAAGGTATAAGATTTACAATTTATATTAGAGTAGAATAAACCACAAACCAGACACATAGGAGGCGATTTTACCCACGAGCTTGGATGAAATTTGGCAGCATCTCCCCTCAAAATATTATGTTGATTTGAAGATAAATCCTCCTTAATTACAACCCATTTAAATGGAATTGAAAGGCTTACGAAAAGAAAGGAAAGAAGAAGGGGAGAATCAACCTTGCAATGGAGGCTTGAGGGCTTGGAAGTGTTGAAGATGGTTGATGGCTCCTTAGGGGAAGAGGTAATTCCTTCCTCTCCTCCTCTCTCTTTCTCTCTCTCTTCCTCTCCCTCTCTATTTGTTGGACTTCTCTCTTTGATCAGTCTCTCAAGGCCGCTATTTATATATTTCAAGAGGGGCCTCTAGACCCTTCTATGGGTTAGAGCTTTGGAGTTTTGATACATGTCCAATTTGAATTTGATCTAATGAAAAATTCTAGTCTTCTTGGCTGCACATGGTTGCATGTGGGGTTGGAGAGTGGTCTCCTCTTTATCCATATGACTTGGTTCAATGGTGTAGTCTTCACTTGATCTAGCTCACGGCTAGGTGTAATGCAACCTGCCACTTGGTTTGGCCATGGTCTTTACTTAGTGTTTGAATGTGCCCTTGACTTGATCACCTAGCCTCCTTGGTGTCACTTTTGGCTAGACCTTTATCGTAATATGTCTTGGTTAGATTGGTGTATCCTTTGACTTGATTGAATTTGCATTTGACTTGGGCTTCTTGACATGGCCCTTTCTTGGCTTGAGCTCATCTTGGGCTTGGTCTTGTACCTATTTTTATTTGATTTAATCTTAACTTGTGGTATGTGCTTGTTTGATTTGGTTTTGAGCTTGATCATGAGCCCAATTTGACTTGGTTTTGGGCCTGATCATGAGCCCATTTTGATTTGGTTTTTGAGCTTGACAATGAGCCCATCTTTGATTTGATTTAATCTGTTGTTTGAGAACGTCCATTTCTTATAGGCTCTCCTGCTTTCATCTTAGCCTTCAGGAATTCTGCTTTGCTTGATTGAAGTTTGAAGTATGGTTTCAAATGTTTTATTTAAAATCATTTCTTTTATATTTGAAAATATCGAGTTTAATGAAATTTTCAAATACTTTTTGGAGAACAACTGAGTCTCATCCTCAATTTTTTTTGTATGAGTGACCTACTTTCACTCTATGAGTTAATTTTTATAGTTTCAACCACTTTAACCTTTGTTGGGTATAAGGTATCGGATCACTTTAACCCTTTTGATGAGTGTACGGTCTCGAACCTCTTTAACCCTTTAGTGTAGGGTCTCAGACCACTTTAACCTTTTAGATGAGTATAGGGTCTCGGAGTAAGATTATCCTCGATCGGGTGAGTTCTTGAGGTCTTTGTTACGAACTTGTTTGATTTTTGAATTTCAGAGATTTTATAAGTTTATAAATTTGGCATTTTGTAAACATTTTATAGGTTTAGTTTCCAATGTCCTATTTTCATTTGTTTTTTTGAAGAAGATCATTTGAAACATTCTTTGTTTGAAGACAATCATTTAAATTTGCATAATCCTACAAATTTGGCCTTGAGGGCAGAGTAGTCATTCTTTCGGGCTTTTGTCAAAATTAAATTTTTTATAAGGGTGCAAAGTACCCTTATTTTGAGGCTCCTATAAAATTTTAGCTCGAAAATGAATTTGTTTAAGCTATCTTTATTTGAAAACCCTTAAAAGACCCAAAATCACAATTTTTCTTTAAAAGATAGAATTTCTAAAAGATCAAATCTTTTGAGAAAATTTTTGAGTGTTGACAGATACTCAGACATTGACTTTGTTGTGAGCAAAGATGATTGTAACTCAACGTACGATCAAATATTCTTATTTGGAGGTAGTGTTGTTTCTTGATCTTACAAGAAAAGAGTTGTGTAGGATTGTTTATACAAAAGGCTTGGTTTGTTGTTGTATGACTACAATGAGTGTCATTTGATAAGCCACTTGATACATTATTTGAAGTTGGAAACAATCAATGAATTAGTTATCATTTATTGTGACAATAATACAACAATCACTCTAATTAAGAGTGGACTTGATAACTCTAGAAGCAAGCATATAATGGTTAAGTATCACTATATTCATGATATGCTAAAGAGGAATCAGATAACTATATCTTATATGTTAACTTGAGATATGTTGGTTGATCCTTTGACTAAAGGCATTTATAAAGGTCTCTTAACTAAACATGTTACATACATTCATGAAATATGGGAAGAATGGCCCTCTTTTTGGATTTCGTTACATTCATTTTTCAAAAAGATAAATATTTTAAATAAAATAGTTTTGCTTTATTAAAGTAAATATGGATAAAGGTTTTAATGGAAAGTAGAGTAGAAAACGCAGGGAAATAGAAAAGCCTAAGGATATATAAACAAATCAAAACGTTGTTTACAATATATGAAAACCTCACCGAGTAACCGAAAAGCGGAATCCTCTCCTCCCTCTCTTCCTCTTTGGTTTGGCTAGGCTTCCGCACTGCATCGACTGACCCAAGGTGCGATCAAAACTTTGTTTACAATATATGAGATGAAAAACAATAAATCTTTCCTGTTGAAAACCCCCACCGGGTAACAAAAAAAACGGAATCCTCTTCTTCTTCTCTGGTTTGGGTAGGGTTCCCCGCTGCATCCACTGACCCAATGTGCGATCAATCCCTTCAGCACCTACCCTAGATATCTCCAAAATTTGAAGAAATTTAAAGCTCCATATAGTGACAGCTCCGACGGCAATGCGCATTTAAGACTTAATGAAAAAGAAGCATCCCTAGCATCACCCAACATTCTTCAAAAAACTACGTTAGGACTGAATAGGCACCCCTTTTCTGTCATTTACTGTCGTGTTAGTATCATGGTTCGATAGAGTTTGACCTTAGCTTGGTCGCAATGGGAAGGAGAAAAGAAGGAAGGTCGTCCCGGAGAAAGCCTTTGAGCATGGTAATCCGTTCACCATGTTGAACAATGATGACTCAGCCAGACCAATGGCCTGCGGACAGGGCCAGAAGTAGTCCTCAAAGTCATTGAGAAGTTCAATAGGACGTGCAAAAAGGAAAAAGGCTTCCTTGGTGAAAGGGTGGTATAACCAGAGAAAAGTTGCGAATCGGCACACACTACGGAAAACCGAGTCTCTTAATGATTTAGGTAATGCGTCACTGCTGACGACTTGCACTTGTTGATAGGATTTGGGCGTGAGAGACATCACGTTGTGAAGGCTAGGCATAAGTTGCTTCAGCCTCAAGGTGTCGTCTTTAATGATGTCTCTTACAGGTGCCTTCAATATGCTTTAATCATGCAGGTGGAAAACAGTTTTTGGCATATACTCTTTCATTCCTTGCATAAAAATAAAGGATAGGACAAAGCATAACATTTTTAATTAAAACCAATTACACAACATACGACAGAAGTTGACATTGTTGAGGGGCCACCGTGTAATGATCTTGTTTTGATCAAACATTTTGTCCTCTGTTTTATCCTACATTCTTATGCAAAAGATTGAAACGTTATTTATCAAAAAATGTTCTCCACACATATAATGAATGCGATCCACCCTGCCTTACTAGCGACATCACTATGGGGAACGAGTACTTCACCTCAAGTCTTCAGGAACTCGTGCCTACCCTCCACAAAATAATGCCTCTCAAGCACAATCCCAAGAACGAGTTCAACTCGTGAATGCCTACATCGTCGAGAGACTCTTTCCCATACTACCATTGTTTAAAACCAATAGAAAGGATAGATTATTTTTGTAACAATATATTTAAGTTCAATTTGATTAATGAGAATGATTTCTCCAATTATATTGTTCAAGCTTTTGATTTATAGCATCACTATTTATGACATATTAATTTTATAAAATAAAATGACAAAATGAAGTCAAATTTGATTCCTATTATGTACCAAAATATTGATAAATATCCCACATACACTCACAAAATAGGTGTCAAGAAATGCTTTATTACTTTTATTGATGATTGCTCTCAGTATTGTCATATATACTTGATGTATTTAAAGAAAAAATATTAGAAAAATTCTAAGTTTTCAAATTAATATGAGTATTAGGATACAAATTAATATGAGTTCATTAGGATCATACATCAAATAATGACTCCTAATTCACCATAATAAAATGTATGACTAAAAAGAAAAACAAGGTATTAATAAAAATTGTAAATATAATGTCATGAAATTCAAGGCTTTCTAAAGGCCATAGCAATGAAGCCATTTTAATAGCTTGTTATATATTAAATAGAGTTTATAAAAAATAAATAAGTTAATCTCATATGAACTTTGGGAGAAAAAAAAGCTTAACCAAAACTATTTAAAAGTTTTGGGGTTGTAGGGCCATAATAAAAGCTCTTGAATGCAAAAGGATGAAATTGGATAAAAGAAAAATTGAATGTATCCTTTCGGGGTATATTGAAAATAGTAAGGTATACAGATTCATGGTTATTAAATTAAATGACTCATATTATGTGAACACGATAATCGAGTCTAGAGGCACTAATTTTTAAGAAAATAAATTTTTCTTAGTTCTTATACCTAAAAGATATGTTCAAAGTGTACATGATCAAGAACTCCATAAAACTGATAATGATATCTTTGAAGTTCAAGAGTGTGAAAGAAATAAAAACAAAAGAAAGAAAGGACTTTTGTACTAGAATTTATAACTTTCCTACTTAAAGGGATATGTGGCTCTATCATGAGTTCCATATCATTTTGCTATAACATTGAAAGTGATCCCAAGATATATGAAGAGGTCATGAGGTATGACGACATGACTTTTTAAAAAGAAACCTTTCATGATGAGATGGACTCATTTGTGGTGAAAAACAATTGGAAATTACCTTGTTCTGAATTTAAAGGAACAAATTATAAATGAATTTTCAAAAGAAAAATGAAAGTTAACGATACCTTTGACAAATTTAAAGAAATGCTAGTTGTTAGGACCTTACTCAGAAATAAATGATTAGCAACTTTGATACATATGTACCAATAGTAAAAATTGCTACAACTAGATTGTCATTAATACTCGCTTCTATTTATAAACTTATCATTGAACACAAGGCCATTAAAAGTGGACTTTAAGTTGTGGCCTTATTGACACTTAAAATCCTATATATAAGTTGTGCATGATATTCAAATAGATTAGATAGTTCAAGGGTTTATATTATTCCAATCCAGATGAGTGGGAGCCCATCTCTTACTAGGTATAGGTACAAATTACAAGATACTATACAAATAGTATAATAATTCTAAGATGATAATTTTTAAACTTACAATTTGTGAAAAGGTGTTAACTTTTGGTTAGTGTCCATTAGTATAAAGGGAGGTTACATAGCCCAAGGTTATGGTTATCTCATGATGTATGGGGACTTCTTGAATGAATATGATTCTATTATGGTTTGGAAAGACATGTCTCTTTATGATAATGAATTGGCTACAACCCTAGGGAAACAATGGTTTATTGGATGCTCATAGATTTTCATATGAATGAGGTTTTCATCATTATGAATAATAATCTCTAACCAATAGTATAGGGGATTTGAGAGGATTAAATTTGAAACCTCTCTATAGAAAATCTAAAGTTGTCTATAATACCCTTCTAGGTTTCCCACTAATTTTAATTTACCATTTCCGCATTTACACTCTTGTTTGTCTAACCAAGTTTTCAAGCAACTTACCACAATCCCTTCAGCGTGTGTTGATATTGCCAAAGATAGTTAAAAGTTTTGCATTGTATGTTGAAGGCGATCAATGGAGTCATGTGCATATGGAGACTTAAGATTTAGTTGTGACGAAAAAGCTTAAAGGATAATGCTTATCACTCCTTGAAAGGAATTGTGCAATAAACTTTGTCACAGAAATGTTTGTCAGTGATGATTTTGATTTGTAGTCATTTTAAAGTAAGCACTATTTCCTAATGTTCTAGAGTAAATGATGATTGCATTTTCCCAATATACAATAGAAAATGTCGATTTAATGTGAGAATCTAAAAATGATGATTTCAAGCATTTTTGTAATAAAAGGTTGATTTTTGTAGGCTCCAAGTTTGTAGATTCACCAATTTCTCCCAAATAAATGCTCTCTCATAAGAATCCATTCTCAAAATGGCACATACACCAGCAAGAGAATCAACAAAAAACAAATAGAGAAAACCATACAACTCATAATTAACTTTACAATTAAGAGAAAACAAGTTTCAAGAACATAATATGTGAGCTTAAAAAAAGACACGACTTTTTTTTGGATTACCAAGATGGTGTTTAGGAAGGAGTTGTACCAGTAAAAAAACTGATATATACAATAGTTACAAGGAGATTGATAAAATACTCCAAAAAGAGAAGTGAAAGTATAGTTGTTGTGCTACAATATAGCAGAAGGAGCAACAACTGCTATCTCAAAACCATGATCCATAATCATTATGGAACATTTTTACAAGGATGACTACAGTAATTTGTGGTATTGACAATAATACATGTCAAAGCAACCTAGTTATTACTTGGATGACGCCTTTGTTGGAGCATGAGTAGTTACCTCTTGATTGAATACTTCCCATCATCATTGCCCTTTATCGTGTCAGTGCTTGCATCTTTTATTGTACCCTGGAGAGTGAAAGGTTGATGTGTAATTTGAAACTGCTCTAAATAGTTTGAAGGATAATACTTGGTTCCAAACAGTGTTATCCATATCGTATCGTGAGAAGCTACGCTAAGATACAGTAACCTGTATCGTATGATACAGGTTATCATGCCGTATCGTACGATACGGACAATATGCCCAAATTTTTTTCAATTTTTTTTAATTTTTTTTTCATTTTGCAAGTTTCTAGCCTCTCTTCACTTCTCTCCAAGGCATCCTCCGATATGCTTATTTGGGATTGCAAGTTGTATATATAATATGTAAATTTGGGTTTATAATTTTATTTATTAAATAAGAATAATTTACGAACAAATAAAAATTATGACAAAATCATTTTCCTTTTTGTTGTCAACTTTTAGGTATATTTCTACTACCAGTTTCTAATTTCATAAAATCACAAACAATGAAGAACAATTTGGTTGTCTCGATTCATTGAGTGGGCATTTCACAACTTCACTGTTTTAGGGTTCACCTTACATGACTTCCATTGAGTTGAACATAATCAACGTGTGTGAGGCTTAACTCAGTTTATGAAGTGAGAAATAGAGCTCAAGCATTAGTTAAAAAGCTAGTCTCCAGTAAGAGAAAAAGGAGATATCATCAAGTAACAATATCACATCAATGAGGTGTCATAGACTCAATAATCAAATAAATGAAGCTCATTGTTTTCCTCACATATGAAAATTAGCAAATATGACAACTACATGTATAAAGATAGCAATTTGTTAATTTTGATATATGAGATGAGTGGATTATGAAAGATAACGAAGAAAATGCACTCCTAACTAAAAAAGACATTGCATGAATTAATTTGAAAGGAGTGCAACAACATCACAAAGGAGATGAAGATTTTGATTATTTATTTAATGATCTTGATACAAATTTACAATATGTAAAATGTAAATGTATTTCATTTTTTGCTTCAAAATATGTAAATTTAGATACAATTATTCCATGTTGAATGCTCAATATGTACTAAACTTTGCATTATATGAATTCAAAATAATTATCAGATTTTTCATAATTTTTTTTTATATATTTTTTGGATTTTTACTAATTTTCCTGATCTTTTAAATATTTTTCTAATTTTTTAATATTAAAGTATGATGCGATACACCTGTATCATGGAGCCCAATGATACGCGATACGATACGTGTCAGACAACACTGGTTCCAAATATTCTCTGTTACTATAATTTCCGCAAGTGGGCTTTTAACAAATCCTTTGTTGTCATAGCTTTTATAATAGATAACAGAGGAGTGTGCCCCAACCATGTGTGGTCCGATGGTTTTTTATACCATTGAAATGACTAGCCAATAACTCCATCTCAAGCAAAGGTCAGGAGAAGGTTGATATCCAATAACACTGTATACATGTCTTCCTCTTGAAGAAACTACCACGAATGGTCTCCATATCTATTGTTATAAAGTTTGTTTTGATAACTCGGTTGAATCTGGATATAATATCAATTCTTGATGATTCCATAATAATGTTGGCTTGCTCAAAATCTTGGGGGATCTGCCTCACTATTCTCATTCCGTTATGTGCTCCTAGTTCATTATATGATCCATCTTGCTCCAAGGAACACACAATCATGCTCGTAGAGGGTAAATCCTACCTACCAAAAACACCTTTTTCTGTTGCAAGCTGTAAGTTTTAGCTACCCTTTCTACATTGGCTTCCATTTTGTAGTAAAAAATCATCTAACTAGGATCTGATGTTGAACAGTTAGCATTCTCGGTAGGATATACTCTCTAATTCTATGTGCAATGACCATCTTGATATTCTTAAGTTCTCTTATGGATTTGTTATGCACAATAAGGTTTCTTTTCTCTCATAAGAGACAGATGACTAATTGGAACATCACCATCCATTGTTGTTTAATTGTGGTGTTGTTGAAACGATATTTGCTTTCCAAAGAGTCAAAGATCTTCCTATCCCGTCTAGAACCAGCTGAGTTATAACGAAAAGATGTGCTTGACAGATTGAGACTTCGGATAACTCTGATAAGGTAAAATTATTTTCTTTGCATCTTAGTCGTCAAAACTTGGATTCAGGTAATTTTTTATCTGTTGAAAAGCATAAGTGTCAAGTTTTTTAAATATTTAACAATTTGTGGAAAGTATGCTCAGAAATGGAATATTATCTAATTTCATAATTCAAGCCAGATTTCTGGTAGTTTGATAATAGTGGTTTTCTTTATGCAACTGAATGCAAAAACACCAAACTCATAAAGGAGAATGAATAGAAAATTTATTAACTAAAGTGGGCTATAACTACTAACCCAATTACCTAGGTATTACAATTAAAAAATAAAGAACAAAAGAAAGAAATAGATAAGTTGATATGGAATGATTGATGACTCTTCAAGGTGAAATGTAACTCCCTAGTTGATGGTGGACTGATTTCATATCCTTCTCCACTTCGCTAGATGCCTCCTTGGCTTCCCTATGGGACATAGCTCCTCTACCTAATTTTAGAAGGTTATTTTGCATGTTTATTACTGAGCTATTACTTTTACTTTAGTGGTGACAGTGGCTTATTAATCAGTAGTTTCATAGTGCCTCTTTTCCTTGCACATACCCATATTGGGAAGAGGCCAATTTCTCTTAGTAGTGGCTCGTTGGATCCTTGCAATTTTGGCGGTTAACATAAAAAAATGAAACTAAATGCTAAATATAGACAATAACAACATTGAACTTAATATAGATCCACAATTACCGTTTTAGAAGCTCAGCTCTTTCCAGTCAAAAGCATCCTATGTACAATGGCACTAAACAATTCCTTCCTTGTTTCTTGTTTCTTGAATCGTCATCATCTCTTATCGTCGGGTCTCTTTAGGTTACTAAATTTTATAACATGAGCATGTTTAGTGTAATACATGGGATTGAAAGGTGACCAAACTCATCGTAATAGAGAGCATTAAGAAACACTCTTTGTCATGGCTCCAAAGTGAAAAAATGTGATATAACTAAACTTATTAGCACTCAAACTAGTATTGTCTATATCGCACTGATTCATATGACATGGTATGATATGTATTGTATCATGCAATACAGGCCGTATTGCACGATACGACACGTATCGATACCTGGGACTGTATAAAGGGTCCTTGGCCGAACAGAAACCTATATTTTTGTGGGTTTCTGTATTTTTTTAACTCCCCATGCTTTCTTCCCATGGTTCTCCTCTTCTTTGGGGTTCAAGGGTCCAAAAACGTGCTCTATAGTGTCCGTGCAAGCCTTCTAACTCGAATTGTGGTATATTTTGAGTATTTTTCTTCAATTTTTTTTTGTATTTGTTATTTCATGTATTATTTATATATTTTTTAATAACAAAATATGAAGTTATTAAGTGTGTGGATATGATTTTCATTGCATTCATGAAGTGGGAGACATTTTATTTGAGTGTTATGTGACGATTGGAGATTTACGAAGTACTTTTATTTTCAAGTTTTTGATTGAATTAAAGGTATCAATTGAGATAGAAGGAAGGGGTGTTAAAGACTTTCATTCTCGATCTGATGATCAAACATGGCAATGGGGTATACTAGTTGAGGGTTAATGATTAAAGATCATATGTTTATTTTGTGAGAAGGTGATTAATGATGAAATTTCATGATTGAAGCACCACCTAATAAGAACTAAGAAAGAAATTGCTCCTCATATAGGCAGAGTTAGAAGTTTGTCAAAAGGCATTAAATGATAATGTCTTCAGATGATTGAGAGAGAAAAGATGGTTGTTGAAGATTTTGAAAGTGATAGAAGTGGAAGCTCAGGAAGGAGTAGAAGAAGAATTGCTTCTAGTATACATTTATTTTTTTCTCCTAACACTACACCTGGTGCTCAACCTGGAATTCGTATTACAATGGATTGAGAACAACTGTATGATTAGGTAGATCTTACAGTGGGCAGATGAATTTATGTTACATACATTCCATTTAATACAGCAAATAGTTTCATTTTCAAGCAATGACAGATGCAATTACTAATATTGGTCCAAGATACAAGATGCCCTCTTATCAGAAATTGAGAGGAAATATCTTAGATAAGACTGTCATTAAAGTGTAAGAATATTGTTCGAATTTGAGAGTAATGGAAAAGGAGAAATGATGCACTATCATGGCAGACGGATGGATAGATAGGCGAGAAAGGACCTTGCTAAACTTTCTTTTTATTGTCCTAAAGAACTTATGCTTTTGAGATCTCTAGACATATTAGAGGAGAGGCACAGTGTAGAGATCCTACGACAAGAGTTTGATAATATGATATATGAGGTTGGGCTAGAGAATGTAGTCCAATTGATTATAGATAATGCAGTTAACTATAAAGCAGTTGGAAATGATTTAATAGATACTTATGGGACTTTCTATTGGATACCATGCGTAACCCATTATTTAGATCTCATCCTTGAAGATATTGGTGAGATGGATGAGATAAAGCCAGCAACTGAGTGTTGCCAAGATATCACCAAATTTATCTATAATCATGTCCTTATATTATATATGATGAGAAGATATACAGATGGTAAAGAGTTTCTTCGTATAACTGTAACTCGGTTTGTAACTAATTTCTTATTTTTATATAGTATTGTTAGATAAAAGCAAGCCTTGAAGAGAATATTCTCATCAGATGAGTAGCAATAATTTATAGAGTTGTCTCAAAATAGAAGAAACAAAAAATTGAATGAGATTTTAGAGACAGTATTCAAGAGTATATTTTGGAATGCATGTGTTAGACTATTGAGAATTAGATGTCCTTTAGTAAAAGCTTTGAGATTGGTTGATAGCAAAGAGAAACCATCTATGGGCTACCTTTATTAAGCCATGGATAGGGCAAAAGAAGCTATTAGAAATAATTTGTAAATTTGTAAATATAAATGTATTTCAATTTTTGCTTTAAAATATGTAAATTTTGTTCAATTGTTCAATGGTGAATCATGATCAAATCATCAATATGTACTCAACTTTGCATTATATGAATTCTTTGCAATTATCAAATTTTTCCTAAATTTTTCTTTTTTTCTTTTTTTTGGATTTTTACTATTTTTTCCTAATTTTTAAAATAGTTTTTCAATTTTTCAATATTAAAGTACGATACGATACGATATGCTCGTATCATAGAGAAAAATGATACATGATATGATATGTGTCAGACAATACTGACTCAAACTATAAAGTTGCCAAATATGCCTCGAGATTTTCTGCTTAATGTTGTATGGTCACTCCATGAACAAAGGTGATGACTCCTTATTCTCTGCTTCCCAAGTTACTTACAAAATTCCAATTTGCACTCCGGAATTACAAAGTTGGTATATATAAGTTGTCTCATCCGAGACCAACTCCATGTTGCTACATACAAGCAATTGTGGTGCGCCCTTTGATATGACTCATAGTACTAATACGGACCTCGTGTCCAATCTTATTTTTATCATTTGAGGTAACTAAATGAGCAAACTTACATTTCATATATTTTATATTTGTTCTACTAAGTTAGAACCTTTTACTTTTTAATATTTTTCTACATAGTTCTAATTTTCTATTAACTTTCTCTTTAGACTTGTCCACTAACACAATATCATCTGTAAATAAAATAACTAAGATACTTTATCTTAAATATTACCATCAATGTTAATATAAATAAATATAGACTTAAAATTGATCCTTCAAGTAATCCATTATTAACTTAAAAAATTTATCATTCCTTCATAAATCCTCACACATGGTTGTGTACTATTGATTATACTTATCTCTTATAAGATTAATGTATATCAATAAAATATTTTTGAAAAAAAAAATTGTTACTAATGACTTGTAGTATCGATAGTACTCGTCCGAGTCATCCGACATGATGAAAAGCGTAGGAAAGTAATAGGTTGTAGTCTGACGAAAACCAAATTTTTCTTATTTTTTAAAATAAATTTGCCTCCACTTTTGGAGTATCCAAATCGTTCCAATTAAGTAAACTGCCATCTGAATTAAATTGGAACAGCTTCCCTATCTACAGATGTAAACCAATTAAAGCCAACTTTGAAGGTGGAGATATAATGGGAGTTTATGCTTCAATGTCACTGCTAGTCCTGTCCCTACGTTCTGTGTTTGCCGGAGTTTCTTAAACGGGGCCAATCACTGAACCGGGGAAGGCACCCATTCACAATAAAAGAGGTTCCACCAGGTCGAATTGTGGTGTAACCGGTATTTGATACACACACACACACACACACACACACACACACACATATATATATATATATATATATATATATATATATATATATATATATATATATATATATATATGTGAAAATGCAATTTAAATATAAAAACATGAAAATTAAGAAAATTAAAGAAACGTACATATAAGTACATTGTAAGTAAATTGTAATCAAATTTCAAGGAAAACTTGCAAAATTACAGTTTTCAAATAACCGGCTCCACGTTTCTGGTGCCAAGATCATTGTCGAAACGTACGGTTCCTCGGTTCTACACTGGCTTTTTATTTCACGGGTTCCAACCAGTCCAGCTGGCCGATCCTGCCTGGTTTCACAAACCGTAGCACTTATGATTGTCAAGAAAGCAAAGTCTACTCACGATTGGATCTAGAATCCAATTAATATCCAAATAACGAGTTGGATCAATCTGACCCAAACACGCCCAAACGGATGGCTTGAATCCTAGCTAGATGCTTCTCAATTCTGGATCAAGGAGATTGTGAAAGAGGAAGTACGTTAGGAAAGGGCAATTGAACGGCCCCAAACTTTCGCCAGTCGAAGTGATTAATATGTCCGACACTCGTTAAGGCGTCTACCAACTCCATACGATCTCTATTTGCTTTTCAACAATTCTGCTCTCTGTCTCTCTCTCTCTCTCTCTCTCTCTCTCTCTCTCTCTCTCTCTCTCTCTATATATATATATATATATATATATATATATATATATATATATATATCTGTGTGCATGCATGCCTGCGTACTTTATCTATTTGAATATGTTGAAGTAGGTGTGTGGCCGTGCAAGGGAAATATTGATCCCACAGTCAGGTCACTAAGGAAAGAGGTAGTATGAAGAAAGAAATAAGAGGAGATACTCTTAAGGTTGTTGAAATATTTCACACTCGCATAAAGTTCTGGTGAAAAGGTGCGAGAATTGTACAATGAACATTTTAAAACTTATATAATCACGTCTAGGGTGCTTATTGAATGGTACAATAAATCATGATTTTTTTCGACGTTTAATATGAACAAGACAACATGGAAATTAATATAATAGGGACCAAGAAATCCATGTAGCCAATCCCCACTTATTGTGGGAAAAAGCCTGGTTAATTTTGTATTACTTGTTTTACGTGATATTGAAAATAGTTAAGCCTATTTGATGGAACATCTCATATCAAAACTACAACCAAGACTTGCACATAATAAATAAATGGTTGAGATACATGGATGGCCTCAGAGTTGATGTTGCGCAATATCATTTGTAATGTTTTTATCTAAAAAAGAAAGACCATATGTTATTGTTGTTGGAGTCCTGTGAGGATCTGTCTGTTGTTCCCTGCAATGATCTCACTTGTCACCCTTTTCAGTTGTGCAGCACTTAAAACAAAAGAAGACGAAGAGCATAAGGAGTTTTAGGAATGATTTCTGCTTTCTACAAAGCCGACTTTTTTGGAGTTTTTTTTTCATTTTCATTGTCTATCTGTGTGTGCATTGCATTGTATTTATAGAGCAATGTCTAGCTCCTCCTCCCGGATATTTAGGTTAGGAACAAATCTATAGTTTTTTCTAAAAAAATTCTATCACCGCTAATTTCTCCAAATAACAAGGGTAAATTAGTAATTTTATGTGTCTTCCACTTTTGTAATTTTCCAAAAAACTAAGAACAAAACAATGAACTTGATATCTAATTTTCTGTAAAATTTGTCGATTGAAGGTTAATTCATAATTTTGTTCCTCAATCCAAATTTATAAATTTTCGAAAAGATAGGGATAATCTTGTCTTTTAACACTATGGTAGAACTTTAAACATTTTATCGTATAAAGGAAAGAAGGTAATTCAGCCTTCAAGTTTTCCATAATTTTTATAAACACCCAAAGGGCAAGACCATCTTTTCTCCCGTTTAAGGATAAAATAGTCTTATTACACGAAAATATTGGGATATTTTTGTAATTTTACCCTAAACTTTTAGTTTTTGAAACCGGCCAGGTATAAAAGGGAAGAGAGAGAGGGAGAGAGAGAGGGGTGGGAGGCTCCTGCCTCTCTCTGCCTAGCCTGGGTTTTCCCTTCTCAAACCGTTTTTCGTTCGCCAGCCTTGGCCTGGCCCATGTTTCACTTTTGTCAGTTTAAGCTGGTCTCTTTTGCCTCGGCTGTCTAGCCGATTTGTTTTTTTGGTTGTCTCAAGTTACAAACTGTGGTTTTCGACAGTCAACCATTTCAACGAAACGAGGGTGTTCTTTTTCTCTATATTATTTTTTCTTTATGCACAAAACACTAATTGCATACTTTTTTTTGCAGAAAAACAAGACTTTGATACCAATGTTGGAGTCCTGCGAGGCTCTATCTGTTGTTCCCTCTAATGATCTCAATAGTAACTTGTCACGGTTTTCAGTTGCGTAGTAGTTAAACGGAAGAAGACAAAGAGTAGAAGGTATTTCATGTATGATTTTTGGGTTTTCACATAGGCAGTTTTTTCCAAAGACCCTTTTCTTTCGTTTTCAATGTCTATTTGTGTGTGCGTTGCTCTAGACTTATAGGCAGTTTTTTCCAAAGACCCTTTTCTTTCGTTTTCAATGTCCATTTTCGAAGCTCTTATCCGATCAGTTATACAGCTCATCCATAGCAGACCGACTAATACAGATTTTTTCCATAATCGCCTCCACACTAGATGGCCAATCTAATCGTTCCCGTGAAATTGTCGAGAATTGCTATGGTTTTAAAATTGTCTCCTCAAGTGCTTTTGGTACCAACACTAAAGCACCGGATCCCATAAGAACTCGAAGTTAAGCGTGCTTGGGCGAGAGTAGTACTGAGATGGGTGACCTCCTGGGAAGTCCTCGTGTTGCACTCCTTTAAAAAAACTCCGCCCATGTAAGGGATCACCCTTGCATTGCCGATCCCAAGCCCGGATAAAGGAGGAGGGTTGTGTTAGGCTTCCGACAGCCAGCGTAAAACTTCGTCGGATTTTTATAATATGGATTACAAAAATTATGAGCATTGCTTTGGGGCGTCCCCGCCTAGCGACGTGCTGCAGAGCCCGAATGCAGTAAGAAGTAAGCAAGGGCCACTACATTTTCGCCCGAATGTAGTGAATCAATTGTAGAGAGGGTTCCCATATCATGGACGGGTGTGGGTAAAGAAGTTAGTCCCGCTACACTGCTGCCCGAATGTAGTGAAAAATTTTCAGAGAGGGTCTCCGCATTTTGATTATGGATGGATGCGGGGGGTAAGGAAGATAGTCCTAGATAATAAGATTCGTATTGGTTCTTGGAATATCGGAACATTATCGGGTAAGCTAATGGAAGTGGTAGATACTATGATTCGGAGAAATATTCATATTCTATATTTACAAGAGACAAAATGGGTTGGAGAAAAAGCAAAGGAGATAAAGGATACAGGTTTTAAATTATGGTACTCAGGCAAAGAAAAGGCTCGAAATGGAGTTGGTATTATCATAAATAAATATTTAAAGGAGAGTGTAGTAGACATACAACAATATGGTGACCGAATCATAACGTTGAAATTAGTGTTAGGAGCAGAGGTTTTGAATATAGTTTGTGCTTACGCACCCCAAGTAGGACTAGAAGATAGTATAAAGACTGTTTTTTTAGAAGAGTTAGATAAGGTGTTTCAAAAGATTCCACAAAGGGAGATGATTTGTTTAGGAGGAGATTTAAATGGACATATCGGTAAAGAGGCATTAGGATATCAAGGGATTCATGAAAACTTTGGTTTTGGGGATATAAACGAGGAAGGTAGGGAGATTTTAAATTTTGCTATGGCATTTGATCTCTTTATAGTCAATACAATCTTCAAAAAACGAGATGAACATTTAATTACTTATAAGAATGGCTTATCACAAACACAAATTGATTACTTTATTTGTAGAAAAAAATATAGAGCGTGTTGTAAAGATTGTAAGGTAATTCCAGGAGAAAGCTTAACCACCCAACATCGACTTTTAGTTATGGATTTACAAATAAAAAAATTGACAAAGAAGAAAAGAGTGCACCGAGCTATTCAGACTAAATGGTGGAACCTCAAAAGCGAGAAAGAAGATATATTTAAACAGAAAGTCCTTTAAGGAGATGTTTGGAATTATGTTGGTACACCCTGTGATATGTGGAACAATATGGCTATACATATTAGGAAAGTAGCAAAAGATGTGTTAGGGGTATCTAAGGGAGGTGTACCAGCACAAAAAGAAGCTTGGTGGTAGAGTGAAGTAGTACAAAATAAAATCAAGGCAAAGAGGGCATGTTACAAATCATATTATGCCAAGAAAACTAGTGAAACTTTAGAAGCTTATAAGAAAGCAAAGAAGGAAGCGAAAAAGGCCGTTAGTGAAGCAAAAGCTAAGATTTGGGAGAACTTATATAAAAAAACTCAACTCAAAAGAGGGTGAAAGAGATATTTTTAGGATAGCTAGGATTAGAGATAAGAAAACTAAAGATCTTAATTATGTGAGATGAATAAAAGACGAGGATGAAAAAATTCTAGTGGCAAATGATGATATAAGAAATAGATGGAAAAACTATTTTTATAATCTTTTTAATGAAAATAAAGATATTAGTATTAGTTTAGGAGATTTAGCTAAGTCAGAGAAGTATATAAACCATAATTTCTACCGATGTATTCAAAAGAATGAAGTTAAAAAGGCTCTTAAACATATGAAGGGTGGTAAATCGGTAGGACCAGATAATATTCCTATAGAAGTTTGGAAAATACTAGGAGAAATAGGAATCACATGGCTCACAAGACTATTTAATAAAATATGGAAAAACCAAAAGATGCCCGAGGAACGGAGAGCAAGTATACTTATACCCATATATAAGAACAAGGGAGACATTCAAAATTATGCGAATTATAGAGGTATCAAGTTAATGAGTCATACTATGAAATTATAGGAAAGAATTATCAAACGTAGGTTAAGACAAGTATCAAGTACAACAGAGAACCAATTTGGATTCATGCCAAGCAGATCTACTATTGAAGCGATTCACCTTTTGGGACGTCTTATGGAACATTTTAGAGCAAAAAAGAAAGACCTTGACTCATGAAAGAACAACAGACTTCTTTGAAGTTAATATTGGGTTACATCAAGGATCAACTTTAAGTCCATACTTATTTATAATGGTGATGGACAAGTTAACAAAACATATTCAAGATGAAGTACCTTGGTGTATGTTATTTGGAGATGACATTGTATTAGTGGAGGAGTCTAAGGAAAAAGATAATAGAAAATTGGAACTATGGAGAGAAACATTAGAAAGCAAAGGCCTCCGACTTAGTACAACAAAGACAGAATATATGGAATGTAAGTTTGATCATTTGGTTACTTCAAATGACAGAAATTAAAATTGGCACACATTGCATTCCCCAAAAGGAAAGTTTTAAATACCTAGGGTCAATTTTTCAGAGTGACGGAAGAATTGATGGAGATGTTACACATAGAATAAATGATGGTTGGTTAAAATGGAGAGGAGCATCAGGTATTCTTTGTGATAAGAAGATACCATTAAAATTAAACGGTAAATATTATAGAGCAGCAATTAGGCCTACCATGTTTTATGGTTCTGAGTGTTGGGCAATTAATCATCAACATGTACAAAAGATGCCTGTGACAGAAATGAAGATGTTGAGATGGATGAGTGGTCATACAAGAAAAGACCGTATACATAATGAGGTTATTAGAAACAAATTAGGAGTCGCACCAATAGAGGATAAAATGAGAGAACATCGTTTCAGATGGTTTGGACATATAGAAAGAATATCAAAAGAAGAACATGTAAGAAGATTAGAAAAACTAATTTTGGAAAGTATTAAAAGAGGTAGAGGACGACCACAAAAATGTTGAAAAGAAACAATAAAGAATGATCTAGCTTATTGGGAGTTAACTCCTAACATGGCACACGATAGGGATCTGTGGAAACAAAGAATCCATGTAGCCGACCCCGTCTAGTATGGGAAAAGGCTTAGTTGTTGTTGTTGTTTGTTGTAAGTACTTTTGGTGCCTTGTTCTACCATTTTACACGTCTTCATGGGAAGAGATGCAACCCGTTCAGGTCGACTAGCTTCTCCAATACAGTTTATTATATGTCAGCCATACTTGGATTATCCATCTCATTATATGGGCAGTTATGTGGGAATATCAATGATATGAAAATCAAATGGTGACAGATGTACACAGAAATGGGAACTCCGCCATGAAATTGGGTCCATGACTCGGTAGAGCAAATAAAATATGCTTCTCAATCTTTTTGAATATATACTTCTCAATATATGAAATTGCTAAACCATAATTTTTCTCTATTTATAAAAACTTTACAACAGAAGATATCCCATCGGTTCAACCATAGCTCAGGGTACCATGGGCTATTTGCACCGTCCATATGTAGATATATTATATGTATGTATATATGTATGTATGAGTGGGTATGTGTGTGTTTCTGCTGTTTTTGACCTTAATCAACTAGTGAGGTACACTTCGATTTGTTCTGCGAGAAGATGGTCAGACATTGATGTTAAACAGATCCTCTTTAAATGTAGTCTATCAATCTTTGTCACCCTCTTTAAATCTCCATCACCACGTACCATGTGAGTTCCATGCTTTTCTATGTTTTCCCATTATTACGAGATAAATATAAAGATCAAACTCCAGAACCAACTGAATGGCATGAAGCTAAAGAATAAGCAATAGAAAATTTTCTGATGGAAGATTCCTTAGCAACTTAATCACAATTGCCTCATTGATGTGAATAGCGGGGAACAGCTTTGAGCTATTTCATATATTTGTTCCAAGTTAGCTGTTGTGACTTTGTGACGATATGATTGCCGGCTATTTTCTCGTTATTCCCTCACCATGTATCACTAATTACCCTCACTATTTAGTGGCTAATCACCCTCGATCACCAATCTTTAGCTCATAATTATATCAATGTATCTACCTATCCATGCGTGTGTGCGAGGAAAGCAAATAAATTCAACTAACAATTTAACCATAGGTTGCAAGGTAATTTCACGAGAAATTTCAACCACCCAACATCGACTTTTGGTTATGGATTTACAAATAAAAAAAATAGACAAAGAAGAAAAGAGTGCATTGAGCTATTCGGACTAAATGGTGGAACCTCAAAAGCGAGAAAGAAGATATATCTAAAAAGAAAGTCCTTCAAGGAAATGCTTGGAATTATATTGGTACACCTAGTGATATGTAGAACAATATAGCTATACATTAGGAAATTAGCAAAAGATGTGTTAGGCAAATCTAAAGGAGGTGTACCGACACGAAAAGAAATTTGGTGGTGGAGTGAAGTAGTGCAAAATAAAATCAAGGCAAAGAGGGCATGTTACAAATTACATTATGCTAAGAAAACTAGTGAAAGTTTAGAGACTTATAAAAAAATAAAAAAGGAAGCGAAAAAGGCTGTTAGTAGAGCAAAAGCTAAAATTTGAGAGAATTTATATAAAAAACTCAACTCAAAAGAGGGAGAAAGAGATATTTTTGGGATAGTTAGGGTTAGAGATAAGAAAACTAAATATCTTAATTATGTGAGATGCATCAAAGACGAGGATGAAAAAATTCTACTAGCAAATGATTATATAAGAAATAGATGGAAAAACTATTTTTATAAGTTTTTAATGAAAATAAAGATGTTAGTATTAGCTTAGGAGAGTTAATCAAATCAGAAAAGTATATAAACCACAATTTCTACCGACGTATTCAAAAGAATGAAGTCAAAGAGGCTCTTAAACATATGAAGAGTGGTAAATCGGTAGGATCAAACAATATTCCTATAGAATTTTTGAAAATACTAGGAGAAATAGGAATCACTTGCTCACAAGACTATTTAATGAAATATGGAGAAACTAAAAGATGCCCAAGGAATGGAGAACGAGTACACTTATACCCATATATAAGAAAAAGGAAAACATTTAGAATTGTGCGAATTATCGAGGTATAAAGTTAATGAGCCATACTATGAAATTATGGGAAAGAATTATCGAACATAGGTTAAGATAAGTATCAAGTACAACAGAGAACCTATTTGGATTCATGTCATGCAGATCTACTGTTGAAGTGATCCACCTTTTGAGATGTCTTATGAAACATTTTAGAGCAAAAAATAAAGACCTTCACATGATATTTATTGATCTACAAAAAGCTTACGATAGGGTACCGAGGGAGGTTCTTTGAAGAATCTTAGAAAAAAAAAGTATCCCATTAACATACATTAACCTTATAAGAGACATGTACGATGGTGTAAAAATATGTGTGAGGACTCATAAAGGAATGATAGACTTCTTTGAAGTTAATATTGGGTTACATCAAGGATCAACATTAAGTCTATACTTATTTATAATGGTGATTGATGAGTTAACAAAATATATTCAAGATGAAATGCCTTGGTGTATGTTATTTACAAATGACATTGTGTTAGTCTAAGAGTCTAAGAAAAAAGTTAATAGAAAATTGGAACTATGGAAAGAAGAATTAGAAAGCAAAGGCCTCCAACTTAGTAGAACAAAGACATAATATATGGAATCTAAGTTTGATCATTTGGTTACTTCAAAGGACATAAAAATTAAAATTCGCACACATTGCATCCCCAAAAGGAAAGTTTTAAATACCTAAGGTTAATTTTTAAGAGTGATAGAAGAATTGATGGAGATGTTACGCATAGAATTAATGCTAGTTGGTTAAAATGGAGAGGAGCACACGGTATTCTTTATGATAAGAAGATATCATTAAAGTTAAAAGTTAAATATTATAGAGCAGCAATTAGACCTGCCATGTTTTATAGTTCCGAGTGTTGGGTAGTTAACCATCAACATGTACAAAAGATGTTTGTGATAGAAATAAAGATGTTGAGATAGATGAGAGTCATACAATAAAAGATTGTAAATATAATGAGGTTAGTAGAAACCAAATAGGAGTGGCACCAATAGACGATAAAATGAAACAATATCGTTTAAGATGGTTTGAACATATACAAAGAAGATGAGAAGAAGAACCTATAAAAAGTTACGAAAAACTAAATTTGAAAAGTATTAAAAGAGGTAGAGGACGACCACAAAAGTGTTGGGAAATAAACAGTAAAGAATGATCTAGCTTATTGTGAGTTAAATGCTACATGCCATTTGCCATATGATAGAGCGAATTCATGTAGTCAACCCCGTCTAGTATGAGAGAAGGCTTAGTTGTTGTTTATTGTTGTAATTTAACCATAGGGCTCCATCACTAGTGCCGGCTTCTCACTCACATTGAATGAAACGAGACTTCCCAATTATAAAAGCTTCATGAATATGCTAGATGATCTTTGTGTGCCTCTTGGGAAGCCAATGGTTGCCAAGATCCAAACTGCGACCCTATGCCATATCCTCGTCCCTTTTGTTGGGATCTGCAATGTCCAGCCACAGCATGAGAGTTTTCTTCATCTCTTAAGACATGGCATCGTCAAAGTCTTATTAAAATAATAAATAAAAAGAAAATAAATAAGTCATGTGCACAAGTGATGTGCCACTGGTTCTGAAAAAGCAACTTTATACAAATTATGTGTGTGAGAGAGAGAGAGAGACAGGAGAAAGTCGGGGCCAGGTGAATGACCAATAAAGATGGGTCCAATTCGATCACAAAGATATAATGATCCAGGCGATTTTGGCGACCTTTTGAGCTCCTCTTTCAATGTAATTACTTCTGTGAGCCGAACCATTACACTGTCAAGGCCTATCAAGCAACAATTTGACGAGTATTCTTGCCTTCAATTTTGTCCTTACAACTGCCAATGGAAAAGTACCTTACAACTGCCAATAGTATATGGATTAGATGTCATCCTTCAGTTAAACCCAAACACCTCATCGCATGTCCACTTGTAATGTTCTCACGACTGCCACTATCAGTAACTATGTCATAATTTAAAGAAAATAGTACATCGCAAGCGGAAAAGCCGATGGTGTTGTTCATGATCATCCTCCTTTGGCGACATCATCCACATGCTTACATAATTATGTGCAACATAATCATCTTCGCCATGCTCATCGTATTCTCGGTTCAAGGCAAAATATTGTTCTTAATCATTTAACTTGTCCAGTATATGGATTGCCGTTCTCATATATATTATAATCCTCTTGAAAAATGTTAAATATGTGAGGTGGAAGATTTTGATAAAATACTATGCTCGAATAATGTTGACAGCTTTTAAAACACTTTAGTTTTCCAGGCGTCCCTAACTTTTGTTACCTTTGTCTTTCCAGCAGCTGTCTTCTTTACTTTGATTGCAATGTTCCCTTTCGACACTTCTTGCAAGTTAAGATTAAGTGGTTTATGTTCTTCTATATTATAATTTTGACGAGAATAATCTTGTTAGTTTCTTCCGAGCAACATTTGTTCAGCTTTCGAAACAATATTTCAATCCTCAGAAATAGGCCAATCTTTTCTCTAATCGTTGGCTTCAATCCATCCAAGTATTTGGCAACCTGCTACTCCTCGGTTTCCCTTAAGATGTTCCTCTCACCAATCCTTAAATTTGAGCAACATGTTCATGCTTGAACTTTTGTCCTTGATGACACTTTTGATACTGCTGAAGTAGAATTTGTTCATAATAGTTCTTTCATCCGATACCAAGTTAATATCAGACTTCCCCTCACAAATCCTCCAAGATGGTAACCTCTCCTACCAGGGGAATACACCACCTCTAAAATGACACGAAAAAAACCCTATTTGCTTCCTCTCTGGTATCTTCATGCATTCAAAGAACCAATCTAGGTTCGAAAACCGATCCAAAAATTCTTCAATATTTGAATTCCTATTTAAGGTTGGAATATTTACTTTTTGTTAAACTTATTGTTTTGTTGATTTCCTTTGTGTTGCATAGGCTCCTGAAAATATGTATCTACCATCCTTTGATTCTTCTACTTAGACTGGTTTTCTACGATGACACACGCTGGTAAAGAATCTAGGGATCAATCGGCTCGCCATGATCAGTCATCTTCGGCACGTGGTCTTTTATAGCCCCCATCCCTATTTAGTCCATGTTTAAAGATCCTCCATCTCTTCAAAACACCTCCTATACTCTGAAATCAGTGATCCGTTTGCTACTCCAAGCATCATTGCATGGCTTCGAGAGCTACGTCATGATCATCAAACATTTCGAGGCCTCAATTTCCTTACCTATATCAAGAGAACTGACAAGCACTCTTTTATTAGCCATTGAAGGAGAGAAAACCTTGCTCCTATACCACTTGATGCGGCGAGTATGCATGAAAGAGAACATTTCAAAGTTTCAAAGTCAAGAAATGCAGACAACTGCCTTTGTCTTATTCGTCAATGAGATAAAATAAGTCTATCATGTTAAAGTTAGAGCACTTATTTTAAACCTTAGGATAGAGATCAATTAAAGAAATTAATTTAAGAAAATACAATAAATAAATAACGGAAACCCAAAATGTTAAGAACCATTTTTTGACCTTCCGTTAATTGATCGCATCACTACACCTATTATCAAGGGACAGATCTTCTGAGGAACACGCTCATCAATAAGGGAATCATGAAGTCTATAACTTTTGATACGTCGTTTAAAGAAAACCTTGGGTAGAAAATATCCAATGAAGTTTTTACGTTGTCGAGTTTCAATTTTAACAATGAAAACCTTGTTCGCTAGTTTCTAACTACTATAACTAAGTCTTTTCTTGTACTAGATAGTAATCCAACCCTTCTCCTTTATCAAGGCAACCCTTCTCCTTACCGATTATGCAAGGGTGATCTCTTACACGTTTGCTCATTTCTAACTTCAAGTACTTATTATACAAAGTTCATAAAAGGTCATAAGGCCTCCTCTTCTCTATTCTCTTCTTTCCGAACCTATTTCGCATTTCACTAGCTACCACACCAATTTAAGAATTGAATCAACTGCTAGTCCATCGATCAGCACAGATTATTTTCTGATTTCTACTTGAGAAGATAGGTAGCTTTTGTGATTAAATATGTCTTCTCTAAGGTTATCGACGATTGACCTTCACTCTCTTTCTACTTGACCTTCATCAGCACGTAATTGTGTGAGTTTTACTTTCTCCCGCGATACTCATGCTTTTTTAATGTTTTCTTTGCTTTTTTATACAATTTCGATCTGTATATTCACTTTTATCTTATTTTCTCAGTCATATATGATAAAGATCAAACTCCAGAACCTACCGATTGTCTTGAAGCTCCAGTTCATATTCTTTATCCCCAGTATCACTAGTACTGAACCCTTGAATTCCTTCTTCGATATCTACTATTCTCATGACATTTAAGTGGTTAACTTTCACATGAAATTTTATTTTATATTCTTATAGTCAATATTATAAATGTCAATAGAGAATCCGTTTCACTAGGATTAGTCGTGTAGAATCCATTTCACTATAATTAGTGATAGATATAGAGTTGGCTAAAGATATTGAATCGATGGATAATGAAGAAATCAAACACCAATGAGTCTAATTTTGTATCATCAACAATTTTGAGTCGGTTTTTTATGAACGTGCAGAATCCTTAACTAATAAGGTCACAGATTTTTCTGCAATAGCCGATGAAGAGTTAGTCTATGACTTTGAATCGGTTATCGACGCACCAAATTATTCTTTATCGCAAGCCGACGATGGTGAACAGTTCTCCATTTAGTCCTCAATGATTGTTAATGGTGACCTACAGTCGGTGGATTATTACGGACATAAGCAGCCTCTGTAGCTCTAAACCAATGAGTCGACGGACTGGTACGTCGACCTTCAACTGCCTATTAAGATGGTTGCTCAAATCCGCCTACCCCGGGAACCTCTTCTCATTACATTATGTGGCTGATTGCCAATGCCCACTTACTCGGGGGCAACCATCCCATATGATATGTTACCCGAAACTGACCAACAAATAGATAATTCGGTCGACTAACTTTGCAAAAGCTGGAGTAATAGCTAATCATTTCAGCTAAGTAAATGTCATCAAATAGAGTAGTGATTGGATAGACACTATGCTAATGCATGCAACTAAATATAAGTTTACAATTGCTTAAGAAGATACTTATATTATCAATTGTCTACTCTGGCCGCATCACATGTAGATGACTGGACTCTTGATAACTATGAGTCGATCACTAATAACGATATTAGCAACTCAAAAGGGGATTCTACTTAGCAACGTATCAGTGATTTATGTCTTAGCATGCTCACACGATTATTACAAGGACGGGAGATCCTATGACAACCATGCAAATGTCGACAATAAATTACTACAAGCCGTTGTCTACATGCCTTTGGACAACTGCTCATAAAGCTACAACGATGAAACTAACTTGAATTATAAGCCTCAAAATATTCAAACTGTGACAAATTAACTTGATATTTAGCTTTGCAAATATAGAATTTTCTTAGAACGAAGGGTGAGATCTAATTGATCTTGTGGCACTTGCATAGGTCATGACCACGGCACGACCTACGTTGATGCTAGTGGACACATCCCAAATAGGTATAAATATAGCATAGCCAACCAAACTGAAATAATTCACCTAACTTAAATGTACAAGCTAAATAAAGTACTAAATGTAGTGTGGGGTCCAACGACAAAATCCTCAAGTCATACCATCTCCAAGTGCAACTCTAATAAATCTGCCAATTGGTGCCATACACCTTGGAAGACATATTAAAAGCATGCAAGTTTCACCATACACCCATAATTTATGTTTCAATTTATGCTTTTAAACCAACTCATAGGGTCGCCTACACATACATCAATAGGTATGATATGTGTACCTCTTACTATATCTAAACCAAGTCACAAGAGTCGAACGATATTGACTTCCAAGCACAGTTCTAAAGAACACACTTTGTAATCCACACAAAGAAAGAACATCTAAGGGGGCATGCAAGTCTCTAAAGACCCATACACAAACCATACAAGTACAACTCATGAATTCACACCACATTATATTTCAAACATACAATTTCACATTATCTGATGCCCATATCCAAATGATATAGACAATATCAAATCACATTTTTCCATCAAACATACATCTCAAAACATGACCAATCTATAAGCATGAATATTTCAATATCAGTTAAATCATCCACAATTTAAATATCATTCAAAAAACATCAATAAAACCATCAACTAGCATGCACATTTAAACCAATGAGGCATGTGGGTTCCTTGGGTGTCAGTGGGTTGATATATCGGTTCCTTGAGTGTTAGTGGGTTTAGATATGGGTTTGGATCTATTCTGACCAATAATGTTATAGATCTTACCTTCTCAATACCAAGGACAACCCCAAGCCCTATTGGCAGACTCACAACCTACTCCTTGAGTTATCAATAGAATTTTATGGTAACTTAAGATCTACTAAATCGGCCAAGTTAAAAACAAAAAGAGGGATACAAAGTACTTTGGCTCCTAATGACAAACTGCGTGCAAACTTTTGTTTTGTAGAACCCCGATTTGTAACAATCTAGTTAAAAGAGAAAGAAATGAAAATAAGTTTTTAGACTTCCTTTCGACCACTCTAGTTCTGTGTTGGCCCATATTGTTCTTTTCACAAAATGTCTTCTTATCATGTTAGAAAAGAGTCAACCTTTGAGCTACAGATTCATTTGGCTTGTTCAAATTTAAAATTTTCGCACAATAAAGATGATGAACTTCAAGGGAGACCACTTGGTTGTTCAGGTAGGATTGGACTTGGATTACTGAGCTAATGGGAGTGGTAGGAAAATTTTGGGTTTTTATTGGATAGTCGGCCAAGTCACATAGGATTGGGAAAGCTTATCATTTGTACTATTTTTATAACTAGGTTTTAACAAGTTGACACGAGGAAGGTAGGGCCTAACTAGTTGGGATCATAAAGACTATCAAATCCTATATTTGTATTGTAATTCAATTCATGGGATAAGCAAGGCCAATTATGGAAACTAAGGAAAATGTTGGTATTAATAGAGTTTGATCACAACACGGTGACACCTTTGATATGAATGAATCTTGAGAATTTCGATTTGGATCAACAAAAGACTTTTAGCTTAATATGATATATAATATATTAAAAAATCACTTTCCTAAAATCTGTTCTTGTTGCTCAATAAGTTTTCTCTCCCATTAACAAAGAAAAGAATAGCAAAAAAGGCCATTATATATTCTCATCTTTTCTTGTCTTTAGCATATGTTTCTTGTGAGGAAAGTGGTGGGGGGAGTGGGACGTTTATAAAGCAAGTATCATCTAGAAACATGCAAACCATCATATTCTTTGATGAAGAGCATAAATACAAAACCCATAGTTACTGTTGAGTGCACCTTGTCCATAAGGGAGGTATCACGAATTTTCATATTTTATATAGAGAATAACAGTACAAACATGAAAGAATTTCAGATGCCTTTTTCCATAGTTTTGAGCTATCTTGGACCTTATAATGAATTATCACCATGTCAGATGCCTTTTTCCATCTTGACCCATCCATAAGGAGGCATCTAACTTTAGATGCCTTATTTTCATAGATATTGAATATGGTCAAAATGATAAAGTGGAATGAATACCTTGACAAGGAGACAAGGAAAAAGCAACGCTTGGGTGTTTCCGAGAGTTTAGAAGCGATCTTATAAGCGGTGGCGCTTTGACTACGTGGGGGGGGAGTCAGTGGGGAGGTTGTATCGACAAAGTGGGCATCGCAGATGGTTGTTGGAAGGATTAAATGGGCATTTAATAATGGGCTTAGTTACATCAAGCTACATTGGCACGAGCAAAGAGAGGGCTGCAGCAGAGTGAGAGATGAGAGCGCAGAGAAAGAGAGTGAGAGTGGATTGGGTTACACGTGGAGAGGAATACTGGCGAAATTGAGTTTTTGGTTATTAGGTAGTAAATGTGAAAAATTTGGTGATTCTATATTTTAATTAGAATTTAAAATAAAAATAATACGGCGCTTGAAACCGTCATTTTATATATTTAATCGTCATTTTTTAATTATAAAATATGGCAGTGTATAGTCGATGTATTATATTGATACATATTACTTACGGCTGCTTTTTTAGAACTGTACGTATTAAAATTGTCGTAACTCACATGTTTTTTTTGTAGTAGGGAGGTGCGTATAGTTGGAATAAATAGAGAAGAAAGAATAATGTTTTTCTCTATTTCCTACCTTTGTTATGTGGTTTTAGCAAAGCTAAAAGCGAGAGTTGGTTTTGTTGAAAGTGGAGAAGTTGAAGTAGCATGTACCAAGCTATTTTCGTGGGTTGAGTGAATGCGTTTGTGTGATCAAGAAAGATGGGTGATTATATTTATAGAGCAAAACTTGAGCTTCCCTTTCGTTGGAAGATGATGCAAGGATGATGTTTGGAATGCTCAACCATTCAAATCTAGATTCATTCCTTTAGAATTATCTCCTTCCCATAATCAATGCCCTTGATCAAATTTTTTATCAAGTTTATTTACTAACATAAACTTCATCTTGGACACTGGTTTTCCTATACCTCATCACTATTCCATAATTTTCTGAGTTTTAGATCGTGCTTCTTGGCTTGCGCCACTCATCATTATGAATCATTATCATGTTTCACTAAACTCCCTCATAATAAACTCCATTTTGTCTCTCATGACATTTTGTTCTGCACGTTACTTGGCTTCAATTTCGCCATTCATTTAATGCTTAGACACTTGTTCTTTGTGTTGGCCTAAGTTCCTAGTTGATGTTTAATCAAGATGATCTCATTATTATTACTTCATTAATTCTTGGTCTCCTATCATCTAGTTCCGCTTGGAATTATGGAAATTGGAGGAAAAGAATTAAAACTTTAAGTTTTCTCTTCGGGCCGCTATGTAACATGCTTTACTCATTTATGCGAATAATATGATTTTTATTCGAATAGTATTATTTTTATTCTAATAACTAACAAATACCTCATTTATGCATTACTCAGCTAACTAATTCCAATATTGGTTTCTTTATTCAAATAAGTTGACCTTTATTCAAATAATGCATTATTATTTCCATGTAGATGTTTTTGTTTTTAGGTATCATGGTATTATTTTTTGTTAGTATTTTTAGGAAATGTTATATTCTTCCATTTCTTATGAAAAAATTTTGTCCTCAGTGAAATACATTATGAAGATTTGATAAGAACGGTGGTAGTGCAATACGATAAACTACGGGACCTACTGCGAACGAAGTATACGTACGGTCCAATAAACTTCGGAGTGAGCTTCCTCGACTTGATTACTCGTCCAACTCCAATCATAGGCGTAGGTCACACGTAGAAATACATGGTTCGCCTTTCGAAATTCAAGCGGTCTTCTCTTTTATCTGCATAACTCTTTTGTCGGTCTACGAGTTGTCCTCATCTTCTCTTGAATCATCTTAACTTTCTCGGTGTATGCATTGCTATATAACATCGGTCCTAATAGTAAGTACTTTCACCATCTTGGTACCAACATAAAGGTGTTCTACGCATAGTCTTCCGTATAAGCCTCATAGGGTGCCATCCACTATGCTCGAATGGAAACTGTTGTTGTAGGTGAATTCTATCAATGGTAGAACGTCATCCCAACTTCCAGTCTGTTCTATGGTGCAAGCTCTAAGCAAATCTTCCAATGATTGGATCGTCCTCTCCGATTGGCCATCGGTTTGTGGGTGATAAGCAAGAACTTAGACGTAACTTTGTCCCTAATGCTTCTTGTAGACTCTCCGAACTTTGAAGTAAATCTTGGATCCCTATCCGAAATAATGCTGGATGTAGGCACACCAGGTGCGGTCTAACAATTTCTCCAATATACTTGAGGTCAATTCTCTCTAGTTTGTACCTTATGTTGATTGGGAGAAAATGCGTGCATTTTCGTGAGTCGATCCACGATTACCCATATAATCAGTCATGTCCTTTTCTTGTCCTTGGAAAACCCACTACGAAAATCCATTGCAATACTATCCCATTTCCATTCGAGGAATAGACAATGGTTGTCGAACAATCACTTGGTCTTTGATGTTCCACTTTAGCTTTCGACAAACCCAGACAAGTGATACACGTCTAGGTGACGTCCTCTTCATTCCATGCCACCAAAATAACTTCTTCCAAGTCTTGATACATTTTTGTTATGCCTATCGGATGCATACTCAGGTGACTTGTGTGAGCATGGTTGATCCAAATATCTCTCTAAGCTCTTGGTCTCTGGGGAATACAAACTCTGCCTCGGAATCTCGAGAATTCCATCATGTTCCAAGTTTCCAAATCTTTGTTTAGTTCCTTGCTTCCATTTGCTCTCACTTCTGCTTAAGAACTTATCTAATCCTTACTGCTTCTTCTGTATGTCATCCATTAGCTCACTTGAGATGGTGACCATATTTCAACAGATCTTTCCCGTGGTTCTAACTCCACAAAAGTTACCAAAATCTACATCCCTAAATTTCTATGCAAGATCATATTCCTTGAATCATCATCTATGATAATATTTCTACTCCGGAAATAGATTCTTTTCATCATCATACTTAAAGATCATCTAACTAAATGCCACGACGTTTGCCTTTCCGAGGGTGATCTAGAATTGGAAATCATAGTCTTTCGGGAACTCCTAGCCACCTCAACCTTTGCCTCATGTTCAACTCCTTCGATCATACAATATTTTAAACTTTGTGATCACTAAAGATGTTGAACGTCGCCATAGAGAAAATGTCTCCAAATTTTCAATGCAAAAACAACGGCAAGTTCCAAATCATGCGTTGGGTAATTCTTCTTCATGCACCTTCAATTGCCTCAGAAGCATAAGCACTACTCTTTTCTATTCTGCATAATACATAGATCCTAATCCTTGGTAGAAGCATCACGGTATACCTCAAAAAGCTTCATTCGGATCGGGTAGAATCAACATTAGTGAGGTAGTTAGTCGATTCTTCAACTCTTAGAAACTTTCTTCACACATTCATGTCATCCAACAAAAGCTTGATTCTTCCTCGTGAGTTGTGTAAGAGGTCTGCTATACTTGGAAAACCTTCAATGAACCTTCGATAATATTAAGCTAGTCCAACGAAGCTCGATCTCGATCTATCTTTAGCCTTTCCCCTTTGAAGCCTTTATTTCTCCACTTTGATGGATCCATTGCAATTCCATTCCTTAGATTATCATGTGACCTAAAAATTTAACTTCTTCTAACCAAAATTCACATTTTGATAGTTTGCATACAACTTCTTTTCCTTGAAAAATCTGAAACTATGCTAAGATGTTCAAGCATGTCTCTACGATTTTGAGAATAAATCAAAATGTCATCAATAAAGAACAACAAATCTATCAAGTATGGATGAAAGATCCTATTCATGTAATCCATGAATATCGATAGCGGAGCATTCATCACACCAAACGACATTACAAGATACTCATAATGATCGGAGTCGAAAAGTAGTCTTAGGTATATCCTCTACCTTCACACGAATTTGATGATAACCTAATCATGAGATCTATCTTTGAGAAAATAGTTGCTCCTTTAAATTGGTCCATTAAATCATTAATTCTTGGAAGTGGATATTTGTTCTTTATCGTCACTTTGTTCAGGTTGCTTGGTAGTCCACACACACAATCTTGATGAACCATCCTTCTTGCGAACTAACGGTACTTAGTGCTCCCCACGGTGACACACTCGGTCGACAAATTACTTTTCCAAAAGCTCTTAGCAGCTGCTTCTTAAGCTCGGCTAATTACATCGGTGCCATCACTATAAGGTGCTATAGACACGGGACCAGCTCCGGTACAAGGTCAATAGCAAACTCTATCCTTAACCCTGGGAAAAACTAATGATCTTAATAGCATTTCATCTAATAGAATATAGGTTGAGAAGACAACCGAGTCCATTCTTAAAATTATATCTACTTGGGAAAGAATTAAACGGATCAAATCGTGAGAAAAGATTCAACTTTCAACAACCAAGGACAATCTAAATAGACTTTTTGGTAGTAGCTAACGGTTTATCGGTGGGGGTAGAAGCAGTCGGAATCAAAGGTAAGGTAGACATTAGTAGAGTCAAGTGGTAGCACACGGTCATAAGATATGAAAGAATGGGTTGCCCCGAGTCATACGGTACGGTTAAAAGATTGCTTCTATGGTGCCTTCTCCTTGAATCAAGTCCTCTAACTCGGAGAACCCCATTAAAAGCTCATGGTATACTTCGCCTCGCAGCATGGTTTCTTAGCTCTTGCGACATTGATTGAAGGTTCGGCCTTAACGGTGCAGTCTCGGGATACGTGACCGGGTTTGCCTGTCCCCGAAGTAGATAATCTCCTTTGTAGCCCGTGGACAATCAACCTTACGATGATCGAACTCTTTACATATAAAACAACGATCTCTCATGTCTTCATTCTGTACACTACTAAATGTCTGAGTCTGAACTTGCTTAAAGTTCTTCTTTGAAGGACATTCTCTAGCTCTATGACCCGTGCCTCTATAGTTATAACATGTGATCCCTCGATTTTGTTGGTTGTTTTGCTCACGTGAAGGCCCACTTCTCGCCTAAGTCTGACTACCCCTATTTGTCCATTGATGAGCTTGGGTTGATTTACTCTTCTTCGTGCCTTCATGTGAGTTGCCAAAAGTTTGTTCTACTGGCATCTTCTTACCCTTATAATGCAACATATCTGTCTCTACATGAGTAGCAGCAGCTTGTAATTCATCAATATCTGTATATATCTTTCCTCTCAATGACTTACGAATCGGATTAGAAAGTTTCCAGAAATATTTATTTACTCGTACCTCAGGAATTACCATACCCGGGTCAAATTGTGACAACCTTAGAAATTGGTTGGTATATTCTCTCACTGACAAATTGTCCTGATGTAGTTGATTAAATTCAAGTTGTAAACGCATCCGATCATTGTGAGAAAAAAAATGACTAAAAAATGCCTTCTTAAATGCCTCCCAAGTCCGCGGAGTGCTACGAGTCCTTTTCTGTGCTCTCCACCACTATTTTGCATTTCCTTCGAAAAGACTCGACATCAACTGCACCCTCCTCTCCTCGTCGGTAGGAGTCAGTATGTCCAAAGCATTTTCTAGTTTGTCAATCCATTCATAGGGTTTCAATGGGTCTGTAATTACTCCTTTGAACTCCTTACAACCGTTCTTTGTCAAGTGTTGAATGCTTACAGTGGATTCTCTCGGAACGTGTTGCAATAAGTTTATCATCTGACCAAGTAATATCATTGCATCTTGACCATCTTGCACAAGAGGAATATGTGGTGGCTCTATTGGTCCTTGAGGTGTACCGGATGGAACTTTCACTGCTACAGCAGATCCGTACGATGACATTTTCTCGTTATCATCACTCATAACGCTTAGAGTTAAGTTAAGATTCAATCCTCGTGTGTCCTACACATAAATAAAGCATTATATTTCAACGATTAACTCGCTATTAAATATACTTTAACAACCTTAGGCTCTGATACCAAGTTGTCACACCTGCACAGGTCGCGACCACGACCCGGTCCGAGCCGATGCCACGTGGCCACTTCTCGCACGGGCGTGATGGTGAGTATTAAACAAATACAATACCAATTTAATTCAAACTTAAGAAATATCTAACTGAAATAAATATTCATATCGAAGTTCTAAACAACACGTCCAAAATGGTGCGGGGCTCACCTAACAATAACCCCGAATAAAAGACTTTCTAAATTATTCAACACTTATCATACCATCTAAAATAAAAATGTTGCTCTATCAAACTCCTATTCTGCTCCATGTGCCTTCGAAGTGCTAGCTTCAGGATGAGCTGTAAAACAATAGGGTGAGCTCCTATACATAGCTCAGTAGGGAGGTTAAGCATCTTTAAATAGAAAACATACTAAAAGCATGCATAGTTCGCAACCATTTCATAGTAAAACACATTTACCTTTAAATCATGATAGCAAATTCATACGCATACACTCACACACACACGCACATCATTAGTTCCGATAATTACATCCCATACTGTGTTTGCCCCAAAAGCCACGGGAGTCATTCGGCCCTCCCTAACGTGACCTCGATAACCCCATCCACGACGGTAACCACGCCGACTCTCACAACAGAGTGCCCGGAAACACACTCTGTATTCGCCCCAAGCTGGATCGCCCGAGGGACCTGCAAGTCTCTAGAGACCCCACACAAACCACACAAGTACGGCTCGTATATTCACACATCATTACATTTCTAAAACCAATTACAGTTCATCACATTCACAAATCATATCCAGATCCACGAATATCCAAAATCAAACTCATATCCACACAACATTTAAATACCATGTTCACACAACACATGCATATCAAAACATGCTCTTTATCAAACAGTGTCATAAACATGTTCTATTTAAAAGGCATATCAAATAACCCATAATTGCGAATAACATTTCACAAGCTTCAATAAAATAGTTATCAATCATGCACATTTAATTCTATCTAAAACAGTAAAATCACTTCTAGCATGATTCTGTAAAAGAATGCATAACCCCCTACCTGAAGGAGCGCAAAGATCTAGTCCCCAAGCTGCTGGGCCACTCTTATCACCACCAAATCTTCCAATTTTAATCTCTAAACAATTACAAATAATTGAAACATTAAAATTTATTTAACTATAAGTCTAACGAAACAAACTATATCCGAATCGAATCCCAAACCCCAATTTGGATCCGTTTAAGCTATCCGAGATCCAAATCGATACCCAATTTCATCCCTAATCCGAATGAGTGACACAATAGGTAGTTTGTGTCACTGTATCAACACAGAACCTGTAACTACTGACACAGGTCTTATTCTTAACCCAGAAACCCATTTCAAGACACGACCTAGACCCATTTCCGACACAAAACCTATTTTGACACAGAACTGGTTCTTAACACGCGACACGAGGGCACGACATGAACCAGTGTCGATTCATGACAATTCAGACATGACACGACATGGAAATGAAGGACATGCCCAAAAGTTTTTTTTTTCCGGCATCGATCTCGCCGGTTTCCGGCGAAGCATAACCGTTTTCGGACCAAATCGACGCCATTGCTTACCTACCCCACCAAAATGCTTAGTTCTACCTCAAACCTCCAATCCAAGCCCAAAATGATGATTTTCAACAAGCTTTTCATCAAAAAATAAAAAGGAAAAACGAAAATCTGAAAAAAAATATTCAACTCACCGGATTCCGGCCGACTCCTCCTATTTTCCGGCTAGTTCAAGGCTGCCTAGCTCCTTGGAAAAATGCACTATGAAGGGCCCCTTTTTAAAGGCCCTTCATATCTCCCATTGGGCGTTACTGCACAGGCTGTGAAGTAACGTGCAGTAACGCTCAACATTACAGAATACTAATTGATGGGTGTTAGGGTGTGACAAAGAGAATTTTCTGCACTTGAATTGAGCACTACAACTTTTAATTCTGAAAACCCTAAGGAAAATATTTAAAAAGGGAAGCAGTGAATTACTTGATGATGTGCCAGCAAATCAACGGGCTTCTTCATGTGTATTCCTCTTGTTGATGATGATTTACTCAATGGCTTGTAGCAGAAACTCGAGTTGTAGTAGCAGCTGTCACGTGACAGCAAGAGAGAAACAATTTTTTTAGATTGATTGGATGATCTTCGATGGTGTGAGAACCTTCTTTATATAGAGGATCTCCTAATTATGTTGTAAAGGAAACATAAGTGATAACTATGCATAAATGTTCCCATGAAAGGAATCCTGGATTCTACAAGTAAATCTCATTTTTGGGAGTTGGAATTTATTTCCTTGCAGTCTACTAAAAATCTTGCTATCAATATTAAGTTTTTTTCACTATATTAATGGGCTTCCCTTAGTCAATAGTCTTGCCCTCCTAAGACGTGAATTACAGTCAACTTGCTTTATATCATTGGTCTGGCCATTTAACATAGTCCTTGATCATCAGGCCTTTTGCTATCAATAATTTCACTAAATTGGGAAGCATTAGAGGCTGCTTTTTGCTTTTGGATTCAGACTTTCCATTTCCATGATGCATACAGATTTATCATATCAAGTGAAATTAATTTTTTGCAACTTCGACCATTTTTACATAATAGAAACTGTTGGTTGCCTCTTTTTGTTTGGTTAAACTTTTCTATTTTCATGCCTTTTGACTTCATGAGTGAGCCATTCTTCATGATGTTGAGTCCTTGTATATGCCATGTATACAATATATATAACTATATATTACATGGATAATTAACATAGATGGATGATGTGCAAAGCTGTATGCCTTCCTACCACACAACATATATATACTTATACCTAAGCATGCTTTATGAAAACATCTATGTATATATTGTCTTTTTTCTTTTTTTTATTTTCTTTTTCTTTTTAAGGTGAACACCTATATATTTTATGATACCGCATACTCACCCATACAACATACATATCACATGTTCCCTATATATGCCATTTTTTCGTTTATGTAGAATATATACATATATATTAGTTTTTCAATTGCTATATATAAATATATTCATATATATATATATATATATATATATATATATATATATATATATATATATATATACACATTCCTATGCATATATATAGCATATATGCAATGTATGGATTACTTTCTATAATGATTGAAAATACTTTAGATATTTTTATCGTACTGAAATTTTCTCAAATAATAGACTCTTCTATATTCCGGCAACCATCCCATATGATAGTTCGATGTATGTTACTCAACAACTGACCAACAAATAGACGGTTTGGTCAGTAGTCCATCTTATTTGATTAACTTGGCAAAAGCTTGATTAATAGCTAATCATTTCAGCTAGGTAAATGCCATCAAATAGAGTACCGATTGGATAGACGGCATGCTAATGCATGCAACTAAATAAGTTTACAATTGCTTAAGAAGATACTTATATTAGGAATTGTCTATTGAGACGGCATCACAAGTAGAGGACTAGACTCTTGATAACTATGAGTCAATCACTAATAACGATATTGGCAACTCTAAAGGGATTCTACTGAGCAACCGATCAGTGATTGATGTCTTAACATGCATGACTGCTCACACGACTGTTACAAGGACGGGAGATTCTATGACAACCATCCAAACGTTGACAATGAAGTACTACAAGACTCTATAACTACTTGCCTTTGGACAAGTATTCAGAAAGCTACAATGATGAAACTAACTTGAATTATGCAGCCTCAAAATATTCAAACTGCATGCTAAAAGTGGAATTGGGTGATAAATTAACTTGATATTTAGCTTTGCAACTATGGAATCTTCTTAGAGCGAAGCATATATCATGGGAAGGGTGAGATCTAATTGATCTTGTCACACCTGCGTGGGTCATGACCTATGTTGATGCTAGTGGACACATCCCAAATAGGTATAAATATAGCATAGCCAACCAAACTGAAATAATTCACCTAACTCAAATGCACGCACAAGATAAATAAAGTACTAAATGTAGTGTGGGGTCCAACGACAAAATCCTAAGTCATATCATCTCGAAGTGCAACTCTAATAAATTTGCAACTTGGTGCCATATACCTTCTTGGAACATATTAAAAGCATGTAAGTTTCACCATGCATCCATAGCAATTTATGTTTTCAATTTATCCTTTCAAGACAACTCATAGGTTCACGCACACACATCAACAAGTATAATATTTATACCTCTTACTATATTTAAACCAAGTCACGAGAGTCAAACCATATTGACTTCCATGAACAGTTCTAAAGAACACACGTTGTAATCCACACCAAGCAAAAACATCTAACGGGCATGCAAGTCTCTAAAGACCCCATATAACCATACAAATACAACTCATGAATTCACACCACGTTATATTTCAAACATATAATTTCACATTATGTGATGCCCATATCCAAATGATAGACAACATCAAGTCACATTTTCCATCAAACAATAATCTCAAAACATGACCAATCTATAAGCATGAATATTTCAATTATAAGTTAAATCATCAACAATTTAAATATCATTCAAGAAGCATCAATAAAAAAATTAAGCATACACATTTAAACCGTCAAATCAAGAAAATACTTTTACAATAGTTCTACTAAGAAATGTATAACCCCCTATCAGGAGGTGTACAAATTGCCAAAACTTTGAACCGAACTGTAGAGTTTCATTTTTAATTTTGTATTAACCCACAACCCGACCTTTCACCTAACCTAAACCGAACTTGTTCCCTATACAAAAAAGGACACAAGCTCGTACCTTATACGATTTTCATAAATGACACAAGTCAACACTGTCATGAAGGACACATCACACAACAACGTGCTAGACATGACACTGGGCGGTTCAGGTTCTTGTTTTGAAATTGGCGGTTTCAGGGCTTTCCCGATTTGAGATCCGAGATCCAAAATGTGTCGAACTCCCAACCAATATTAACCGTAGGGAACCTTCTACGATTGAGCTATTTTTGTGTTATCAAATATTATATATATTAACCATTTAACGAAACCGACGGTTTTGGTTTCGGCCAGGTTTTCAAAAATCAGAAACGGTGACCGAACCGAGGGGTTCTCGGTTCTGATTATGGTTCCAGTTCCGACCGGTTCCATGAATGATTTTGTTCTGGTTCAAACCGCCAAGCCGATTTTCAATTGGCCATGTCTACTTGAATACTTGCCGAGCTACCGATGTATTTCATCTGTGATTTTCCGTTATTTGGTAATAGCAAAGCATGACGATAGTTCCCCACCATTCATTCTACTTGAATACTTCAGCCCGTACTGGTTCTTTTCACAAAATGTCTTCTGAACACGTTGGAAAAGAGTCAACCTTTGAGCTACCGATTCATTTGGCTTGTTCAAATCTAAAATTTCCACACACTAAAGATGATGAACTTCAAGGGAGATCACTTGCTTGTTTAGGTAGGGACATAAATTGGACTTGGATTAATGGGCAAATGGGAGTGATGGGAAAATTTTGGGTTTTGGATTATAAGGTTTTTATTTGATAGTCGGCCAAGTCACATAGGATTGGGAAAGCTTATCACTTGTATTATTTTTATAACTAGGTTTTAACAAGTTGACACAAGGAAGGAAGGGCCTAACTAGTTGGGATCATAAAGACTATCAAATCCTATATTTGTATTGTAATTCAATTCATGGGATAAGCAAGGCCAATTATGCAAACTAAGAAAAATATTGGGATTAATAGATTTTGACCACAGCCAGGTGACACCTTTGATATGAAAGAATCTTGATAATTTCTATTTGGTTAAACAAAAGACTTTTAGCTTAATATGATATATATTAAAAAACAATGGGAAAACTGAAGAAAAGTTACACTGAATATTAATTGATGGGTGTTAGAGTGTGACAGAGAATTTTCTGTACTTGAATTGAGCACTACAACTTCTAATTCTGAAACCCCCAAGGAAACTATTTAAAAACGGAAGCAGTGAATTACTTGATGATGTGCCAGCAAATCAACGGGCTTCTTCATGTGTATTCGTCTTGTTGATGATGATTTACTCAGTGGCTCATAGCAGAAACCCCAATTGGATGATCTTCGATGGTGTGAGACCCTTTTTTTATAGAGTATCTCCTTATTACATTGTAAAGGAAACATAAGTGATAACTATGCATAAATGTTCCGATGAAAGGAATCCTGAATTCTACAAGTAAATCTCATTTTTAGGAGTTGAAATTTATTTTCCTGCAGTCTACTAAAAAGACTTGCTATCAATATTAAGTTTCCTTAGCTATATTAATGGGTTTCCCTTGGTCAATGACTCTTGCCCTCCTAAGACGTGAATGACAATTCCCATCTCCTCTATTTCACCTTCATACACATCAACTTGCTTTATATCCTTGGTCTTGCCATTTAACATAGTCCTTGATGATCAGGCCTTTTGCTATCAATAATTTCACTTAATTGGGAAGCATTAGAGGTTGCTTTCTCTGTTGGATTCAGACTTTCTATTTTCATGATACATACAGATTTACCATATCAAATGAAATTAAAATTTTGGCAACTTCAACCATTTTTACAGAATGGAAATTGTTGGTTGCCTCTTTTTGTTTGGTTAAACTTTTCTATTTTCATGCCTTTCAACTTCATGCGTGAGCTATCCTTCATGATGTCGAGTCCTTGTGTAAGCCATGTATACATTATATATAATTACATAACTATATATATTACATAGATAATTAACATAGATGGATGATTTGCAAAGATGTATGCCTTCCTACTACACAACATATATATATATATACAATATACTTAGACCTAGGCATCCTTTATGAAAAAATATATATTGTAATTTTTTCTTTTTTTCTTTTTTTTTAAGGTGACACTTATATATTTCATAATACCACATACTCACCCATACAACATACATATCACATGTTACCTATATATATATATATCATTTTTTGTTTTTGTAGAATATATACATATATATATATATATTAGTTTTTCAATTACTACATATAAATATATTCATACATATATATACACATTCCTATGCATATATATAGCATATATGCAATGTATGCATGACTTTCTATGATGGTTGAAAATACTTTGGATATTTTTATCGTGCTGAAATTTTATAAACTAAATCTTTCCCTTGATATTTTCTTTTTCCAAATAAGGCAAGTGGTTGCTAAAACTTTCCTTTTTCTTTATTTTCTTGATATTTGCCGAGACCAACAGCCTCATATCTTATTTGGTTCGTTGTAAAACAGACCTAAACCTTCTTGACGAATATCCCTTGATCCAAGGTTTAAAGAACCATTTCATATGCCTTAAAATGTAAACATTTAAAACTAATTTTATAAACTAAAACAGAACTTTTTGAAGGAAAATTTTGAGTATTTACACAAACTTATTTTAACTTTTGTCGTTGCATAAATTTCTAGAACCTTCACCTTCAATAAAGGTTGTAAATGAGAAATATGTTAATGTCGAAAATTGCAAATGACCCAAGGAACCACTTTTAATATGACCATCTTTCTAATATGGTGCAACCTAAAGAAAGATGTAATAAATGAGTAACGAGTTATTATCACTGATAAGGTGAAAATAGTGGCCTATAACATATATGAGAACCAACTTTTAATATTAGGAAAAAGAGGTTAACTCATTATAAAGGAGTTGGAGAAGCCTAAGAGCCACATAGAGTATTGTAAAAGGATTTGGAATCATCTCACCCTCTCAACTATAAAAGGAGTGATTACTTGCTTTGTAGCGAGAGCCATTTATCACACATATATGAACCTATCACTAATTTTCCTTGTTTTTTCCTTTTGCAGCACACTTTTTTCATAGTTAATAATTTTTTTTTCGTTTCTTTTGTGAGCTTCGTCTTCTTGTGTTCAATCGCATAATCAAACCCACAATTATCAAGCTAGTAATAATCTGCCTTAAGTTTTGAAATTTTCCAAAAATCTATTTTAGGGCAGACTTTCCCAATTCATAGACATGTGAGATCATCATCTTGTCTACTATCCAACAAATCAAGAATTACCTGAATTTGAATTTGAATTTGGGCTACTGAGATACAAAGAAAACAATTTAATCTTATAAGAGGTGCTCGAAAAGCTAGTAATAATCAGGAATTGCTTATAGTAAGAATGACACCAATTAGAGCTTGGATAAGAAAGTCATACCAAAGACAATTAGACCTTGTCAAGATGCCTATAACAAGGTTAACGACTAGATCTTGATAAATTTGGAAATTTAACTAAAAACCAATTCTTGTTGGAATTAATCAGCTCTTATTCAATTGGGTAATTTTCATATCTATTTTCTATCGTATCAAGAATCACCTTGATTAAAGTTGTATGAAGGGGCATACGACTAAAATATCATAATCCTATCAAGCACTCCGAGGTCAACCCGATTTCCTTATTGAAGTAACTCAAACTCGCAAGATTCTTGAGGTTTGAAATTGATTTCCTTAGAAAACCATCAAGACTCGATCGTGACCAATCCTCTTTGGAATACGTGTCTACAGATTTTCTGAAACCCGTAGCTCATGTGGGTGAACTCAATGCTTCTCTCGAGAGCGAAGGTTGTGCCCTGTAGTATGTTAAGTACCCAAGCGACTCGATGCAAGGGGATCACCATGCCGTTCGATGGTGTTTTATTGGGAGGCGTAACAATAAGCAAGCAGTTAAGAGGCTCAAATATTTATTTACCTTTACTAATCTAAGAAAAAAATGATTCATTGCATGATCTGTGTAGATTTGTACTCCCAACAATATCCGAAAATTGGCCCGCTATTTTAGAGATAAAAGAAGACAAACTAGTCTAGTCACTTGGATCAAATGGAGAACAACTGTAAGGGGAGCCCACTTTGCAATTCAACGCGTTTGACGGGCCAACCTCACAACGTTATCTTTAATCGACGTATCCCCACTATCACCATCACCCGTAGATTTATTTTATAGGCATCTTTTCATAGTGGCCCTAAAGTCACCTATCATTGATAGACGAGTCTATACTCATCACGTCTTCCAGGACCCGCCTTTCTTTGTGCCATCGGCCTAATCGTACTTAATTGGATATGCAAACTTAAAATGGTCTCAATTAAGACCGAGTTTTGAAAATTATGTAAAGTAAGAGCAAGGAAATGCTGAACCCGTTCAGGTAGACCTGTCGAGTTCTGGCCCGGCCGGGCAGGTTGAATCAGATCAAAACTACCTGCAGAATTGGCTCAAACCTGAACCGTTACCGAATTGCATATGAGGACCCCATGGTTTGGTTCTGGTTCTACATTAGGGTGCATTCGTATCCCTAGGGAGTGCACAGATCAGCGGCATGAGGCTGAAGACAAAGCAGCCTCATGCTGCTTCGTTCAAAATTTCCAACACAGCCTTAGAGAACCGAAATGGAACAAGCGGTACATAACGGCCAGTTCGAAGTAGTGTTTGCTTCCAGTTTTAAAATCGCACTTTATCCCTAGAGGTGGGGATTTCTCCTTTATGGATGCATTAAAAACAGGTCGATTCGAGTACAAACCACATTTTTTTCCTTATCACCTTTGGTTTGGTAGACATACTTGTGTTGGGTTTTCCTGTTTATGTTTGAAACCGATAGCCATTTCATATTTTGGATTCAATTTGTGTTATTTCAAACTTTCGTGTCAAAAGCAGGAAAACAAAAAAATGACTTTGTTTTTCTCGTGTCAGTTTGTGTTGGCATGAACATAGACTTCGGGTCATTCTAATTTGCCTTGTAGTGTATTAAATTGACATCTACCGGTGTGAAACTGTTACGAACCATACATTGAGACTTCCCTTCCACATCTGGATGAGGTTTCTGGAGTCGAATAAGGACTTCTTCAATACTGGATCTGGATTTTATTACCTAATAGGTATGAACAGCTTGCGAAGCTTAGATTGTGAAATGGGTCCGAATCCCCCCCCCCCCATTTTAGTCTGCCAGGTTAAGGTCAAAGTTTGGTGACATTCACATGTGAAGCGGACCCATCATTGCCATTCAAATCCCATAGTGAACTGGAATATTGGCGGATTCTAAGGTTCCGTGCCTTGAACTCGTGACTTGTTTATGACTGGGCACAGCTTAAGATATGCATAAGTTATTATTATTTTATTTCCAATATTCAATTCTAATTATTTTTGCTCTCTCTCTCTCTCTCTCTCTCTCTCTCTCTCTCTCTCTCTATATATATATATATATATATATATATATATATATATATATATATATATATAAAGAAGTCACTTTATTATGTACTTAAATAGTTAAAGTACCAATCATGCCCATGTGCCCCCCCACCAACCTCGACCTGGTTCCAACCACCGTTCTGCATGTCTGTTCAGTTCAAGTGGTCGGGTTTAGATCTAGATCTAAATTCGGAACATCTCTTGTCAGATCTTTTTCCTTAATCTTCTCTCTCTCTCTCTCTTGAAGCTTCTTTAGAGTTGTCCCCTTGAGTGGGAGCAGGTGGTCATAATTTCCGATGAATCCAGCGTGAAAGATAATTCAGAAAAGCCTATATATCCAATTCCCTTAAAATGATAGATCCTAAAAAAGAAATTGGCTCTTGTAATTTCAGGTATACTATGAAACCCCACAAGAATATGAGACACTACAGGAAATGCCTATGCTTGTGACCACTCAAAGTAACCCGAAAAAAAAACAGGTGAAGTTTCAGGTTGGCCTGTTTTGTGACGAATACGATCTGAAACACAAACTAACCAACCCTAGTCTGGAGGATTCCAAAACCGTTCTCATGCTTATCACAACCAAGTAAACCCAGTATCGTGCATTTCTTTTATAAGTTCAGAGTGGTAGTTGAAATAAACCATGAATTACCTAATTATAGACCCAAACCCAACCATCTGTTCCACGTCGGAGCAAGAACTCTGGACCCGATCCGGATTGCGAACTATAAATAAACTGAAGATAAAGTAAATGCAAAATTCAGAACATTAGTGTCGAAGAAACAAACATTCAATCGAGCCGAAAAACCAAAAATGACAGAAACCGGTGCCTAACCGGAAGCGATTTAACTGAAAACCCTCCGCAATTTGCTCTTCATCTGCACCGCCGAAGCGAACCAAACGCCACGTCCCTTCGTCGACTCCTTTCTGCGTCGCCGGCGGCATGGCTCGCCGTCGACGCCGTCCATCGGTGACCGTTGATTTTTTCCATATCGTCTTCTTTACCGTCCATTTCTTTCTTTCGCTGTCTTCCGTCTTCGCGATTACATTCCCCGACGACGCCAACGCCATGGTAACACTTTCCAATGCCATTGGTGGCGACTCGCTCGGCTGGAAGGGAAACGATCCCTGCGGTTCAAAGTGGCAATACGTCGTTTGCAGCCGCGACAACAGGGTTACTGCCCTTCAGCTATCTAATCTCAAACTTTCCGGCACGATACCTTCGGTTCTCACGAACCTCACCAAGCTTTCCACTATCTATTTCCAAGGAAATAAGTTTTCCGGCGAACTCCCGTCGTTCTCCGGCCTTTCCTCCCTTCAAGACCTTTACTTGGATGGCAATGCATTTTCATCGGTCCCGGCCGGTATCTTCTCCGGCCTCACCGGTCTTCAGAACCTCCACCTCGACAATAACCCCTTTGGTCCGTGGCAAATCCCGGCAGAGCTCGCGCAGTCTACGAATCTTCAGAGTTTTACTGCGAGCAAAGCAAATGCAGTTGGAACAATCCCGGATTTCTTCGATAAATTTCCGAATCTACAAATCCTTAAGATCTCCTACAACAATCTCACTGGGGGCCTTCCGGCGAGCTTCGCCGCTACCGGGATTCAGACTCTCTGGCTCAATAATCAGAACGGAGAAGGGTTAAACGGATCGATCGCAGTTTTGGGCCAGATGCGCTTCTTGACTCAGGTGTGGCTTCATTCCAACGCCTTCTCCGGCCCGATACCAGATCTGTCGAATTGCACTGCGCTCTTTGACCTCCAATTGAGGGATAATTCTCTCACAGGGATCGTTAATACAACCTTGTTCCCGTTGAGCTCTTTGCAGAACATCTCTCTCTCGAACAACCATCTTCAAGGGCCTTATCCTAGCTTCCCCAATACGGTTACCAAACTCATTGGTACCACCAACAGCTTCTGCCTCCCGCAGCCCGGGGATTGCGATCAAAGGATCGTTATCCTTCTCTCCATTGTCGCAAATTGGAACTATCCAATTGATTTTGCCACTTCCTGGAAGGGGAACAACCCCTGTTCAGGGTGGTCATTTTTGAGTTGTGATAGTAACGGAACCATCACTGTACTTAGCTTTACAAAGAGGAATTTGGTTGGTACAATCCCACCGGCGATCACAAACCTGACCGGATTGAAAACATTGTTGCTTAACAACAATAGTCTAACCGGATCGATACCGGTGAGCCTCACTACTTTGGCAAACTTGAAATTGGTTGATTTGTCGTACAATAATCTCACTGGAGAAGCACCTAAATTCAACCGGAACGTCATAGTTAACACGGATGGAAATCCCTATTTGGGTGGTAGTAATCCGTCGAATGGAGGAAGATCCGGTGGCAATAATGGTGGGGGCTCGTCTGGATCGACAGCAAATAGTGGATCATCGTCTTCTCAGATGGTGAAAACCATAGTGATAGTAATAGCCGTGCTAATTGCGGTTCTAATAACTGCAGCAGGAGCTTATTATTGGTCTTCCAAGCAAAAAAGATGGAAATTTAGGCATGTGGGGAGCCCCCCTACTTCTGCAAATGGAACAGAAGAAGTTAAGCTTGCGGTTGCTGATGGATATGGACATACCGTGACTGAGGAACACAGTGCATCAAGCAGCACCCCGAACAGTTTGCCTGACACGGGCACCGCAGTCTTTACCATTCAACAGCTTCAGCAAGTGACCAGCAACTTCAACAAATCACACGAAATTGGGCGGGGAGGATTCGGGGTCGTGTACAAAGGAGAACTTCGGGACAGAACCAAGATTGCTGTTAAGAGAATGCAAGGAGCAGGAACGGGAAGCAAGGGAATGGGGGAGTTTTTGGCTGAGATTAATGTCCTAACGAAGGTGCGCCACCGGCATTTGGTTGGGTTACTTGGTTACTGCATCGAGAGGAATGAAAGGATCCTAGTTTATGAATATATGCCTCAAGGGACGTTGGGCCAGCACTTGTTTGAAGGACCAGAAAAGGGATTCTCTTTCCTTAATTGGAAACAGAGGCTTACAATAGCATTGGATGTTGCAAGGGGAGTAGAATACTTGCATAGCTTGGCTCGGGAGATTTTCATTCATAGGGATTTGAAGCCCTCAAACATACTGTTGGACGACAGTTTGAGAGCCAAGGTCGCAGACTTTGGCCTTGTTAAACTTGCACCTGATGGGAAGTTTTCAATAGAGACAAGATTAGCGGGGACGTTTGGATATCTTGCACCAGAGTATGCTGGTGAGTTGCTTTGTTCCATTTGCTTTGCTGTTGATACATATAATACAACAACAACTAAGCCTTTTCCCATTCTAGACGGGGTCGGCTTGTTGATACATATAATGAGTACGATAATTTTGTATAAAGTTTCGTCCACATTGCTTCAACTTTAAATCCTTTCGCCTCTTGATATCAAAATTGCACTTGGTGCACTTTCAGTTTCAGATGCAATCGATATTATAGAGTAGATCATTCATAGATTATTGAAATATAGAATCAATGATTGTTTAAGATCTCATTTGCTTCATCTTCTTTGAGAAATTTATTCCCCGGTAGCCACATCTGATGCTAAGTTGATCGTATGTAGTACTGCCATTCAATTGATTCCTTGATATTCTGTATGACAATGAAGCAAAGCTGGTTTGCTGAAAATTGCCTTAAGTTTGTCAACCCCAACAATGCATTATATTTCATACCTCTGAGACATAAAACTATGTTTCACAAATCCTGGATAACTTTGGGGAAAGGTTGGTCGTGTTTTCTTGAACTGATTTCTTTTTCATGTTGCAGGGTTATTCTTGCTCCTACTCTTCTTTGTTTTGATTAGAGATTTTCTGATATATGAACCAAATTTGGTTCAAACGTGGATGCTTGCAGTGTTAATCTACAGGACAATCTTGCGGAATTACATAACTAGAAATTGATGGATTAGGTTTATTGGTTTTGCCATTTAACCTTCTTATTCTAAGATTGAGGAGCTCGGTTCTTTTTTCTGGCTCTTGCCGGCACCTAGACAATCCCATGCGAATCTCAGATAGTGAACTGGCTGTGCTTATCTTCATTGTATGCCAGCCAACCATGTCGGCATCATCATTAACCTAGGTGCTGGTGAGTTCTTTCTAGTTGTGTTGGCTTTTGCAGTGCTAATCTGCGGTCATCAACTTCCAGATCGATTAGGAGTCCGCATCAAGAGTTACTTGGAATAATATTAATAGATACCAATCTGAAAATGAAAAGTCGAAGATTCTTGTTTATTCTTCTTCCATTAATTTGTGTACCCTGACGTTTTTTTCCTATTTATTTTTGTTTCTCTTTCATATAAATGTTTTCTTATATCATGATCTTAGAAGTCTAGTCATCTCTGAGGCTTTTGAATGGCATTGCATTTTGTCTTTTGACCTGGAAAAAGTTATATTTCTTGTCTAAGATGTCCTGCTTAAACTTGTCCCGTCATTCGGTTCAGCTACTGGAAGAGTAACGACAAAGGTTGATGTCTTTGCATTTGGGGTGATCCTCATGGAAATGCTCACAGGCCGGAAGGCCCTGGATGAATCACAGCCAGAAGAAAGCTCCCACTTGGTCACATGGTTCCGGAGACTTCTGATTAGTGACCAGGGCGATATTAGCAAAGCCATTGACCCAGCGATCAGTATAGAAGATGAAGATACATCCAAAAGCATCTCCATTGTAGCTGAGTTAGCTGGCCACTGCACAGCACGGGAGTCTCACCAAAGGCCAGACATGGGTCATGTCGTCAATACACTCGCACCACTGGTAGATCAGTGGAAGCCTGTTGGCGAAGAAGATGTTAGTGAAGGTGTCAGCTATGATATACCGCTCTCTGTTGCTATACAAAGATGGCAAGCCAACGACGAAGGCACATCTACGATGATGGAACCGTTTTACAGAGGCAGCATAATCAACGAGAATACCCATTCCAGCATTCCTCAGGGCTCTGCATGCTTCCCTGAATCTGTCAACTGCCGATGAGGAAGGATCAAGCAGCAGAAATGTCTAGTTCTTCGCCTCCAATTGCTCTGCTCTTAATGTGATTCTCTTTCAGAATCCAGCTATACTATAGATTGATTGCAGCATTTGCTTTTCAATCTCTTCATTCATTTGTGGAAGCAAACTAACAGACTTGAGTTTAGGATGAGCAGTTGGCTCTTAGAAGTCAGTCGGAGGAATCACGTCTGTGAGTGTAAATTCTTGTTTGATCTTGTGTTTATTTGTATATGTCCAGTTTTGCGGGTCGTGGTTTTATTTTCGTGAACAGTATCACTTCCAATGCAGATAAACAGGATTGGCTTGTTGGTCATTTGGAAAGGCTTTGGAATTAGGTTTAACATGTTCCTTTAGCCATTGTCCATATACAAACTTGTTGTCCCAATAACAGAACATCAAGACCTGACATAGACACGACCCAAAAAGTCCACCTCAGGATTTATACATGTTTCAGATTTGTGTTTTGTGTCCATGCAAAGTAACATGACAAGAATTATATCTTGTTTGAGTTTATCTGTTCATCTTGTTTGAATTTATCTGTTCATGGCAATAACATGACACAAGCATGCCGAAGACATGAATTACCACCGATATTGGCCAGGTTGGATCGTGTAACACGGAAGACCATCATCTGGCATAAAAGGCAATAGCATTCATGTTAAATGTGCATCATTCATATCATCTTTTGGCATCAACATATACTTGAATTCACATCAATTTTGCAAACGTTAGTCTCAGGTTATGTTCTACTAAATCATTTGATCACTTGCAATTGTTGGCTGTACAAGTATGGAAGGTGACCTTGTCTAGAGATTGGAATTCCATTCTTGTGATCATCATGTCATTGGCATAAGGCATAAGCACAATCTATAAGAAGTAAGAAGCAAGTCACTAAAGAGAAGCCTAAGTCGGTTCGTTGATGAGCATGACATGTTAATGGATGTCTCCATTAGAGCGAATATTTATTTGGGTTTGGTGGGACAAAGAGGCGGGCTGCGATCACATGCGATGAAAAGTTCAACCGAAAGGCGTTTGATTGCGCGTGGGTGACTGGGAGGAGTGGTATCGCTGGACCTTTCCCGAGAGGCACATGGGCGGTGGAAGTGCGATTTGTCGTAGCCGAGCGGTAGTGGTGGACCTACTTAGACATGCCGGGCTAAGAACGGAAACCGCTGAAACCAAACTTAGAATCATGGACCACCCAATTCGTTTTGGATTTCATCTTCCATCAAACCAGAACAAAGTTGAAACTGGAACTAGCGGTTTCATATGTTTTTTTAATTCTTAATTCTTAATTTAGATTTTAAACTAATTGTTTGAACAACAAGAAAAACAAATGCAGCTCCTAGCTCCAGTGGTAGTGGCATATCTACTTAAAACCGGACCAGTGGTTTCAATCGGAACTAAACCTGTCAACAATTTTGCATTGCAAAGAATAATTAGTTAAAGAAAACTTTAAAAGAAGCATAGGAATGCCTCAAAAGTATTGAAATCAAACCATAAATATTACATAATTATTCAAAGTACCCCCACACCATCCGTCCTCTTTCTCTCTCCTACACGTGCTTACCTTACCACGTGATTCTCACATGGTTACTTTGTGCAGCTTTCAACAGCTGTTTTCCACACATTTCACGTATTACCGATTTGTATTTGATATTTAGAAAAAAATAGTCAAATAAAAAAAGCAACCAAACCTCGAAATTATCAACAACATTTTTCGTCGAGTTGAAAGAGTAAAAGAGAATAAAATCTATTATATTTGAGGTTAAGTAGGCATCTCAATAATGAGAAAGATGTGTCTCAAGTGTCTTTATTTTAACTCCCGAAGAATTATAGTTATTAAGTCGATAACATCAAATACATTACAACAACAACAACAACTAAGCCTTTTCACATACTAGACAGGGTTGGCTACATGGATTCTTTATTTCCACATATCCCTATCGTGTGTCATGTTAGCAGTTAACTCACAATAAGCTAGATCATTCTTTATTGTTTCTTTCCAACGCTTTTGTGCTCGTCCTCTACCTCTTTTAATACTTTCCAAATTTAGTTTTTCAAACTTTCTTAAAGGTTTTTCTTTTGATCTTCTTTCTATATGTCCAAACCATCTTAAACAATATTTTCTCATTTTATCCTCTATTGGTGTCACTCCTAATTTGTTTCTAATAACCTCAATTATGGTTGAATCAATGAACATATCTATGAGAAACATAAAATATCTCATCGAATCAAGCATCCAAACCTCTTCTTTTTTTTTTCTTTCTTGGAGTTATCAACAACATCTTGTTATAATTGAACTGGACCAACATCCAAGAGGGTCGAGTTCAATTATAAAATAAGACATTGATGTCAATAAGTGCAAACGAGAAAGAGAGCTTGTAACAAGAGAGAGATCACATGTGAGATCGGGGGTAGTGGATAATTTTTTGGAAATGAGTAGGGGTATTTTTAAAAATCATGAAAAAAAGGTGTGTATAGTAATTTGACGTATGTAAATAGTAATTCTCTAACACTTAACCTTAACTTTTTCAGCCAAGGGATCCTTTTTATTCAATATGGGCTCAAGCCCCTTACAAAGAGAAAGAATTCATCTCAAGCCCACAATGATTTACAATACATGCAGGGAAATTTCTGGTCCACACTGCCGTAACCGGCATTCTTTGATGCCATCCTTTCAGTTTATATGCTGCCGTGTTGCATATTGTTCGGGAGAAGGGCCATTTACATTATCTGAAACTCGCAGTCCTTCAATGTGATCCCGTTCCATTGTTCAATGAGTTGATCGATCTGCAACTAGCTGCAGCCTGAATTCTGTCAAACTTTAATTGCAATGCTATTTGTAGGCCATAAGCCAATGCAATTGCTTCCCTTGTGCATACATTCAAGACTCTTGTCATTATCTTGGCTGCTCAAGCTAGCATTGTACGTGCCTGCTTCATCCCTCAATATGCATCCCACTTCAATCAAGCCATTTAATGAGTATTAACCATTGCAGATTGTGCACATTATGTGTGCAGCCTTAGATGTTTGTTGTCTATTGGTTGCAATTTATATCCCAATATTTGGGTTGTTCTTACATGAAACATCAGCCTTAGATGTTTGCTTGATGTAGTTGAGATATTTGCCTCTACCTTGTTGTTACGAAACACACCTATTTATAGGTAAACATGCAGATTTTGTTTTTATAAGGAGTTACATGCATAATAAACATGAAACATCATTATAATGGACTTAATTACGCACTCATGCCACTCAAGTACATCGTGTGCTAATGAGGCTTTCAAGGCCCACCTCCAAACACCCCAATACTGAAAAGCATGTCAAGACAAAAAAACCATCATGAATGCTTTTTCCTCAGTTATGACCACTAAACATTAACAAGCCATGAAGAAGTGGTTTTGGGTAACTCAAATAAAATTTTGCTTTTTAGTAGAGCTAATAAGCACTCAGGTCTATAGTCATATGTTGCCCTCAATTAGCATTTATAACCAGGTCTGCAACTGCATGTAACTATTTTAAGAAACACCTAACAATCTACTACTATTTTTAAAATAAGTTTAAAAACTTATCACTTTGGAAGTCTTATATTTTTATTATAGGTATCTCACTATTTGAATATTTACTTAATAAGACATATATTTCATTTATCTAAAATTGAATAGTAGACAAGTTTTGAACTATTCAATCCATTTGAACAACCTTACATGTCTTGAATGCCAGTATGTTATATTAAAATTTGATAGATTTATATAGGCCTTGTGTCCGATATCCTTTATCAAGTGTCTAAGTCCAAGACTCCACAAAGTGATATGACTTCATACTCACGTGAGCAAACTCTACCAAAATTGCCTCCCACAAGAGCACTCTAGCATATATTATGTTATAGGTTTATTAATAGCATAGCTCAACCTATTCTTATCACTTTTATGACACCAAGTACCTTTACCTTGAGATGTTTATATAGTTGGTACTTGCGATCACTTTAATAATATACTTTAGTTCATTAAACTCAAGATTTGATATTACTTAAGTGTAAGTTGAGGTCTACACATTAAGATGAAGACGGGACATCCTCTAGACCCAAATTCTAAAGAAAAGGCTAGCCAGGTTATTTTATTTTCACCTTGCTCCACGATAACAAAAACCACCGCGCTAACCATGAGAGAAGAAACATGGATTAAACAAGTCGCCGATTTTCTAGATCCCTGATTTTGATTGAGCCAAGCCAGCATTTTGAAGGTAGACAGAGTCGATGGCAAAATAAAGTTGGTGTACATTATGCAATATACGTACAAATAGTCATTATTTGAACTTGGAAGCATCCAACGTGCATCTGGTAGATGAACAGATCCAACCACAAGCCGGTCGACCTTATACCGGTTACATGAAGTAACGTTTGTGCTCAGCTTCTGAGCAGAGCCCAAATCAGCCAGAAGATGACTTTATGGAATGGCTGCAATCAACTCTAATATGCAAGAAAAACAACGAAGATCATGCCACACATGTTGGACAGCGTCAAAGTGAATCACAAGGAGTACGGTGAGTTTCCAAATATTAGGAGAGGGGAGTGTGCATGTGTTTATGCATGCGCACACATATCCATGTATGAAAAAATTGAAAACAAATGGTAAAAAAGAATAAATAAGACACCCTCATTGAGATTAAAATTGGAGAACTTCACTTACTAAGCAGGAACTGAGCTATAAGAGTGCTAATGCATGTGATAGCGACCTTTTTAAATAAACTCTGTTGAGCTCATCCCAAGCATGGATGAAATTTTTCATATCGAGTCACTTTGAAACGCGAACCGGCCATGCACAGCCCTTTCCGTGCATCAGAAATCGCCTTTAATTACCAAAGAATTTTACAATGTACTATATTACTTGTTTCTAGGATCCTGAATACAAGACCAGAACCATCTTTGATCATTTTCTTTAAGAGAAAAGATGCACAAAATTTCCTCTCAGCAAGCTCACCTTAAGATTACAACTAAAACCAAGATTGTAATAGTTTTCTCTTTTGCAGACAATTGTATTGTTTGAGACTACCAACACATGAAGCCCCGTACAGCTTTCATCAGAATAGCCAAAACCAAAACTTACTGATCAGAAGTTTCTGTTCATGTTCAAGAATCAGGCTGCATCTTATGGTAGTTGAACCCAAAAAGCAACTCAATGAACCTCAACCAACTCAACATCGAAAACCAGCCATGCATTAGGTGGTATTTTGCCTGCGCCGCTGCTTCCATAACTGCATAATACGTATAAAAATTACAATGCTGACAGCAAAACCATACAAAACGAAGCCTTATCCAAAACCACATGGCATTGGCTAAAAGATTCTTAGTTACAGTGTGCAAATTCAATGCTGATGAGCCACTAAAAGATCAGATGAATGAGAATTCATACCCCATAGATGGAGGGATAATTAGTCTCCGCTTATCACCAACTTGCATTCCTACAAAGGAAAATAAACATGAAAAAAGATCACTAGACAAGAAATAAAGAATTGTGCCGTTCATTTACAGTTTAGAATCATTGAGAAAGATTCAGTTTAGGTGTAACTAGATATCTTACCATTTATTCCAACATCCCATCCTTGAATAACTTGACCAATACCTGTTAGCACGACAAACAGACATACAAAAACTTCAAGTTAAAAAAGTCGACTTAAATCAAGGACTCCAAATTCTAAAATGCACCAAGTAAAACAAGGTAATTAGCTGCATCACCTATGCGAAACTTGAAAGGCCTCTTTCCAACAGTCGAGTCAAAGATTTCCCCGTTCTTAAGCTTACCAATATAGTGAACAGAAACCTGGCACAGAAACAAGAGCTTGCAATCAAACTTTAAGATCCGATATGAAATTGAATAGCTACCGTAGATTTTTTGAATATCTGAAAAACACGTGCAGATGAAAAGCTAATTCGGATATATCAGAGAAGGTTAAAAATGAACTCAGGGGTGACACTGTCAAACAACTCTTCTCCAAAACAAATTGACCATACCTACAGAAGACCTAATTGAGAAAATATCCACATTAACAAGTATCAAAAATGTGACAAACGTTGAACTTAACGTATAGCCATTATATGAAAAAGTTTCTGCATAGCATGCATAGAAGCAACTGAACGTCAGGATCATTAACCTCATTTGTATGTTGGTCAGGTTGATAGTCATTGACCTAGCTTTTTTAACACCTTACCTTGCTTCCAGGAGATGCACGCTTTCCATCCGGTTTACCCATAGATATCTCTTCAATAACCAAGCCATTGGGGAAGGTTCTTGTTCCTTTTTTAGGATGTGCACCAGTACATGACTTATCCAACTCTCCTTTACTGGTTGAAGACGCTAAGTTTGATTGCTCTATCTCTTTGGGTTTGTCTCCATCAACACTTCCCTTCTTTTTCTTCTTTTTTTTCTTACCCTCATGAACTTCAGTAACATTGCCATCTGTATTCTTGGGAAGGCATCTGTCAGAAAATGTTACATCAAGATTAGCGTGTCTGTGACATTATTTATCAAAATCTGAACCAGAGATAAAAAGTTGCAAGATATTGTAACTGATCCATCTTGTAGTAACTTACTTTTCGGCCCTATCATGTTTAAGACTTTCAGTTCCAGGTTCTTTCCTTGTTTCATGTTGATTATTAGAAGCTTCTCCAGTTGGACCACCTGCCAAACTAGTAGTTCCGGATTCATGAGCCTTCTCCACCTCCTTTTTCTTCTTTTTCACCTTCCTACTCTGTTTCAGATCATCGGTTTCAGATGGATCCAACTTCCTGCATGAAGGTTTATAAGGCCTATAAAATGCCAAGAAATACGAAAACCGATCCAGTGAACGTGTATCACTATAGATAGAAATGAAGATGCCAAGATGCACACTTGTTATGATCTCCATCTAGACCAAAGGCATCATTGTTTCTTTTTTTGCCCATGGCTTCAACCTTTTCTCCATCTTCCTGATGTTTTCGAGCTTTTTTATCTCTTGGCTGCTTATCTAGATCTGCGGTATCTTCAACATCTTTGGAGTGTTTTTTACCTCTGCCTCTGCTTATGGGCAAACTATCCTCATCTTCACTACCGGAGGCTTCCAAAGTTAGGAGCTTTCTTTCTTTCAATAGCTTAGGTCTGTCAGTCTCATCTGTAGGTTGCTCATCATCGTTTATCTCCTCGATTTTAACTACACAAGAAAAAAATGGGTCATGTCTATACAACCTTACTGCATGCAAAAATTCAAGTTTATTGTGTTTTTACCTATAAATTTTAAGCAAGTACTCAAATATTAATCTAACACAGGGAATTGAAAACGAAAAAAGAAGTACAGAAATTAGTAAAGTTTCTTTTATTGATCTCCCCAAAGATGATACCAGGGACATGTGAAAACATGGTTTGTATAAAACGTTCCTCACATATGGCATGACACTACGAATGCAGAACATGTTGCAAGATACATGTAAGCAAGTTATCCATGTCCTACCATCTCAGATGGACTAAAGTCAGTCACATGAATTCACAAAGTAGTCCTCCCAACTATGAATAGGTTAAGACATAATCGCCCAGTGGTGATTTGTATGCCAGCCAGTTACAGAGGAGACCCTTGCTCATTTTTTACCTAAAAGAGTTTCAAAAGAGAGATCGCCTTACTACACTAGAAGAAAACATCATCATGAACCGATCTCCAACACTGTAAGTGCAGGTCCAAACAAAGGGCAACCTTTTAAATTTAAAATAATCAACAAAAACAACCAAGAGGCAAAGAGAAATGACCACCCAAGTCAACTTGGTGGCTATAAAAACCATGAACTGCAAAATCATAAGAAGATGCACAGAAGTACCTCCGCTGACACGTGGAGGAGAATCAAACTCCAAAACATCATCATCAACAATGAAATCGGCATCATATTCATCTTCGGAACTGACATAGCTTGATTCCTCATCTTCGCCAGTTTCTACGTCAATATCCTCTCCATAAGAATCACTGCTATAGAGTTAAGGTGTTTGAACATAAAAAATATTAAAATCAGTGAATCAACACATGTTCATATTTTCGTACTTGGTGGATACGATTCGTCATCATCATGATCATGGCCTTGACTAACATAATAACCAGAAAGGTGTATGCTCCTTGGACCCAAGACTGAAAATACCACATCCTCCTCCTCTTCAAACTCCAGATCTAATGTACATGACTCTAGCTTATCAGGAAGCAAAGAGCATAAAAGAATAGGTGCATTATTCCCCACATTGCACTGGAGAAGACTCTTCTTTGATGATGGACCATCATCTAGTGTGGCCTGTACCAATAAAAGAACAGGAAAAATCTGTTACACCCATAAGAAATGCTAGACATCCATGATGACCACACAACAAGATTGTTATCAACTAGTCTAATAAAAGAAGAAGGGATAAACCTATATTATCAATAGCATGCTATAGCGGGGCTAAAAACGCTATAGCGGGTGACTCTTAGCGGGTGACCTTCTAGAGCCGATATAGCGCCGCTAACAGCACTATAGCAGTCCGATATAGCGGTCCACTATATCACCATTAGCGGACAGGGTTAAATAATACATATTGGATCGACCCGATCCAAATGAAATAAAGATTGAGAGAGTAACCCTCGTTGCTAACGCTGACGAGGGTTTCTCTCTCTCGCACCTCCCGCCATCTCTCACTCCTGCCTCTCGCCGCCACCACCCCCACGGACACCACCAAGCAGGTATGCCCTTTCTCTCTTCTCTCTCCCCTTTATGTCTTCTCTCTCTGTCTCCCTCTTCAGATGAAACCGCTCCGCTCTTCTAGTGAATGAAAGACGGGCCTCTTTGATTACCTTCCTCCTGATCGATGGGGGCCAAATCGATCCTAGCATTGATACCTATATACCCGATGATGGTGGCAAGGCTGCCCAATACAACTCCCATGGGGCAATGGTGGCAAGGCAGTGTCCCGTCATGGGTTCCCACCGTGACACACCTTAACACAAGCAAGGCCGGCTACCTCACTTGCCCTATGGGAGTAGCCTTACTGTAAGCTTCAAGGTCGTTGCACTAACAAATGAGCAAAGCTCCCTTGAAGGGCTCCATAAAGTGGGCCTCTACTCCGTGCTACGGGCCCCTGCCTCCACTTCTTGTTGGCGGGTCAAAGAGACGAGGAATAGGCTGACCTCTGTAAGGCATCAAAGAATGGCATCGCGTGTAAGGCACTATAGCGGAGCAAGCAGGAGGCACTATGGGCAGGCCTACCGTGGGAGTTCGTGCGGATCCTCTATGGTCCGTTCCATTTCCACACTCTGCTCTAGGAGGTGTCGTGAGCGGTGATTTGCGACCACCGCCACTCGTTGGGCGACGCCTTCTGTTCGGCATGGGTATGCAAAGTCCTGCACTTTGGTGCCACTCAACGAGGTCAATAATTGCTGCAACTTTTAGTCATGATGGCATAACCCTTACTTCAACACAGTAAGTTTATTCCAGTTTCCTTTTTCTTATCTAATCTGATATTGGGTGTTAATGGATTTGCTTTTTTGTTTTTGTGTCCCATGTAGCGGTGACCACAATGTGAAGATAATCAATTGTCAAAGTGGAAGTTGTTTAAAGGTGTTGAATGGGCATAGGTGTACTCTTTGGGTGGTATGCAATTATAGCTATTTGGTTTAAGAGGTTATATGTGACACTGTTTTATATGGTTTTACACTTTATTGTTTGTTTGGAAAAGAAATTGGGTGCATGAGTGTGGACTTAGAACTTAGAATCTACTTGGTAGCATACGAGGAGGTAGCACGTAAATTCCTCCCTATACTCGTAAGAATTTTCAAAATCTCTCTTTGAAGGAAAGGTCATATTCAACACTTAATTGTCAGCCATTTTCTTTTGTTTCTTGTGAATTACTTTCATTAGTGTTTAACAACTAATCCATAATTTTCATAATGTTAATGTAGATCATGGTGAAGTCCTTTGAGGTTACTAAACTTTCTGGTATCCTTTTTTCTTTTTTACACCTTTTTCTTTTCATAAAGTACTCAATTCTGACTTTGGTTGTATCGTTCTTATGTCTCAATATTTCTTTAGAAGTTAGAAGTAGAATTTGTTTGTTTAGTTTGATTCATATTTATGAAAATGATTATGTTTCTTGATATTTCTTAGAAATTAGAGAATCTGTTATATATATAATTTTTTAATCATAAATAAAAGCGTACCGTTAAAATCCGCTATATCCCCGCTACCGCTATATCAAGGTCGACCGCTAACAACTCGCTAACCGCTATTGATAACATAGGGATGAACAGAAAAAACATCATAAACTAAAAAAGGAGAACTCTGACTTATAACTCATTTATCATGTTTGGATATCATTTTTACAATAAAAATTGCAATTCTCCATCCAATAACTTTTATGTTCAGATTTTCTGCCTTAAGGTAGGGATTACAATTGGTGCAAGGGTACAAAAGCTAGCTTTGGTGTGCATCCACCCCATTCCAACAACAACCAAGCATTCTCTCACACTAGGTGAGTCAGGATTCCTTGACAACATAGCCTCACAATCAATCTTGTGCCATATCAACAGTTATCTTGAGTAAAGTCATATGATGTTTAACTTTTGGTCTTCCTCTCACCCTTTTAAAATGTTCACTATCTAGCTTCCCAAACTTTCTTACCAAAGATTCCTTCAATCGCCACTCTCCATGTCCAAATCATCTTATGCTTGTCTATCTCATTTTATGTTCTATCGATGCTACCCCCATTTTGCCTCAAATAATTTCATTAGGAGTATAGTCTTTCCTTTTGTGGCCACACATCCACCTTAACATTTTCATTTCTGCCATAGATATCTTTTGCATATGTTGATGATTGATTGCCCAACACTCAGGAGTCAAGACTAATATAGTATTGATTATCTAATTGCTATTTTATAATATTTGCCTTCCAATTTTAGTGGTACCTTCTTATCACATAAAAACCCTACGATGTTTTTCGATTTTAGCCAACTTGTGCTTTGAGAGACCACTACTAAGTAATTAAAACTATTTTTTGAGTGATCTATGCTTACTGATTTTAACTTATATATCATTTGTTTCAACAAGATTACTAAACTTATACTCCATATATTTATCTTCATTCTACTAATTTTAAAACCCTTTATTTCCAATATTACTCTCCACAACTCAGATTTCTTGTTAACTCCTTGATTTAACTCATGCACCAATGCACTATCTACAAATAGCATAGACCAAGGTACATGATCTTGAATGCACTTCACTATCTCATCTATAACCAAAGTGAATAGTACAAGCTAGTGTTGACCTTTAACAACAATAACAACTAAGCCTTTCCCCATACTAGATGGTGTCAGCTACATGGATTCTTTATTTTCATAGAGCTCTATCATAATTTATAGAATTCATGGTAAATAAGTTCGACAAAGTTTTATGTTGGCTATCAAAAGCCTAACGCAACCCTCCTCCTTTATCCGGGTTTGGGACTAGCCATGCAAGGGTGATCCCATACATGGGCGAAATTTAGTGTTGATCTTTAACGTAATTTAATATTATTTCAAAGAAATTGGTAATCCTTTCATGAGTCCTAACACATTGTGCACCATCATACATATCTAAGTTTGATCTAACAAGGAGATACCTTTTCTTTCTAAAACTCTTCAAAATTTAAATGTCTCTATAAGTGAATAGCCTCAAAATAGGTTTCTGGCATGAACCTGAATTAGTTTTCTATCATAGTAGATACTTGTCTATATATTGAATAACTCTTTCTCGTGGTTTCATGATATGACTCATTAACTTTATGCTCTAATAATTTGCACAATTTTGAATGTCTCCTTTGTTCTTTTAAATATGTACCATTGTACTCTTCCTCGACTCTTCAAACATCTCCATCCAAATAACATTGAATAACCTTGTAAGCCTATTAATGCCTAACCTCAATGGAAATATAGTTCAGTCCGGCATATTTACCATACTTCAAAAGTTTAAGATCCTCTTTCACTTCTTTCTTTTGAATGCATCAACAAAAATCATGATTATGTATATTCTTGAGTTGATTAGTTCTTCCAAACTAACATCAACATCAATAACTTTTGTTGTTGATAGCCTCGATTGCCACAAGGACACTCTCGTCCTCATCTTTGATACATCTACTATGAGTAAAATCCTTAGTTTTCGTTTTATAACAACTATCTTAAAAAATATCTCCTTCACATTCTTTTATGTCAAACTTCTCATATAGATCTTCTTAAACTTCAGCCTTTACTTCACTAGCTGCTTTTTTATCTTCTTTCTGTCTTTTTATAATCCTCCCAGGTCTTCATAATCTTCTCTTTGTAATGTAATTTATAACACATGCTTTGATTTTATCTTCAACTACTTCACTCCACCATCCTTTTTATGAATAATGCACCTTCCTTAGATTCAACTAATACCTCTTTTGCTACTTTTCTAGTACTCATTATCATAGTATTCCACATTTCAGTAGCAATGTGTACAAAGTTTTAAGCATCTCCTCACATAACTCTCTCTTTAAATAAACTTTCATGATGATTTCTAAGGTTCCAGCATTTAGATCAATTACCTCTATTTACTATTCTCTGCTTTGTTCATTTCTTTATATATAAACCTATAACTAGTAGTTGATGTTTAATAGCTAAACTTTTACTTGACATAACCCCACAATCCTCAACACAATCTATGTCTTCTCTTATAAGCAAAATAGTCGATTTGTGCCTCAAACAAACCACTCTTAAAAAAGTGTTTGCTATGAAGAAATATATGTCATAACAAACAACGACAACAACTAAGCCTTTTTCCCATACTAGATGGGGTCAGCTACATGGATTCTTTGTTTCCACATAGCCCTATCATAATTTATAGAGTCCATGGTAAATAAGTCCGGCAAAGTTTTACGATGGTTGTCAAAAGCCTAACGCAACCATCATCCTTTATTCGGGCTTGGGACCGGCCATGCAAGGGTGATCCTTTACATGGGCGGAGTTTTTTTTTACCATTTTGCTTAAAGCCATAGTTTTTATGAACACCATGGTATCCTAATACCTCTTTACCCACATGTCCATTTAAATCACCTGCTAAACAAACCATTTCCTTTTATAAGATGCATTGGATCACTTTATCTAACTCTTTCAAAAATACCATTTTCATGCTTTCTTTGAGTCCTTTTTGAAGAAAATAAGCACATATAGTTTTCAAAATATCTACTCCTAAAACTAACTTTGGCATTAATCCGATGGTCGCATTGCTTTACTCCACTACACTATTCTTCATATCCTTGTGGATTGTGAATAACAATACCAACATCTTTTCAATCTCTTTTTCTGTAACCCATTCCATCTCTTATACGCATAGAATATAAATCTCTCTCCTAATCATAGTATTCACCGCCTCTATCAACCCAAAGTTTCATGTAACAACATGAATCCTATTATCAAAGACTAGCTTTCTTACCCCTTGCATCCATCTACGTTGAAAGTGTGAAGACCCTTTACACTTGATACTTGATAGTTGATTCACTATATCAAGCCATTGATGTAGAGGAACTAACTTTTTTATCCATATCCATCCATGAAGTGGGATCCTTCTTTGTAATTGGTGCACTACCACTAGACAAAAACATAGAGACCCTTGCTTACTCTTCTCTTTAGTCGAGCGTACATACAATGCAAGGGTAAGAGGGGATGCCCCAACAAAATTCTAGTAAGGTTGAGAATCCATGGTAGAAAGCCAAGAAAGATTTTTATGCTGGATGTCATAAGTCTAATGCAACACTCCAACTTCTGGGCTTGGGACCAACAAGGCAGGCTTTGCATCACCACGCCTCCAAAAGAGGAAAATCTATGTCACACGGGTGTGGGATACGGCAAATTTCAAAAATTTTGAGTGCGGCGACACGGCTAGAGTATATAATATTATATATTATATATAATATTCAAGCTACATAAATCAATCATAATACAACTAGTATTTGCTAATTTTGGGTGCACGTAGGTATCAATTAGCAAGTTCCCTCATAATGATCTGAAACTTAGAATGATTTTACGAGCTACAAAATATCCAAGTTATGGATTCAAAGAGTTTCCAGATCTTTTGTAGGATATAGCATATACTAGTATTTGTGCTAGGATCCACTAGTGATGTCATAGTCTTCTGTTCCATTGATGTGGCAATGTTCCTGGTCTTCAAATGTGTTTGGTGACAGATATTATTCTGTGCAAAGGCATACATTATGGAGTCAAGAATTCAATCAGATTAAGAAATAAGAAACCAATTGTCCGCACCCAAAATCATTCAAGCTAATATTATATACAACTACAATAGCAAGTACATAACTTTATATTAAAGCAAAACACATAAATGTAAACAACTACTAATTTCATCATAATACACAAATCAATCTTCATTATCCAGACCCATTTATCCATGAGTTATAAAAAAAAAATTGCATTTTTTTTTGCCATGCCACACCGACATGATGTCGGTGTCGGTGTCGTTGTCGGTGTCGCACCAGTGTCGAGGTCGATACTCCACCCCTTAGAAGTGTCTGTGTGACTTAGAGGAAAATTAGAAAAGGAGAAGCATACCAAATGATTGACTACCTAGCATGGAATAGAGAGCCATATTCATGGACCATAAGGTATATTTTTGTTGGATTCTACCATGGATTTAAACTATAGGCTACATGGTAAAACAGAGGCTATATTTTCGTTAGAAAAGGAGCAGTATACCAAATGATTGACTACCTAGCATGGAATAGGAGCAGTAAGGTCAAGAATGCATTATACATCATAGGCTATATTTTCTTTCAAAAAGTGAATTTGGAGATAGGAATAGAGAGACCATGGTCCTACAGGAGCTACTCTCACCACCCTAAATAAATTTTCAGATCGCTTGCTGTATAAAAGCATACTAACTAGGAAACAATATCATAATTTCCAACAATTGGAGGCTTGAAAAAGATTAATCTGGCTTATAGGCATAAGATGGGAGTAAATTCTCTCATTTTCTAGTCAATTATTGTGAACCTAAAATGTTGGTTTGAACTACCTGTTGTTTACTATAAGCTACTTTTATTTTATTGTCAAGCTGGGTTAGGCAGATCCCTACCAGATGCATTCACCGAAGGGTATCCAACTCTTGGGCTAAGCCCTCTAAACTACTATTATTCCACAAGCATGATAAACCAAACTAGAAGGATACAAACTACAAAAGGAACATGCGAAAGGCATAATTCTTCCCAAAATTGGACATTCCGTACTGAGTTGGCCCATAATTTATCAGAAGCAGTGATAGTCAAGTTAGAGAAAACAAGGGGAACACTACAAACCGAAATAACTAGGCAGCAACAAACAAAAACAAGGAAAACCCGTTGCAAGCAAGAGAATGCAGACATGTGGCAAATAAATGGTTAATATGGAAGATAACAAGATCTTCACATTACCTGGGAGATTCGAAGCCTCCCATTTTGGTTTTCAGGACGAAGAGTGAATGGTCGGCCTGATTTTATTTCGATTCCTTTGAAACAAGGAAACCAACAAAAACGATTCCATCAGATGACCAATTCAAGCAGAATTCAAACGTGCAAAATGGATCGACCAAAAACATGAGAAAGAAAGAATCTTTAAGGAAAAATCTTAACCCCAGATAGGCATCTTGTTGGTAACACAAGGAATGGGAAGGAATTGAAGACGCACGGCACCGCATGTCAGACAGGTTTAAGGGTTTACCCTTCCCGCTCCCGCTCTTTAAATAAACACATAAACCCTAACTCCTATCTACGTTCAAAATGGTGGATCTTTTTCACAAAAAAGAAAATCGGACCCAAATCCATATCACATGGTTTGGTGGGTTTTGGGTAGACCCGTCCGGTTTCCACCCGGCCCGGTGGGTTGAGCCAGACCCAAACCGCTCGCTGAACTGGCCGGAACCAGAATCGAAAGGAACCAGAATAAGGGATCCTCATGGTTCCGTTTCGGTATACCTATTAGGAAACCAAACCAGAACCGAAATCGGCAGTTCAAGACCACCGGTTTCAAGTACTTTAACCCGGTTTGAAACCAGAACCAAAACAGACGGAACAATAAAGGACCCCGACCCAGATGGGAGCCAATACCGTTCCAGCTCCTGATTTTATAGAAACAGAAGCGTCAAATTGAAACTAGTGGTCTCGGTTTATGCGGAATTGGACAAGTCTAGTTTTGGGTTTAAGGGTGGGGATTCAGCTGGTAAATGACCTGAACCAAGCCCAGTTGAGGGTGTTGGGGTTGGACAATCCTGAATTGACTCGGCCGAACCGAATGAACTAAGCTGAGGCTGTTTGTGTTAGGCCATTATCGCCAAGCTCGCTTAGTTGACTGGGTTAACGGTAGACTACCCTAAGATAACAAGAAGTCCAACATCGTTTATACATTCTCTTGTAGCTGCTTCCTTTTCCTTCAAAGAGACGGGGTTTAGCTGAGATAAAATGAGAGAGTGATATAAAACTTGAGTTGAGAGGATCACACATGCTTACTGATTTCTTTACACACGGTCCACCACACAATGGATATGACTCACCAAGGTGACGAAGACCGACTTATTTACCATTGATTAAGAATAAGAGAGATTTGAAGCAATGCTGAAAAACAACAAAATGAGAATTGTTTTGGCATGATCCTATTTATACTCAGAACAACCCCTTGAGCTAGGTTAAAGGCACATTAACTTGATATAAAGACTCTCCTAGGAAATAAATAATCAACTTATAAAATGTTGATGTAGCCTCAATCATCTATGAACTTGCTATAAAGACTCCTAGGAAATGAGCAATTACCTTTAAAATGTTGATGCAGACTCAATCATCTATGACTCTTTAATTGACTCAATTACCTTGTCGGCATAGGCCTTCTGAACCAACGCTCAAGGGTCAGCCTAGATGCTTAGAAAGAGTGATTTCGAAATTCAGAGTTTTCTCAAAATAATTTCAACTCAAAACCACCTTTTCAAAAGGGCATTGATTTTCACATGGCCAAACCAGATTTAGTTTTGTGAAAATAGAATTGGTTCTATTTTATAGTGTGGGAGTTTATATTTTATAGGGATAAAAAAAAAATTACCTGAGTGAGAACTAGGTATGAAGTTTTATTGAAAATTTTTATTTATATTTTGGGTTTTTAGATGATCAAATAAAAAACTTGAGAAAAACTTCTAATTGAGTGTTATTCTAAAAATTTGGATAATACTTGTGATTGAAATACAGAGTCTTAGTAAAATACTTGTATTTGCATATGTAGGCTTCCGATTTATGTAAAAATTATCAATTTAGAAAGCTATGGATGTTAGCTTTCTTACAAAACTATTCTTTAGATATTTAGATATCTATGAACCGAGTTAGATTTTTGTCACAGATAGGTTCGATTTCAGGTTTGGTTTGATTTTTATTGATTTTTTTTATCAATCTCACCAATGTCTAAAATTTACGAGAATTTTTCTGGATATCGGTCGGTATATGTACCACTCATAGACAAAATATGAGAATATTTATCTTAGAGATGGCTAGAAAATTCATAGATCATACAAGGTATATGAAGTATGCTGAAATTTGTAAAAAATTTCTTATAGAAAATAATGATGCATCTGATTAGAATCTTAATGATTTAGTGATCATTCAAAGAATTTTGTTGAAGACTTATGCTTATTCGGGGAGGAACTTATCTATATATAGATTTTGAAAAAATTGGAGTGACTTCTGTGAAGTGAATCTCATACCCCACTCTACTTATGTGCTTTGGAATGTAAATTTCGCTTTCAATTTTCAGAATTTCATCCTTTGCAACTTTTTAATTTTTAAAGGTTTTTCAGATTTTTTTAGTTTTCCAAATAAATAGTTTTTTGGGTTTTCTATAGACAAAGGGTTGTTTCAATGATTACCATAGTTAGATGATTCAATCCCAACACTTGCTACATTTATGCCTCACATCCTTCATCGGATTTTGGGCTCGGTTTGGTTTTTTGTTTATGGTTTTTCTCCCTATGGAGCTGAGATGATTTTTCATGGGAATGATGTGCCTTGGCCTCTTACCTTAGGGCATCAATTTCCCTTTCAAGTTGTATCTCTCTCAATTCTCTCTTCAAAGAGATGATTCTTTTTCCCTGGTTTGAGAAGACTTTTTTGTGATTTTGGAAAACTGATTTGTAAAATTTGATGAGGCCTTCCTTGACATATTTTCAAAGAAATCATCCAAACTTGACATTTTTGAGTTGCTGGAAATTAAACTTAAAGCAAGTGATTTGAAAAAGAGAGAAGTTTAGAATCATGATTTCAAAATTGAAATTGGTTTGAAAACAAGATAAAATCAAAACGATTTTCCCAAGACTCAAGTCTCATCGGGCATGCCAAATTTGTAGATGAGAATTTTGTTCCGAAGTCTTTGTAGAGACTTGAAACCTAATTCACAAACTACGAGTGTGTGAGCGTGCCAACTAGTTTGCTCAAACTACCAAAGTTTTATAAAAAAATTTAACTTCTTGGAGAACATGGACAAGTGAGTTTTTATCAACGTAGGCCTTATTGAACCGATGCTTAAGGGACAACCTAGATTCTTAAAAAATTGCCTTAAGATCCATCAAGTTTTTGAAACAAGTTTTCAATTGAAATGATCTTTCCAAAATCGTGTGATTTTTCCCATGACAAAATATTAGGTTAAAATCTAAAAAACAGAAATAGTTTTTTTCCATGACAAAAATAATAGATTAGGATGTCAAGATTCTCAAACTATTTTTGTTTCGGTTTGTTGTGTTGTTGATGTGTGGAGTTAAATATGAAAATGTCTCTTACTTTGGATTTCATGACAGATTTGTGATAGAGATAAAGAGGCTTATAAAAGCAACTGTATCTCAACAATGAGAACTTGGATTTTTATTAATTTGGTCTTGTTGGAAATTTATGGCAATCAGCTTTTAAAAAGACCATATTCAAAATTTTTGGATCTCTGCAAACAAAGTTATGAGACTTTGACCCAACCTCTATTGCATGATATGTAGGGTTTAAAGAATATTTCGTTTTTATTCGACCTCGATTTTATTTACGGCCTTACTAAAGTTAATATTGGGTTACATCAAGATTCAACTTTAAGTCAATACTTATTTATAATGGTGATTGATGAGTTAACAAAACATATTCAAGATGAAGTACCTTGGTGTATGTTATTTGTAGATGACATTGTGTTAGTGGCGGAGTCTAAGGGAAAAGTTAATAGAAAATTAGAACTATGGAGAGAAACATTAAAAAGCAAAGGCCTCCGACTTAGTAGAACAAATATAGAATATATGGAATGTAAGTTTGATCATTTGGTTACTTCAGAGGATATAGAAATTAAAATTGGCACACATTACATCCCTCAAAAGGAAAGTTTTAAATACCTAGGGTCAACTTTTCTGAGTGATGGAAGAATTGATGGAGATGTTACGCATAGAATTAATGCTAGTTGGTTAAAATGGAGAAGAGCATTAGGTATTCTTTGTAATAAGAAGATACCATTAAAGTTAAAAGGTAAATATTATAGAGCAACAATTAGGCCTGCCATGTTTTATGGTTCTGAGTGTTGGGTAATTAATCATCAATATATACAAAAGATGTATGTGACAGAAATGAAGATGTTGAGATGGATGAGTGGTCATATAAGAAAAGACCATATACACAATGAAGTTATTAGAAACAAATTAGGAGTGGCACCAATAGAGTATAAAATGAGAGATTAAGATGGTTTGGACATATAGAAAGAATATCAAAAGAAGAACCTTTAAGAAGGTATGAAAAACTAAATTTGGAAAGTATTAAAAGAGGTAGAGGACGACCACAAAAGTGTTGGAAAGAAACAATAAAGAATGATCTAGCTTATTGTGAGTTAACTGCTAACATAGCACACGATAGGGATCTGTGGAAACAAAGAATCCATGTAGTCGACCTCGTCTAGTATGGGAAAAGGCTTAGTTGTTGTTGTAAACGATAATAAAATTCTTACAAATTTTATAGATAGTGGACTTATATGTGTAGATTGGGTACCAAATTTCATGTCATTTGGATCGCAGATTAAGGAGAGAAAAATCAGAGATGAGACATATGCAGGATATAGAAAAGAGAGTTTCAGTTTAATGGATACATACGACTGAATTGAAATGTAATGCACACCAATTAAAGCATAAGGAAACGAAATAATCAAAGAAATTATCAGTATATCCTAAGCATAGAGGGAATTTGACTATATAAGATCACATAATATATATTGGGCAGAAGAACTATGAATCAAACATGTACAAAGCATAAAAGAAATCAGGTAACATAACCCATCAAATTTTAAATCAAGAATAGAGACATAAGCTCCTTAATTACAATTCCTTAGAATTGAATTGAAAGGAACAAGAGAGTAATGGAATGGAGAGGCGAACAATTGACTTGAAAACCAAAAGAAGGGAAGAGGATTGAAGGCCAACAGATGATGGCTGAATGCTTGGAAGGGGGAGCAGCTCCCTCCTCTCTTCTTCACTCCCTCTCTCTCTCTTTTTCTTTCCCCCTCTTGTTGCAACCCATGCTTGATCTACCCATTACTTTGACTTGGCATGTGTCCTTGTCACTTGGTTTGGCTAGGATGTAGCTCATTATAGCATGATTAGCCTACCACTTTCTTGGTTTCATTTTGGCTTGGATTGACTTGAACTCAAACTGAGTGTCTCTTGATGTTGAACCATTTTCTTCCAACCATGTGCCTTATCCGTGACTTGATTCAACACTTTTTTGGGCTTTGGCCATTTGCTTCTTGAATCAAATTTGACCTTGGGTGTTCCTCTTCTTAGACCAAGGTTTGATTTGGACCTTTGAATTGATTTCTCCTTGACTAATTATTTTCTTCAAGCTGGGTTGGAGTCTTGAATTTAGCTTGGCTTGTCTTGAGCTCTGATTGGAACCTGCTTGGGGTTTGATCTGGATTTGACTTGTACTTGACTTTGAATTGAATCAAGTTTCACAGTTAGTCTTGAGCTTGATTTGATTTTATGTGGGCTTAGTCATATGCCACCCATTTTGACTTGGTATGGGCTGGTCATGAGCCCATCTTTAAATTGATTCTGATTTGATTTGGGGCTTAATTTGAATTGATCCCTTGCAGGTATTGGAGTTGCTTTCGTCCAAGCTTCTCAGGATTCTGCTCCGCTTGATTCAGGTAAGATTTCATTTTATGGTTTCAAACATTTCCTTTTTCGTTATTTAAAACCATTTCATTTGAGATATATTTGCAAACATCGAATTTTATCGAAATCTTCAAATACTTTTTTAGAACAATTGAGTCACATTCTAGCTTTTGTTTACATGAGTGACATGTTTTCGCATTATGAGTAGTTTACGGTTTCAACCACTTTAACCCTTTGTTCGATATAGGGTGTCGGACCACTTTAACCATTTTCATGAGTGTAGGGTCTCAAACCTCTTTAACCCTTAGGTGTAGGGTTATGGTGTAGGACTACTCTCGATTGAACGAGTTTTTGAGGTGTTGTATGAATTTGATTTGCTTTGGATTTTAAAAGCTTTCGTAATTTTGTAATTTTGGGTTTTTGAAAACATTTTTGAGTTTGATTCCCAATGTCTCATTTTCATTTGTTTCTTTTGAAAAACTTATTTAAAACCATCATTTCTTTGAAGGAAATCATTTGAATTCACAAAATTTTACCAATTTGGCCTTGAGGGTAGAGTAATAATTTTTTTGGTTTTTGTTAAAATTGGATTTTTTTTAGAGGGGTGTAAAGTACCCTTATTTTGAAGCTCATGCCAAATTTTGGCATGGAAATGAGTTTGTTTAAGGTATATTTATTTAAAAACCCCCATAACCTTAATTTTTCTTGGAAAATACAGAAATTCTAAAAAAGATCAAATCTTTTGAAAAAAATTTAGGTGTTTACATATGTTTCTCTTTGTCATTAACCAAATTTATTTAGTTAATGGCAAATAATAACACTCAAATTCTTTTTATTTGAAGGCTAGAGTTAATTTGAGTTGAATCAAGATTTCATGAACTTTCCTATTTTTGTTAAGGGATTCATTACTTGGACTTGGGTTATACTAATTCCGATGAAAAGAATGAGATGGAGAACAACTTATCCCTCTAGGTATTCGATGTAATATAATATACCCTATTTCATAATAGCACATACTATTTGAAAATATTTTGCTATTTTGAACTAGGCCCTATTTTATAAAAGGACTTTTGAAATGTTATTAATCGATTTTGAAAACACTCAACTTTTTATAGAGCATTAATTCCTATTTGAGAGGTATATATTCGACTTTGGTCCCTTCTTCAAGAAACTAAAGAAGATCCATTTGCATAATCATTTCAAAAGAATTTGTAATAGACAATAAACATCATATCTTTTTGATATTGGGCATTTATATGGTCTACCAAGTTTCTTCCCTTGGAATTAATTAGCCAATATACATGGTTGCATTTTGCCCCTTTATGACATAGGGACCTTCCCTCTTGGGCTGTCACTTTTTTGGTTTCTTTGGGTGAATAATGTAAATGGGATGCATGATATGTAAAAATGTATTCCCATATAATATGAGTGTGATTTGATGTATCAAATGCATATAAATACTTACCGATCCTACACTAAGAAGGGGAGGATCGAGTAGAGAGTTTTGGAGGAGTGAGTTTCAGACATACATTTTTTGAGCTTGACTACCTTTTCATGGTGAGAGCAAGTTTTTCTCTAGGCATCCTAGAGTGGCTCGAGCTTATACGTGGCTTCGAACTCCCGTTGCTTTAATAGGTATTGAATTTCATCCTTCAAGTCTATGTGTATACAATACTTACTACATTTATGGTCTCACATGCTTCATCAGATTTTGGGTTCGATTTCCAAGCATCTATACCTTACTCTTGAGCATCGATTCAATAAGTTCTCTGTCGATAAAAACTCACGTGTCCACATTCATCAAGAAGTCATAAATTTTTATAAAACTTTCGTAGTTTGAGCAAACTAATTGGCACGCTCACGCACTCGTAGTTTACGAATTAAGTTTTAAGTCTCTACATAAACTTTGGAACAAAATTCTCATCTACAAATTTGACACGCTCGGTGGGACTTGAGTCTTAGGAAAATCGTTTTGAGTCGATTTTATTTTTTTTAACCAATTTCAATTTCCAAATCGTGATTCTAAACTTCTCTCTTTTTCAAACCCCTTCCTTTAAGTTTCATTTCCAGCAACTCAAAAATGTTAAGTTTGGATGATTTCTTTGAAAATATGTCAAAGAAGGCCTCATCAAATTTATAAATCGGTTTTCCAAAACTATAAAAAAGTCTTTTCAAACCCAAGAAGAAAGAATCACATCTTTGGAAAGAAAATTGAGAGAGATACAACTTGAAAGTGAAATTGTAGGATCCGATAAGTTTTCAATTGAAATGATTTTTCCAAAATCGTGTGATTTTTTCCTTGACAAAATTTCAAGTTTAAATCTGAAAAATAGAAATAGTTCTGTTTCCAATAACAGATGTTCCTAATTTTTTTTACAGTCTCTAGATCTCCAAAAGTCCTCAAAATTTTATATGAAATATATCAGGATGTAGAGATTCTCAAACTATTTTTACTTCGATTTGACGTATTGTAGATATGTGGAGTTAAATTTGAAAAAGTCCCTTACTCTAGCATTTCAGACCGATCTGTGACAAAGACATAGAGGCTTAAAAAAGTAACTGTAACTCAACACTAAGACTTGGATTTTTATGAATTTAGTCTTCTTTGAAAGCTATGGGAATCGACTTTCTAGAAAAACTATTTTCAGAACTTTTGGATCTCTGCAAACAAAGTTATGAGACTTTTGCCCAACCTCTATTGCACGATATGAAGGGTTTACAAACTTTGTTTCATTTTCATTCGGTGTTTCTCGATTTTATTTACGTCCTTAAATGATACGTATGTAGATTAAGTATCAAATTTCATCTATTCAGATCATAGAGTAAAGAGAGAAAAATGATAGATCAGGCATATGCAGGATATAGAAAAGAGAGTTTCAGTTTAATGAATGCATACGGTCGAATTGAAATGTAATCTGCATTAATTAAAGTATAAGTAAACAAAATGATAAAGGAAATTATCAATATATCTTAAGCATAAAAGGGATTAAGGGATATAAGATCATATAATATATATTGCGGTAGAAAAACTATGAATCAACACACAAAAAGCATGAAAGAAATGACAATATAACCCATCAAAATTAAACCATGGGTCTTATGATGCAAAGGTTCCTTTTGAACTCAAGGGGGGCTCTAGGCCATTTCATGGGTCGGTTTTGGACTCTCAATAGGAGGCCCAATTTGAACCATAATCCACATGATGCTTCCAGATTTTGGGGTTGCACATGGGCCTTATGGTTCTGAGTGTTGAGCAGCTAATCATCATTATGTACAAAAGATGTAGCAGAAATGAAAATGGTTACTTGAATGAGCGATCACACAAGGAAAGATCATATAAATAATGAGGTTATTAGAAACAAATTGGGAGTAACACAAATAAAAGATAAAATGAGAAAAAATCGTTTAAGATGTTTTGAACATATAGAAAGACGATTCAAGTATGCTACCATAAGAATATATAAAAACCTAGATTGTCAAAATATTAAAAGAGAAAAAAGACTACTACAAAAGTGTTGGAAAAAAATAATAAAGAATAATCTAATTTATATTCAATTAACTGTTAGTATGATACATAATAAGGTTATGTTGAAACAAAGAATTCATATAACCGATCCCATCTAGTATCACAAAAACCTTAGTTGTACTATATATATATTTTTATACTCAAGAAAACATCCACATCTCAAAACTTGCATGATAATTTCTTCTAGTTATTTCTTTTCGTTAACTATTTTTGGGACACGTGATTAAATTCGAACAGTTTTCATTGGCCCAACGATAAATTGTAAATAGAGACAAATTAAATTTCTTCGTGTAGGCGTGGCGGCCTTCCATTAGTAACTGTTGCTGCAGCGTATCAGCGAGGATCTTTGGGGACCCACTTAATTTCCGTACATGTCGGTGCTCCTAAGTAGGCCCGAAATAACTTCGTGCAATGGAAGGGCAACCCGTGTCCTTGTTGAGCTAAGGACAATCATAGCTTTTGACTTTTAATGTGCAAAACACCCTCAGTTTTAACGGCCCCCGCCCTCCTTCTGGTAACGCCGTGAGTGAAAAGCGTCTTCCTTTTATTTTTTTTAAATATATATTACAATACGGCTTTGAGCCGGTTTACTATTCCGACTCGGCTAGTCATGGCCTTGGCTTGCGAATAATGACGAGAATTCCCTCATCGTATAAGGGTAGCCGTTGACGTAAATTGGTACAGTTAAACCGAGTTCTAGAGGACAGATCCAACGAAATTCAGGTTTGATCAGATCCAGACCCAAGTTCAATACTCGCATGTCGAACTTAGAGTTGTCAATGTGTCGGGTTCGACCAAATCTGTTAGCCCATTGTGGTTACTGTTCGCTAGCAAAAGGGAATCAGCTACTTATGTAGAGACCTTGTGAAATCCCATACTATATGGAGCCAAATATGGTCTGGTAATACCCTGTCAAAAATGGACCAAAGCCAGGCCATCTGTAAATCAGAGTCAGATCCACCCGTACTCCTACTTACGGCTAGTAAGTGATCTGAGCTGCTTGTAGATCGACTGGGCTCAGCTTGTTCTTGTTCAGTTTGTGACCTTAAGTTAGCTGAACGTTGCGCTTGGTAAAGCTTGTCTCATGAAGGTAGCCAACTGGTTGGAGTTCAATCTACTACTTGGTTTTGTATTACTATATTAGATCGTTTATATGTGAAATAATAACATGGTCGGTCATTCAAGTCATACTCGAATATTATCTTGATTATGAGTTAAAACAAATGCAAAGAAAGTTCAAACTATCACATACGAGTTCGATAAGTTCAAACGGGACTCTTTATGTTTGAACTTGGTTTGTTATAAAGAGAACTTGGTATATACTAATATACATAGGTGTTGACATAAACAATTTTTAACTATTCATCTTGTGTTGACGGATGATTAAAACTTAAATTCAAAAGTGAAAAGTGTATATGTGAATAAAGTATATTTATATTTTTTACTTTTTAAATTTAAATTTAATCATCCTTAATAAATGAACAGCTTATGAACAACTCCTATCATAGATTGCTCGGAAGTATATGAAACAAGCTAACTTATAATGGGGTACGAGACGAACACGAATATCCTGTGTTCAGTTCGTTCGGGTCGTTTTCTTTTCCACCGAACTTTTACCAGACCACCTAGGGCTGGAACCGGATCCAACGCTTACTTCGACCCGAGCAGCATGGAAAGATCGCGCCATAGAGATAGGAGACGGAGCACCAAGGAAGTGGGAGAGAAAGAGCCTGACACCCGTATCCGATCATCCACTTGGCACCTCCTGGACCGTCGCTTATTCACCATCTTTCTAGAGAGAGAAACGAGAGAGAGAGAGAGACGACCACATCACCCTGCATGCGTGGTTTCGGCTTCCAAAACCATGGAAAGAAGGTAAGGGGAGGCTACATCTCTCTCTCTCTCTCTCTTCTGTGTGAGAGCGGTTTTAGTGGGAAAAGGGTGACGGAGAAATTTCTGCGGTGTAGAAACAGAAAAAGGAGAATTGTGAGACGGCTAGCTGGCGTTGAATTGAGATCCTTAGCAGTGCACCCCTTTCCTCCTCCTCTCTGAATGCTGCCGTCTCCGTGATCATCCCTTGTTCTTCATCTCCGGCGTTTCCGGACGGTGGGGATGCCTAATTGTGCGTCGGCCAGCGTCCCGGCCACATAGCCCCGCCGGTCGATGGACTACAATGCGGAAACTCCCCCAGCAAGGCCCGGATTCTCGCCTCCGGCCGAGGCCTTGCAGTTCGCGCGGTTGAGGGCTCCTGCCGCCACCGGCATCGAAGGTAATTTCTTCGCTCCTTTGGATGTGTTTCGATGCTCATGTGTTTGCATTGTGAGGGTTTTTGATAGCGGGTAGTGGATTTCGCTGTTAGTAGATGCAATGTGGCAGATGAATCTCAGATCGGGCGACGTCACGGAGGCTGGGCCGTTTCCGGAGAGGCCCGGCGAGGAGGATTGCGTGTACTACATGCGGACGGGATTCTGTAGGTTCGGTATGACTTGCCGATTCAATCACCCTCCCAATCGAAAGTTGGTAATTCCTCGATTGTCGCCGTCTTTTCCAATTCCGTTTGGTTTCTGCAAGTTGGTATAGAATGACGTCCGATTTGATAGATTTCACAATTCGATTTGTGGGATTTTGGGGAATCGTGGGGTACAGATTTCAACAGATGCGTTCTGGTTTCAGAAGGGGACGAGTTTGTTGATTTATGGTGATTGCGATGGGAGGAGGACGGGTTGGTCGGTCTCTTTTAATTGCCCTCGTGAAGCTGCACTCAATCTGTCTTTTGTGCGTTTGGGTTCCATGAAAGGGTTGGTTGATTATGGAAAAAGTATTTTTGAAATTTAGTAGCTTGTATTCGCCATTAATTTCACGTTCTGATGGGGCTATGGGAATTATACTGTGCATCCTCCTCCTGACTACACAGACTCATGTTACATTGGTCGGGTTTCCGCAAGGGTTTGCAAAGAAAAAGATCTTCATTTCTGGCTGACAAAATGTGCATATTTCCTTCTTCTTTTTTAATATTTTAGCGTGAGCATTTGATTGCTAATGAATTTTGAATTGGTAGCTATTAGCTTGCGGTTGGTCACATCCTGTTCCCACTCGGGGACTGGGCGTGGGTAAAGGCTTGGTTTTGGTTTTGCAGCTACTACATAGCTGTATCGTCCTTTTGACCCAGTTAACATTGTTGAGTTGTTGAATGCTGGTGGTCAGTCTCAAGACCTTTGATTTTGAGGGGATACTTAGAATGATGTCTGGCAGGCGGTTGCTGCTGCTAGAATGAAGGGAGGATACCCTGAAAGAATTGGGCAACCTGAATGTCAGGTATCCTAGATATGTTTTCCTTTTCGCTTGTTGAATCACACAGGTATCCTAGATATGTTCTCCTTTTGGATTGTTGAATCACACCGTTTCATTGATACATGAAAATTTCTTTATCTGCTGTCTGGTCTTTGATTTATTAAATTATGCATAGCTGCATGTTTGCTGAATAAATATGTCAATGCAGTGCTTAGTGTAGTCCTTGTTGTACATGTAAAGGTTTCAACCCTTGGCTGCAGGTATTTGAGAAGAATATCTTGGCTACGGTCTTTGTACAAACATGGGGTATCTGTTTTTGTTGTCCACTTCTACTCGTCACATTTGCAAATGAATGATATGTTGATTCATCGTTGTCAGAAGCAGAAAACCTCTTTCCGATTAGATATACAGGATTGAACAGGTTGAGGCTTACAAAAGACACTAGTTCAGTTTACGACCATTGACATTCCAAACTTTTTTAGTGCCGTGTAATGGTGCAGGGTTCTGCAAGTTAGCAGACGCTATTATAGAGGAGGAACATAAGTAGTTATGCAAAGCCCAATTGGTTGTTTTCTATGTGGAAGTTGATAAAGATGGTCCTTTTTTCTTCTTCATTACCAATGATTTGCTGCTTTAATTCCAACAGGTGGTCATCCGCAGAACTAGTGGTTCCGCTTGTTGTAAAATTTATTGATAACAAAATACAAAATTTTGGTTGGTTAACACCTCTCAACCAAGAGTACAAGAGTCGGCTTTGCAGCCTTCCTGGCTGCTGCCTTTCTCTCTCTCTCTCTCTCTCTCTCCCCTAACCCTAAGGTTAAGGTTAAGTTGATACTTATATTATCTTTATAACTTAAAATACTAATATGTCCTTAGACATACTTAATAATTGAATCAAACAACTATGAATGAATCTGATATCTCCCTAAGTTGAGTGGAAGATGTTCATTACACCCAACTTGCTCAGAGTCATCATGTGGCTGCTTCTATTGACTTGCTCAAAGTCATCATGAGGTTGCTTCTATTGACTACTTTAGTAAGAAAATTTGTCCTTTGGTCTCATGACTTAACATATACTAACTTGAACTCTTGACTTTCTATTTTTTCTCTTATAAGATGACAGTCATTCTCAATATTGATAGTTCTCTCATTATACACCGGATTTGATGTAATTTGTATAGCTCGACTGCTGTCACAATATAAGAGAATAGGACATAGCACCTCCATTCTCAATTCACGTACAAGAGATATTGACCACAATATTTCACACATCACTGAGCAACTGCTCTATACTCAACTTCACCAATAGACCGGGTAACAAATTATTTTTTACTCTTCTATGAGACTATATTGCCCCCAAGTAATGTAATATATCTAGTAGTAGATTTTCTATCATCAAGAGATCCAACCCAGTCTCCATCTCAATATACTTCAATATTAAGATTTTCAGAATTAGAGTAAAGAAGACCAAGACTCAAGATTAGCTTTCAGATACCATAAGATTCGATAAACCGCATCCATATGTGTTTTTGTTGGAGCATGCATGAATCGACTAACCATACCAACTGTATAAGTAATGTCTGGACGAGTAATGTAAGGTAAATGAGCTTCCCAACCAATCTTTGATACTTGCCCACATATCTATACTTTGTGCTATCATCAAGTTGTAGCTTCTGGTTTACTTTAATAGGGATATCGGAATGTGTCATGTTTGTATCCTTCAGTAAATCCATGATATACTTTCTTTGGGTTAGAAACACTCCTTTACTAGAGTATAAAACTTCAATTCTCAAGAAATAGTGTAATATGCTCAAGTCCTTTAAATCAAATAACTCATGCAACCAACCCTTGAATCTTGTGATTTCTTTAAGATCATCCACTGTGACGATCATATCATCCATTTAGACAGTGAGAATATCTATTTTCTTTCCCCTCTTAACAAATAAGGTATGATCATTTGCACTTCTACAATATCCCAAACTGCTCACGCTTTCACTGAATTTTTGAAACCAAGTTTTAGGTGATTGTTTGAGACCATAAATAACCTTATTTAATTTTCGTATTGTCTCCTTCTGCTCTTTGGTGTGAACTCTTGGGGGAAATAACATATAAACCTCTTAATCTTTGGTGTGAACTCTTGGGGGTAATAACATATAAACCTATTAATTGAGGTTGCCCTATAGAAAAGCATTTTTATATTCAACTGCCATAGGTCCCAACCCTTGTGAGATGCAAGACTATGAATAACCCTAATAAAAGTGAGCTTTGCTACTAGAACAAATCAGTGTTGTCTGACGCGTATCGTATCGTGTATCGCTGGGCTCCACGATACGGGCGTATCGTATCGTATCGTATCGTACTTTAATATTAAAATAATGTAAAAATAATTAAAAATTAATAAAAAATCGAAAAAAATCGAAAAAAATCAAGAAAAAATCAGGAAAAATCTGATAATTGCTTTAAATTCATATAATGTAAGTTTAGTACAGATTGAGCATTCAACATTGAACAATTGCATCCAAATTTATATATTTTGAATCCAAAAAATAAAATACAGACATAGTTTACACTTTACAGTACACTACAGTTACATATAATGTTACATTTTACAAATTGTAATCAGGATCATCAACTAAATAATCTTCATCTTCTCCTTGTTGCAGATCCTCATCATCATCAGCCACGCCCACACCTTCTTCTTCAAAATCAAATTCTTCATCTCCATAATGTTGTTGCGCTCCTTCCAAATTAATCCAGGCAACGTCTTCTTCTGTTAGGAGGGCATTTTCTTCAGTGTCTTCCATAACCCAATCTTCTAATATATCAAAATTATCCAAACTTATTGGATCGAACTGACTTTCTTCTCTATTTACTTTTTTTAATTGCCTACGACACAAACAAAGATAAACAATTAGTAAGTAATATTAACAATTGAAAACTGAAGTTAAATAATATCGAATTGAAAATTTGAAAGTAATACAACATTACCTTTCACGAAGGCGCATGTTACAACGAATATAAACCAAATCATTAAGCCTTTTGTGTTCCAACCTGTTGCGCTTTTTTGTATGGATGTGTTCAAAAACACTCCAATTTCTTTCACAACCTGTTGCACTACAGGTTTGGCTTAAGACTCTAAGTGCAAAATCTCTAAGGTTTGGACAATCACTTCCAAACCTGTTCCACCAAACATCTGTAAAAAAAATATAAACATTAGAGACATAATAATCCACAGTAATGTAAGATGGAACTTAAATATGAAAATAAACAATGTACCTGGACGCATCGTAGAGCGGTTGCGAATTGTAACAGGCAAACCCATCAAGTGAAGAGCATTATCATATATCTCCATCTCTCGATGTATCGCATCTACTATGCTCTCATCAGGGACTAATCTGTCGATGCATTCAATGATTCCTCGATTAACCTCACCGTCCCTTTTGAAGGTTGCTGAGTACCTCAATGATGGGTTTAGATAGTAGGCTGCTGCATGAATAGGCTGATGCAATTGTTTATTCCATCTACTATCAATTATTTTCCACACGGGCACATAATCTCTTTTTTTTTCCATTAAAGTTATTTCTGATTGCTTCTTTTGCCCTGTCCATGGATTCATAAAGGTAGCCCATAGATGGTTTCTCCTCGCTGTCAGCCAATCTCAAAACTTTCACTAAAGGACAAGTAATTTTCAATAATCTGATACATGCATTCCAAAATGAACTTCTAAAAACCGTTTCTGCAATCTCATTTAACTTTCTGTTCCTTCTGTTTTGTGGCAACTCTGCAAATTGTTGCCACTCATCTGAGGAGAACATTCTCTTTAAAGCTTGCTTCTGTCTCACAATACTCTGTACAGATAAGAAGTTTGTTGCGAACCGAGTTGCAGCTGTGCGAAGAAGCTCTGCACCTTCTGTGTATCTCCTCATCATACATAAAACAAATGCATGGTTGTAAATAAATTTTGTAATATCTTGGCAACACTCAGTTGCTGCCTTTATTTCATCCATCTCACCGATGTCCTCGAGGATGAGATCTAAACAATGGGCTGCACATGGTGTCCAGTAGAAAGTCCCATAAATATCAGCTAACTCCTTTCCGGCTGCTTTGTAGTTAGCTGCATTATCTGTAATCAATTGGACTACATTTTCTAGCCCAACCTCTTGTATAACCTTATCAAATTCCTCTCGTAGGATCTCTGCAGTGTGCCTCTCCTCTGACATATCTAGAGATCTCAAAAACATGAGTCCTTTAGGATAATATACAAGAAAGTTTAGCAATGTCCTTCCTCGCCTATCGGTCCATCCATCTGCCATGATAGTGCATCCTGTTTCCTTCCACGATTGTCTCAAAGTCGAACAGTATTGCTGCACTTCAATCACGGTCTGATCTAATATCTTCCCTCTCAACTTCTGATAAGAGGGCATCCTGTATCCTGGACCAATGTTAGCAATTGCATCTGCCATTGCTTGAAAATGAAAACTGTTTGCTGCATTAAATGGAATGCATGTATCATAAAATCATCTGCCCACTGCAAGGTCTGCTTGATCGTGCAGTTGTTCTGAAGCCATAGCAGCACGAATTCCTGGCTGAGTACCAGGTGTAGTGGAAGGAGGAAAGAACGAATGTATGCTAGAAGAAGAAGCTCTTCCTCTACTCCTTCCTGAACTTCCTCTTCTGCCACCTCCAAAGTCTTCAGATGCAACCCTCTTTCCTCTGCTAGGTGCTCGCGAACTGCTACTACCAATATCTGTTCTAGCATCTGAAGGCAAACTATCAGTGAATCCAACTCCAGTGGCAGTAGCATCATCAGCTTCTTCACACATCTGGAAATCATCCTTTTGTTGTCTCCTTTCCTGTATGCTCTCAATCATCTGCAAGCATTGCCATTTAATACCTTCTGGCACACTTCTAACTCTGCCTGTGCATGGAGCAACTTCTTTCCTGGTTCCTGCTAGGTGGTGTTTCAACCTTGAAATTCCACTACTAACCACCTTTTCACAAAATAAACATCTGATTTTTAACCTTGAACCCTCAACTGGTATACCCCACTGCCATGCCGGATCATCAGACTTTGAATGAGAGTCTCTACCACCCCTTCCTGCCATCTCAATGGAGTACTTTAATTCAAACAAAAACCTGAAAATAAAAACACTTCGTAAATCCCCCAATCTTCAAATAACACTCAAATCGAGTGTCTCCCACTTCATGAATGCAATAAAAATCGTATACACACACTTAATAACTTCATATTTTGTCATTCAAAAAAAAAACCCGAAATAACACAAAAAACAATAAATATAAAGGAAAAAAAGGAAAAAAACATTAAAAATATACCTAAATCCGAGTTTGGAGGCTTGGACGGACACCGTAGGGCACGATTTTAGAGCTTTGAACACCAAGGAGGCGAAAACCGACTCTTAGGGAGCTTGAAGAACCCAAAAGTAGAGAGGAAACCCGCGAAAAATCGCGGGTTTCCCTCGGGCCGGGACCCTTTATAAGGGTCCCAGGGCGTATCGCCCGTATCGTGCGATACGGGCCGTATCGCACGATACGGTGCGATACGCCCGCACCTGCGATACGGGGGCCCGTATCGTATCGTGGTGGCCCACGATACGATACGTATCGCACCGTATCGTACGATACGGTGCGATACGGACAACACTGGAACAAATGTTTCGTTATAATCAATTCCATAGGATTGGTTGTAGCCCTTAGCAATGAGTCTTGCTTTATATCTTTCACAACTTCCGTCAACTTTATACTTGATTGTATAAACCCACTTGCACCCCACCGATTTTCTTTCTAGAGGTAAATCAACAATATTCAAGTGTTGTTCTTGATTAGAACATCTAATTAAACTTACCTCCCTCTAGTGAGGGCTTTTACTTTGTACCCCTTTTGTATCATATCATCCAGAGAAACATAAGTTTTCCTAAGAATTGGATCATAGCATTTGTACCCCTTTTGTGAATTAGAGTATCTAATGAATATACACTTGATAGCCCTGGATCAAGTTTATGACAGGTTGGTGGATATGGACATAACACATATAACCAAAAATATGGGGGTAACATGGAACAATTTTTAAGAATTTTTCAAGGAGTTTCACCGTTAAGTACTGAACTTAACATTCTGTTGATTAAATAGATCGAGTTTATGACAGCTTCACCTCAATAAAATTTAGGTGCATTGCACCTAATAAGAAGTGTGAGCTACTTCTCAAATGTGTGTTTTTCCTTTGAGTTACCCCATTTTACTGAGGAGTATTTGGACAAATGTTTGATGAATAATGCTTTGTATGGAGGTAATCCTATAATTGACTAGCAAGATACTCCTTTCCATTGTCAAAATGAAGAATTTTTATAGAGGAATTAAATTGGGTTAGGATAAGCGGGAAAATAACTGAAAGTCAGGTGTAATTATCTATCCTAGTCGGGTACAATTATCTTTGGAAGAAACATTAAATATACTATTGAAGGTTGAGTACAATTATCTATGAAGAAAACAAAGTACTTTTGACCACTAAGAGAATTGATGGGACTAGGACCCCAAACACAAGAATGAATCAATTCAAAAAGCTTTGACTTTCTAGACTCGCTACTAGGATAAGAAGCCCTTTGATGCTTTGCTTTTTGATAGACATCATATTCTAGAAATACATTATTTGACCCAAGAAGAATACTAGGAATTGCACAGGTAAATGCCCCAAGCGCTCGTACCATAATCTGATCTTTGCTCCACTTACCGAACCTCTAGCCGAGTAGTCATCCATTATATATAGCCGTCTTCTCAAGCTACCATGATTAAAGACCTTTCCCGTCTTGTAAAACACAACTAGAGGGAGAAAAGGTGATTGAGCAATTAAGAATTTTTATTAAAGAATTGACAAATAACAAATTTACAAGAAAGATTGGAACATAATTGAATTTGCAAATTTTCCTTTCATATCGTACAAGTCTGAGATCCATCTGCCAATTTAATGGGCTCCTTATTACAGAGAATTCTATACTCTGAGAAGTACGTTTTGTCTCCTATCATATGATCAATTGCCCCATAGTCTACTACCCATACTTGACATCTAGAAGAAGAAGAAGATTTACCCTTTGCCAAAGTAAGAATTTTACGTCATCGTAGCATGAGATGTGGATGTTGAAGCTTGGTCATTGCATCTTGATTCTAGGCCTTCTATACACTTCATTAGTTCATTGATAGTTTCTACATTATCCGAGGGATTTTCTAATACATGAGCGTAGTTCCCTTTATTCTTCATGAAATCATATTTGCCAATTAAGTCCTAGCATTGATTCTTAATGTGCCGATACTTGCCACAATGTGAATATTTTAACTTTTCCTTTTGTTCAGAAGAAGGTCGTCCATTACCTCTACCTCTAGCATTATGTCCTACTCTCCCACGGGAATGTTAAAATTTATTTTTTCTCAGAAAATCATTCTCGTCAGCAACAAGATTGTTTTCCTTTTTCAGTCCTCTCCTATCTTCTTCTCTAAGAAGAAGAGAATACACCATTCCAAGGAAAGGTAGTTTTCTTCTTCCTATAATGTTGACTTTCACAACTTCATACTCGGGATTAATTCTCCATAGCAAAAAAAACCTTTCTTTTTTCATACTCTTCATTTCTTTCTTTGAAACAGGTTGAACATTTGATAGTTGCATAGAATCGCAACTCATCCCAAAGGCTACGAAGATCTCCATAATATTCACTAATAGTTTTGGAGCCTTGTCTATATTTTCTGATTTTTTTAGAATTTCATATTCTTTTGCAACGTTTTTATGTCGAGAATAAGCCTCATACACAACTCTCCAGATTTCACAGGCTAAATCATGGTACATGAAGGTTCTGTCGATTGATGGGACCATAGATTGCAATAACTACAAAGATATCAATGCATCTTTCTTTCTCCATTTTGGATAATTGGGATGAAGCCCCTTCAAACGGAGTTATTGTCGTGTGTGATAAGTCCATCTCCCTCGACACCATCTCCCTCTGGCAATGACGGTTAACTAAACTGATCTAGCTCATTCGAGAAAATTCCTGTCATCTAATTTAATATTAGTGATTTGAAATGTATCGATTTTCTCTCGTAGCTAAACATATCAAACAACTAATAGGACTCCAATGGATTTACCTTTATCTGCCATGCTCCCCCTTTCGATTATACTTCAATATATCGGGATAATGAATCTCCCATATGTTGACATAATAAGATGCACTAACTGATTCCATAAATTTGTGCACACCATAAAAAAGAATTCTGTAATGGGAGATCAGTTACTCTCCCTATTTGCCTGCACAACCAGAGTAGGTATACGACCACTAGTTGGATAAAACTAACCTGTTACGATGTCTTCCTTGTTGTACCTTGCTGTTGGTGCCAACAGTCATACGCTGCTGCTGTCTTTCACAATTTGCTTAGCAACACTTCACCGCTTTAAACCACCAAATGCAAGATCTGCTATTGTCAAACCCAGTGTTTTTGATACCCTAAAGCTCTGATACCATGTAAAATTTATTGATAAACAAGTTACGTAATACATAATTTTGGTTGGAGAACATCTCTTAACCACAAGTACAAGAGTCGAGTTCATCTTGCAGCCTTCCTGCCTGCTAGCTGCCTTTTTTCTCTCTCCCCTAACCCTAAGCTTAAGTTGATATTTACATTATCTTTATAACTTAAAAGACTAATGTGTCTAATAATTGGGCCAAACAACTACGAATGGATCCAATATCCCAAGATCTTATACCACTTCTTAACACCGCTTTTTGCCCTTATAGTTTTTGATGTGTTAACATTATGCACTTGTCTGCATGATTGGAGTTAGTGATAATGATATACATGCCTATTACCTGTTAATAATTTGCTGGATGCTGATCTGCATGTGCGCGTATAGAAACACTCTCTTTTATGTTTGGATAATCAAGTTCTCATGTTAATCAAGTCTACGTGTATCTATGATTGTGCATTGCTCCATGGGCATGGATATGTCTTTGATGTCTTTTTCATGCTTATGGAGTTCTAAAATTTGGAGCCTATTTCAATTTGGCTTCAAATCTGCAAGCTCTTTTATTCTTACAGTTAAGAAGTTTTAGATCTGCAAATTAAATGGGTGTGGACGTCATGTGCATAACTATTGAATCCAATAAATTAACAACCAAGAAAAGAAATGATGGTACTTTGCTCAATTAAATGAGTATCTTTCTGATTCCTTTGCACTTGCTGTATCTTTCTTGTCTAAGAATGCAGAGGTACCACTGCACATTATCGGAAACAATGTGCCTGTTTTCTCTCCAATCACTTGAATAGTAATCTCCTTTGAAGTAACTAAGTTATGTTCTCTTTCTGCAGTATGACTTTGAAGGTTTGACAAAATCTTTTTAGCTGTTTGCAGTATTACTTGAAAACGGGAACATGCAAATTTGGAACAACATGCAAGTTTCACCACCCCATAGATAAAGCAGGGATTGAAGGAAGAGTCTTGCTAAATGTTTTCGGATATCCACTCCGACCGGTATGTCATGTCATGTCATGTCATGTCATGTTTGGTGAACATCTTCCTTCTCCATATAATTTGTTGTTATGGTTCTTGGTATCTGCTAACCCATGTTCTTCCAAATGCAACATATACTGAACTTAATAAATCTTCACAAGTAGTTTAAGAGAGAAATATCAATGATTTTGGAAATCCTTTTGGGCTTAGTTTCTGTTATTTCCTGTTGTAGAATGAGGAGTGCGCTTATTACATGAGAACTGGGCACTGTAAGTACGGTAGCACTTGTAAATTCAACCATCCACAACCAACCAACACTACGTTCTCATTACGTGGATCAGCTGTTTATCCCACTATACCTTCTCCATCAACACCTGGTCAGCAGTCTTATCCAGGAGGACTAACAAATTGGCATTTGTCAAGGGCATCTTTTGTTCCAAGCCCCCGCTGGCAGGGTCCTTCAAATTATGCACAGGTGGTTCTTCCTCAAGGAGTAGTGTCAGTTGCTGGCTGGAATGCATATGCGGTAAGTCTATCCATAATTTTTGTTACTTTCTTCCAAGTATTATGAATACTAGCATCTTGTTTCTATGTTAATTGTTCATTATGTTGGTTTCCGCTGATAGGGGCAGTTAGGTTCAGAGGGTCAACAACTGGCTCCGGGAACGGGTCACTATTATGGGACCTACCACCAAAATGAGACCACGGGTTCCAGGGATCGAGGAACTTTTTCTTCTTATCGTTCCTCTGTCCCATTTGGGCTCTTTGCACTGCAAAGGGAAAATGTATTTCCTGAAAGGCCTGGCCAACCTGAATGCCAGTTTTATATGAAAACAGGAGACTGTAAGTTTGGTGCTGTATGCCGTTTTCATCATCCCCGGGAGAGGTTGACACCTGCTCCTAATTGTGCCTTGAGCCCGATTGGACTTCCATTGCGTCCAGTAAGTCACATCATAGCTATCTTAACTCAGATTTGCCACATTTAGTGCACTTCTGCTGTTGGTTTTGATCGTTTCTCCTTTTATCCATGTTCCATTTCTTGTCCTTGGTATGCTGTTACCTGATTGCTCTATGAGGGATCATTTTCAATGAATAGCATGTTTGTTAGAAAAAAATATTTGTCTCACGAACTGGGGGTAACATACCTTCTTGTCATTTAAGTTATATATTTTTCTCAGTCATTATGCTTCAAGTGGTTCTAAATGACTTGTCGTTATATTGCTTATGCATATTCCATGAATATGTATCGCTATTTACATCTCTCATTGACCGCTGTATGACTCACTTCATTTGTCTGGAGAAATTTCCAACACACGGGGTTCAACAATACTATGTGTTGCACTATATCCATGGATAAATCCCCAAAGTTCTGATTCATTTTCCAAATCTGTCTGATCCTGAATGGACACCGACTCCCACCTAGACCTAATTCGGTGAGGGAATGGAAGTGGTAATGCCAGAGTCACATGCAGAACTCTGGTACTTCGATGAAAATCTGATAAAAGGAAAGGGACAGAATGAAATGAGTTTTTGTCGGTCTAGTACTAAAAATGCTTTATCTGTTCCATGATCAGAACAAAGGCAGATACACGTTGCACCATAATTTTGAAACAGGAGAGATTTCAAGAAATGGCAGATCTATTCATTCTATATAAACATCTGAGTCTGATATGGTGTATCATAAGGGATGTGCCTCTACTGATTTGGGTTATATGCATATTATCCTTTTCGCCATGTACTGGTTGATTAGTATCTTTATGTTACTTTAGTATTCTTTGGACGCTTACAGTAGCATGTGAGATGATGTAACTCTCGTTCTCTTTGCAAATCATCTTTAGGGTCTGAAGCTGCTCACTGATTGTTTTGGCTTTGTATCAGGGTCTTCTTTATGTAGAGTTCCCTCTTGTGTATCATCACTTTTTCGTTATGCTTTTCTGTTAGATTAGATGCCAGTTATTTATTTTTGTCTGTTACAGGGAGAACCTATATGTACATTCTATTCTAATTATGGTATGTGCAAATTTGGCCCCGCCTGCAAATATGACCATCCAATGGGGACCATTGCTTTCCCCATGCCCATATCTTCTGATGATGCCGGTCGGCAGCTGCTAGGGACATCATCAGGAACCCCTGTGCTACCTTTGACGTCAGAAGTTTCTGCAGAAGCTAGTTCAGGAAAATCTAGACGTGTTTTGCCATCAGACTCTAAGCAGATGTCCTCCAGTGATGAGAGCATCGACAAGGAGGGGTTGTATACTGCCTCTAGCGTCGGGCCTGTTTCAGCATTTCCTTGATCTTCCATAACACAACCCTTTGACCAAAAGCTGAGGATCAAGAGCACCAAATTCTGCAGGATCACATGCATGAATGATAATTTTTCGAAGCATTTTGAGATTTCCTCTGGTATTTAAGTTCAGCACTGGTTCCACATTAACTTATCGAAGCATCTTTTTAAATACTTGAGATTCTTTCTTATGAGCTCCTCATTCTCATCGTGCCTGTTTCCTTCCATCATCATCTCTTTAGTGTGCTGCTGGCCTTTCCACTAGATATGACTTTCTTCTGAAATTTGAGCTCTATCTGCATGGTTTAACTTTAACCATCTCTCTCTCTCTCATTATTTGCCTGCCAAAGGCCCATAATAATTTGCTCAAATCTTGCAAATGGGCTCCAAGGTATCAGAAAATTAGTTCCAATCTCATGTGCAGCAGCAAAACATGTGAAACTGGAGAATCAGTGCATGGCCGATCTGAGAACACTAGGGCAGTTTCATCTTTGTTCTGTCTTGCACAGGTGGAATTCAGTGTACAAGGTACCCCAAGGGCTGTATCTCAAAAAACTGTTGTTTGAATTGCTGTAATAAAAATAATAATGGAAAATTTATTCTTGCTCCAGCCTTGTCACTATTACATTTTATTGTGTTCGTGGTTCCTGTGATTATATTATGATACTTGATTTTCAATAATCTAAGATGGTCGTACTTTAGAAAAATAAAATTGGAATATTTGAGTTGGATAATAATGCAGCTGCACCCATCTTAAGTGGTACCATGTTCTTGTAGCTTTGCTGATTTTTTTGGTCTCGCGTTTGTTTTAGTGCATGTTTGATCCAAGAGATTCATGCATGAAATGGAATCCCTGGGTTCTCTCTAAAAGCAAGAGCCAGAATTGCTCAATGCTCATGAGATGAATTGCATGTGAGCAATTCGAAATAGGACCCATTTGCCATGTTTCTTTATGCCCTCATCACATGATAGTATCTGTCTTTCTCATGATTCTCTGCAGAAGAAAAATCCAATTCACTTGAGGCGTAGAAGAGGAACTCCATTTCTTCATTGCTGCATGGAATCCATTTTGCATGTTTCCATTGCAGCCTCATCACATGAGGTGGTATCCCTCTCTCATGCTTCTAGGCCAGGGTAAGGCGAAGATAGCCTTGGTCTGAAACTCGGTTTCACACCCTCCAAATTCCATGTTGTAGTGGAAGTAAATGGGCCCTTAGTCTTCCTCTTCTTGATTATACTATTCACTTACTTCATTTCGACTGCAGGGACCACTGCAACCATGTGAGCCGAATTTCATTATTAAAATCCTGGTTAAATTCAGGATCCTTTTTGATGTTTTACCATTTCCAAGTGACTAGGATGACCAAAAAATGGGGTGCTGCTAAGCTGCAAAGTTTTATATCTCGTAAGAATCTGCCAAACCAGGTTATAGAAAAAAGCAATTAGAGTTTGATCCTGGTAAATGAAAATCGCTGCATCAAAACAAAAAGGATTATGACTTCTGGGCTCATAGTGGGAGAAAGATTCAAAATACCAAACCAATTTTAGCAAGCATATGATGTACCGTTTTTTAGTATTCAGGTACTTGTTTGTTTCATAGATCTAGCTTGCCAGTGGTGTTGATTAGCACAAGAAGCTGACTCTGATTATTAAAATAAACCCCGAGTGTTATATGAGCTAATCTGCAAATCTTGCATATTGTTGACCTATAAGATCTAGAAGGATAAACCTTTGTCACAAGCAGTCTATCAATGCAATTATTAATGTAATGCACCTTCCACCATTACAGAACTGATTTTTTGTACAGTTGTAAAAGTTGGTCCCCAATTTCAATTAGTATTCAACATTCTTTCCGTTCTTTGATTTGCAAGCTGGGTTCAGTAGATGTTGATGAGTGTACATCTCGGGTTCTTGGGTATTGAACTTGTGATGTAGAAGTTCACAACCGACCACCTCGTTTGATGAGCTATGATCTGGTGGGAAAGCAGTTTATATTCTTGGCCATGTTAAATGAATTAATTAGCAAAATATGCACATCATGTTCTAGTAATCAAATCGAACCAAGCTAGGATTACTTTCCCATAATGTATAGCTCGTCTTGCTAAGGGCTTCTTTTCTGAACCCTAAATATGGGGGATATGTATCTGGCATGGAGTGGGGAGGGTTTTCAATGCAACCTCCCCGCACCATGGAGCTTGACGATGAAATCCTGCACCGGCTCTGTGCCACTCCGGTATAACCTGCCCTGCCCCACTTTAACCTATAACAGGTAATTTTGTAAAGAAAATTGAGTTAATATCATATAAGAGCGCATGTTTTTTTCCTTGAGAACCAGACGCACGTAAGGCCGCAGTGGGTGGGTAGAGATTGCCATCAATAAACTCAAGTTCTTCAAATATGGGAGTTTTGTCAAAACCAGTTTGAAACTGGACCCAACTAGGAATATTTCTGTATATAAGCATCCTACCAGTAAAAAGCTTTTCAATGGCCCCGTCTACTTTATTAGACTCATCTCATATACACATTCTACTGACCATTTGGTGGAGTGTTATAAGTTATGTTTAATTAATATTGTTTTAATGGGTGCACAAATTTTATATGTTTTATACGAATTAAACCTTAAACAAGCCTTTTCATGCACCGGGAAGAACTTGCTTGAGGGTACAGCATGAGGACTTCCTGTACTGCCTGACATATAATACATATACATATGTAATTGTAGTATATAATATGCATAATGCATATATAATATACATTATATGCACATATATATATATATATATATATATATATATGTGTGTGTGTGTGTGTGTGTAAGTTTGTGTTCATATATATATATATAGAAAGAAAGAAAACTTGGTATAAGCGAGAGGTGTTAGCATATTCGAGAAAATCTCAACCATTTTGAGATTTGAATTAAAAACAAAAAGTACACTCATCAATCAAGTACACTTTCAAAACATGTGCTTTTTGAATTAAAATATCAATGGTTGGTATTTGTTTGAATTTAAAACTCAACAATAAGAGGCCAAAGCCGATATGCATGGCCCAGGGTCTAACTCATAGTGAGCCATCACACATGTTGAAAACCAGTTGGCTAGCACCTTGAGTGTTCTTTTTCTTTTAACACCATTGATGGAGTTGTATTGAATGTAAAAAAACATTACAACAACAACAATAACTAAGCCTTTTTCTAAACTAGACGGGGTCGGCTACATGGATTCTTTGTTTCCACTGAGCCCTATCATGTGTCATGTTAGCAGTTAACTCACAATAAGCTAGATCATTCTTTATTGTTTCTTTCCAACACTTTTGTGGTCGTCTTCTACCTCTTTTAATACTTTCAAAATCTAGTTTTTCATACCTTGTTAAAGGTTCTTCTTTTGATCTTCTTTCTATATGTCCAAACCATCTTAAATGATATTCTCTCATTTTATCCTCTATTGGTGCCACAACTAATTTATTTCTAATAACCACATTATGTACATGGTCTTTTCTTGTATGACCACTCATCTATCTCAACATCTTCATTTCTGTCACAGATTTTTGCATGTTGATGATTAATTGCCCAATACTCAAAACCATAAAACATGGCATGTCTAATTGCTACTCTATAATATTTACCTTTTAACTTTAATGATATTTTTTTATCACAAAGAATACTTGATGCTCCTCTCTATTTTAACCAATTAGCATTAATTCTATGCGTAACATCTCTATCAATTCTTCCATCACTTTGAAAAATTGACCCAAGGTATTTAAAACTTTCCTTTTGGGGATGCAAGGTGTGCCAATTTTAATTTCTATGTCCTTTGAAGTAACCAAATGATCAAACTTACATTCCATATATTTTGTCTTTGTTCTACTAAGTCAGAGGCCTTTGCTTTCTAATGTTTCTCTCCATAGTTCCGATTTTCTAATAACTTTTTCCTTAGACTCCTCCACTAATACAATGTCATATGCAAATAACATACACCAAGGTACTTCATCTTGAATATGTTTTGTTAACTCATCAATCACCATTATAAATAAGTATGGACTTAAAGTTGATCCATGATGTAACTCAATATTAACTTCAAAGAAGTCTGCCATTCCATCATGAGTCCTCATACATATTTTTGCACCATCGTACATGTCTCTTATAAGGTTAATATATGTAAATGGGATACCTGCTTTTTCCAAAGTTCTCCAAAGAACCTCCCTCGGTACCCTATCGTAAGTTTTTTCTAGATCAATAAATATCATGTGAAGGTCTTTCTTTTTTACTCTAAAATGTTCCATAAGACGTCTCAAAAGGTGAATCACTTCAATAGTAGATCTGTCTGGCATGAATCCAAATTGGTTCTCTGTTGTACTCGATACTTGTCTTAACCTATGTTCGATAATTCTTTCTCACAATTTCATAGTATGCCTCATTAACATGATACCTCAATAATTGGCACAATTCTGAATGTCTCCCTTGTTCTTATATATGTATATAAGTGTACTCCCTCTCCGTTCCTCGGGCATCTTTTGGTTTCTCCATATTTCATTAAATAGTCTTGTGAGCTAAGTGATTCCTATTTCTCTTAGTATTTTCCAAACTTCTATAGAAATATTATCTGGTCCTACCGATTTACCACCCTTCATATGTTTAAGAGTCTTTTTGACTTCATTCTTTTAAATATGCCAGTAGAAATTGTGGTTTATATACTTTTCTAATTTGACTAACTCTCTTAAACTAATACTAACATCTTTATTTTCATTAAAAAACTTATAAAAATAGTTTTTCCATCTATTTCTTATATCATCATTTACCACTAGAATTTTTTCATCATCGTCTTTGATGCATTTAACATAATTAATATCTTTAGTTTTCTTATCTCTAGCCCTAGCTATCCTACAAATATCTCTTTCACCCTCTTTTGAGTTTAGTTTTTTTATATAAATCCTCTCAAATTTCAGCTTTTGCTTCACTAAGGCCTTTTTCGCTTCCTTCTTTGCTTTCTTATAAGCCTCTAAAGTTTCACTCGTTTTCTTAGCATAATGTAATTTTTAACATGCCCTCTTTGCCTTGATTTTATTTTGCACTACTTCACTCCACCATGAAGCTTATTTTTATACCGGTACACCTCCCTTAGATACAGCTAATACATCTTTTGCCACTTTCCTAATATGTATAGCCATATTGTTTCACATATCACAAAGTGTACCAACATAATTCCAAATGTCTCTTTCAAGGACTTTCTATTTAAATATATCTTCTTTCTCGCTTTTGAGGTTCCACCATTTAGTCCGAATAGCTCGAAGAACTCTTTTCTTCTTTGTTTATTTTTTAATTTGTAAATCCATAACTAAAAGTCGATATTGGGTGGTTAAGCTTTCTCCTGTAATTACCTTGCAATCTTTACAATATGATCTATCTTTTTTTCTACAAATAAAGTAATCAATTTGTGTTTGTGATAAGTCACTCTTATAAGTAATTAAATGTTCATCTCATTTTTTGAAGATTGTATTGAGTATAAGAGATCAAATGCCATAGCAAAATTTAAAATCTCCCTACCTTCCTCTTTTATATCCTCAAAATCAAAGTTTCCATGAATACTTTGACATCCTAATGCCTCTTTACCGACATGTTCATTTAAGCCTCCTCCTAAACAAATCATTTCCCTTTGTGGAATCCTTTGAATCACCTTATCTAACTCTTCCCAAAAAGTTGTCTTTATACTATCTTATAGTCCTACTTTGGGTGCATAAGTACAAACTATATTCAAAACCTCTACTCCTAACACTAATTTCATTGTCATGATTCGGTAACCATATCATTGTATATCTATTACATTATCCTTTAAATCTTTATTTATGATAATACCAACTCCATTTCGATCCTTTTCCTTACTTGAGTACCATAATTTAAAATCTGTATCCTCTATCTCTTTTGCTTTTTCTCCAACCCACTTTGTCTCTTGTAAACATAGAATATGAATCATTCTTCGAATCATAGTATCTACCACCTCTATTAGCTTATCGGATAATGTTCGATATTCCAAGAACTAATATGAATCTTATTTTCTAGGACTAGCTTCCTTACCCTTGCATCCATCCATATTGAAAATGCGGAGACCCTCTTTGTAAATTATTCACTACATACAGGCAACAATGTAGCAGGACTAACTTCTTTACCTACACCCGTCTATGATGTGAGAACCCTTTCTACAATTGATTCACTACATTCGGGTGAAAATGTAGTGACCCTTGCTTACTTATCACTGCATTCGGATTCTGCAATGCATCGCTAGATGGAGACGCCCCAAAGCAATGCTCATAATTTCTGTAATCCATGGTATAAAAATCCGACAAAGTTTTATATTGGCTGTCGAAAGCCTAACACAACCCTCCTCCTTTATCCGGGCTTGGGACCAGCAATGCAAGGGTGATCACTTACATGGGCGGAGTTGAATGTAAAAAAACATTGACTTGTAAAAAAAATATTGATGTGGTTGGATCTAGCATTTGTTTATTATATCATGCAACATGCTAAGCGCCAAAGTTCTAGAGTACCTGAACTTTTCCTTGTTTAAGAAAGATCACTTTGGAAATCACGTTTCTCTAATATAAAACACTTACTTAAGAACAATTTCTTGGTACTTAGCTATCAAGCCTCTTTTTCCATTTAAGGACCAAAGGCGTAAAGCACTTATCTTGCATTAATTACGACCTCGATGTAGCCCTTCTTCATCTTTAATATGTATTAATTATGGAAGTTATGTAAGGTAATGATTTATAGACAATTTAACCTCTTAAGGCTGTAATCCCAAGTAGGGGCTCCCCACAAAATTTTTCCCTACTCATCCTGCCCTGTGAGTCTCGAAGTCCAAGTCCAAACCCTGCATCTGCCCCACCCCACATAAACCTTCTCTCTGGACTCTTGTCATCATCCACAAACAAAATAGGTCATGACCAAGCAACAACATAAAGATCCATGAACCACAAACAAGCGAAGCCATGACCAACAAGAAAATATCGGCCTTGTAGCTTAATCATCTTTTTTGTGATAAAAAATAAACCATAATCAATAGATTGATCCGTGAAGAAATAAGCATCTCTTTCTAATACATAGACATATCTATCATTAATAGGAATACAGTGACATATAAATTATCTATAGTACTTGATATAACTGGTAATATGTTTTTCATTCCTCATCAATTGCATTCTCTTCATCCTACTAAAACTTTTCAAACATATGTATAGTTCAAAATCAGGAGTACAATATTTTTATCCACCATTAATCTAAGGGTCTTGATACAAAATATACAACCATAATTAGTGGATTGATCCACAAAGAAATAAACATCTACTAATACATAGATACATCCATCATCAATAGGAATACATTAACATATACAAATTATCTATGCTACTTGATATAAATGATAATATGTTCTTCATCCATCATTAATTCAATCTTCTTAAATCCGGCTAAAATTTTTCAAAGTTAACATATGCATAGTTCAAAATCAGTTAGGAGTAAAACATCTTTATCCATCAATAATCTAAAAGTCTTCATCCAAAATAAATGACCATAACCAGTGGACTGATCCACAAAGAAATAAACATCTCCTACTAGTATATAGACATATCCATCATGAGTGAAAATACATTGACATATATAAATGATCTATAGTACTTGGTATAACTAATAATATGGTTTTCATCCATCATCAATTGCATCTTCTTCATCCTGCTAAAACTTTCAAAATTAACATTTGCATAGTTCAAAATCAGTGGGAATAAAACAAGTTGGATACAATTACATTTCTTTATGTTGGGACCAACTTCAATCACAGTAATTACAATATGCAACATTACCCATCTGTTGAGTAGAGACAACACCAAATGAAAACACTAAAATGAAGAAGCAAAGGAAGCCTAACTAAATGACATCATCAAAAACAATATGCAACACCAAATATAATCATTTCTACTTTGCGGTGTAGATGGTAATCAACCTTCAAGGTAGTCATGGAATGGATGAGCTCTTGCATGATTCTCTTATTACTTATGAACAATCACAACCTTCAAGGTGGTCATAAGTTTACTAATGGTCGGTCGGTCATTTTGTCAAACCTGCAAGTTTAGAAAAGTTGATATTTATTTCAAAGTGAATATTCCTAAAAATTACTTCTATACCTCATTGCTCCACCTCTTAACAAAAAATATTTGAATTTGTCTAATCAAAAGGTTCAGGCCAGTACTAAAGGTCAGCCTTATTCACAAGGTCCACAATAAATAGTTTTACAAGAATCCAGGTAAACTAGCAAACAACAATTAGATGATCAATAGGATAAAGTCACGTTTTGTTGATTAAATATCCCATAAAAGCAAATGTCTAGTACACACACTAACAATCAAGTTCACATACTTATCAAAAGCTGAAAGTTTATCATTCAGTATTGTGATCTCTTAGGAACTATACTCATGCATGATTAATGGACTTTTTCCTTTGTTATATTTACTTATTAAGTCATAACAAATTTGTTTAAGTCTTTCAACTTTACTTACATAATTATCTCCATATATCTTTTGATAGTAAAATTTAAGAACATACATTTTGTATCTCAGACCCAACACTATAACAACACCCAAGATTCGATTAACATCATTTCAATTTGTCTAGAATTTCATGAACATACCACTAGCCATATCCTTAATAACTAAAAGAGCATTATTGAGACAATTATTTAAAGCTAACTTAATTTCACAAATCTTGTCAAAGTACATGTTGGCAATTAGATATTGTGTTCCAAAAAATATTTTTGTCTCCTTATAAAAAACCTTCACAAATCTGTTTAACAAGTGTCTGTTCACTATTAGTGGGCATAGTTTTGTATTGTAGATCAATTTGCCTCAAATAAGGAAAAACATCCTTATACAAACTAGCACTTTCCAATATCAGGTGAGTGAAATTTCATTTTGTTTTGCAATAAAAAACCTTCTTCTTAACTAAAATACCTGATCTATTAATACGCATTAACAAATGCCTCTACTCTTCTAGGTGTAGCGGTCCAGGATACTACATACTTTTAATTATTCTAATTGCATGCTTTACGGAGTCTAACTCATCTTGAATGATTAAATTCAAAATACGTGGACAATACCTCATATGTAGTAACTTTCCACCTAACATCAAATAATTATCATCTAGATTCTCCAAAAGATCATTTATCCTTGTATCATTAGTATCACAATTATCCAATGTAATGGGTTGATAACTTTTTTGTCCATGTTCCATTCCTAGAAAGTGCCACACTTAGATGAGGTGTAGGAACATATGTGAAACAACAAAATAAATACATACATTAAGAAGTTATATAATACAACAACAACAACCAAGCCTTTTCCCATACTAGACGGGGTCGGCTACATAGATTCTTTGTTTACATAGAGCCCTATCATGTGCCATGTTAGCCGTTAACTCACAATAAACTAGATCATTCTTTATTGTTTCTTTCCAACACTTTTGTGATCGTCCTTTACCTCTTTTAATACTTTCAAAATCTAGTTTTTCATACTTTCTTACAGGTTCTTCTTTTGATCTTCTTTTTATATGTCCAAACCACATTAAATGATATTCTTTCATTTTATTCTCTATTGGTGCTACACATAATTTATTTCTAATAACCTCATTATGTAAACGGTTTTTTCTTGTATGACCACTCATCCATCTCAACATCTTCATTTCTATCACAAACATCTTTTGTACATGTTGATGATTAACTGCCCAACACTCAAAACCATAAAACATGATAGGTCTAATTGTTGCTCTATAACATTTATCTTTTAACTTTAATGGTGTCTTCTTATTACAAAGAATACTTGATGCTCCTCTCTATTTCAACCAATTAGCATTAATTCTATGCGTAACATCTCTATCAATTCTTTCATCACTTTGAAAAATTGACCCGAGGTATTTAAAACTTTCCTTTTGGGGATGCAAGGTGTGCCAATTTTAATTTCTATGTCCTTTGAAGTAACCAAATGATCAAACTTACATTCCATATATTTTGTCTTTGTTCTACTAAGTCAGAAGTCTTTACTTTCTAATGTTTCTCTCCATAGTTCCAATTTTCTATTAACTTTTTCCTTAGACTCCACTAACACAATGTCATCTGCAAATAACATACACCAAGGTAGTTCATCTTGAATATGTTGGGTTAACTCATCAATCACCATTATAAATAAGTATAGACTTAAAGTTGATCCTTGATGTAACCCAATATTAACTTCAAAGAAGTCTTTCATTCCTTCAAGAGTCATCACACATGTTTTTGCACCATTATACATGTCTCTTATAAGGTTTATGTATGCCGATGGGATGCCTCTTTTTTCTAAGGTTCTCCAAAGAACCTCCCTCGGTACCCTATCGTAAGTCTTTTCTAAATCAATAAATATCATGTGAAGGTCTTTCTTTTTTACTCTAAAATGTTCCATAAGACATCTGAAAAGGTGAATCGCTTCAATAGTAGATCTGCCTGATATGAATCCAAATTGGTTCTCTGTTGTATTCGATACTTGTCTTAACCTACGTTCGATAATTCTTTCCCACAATTTCATAGTATGACTCATTAACTTGATATCCTCATAATTCACACAATTCCGAATGTCTCCCTTGTTCTTATATATGGGTATAAATGTACCCACTCTCTATTCCTTGGGCACTTTTTGGTTTCTCCATATTTCATTAAATAGTCTTGTGAGCCAAGTGATTCCTGTTTCTCCTAGGATTTTCCAAACTTTTATAGGAATATTGTCTGATCCTACTGATTTACCACCCTTCATATGTTTAAGAGCCTCTTCGACTTCATTCTTTTGAATACATCGGTAGAAATTGTGGTTCATATACTTTTCTGATTTAGATAACTCTCTTAAGATAATACTGACATCTTTATTTTCATTAAAAAGCTTATAAAAATAGTTTTTCCATCTATTTCTTATATCATCGTTTACCACTAGAATTTTTTCATTCTCACCTTTGATGCATCTAACATAATTAATATCTTTAGTTTTCTTATCTCTAACCCTAGCTATCCTAAAAATATCTCTTTCACCCTCTTTTGAGTTTAGTTTTTTATATAAATCCTCCCAAATTTTAGCTTTTGCTTCACTGACAGCCTTTTTCACTTCCTTCTTTGCTTTCTTATAAGCCTCTAAAGTTTCACTCGTTTTCTTAGCATAATGTAATTTGTAACATGCCCTCTTTGTCTTGATTTTATTTTGCACTACTTCACTCCGACATGAAGCCTCTTTTTATACCGCTACACCTCCCTTAGATTCACCTAACACATCTTTCGCCACTTTCCTAATATATATAGCCATATTGTTTCACATATCACAAGGTGTACCAACATAATTTCAAGCATCTCTTTCAAGGACTTTCTATTTAAATATATCTTCTTTCTCGCTTTTGAGGTTCTACCATTTAGTTTGAATAGCTCGATGAACTCCTTTCTTCTTTGTCTATTTTTTTATTTGTAAATCCATAACTAAAAGTCGATATTGGGTGGTTAAACTTTCTCCTTTAATTACCTTGCAATCTTTACAACATGATCTATCTTTTTTTCTACAAATAAAGTAATCAATTTGTGTCTGTGATAAGCCACTCTTATAAGTAATTAAATGTTATCGCATTTTTTAAAGATTGTATTGACTATAAAGAGATCAAATGACATACCAAAATTTAAAATCTCCCTACCTTCCTCATTTATATCCCCAAAACCAAAGTTTCCATGAATATCTTGATATCCTTTTGCCTCTTTACTGACATGTTCATTTCAGTCTCCTCTTAAACAAATCATCTCCCTTTGTAGAATTCTTTGAATCACCTTATCAAACTCTTCACAAAAAGCCGTCTTTATACTATCTTCTAGTCCTATTTAGGGCTCGTAAGCACAAACTATATTCACTCGTAAGCACAAACTATATTCAAAACTTCCGATACTAACACTAATTTCAATGTCATGATTCGGTCATCATATCATTGTATATCTATTACACTATCCTTTAAATCTTTATTTATGATAATACCAACTCCGTTTCGAGCCTTTTTCTTACTTGAGTACGATAATTTAAAACCTGTATCCTCAATATCCTTTTCTTTCTTTGCAACCCGCTTGGTCTCTTGTAAACATAGAATATAAATCTTTCTTCGAATCATAGTATCTACCACCTCCATTAGCTTACCGAACAATGTTCTGATATTTCAAAAACCAATACGAGTCTTATTATCTAGGACAACTTCCTTACCTCCTGCACCCGTCTATATTGAAAAGGCGGATACCCTTTTTGTAATTTATTCATTATATTTGGGTGGCAATGTAGCTGAACTAACTTCTTTACCTACACCCATCCATGATGTAGGAACCCTCTCTACAATTGATTCCTATATCTGAACGAAAATGTAGTGACCCTTGCTTTCTTTTAATTGCATTCAGGTTTTACAGCGCGTCGCTAGGTGGGAACGCCCCAAAGCAATGCTCATAATTTGTATAATCTATGATTTAAAAATCCGATAAAGTTTTATAGTGGTTGTCAGGAGCCTAACACAACCCTCCTTTATCTGAGCTTAAGACCGGCCATGCAAGGGTGATCCCTTACCTGGGTGGAGTTATTAAGAAATTATATAATACTAAACTAAATATAATGATATAAAAGTTACCTCAAAATTTGATTTTATAGTTTCTAAGAAGTATTATAAAATATGTTGAAGTTCACATGTCACATGTTATTGATATCCTCCCTTCAATATTGTCAAATATCTTTATTCTTTTGCACTTTAGATCCTCATAAATTTTCATGATATTTTTTTAATAGTGTTACATGTCGACCACTTAAAAGCAAGGTATAGAGTAGATATAAACTTTCTCATACCAATATGATCCACTATACTTAATGGTTATTCATGCATCATAGTCATCTTGGCAAGTTCCTTTCTTGAATACTCTTGATTGAAGGAACTAGAGTCTATTTTGCTTACATGTTTTGAAAAATCAACAACTATAATTGATTGCTTTATGAAACTCCTTCACAATGCTACAATGGCAACGTATTGCTTTTCACTTATCATCTACCGTATATTGATTGAATTCACTCTAATATACACTTTATCAAAGCCTTGTTATCTTTTTCACTTACATTTTCATCTAAAAGTTGTTCAATAGATGCTAAATATTGATCTACCCCAATCAAATTGAGACTTCCTACTCCATGGTCTGAACTCTCAGGTTGCCTAAAAGGAGTTCGATTCAAAGTAACTTCTTGACTTAAATACTCTCAACTACTAGAAATATTAACATTATGCTATCTCCATCCATTATGTGAATCTTTTAGAATCTATAAATAAAAGTTAGATAACATGCTAAGAATTGAGATAAGATATTGGATATTATTAGCCTATAAAAATAATATAATCAATGTTATGAAATTGATCACATATCAATTCAATACCCAACCATTAGATTCATACATAACTAATAGAAATGAAACTATTCATTGTAAACATGTAAAAAGAAAACAATCAAAAGTCAATCTTAAACTTTTAAAATAGGTTTCACAAAGTGCAATATCCATGGAGTACTTCTTAGGCTTAGTGTTTTCTCATGGTAAGGAAGTAACACAAACAACTCCAATGAAAATCCAATTCACACTAATCTAAAAGCATAAAAGAACATCAAATACAGATTGATTCTCATAGATTCATAAGAAAAACACTTACCATGCAAGCATGAGAGAGGGAGAGAAGGCAAGAATTGAAATACAAATTCGAAAAACTAAAAAGATCTGATCCAAAATGATAAAAATGTTAGGATCATTATCAATAAACAAGAATTCAAACTCAGAATTATTGTAATCAAAATCCTAGAAAACAAATTAAGCAACACGAAACCTTGAATTATGGCAAGAGATAGCATAAACAATATTCTAACATAGAAATGCAATCCTTAAAAAAAACTGCACATACCTATTTCAAAAGAGGCACATAAAAATAATTAGGGCTTGCAAACACAACCAAATCATTACGACTCACAAAAAATCTATTGCTCACCAAGTATTTGTAGCATTTAAGAATACTTCAACAATGAAACCCCAAGAAGTGATTATGTTCAACTACGTCATTAGATAATGTCATAAACCATTTGATAAAGACCAACAACTATCAATGCAAAGATGATGAATGATTAAACCACAACACCCTCACCAACTATAATAATCATTTGATAAAGACCAACAACTATACACAAACCTGGTAGATATGAGGAAGATGAAGAAGGGAGGGAGAAGATCGACGATGCAATAGCAATAATACCATGTGATTCAGGTTGAGGAGATGGTCGATGACTCAATGGTGAAATGACAACAATGTCCTAGCGGGTTGTAGGACTTCCCTGTTCAACTTCGCACTTTGCAGACAGAACTTAGAATGAGATTAAAGAGAAACCCTAACTCTAGGGTCCCTAAAACTAACTCTTATAAATATAAATTCTGAGGTGGGTTGGGTTGGGTCTACCACAAACTTGATTCACCCACCCCACATCTCCTTCAACCTACCTTGCCCCACTGTGGACCAGGTCGGGTCAAAATTGCCATCCCTAACCTCAAGTGCTCAAGATGTTACCCCAACCAGTAGGAGCCTCCATTTCACAAGAAGGGTGCAAGTTTGGTTCCTAGGGCGTGCATACCTAGCTTCCCCATCCCCTATTGCAATAGGAAAAAACAAGTTCATCTTTGAAATATAAGAAGACTCCTAACCGAAAGAGCTATCCTGGTTGACATATTTTTCACATCATGTTATATTCAATGCAAAAATTTACTTAACATTGTACGACAAGCAATAACACACCTCACTTAGAATTGTCTCACAAGATGAAGGTGTTGTTGCACCACATTTCGCTATATAATTTTTTTGAACAATTAGAGTTGGTCTGTCGGCACACTGTAACATCATGGCTAACAATACGACCACCAAGCTGTTATGATGAAAATGGATAAGCACGCATGATATCGGTCTTGAACGTGATTGTCTAAAACTGATAAGATTCATGTTAGACCGCTCAGTCAAGAGGGTAGAAAATTTCACAATATAAGCAGCATGGAGGTTGCATACCCACATGAATGTGACAACAAGAGTGAAGAAGAAGGAGCTAATATGATACATTCACCCATGTAATTGACAAATGTAGTATAAAAAAGAAGGGTAAACAATACAAATGAGACCTCTACGCATAGATATCAATCAAAATTTACTTTACTTTTAAATGTCCCTCATTTCTTTTGCATAGGACCTAAAATAACTTTATCCCTCATTATTTTTCCATACTACCAAAGCTCCCAAAGTCCTGAGTAGTTTCTTAGGAATCAATCTATTGCTCTTTAAGAAGGTGAAGATCTCTTTGTAAAGCCAAGAAATTGAAAGGATGCTTGAGAACCCTTTAGTTGCCTAATCTATAGAACCCTATCATCTAGCCGCACTTGGATTGAACTCTCATTACCTATTCACTGATTGATCAATCTAGGGTTGGAGGTTGCTAGAGGTGCTGACCCAAATGCCTCTAAGTAGAACAACTATGATAGGGTTTGATCCAAGATGGTTTTAGCGGCAATACCCTCTCTTTGGCACACTCGGTAAAATAAGTAAGCAGAGAAACAAGATAAATTAGTGTATGATCCCATCAATTGGGTTAATACTCTAAACTTCACGATATAGAAAATCCTGCATGGTCGAGGCAAAGCGAGTTCGATGGCAAGGGAGAACCCTCTTGTGCCATATCCTATCTATAGTGAAAGGAACTTGACATCTTCTTCACCAACTAACTTTGATGCAAACCATGCCCGAAGGTTGTTGCTTCACAAGTAGAGATCTATTTGGCTCTTAAAGTACAACTCGAGTTTGCATTATAGGAGGCCATCAACACTTTGTCACACCATTGGAAAGATCTCTTGGGGCTCATGGTGTCAAATGAGATCAACGCAACGCTGAAGAGGAGCCTTATAGACCACCAATCGGACCAATCAATCGGGGTGCTCTCCATTTCATAAACAAGGGACAAGACCAACATCAATTGACCATGACTAAGGGGCACATGCAAGTGCCGATTGTCTTAGGTATACCAATGCTTTCACGAGTACCTCCCCAACACACCATTCAACGTGGTGCAGTCCGGATTGCTAAGATACATGAAAATACTGCGATCTAGAGTCCTTTTCCTGATCCCATGATCCCTCCACAAACTGCACCCTAACCCATCGTAGACCCATGCTAGATGAGGCCTCCTACAGTACTGGCCTAGGAGCCAACCTAGGTGCCCCATCCACATCTAGATCAATCCCAAGGTGACTTAAATGGCATGAATAGATGTCCATAACAAAGCACCCACCCTCAACCACACAATTAAACCCTCACTCTTGAGCTTATGGTTACTACGTTCTAGGACTTGAACTTTAATCTTGAACTCAAGGTAAACTATGCTATACCAAAACCGGCTAACGCTCTTATTGTTGGGCCCATTTACCAAAAGTCATATACAGATGTATCTTTTACCTCGAGGATTTAACAATTAAAGTCTTACGACCTTTCTTTGAGAAGATGACAAATCTACGGTGGAGCATGTCAACCGTTTCATGACTTAATGCATGACATTAAGATATAATGGGCTTCATAAGCTCTAGTTATTCTTGTCGTCTACAATGGGAACCACATTTCGTTGGTACTCCATGTTGGCACCTGACTCAATTCAAACATGGGCCAAGATGGAAAGACTTTCTCATGAAAGGTTTTTCCATCAACCTCTGAGGCCACTATGGTAAACTGAAGAAGTTCATGACTCAGTTTAAATGAGTCAGAGGGAGATATGATGCGAGGGTGCTTGAGTCATAGTGTGCCACCATAGGCCATAGCTATTGACAACATGCTTCTTGAGTTGCATAGGTTGTTGATAACCTAAAACCATACCTATCTTGTCAATCTAGCTAAGAGACATCCATTGCATAGGCATATTGTTGCACTTGTGGAAGCCGTCGAGGTTTAGATATAGGTTGATTTGACCTGATAAATATTGGTTGTAGAGCTCATCAAAGGCCAACTATATGTTTGCCCTATCCTATGACCTATCAAAGGGAAGGAAAAACAAGTCAAGTTTAAGGAGCCCTACTTGTTTGATGTGGCCAAAATAGAGGCCTATTCAACTCTCTCACAAAGAAGGTGGCTACAAGATTTTGACACTGGAGGAGTTGCAAGGGTGGAACTATTATTGCAAGTGAGATCATATCGCCACTCACAACATAAGTAGCTGCCTCACATTCAGAAACTAGATACAAAAGGCATTGAATGAAGGGAGGATGCAATTCACTTAAGAGTTAGAGATCCTTTTTCTTGAATTGTTGATAAACATGGCTGCTGCAAAATCATCCTCTATGTGCCTTCTGTTGGAGCCCAACAACGATTTATGGAGTTGACTGTTGCAGTGTTGGTCTCTGTTTTGTACTTTTCACCCATCCTCTTTGTTCCTCTATTTTGAATACTGTGTTGCAGTTCCAAATTTTATATTGTAAATGAAATAAGGAAGAAGAGAGAGATAGGGACAAGGTTACCGTAGAGAGTTTTTTCAGGAAGAAATCAATTGTTTATATTGTATCACGTATCATATATCTCTTTCTTTTCTGTGTATTTCTTTTATATATATACATGGATTTTTTCATCTTCCATGTTTTTTTTTCTAGGCTTTTGTTTTTAACAACCACTTCTTTTTATCAAGGAGATGATTAGGACCTTTTCAAAAAGTAAAAATAATTTTTGAATAACATTTACATTTTTTAAAAGCAACTCATGAAATCCGGAAAGAGGGCCCTTCTTCCTGCATTTCATGGTGGACGTTACTATTGGGGTTGATAGTGGCCACCAACTACTTACATCTCCCACTTGGCCACTAAGTCAATCTTTGATATACTTGTTCACCTCCCACTATTTTGGGGTTTATCAAGTTGTATCCTTTATCTAGTTGCAAGTAAATTGCAACTTAATTTGTTATACGGTTTTTCATAATCAATGTGTTTTTCCTGCATAACTCACAACAAAATATATTTTCTATACTTATAAACTATGCATATCTCAAACCCCATGTGAGTTACATGTTTAGTAAACAGTTCTTCAGAGATGCCTTTTATTAAGGAGTAAGCCAACATATCAGTAGTTGACATATAACTTATAGTTATTTCATTTCTTTTGAGCATATCATGAACATAGTGATATTTAACCATTATATGCTTGCTTCTTGAGTTATCAACTCCACTCTTCATAAGAGTAATTGTTGTATTGTTGTCACAATAAATGACAATTAACTCTTTGGTTATGTTAAACTTCAAATCACGTATGAAGCGGCTTATGTAAACGACACTCATAACAACCATACTGTAAGCATCATACTTAGCTTCTTGTATATGCAACGCCACACAACCTTGTTTCTTATAAGCCCAATAAATTGCACCACGTCCAAATAAAAGTATTTGACCAGAAGTTGATTTGTTGTCATCTTTGCTTCTAACAAAGTCATACAAGTATCCTATCACTTTTAGTTCATCTACTTGAAAGCAAAGTTTCAAGTCTTTTATTCCTTTAAGATATCTTAGAATCCTTTTCACAGTTATCCAATGCTGCCATTAAGGATTACTTTGATATCTACTTATAAGACCAACAACAAAACTGATATCAAGTTTTATACACAACATAGTGTACATCAGGCTACCCACAACCTATGCATAAGAAACATTATGCTTATCGTCTCCTTTATCGGGACAATCAACCTTACTTAATTTGACTCCTTTCATAACAAGTGTAGATATAGACTTGTATTCACCCATTTTAAACTTTTTGAGAATATAATCAATATATCTCTCCTAACTTAAGCATAAAAGTTTAGATTCTCTATCTCGAGAAATCTTTATACCCAAGATGTAGGATGCTTTTCCCAGATCCTTCATTTCAAACCTTGAGTTTAACCATGACTTTGTTTTGACAATCATCTTATTGTCATTCTCAATCAATAATATGTCATTTACATATAATGATAAGATGACAAAGTGACTCTCAATGTTCTAGACATATACACAGTGATCAAGTTCATTAGCCACAATCCCAAGTTCAATAATTACAATTTGAAATGTCAAATACCATTGATGAGGTGATTGTTTAAAGCTATATAGGGATTTTTTCAACCTATATACTTTATCTTCTTGGCCTTCAATTATATATCATTCGGGCTGATGCATATATATGATTTCATCTAAATCTCCATCTAGAAAAACAGCTTTACATCTAGGTGATGTAAATCCAAATCATAATACGATGATATCACCATGATTACTCTTATGTATACAAATTTCGCAATAGAGGAATATGTTTTAATATAATCTATCTCCTCTTTCTGCGAAAAACTCTTTGCAACCAACCTCGCTTTAAACTTGTCGATTGTTTGATCGACCTTATATTTCTTTTTGAAAACCCATTTACAATATATAACTTTCCTTCCTCTTGGCAAATCAGCCAATTTCCAGACTTATTTTTTCTCAATGAATTCAATTTCTTCATCCATGACTTTTTTCTAATATGAAGACTCAGATGAGTCAATAGCCTGCTAATATGTTAAATTATCAGTCAGCTCAACTAAATCTACCGAATTACACACTTCATCTCCAAGATAAGTGTGATAATCCTTTAAGTAGGATGGTGTGACCCTATGTCTTTTGTGTCCACTTAAAGTTTCTGTTTGATAAGGAAGATCATTTATGGGTAAAAATGATGATTGATTTAGATCTACTAGATCATCAACATACTCATCACCATTTTCATAATGTCATTCTTAGTATCTTCTAAGAATTCAGCATCCCTGCTTTCCATCAGTCCATGGTCCTTAATATAAAACTGATATCTTTTAGATTCTTTAGGATATCCAATGAATATACATCTTAAGGACCTACTATCTAGTTTATCTCTAGACTAATCAAGGATCCTCACATCAGTGACAGATTTCTACCTCCTAAGATGACTTAGGTTTGTTTTTTTTACAAACCATATCTCATATGGTGTAAAGTATACAACTTTACATGGAACTTTATTGAATATATACAGAGTTGTACTTACTTCTTTTCTCCAAAATACCCTTAACAGGAATCATTTATAACATATACCTAGTCATATTCAATAGGGTCCTATTATATCTCTTAAGTACACCATTATGTTGAGGTGTCTTGGGCATTATATTTTACTTTGCAATACCAAAGTATTTGCAAAATTCTAAAAATTCTGTAGAGGTATACTCTCTACCTCTATCCGATCTCAAGACTTTGATTGTATGCCCCAATTGGTTCTCAACTTCATGCTTATATTCTTTGAACACTTTAAGTTTCAGATTTATGTGCTAAGATATATGTATATCTCGAGTAATTACTGATAAATGTTATAAAATAAACCTTTCTTCTATGTGATCTTAGTCTAAAAGGTCCACATAAATTAGTGTGAATAGTTTCTAATAGGGTTGTTACCCTCATCATTTCTTTGGGTCCCTTATATATAGGCCTCACACTTATTAAAAGTATTTTCATAAAATTAGGCAATAAGTTAAAGTTAGTTAATTTTCTCAACTTCTTTAAACTTATATGACCCAATCTTTTCTGTCATACATTCACACCCTTGACATAGACACTATAAATATAAGCAAAAGAAGAACTTTTATTTTCATTTATATTGAGTTTGAACAATCTATGCTCAATATCAAATAAACTAGAAAAAATTATCTTGTCATGATTTCTCACTATGACTTTATCAAGGTAAACCTGACCTCAAACTCTTTTTTTACTAAGGTAGGGACTGATACAAGATTGCACCTAATAATGGGCACAATTAATACATTAGTAAGTACAATCAGTATGCCTTATACAAAAATCCTAAATGACCCAACCCTAAGAACATAAAAAAAGATATTATTCTTCATATATACCCGATGCTCACTAGACTTGTATTCTTTCAGATCTATTGCTCCCTTTTTACTCTTTGAAATATGTCGGGTAGATCCAAAGTCGATCCACCAACCAGCCACCAGACGATCCTTATAGAGGCACTTAGAAATGACTCAGATTATGTCGTGCTTCTTTGTTGGGTTGCGTCGTTGATTGTTTCCAGCATTGGTCTTCTTATTACAATGATCCCTTTTGTAATGCCCCATTTTTCTATAGTTGAAGTGTTTTATCTAAGAAGCAGATTCCTACAATTTTTTAAAGTTTTGATCGCCTAATTTTTTATTCATACTAAATTTCTTATTTGATTTTCTTTTATCCTGGTTGTTTTTGGAGCTAGACCTATCATCTTGAGCAACTAACAACCTTCTTTTTTGATTTTTGTTTATATGTTCTTGTTCAATTGCTAGTTTTAGTGAGAGTTTTGAAAGAATAATATCCGGTCTAAGTCTAAGTTTTAGTAGACTATTTAGAATCGTGGATATCTGTATTGGTTTAGAAATGATTGACTTTGCTACAGTTAAATCCTTAGTCATTACCAACATTTGGTTAACATATTCAACTACATTATCACCTTCTTTCATTTTATAAGAATTTAGTTGTACATGCAACTTAGTTGTAATATCATATTTTATGGTCAAGAAATCAAATAATTCTTTATTAGTCTCATATTTTTCAAAGACCCTAATCAAGTCATCTTTCATATAGGTTAACATTATAGTCCTAAATATAATATCATCATTTAGAAATGTCTTATACTTTTCTTTTTCTTCATCTGTTGCAACTGGAGTAGGGGGTAATGTTGTTTCTCTAATTACATAATCAACTCTCTCTATAGTTAAGGTTAGTATAATTCTTCTCTAAAATATTTGAAAATTTAGTTATTTAACTTTTTTGTCTTTGCCAATGTATACACACAAATTCTAGAAGTCATTTTTTGATTATTTGGCAGACACAAGTATAGAGTTTGTATATTTTTAGGGTGGTTAATATTTGAAGAAATCGCTAGAACCCACAAGTGCTTCAATTGTGGCAAGCAGGACACTTCAAATGGGACTATCGTAACATGAGGAACAATGGTGACAATACATAGCATTATAGCCCAAAAGAGAAGCATAATATAATATATGTTATTTTTGAGTACATGTACCTAGACCGCCTTGTGATTGGTTGGTGGATTGATTCTAAAGTAACCTAACACATATCAAAGAGTAAAGAGGGAGCTATAGACCTAAAGTAATACAAGCCTAGAGAACATTGAGTCTACATTGAAAATAATTCTTTTGTTGATGTTCTAGGAGTTTTGTCCTTTAAGATTTTTGTACTTACTGATGTATTAATTATGCATTCTATTACGCGCAATCTTATGTTTGCACTTGTCTTAGTCAAGAAAAGGTTTGAGGATAATTTTTCTAGAAAAGTCAACAAAGAGTCTAAGCATGGTTTGTTTAAACTAAATATTAATCTACTTATATTGATTGAGTCTTTTTATTGATGTGAAGTATAGCATAAATGATTATGACATATAAGTTTGAACAAGTTGAGAAAATTAACCGACTTTGACTTATTGTCTGAGTTTTAAGAAAACACTTTTAATAAGTGTTAAGCCTCTATACAAGGGAAAATGACTATAAAATTATTTTTTAAAGAAATAATTATGGCAATAATCCTAATAGAAATCATTTACATAGACATATATGAACCCTTTAGAGTAAGGTCTCATCATGCAAAGATTTATTTTATAACCTTCATATATGATTATTTAAGATATGAATATTTATATCTTTACACATAAATCTGAGGTACTAAATATATTAAAAAAATATAAGTATGACGTTGAAAACCAAGTAAAGCAGACAATAAAAGTCTTAAGGTTTGATCGAGATGACGAGTATACTTCTATATAATTCTTAGAATAGTGTAAAGAATGGTATTTCAAAACAAAATATCATACCTAGAACACCTCTACAAAATGATGTAAAGATAGATATTTCAAAACAAAATATCATACCCAGAACACCTTTACAAAATGATGTAGCTGAAAGATATAACATGACCTTATTGAATATGACTAAGGTCATGTTAATTGATGTTTTTCTTCATAGTATATTTTGGGAAGAAGTAGTGATTATAATTGTATATATTAGATAAAATATCATGTAAGGTTGTATGCTCTATACCATATGAGATATGGTTTAGTAGAAAATTAGACCTGAGTTATCTTAGGAGGTGGAGATCTATTGCGCATGTAAAGATCCTTGATCAGTATAGAGATAAACTAGACAATAGGTACTTAAGATGTATTTTTATGGATATCCAAATGGTTTCAAATGATATAAATTTTATCACAAAGACCATAGTTTAATAGAAATTAGAGATGAATTCTTAGAAGATACTAAGAATGACATCTTTAAAAATGATGATGAGAGCATTGATGATCTAATTGATATGGATACATCATCACCTTAGCTCAAGAATTCTGATCTAAACCTTTCGTTGAAACTTTAAGTGAACATAAACCTAGGGTTATACCATTCTACTTAAAGCAGTTAACTCATCTGAATCAGCATACTAGGAAAATACTATAGATTAGATGAATTGATATAAGACATTTGATAAAGAATCAATAATAAAAAATAGTCCGGCACCTAAATGCAATATCCATAAATTTTAAGTATTGAACTATAAATATTTTTAGGCACTGTACTATAATTTATTTAACATACAGGTACCTCTTTAAAAATACAATAAAAAATGGGGAGTAAATGATTAGAGGCAATGTACTCTAGTTTATTTAACATACAGGTACCTCTCTAGAAATATTATAAAGTCGGGACTAAACTAGAAAAAGGTTGTTCTCGGTATTTCTCAAAAAGTATAGGGGTAAACTTATACTTTTATCAGGTGACATAACGTATAATCTATAAAACTGAGAGGGCTATATTCATAAAAACACCTGAATCTTGAGTTTTGTAATTTCGTAAAATGAACAAGGACAAATTAGTAAAACTACATCCAGGTTTTTCGTAGTTTTAAAAACTGGTAGAGGGCATAAAAGACTTTTCACTGGTATAAGGCATATCAGTCTTTTTACAAAAAAATATCTAGACATTTTCATAATTTTGTCCTACGATATTTCATAATTTAAGTTTTCATATTGAGGCAAGAAAGTAATTTTACTTGCAAAATCACTGCCTTGGGCGGTTTTCCCGCCTGCGATTTTGCAGAAATCCGTGGTATAAAAGATGAGGGAGAGAGAAAGAGAGAGAGAGACCATGAAGAGAGAGAGCATTTGAGAGAGGGGTGGATGGCCGCCGACGGTTCTCCACCGCTAGCTTGGCTTGGCCTTCGCCTCTCCTCTTCTAAAGCTTCTAGGGCTCTGTTACCTTGTTCTTCTTACCTGACCTTTGTTACTTCCGTTCTTCCTCTTCGGTTCTTGCAAAGAGGAAGAGAAACAAAGAGAATCTGAGAGGAGGCCGCCAATATTTTTTTCTTCACCAGCCTTGCCTTCTTTGTTTCTTCTTCTTTCTCTTCGCCTGACCTCTGTGGCGTTCAGGCCATCTTAATCTTTTCAGGCTTGTGACTTGCCTAAGGCCACCTTCGATGGGCGACTTTCGACTGTCGTCTGCCTTATTACCACTTCTTATAATACTTTTTCATTTTCCCTTTCTCTCTATCTTTTTCTTTATTTGTAAAAAAACTTACATTGATTTTTTTTTTTTCGGCATTGGTAACACTTCTCTCTCACTATTTTGCTTTTATAGAACCAACATACCTACCATGGAGTTGTCGAGGACTTCAAAGAGGCTCTGATACCAAATGCTAGAGACTAACAACGGTTTATGGAGCCGATTGTTGCAGTGTTGGTCTATGTTTTGTACTTTTCACCTCTTTGTTCCTCTGTTATAAATGAAATAAGAGAGAAAAGGAGAGAGATAGGGACAAGGTTACCCGAAGAAGGTTTTCTCAAAAAGAAATCAATTGTTTATATTGTATCACGTAACATAGATGAGTTTTAAAAGGAATCTTAGAAAGGGCCAAGGTTAACCCATCAATCACTCCCGAGTCCTTATCCTTCTTGGTCTCCCCAATATGTGCCAAGGCTCCCATCGTGTTCATGGAGGATGAATGGGAGAGACCATATATAGCCAATAACCAAGCCTTGCATATAGAAGTGATATTGAATTACCACGTTCTAGACAAGTGTTTGGTCAATGGGGGATGAGGTCTAACATCTTTCCGTTGCACGTAGCCTTTCAAGTAGGAGTTACCATGTCATGTCAAGGCTAGAGCCAAGTTCCATCGTTATCACGGGATACGATGACAATGCATCCCACCCCCTAGGAGCCATCAAGTGGCCTATGAAAGTAGGGGATATTCAACATACGAGGCTTTTTCATGTCTTAGATATAAATCCCCATTATAACCTATTGCTAGGAAGACTTTGGATTTATAGTCTCCGGGCCGTTCCTTCGACCTTTCACAAGTGTGTGAAAATCCCATGGAACAACCAAGTAGTAGTGATTCTTGGAGAAGATCATCCTCAACTTAAGGGAATTCGAAATTTCCCTTGCATATCAAATCACCCTTCAAATGAAGAGGTCATGGAGAGGCCTCATCCAACCCTAGTTAGCTATCCCCTAGGAGACCCTCATCATAGAGTTGTCCACCTCCTAGGCAAACCCAAAACTATGGAGTCATCCTCCCCTAGAACTATTCGCCTTCTAGGAAAGCCCAAGCCACTTCCAACTTCCCAACCTAGGGCCGTGTGTGTTATAGAAAAACCCAAGCCATCCCTAGCTCCTATCCCCAAAACCCCATCCAAGCCAAGTCGTGTGTACATCCATGACATGGATGATACCATATTCCAAGGCCATCCACTTTATAAAAAATTTTCGAAACTCAAGAAGCCTTAGAATATAATGTTGAACATGGGATACACACCTTATCGAGGTCTAGGAGCCCAAAGCCAAGATAGGTTAGAGCCCATCTTTCCACTACCTAACCCAAATGGACATGGATTGGGCTACATCCCATCCATACCCCCTAAGCCACCACATAAGACCACTTAGGTCAAGGGTGCCCTAGAACCCACTAAAACCGAAACCTATGGCTTAAACCTCTTGTTTAGAGTCTAATTCATGGTGTTTTCTTTGTAGGTTTGATGGAAGACCCCTCTTGTAATAAAAAACCAAAAAAAATATATATTTGGAAAAACAAAAAAAAATTGGAAAACTTTCAAAATCCAAAAGCATTTGAAAAACCTAAAAATTCCAAAAAGAATGTTGTTTATGTACATTCTCCTAGTCTTTGTTTGGAAAAGGCCAAAAAAATTGAAAAATCTCAAAATCTCAAAAAGAAAGTTTTTTATATTCATCCTTCTAGTTTGTGTTTTGAAAAAGACAAAAAAATTGAAAAATTCCAAAAATATTGGCCATGTACAAAGCCCATTTTCGAGTTCTTCCAAGCTTGTATATATTCTCAAACCAAAATCGTCCAAACTCATTACTCACAACCCCACTCTCTTGTATGACACTTCTTTAGAAATTAAAGTGCTTGAAAATGATTAAAGTAAGGAGAAAGATCCCCTCATCCATGAGGAAGATCAAGTCTCCGAGCTTTCCGAATTTCATAGAATCCTTGACTTGGAAAAACCTTCCAATTCTGTAGGAGGAGATTTTGTAGAAGTCAATTTAGGGAGTGAACCTAACCCAAAATATATCAAAGTCTAGGATCATATCATGCAATGCTGAGAATTAAGATCATGCATGTAAGAGTCATTCATGCATCACTTTGAAAAATCATTCATCACATGCCACAATAGGGGTCGACCATAGTGTATGGATGCTCATGTCATCTCCACCAAACTAGGGCATGTAGAATGCATTCCCTAAACACCTTTTATGGAGACTTAATAAAGCATATCATATAGAATACATTTCACATATCATTTACATCATTCACTCATAAGAAGCCCACATCCACTTGGAAAGTGGCAGCCCAAGTGGGATGGTCCCTATGTTGTAAGGGGAATAACCACAAACAATGCATATTGGTTGATTGATGTTGAGGGTAGAAATTTAGTAGACCCTATAAATGCCCAATACTTGAAAAAATATTATGTATAGGATTTATTTAAAATTCTTTCGAAAAGATTTTAAAATGGGTCTCCTTTGAATTTCTTGAAAGAGGGATCAAGATTGATTGTATAGCCCTAAATGAGGGAATCAATGCTTTATGAAGAGTAGAGTTTTCAAAAATCATTTGGTAATATTTCAAAAATCTTTGGCTTACAAAATGAAGCTTAGTTTAATATAGCAAAATATTTTCAAATGGTAGATGCTATTAAGAAATGGGATGATCTTGGTTGAATCGAGTAGCCAAAGGGATAAGTTTTCCCCCCATTTTACTTCTCTCCCAAAAAGGAAAATTGGCAAAAATCAAAAGAAAAAGAGAATACAAAAACTCCTCTATAAAAAGGTTTTTCCTTCAAATAAAAAGAGGAAATACAAAAATTCCTTCGAAAGAGGTTTTCTCTTTGAACGAAGAAAAAGAAAAAGATAGAAAATAAAAAGCTAAAGCTTAAAAAGAGCAATTTTCTATCTCTTTGCCTTAAACCACGAGACGCTTTAGAAGAGACCGTGGTAACTCTTTCCCAAATCCTTACAACTTATCCCAATGTTGAAAGGTTTTATCCATGAAAGTCCTAAAGTAGGAATAAAATCTACTTATTTAGACTTCATTTTGTTTGAGAATTAGACTTTGTTATGTGGTAAATGGAATTTTGAAATGTTTTTTAAAAATTAACTACAAAACCTATGCTAAGTAGTGGGTATTAAAACCCAAATGAGGGGCAATATGAAAAATTAGAAGTCCTTTTGATAGAAACTAAAAGGAGTTTTCTTTGAAAACAAATTTTGAAAACCCGAAATATCAAACGACATGGGATTATCTTACTTGGGGCAGTTGGTCATCATAGGCTTCTCCTCAAGCTCAACCATTTCATAAAAGAGTCTCTAAACCTCACACTTCATCACACATCCCATGCATGCATACATCCAAGGTCGGCCATGCATGATCATGTTTAGGACTAGCACTCAATATGTGTCAAGTCCCCTTTGGCTAAAATCCCCTCCTCTATGATCTAAGAAAAGGGTTTGATGAAATGAAGGATGATTTATATTCTCAAGATAATTTTGGAAGTAAATAAAAAAGGGTGTTTTATTCTTTGCCATTATCCAAATGAATTTGGATTAATGTCAAAGAGGGGCATCTATAAATACCCTAAATAAAATTATTCTAAACACTCACAACTTCGAAAGCTGACTTGTTTTAAAAATCTTTTGGCTTTAAAATGAAAATTTTAAATCTTTAAAATAAAGATTTTAAAAGGTTTCAAATTAAAGTTAAAAGGATAAGGCACAGAAGATTAGAGTAAGTCAGACAACAATTAGGGTGACAGTTGGGGCCCGCTTCAAGCTAGGATCGGGTTCGCGAAGGACAAGCCGTGAAGCAAGGGAGTGGATCATGTCAATGTACTTCTTCATCAAAGATCAAGTCAAATGGATAACCTCACCAAACCTAACCCAGCTAAATTCGACTAAGTCCTAGACTTGAGTTAAACATGAAGCATGACCTAGTTTGAATCAAATGCCACTCTTACCTAGCTTTGATTGAAGGGGACGAGTCAACAAAAGGAGTCATATCAACTTGAAGACCGACCAATTGAACTTGGAGGTATCAAGCACCTAGCCGATCATGGCTAGATGCACATGACTCAAACCCACAACCAACTCACATGGGGCTGGTCCATGTTTGACCATGAGAGACCACACCTCTCACTCCAACACGTGAATTTGATAGATGTTGGAGCTGAACATGGACCTTGGGCCACTCGCCCCAAAGAAAGGCCTAGAAAGGCCCCCCTTGGCCTATAAATAGAGGCCAAGGGGGGGCGTGTTTCATCATCTTGGAGAGCTTGAAGAATTGTTGCATACTTGGGCTGCTTTTGAGGGAAATCATGGGCCGCTAGGAACAGGCAGGGAAGAGAGTGTAGGTAATAAGGCCAAGGGCTGCCACTTAGGTTTGAGTGAGAAGGCAAGAGTGAAAAGAAGGAAGGTCAGGGCCGTGCACCATCCTTGGAGGCCGGTTTCTTGGTAATTCGTATAAGTATTATTCTGTCTTGATTCATCTTGATCTCTTCTTCATATTCAATTCAAAAGGGGTTGTATTAATGGAGCTTTATCTCCCCCCATGATGTAATAGAAGTAGATGTACTGAAATTTCCCTTTTCTTGCTTATACACTCTATATGTTTGTGTTCTTGATTCTACCTCTCTATATATTATAAACACTCTATATCTTCTAATTCCCTCTATGCTTAAGCTAATAGATATATTTCAATTCATTTCCCTTCAGCAATTTAATTCAAGATATTGTGTTGTTACATTTTAATTCGTATGAGTTTTGCATCACGTATGTTATAAAAACCTGAAATCTGATTTTCAGTATTATTGCATACGTTGATTTCTTGATTTTTAATTTCCAAACCGCTGCTCCGATCATTCTAAAATTTTGCATACTAAATCTACACACACAAACCCACTTACAATAAAATGTTCAAGAATTTTAGGGTCGTGCAACTATGTATTAAAAGCTGTGCAAGATCAGAAAAATTTCTGTAAACTTTCTGTCAACTCTGTTTTCCTGCAACAGAGCCTGGGTATTCATTCCATAACTCTATCTGCAATTGTCCAAAATTGGTGATTCTTGGTTCATTAGAAAACTGACATCCATAGTTTTCCAACAAACCAAGTGCACTAAATTTAAAACTCTAACCACTAAGATATAGACCTATCTTTGAGTCTCTGTATTTCTGTGAGAGAACAATTTCTGGTGTCTGAGCAGAGGTACTTTGCTGAATTAATTCTATATCATCCTAATCCCAAATTCAAAAACAAAGAGTGTCCTAGAATCTCCACATTCCAGGATCTGTCCTATAAACGTTTCATGAATTTTGGAGGTCTCTAAGGCATTCAAAATAATTCGGGAAACAAGTCATAAAAATAGAACCAGTTTCTGTTTTTCAGAACTTGTTATTTTAAACTTGAAAACCAAGTACACTAGTCTATTCTTGTCAACACCTGATTTTCACGTGAATTTGAAATATCACCTGCTTATTTGGAATCCTTAAAGCGCTTAGGTTGACCCTTGAGCACCGGTTCAAGAAGGCCTAAAGCGAAAAGATCCCACTTAGCCACAATCACCGAGTCAAAATCACAATTTTGCTAGTTTTTAAAAACTAGCTGGCACGCTCACGCACGAAGTAGTGTTGAAAGGATTGCTTCAAGTCTCTACATAGGCTTGCATTGAAAATTTCACATCTATAGTCCGATTGTTGATTTTTCTTTTCTTACTCTACAATCTGAATACAATAAAATTTGGTATACCCGATCTACGCATACAGGCTCACTACTTGTAAAATTTGTAAGAATTTTAGAATCATTTAAGGCCATTAATAACACTTTGCTAGTTTAAGCAAACTAATTGGCATGCTCGTGTACTCGTAGTTTGCGAATTAATTTTCGAATAATTCGCATCTACAGATTTGGCATGCTTTGAGGGACTTGAATCTTTGAAAGTTGTTTGATCCGGTCTTGTTTGTTCGAAATAATTTCAAGTTTTCAAAATCGTGATCTCATTCTTCAAATCTTTTCTTAAGGTTGATTTTCCAAAGTTCAAATAATGTCAAGTTCAGAAGATTCTTGTGAAGTGTCGAGTTGAGCCTCATTCTCTAGAAGACGTTTTTTAAAACAAATTTCTAAAGACTCTTTGAAAAGTCGAGAAGATAGGATTGCTTCCTTCAAGAGGGAATTAAAGGAACTAAGGATTGAGTGGAAAATCGCCGCATTGAGTCAAGAGGCCGATGTGGTGGAATCTTGCTCCTCCCATGGCAAACAACCGAGGGTCCATAGGAGATCCCATCATTCACGAAAACCAAAGATGACCTTCAATTTTGAAGAGGAGGAACTAATACCCGAATCCTTCACTATAAAGAATAGAAAGGTCCTCCAATGGTTATTAAAGGGCCAAATAAAAAGAGAGTATACTCACTATCCGATTTTCTTCCTTATGATTATCAAACGGATAGTGAGGTAAAGGTAGGTGCCCGACCACTCAAAACAAAGAGAGCCCCTGGCCTTTAGTGGTAAGGCGGCGGTAAGGGAAAGGTAAGGAGAATAAGGCTTGTGACTACGTCAAAGGCTCCACTTCTCTTTAAGGGCAAGGCTTGCTACGCCTCTTACAGTAGGTCGCGCTCAATCAAGAAGAGTGTACTCTTCAATCCTGGTCGTTATTCGGTGATTGTCACACCTTTTACACAAGATAGAAGGTGCGAGGAAGACGGATAGACGACCTTCAACTTCCCTCAAGAGTGTGGTGCTCCGATGACTTCATACTCGAAGAGCACGTTGTGGAATTCTATGCGGGCCTCTATAGAGATGAGGGGGCCCCAATCTATCGATGCTGGGACGATCCATTGTTTCTCTTGGTGACAACTTGAAAGACATCATCATGGTTGTCGTCGTCATCCTTTGCTTGATAAAATTGGTGGATTCTAACCATGGGAAAAGGATTCAGAGGAAAAGGATTCTGATAGGGGACAATGCGGAACATCCAAATGCATGTGAATGAAATGTTGCATAGAAAGCTCGCAAAGAAAATGATAGACACAAAGAACCTTCCAAAATGCAGACAACTGGAAATGCCTGCATAGAGTTGAACTTTCTCAATTTCGGGTCCGAGTGGATCCTCTACCTTCGTTAGATGCTGACAAAATCATGGAGTCATGACTCAAATGATTGCGAGGAACTGCTGGATAGAGATCATTGGTCTAATGCGCCACTAATATCAGATTGCAGTTGCGTCCATTATGGATGATGAAATTTATGAAACAAACCGTTGAAGGTGAAACAATACACATTCTTGATTCTACTTTATTTCACAATTTGTGATAAAAGACTTAAAGTTTTACGTTGGCCATCAGCTGTGTAATTGTTCACAAAGATCCTATAGATCAAATGTGGGTCATTGCTCCGTCCTTGAGAGGATCAAGTGTGCTCAGGTTCTTGGGAATCCGAATCATCAGTATTTCAATGAGGAATAGTCACAATCAGAGCCATGGTGAAGCTCTTTCGAATAGATTTTTCTAAGCTGCCTCCAATTCTTGTTGAGGCTCAAGTCCAATTCTGGTTGAAAACAAGAAACGGTCCAAGTTTGAGTCTATTCAGAGCAGAAATTGTGTCAGTTGTGAATTTCTTGATAGCTCCCTCAATACAGCTCCAGTTGATACAATTTTCAGTGTGTTGAAAACTAGACACAACAAAGGTTATCCAACTAACTAATAAACAATCGATTTGGATAAGAATTTAGATTTTGGGTGATTTTTCCAATTTGATTGGGATTTAGTTGACAACTTGGTTAGAGGTTTCCTCGTAGGATCAGCTTATATTCGCTACAACTCTCTTTTTTGAACTCTGATTCATGCAGTTCTTAATTACACGAAAAGAACACACAAAAATCTTTTTAGAGAACAAAAAATCAGCCAATTGGAATTAGAAACAACTTACTTATAGTCATTCCTTAGGAAGGTATGCTTGGCCGACTAAAGGCTCATGTGCTTATGATAAGGTCTAATTATTTTCATTGTATCTTAGATATCCGAGCTTAGATTTGGGTCATTCTTTATCCACCCAAAAGTAGACAAGATTAGCTTTCCAAATATTCAAGAGTTGGAAAAATCCATCTCAAGTTAGTTTTTGGTGAATTTTTCAACTTACAATAATAGGTTTGGTTATGCAATTGAATCCAAACAGACCAAACTCACGAAGGCATTACACAAGGAAAATTCTATTATCTTGAAGAGAAGGGTTACCACTATGGACCAAGATGTAGAAAGAGAAACAAACAAAACAAGGAATGAAATAAACAAGTTGATAATGTATTTGTTGGATGCTCTTCAAGGTGGGTAGCCACCACTTTTATAACTGATGGTGACCTCATTCCAAATCTTTCTCCACTTCTCTAGTTTGGTTTCTTTAACTTTCGAAGTAGTTATTCATAACTCGTGGACAGTGGGTGATAAATACTCTGCCTATTTTATAGGAGGTGGTTTAGATATATCTCTATTAATAGGCACTTACTCATGCAAGAGGCTCCTTAGATCCTATTTTGATTTTCAATGATAAAATATTGCCTCCTACAACCTTTAGTCAAAGTACACCTATTGAGGATTAAGATTATATATTTTGATAGAATACCAAAGCTTAAAATAAGTTTGCAAGTCATTGTACTTGTAAACGCCTTTTTTAATTAACTCGGCCTGGTATAAGGTTAGTCGATTAAAACATCTTGAGTTGCTAGAAGACATTATCAACAATCCAAGGAGTATAGACCATGAGTCGGCCCAATAGGCCATGGGGTTGGCCTTGATCTTGAGAAGGTAAGAGCCATTAGTTCTTTTCCCTTTTGAATTGTTGGCTTCCCGCTAAGAAAATTTCTTAGTTGTGAAACAGAGTATCAGGTTGATCTTGTCACCCGATTCTACTTCTCAATGAGTAGCTTCAATACTCAGAGTTTGAGCTTATTTCATTATCAAAAACCCCATAGTAGTTATCCCTGGTAAGTCATCGACTTATTGTGCTTCATCATCGACATTTATAAGGTTGTTCTTGAATTTATCGTTTTGAATCATTATTTTGTCATTGTTAGTCCTCTCATCTCTTTCTGAATCATTGTTGTCATAATTTGTGATGGACTCATAGTTCGGGAGCCTATTTATATGCTTTTCATGATTCTCTAACATGCAATTGATGAAAAAGTATATTTTTAAGTAATCATAAACTTGATTAGTTGCATACATTAACATGTTTATTTCATCACTACTATATCCGATGACATATATATATTTTGAGTAATTATGCTGATATAATTGTTGGTGTAACCTTCACCGAGTTCATTAGATATAGACTGTAAAGGAAGCTACTTGTTGGGCAGTCGGAGGAGGATATGAGTATTAAGAGGGACTATTATATGCGGTAATAAACCCCTGAGCAATTAGGAATGAACAACCAATGGTGTAATGGTGTGAAGTGGATGCCTCCTCATATAGTGGACTTTGGTAACATACAAAATCACTATCAGAGGTGGTCACTACATAAGTTGATAAATAAGGATAATAGGATGAACCATTTTGTAAAATGATTGAGCTCGAAGTAGGTTGGTATTGGTAACTATCATCAATTTGTAAGATGACTATCCCATGAGCAAGTGGATTCATGTAATCATCCTATAGATAGTTCTAGGTGCGATGGTCTACTAGTTGGTTTAAAACCATCAAGGATGCTCATATCCTTTATAATAGCAGTCTCTTCTATTAGTCATTGATCACCACTATCAATTATAAGGGAGACAATACAGGATTATTCATATCCACTTTCCATAAGGAATCGATTGGTTTGTCAATGGTTGATTGAGAGCCAAACTCATATTGAAAGATCGATGGTTAGTACCCTTCAGGAACCAACTTGTCATTGACTAATATTGAAAGATCGATGGTTTCATCGGCTTCCAAGTAGTAGTAAGCCGATGAAAGTTATCGATGGAGTCATTGGCAACTCATTTTTCATCTTCTTGAGATTCACTCCATGTTGTTGACTCTACATCAATAGTTGTTATGTCGGTTGTCGATTCAACAATTATTGTTATGTTTGTAGTTGATTTGATAATTTATTTTGTGTTATCAACCATACCCATGTAAGTATGAGTTGCTTGGCAACTTTAGTTGAGATGAAGCATTAGTCGGGTCAACAGTTTTGTTAGCTACAGATTTTGTACCATTAGCTTTTTAGATGATGCTCTTGTTAGTATTGAATCTTGGTTGTTCAACTAACGAGTAGTAGTCATGTACAATTCTTCTTTAAATTTTTGCTAATGTGATCTAAGATCATATTTATGTATTCACACTTAGTGGTTGCTCCCTAACTATTAGATAAAGGTAACCAACTGAATAGGTAGCTGATGAAGCTCTTTATAAAATGAATAACTAGCCTACCAACTTGTTTTAAGAATTATTGCCCTCAAAGTGTAGTAGTATGAGCAACCATTTAGTATGTATTAATACATTATAACTGATCCATAAGTCTCACCGAGCGTACAAAAAAATGAAAAAAGATATGAGGAGCCCCTGCCTATTAACAAATATCGTTAAACCACTCGCTAGAAAACATGCATAGAATTTACCCCCACTATCTAAGAATTATACACAACTCCTCTAGAAGGTATAGAAATTGATCTAGAGAAGTGAATAATGATCTAGAATGAACCCACTAAGTGTATTTCCTCATTTTTGAAGGTCTGGAAAGCTTGTTTCGTCTACTTTTCAAAGGTTCTTGAATAACTCGAATCCGAGCTTAAACAGGTAAGATTTGATGAAAACAATTGAACCCTATCAAAGGTACTGACGCTTCAATCGACCAAGCACACCTTCCTAAGGAGCAGCTATAACGTCATCGTTTCTAACCAAATTGACCTATTTTTTATTCTCTAAAAGGTTCTATGTATGATCCTTCCTTGGAAATAAGAATTGTATGAATCAGAATTAGGATTAGGAAGTTATAGACTAGCCAAACCTATTAGAAAGCATATAACCAAGTTATTGTTTGAATCCTGATAAAATTGGAAAAATCATTGTTCTCATGGCCAATCTGATTTTTGGCCCAAGAAAATTCAAACTCAAGATGTTTATGAATTTTCAACCTAAATTGGACCCAAACCTCACTAGAAGCTTAAAGAAGCTCGAAAAAACCTACAGAAGGCCTCAAAAGAGCTTTAGAAAGCCGCCATGGCTTTGATTTTGACTAATTCTACATGACATACACTTAAGCAGATTTCCAAAACCCCCAACACACTTGATCCTTTTGAGGGTGGAGGTTAGTACCCTTTGGCTTGGCCTATATTTTATCTAGTATGAGATCTCTATGTCATTTCAAGGTGTCGATGACTACCTTTTTGACACATCAAGTGAGACTTGAAGGATTGATTATGATGAATCAATACATACCAAATGGTTGCCCATACTCCTATACTTAAGGAGAAATAGTTAAGATAAGTTGGTGTCATGTTTGTTCATCTTATGAAAAGCGAACGCCTTCACCATCTATCTACTCGACTCATTACCCTTACCCAATTGTTAGGGGGATAAAGCCTAGTATGAAGACATAGATGCGATCTTAGATCACATTAGTCAAATGTTTAAAAAGGAATTGTACATGGCTACCACTCATCGATTAGATAACTTAGATTTCATGCTATCAAGAGCATCAACAAAAGAACCAACAAGTACAAAATCTATAGCTGATGAAGCCATTAACCATAATAATGCTTTGTCTCAACAAGTTGCCAAGCAACCCATATGGATTTGGTTGATGTCGAATTGATAGATCTGGATAGGGTTGATATCACAAAGTCAATTATTGAATTAACTACTGACATAACAATAACTATCGATATAGAGTTGGCGACATGCACTATATCTCAAGATGATAAAAAATCAGTTGTTAGTGACTTCATTGATGATTTTCAATTGGCTCGTAACTACTTGAAAGTCGATGGAACTGATGATGTTTGAGTGATAACTGCCGATAAATCAATTATCAATGAGTTTGATTCTCAATCAGCCATTGACGAACCAATATATTCCTTATGGAAAGTGGATGATGAACAATCCTTCATTAGCTCCCTTATGAGTGTTAATGGTGAACAACAACTAATAGAAGAGCATGCCATTATTACAAAATATAAGCGACATCTATGGCTTTAAACCAACTAGTAGATAGTTCATCACACCTAGAACTAACTATTAGATTAATTGCACAAATCCACTTGCTTGGGGCAATGATCTTACAAATCAATGATAGTTACCAATACCAACCTACCTCGAGCTCAACCATTTCACAAATGGTTTAACCTATTACCTTTACTCATCAGCTTATGTAGTGATCGCCTTTGATGCCGATTTGGTAGGTCATCGAGTCTACTAACTCGGGAGGCAACTACTTCACACCATATTCAGTTGGTTACCCATATACACTTGCTCGAGGGGGCAACTACCTCAAATAGTAGTTTCTCATATTACTCATATCCTCGATGACTACCCACCAATTAAGAAGCTTGGTCAATGATCTATTTTGTCTAATGATCTCGACTGAGGCTTAACTAACAATTATGTCACCACAACTAGCTGAAATATATGCCATCAGATATAGTAATGATGAAATAGACAATATGTTAACATGTTGAAGCAACCTATCTAAGGCTCCACATCTTGGGATGACTAGCAAACAAAAACAGCAACCCTACAAACATTGATGATAAAGCACAACAAGCTGATGATGACTCACCTAGCGACGACTACTCAAGGGACTCCAATGATGAAACAAGCTTAAGCTGCTCACCAAGAAGTAGAATCAGGTGATAAGATCAACCTAATACTCAGGTTCACAACTAAGGAATTTCTTTTGCATCAACCGACATTTAAAAAAAAAAGATCTAGTAGATCTTACCTTCCTCATATCAAAGCCGACGACATATACTATTCGAGCCCAAACATAGCCAAGACTCCTTGGATTGCCAATAATGTCTTGTAGCAACTCAAGATGTTTTAAATGACCAATATTATATCAAGCAGAGTTTATTAAAGAAAAAAGAGGATATAAGTACCACATCTTGCAAACTTACTTTAATTTTTTGCATTCCATCAAAGTATACAACCTTGATCCCCATTACCAATACTTGCTAAAAGTTGTAGAGGCAATTGAGAAATATGTTATAGCTAAAAATTGAAAGGAGATTCGAGGAGCCACAAAGGTAGATTTCTGGTAAATTTGTTTCTACAACTCAGGCTAGATGTCTCATAAACTAATAATAGTAGATTTGATTATGCAACCAAATGCACAAAAACCACACTCATAAAAGGAGTAAAGGACAACAAAAAGGAAAATTTTATTAAGTAAAAGAAAAGGGTTACATGGTTTGAAAGAGAAGTCAACTAAAAGGAAATGAAATAAACATGTCGATGATGTGTTTTCTAAATGCTTTTCAAGATAGGCCACCATCTTCTTTTATAGCTGGTGGTGGCCTAATTGTAGATCCTTTTTCACTTCTACAGATCAATTTCTATAACTTCCGAAGTAATGTACCATAATTTGGCAGGTAGTGGGTAATAAATATTGTGACTATTTTCTCGGAGATAACACTAACACAAACATATATTTTCATGGCAGTAACATCTATTCTCCTGAATCCGTAGTTGGAACAAATAAACCAAGATAATCTTTCGGGGTTCAGCAGATTTACCTGGCTCAGCCAAGTCAATCATGTGCCTCTGTCATCGTCGCTGATGTCATGCAGTGAAGAAGTTTACTCGGACTCCACTCCTACCGAGAACGATGAGTAGTACATCGGTTCAATGAGCTCGAAATTGCCTTCAGTTCCAATGACATGCTGGTCTATCTTCTCCAAAGGCTGCTACATTATCTGATACAATTGAGAACTGTATTATTTTCATGAGCTTATGACTCTTTCAGGTATACACCAAAGGCAAGCCTTCTACCATACTGTAGGATCAGATGTATACAATTTCTCGGTTACCCATTTTTTCACTTTGTCAATACCCATGCAATTGTCCATCGAACAAAACAGGGACACGAGATTTACTGACATTCTTCGTTGTCAAGCAAGAGAGGTTTATCTAAGTTGCTTGTTGCATGTAAGCTACCGGTTTGGAACAACGGGAACACAAATATAGTTCCCAGTGGCATTAGTTGTCATATAAAGTATGCTTAGGCTTATCGACGCATCAAATCTCTTGTTAGACCTTTCGTCAAAGATATGCAAGATTCAACTATGATATTATATAAATAATAGAAATAACTCCATTCTTGATGAGATCTCTTATATAAATATGTTTCAAACCAATATGTCTAGATTCCCTACTATACATTTGACTCATAAATTTGTCTCCATCAAATACACTTTTAAACTCATACTTATAAGTAAATGAATCAATTCTAAACTTTTCCTTACTTGGTACAAAGAGCACATCCTTAACAGTGAGGACTTTAGCTAAAATAAGTCAATCCTTTACCATTTATTTGAGCCCTACAAGCATTATTCATGTACAAAATTGGTATGTCTTATTCAACTAAAGAGTTGAAAGGACTTTGGTTTTTGAACACGTTATGGGTAACGTCAAAGTCAACCCACCAAGATTTAATGTATTCTTTCATATTATAATGACAACAAGGTTGTCTTTAGAAGAATGACGAGTTTTTTGTTTAATTTTTTCAAGTTAATATTTGCTTTATAATGATTGGGTTTTCTATAATAGTAGCATCTACCTTTTTCTTCTTAGGCTTAGAGTCCTTGTCATTGTTTCTTTGAGATTTTTTAAAATATGGATGTCTTTTCTGTAAGAGCCCTATAGACTTAACTTCTTCTATAACACAAACTTTCTCTTGAGTAGAATGGTGTTTATAATCATCTTACTTTTGGTATTGTTTCTCAAGGTTAAGATAATTAACCATTTGTTGAAGAGAAATGTCTTTTCCTTATATTATAAAGTTCTTTTGAAATATTTTAAAGAATTGAGAAGTTTATTTATAATAAAGAAGATGATAATGGTTTCATCTGTACTCATCTTATGTCATTTGAAAGTATTGAAGATTTTCTCAAGCTCATGGAATTACTCTAAAACGGATACACCATCTTTAATTATTGAAATGAGTAATGAGAAGTCTATTATTTGTTGTATCCTCTGCCATATATATCGCTTCAAGTTTGTCTTGTAAGACCTTTGTGCACACCAATAACTTTTTCTACAATCATAATGACATCATCATCCAGAATAATTGCATGGGTTTGAGTCTCCTTTCATGGGACCTTGGCAACACCCATTTTAGTGGCTAATTTTGGTTCAAGAGCATCAGTTGATGTCTTTAACATATCCGGGTGAGATAGCATGACAATTATGGAAATGGACATGAGGGTTCCCTTGAATCCTAGGGCTACAAAGGTCTCAGCATGAGTTTTCTCTTCAAGAGTCTTCCTGATTATGGCTGCCAAGATCGAGAGTACAACATACTTGGTTTGAATTCCCTCTTTAGGGATTGTCTCAAGTATGGTTACCAAGATCGTGGTAGGAGCCTGAATTGCTTCTTGATAGGGTGAACCAATAGATATGGCCAGATCGAAGGAGTGATTCACCTCTTGAAAAGTTGTGGAATCTACCATAGTCAAAGCAAAGACTTGGAGTTCTACTCAAGCAACCACTTCGGTTACAACTTTCTTGGTCAAGCTAAAGGTCATTAAAAGGAGATCTCTGCTCAAAGTCAATGAGAGTAGGAGCTTTGGCAACAACTACCTATAGAAGTTGAAAGATGATAAAAAAAGTTGGTGATGAAGAAATAAAAAAGTTTGGCTAATAAGAAAACTTATCATTTTAAGACATCAATGGGCTAAATAGGACACTATCCTTATGATCTTCTACAAATGGCTTGAAGATAAATTTCTAGAAAGAGCACAACTATGACAGTTAATGATCATGATCATGTTTCTTCATGTAGGTTTAAAAAAAAAAACTAATACTACCTATGGGACCAAAATGTCATGCTTAACACTCAATTCAACAGGTGTCGAATTTGTAAAGGTGTGTATAAAATCCTCCAACTCTTTATCAAAGATGGCATATATGACCGAGGACCACCACTCCTCATATTCAGTAATGACTCCTAGATCAGAAATGAAACTTCTCCACCAAATGTAGGTTAGCTTTAGTCACTATAGTGATTGCCGAATTTGATATCATTGTACTGCTGGCTAATATCTTAGTCAGAGAAATGGAGTTGGGGATTCCTTAGATAAAACTAAATTGATAGGCTACACATTGAGAAAAATGCATCTCAAATGTTGTTTGGTTGGTGGAGGAAGATGAAGCTCCAACACCATTTAACAAACTTGAGCACAAGAATCGCTCCCACTAGGAAGGGGAGATGTGCATGGAATTTGAACACTTTTTTGATATTTGCTAAGTCATGAAATTACCATTGACTCAAAGAATTAAAGTCAAATTATTATCAAACTTCAAATGAAGCAATTTATTAAGGTAGATGGATAGTGCTCTAGTTTGAGATTGGATTTTCCTAGAGGGTTCTAATACTGACCATGACCAAATGTATTCAAAGTAGAAGAGAAAGAAGGAGACTCTTCATGAAATTGTTGGATCATAGAAGATAGGATATCAATACGATAAGGGAAGACCTATCTAACATAAAAGAAGATGCCCCATAATCCGTTACTTCCTACTTAGGGTGTTAAACCCGGTCATTTTACGATTTACAAGAGAATGAAGATCATTTACCAAAAACTTCGGGTGTGAAATCTTGAATATCATTAGTCAAATTCTTTATCATGATGTGCTCAAAAGATGTATTCCTTGTTTCTATTCGTGTTTTGCTCATAGTGGTCCTTGAAGAGGAAAAAGGTGGGGGAGGAGATAAGAAGTCAACAAATGGGAAGGAACAACTTGAGAAGGTCGAAGAATATACAAGTGACCATTTGTGCCAAGACTTGGGATTATTGCATGTAGGTGCATCCATGTCATAGTCACTAAGCCTTGATCTATATTCGTCAACCAAGACTTTGTCCATCTCCCTATGAAGAGTCGCCTACAAAGAAGAAAATTTTAGGGTCTCTCTATAGCAAGGATAAGAGTCAAGAATTAAAAAGATCGATCATTGTTGATTTTCCTCATCAACCAAATTTTCTCTCATAGCCGACAACCCCTATCGAAACCTTAATTAACAAGTCAGGCAATAAGGTAGGACTAAGCAATACTGGATTAAATTGAGAGGACCAAGAAGCACCATAAAATAAGAATCAGGGAGAAAATATACTTGATAATAGATTCTATATAAGTCCCTTCTTGTATACAGTAGTGGAGGTGAACAAAAAAATGAAAGAAGAAAAATAATGTCATCAAAGTTGAGAGACCATAAACAGGTAATGATACCTATAGAGTGAACCCAAGTTTGAGGAATAAGGTCTAAAGTAGGTCCTAGTGTATCAATAATGATATGTTGAAGGGGAGGTGCATAAATCCAAACTTAGAGAAATACCGATGAATCTAAAATTAAAGAAATCATAACAGACCCCCTACAAGGTGTGTAGAATTATCACTCTAGATAGCCACCAAATCATAATTGGTCGAGTGATAAACCATGTCCAAGAAAAAAGGGGCAAGTGATAGTTTTGTATCGGATATAATGACTGAGATATACCATACATACTCAGTGTTGATTTTGGTCCCACGAATGTAGCCACAAAAATACATAGCCACAATAGAAAGAAAGCATAGTGTTCCTCATTTATCACAAGTTGAGTACTTGAATATTGATGGTTAAAATAATCTCAAGAAATCTATATTGCAAGTTTGAGGGTGATTGGCAAAGGAGATAGGATTAACACCTTCGATAACGAGACTCATGATCCCTAGCACATTCAAAATGGTAGGAGACATTATTCTAAAAGAGAATTAGAAGTGGTTGTGCCTAGAAATCGAGAATGAATAGAAAAGACTATCATCAAATTGTATGGTCAAAGAAGATAGCATGATAAGGTATGGATATTCCACTGCATCTAGAGGTATCGTTTTTGGTCTCTAATTCCATCTACCCAATTGATATAGTTTATGGTCAAACAAGATAGCATGAGGTCATGAATATTCCACTCCATCTAGAGGTATTGTTTTTGGTCTCTAATTCCATCTACCGAGTAGATATAGTTGATTAGTTGCCAAGGATGGATAAAATTTTGACAACGGGACATCACAAAGTCATCTCAAGTCAATCGAGAAAGTATTGTTCTTTATCGTTTAACTTAAGCTTTATACATTCTCTTTTCCCCTTCCAGAATGAGACTTAGAGTTCTCTAGCATGCCCTTTCATCCTATTTCATCCTATGCTACTATCATTTGAGTTGAATCATCACATTTAATGACAACACCAATTAATGAGACTTTCAAGGCCCACCTGTAGCTGAGAACCATCATGAATTATTTTTCGTCAGTTATTACCATCAAACAAATTAACCGACCATGAAGATGTGTTTAAATGTAGCATAAATAGTATTTTGTTATTTAGTAGAGCCAATAATGACACATCCATGTGCCCGGCCTCCTTGATGTCTGATGGGGCTTAGCTTTGGTTGGCTCAATGAAACAAAAGGCATGAAAATTAAAATTCTTCTTGAAGTCATAACACTCACTTACAATGGACTCACTTTAGGGTAAGGTAAGGTAAGGCATGCATCTCACTTGAAATCTGAAAATTTTCTTAATCTGTCATTATATATATATAGGAAAATAAAGTGTTTGGTGAACGTCAATATATCTGGTTGTTTATATTCCTTGAATATTTCATGATTTATGCATTTTATCTTCTCATCTGTTACTTGTGGAAATTGAAACCTGAGAGGTACTTTACGCAAGGCAGTGTAAAACCCTAAAGCTAGGACCATAAACTTTAGGGTCTAAGCTTGGTGTCAACTCGCAGAAGAGGATACTGTAGATTAGAATGGAATCCCTGACCATCCATCCAAAGAGACAGCCCGCTCCAATTCTACTATCGCAGTAAGGCTTTTCCTTTGCACTACAATGAAGAGAACAATGAGAAGCAATGCATGAGGCAACTGAAAGATGGGATTTGGATATGACTTTTTAGTTTCAAATGTTAGCTTCAGCACTGACTCCTAGAAACAAGAAACTAAAAGACACTGGTGGTTCTAGAAACTTTTTCGGGTCGAGGCGAATTTCCAAATAGCTGTTCGAAAAATTCCAACCCCCTATAAGTATCTCTTTTTCGGTGTATTTTTTTGGTGTTTCAAGTGACGACAGGTCGTCATCTCGGATGCGAATGACTCGGCAGCTGCTAAAAGACATTAAGATGTTCCCACTAGTCAGTCCATAACAATAGATCCAGTAGTGTACATTGAAGATTATGCAAAAGTAGGGTGAGGCAAAAGATTAGCTATGATACTTCATAGTTCCCCATCTCACTCCTAGGATTAGATAAAAATCTCAATTGTTTGATTTAGGCAAAAGATGAGTGATGGTGCTTCAATAGTCTTTAATGCAAAAAGCAAAATAGTACCATGTATATTTAGTACATCTGCGATAAGTACCATACTATCTTTTCATTTTTAATTTAAGGCTCAATTGTTGATCTCAATCATCGAACACTTGAGATGTTTAGGCATAAATGAGCATGCGCATTTACCACATTATATATATATCAAGTTGCTAAAGCATCTCAAGTAGGGTGAGGGCCTGTTTGGTTCCTGTTCCATCGAAATCGGTGGCCCAAAAAGAGCCAAGCCAATTCTCCTGGCGGTGGCGAATCAGAAGAGAGTCAGAGGAGGAGGAGGAGACGGAGCGGGTTAGCCATACTTCAATTGCTTCAGAGTTTAAGAGAAGGAATGGCATCGGAATCCGAAAACCCTGACGCCAACGATCTCGATCGATTGATATTGATTAATCCGTTCAATCAGGCGATTATTCTTCAAGGATCTCTCGATTCGAATGAGACCCAAAATGGGAGTCGAAATTCTGGTTCCAATCGAGCTGCCGCTTCGTTGGGAGATTATTTTGTTGGGCCTGGCTTGGATCTTCTGTTGCAGCACCTAGCAGAGAATGATCCGAGTCGGTACGGAACGCCCCCAGCGCAAAAACAGGCAGTAGAGGCAATGCCGACGGTGAAAGTCGTCGATAGTTTGCTATCTGGTAGCAAGATGAAAATAACCATATCGTTAGATGAAGTAGCGGTGCCGTGGTTCTCCTCGCCAAGGGGTTGATTGTGTACATCTACTGCCCATCTCCCCAACCCCAACTTTCCAATCAAAGAAAAAAGTGTTGCATGAAATGTTAGAGTTGGTATCACTTTGAGTTCAATGTGGGACATGTAAGGCCTGGTAGTCGTGTCTCTTCTTGTTCGATCCAAAATGTTCAACCGGCCAGCTTTATTGCGAAGTGAGGTACTCAGTTGAATGACACATAATCCGTAGGTAGTCTTCCTAGATATTGTAGAAAGTAGGGGGGTTTCTGTAAGTTATCATCAATTAAATTTTCTTTGTTACTATAGTCAGAGGACACGTCTAGCCTTCTCTTTACTGATTGCTCACGAAAATGCCACTAATGTTGTACCTTTCAATGTGGGACACGTCTATGCAGCTCAATGATACATAGAAGATCCACGGCCAGGATTTGAAGATGTTGGACATGTGTCTATTGTGAACCAGTTGGAAGTTTGTTGCCTTCCACGTCCTGTAGGGTGCCGCTTAGATATGTTTACTTATTTTTAGGATCCGATTCAATATGGATTCTTCCTACCACTTGTCTTGCTATATTTCCAACGTGGACACGCTTTGCTTAGATATGTTGGACAAGTGTGTTTCCTATTCTTTCCTTTTCAAATTTTCTTAAATATTTGTGCTTTTGCAATTTTAAGCCTGTTTTTCGTAAGGATAATTTTAAGTCTAATCATTTTATCAATTTTTTTTTGTATTTTGAAATTGAGACATACAGTTTCAGAATATATTATAATAAATTTGTCTTCTAAACTACTTGCTGGTTTACATTGAATTATCTCAAATCTCTCATTGATTGTTTGTCTACATAACGATTAATTTTGAGGTTACTAACTTAAAAGAGCATCCAAGTTGAAGGTCGACAGTTCAATTCCACCATCTTTTCTGCAGTTCCATAAAAATAGGATTTAGGTGACACAAGAATCAAGCTTAGCTATAGCCAGTTGTTTTCTCCTTTGTCCTCCAACCTAACTAGGATTCAAGCATTTTATGAAATGATCATGGAACTAAAGATAAATTGAATCAAACAGTCAATTGATAAGGCAAATCAAATCTAATTCAAAATCTATGTAGCATTAGGTGTCATATTACAGGGAAAACCTTTTTTAAAACATTACACACATTTTGTGCCATGGTAGAGAAGATAAAGTCAAGATAGCAAAGCTAGTTTAATATACTTTCTAAAGATAAATAGTTGACAATGGAAACATGGTAGGTGATTAAGTTGCTTGACTAAAGAATAATTCGTAGAGATATTGTAGATATCAATTACAAGTAAAGAATACACCCTCAGAATATGATAAGCAATCGATATTAAACTATGGAGTGAGAGACAATTTTAAGTTAAGTTTTCAAGAGATAGAATTAGCAATTTATGAAAGATGTATTGACCTCGTATTGCCAGGCTATTTAACATACTACCAAAATAAATTTGTTAGTTTACGATGGTTTGGTTGATGTAAGAAAGATAATTCATGTTTAGCTTGTGAATATCCGTTAAAGCATCAAAATATTTTAACAGTAACATTAAAGGAATTTAGATGTTTATCTTATAAAATTGCATTTAGTGACAATATATTTATAAGACCAAGACTAATTTGTGCAAGTGTTGTGCAAGTGTTTTGAAGAAAACATCATCTCAAAACTATTTGATTTCATCATAATTCCTAGTGCTAGTCTGATTACAATGATCGTAAAAGTCAATTAGAAATCAAAAGGTTAACAGTCAAGCTCAATCCTGGGTGTTATTAGTATTTAACTCTAGAAAAGCAAGAGCGTGCTTTATATGCTTTATAGTCTTCTTCCAATATTTTAGTGTCCTTCTCTCCATCTTTTAAGTTATGCATGTTTTCTAATTTCTCATACCTTTGGATATGTGTTCTACAATGCTACCTCTAACAAGTTGAAACCACCTTAAATGTGTCTCTCTCACTTCACCTTCTATTTTTTTATACTAACTCTTTCTTTAATAAGTTTATTATAGATTTGGTCTTTCCTTATATGTCCTCTTCCGCATATGTTGTTGATTGAATGTCCAAACACTTGATAACATATGATATTATTGGTCTAATGCCTGCTCTATAATATTTACTGTTTTAATTTTAGTGGTACTCTTTCTTCACACTTATGTACCTCTCAATTTGATCCAACTTGTTTTAATTATAAATGTTTTGTAATCTCCATCATTTTTTTAATTTGAAAACATTGATCCTAAGTACTTAAAATGGACATTCTTAGACATTTGTTTCCATTCCATTAGTTAAGTCATTTGTTATTTTACCAAGCCGTGTCACTTCATCTTGAATACGTTTTATTAGCTCATTCATTAAGAAAGTAAAGATAATAAACTTAATGTGACCCTTGGTATAGTATATTTAGTCACTAAAAAATCCATGAACCGCTTAAAAATCCTTATACATGTGGTTGGTTACTCCATGAGACAAATAATTGAAATATTTATTTCCTCTTCAAGGTTCTTAAAAAAAATATCTCTTCGCAACATGATATAAGTCTTCTCCAAATTAATGAATATGATGTAAAGGATCTTCTTGGCCTCAAAATGCAAAAGATGTATAACTAAATAAGCTCACTAGTAGATTTCTCTGGCAAAGTTCAAATTAATTTTCTATTGTACTAAGTAATTGTCTCGTCTTTTTCTCACTAACTCTTTTCTATTGTCTTGCAATATAGTTCATTAACCTTACCCCCTTCTACTTTTTGGTACAATTTTAAGTATCTCCTTAGGTTTTGTATTTTGTCATTATCATAATCTCTTTTTCATTTCTCTAGTTTCTTATTGTCCCTCATATAATTTTGTAAGTAAAATGATTTATATCTCTCTTATGATTTTTCCTACTTTTGTCCCACCAAATCATTGAATATCACAAGTTGGAGACCGCACTGGGCTTATTGGACAAGCATACTTACTATACATGGTGATAAATGATACATTATTGACTACTTTTATTGAGTGTTGGCAACTAGACACAAACAACTTCCATATGTCATGGGTGAGATGATTATCATACTTCACGATATCCATGAGATACTTAGTCTTCCAATAGAGGGTCAACTTGTTTCCTTCATACATGAGATAATTGTTAGAAGCAAAGAAGAAATTTTAGGTGAAATGTTGAGAATGGGCATCAATGAAGTTGTATGTATGATTAAGTTCGAGGCCGCTAAGTCTGAAGTGCTCCGAACTAATTTTTGAAGGAGAATGGATAATAAAAATAAGACCTTATGTTATTTGTTATATTAGTTAGGGTACACATCGTATTATGATTAGTCTAAAGATAGGATGCCCATAACACTTATGAATCTATTACTAGCACACGATTGTAGGGGGGTTGGCAGTTGCGTGTGAGGTCTAGCTACGTTTGCGTATTTATACAGACAACTAGGGAAGACATCACGGATAGAAGCACAACTTAGTCGACATACTTCTTTATTTTAGGTAATAATTTTTATGCTCGTGTTATTTATAGTTCAATATTTTATTCAAGGCATGGATTTTTAAGTACTTCCCAGCTTTTAGAGTTACTATGCGACCATAATGGTAGGATAAAGAACCACGAGTAGGCTAATGGATGGGTAGTGTGTTATAGGCAATCTCCAGTTGATCGACTAACTAAATATCGTAAGCAATTGAATTTAATTATGGCAGATCATGTATTTTGAATGTTATATATTCGTACATGGTATGTGCAATGTATATTGACTCACAGTCATATAGTTCTGCAAAATACGTGGATTGTAATGTATATAACTTATCGTGATATCACGTATGCACTCGTTGTGTAGATGTTGTAGAATCTTATGTCAGATTACGTAATTCGTTAGTTTGGTCGGCATCAAGGCATCTCAGTAGTAAGGATAAACCCTCCATTGCAAAATATGAGTCATGTTATGTGACTTGGGAAGCTCAATACTCACATGATTGTAATGAGATAGCATACTCTATCAATCAACATAATATATGATATTCATTCAAATCTTGAAATCATGCAATGATATATACAAATGGACAATAGTTGACACTTAGTCATCGTCCTCAATATCGTAAATAATATTGTCTTCTAGTCCTCTCAATTATATATAGAAGTCGATACATTCTTCAAACGTAACTAGTCAGCTCCCAATACTTTTATCTCAGTAAGACTATCATGTTGGGAAGATAGGAAGTATTGAAGAGCTATCATCTATGTGTAAAAAACATAAACAAAATAAAAGATTAATATCTACGTAGAGTCATTCAACATGATGGCTCATTTGGCATTACCATTCAATACTAACTCTGTCTTGTATGCAATATGTCGAATAGCACTATGAATACCAATATTCTTTATGAAAACATGTGCATATATGTAACACTTATGTGTCACCTCCTTGAAGCACTTTTTTTGAGCTTCACGCTACCACTCCTCTCCTTGTCATATAAGTGCATCAATGACTTTGTACTCTCAATTAATATCTTTAATAATATTTGCCTAAGTATTTACAAAAATATCCATAAATCATGATATTGTCGTCTCATAAGTCAATTTGAAGTCAAGTTACCTACAAATATTTTTCTTAATTGTAGACAGAGGATCACAACTCCCTAAAGAGGATCATCCCATATTAGGAGAGGCATCGCATCCTTGACTACATGTATGCTCATTCCTTCCTCTGCGTGAGGCAACCTTGTTTGCATGCTCTCAGGCCAACAAGTCCTGCCTAATAGATTGGTTAGATGGTCTCCCTTTAGTACGACAAATTAGTAATATACTCATGACTCGACTATTCACCTAATATCTTAACAAATTTCTTGCATTGTAGATGATTACATAACTTCTTCCAAATGATTTTCATAGATATCCTTTCATCTTCTACTATTTGATCGGTAGTAAACATGGTATCCTCATCTATATCTAGCTTCTTCCAAAATGAATCAATAATTGACAATTTTATTAAATAACCATATTTAAGTATAGCGTTGAGCTCGTGGGTATAAGATAGAGCATATGAATATCACAAGGTATAACATCATATATATATATATATATATGTATATGTATATTACCCTATCATCTTCATACTATTTTACTCTTTTACAATGAGTTCAAGAGTGTGTGGTGATACTCTTCTTTGAAGGTTCGCAATAAGCTCTTCTATCATGTCAATATAATGTACGGTTAGAGTTCTTGATTTCTCAAATGACTTCTTCGATTCTATATCTTCAATTCTGTCAATGAATGTAACTATTTTCAAATTGTGTTTAATCTACCAGTTGAGATACCAATGGACCATTTAAATCTTACATTAGCACTTTCTACCGTTAAAAATATGAATATACAATCATTATACTTTTAAAGAATAATAGATAATATAAATGCATTAAAAATCAAATTCAAATACCTATTAGTCGTATGAGCATCATAATAAATGACCTTATCTATCCACGGTGGGATAATTCTCTCATTCTATAGGTCTAACCACTGTTATTTAGCATACGAGAGTAAAGCGAGAATTTTTTTCCACTTTAATTCAATTACCTCTACTGCATCTTCGTAACTACTCTTGCTTAATGAGTGAATGATCTTCCTCTAACTTACAACAAATGTATTTTCTATCTCTTTATTCCTTTTCAACTTTACAATAAAAACTTCAATATTTTTATCTATATGTTATCTACACAGAAAATATTTTGCGTTCATAAAAATTATTTGAATAACATTTACCAAAGTAATGTCACAATCACTATAGATAACACATGGTATTTTTTTGGAGTACATAACTTTCACACACCTCAATACCCAAACATAATTTTCTTCCTTTTCTACACTCATAAAAGCAAAGACTACGAAAAAAAATTTAGAAGTTGATGTGAACCCAACAACCTCAAAGAAAGACATCTTATACCTGCAAAAACATTAAAAATATATAAACATTAATGACAGAAATAGAGTGTAAACATTATTACACAATAGTACGATACTTAAATGTTTTCTCAAATTCCACTACATATAAAAATGCATGAAGTAACTGCACGAAACGAGGATGCATAAATACAATGTCACTAATAGTATTTGTACGAGAGACTTTATAATGTTTTGTATGATAATGGTTAATCTCTAGATCGTACAATAGTTGTAAAATATTTCGAGAATCATGATCTTTCTTTCTAATTTTCATCTTTGCAATATAAATATGTCTTGTCATATGTACATTTTTCATGTCCACCTGCTTTAAATGCGTAAGAATATACTTCGGTTTGCAATGGCTTTGTGTGAGATTTTTTATTACATTGTACTCAGACCTAATCAATCTCCTTGCAAAAGTATGTCCTTCAATATATAATCCTAAGAAGTGGTTATGTGTCTCATTCACTACATGCAACACCACTCTACCCTCTCCTCTTAATAAGAAGGGACAATCAACTTTCTTAGTGTTTGTCCACCTAGCACTTTCAACATCAACACCACGATTTTGTTTATACTTCTCACTACTTTCACACACAAGTCATACCTTGCTTATTACGCTTTTGCTCTTCAAACGACTAATAACTATAACAATGTTATGCTTCCTCCTAACTAGTCTTCATATTCAATATTACGACTCTTAAACATATCATCTATCATAAATACAAGAAAATAGTCTAGACTATCACTCTTGCAATCAACAAATTCATCATCTATATCTTCTCTCAACCAGTCAACAAATATATGATCTGATGCACTGAAACCACTATCACAATCATTAATTATTGTATGATAAGTAAGTTGATCACTCATGGTATTCTTTGAATTGCTTTCATCCTAAGTGCTTTCATTCGAGTTGTTCATCATTTTGAAATAAAACATGGATATCAAATATCAGGGAGAAAATAATTTAGTTGAAAGAGACGCGGGACAGGCGTATCTTCATGTTTAAGGGAGACTCGGTTCCACCGTGTCTGCCTCTGTAAAGGAGACGTATCTGGATTGCACCTTCTTTAAGGAGGGGACACGACCCAATCGGGTCTCTCGTAGGAGGGAGACGCAGTCCAAACATGTCTCTCCATGAAGAGAGACACACCTGTACTACATTTGCCTTAGTAGTTTCGGCCACCCCTACAGTTTCACCAAAAATCAGAAATTATCTTTAAATATTTTAAAAATCAAAAGATTTCAAGTAAAGCAACGAAAATACAATGATCTTAAAAAAACCAACCTTTCAAATTCAAGAAAAATTGAGAAAATGGTTGGATCAATCGTCTCTTCAATTTTTTTTCCGTTCTTGTTTATTTGTTCGTTTGATTCCAACTAGGTTCATAAGTAACTAATCGATTATGGTTGGTTGCAAATAATCATATAGCACTTATCAATGAACAAAAATTGATCGTCGGAGGAAGAAGAAAAAATCACCGGATTTTATTGTGGAGAGGAGAGAAAAAATCTTGTGAGAGCATTTTGGGTATTTACCAAAATTGGGGTGTGCATATGCCCTTCTTTTTTATTAAAGGTGAAAAGTTTAAATCCTATAAGGTATTTTTTTAGATTTTTACGAGTGAAAGAAGAATAGACCATGCAGTTAGTTGCGAAGCCCAACACAATTTTGTGCTTCTGATCACAATTTAGGTCTTGTTCATGCATGTCATTTTGTAGAACAGGTCTCAAACGCAACCCGCTTTCTGCTACTTCAAGTGGATGCATATACAGACTTTTCGGGTTGCGATGGTCTTCAGTTCATATGCGTGTCTTATATTGCCAGCATTACACAGACTTTTCTTCATGCACTTAAATGATCCTAACTTTTATTTTTTATGCAAGAGGAGGCTGCAGCCTCACACACACATTACCAATGACACAGGCGCGTCAATATGCTCTACCAGTTAAGCTAACGCTTTGGGTGCAAATGAACCTAATTTTAAATGGTTGAGCTCGCGTCCAAATTTGATAGGCATGTTAGTGTTTGGTTATTTTCATATTTTGAAGTTTATCCATTTTGCATATATATCAGAAAAAATCCAACATTATATTCAATAATTATAACGTTTTATTTGGAAAATTATACTTAAAACAAACCATCCTTAACCTTGCCACAGATCGAGTCAACCGACTGACCATGACCCATACAGTGCCTCGCCGACTCGAGCCCAATTCCTATGTTTCCAAGTTATGTAAAAGGCACTCAAAGGGGTGACGTGACCCTTTCCCTTATTCTGGTCATAATGAGATGTCAAAGCTTAACACCACACACATGCACTCCCCAAGAATGGAACTCCCCACCTGGGAGTAGGCACTGGAGAGCCCTACCGGCGAGCCAACTCTCTTGGTGCAATTGACCTCTGCCATCCATTTCTGAGATTCCAGGCCAACTAGAAAACGAAATGTGCACTGCATGGCACAGAGAGGAAGTGGCGGTAGTTATTCCACTTGAAAAGTTGGTAGTCAGGCAGAGAATAAACAGATCTTTTGAGTAAAGAGAAAGTGAGCAATGAGTAGTACTCATAATCTAATGAAAAGGCAGTCCCACCATACATGTCCAAACCACCCTCTCTCTCTCTCTAAATTGAACTCAGAAGCTGATCTGTCTATGCCCAGCGGCCTGTGCAGCTATGGCGAGCTCAAACTCTTGAAGAGAAGGCATAGGAGGAAGCTCAGGTGCTAGAAGCTCATTCCAGCTCTTCATGGTGGTTGTTGAACCATCCCAACCTATATGACCAATATGTTTTACGTCTGTTGGTACCCTAATCTGCATCTCCACATATTCTTCCATGTCCACTGAAACGAAAATTCACCAATTTAAGAAATGTGGATTTAAACAAAAAATTACTTAAAATAAATGATAAAGAATAATTTAACTTATGTTAAGTTAATTATTAGCATGGCACATGATGAGTTTTATGAAATAAAGAATTCGTGCAACCAACCCAATCTAGTATGAAAAAAGGCTTAGTTGTTGTATATTAATTAATTACATTGTAATTTCACCCATGAAGAGATCGCTCTTGCATGTCCAGTCTCAAGACCAAATAAAGGAGAGTTTTATTAGGTAAGCGATAACATAAAACTTTGTCAGGACTTAATGTTTCAAGCATGAATTCATGATGTCATTTGATTAAGAAGTTAAGAATGTTTTGATGAGAAGAGTACTAGGATGAGTGACTTCATGTTGCACCTTCTTTCCGACCCCACTGGGAAAAGGCTTAGCATGACACTAATTACATTATACTATGAGATAGGGTATTGCTACCAAAGATCCAGAAGAAAAAACTACTCTTAAATCTGGTTAAGGCCAACTGACTCAAGATTGTTCATGCAAACTAGAAAACCAAATTCGTGGAGACAGATATCAAATACCGGAGAGAGAAACTCCTGAAACCTTTTACCAATCTCTGTAATCCAGCAGACAGTGTGGCTTTCGGAAGAGACGGCAAACCAGATGAATTATTCATGGGTAACATAGAGACGCACTCTTCCTCTGTAAGGATAAAAGACAAAGATGAGAAAGCTTAGCCTAACAGCAACCAAGTACAATCAGGAACTTAAATAGAGATTCAAATTTGAAGCATGGATCAGTTGAAAAGGAGAGAACCACTTGGATTTTGATGGATTTCGGATTTAGAAATCTTGGGGTTCTGGATTTTGACTGCAATACTGGATTGAGAGGCACATCCAAATGGAAAAGGCAGCACTGCCAATCTCTCCATTCGAGCTCCCGGCGGTTTATGCATCAAAAATGTTGCTTGAGGTGCAAGAGATAGTGATTTTAAAGCTTCCTAAAGCGAGATCCACCAAACTCTGCTCGTAAAGGTATGGCATGGAGTTGGTTGGTGCTGTTAGTATGTAAACTGTGCCTCTTAACCTAATTTGCTTGCTTATTCCCAATTTTTAAATGCGACCACTCCCCCACAAACTATGTTTTTTCAGTGTAGTATTAGTACTGTGGGCTGGTGGTACATCTAGATACCTTGCAGATGAAGACATGAAACTGCCAAGAATGAAATTTTCTTAGTGCTGACTCCTCTCCAGAGGAAACTGAAAGTTATGCAAGGATTTAGAAATGAAGATTAAGATCATGACCCGCAGACTCAATTCGAGTGATGGAGGACAACACATGAACAAACTTGATACTAACGGATTGGAACTCTAACCACTGACTCTCACCAACTCAGTTTCAGTAGATCTAACTTGCATATTAACAGTCATTCACATCCTCGCCAGAATCAAAGAGACTGCATGAGCTCCTTGTGATATAAGATGTGCGCAGTCGCTCCCAAAGGCCGTAAAGAACGGCAAGGACCGGACAACCTCACCACCCTGTACGTTACTGTCACACCAAATTCAGTGCCGAACAACCACCTTCACAGCCACAAAGAGTTTCAAAAATGAGTGGATTTATCCGTTTGCGGGAGGTACTTAGCAACCATTATAGAAGTGTATGCTTTGCTTTGCTCTTCACTGCCATGAGAGAAACCCCAGGGTTCTTTCTCCCCTTTTTAATTAATTTGCTCCAACTGCCTCTCCTGCATTTTTCTCATTTTCTTGATACAGCAAAACTATTAGATGAGAGAAGGTAAGATCAATCTTAATGTGTTTCAAGTTCAAACGAGTTTTTCGATGCTTGCTGTCCTAAATATTATTATGAATTATGCATGCATATATAGATATTGCCTTCTTAATTACACTTGTGTTCTTTCTCACCTTTCGATTTCAAACGATCTTTTTTCTTTTTAACTACAGAGGCCGAAGCTCAACAAACACCCATGCATGTACGCCTCGGGGATCAAACTCACCATCTGCAAAATTTGGAGTAAGAAACCTAGAGCAACTTTTTCTTGGTTTTGGAAAACTGTTGCAATTAATGACATCTCAGATGGGATTTTCACAAAGTAGTGCATACTAACTGAACCAATCCAATTATAGTTCGTTTTCTCCATGGTTCTTTCGTATGGGTCAAAGCCGCTATTAAGCTGGAAGTATCTGTTGTTTGCAGGTAAAAAGAACCGACGGTTCGAAACCACCGGTTCCGATTGGGTAGAACCATGAACTGTTACGAGACCTTGCGTCACCCAGTTATGTTTATGGTCTATAATCAGCAGGTCGAGTTATGGTTTGAAACAAGAACGAAAAAACGAGAAAAAAATATTAACAACAACAACTAAGCCTTTTCCCGTACGGGGTCGGCTACATGGATTCTGTGTTTCCACATATCTCTATCGTGTGTATGTTAGCATAACCTAGATCATTCTTTATTGTTTCTTTCCAACACTTTTGTAGTTGTCCTCGGCCTCTTTTAATACTTTCCAAATTTAGTTTTTCATACCTTCTTATAGGTTCTTCTTTTGATATTCTTCATCTTAAAAGACATTCTCTCATTTTATCCACTATTGGTGCCACTCCTAATTTATTTCTATTAACCTCATTATGTATACGGTCTTTTCTTGTATGACCACTCATCCATCTCAACATCTTCATTTCTGTAATAGACATCTTTTGTACATGTTGATGATTAAGTGCCCAACACTCAGAACCATAAAACATGGCAGGCCTAATTGATGCTCTATAATATTTACCTTTTAACTTTAATGGTATCTTCTTATCACAAAGAATACATGATGCTCCTCTTCATTTTAACCATCCAGCATTAATTCTATGTGTAATATCTCCATCAATTCTTCTATCACTCTAAAAAATTGACCCTAGGTATTTAAAACTTTCCTTTTGAGGGATGCAATGTGTGCCAATTTTAATTTTTATGTCCTCTGAAGTAACCAAATGATCAAACTTACATTCCATATATTTTGTCTTTGTTCTACTAAGTCGGAAGCCTTTGCTTTTTAATGTTTCTTTCCATAATTCCAATTTTCTATTAACTTTTTCCTTAGATTCCTCCACTAATACAATGTCATCTGCAAATAACATACACCAAGGTACTTCATCTTGAATATGTTTTGTTAACTCATCAATTACCATTATAAATAAGTATGAACTTCAAGTTGATCATGTAACCTAATATTAGCTTCAAAGAAGTATGTCATTCCTTAATGAGTCCTCACACATGTTTTTGCACTATTGTACATGTCTCTTATAAGGTTAATGTATGTCAATGGGATACCTCTTTTTTCTAAAGTTTTCCAAAGAACCTCCATCGGTACCCTATCATAAGCTTTTTCTAGATCAATAAATATCATGTGAAGGTATTTCTTTTTTGCTCTAAAATGTTTTATAAGACGTCTAAAAAGTGAATCGCTTCAACTGTAGATTTGTCTAGCATCAATCCAAATCGATTCTCTGTTGTACTTAATACTTGTCTTAACCTACATTCGATAATTCTTTACCACAATTTTATATTATGGCTCATTAACTTGATACCTCGATAATTCGCACAATTCTAAATGTCTCCCTTGTTCATATATATGGGTATAAGTGTACTCACTCTCTATTCCTCGGGCATCTTTTGGTTTCTCCATATTTCATTAAATAGTCTTGTGAGCCAAGTGATTCCTATTTCTCCTAGTATTTTCAAAACTTCTATAGAAATATTGTCTGGTCCTACCGATTTACCACCCTTCATATTTTAAGAGCCTCTTTGACTTCATTCTTTTGAATACATCGATAGAAATTGTGGTTTATATACTTTTCTGATTTGACTAACTCTCCTAAGCTAATACTAACATCTTTATTTTTATTAAAAAACTTATAAAAATAATTTTTCCATCTATTTCTTATATCATCATTTGCCACTAGAATTTTTTCATCCTCGTCCTTGATGCATTTAACATAATTAAGATCTTTAGTTTTCTTATCTCTAGCCCTAGGTATCCTAAAAATATCTCTTTCACCCTCTTTTGAGTTGAGTTTTTTATATAAATCCTCCCAAATTTTAGCTTTTGCTTCACTGACGGCCTTTTCCGATTCCTTCTTTGCTTTCTTATAAACCTTTAAAGTTTCACTAGTTTTTTTAGCATAATGTAATTTGTAACATGCCCTCTTTGCTTTGATTTTATTTTGCACTACTTCACTCCACCACCAAGCTTCTTTTTGTGTCGGTACACCTCCCTTAGATACACCTAACACATCTTTCGCCACTTTCCTAATATGTACAACCATATTGTTCCACATATCACAGAGTGTACCAACATAATTTCAAACATCTCCTTGAAGGACTTTATGTTTAAATATATTTTCTTTCTCGCTTTTGAGCTTCCACCATTTAGTCTGAATAGCTCGATGCATTCTTTTCTTCTTTGTTTATTTTTTTATTTATAAATCCATAACTAAAAGTCGATGTTGGGTGGTTAAGCTTTCTCATGGAATTACCTTGCAATCTTTACAACATGCTCTATCTTTTTTCTACAAATAAAGTAATCAATTTGTGTTTGTGATAAGCCACTCTTATAAGTAATTAAATGTTCATCTTGTTTTTTGAAGATTGTATTGACTATAAAGAGATCAAATGCCATAGCAAAATTTAAAATCTCCCTACCTTCCAAAACCAAAGTTTTCATAAATACCTTGATATCCTAATGCCTCTTTACCGACATGTCCATTTAAGTCTCCTCCTAAACAAATCATCTCTCTTTGTGGAATCTTTTAAATCACCTTATCTAACTCTTCCCAAAAAGTTGTCTTTATACTATCTTCTAGTCCTACTTGGGGTGCGTAAGCACAAACTATATTCAAAACCTCTGCTCTTAACACTAATTTCAACGTCATGATTTGGTCACCATATCATTGTATGTCTACTACACTATCCTTTAAATCTTTATTTATGATAATACCAACTCCGTTTTAAGCATTTTCTTTACTTGAGTACCATAATTTAAAACATGTATCCTCTATCTCCTTTGCTTTTTCTCCAACTCATTTTGTCTCTTATAAACATAGAATATGAATCTTTCTCCGAATTATAGTATCTACCACCTCCATTAGCTTATCGGATAATGTTTTGATATTCCAAGAACCAATACGAATCTTATTATTTAGGACTAGCTTCCTTACCCCCCGCATCCATTCATATTAAAAATGTGGAGACCCTCTCTGAAAGTTATTTACTACATTCGGACGGCAATGTAGTGGGACTAACTTCTTTACCCACACTCATCCATGATGTTGGAACCCTCTCTGCAATTGATTCACTATATTCGAGCGAAAATGTAGTGGCCCTTGCTTACTTATCACTGCATTCGAGCTCTGCTGCACGTCGCTAGGTGGAGACGCCCCAAAGCAATGCTCATAATTTTTGTAATTCATGTTATAAAAATCAAACGAAGTTTTACGTTGGATGTCGAAAGCCTAACACAACCCTCATCTTTTATCCGGGCTTCGGACCGACAATGCAATGGTGATCCCTTACATGGGCGGAGTTGAAAAAAATATTAAATGATTAAAAATTAGAATAAAACCATCAAAACCCGAATTTGAATGGACGATTTGATTTCCGGATACGACCGGAATGGACATCTTTATATTAGGCAGTTATTGGTTTAGTCAATATCCAATGCAATTGGGGACTCCATGATATCCATGTGTGGGCATCTTCTGCATTCAAAGGCATTCCAAGAAATGGAATAATCCTATTTATGGGCCCCTTCCTTAAGTCAGAATGATCCTAATTAAAGGAACCAAGCACCAGTTCATACCCTACAGCCTCAGCTAAAAGAGCAGGACACTCACTTCCTGATTTTAATTATCAATAATACAAGTTTAACTGCAAAAGTAAATCTCTCAATACAAGCTTACCTACGCAAAGTAAACCGTTTTATAGAAGTACAATTATAAAGGTAAAACTCAACCCCTACCTTGAACAGATGTGAATAGGCCTGCTAGTCCAATGGTTATTGAAACTTTTCAAAGTGATCTAAAGATGCTATGAAAGGGCCGAAGCCATTACTGAACAGAATATGTTTAGTTCTCTATGGTGTCTTCTTGGATGTTGGCAATCGAAAAAGGTAGGTACCTATCTAATTTTGTAGTTATACACGGCGAAAATCTTAAGGTGGGAGAGGGTCATTCCCGAACTGGGTCTCCTAACTCCGCTCTTCTTTAAAAGAAAAAAAGTTGCAAAGCCTATGATTTATCTTAGTTAAGGTAGCATGTTTATCTTTGCATGTATACTAAACCAAACCTTCCACCCTAAATGGGCTCGGTATACTGAAACCTACTTGTCAATTTGCTCTATTTCACATCAAACTATCATTTTAACTCCATTGATGCCTTTCTGTCTCTTTTGAAGTGTTCACTGTCTAGCTTCTCACACCTTTTTAGCGGAGCTTTATCTGACCATCTTCATTTTAACAACATTAAGCCTTATTTCTTTTATTTTATCTCTATATTGACCTATACGTCACAAGAATCATAAGAGCGTAGATGAAAACAACTTATTCAAACCCTGCTCTTGTAATTAGATGAATAGCTACCAAACGAGCTAGGAACTAACTGAACCAAGCTGAAACGTAAGATGCTCACACTTTAGCAGCCCACTGATCAGATTTCATCCAGAACTCAATATTCACAGAATCCACATACTTGTACATGTGTAAATGCATGTATATTATTTGTGTATATGTATGTGCGTGTATGTAATGATATTCCAAAGAATTAATTATGCTGAAAAGCACCATCTTCCAAAAATGTCATGCTTTATCGTACTGTCATATATAAACCTAACGTCAGTTCTTTACACCAATTTTCCCTCTTATGTTCTTTATATTTGCACTTTCAACATGTATATTTTACCTAACATGATTCTTTTCAACATAACCATATGGTTGCATAACAGAAGCACTCCGATGGCTGATTTAGGGGTGGCCGCCTCGCCTCGCCCAAATTCTTGAAATAAGCAAAAGAATGAATAATCGTAGGCCTTTTTCCCCGCTTTCCCTTACCATGGATTCGGACTCTGATTCAATCATGCGTTTTATAAGATGTCGAGTTGAGAAAAATTAAAGGCAAATGAATTATCGATCGGTGCATGACAGCTTACTGTGCTAGCATGTGGAAAAGAAAGATGCTGCTCATATATGCCTTTGCAAGGTAGAAAGCTATGACACAAGATACATTTTCATTATATAAGGTAAAATAGCTACCTAGAATAATATTCTCAAATACAAGGTAGACAGCTACGTCACGTTATATTCTCAAAGACAAGAATAAACCAAAAATGCGGGAACATATGCATATGTTTACATGGTGAGCACCCACCAAATTGTGGCTCAAATGAGAAACATATACATCTGAATGTTTAAATATATTTCCAATATAAAGTAGGCATTAATTATCCTCCTCCTGCTAAAAGATCTACTAATTAAGTTGCGACTTACTGTTGAACCATCTAAGTAATTTCATTACATACTTCAGTTTATTTTCAAAAGCTAGGATCAGGCAGACCCCCACCAGACATGGGCATGCCCCTGAATGCCAAACTCTCAACCTTCAACTTGAAGGTTCCTTTAGTTACATTCATAACCTTTTGAGATAAGTTTAAACCAATTCTCATGCTGCAAATGAGTCATACTGCACCTAATGCTATTCCTTAGGGTATAATGGGCACAGTTTGCTTCACCAAATGTAGTCAAGGTCTCGCAATCTGAGCAAACTCCACCAACATTACCAACTTAAATATTTGATCAAAACCATCGACGCACCATCTCCCCGTGATGCTATTTCCTTTGCATAAACTGAAGCTCAGCATGGTTCATGGGTTCGAGGGTCACAGCCTCGGGGTTTTATGCCATCACAAATGAAACTAGGCCTCTAGCTTTCCTCAAGCTATTAAGAAGTTTCAAAAACCGAACGAATCTAACTAGCCATAAATCATTGCTTTAATTCCCACTGGCATTATCTTGCTTGTGCAAGCCAAAGTCCAATATAGACCTTGGGCCAATGGTCGTAATCTTAGAGTTGTATTCCAGCAGCCGGCCTGGAAAATTTTTCATGGTGAGGTGAAGTTTCGTTCTACGAAATTGAGGTGACCCAGTTCATATAAATCCTTTTGTATTTTGTCAGCTTTCATGTGAGCCAACCACCCTTGCCTTCTTCACCCCGTAGCAGACCCTGGAATTTGTTTAGGTGAGATACATGCCTTACCTCGCCCTAAAGTGGGTATTCCATTGCCTTCGCCCATGAGTACTTCGACTATGGTTGTATGCGATGGTAAGAAGGAATAAATTCACCCAACCCTTTTATGAAACCAAGAATCTTTTCGCAGGCATCTGGCATGTATATATTGGGTGAATTTAATCGGTCGATTTAGTACCAAATGGCAAAAGTTGTTACCTGTGTGATAAGCAGCAGTTTCATTGACATTTGGCACCCATTGAGTAAGAGATCGTTTGTTATAGAGCTATGAGTTTAATTACTTGATGTATTGGCGAACAAAGAGGTCAATCAGGGTGTGTTTGATTCGTGGCGTCGGGTATGTGATATTAAACTGTAAGCTCAGGCCCATATCGGCCTGTAATATTGGTTTCAAGGAACCATGTTTCTACTTTAATTCGCAAATCGTATTGACTTGAGTTTTCATGCAAATCGTGATAACAGCATGAGAGAGGAGGCACTTAGGTTTTCATACAAAGCCCGTAAACTAAATTCTCGTGACCCACCATCCCTTGATACAAATACTTTTAGGAAACTATTAAGAAAGGTGTGTAGTTAAATATATAACCTACGGAAAAGTGAGCTAAGCCTACCAATCTTGCTTGCACAATGGAAAGAGCCACCGGTTTATCCCTTCAGCGAATCAAATTAGCCAAAGGTATATGTTCATAAGCCCACGCTAAAGTTTCAATCAATTCCTACCAATATCCATGCGATGAAATTAAGAACATGAATCCAACAGCCCAAACAAGATGCCCAAATAAGAACATCCACGCTCATACGGATAAACTATTCATACCAAAGGGATTATATCCATTGATAAGTTGTAAAGAGTTTAACGATAGATAATCTCTTGACTGTCCCATCAAATAAGTGGAAGATTCATCAAATCGTGAAACATTACCCAGCCATAATGTTATATGCTTTCAATGCCAATAGAAGGTAACCCATTTGGTATTTAACATTGGACTTATAAAACCGCAATTCCAAGCCCTGACGGGTTTCAAATTTGATGCAAAATGAAACTTGGAATTGAGTCAAGTTCCTTAAAACATTGTATCAAATAGTATTATTCACACCATATCGTATCATAAATTTTTAAAAAATATTTTGAAATAGAAAAATCAAGAACAATTCTTATAAATCAAAATTGAGTAGACATTCATCTATGAACATTAATTCAAACTATAATCACAACTTTCATCATTAAACAAGTAGTAAATATTCTTTCAAATTATAATTTTCGTAATTGAAAAAAATCATATATTGTAATCATGATTATCAATTAAATAATCTTTTTCTTCTCATCCTTCTCCTTCTTCAAGATCACAACCTTTAATTGCAAAATCAATGTTATCATTCTCCTACTAATATTGTTGCATTCCTTCCAAATTGATCGACCGAATGTCTTCTTTAGTTAGGAGTGCATTTGTTTAATTATTTTTCTTAATCTACTATTTTAAGACATCAAAATTGTTGAGACTTATTGGATCAAATTAGTTTTCATACCTACTTGAGGATAACTTTGTTAATTGCCTATAAAAATGATAAGTAAATAAAAATTAAAAATAAAAGTTTAAGAATAAAAACCTAAACTTAAATATTAAATTAATTACTTAATTAATAACTAATTTATTAATTACCTATCTCGTAGTCTAATATTGTAATGTATGAATATTAGATCATTAAGTCGCTTATGTTCCAACATGTTACACTTTTTTGTGTGGATGTTTTAAAAAATGCTCTAATTCTTTTCGCAACCGGTTGCATTATATGTTTGGCTCAAAACCCTTATTGCAAAACCTCTTAAGTTTGGACAATCACTTTCAAACCTACTCCACAAATATTTAATAGAAAAAGACAAATATAAAGATCTACTATACTTTAAATTTAATATTTAAAAAACTTAAATGTAAATATAAATTATTCATATATTTACCTCAGTGCATATTAATATGGTTGTGAATAACTATAAGTAAGTCTATCAAGTAAAGAGAAATATTATAGATCTTCATCTCCTAATGTATAGCATTTGTTCTACTTTGATCAGAGACCAATCTACCTATACAATCAATGATACCTTTATTGGTCTAATTGTTCTTTTTAAATATTGTAAAGTACTTAAATGTTGGATTTAGATAGTAAGTTGTTGCATGAATCAGTTTATACAATTATCTATTCAATTAAAGTTTCATAAAGATAGGTCATAGATAGTTTCTCCTCACTATCAGTCAATCTCAAAATATTAAAGAACATATGATCTTTAATAATCTATACAAGAGTTCCAAAATATACTCTATAAGACCATCTTTGAAATCTCATTTGATTTTTTGTTCCTCTTATTTTGAAATAAATTTGTAAATTATTGCTACTTATATGTAGTAAATATTTTCTTCAATATTTGCTTTTGTTTGGCAATGCTCTATACTAATAAAAAATTAGTTATAAATCGAGTAGTAGAAGTACGAAAGAAATTTGTATTATTAATATATCTCCTAATCATATATAATACAAATATATCATTATATATAAATTTGGTGATATCTTGACTATCCATCTCTTTAATATCCTCAAGAAGAGATCTATACCACGGATTGTACATAGTGTCTAATAAAAAGTATCATAACTCTCAACTAACTCTTTTACAAATGTTTATAATTAGTTGTATTATTTGTAATTAATTGAACTATATTTTCACACCCAACCTCTTATAGTATGTACTCTTTTGACATGTCAAGTGATATCAATAATATGTCATTTAAGATAATTGATCATAAAGTTTAATAAAGTCATTCCTCGCCTATGTCTCCATCCATTTGCCATAATAGTGTATCATATCTTCTTTCATGACTTCCTCAAAGTTAAACAATATTTTTGTACTTTAAAAACTGTCTTATACAATAATTTCTCTCTCAACTTGTTATAAGAGGACATCTTATAGCCTAGGCCAATGTTGGCAATGCATGTTATTTCTTGAAAATAAAATGAATTTATCATATTAAAGGGAATACATGCATCATAAAGCCACCTCCTCACTCCAAGGTTTGCTTGCTCATGCAATTGCTCTAAAGTCATAGTAGCCCAAATTTAAAGTTGGAACACTGTGTGTAGTTGCAAGAGGAGATTGATTGGATATCAAAATGAGAAGATATGGGATTGACTAGATACCAAAATGATAAGATCTTCCTCTTCTACAACTTGTATCCTCTTCTAAAATCCTCTTTCTTTTTGTCGGTCGAGAACTATTATTATCAACCTTTGTCTTGATATTAAAATCAATGTTATATCACTATCAATATCCTCTATCTCTTCCTCAAACATCCATGTATCTATTTTTTTGTCTTTTCTCAATCATACTAAACATTATCATTTAATGGCTTTTGACAATCTCCTAACTTTATTTGTAAAATGAGCATCCTCTTTTCCAATGCTAAGTGATGTTTTAATTGAGAAACTCTACCATTCATGACTTCCTCACAAAAATTACATGTTATTCTCTATTTGTTTTCCCAATTGAAGTACCACATTGTCGTGTCAGGCCTTTAGACTAAGATTGAGAATGTGAACCTCTTCCTCTTTACACCTCAATTTATCTTTTTAAATCTTAATAAACCTAAAATAAAACACTTCATAAATCCACTCACTTCATAAACTACCAAATACCCAAAAACATTCACTAACTTCATAGATTACCACAAATTCATCAAAAACAAACTTTATATATTATCATTCAAAAAGGAAAAAGATGAATAACATGAGTAAATAGAAAATAAATGTGAAAAAATAAAAAACAATATACCATAAGAAAACAAAGATTGTCACACCATTACCACCATTGTTGTTGTAGGAGTGGTGATCGTCAAGGTCGGACCATCAGAGATGCTTCTCTTTAGCCAAAAACTCTTGCAGTGGTGTAATACTCTAGCATAAAACCCAAAACCAAGCAAAAACCATAGTGAATGTTCAAGTGCACTTGAATCCCCTTTATAAATAAGGGTGTATCGCAAATATAACATAAGGAAACAAAGGGTGTCACTGCACTATCACCGTTGTCGTTGCTAAAGTGGTGTTGTTATCAAGGTCGGACGACCGAGAAGCTTCTTCCTAACCTAAAACTTTTATAGCCATGTAGCACTCATACAAAAAGCCCAAAATCAAGCAAAAATCACAATGAACGTTTGAATGCACTAGGATCCCCTTTATAAATAAGGGTGTATCACACCTATCATCACACAATACAAAATGATAAAAAATTGCAAAAAAATTTTTTTTTGGCCATGCCGCACCGACACGGTGTCGGTGTCAGTGTCGTACTAGTGTGACTTAGCTTTTGCATGAATTTGAGGTTCTTGGAGGGAACTTTTCAAGCCGCATAAAGAAAAATGATAAAGCATGGTCATTACCAACTTAAGATTTGACTAATCCACAAGAGGCACTTTGACTAAGCAAACCGATCTAAATTCCCTAAACCATTCACACCCATCCTCACTAGAACTCTTCTCATTGAACAAAAGCGAAGTGCCACTTAAAAATAGAAAGATTGCGAATCAATTCCCCGACTCTTTTTCAATTCCCCCCCTAACCAACATATGCTTCATAACGACGGGGTTACCCCCTAATGCAACTGTTAAATGAGCAAAGATATCGCCGAGGGAATTTGAATGCTAACGGCTACTTTTTACCACCACCTTCCAGTTTTAATGACAAAAAGGCAAACATGAATGCTGATGAATGGTCAAGACTCGGTGGTTCATTTCTGCATTCCGCATTCAATTGCGGTCAGCAGATGATTCTACAGGTGTTTCAGATGATCCACCTTTTATTTCGGTAATAATGACAAGAACTTTCTTTGTGTGTTGTGTCTGTGCGTGTGTGTGTGAGAGAGAAATTATATCTTGGGATTGGAAGTGCTCATCGCAGTAGTTGCTGAGAAACTCATGATAGCAAGCCTGTCACTGGCTCTATCTTGAGTCCCATCTTGAACAGCACAGTTTTCTTAGTGGGGTGCCTGAAGCAACCGTAAGAATTGCACCATTCGATGCCCCTTTTACTATCTTTAGAGTTAGGCCTTATCTTCCTTTCATGGGCCTAAAGGAGTAGCTTTAAGGCTATGTAAAATGGCCGATGAGTTTTATTGCACAATGCACACTCTTTAAGATGGTCAACTCCAAAAAAGAGAAGGTATTTTTATTTTTGTAATAGATACAAATATTTTTACTTGTAATGAGGTGTAAGAGATGGAATTATTGGTTTTCCTTTAAAAAATAAAATGTGACTACGAATTTGGATTTTGTGGTTTGGGGCTTTCACTTAGCTTTAGCTATTACCAATTTTTTGTTTAATGGTGCATTGGATATTTGGCATTCGAAGTGGAACAGAATATTGGTAGGTTTCTTCGCTTTTTCCTTTATGGTGTCTGTGTGTGTGCGTGCGCGCATATGTTGCTAAAGGATTGTTTCTTCCTCCACAAGAGAGCATCTTCAAGAGCACATAAAGACTAGTTCTTTTAAACAAGGAAATGACCTTTTCAAATGAGAGATTAGGCTTTTTAGAGTTTCTCTTTTTCCTCGTCCTTTCTGAACTATTCCACACTCATTTTGTTCGACCTTTCTCCTTCTTGGTTTAATTTCTTTTGGGTCCTAGGCTTATGAAGATGCATGCTTATATGTTGTGTCTCTGTTTTCGTGTTTCGTTGAGTGTGCATCTGTTGTGCATCGCCTAACTCTGGGGACAGAGTCTGCAAATCTTTCAAGGGCAGAGTCTTGACAGATTGAGCATCAAGATGCTTTACTGATGAAAACAAGTCTAATTTACAGATGCTGCTTGCAGAAACTCTCCTCTATTGAAAATCGCGGCTAATGGCAGACATGAACCACCCTCCTCAAGAGCAATTGACAGACTTGGCCTTCTGCATTGATTCCAATCCTCCCTGGGGTGAGTCTCCTGCTCATACTAGTAGCATTTTAAACGCAGGCAGTTCGTAAGCATTCAGCTGGTTACTTGAAGAACCAAGCTGAGTCCATTTGAAGCAACAGCAAGAAATTGATGAAGCTATAGCAGACCATGATCGTAAATGGCGGTCATCCACTCGGCATCTTGTGGAAATCTTCCTCATTTAGTTTTCATTTATACCGACTGACCTCAAAGATCTTTCTTTTGTAGTTTTCATTGACCGACTGATTAAACCTTGAACATACTCGGCGAGTTATAGACACACGAAAACTCTGTCCGAAACTCTCTTTCTCTCTCTCATGGTCATCACATGCGCACGGGAACTTTGTTCTTGAAAATTTATCAAGAACCAACCATGTGGTTCTTCTATGGGAATTTCTACAGTGAAACTCTGAAACATGTTTAACTGGTAATGAATTTGTAAAGAATCGCCGCTCTCAAACCTGTCCCACATTCTTAATTTTGTAAGGATAAACAGAGATCTACGTTCACATTTTTCTTTTATCATTCATAATGAGGAGAAGCCGTCCTTCAGAGACACGACAGTGAAGCCATCAAGCCCAGACACAAATTTACAAGATTGGGACTCTGATGGCCCGCGGTTCGCTGCGTCATTGGAAGCGTTGCGTGTGAAGATGAAAGAATGTTTAGGACTGAGATTAGCAACATGTGGGAGGTTAGAATGATGGAAGACCAGATAAGGTCATGTAGCATGTAAACGGTAACAGTTATCTCTAGCCCTCATTGGTGCATGCTCACGCTCGTACCATGAACTGAGATGTGTGATGGGGTCTAAACAAAACCAGTGACATGACCCCTTCATCAAGACGCGGAGGTTAACAATTTTTCAGTGAATGAAAAAGAAAAACATACGAGCAAAATCCGGGTTCAGCATTTAAAAGAGGCTGTTGCTACTATTTCCGACGGTTTTTACAATCATATTCTCCCCAAAGCGTCCTTTTTAGTCATGGTTCCAATATCTTTTCCAGTTGCTGGAGATAGGTCCCTGAAAATCATATCTAATTTTTCTTTGTGTTTTTCTCTCTCTACAGATCATTTGCTAATTTTGGCATTTCAGCATTATATTTTGATGCTAGGGACTTCTGTGATGTTGCCTTCATTACTAGTCCCTCTCATGGGAGGAGATGATGTGAGTATAAATCTCAACTTGTTGTACAACAGTTATAAACCAATAAACTGATTGAAAATGAACCGTCCAGAATGACAAAGCAGACGTGATACAGACCTTACTGTTCGTTGCTGGCATCAAAACACTGTTGCAGACTTTGTTTGGAACTCGCCTTCCGACGATTATAGGCGGCTCCTATGCCTTCTTGATACCCACTGTTTCGATCATTAGGGACTCATCACTCCAGAAAATTCCTGATCCTAATCATGTAAGTTCACAACACAAACCATCGGGTTAGTGAAGCTTCATCAACCATGATCTGAAATCTCATTGATCTTTTTAGTGCTTTCTTTCATCAGAGGTTCCTGCATACCATGCGAGCAATTCAAGGAGCGATGATAATTGCGGCAAGCTTGCAGATAATACTTGGTTTCAGTCAGCTATGGGGACTCTTTTCACGGTTCTGCTAGCTTATAACTTATAACTTTTTGCCGGAATTATTCTCAGTATCGTGTTGGGTTACCGATCTTTGAATCTCATTGCAGTTTTTTCAGCCCATTGTCTCTCTCTCCTGTGATTTGCTTGCTTGGCCTAGGCCTGTTAGACCATGGCTTTCCTGTGGTAATAACCAAAGTTAACAGTAAATGAATTGCTTACACGAAAATATATCTGTACATTTAAAGCTTTCACTATAACATTCGCAAACTTCTTAGGTGGGGAACTGTGTTGAGATTGGTTTACCGATGCTTGTGACAGTGAGCATATTCAGTTTGGTAAGTTCTGATAAGATTCAGTTTAGGAACGAAATCTTCGTATCTTTCTTTTCTTCTTTGCACTTAACATCGCTTCGTTTTTTATTTAGTGCCTGAAGAATATAAAAGTATGGAAAGATGAACCTCTATTCGAGCGATTCAGCGTGCTTCTAAGCATTGCCATCATCTGGGCATACTCCCATCTATTAACCGCTGCCGGAGCATACAGACATGCACCAGAAAAAACTCAGGCCCATTGTCGCACAGACAAAGCCCATCTACTGTCCTCTGCTACATGGTGATATTCAGTAAAAGGCTCTCAACTCTTATAATGCATGAAAATATGCATTATCTGAAAGGGAAACTTCCCTTTTGTAATCACTATAGGAAGTTATCACTGGATCTTGCATTATCTGATCATGTTATCTTGGTGAAAAATGATATTTGCAGGTTTAGATTTCCTTATCCTTTACAATGGGGGCCGCCCACTTTTGATGCTGGCCATACTTTTGCTATTATGGCAGCAGTTCTGGTCTCTCTAATGGAGGTGACACTGAAATCATTTTGAGCTTCTGACCCTAAATAAAGGTTGAACACTCAAATGCAGTGGATGAGTCTCAGTTTATGATTGTAATGCAGTCGACAGGCTCGTACATTGCAGCATCAAGGTTTGCAATGGCCACCCCACCACCCGCGCATGTCCTTAGTCGTGGCATTGGCTGGCAAGTAATAACCCAAGCACTGCAACTCGGAAAACTTCGGGTTTTCTCTTAGTGTTTCTTGTCTACAATTTTAATCAAAAAGTTTGATCCAAATAACACCAGTTCACGCATGTACCAACCAAGTTCTTAAACATCAATAAACATGAAATTCCGCATACATCTAATATATTACATGTGATTTACTTTGATGGTTAGGTTCTCCAAGTTTCGATGTTTACTTTCTTCCCATAATATATCTCTATTTTGTCGAGAAACTATCACGAGATTCTTCCTTGCCTCAAAGATTGTTCTTCCTTATGAAAGCTTCAATTACTCAAAAATTTTATTACATCCTAAAGGTTCGTCCTTGTTAACAAATTTCTGTAGGGAATAGGGATACTGCTCGATGGGCTCTTTGGAACCTGCACCGGCTCCACCGTATCTGTGTAAGTTGATTTCTGCAACCCGGTGGAATTTGTCATTCGCCATGAAACTTTTACTATAATTTGGTGTCCAACTCACTCCAGAGAGAATATCGCCCTTCTTGGATTATCTCGTGTTGGAAGCCGCCGAGTTATCCAAGTATCAGCAGGATTTATGATCTTATTCTCAACGCTAGGTAAGTTGGAAGCATCAAATGTCTTTGAATACATGCATAAACACCCTACATCTTGCTCATCTTAACAGATCAAGCTCTCAAACTTGAGTAAATATTGTCTCTACTGCAGGAAAATTTGGAGCCCTTTTTGCATCTATACCTTTTCCGATATTTGCGGCGCTTTACTGTGTTCTGTTTGGTCTATTAGGTAAAGTTCACTTTGAAAAATCTACTCTTCTAAATATGAGCTTCCTTGTCCTGGAATCAAAACCAAAACTATGCAGCAGATGAACACTTTATCATGATGTCACTTCACATGACTTAGCTACCAAGTCAGGTGCCAATCAATCAATTTAATCAACAATCGTAACTGGCAGAGTTTATCGAGCCCAGATTCAGATTGTGGGGGCTAATATGTTCTGTTTCCTGAAAGCTAATACGCTGAAGAAATTGCTCCATTTCTCGCAGCTTCTCTTGGGCTATCTTTCCTACAGTTTACCAACATGAATTCAATGAGGAATATGTTCATAACTGGACTCTCTTTGTTCCTGGGATTATCTGTTCCTCAGTATTTTAATCAGTTCTGGCTTTCGTCCGGACACAGCCCCGTTTACACCAAAGCAAGCTGGGTAAGATTTCAATTCCCTAACTTGTTCTTTATGTTAAAACAAGTGATCATCTATCTTTAAATCTATAGCTATTTCTGGTTTTCTTTTCTTTTTTTTCAGTTCAATGCATTCCTCAACACATTTTTTACTTCTTCACCAACTGTTGCATCGATCATTGCCATCTTCTTGGACAACACGGTTGATGTTGATGCATCAGTGAAAGACAGGGGAATGCAATGGTGGGCAAAGTTCAGAAGCTTCAGAGGGGACACCAGGAATGAAGAGTTCTACACATTGCCATGTAATTTAAACAAGTTTTTTCCACCAGCATGAAAAATACAAGGCTGGTTTCTTGCATACAAAGAACCAGCATATAGTTTTGCGTCAGAATTTCCTTCTCTCCATCAACTGTATCAGCTTTACCTACTTATAAATGTCTATTTTGTGAAAAATCCAGACATGCGTGATAACTCTTCAGGCTTTTCTGCAAAACTACGTTAAACGAAAAGTACGCAATAATAGAAGGCACTATTCACTTCCGAATCACTTAACAGTTCTAAAACTTCAATTACTTCAAATAAAATGCTAACGGGTTGAAAGTTTATGATGTTCCCATTGTCCACAAATCTCACATAATCTGAACAGGTTTGGCCCATTGACGCTCATGGATTCCCTTCTCAGGAAAAGTTAACAATAAATATTAGCAGGATATGATTTTTCACTCAGTCAAGCAAAACGGCCTCACATAGTCAAAAGGCCATCAATAATTTAAAAGAGAGACATAGCCAGACCAGCCAGCCGATTGCTTAGCTGATACAAGAATATTACACAAACATGAGATATTAATTCCCTCCCATGATATTCTGCAAAAATGCTTGCGGATAACAACCATGCTAATGCTTTCATAATCTGATGTGCTAATTGGGAGGCTGGCTATAGAGGTGAATGAGGAACTAAACAAATCAAATCACAATGGTGGATAAAAGTAGGAAGATAAGGAAAAGCCTAAAAATAGGAGGCCTCCAATGGTTGCAACTGTGCCCTGAGAGATCTTAGATGCCAGCATGCTTCCCCCAACTACAGCAATCGATGTGCAGATTATGTGGCCAATTGTTGCTCCAACAGCAACTCCGATGGCATTCTTGTGGGTTGCCAACTGGAGGTAAAAAATAACACAAACTTATCAAGGAACGCAATACGGCAATAGTGCTTAGGTAGTCCATAAGAAATAAGGGTACAAAAACCAATGTTGTAATTAGCGTATCGGGTACGCGATAATCGTACCGTCATTAAAATATTAAAAATTAAAAAAATGAAAAAATTCATAAAATTCATAAAAGAATCATCTTGGATCGTGCGATACAGGATGTATCATATGATACAATACCCATATCATAGTGTATCGTACGATACAGTACTGTCCTTCCCTCTAGCCAAACGCGAATGAGGCGTCGTCGAGGTCGACTCGAAGCAAAATACGTGTCTTTTGAGTTATGTGTGCATTTTATCCTCAAAGAAAGGCGCATGTACTTGTATATACTCATAGTGGGACGTTGATTTCTCTATTTCAAGTCCGCAAGGGTGACTCGCAGAGATAAGTTTTTCTTATCATTGCTGGTACTTTTGTTTTCCGTACGGTTTGTTTTATGGCTTACTTTGGAGCAACCATTGTTGTTGTCGATTGGGGCATATTTATATTTATTACATATTGTTTATTATGCATGTATGTCTATAATCTTTTCCAACAATCTTAGGAAAATCATTTTCACCATAGTAAACATGTTTACGACTACTACCCTCTGACTTAAGGTCGACTTGACCTTGATGCCAGAAAAGTTTGTCGGTTCATATTTTAAACCCTAGCAACATCATATGAAAATTTTGTTAACCATGTTAGGGTTGCATTTGTTCATCAAGTTGGATTGTCCCATACTCGATGATATTGACCCTAGAAGCTCGGATATAATCGCCGAGTGGAAGGAGAATGATACCCTATATTGTTGTTATATCTTATCGGCACTGTCAAATATTTTATTTGATGTGCAGTCCATCGTACGATACATTGCAATACAAGTGCGCTAAAATAACTACAGGTCTTGACAGAGAGCAATCTCAGACAACCTGACCTATAATTACAGCGACTTAAAACTATGGTCTACATAGGACCACCACAAGACTGGCAGCGATCGACACTAACACACAATAAAAGATATAACATAAAACAGGGAAAAAAAACAAGTAGAAGATACATGTACACCAAGTAAACCACAGACAGAACATAGGACCACCACAAGACTGGCAGCGGTCAACACTAACACACAATAAAAGATATAACATAAAACAGGGAAAAAAACAAGTAGAAGATACATGTACACCAAGTAAACCACAGACAGACTATCAATCATATTACCGCAATTGTTGCTATCTGACTACGGTCTCCCCATTCCGCCAGAAAGGTCAATATAAACGACTGCATGAATACCATCAAAAGAAAATATATGAAAAGAAAGAATAGCTACAAAAGAAAAAGCATTAGCATCACAAGTGAGTGACTCGTTTGCACAACAGCCAACGTATGCAAAATATGCAAGTACAAGATAAACAGGTACAGAATACCTCCAAGAAAATTGGTGTACAGAATCTAGAGAAGAAACGGCGAAAGGCTGTTTTCCCTTGCCCAGTTTCTAGTTTTTCCTCTACCTGCAAAATGTTGGTCAAGAGAAACCGATGTAATATTAAGGGTTTTGAATTAAAAAGAACTGTCAGAAGCCCCTAGTTGCGGAAATCATCTAGCACGTCTGGCAATTACAGAATATGATACAAACCGCTATAACGAAACTTAGATGGAAAAGAAAGCATACATCTTCCATTTCTTTCTTCTGTGATGTCTTGGAATCTGATCTCCATGCAATATAAAGGAGGCGCAAACCAAAGAAGGCATAAAGAACTGCAAAGAAGAGTATAAGGAAGTGTTTCAAGCAACTTCCAGGGATTTCCCGACTACAAGATCTAGTCCAAAGTTTAAGAACAAGTTTCAGTCAACAGAATAGCCACATAGATGATCAAATTGGCAACTGAGTATAAGAAATAAAGTAGCATGCAGATGCAACAGAACAAATAAGCATTTTAAACTCTGTGCATTTTACAGGAGGAGAATCCATAGCATATTGAACCCCTACTTCGACAGAAGAGAATAATAACAAAAGAATGTATATATGGAAGCACAAAGCATATTGAAAGAAAAGATAGTATAAATGAGATTAAGAAAGAAAACCATTAACCTATATCGTCCCTAAAAAGCTGAAGCTTGTATACCATAGCTCATGAAGAAGACAAGATACTGACAGCCTGTTGAAAACCACACATGCCCAAGTGTTGGGAAAAAACAAACCCCAAGTCTCAAATCCACCAAACATTGCAACATGCTCTCTCTCTCTCTCTCTCTCTCTCTCTCTCTCTCTCTCTCTCTCTCTCTCTCTCTAGGAAATAGAAACTGATTTTGCTACTTTAGAGAGCTAAAGCCATCCCAAAGAATACCAAAGTCAAAGTTGTAAATCAATATCACATCATATGATATAATATGTTAATATCGTATGTCTATTATTTATGCCCATTTACCAGAGCATAGTGTACTGTATCTGAAAATTTTATACAGTATCATACGATATTATCCTATTGTATCATACGAGATCTCTTTCTTCATTGTTGGTTCTTCTGAATCTTCTTCCTTCATTCAAGAAATATGAGTATTGTACATTATCATATAATATGGTATGCTCTTTATGATACAGGTCCGATTATGAAACTTACAATCTTGCCAAAAACAGAAATAAAGACAAGACACACCTGTAGCTGCATCATTGGTGTGCTTCCTTGATATCAAGTTGGGCACGATTCTACCAAGCCCGGTTGAAAGAACCTATAGCACAAATGCAACATGTTCTGAACACATTACAACAACAACAACTAAGCCTTTTCCCATACTAGATGGGGTCTGCTACATGGATATGAACACACTAATAAACAAAAAAGATATTTAAGAAAAGCATGGCTCATGCTGAAAGAGAACTAAAGATTTCAGTGGTCAAACCAAACAATCATATATAGATATAGCTTACTTACTGTCATGACAACTAAGGCACTAAGTGCACCAGTTAAGACTATTGACTTTGGATGACGCATAGCCATCAGAGCTGCTATTATGAATGTCTCATCTCCTATCTGTAGGTATTCGATAACAGCAGTGAAATTAGCTCACGAACATATAATATAGTTTCACTGAATTTGAAACTGGAGTTTCAGAACCAGACCTCACTGACAACAATCATTGACAAACTTGTGAAGAAGGCATCGAACATTCCAAGGCCAATTTCAGAGAAGCCAGATATAACAGTAGCTTTAATGTTGGACATGTCATCATCGTTTCTAATGATGCGGCCCTTTTGTGAAGTACGTAGCACAATCTGTCCAAAGAGAATACCAAAATCATTATCACAAGCAAAAACGGAAAAAGGAACAGGCAAATGGGAAATTGCCCAAACTTTTCACTATACGTGTTTAAAATGTTCAATAAGAAATCAAACAAAGAAACCAAACAATCAAAGAGCCTAGTGAATTATGCCTGACTATGACTATGAGATCATATTAATGGTTACATATCAAAAAGGCAGGCACTTTTGTACATAAAATTTCACAGAACTTAAGAACAGCATGCAAAGAGACAATGACGGGAAGAGATCCACAATAAAATAACTAAAGAAAAACCGCCAAGAAGATGAAAATATGCCTCACAAGTAACTGTACTACAGAACTTTCTGAATCTAAATCAACTCTTTTCACATGGATCAAATTTAGCATACTTCCATATGGTTGAAGAGACAATTCGACATTGAAGTGACAAACTCGACCGTCATGTCTAAGGAACTACAAAACTACCAAAATTGTCTCATACACCAAGCAGAAACCACTACAAAAAGGATGATTCTTCCACAGTAAAAGTCACAGACATACATTATTGGCGAAAGAAATGATAAAAAAAGTGAATTTGCTTCCAACCTACAATGTAAAATTGAAATATTGTGCGTATGCTACAGAAACCAAATCAAACACCTAGCATACCGGAATTTGAGCCAAGGAAAGAAAAATTTGTATTAATTAGAATGAATCATCTAACGACAACTAAATACAAGAAAACAACTGGATAGCAAACCCCAAAATCTTTACCAACCTTCGAACGCCGATCCAGCATCTTAACGGACTCATCAGAAACGTTTCCTTCCGCCTCCGCACCTGATTCCTGCGTACCAAAACAATCACAGTTTTTCTTAAGATATGAATAAATCACCCAAAAAGAACGCCAGATCCGGAAAATTTCAAGGATCAATTACACGCAAAAACAAGAAACACAGAGAGGAAGAGAGAGGGAACCAGTATCACCTTTGCGGAGACGAAAGGAACGGCGGCAACGGAGAAGAGAAAAATAAGAATCAAAGCCAAGGAAAAGGAATGCCAACATCGAGGGTTTCCTGAAGAGGCCATAATCGGGATTTCAACCTCTCCACTGCCTTCACACCGAAATTCCGCTACCAAAACCAGCAAAAGAACAACATTGACCAGGAACTAACACACGAAAAAGAGCCTCACAATCTGAAATCGATGCTTCCTTCCAGTATCTGAATAAAAACATCTAGAAAACCAAAAACCGGACGAATTTATGTCAGATCTAGCGACGCAAAGATCGATGGCGGAAATTCGGACCTACTGGATGGCAGGATCGAAAATACTGTTTGAAATCGAGGACGACTATTTACGGGGTAGGGCGAGATCCCGCACGGCCGAGCCTCTGCGCTTCGAGAAGAGAAAAAAGCGGTTTGCCGTCGCACTTAATATTACGCAATTAATTCATTCCCATTAATTTTCTAATCTTTTAGGCCTAGATATTACGACAAAACCATTCCTCCGCGCTGTATGGATTGCAAATCTGCTTCGTGGTTGACTTCGGGTTGGCGTTGCCCGCTCCGTCCAAAATTCATTTGAGAATCCGAGAGCTTACGTGATCAGCTCTTGACACGAAATTGACACGAGCCCGTAGAAAAGGTCAACTTGCTCTGGAGTGGACGTGGTTTCGGGACCCAAAACTCGAAACACGAAATTGCTCAAAATTTTCAAACGTGACATGTAATTTTTGTGAACCCCACAAAACACGAAAAGTCCATGTTTGTGAACCCGCAAAGTGATTCAATACCCTGAAGTTGAAATAACCTTGGCAGAAGTATTGAATGTCACGGAGACGATCCAAAGTATGAAATCACTGAGACACGAATGGAAACCCGAAAAGTATTTATTTCTGCACATCTGAAGTGGCATGGAAAATTTTGTGCCGTGTCTGGTTTGACCTGTTTTCAAAGAAAACACGAAATGATACACCAAAGTGAGCCAAAACATTAATTTCTCAATGTACTTAGAGTTCGGAGTTTTCTTAAAGTTACTAGTAATTAAAGAAATTCCAATAATGTTTGTCGAAAGTACAAGATTGTACATTTAATGTAAAAGAACTGTTGATAAAATGTGCATAAAAATCGGGGTATCAAACTCATAGCCTGTTGTTGCCGGCAAAATCCTTTTAGGTTCAACTGTTACCTGGCCGCCCTGCTTAGTTGAGTCGCTGTAACTTGTCAGGAGATGCAATTGAGTCAGCACCTCAAACAACCTCAGCGCTAGATCAACCGGTTGGTGAACATATCATGTGAGTTCCATCTAGGTGCAGTCGTATGACAAGGTTTTATGGGTCAAGCGACATAAGGGTTCCCAAGCAGCCTTGATAGTAGCTTGGCTTTACAAGGAGGCAATTGCCTTCTTGAAGGAAAATAAATTGATCCCCATGTTTAGGACTTCGAGAGCTTAAGGATACGGAGAATGATGAGGGACAAAGCTAATATAGGTCATACGTGAAGGAAACAAGTTCATTTAAAAGTAAAAGTAAATTTGATTGATGTTTGTGGGTAGGGTTCTCATTTCTATTTCTAACATCACCTTTTTAAAGTAAAAGTAAATTCTCCTTCTTAATTTCTTCTTGTTTCTTTATGGATGAGCCTTGATTATAGCTTTAACTTTGTTATTGTGTATCTTGATATATCTTTCTTATGGACTAAGCCAAGGAAGTGCCCAGCCTTTACCCCAAAGATGCATTTTTTGATGGGTTCATTTTCAAATCGTGTGCACACATTCATTGGGATGCTTGTTCTAAATCAGCAAAATATTGTTAGCAATTTGTCGACTTGACCACCATATTGCCAATGTATATACTTCTATGTTTTTTCTTATTAGGTCATGAAAAATATAGTTCATTGGAATGCTTATTCATTGCATGTTGGAAGGTCACTCTGGCATTCTTCAGGCCAAACGACATCATCAAACATTCAAAAATGTTGATGGCTCTTGGGCACCTAAATATTATTTTAGAAATGTCATCCAAACAAGCAAAGATTTAGTTATAGTCGGATACCCCATCCATAAAAGACAACATCCCTTGGTTTGCAATGGCGTCTACCAGCATATTTAGCATAACATACTCGTCCTTTAGATTGGCTAGGTTCAAGTTGCGGAAGTCTGGGTAGATATATATTTTGTTATTTTTCTTCTCACTGGTACTATATTAGACAGCCACTGTACCATTTACAGTCTTGACTATGTCATTGTTCCATATTCTCAACTTGTGATGCAAATGTAAATGGTACACACTAGTTTGAGTGAATCTAATCTCTACCCAACAGAGTTGTGTATGATGGTCTCACACGAAGAATATCATTAGGTCGAGAATAGACTATTTGATCTTCATAAGTCTAATCGTGACCTCAGTTATAAGATCCTCCATAACAAAGGTATGTCCTCCGGTAAGGTCAGTCATAGTCATATTTGCTTTCACTAGATCGAGAATAGGCTATTTGATCTTTATAAGTATGATGGCATACATCATGTCGTTATTGCACCATCATCGACTGATATTTTGTGGGCTGAAACCCCGTTGATAAGTGCACTGACATAAAAGAGTCGAAGGTGATAGAGCATAGGGTTGCTGACTTGGTTAGTAGGATAGCATATTCAAGTTCATCTCTTCATTAGGGCTTTTTACAACGGATTCCATCGACAAAATCTTGACCATGTCATGATTGAGTTGAGGGTCAAAGTCATAATAAATATGGCTTGTGTAGGGGGAGGAGGTATTGACTGTTTTGCCTTTAAAACTTTCCTCACTCCCAACAGTTTGATGATTCCCCGGTTCGTAATTTCTTGAGGGTGACTTGCCTCTACATTATTTAAACCACGGTTTGCACCCATTTGTATCGACACACGTCAACTTGCAGTTGAGCATCAACCTTCTTGACTTGTCGGCTACTCCGGCTCTTCACAGTGGGTATCATCAAGTGGTCAAGCTCGCGGTGTCTTGCTATAGCGTGGCTCATGATCCGTTGTTTGGTCTGCCTGTACTCGCATGCCTAGGAATGTCAGTCTTCATTCCCTAGGAGATTGTTGCCTCGTTGCTGCTTTAGAACACCAAGCTTGGTGGCATGTTTTGGTTGCTGCGATTTCAAGGTCTAAATAGTTGGTGGCAATTATCGGTCTCAATACTAACGGTAATTATGAAATACAGGAATAAGGGTATTCTTGTTTTTACTTTTTGAAAAGGTCCTAAACATCTTCCGGATGAAATGGAATGGTTGTTAAAAAGGATAGCATAGAGAGAAAAACTCGAAAGATGAAAAAAATCATGTATATATACAAAAAATATATATATATAAAATATTCAAAACAAGGATCCACTCAAGACAAGGTATGATCCAATTCCAAATCAAGCCAGACTGGATCTAGGTCAAGTCAAAATACAAGTTCAAAGTCAAGCAACTTCACCAACTGTCCAAGGAAGCATGTGACCAATCCACGACCAAGGGTGTGCTTAGACTAATTCAGCAAAGGCATCTTATCTAGGGCTATGAATTGAGGCCAAGTTGATCAAGGATCGAGCCAAGTCAAGCCAAATGGGAGAGGTCGATCTAAGCCATGGACCGCACCTTGGCCACACTCTAGCCGGGTCAAGCAAAATGGGTGGGCTCGGTTGCACCATCACATGGGCTGCACCTAGGGTTGCACCAAGTCCACATGGGCTCAAGGGGGACCACTCTCTAACCCACATGCCCCATGTGAAGCCAAAAATCTAGAAATTTCTATTTGATGAAACCCAAATCGGGTCACACATCAAAGCACCAAGATCCAATCCATGGAAGGGCCTAGAGGCCACCCTTGAAAATTATAAACAAGGGCCTTGGGGGGCTGGCTCAAGGGAGGAAAATAAAAGAGAAAGGTCCAACAAATAGAGAGAGAAAGGAAGAGATAAAGAGAGAGTGAGAGAGAGAGGAGGGGAAGAGGAAGGGATCACCCCCTTCGACCAAGAAGCCGTCAACCACCTTCAAGCTTCCAAGCCTTCGAAGCTCCATTGCAAGGTTGATTCTCCCTTTTTCTCTTTTTTTTTCTTTTTTTAAGTCTTTCAATTCCATTTAAAAGGGTTCTATTCCAATATACATTGTAACTCTTATACCCTCTAATCCCCTCTATGCTTAAGCTATATTAATAAAAAAAATTATTATTGTACTTCCTCATGATTGAAATTGCTATGGATAATGATTTAATTTGGTAGAATTCGGTCAGATGCATCCATTAATTTTTTAAAACTTAAAACTCTATTTTCTACATTCTACATCCATCTAATTTCTGATTTCTCTAGACTTCCTCTACGATCGAAATACGCTGAAACTTGACACTCTCTATAAAATTTGTGAGAATTATAGGAACGTTTAAGGTCATGAATAAAATTGAGTAAAACTGAACATAATCGGAACAAAGTCTATCAACACTACACATCATACAATAGAGGTTTGGTAAAAGTCTCATAACACTGTCTTTAGTTATCCAAATTGCTTGCAAATGGTCTTATCCAAAATCTGGCATCCATAGCTTTCTAACAAGACTAATTTTATAAAAATCCAATATCTACAAGTTGATATATAGTCACTTTTTTAAGCCTTTGTCTTTTTGTCATCGATTCTATCCTAAATTTTAGAGTAAGTGACTTCCCTAATTTAATTTTGCATATCCATGGGATTAAAAATAAAAAAGAATAGTCTAGGAATCTCCACATCTGGGTCTAACGTAAATAAAATTTTGACAATTTTTAGAGATTCGGAGTCTATGAAAAAAATTAGGAAAATCGGTTCCTAAAAACATAATCAGTTTATGTTTTTCGAGATTAAGGTTGATTTTGAGTCAAGAAATAAACTCTTGATTTTTAAAAGCTTGTTTGAATTGAATTTTTGTTTTTTAAAATATATTCGATTTTAAAATGATTTTTAAGCGCCTAGATTGACCCTTGAGTATCATTTCAAGAAGGTCTATGACAAAAAAAACTCACTTGTCCACATTCACTAAGAGGTTAGAAATCAAACTTCGAAAGTTTTACAAAACTTGTTGGCACGTTCTCACACTCGTATTTACGAATTGAGTTACAAGTCTCTTCATAAGCTTTGAAATGAAACTCTCATCTAATAATTTGGCAAGCCCCGAATGCCCTCTAAATTCGAAGAAGAGAAACCAAATTTTGAATCATTCACAATTGAGGATAGAAAGGTCCTATAACAATTGTTAAAGGACCAAACAAAAGAGAAAAGAGTGTATTCACTATTTGATTTTTTACCATAAGATTACTAAACTGATAGTGATAATGAAATACCAAGTTTTCACCAGTATGATGGGAATGGAGATCTTTGATCCCATATCCAACTTTTTTCCAAGAGGGCATAAAAGAAAAAGAAGGATTCCTCCAAATGGATATATTGGTTCTCCCATTCTCTAAAGGAAAATACTTCAAAATGGTTGGCTTCCTATGATTTAAGTCAATTCACTAACTTCGAGGATCTAGTGAATTGCTTTATGCAAACATTTTCTCACAATATGGAAGTCACACCCACTCTTAACATTTTGAGCCAAGTAAAAGAGTTTATGTCTCAAGAATGCGCAATAATACTCATCCTTAAAAATTTTAAAACTGATTTGAAAGCACTCCTCTCTCTCCATAAGATAAGCACTCCAAAAGCTGATTAAAAAAGCTTTTCTCTTCGAAGCCAATTTCAAAAAGGGAGTATATGAAGAATTATAGAAAGAGAAAATTTTTCTCAAAGGTAAGTTTAAAAAACTCGGGGCATATGGGCCACACGTAACAAAAGGAGTAAAATCTCAAAACGTGGGCAGTATACATGTAGAGTCGAGTTCGTTTGGTCCCTCAAAGCTTTCCAAACAAAAAACTTTTTTAAAAATAAAAAACAATTTGAAAAGAGGAAATGCACGAATCTAGGACAATCACTAACAAAAGTCCTAGACATCTTATTCGCACAAGGTTTAATGAGTATTCTCGTGATCCCCGAGGAGACAACCCCTAAGGGAAAATATTTGGACGATTTTTATAAGTATCATAGACTTAAGGGTCATAATACAAACAAATACTTTTCTTTAAAGAACAAAATTGAGGACTTGATATAGTAGGAGAGGCTACACATCTCGAAGGAACCGGAGCCCCATTAAGCGATCTTCAAAGAGCCCTTCTTGAATCACTTAAGTATAAGTGGGAAGGACAAAGAGGTATGTTTTCTCCAAATCCAATTCATGAGATTGATGTCAATCATGCATTGCATACAGTTCACACTACTTGTCACACACTACTCTCTCTCATAATAAAAAACTCCAAGCAAGTAGTGATTCGGGAAGAGCTTAGAGTCCCGCCCTTGGTTATAGCTATTATAGAAATTTGAGCTGCTCTAAAGCATTAAAATAGAGCCTAGATAGGATCGAGTCTTAGGAAAAGTGTAGTGGAGGTGACTAGGTCTAAAAGGATCTCACTTAGCTCAAAGCTAGCAAGGAGGTGGTCATTTTGCCTGGCTGCCAAAAAGTATGCATTCCTAACTCATTTCTTGACATGGATAAGGGTAAAAACATTATGTTAACCCATATCATTTAGAACAACACTTATCAAAACTCCCTATAATCATGTTTATTTTAGAGTTGATATAAACCTAATACCTAAATATAGAAAGTCTTAGAGAGAATCCTAGAGAAAGCCAAGGTTAACACTTCTATAACTCTTGAATCCCTATTCTTCTTGGTCTCCCCCATCCTTACCAAGCTTTGTACATAGAGGTGGTATTGAATCACCACACTCTTGGAAAATGCTTGGTTGATGGGAGAGGAGGTGTAAATATTCTTTCTCTCTATATAGCCTTTCAAATTGGAGTACCCGTATCTAGGCTTGAACCAAGAGCAATTGTCATCACTAGATACGATGGCAATTCATCCCACCCCATAGGCTCCATCGAGTTGCCCATGAAAGTTAGTCTTATTTCACATGTAGGGTTTTTCATGTCTTAGACAGAAACCCCACTACAACTTGTTGGTATGGAGGCCTTGGATACACTCCCTTAGAGCCATCCCTTCAACCTTTCGCAAATGCCTAAAGATCCTATGTAATAACTGTAAACACCCAAAATTTCCATGTTTTCAAAACTCCTGAATTTCAAAAAGCCAGCTCGAGATCAAATTGAGAAAAGAAGGAAGGCCCAAGCCCTTCGAAGAAAAGCCATACAGAAGATCGAAACTGGCATCCATTTCAAAATCAAATTCTGCTCCAAAATACAAAAAGAAGCCAAGACCTTGATGAAGCCGTCAAAAATCAAAGACCCGGCCTGTCAAAATAAAAAACAGAGTCCGTGGGAAAATCTGAGATTGACCTCATAAAAAATGAGCCAAAAATAGGAACAGACAGATCAAATCAAACATCAAAACGTCTTGAAAAGCAAAACATCAGCCGATAAAACAACTTAAAAAAAACGCAGGCTGAAATCGGGTTACCGAGGAACCAGAGCCCACTCAAAAACCGTTCGTTGCATGTACCAAAAAAAGACTCAAGAAAGAAAAAAAGGTTTGATTGGATCTGAACCAAAAGATCCAGATCCAAGTCCAATGGGAGATTGGATCAAGTTGGATCTTAGGATCCAGACCCGATCCAAATAACCCCCCCTTGGCCTATAAATAGGGCCAAGGGGGTTCACATGAACTCCCCCTTAGATGCTTGGAAGAATTTGGGTAAAGGAAGAGAGAGAATGAGTGAAGCCAAGGTTTCACGTGAGCAAGGTCAACAAGTCAATAAAAGTGGCTAGGCTTGACCAAGGGAAGGAATGGAGCTCAAGATTCGCGTAGAGTTCAAGTGAAGGCTCGATCAAGTGGCTTGTGGTCAACAAGCCAAGAGGTAAGGTTCTAGCCTAGTGGGCTACAACCGGGCTTGACCAAGAGGGGACTGCCCCATGGTTGACCAAGGAGGACTAGCACCCATGTTTGCATTGGGCCGACCCATCTAGCTCACAACTGGTCGAACCCTTGTTGCACCGACTTGAACCCAACCGAACCCTTTTGGCCAACTGAAACCTTTGACTTGGCCTGAACTCAACCGAACCCTTGACTTGGTTGCATTCCTTGACTTGCTGGCTGAACCCACTTAAATCGAACCTTGTTGAACCTCTTTGACCGAGCCCAGCAAGAACCGAACAAAGAACCTACCTGTGGCTGCACCTTGACTTTCACCATTGGAGACTTGACTGAACCAGCTGACCAAACCTCTTTGACCAGTTGCACAAAATTGAACCTGGCCATACCCCAGTTGAACCTTGGTCGAACCATTTGGAACCGGCCTTGACTTGGTTGAACCTCCTTGAACAAGACCACGACTTGGTGCTGGCCGACCCACTCGGACCACTTTGGAGCTGACCACCTGGCTGCACCACGACTGCAACAAGGAGGATCGGCTGCAACTAGTTGGCTGCAAACTAAACCGAACCTGGTGATGGCCGACCTGAACCTAGCCGGCCTACACCTGGCTGACCTTGACTTGGCTGCAACATCAATATGAAGCTTTGACTTGGCTGCACCACGGCTGCAACATGCACCTAGTCGACCTGCAATTGGCCGAACCTCTTTGAGCTACCTTGAACAGCACCAAGGCTCGACACCAAGGAAGACCTGCACTTGGTGGACCACTTGACCGAACCTCAAGCAAACCCAACAAACCGAATCAAAGGCTAAACTGAATGAAAAGAACTTGTAAGTACTTTTAACTTCGGTTTTAAAGCGAAGTCTCTCCCCGGGTTGTAATATTTGTGCATAAACACGATTGCACCCATGAGCACTTGAGCCTTTTCGCTCTTAAACTGGTGGATGAACATGATCACACACACGTGCACTCGAGCCTGTGCACTCGAGCCTTTCCACTCTTTACACCCACAAGCACTTGAGCCTTTCCGCTCTTTACACTCATGTGCACTCGAGCCTTTCCTCTCTCTGCCCCAATATACAATTATAAAAATTATATACTTCGAACCCCTTCTGTTCTTAAGCAAGTATACGTATTTCAATTAGCGTGGGGTTTACTTTCTTGAAAGTAGAGTGAGTTGCACTTAAATTTATGTGAGTTTACTTTCGTGAAAGTAGAGTTGCACTTAAATTCATGTGAGTTTACTTTCATGAAAGCAGAGTCAGTTGCAATTTAAATTCGCGTGGGTTTACTTTCGTGAAAGTCGAGTGAGTTGCACTTCAATTCTTGTGGGTTTACTTTTGTGAAAGTCGAGTCAGTTGCAATTTCAATTCGCGTGGGTTTACTTTTGTGAAAGTCGAGTGAGTTGCAATTTCAATTTGAGTGAGTTCGCATCATCGTTCTCAAAAACCCAAAACAGAATTTATAGCATCTCTACATCCGCTCATTACGACAAAACGCTCGAACCCTCGCTCAAATCACGCTAAAATTAGGCCACACATTCCACACACACATTAGGCCTAAACATGAAAAACTCGCAAGAACTTAGGGTCGTCCAACCTTTGTAATAAAATTTGTCAAAAGTGCACAAATCAAATTCGTCCAAAACACTGAGCATTCAATTAATTTGAAGTAAAAACTTGTTTAAAAATTGAAGTTCCTAAGCGCTTAAACTGACCCTTGAGCATCTGTTCAAGAAGGTTTAAAGCGAAAAGAGTCCGCTTGCCTATAATCGCCAAAGTCAAAAAAACGTTTAAAAACCTTCTCTTGTTTGTGTAAGCTAGCTAGCACGCTCACACATGCGTAGGTACGAAAAAGGTTTACTTCGAGTCTGATAACCTGGGAGTGAAAATTTTCATATTTACAATAACGAAGTCGTGATAGTATTTGGAAAAGACAACCCACGCCTTAAGGGAATACAAACATTCCCTTGTTTATCAAGTGACTATTGTGTGGTGTGAAAAAGGCCATTGAAGAGCCCAATCCACCCAAGTTGTCCAACCCCAAACTGTCCACTCCCAAGCTCGTGTACATCCTAGGAGAGCCTAAGTCCTCCATTTCTAAAACCGTGCACCTCGTAGGCACACCCAAGAAAGCACGAGTTCATAATCATACCATGGATGACACATTGTTTTAAGGTCATCCTCTTTATCAAAATTTTTCAAAACTTAAAAAGTTTTGGAACATGTTGAACATGGGGTATGTACCATATCAGGGTCTAGGAGCTAAGAACCAAGGTATGATGAAACCCATCCTACCCTCACTAAACCTAGGTCGACATGGTCTAGGGTACAATCTATCCATATCCCCTTAGCCACCACCTAAGACCACTTAGGTCAAGGGTGCCCTAGAGCCGACTAAAACCAAAACCTATGACCTAAATCTCTTATTTGGAGTCTAATTCATGATGTTTCTTTTGTAGACTTGATGAAAGTCTTTTGAAAAAATCCAAAAAAAGTATATATTTGGGAAAATAAAAAAAAATAGAAAACTCCCAAAGTCCAAAAACATTTGAAAATTCTAAAAATCTGAAAAAGAAAATCTTATATATTTCTCCCTCTAGTGTTTGTCTAGAAAAAGCCAAAAAAATAGAAAAAGCCAAAAATCCAAAAAAGTTTGTTTTTTAAAATCATGTACAAACAAGAATCGATTTTGTCAAAACCAGTGTGCATTCTCAAACCCAAGTTGAGTCCTTCTCTTGTAAATAATCTTTTTCTTGCAAATAATCCTTTCTTAGAAACCAAGACACTTGAGAGTGATTAAAATGAGGAGGTTGATCCCCTCATCTATGAGGATGACCAAACCTCCAAGCTTTTTAAATTTCATAAAATCCCTTACTTGAAAAAACCTTCAAATTCCATCAGAGAGAATCTTCTAGATGTTAATCTAGGAAGTGAGTCTAACCCCAAGTGTGTTAAAATATGAACTTGTTTGCATGACTATGGAAAAGCATAATTGTAAACACCCAAAATAAAAATGTTTTGAAAATTTCCAAAAGAAAAGCTTTAGAAATGTTTGTCAAAAGTTTTAAAGGTTTTGAACTCAATTCGTTTAGAGATCTATAGACACGCGGAAATTTCCAACCCCGAGCTTCTTAGGGCCTAGAGCGAACCTTTTCGTATGACTAAGTCGCTTAAAGGGCATGCCAGCTAGCTTACTCAAGCTAGCGAAGTAAGTTTTGAAAATATCTTACTTATTTGGGGCGACTGTGGACAAGTGGGTTTTTCTCGTCGCAGACCTTCTTGCACCGATGCGCAAGGGTCAGTCTATACGCTTTAAAAAAGTTGATTTTGAACAAGCATAACTTTTCAAAAAATATGCGAAGTGTTTGGTCGATTTCACTTGTTTTGTTGCAGATTTTATTAACGTAGGATTTGCACGTTTCCTATGTCTCGGGTTTTATCCAATTCAGGCGTGGGATGTGTGCATCAAGTGCCTAAGCATGGGCGATTTTTGCACGGGTGTATGGGGTTTGCTTTGATGCAAGTATGCGCCCTAACTCGTGGTATGGCGAATATGCAATGCAAACTCACACAACTGAACAGGAAAAACTGGAATTGAAAGACAATGCTTAAGGGAAATTGCAAAAGGGAAATATAGCTATATCTTAAGAGCGGAAAGGCTCAATTGTGTAAGTGTATGCCGTGTATAAATTGAAATGCAACTCACACAGCTGAACCTGAAAACATGAAATTTAAAGACATAGCGGAAGGGAAATACAACTATATATATATGGGCCCGAAGGTCGCCAACGTGCGCGTGTTGTGTTGGTGTGTAAATGGACAGACAAACACACGCAGCTGAACAGGGGAAACGCAGCAGAAAGTATAGAAATAGGACTATATCTTAGCGGCTGCCAAGGCCAAAATGGTGTGTGAGGTGCACGAGAAAGCACTCAGGTGTTCTTTGTGTGTGATTGTGTAAATGAAAGACAAATCACACGACTTAATGTAACAACCCAACTGAATTGAAATACATATATAGAATAAGAGCGAAAGCTCAATGCACACGTATGTGAGTGTATAAATTTAAAAACAAACTCATGCAGCTCTTACTAGAGTCTTAGGAGTAAGAGCGAAGGCTCAATGGTGCACGTGGGTGCTTGTGTACGAGTAAGAGCTAAGGCTCAAGTGCTCGTGTGTGCTTCGTGTAGCAAACCAAGTTATTACAATCGGGGGGAGACAAGGCTCCATTAATACAACCCCGTATTCAAATTGAATCAAAGCGTAGGAAGGAGATATGAAATGCCGAATTAAAATACTTACGTGATTCGGATGTTTGTCCACTCCAATCTTCGTGAGTTTGCTTGGCTTCACACCCACGGATGAGTCTTCCTTGAAGCTTGAAGCGAAAGATGGCTAAATGGAGCCTTCAAGCTTGAGGGTTTGGCTTGAGGGATGAGGTTCACGGGATTAAGGTTGCGGATTTTGTTGTGGGTGTGGGTAAGGCACGGCTGAGGTTGGGTTAGGTTGGGGTAAGGTCACTGTTGGAAGTGTATGGCGTGGAATGGGATATAGAGGTGGGGTGTTAGGTGAGAACTAAGGGCGTGGGGTATTGGGTAGTTGGGGTAAGGTCACGAATGGGGTAGGTTCGGCCGGGGTTGGCTAGGCTAGGCAAGTGTTCACGTCACTAGGTAGGTGGAAGGGTATGAGAAGGGGTGTCTAGCTAGGATGGTTCGGTTAGGACAGGGGGTAGGCCGGTTAGACTAGGTAGTGGTGGTGGTGGATAGTGGCTGACCGGATGGAGTTGAAGTGTTGGGTGACTAGGGGAACCGGGTGGAAGGGAGGTGGCAGGTGACGGTGGCTGCTGGGCAGCAGGGGGACGCCAGGCGCTGGAGGTCGGCAGGGAGCGTGTAGGGTGCGTGCAGGGGGCGGCGCGCTTGCAGGGCGCGTGCAAGGCGCGTGTAGGGGGGCGGCGTGCTTGCAGGGCAATGCAGGGCGAGCGTAGGCTGCGCGCGGGGTGTGGGTGAGGTTAGGGTGCCCGGGGGTTTAGGTGGGAGTCGGTTAGGGTCTTAGGTGGGTTTAAGTGGGATTAGGTGAGGTTGGTTGAGTGGGATTTAGGGAGGCTAAGAGGGATTAGGAAGAGTGGTTTAGGGAGGATTAGGGGCTTACCTCTTAATGCCGGCTTAGGGTGTGCTTAAGCTCCGATTAGCCACCTTAAGCCTCTTGTCCAAGCAAATCAGTCATTCAATTAGAGTGGGGCAGCCCTTAACTAATCCTACACTAACCACAATTAATAAAATCCTAAACAAAGAAAGCACTAACCACTCACCTTGGACCTTCTCTCTCCTCCCTTGGATTTCACGTGAACCCCTTACAATGGACTCCCTCACCTCTATTTATAGGCATTTGAGGTGGGTCTTGGATTTGGGTTTAGGTTTGAGATTTGGATCCAAACCCAAATCCAAACACTATTTGGATTTGGATCGTGGATCTCAGATATTTTGAGATCCATATCTGATCCAAACCATACATTTTTATGGATATAGATGTGGATATTTTGGTCTACATCCGATCTAATCCAAACACTATTTGGATCCAATCCAAATCCAAACACTATTTGGATCCAATCCAAATCCAAACACTATTTGGATCGACCCAAACACTATTTGGATTGTTCCAAATCCAAACACTATTCAGTATATGGATTTGGATCTAGATATTTATGGTCCAGATTCAAATCAAAATTTCTTTGGATAGTCCTTCTTGGCTTCTCGAGGCGAACAATCTGTGCGGGCCCTGGTTTCATCAGTGACCCGTCTGGTGTTGGGTTTCCCCAATCTGTATCGTCTAGATTCCTTTTCGCCTTTTCGGACTCCGTTTCTGCTCATTTTCGGTCTTCCTGGTTCATATTCAGGATGCTTGAGTAAGAATGGTCGGTCTGGCTTTCTGGTACTCCTGACTTGCCATCTGCTTCGTACCTAGGCCTTCCTTTTGCCTTTCGAACATGGCTTTTATCAGGCCTGGTTGCTTTTTTGGGCTTCAGAACAGACTTCTGAAGATGCTTTTGGTATTGGCCTTCATAACCAGCTTGCTGGGCTGTTTCTGGATCAGGTGTCGTCTTCGCATGCTCCACCTGTTCGCCTTTGGTTTTTGAGAAAATGGGGCTTAGCTCGGGTTTCAAAACTCCTATTTGATGAAGGGCTTCAAAACATTATTTACATACTTAAAAGCAATATGTACAGAGTTTAAAATAGTATGTACATGTTTTCGAGTATGTACAGGGTTTCTGGAAGGCTCTTGGGTTTCTAGACTCAAAATGGCCCTTTGGGGCTGCTTTTGTAAAACCAGGTATGTTTTTAGAAAGTCGTGAGATTTTGGGGTGTTTATAGGTGCCCCTCTTTGGCATTGTCCAAATTTATTTGGATAATGACAAAGACAACACCCTTGTTCAATGTCTCCCTGAATCTATCCTCGAAAATATGGGTTCGTCCCAATTTTTGAGCAAAAACCTTTCTTTAAAACTTGGTAGGAGGAGATATTACGCCAAAGGGGACTTTCAGATATGGGTTCCTAGTCCTAAATGGGGATTATGTTATGAAGTGTTCACGCATGAATATGCAAGTGCATGATATGGATGAGATGCCAAGAAGGGCGACCTCCTAGAGACCAGATGGTATGGTTGAACTTTTGAGACTTATGAAGACCTGTTGCTTCAAGTGAGCGGGCCTTATGTTGCTCGATGTTCGAGTCTTCAAAACCCTATTTACAAGAGGGAAACTTCTTTTAGCATCGATCCTAAGGACCTTTGGCTCCTCGTGTTTGCCTTCACTTGAGTCTTGACACTCGCTAATCTAGCAGAGGTTTTATAAGAAAACAAGCTAAATTTCAAAATTCCTATGCCTTACTCGAAACGTCGAATTCTCAAACAAAATGAAATTCAAGTAAGTAAACCCTATTTTTACTTTAGGATTCCTGGAAATGAACCATGTTTTACTTGGGATAAGTCGTAGGGATGTGAAAGAGATACCACGGTCCCTTTTGAAGCGTCCCGTGGTTTTAGGCGTAGAAGGCGGAAAACTGCTCTTCTTGAGCTTTTTAGCTTTTTCTTTCTTTTTTCATAGAAGGTCTCCCTTTGGGAGTATTTTTTTTCTTTATTCCCTCTTTTCCATAGAAGAATCAATTTTCTATTTTTTTGAGATTCAACTTTCCTCCTTTGGGAAAGAGATTTTGGTAGGGATTTCCCTTTGTTTTCGCCAAATTTTCCTTTTAGAGGGAGAAGAGAAGGGGGGAAGACTTATCCCAAGGTCATACTTGATCCATTCCAGATCAGCCTATTTAGAAATAGCACGTACTACTTGCAAGTATCTTGCTATATTGAACTAGGCCTTTCTTTGTAAGAAGAAGGATTTTGAAATGTAACCACGTATTTGGAAAGCTTCACTTTTTCGCAAGTGTGAATTCTCTCATTCAGGGTCATCCAATTTGCCTTTGATCCTTGCTTTCGAAGTTTCGAAGTAAGTTTCCCAAAACATTTTCGAAAATGGGAATTTAACTAGACCCTACACATGATACTTCTTTAAGTATTGAAGATTGATAGGATCTGCTAAATTCCTACCTTCTACATCGATCAACCAGTATGAGTTGTTTGTGGTGGTTCCACTTACAACATAAGGGACATCCCACTTAGGCCGCCACTTTCCAAGTGGGTGTGGGCCACGATAGTAGATGATTTTCAAAACCAAATCTCCCACTTCAAAGTGGCGAGGTTTCATATGTTTCTCATAATGTCGAGTGATCCTTTGCCGGTATGCATGAGCATGATCCATAGCAAGGAGTCGCCTCTCATCTAGCAAATCTAGTTCGGCCATCCTAGCATGCTGAAGCATCTCTACGGGGAGGTCAAAGGACATCCCACTTAGGCCGCCACTTTCCAAGTGGGTGTGGGCCACGATAGTAGATGATTTTCAAAACCAAATCTCCCACTTCAAAGTGGCGAGGTTTCATATGTTTCTCATAATGTCGAGTGATCCTTTGCCGGTATGCATGAGCATGATCCATAGCAAGGAGTCGCCTCTCATCTAGCAAATCTAGTTCGGCCATCCTAGCATGCTGAAGCATCTCTACGGGGAGGTCGAGTGCAATGGATGTATGAAATGAATGCAATCGTGTATGAATGGGGAGAATGGTGTTTGTGCCATAGACCAACTCAAATGGCGTGACATTCGTGGGAGTCCGGATGGAAGTCCTATAAGCCCATAAGGCTTCATCCAGCTTCTCATGCCACGTCCTACCCTTCTCTAACGTTTTCTCAATAATATTAATGAGAGTCTTATTGGTGGCTTCGGCTTGGCCGTTGCCTTGAGGTAGTAGGGCGATGAGAAGTGGTGAGTTATGCCGTAGGTGTTGCATAACTTGACCATCCGCTCATTTTTGAATGGGGTGCCATTATCAGACACAAGGTCTCTTTGAACTCCAAATCGAGCCAAGATATTTTTCCTAATGAAAGCCACCACATGTTGCCCTTGGACATTGATCAGGGAGGTGGCTTCGACCTATTTGGAAAAGTACTCAATGGCTGCTAAAATGAATCTATGCCCATTCGATGCCTTTGGAAATATTGGTCCTATAATATCAAACGTCCACATGGTGAATGGCCAGGGGCTGACCACGGAATGCAATGAAGATGAGGGGATATGAATGGCGTACCCATGCACTTGACATGGATGACACTTCCTAACATGATCGTGGCAATCCTTTTTTAGGGTGGACCAAAAATAACCCGCCCTAAGTATTTTCATTGCCATCATATTGGCATTAACATGACCTCCACATTCTCCATCGTGGAATTCATGCATTATAATCCTAGCCTCCTCTAGGTCGACACACCTTAGTAAGATGCCGGTAAAACTTTTTTTGTACAGAACCCCACCCAAAATCATATATCAGGTAGAAATTTTTTGGATGAATGCCTTATCCTTGGATGTGGCATTTTCAGCGAATCCCCCATTTTCTAAAAAGCTTTTTATGTCATAAAACCAAGGTTTTTCATCAAAATCTTGGTTGTTTTGGCAAATTTCTAAATCGTGTATGGATGGAGTGGGTGCATGCCATATTTCCAAGGATCGGGTTCTCAAAGTGGGATCCACCCTTAGGGTTGAATCCAAGGATGAGAGGGCATCGGCAATGCCATTATCCTCTCTTCCTACATGTGTGAGTGTGCACGATTGGAAGGATTCGACCAATCGAGTGGCCAACTCGTGATATGGAAGAAGCTTTTCATTTCTAACTTGCCAAATTTTTAAAACTTGGTTTATAACGAGTAATGAATCTCCAAAGACCTCAATACATGTTGCCCCTAGAGTTTTTGAAACTTTTAAACCTTGTATGAGGGCTTCATACTCAGCTATGTTATTGGAACACTCGAAATCTAGGTGAATTGCTATGGGGATCTCTCCCTTTTCAGGGGATATGAGGATGACCCCGGCACCAACCCTCATTGGTTTCGTGCCCCGTCGAAGTGCATTTTCCACACTTAGTTTTCAAAAGAGTTTGCCAAAATGTGGTTTTGAAATTGGTTTTGTAATATGCCTTCATCAGGCATTTCATCGAGTGTGGGATATGTATCCTCTAAGGGAAACTCAGCCACGTAGTCTGCTAGGGCTTGCCCCTTAATGGAGATCTGGTGATGGTATTTCAAATCATACTCCATTAGAAGGAGTTGCCATTTGCCCAATCTACCAGTGAGAATGGGTTTTTCGAACAAGTGCTTGATTGGATCAAGCTTAGACACTATCCAGATCTCATGATCTAGGAAATAGTGTCAAAATTTTTGGCAGGCCCAAACTAGGGCCAAGCACGTCTTCTCCATGGCTTTATAATTCCTTTCATAAGTTAGGAGAGTTTTCAAAATGTAGTATATGGCATACTCCTTATGGGTATCATCCTCGTATTGTGCTAACAAGGCACCCAAAGCATTCACATATACAGAAATATAAAGCAGAAGAGGTTTTCCTTGCTTTGGAGGGTTTAAAATAGGGGGATTAACTAAGTATGCTTTTAATCTTTCAAAAGACTTTTGGCATTCGTCGTCCCACAAAAATTTTGTCCCTTTTCTCAACAGTTTGTTGAAGGGTTTGCATCTAGTCACCAGGTTTGAGATAAACCTGCGAATGGATTGGAGTCGACCTTGGAGGCTACGAATTTGCATGAGATTGGAGGGTGGAGCCATGTCTATGATGGCTCAACACTTAGAGGGGTCGACTTCTATGCCCCTTTGGCTCACTATAAATCCTAAAAGCTTTCCGGATTCTACTTTCAATACGCACTTCTAAGGGTTTAGCTTTACTTTGTAAAGTCTAAGCCTTTTGAAAATCTTTTGTAAGCATTCGATATGAGTGCATCAAGTTTTTTATTTAGCCAAGAGATCATCCACATATACCTCTATGAGCTCATGAATCTGATCATGAAAGATCGTGGTCATAGCTCTTTGGTACGTGGCGCCGGTATTTTTCAAACCAAAGGGCATGACTGTATAGCAGTACGTGCCCCATGGGGTTGTGAAAGTGGTATTAGCCTGATCTCGTGGGGCTAATTTGATTTGATTATTGTAAACACCCTGAAATCTCACGAATTCCTCAAAACAACCTGGTTTTATAAAAGCAGCCCTAAAGGGCTATTTTGAGTTTGGAAACCCAAGAGCCTTCCAAACAACCCTGTACATATGTTTTAAACTTTATATTTCAAAAAATATATATAATATGGCTTTAAAAACTTCTTAAAACACGTTTTTGAAACCCCGAAGCAGCTTCGCCTGATCAAGACAGGACCAGAAAAGCCAAAGAGAGCCCAGAACCGGAGCACATGTCAAGCCCGGCACAACAACTCTCGTATCAAATCCACCCCAGGATCTCGAACGTCCAAGACCCTATTATCATCAAAACATCCTTTGAAATCATCTCCGAAAGGCGAAAATAGAGGCAGACGATCATGTTGGCGAAGACCCAACGCAGACGGAGTACTGATGCTGTCAGACCCCGCACAAACCGTTCGTCTTGAACACAGCTCGAAGGAGTCAGAATTTAGTTTGGATTGGATCTGAACCATATATATCCAGATCTCAATCCAAACCCATGTATGGACTTAGATTTGGATTTGGATTCAAAAATCCAATCCAATATCCATATCCATGGCCCACATCACCTTCTCATAAATAGAGGTGGGGCCCACTTGAATTTCACGTGGGATTATGGGCATGAGAGAGAGTGGGGGAGGATAAGATCAAGTGGGTGTTGTAATTAAGCTTGACTTGTGTGTCAAGTTTGGGGTTAATCATGTGGGTTAGCCTAATTAAGTGGGTTTAAGCTTGTAATTAGCCAAAACCTAACCTGGGGTTGCACCAACATGATGTAATTAAGGTCTATGGGTCATGCAAAGGGAGCTCCTCAATTCGATCCCAACCAAAAACCACTAAGCCTAACCAAAAAAACACTAATCCTAGCCCTTTACCCTAATCATGTCCTAATCCTAGCCTAATCACCTAACCCACTTCCCTAATCCTAGCCTAATCACCTAACCCACCTCCTTAATCCTCCCCTAAACCTAGGTTAATTTCCTTAAACCTAGCCTAATCCTAGCCTAATCACCTAACCTACCTCACTAAACCTCACCCTAAAACCAACCCACCTAGCTAAACCCTAAACCTCTAAACCACCCCTAGCCCACAACTTACCCAAAACCCCTTGTATCTAAAATATCTGGCCCTACCCTAATACCAGCCCACCTTACTACCTTACCACCCTACCTAAACCACCTAACCACTACCCCAAAACCACCCCCAACCGCCTCTTGCAGCCCTATATAAACCCCCCTTTTGGGGCAGGTTTTCCCTATCTTGAATCACCTTTGGTCCTCCACTCTCCAGCCCAGTCGACTCCAACCTTACTCCACCTGCCCCACAACTGGCCACCATCTGCGCCACTACCTCCCAGCCGAGCACCACCACCACCACCACCACTCCAGCCGAAGTCCACATCACCATCCTCTTCATCCAGCCGAACCAGCCACTCCACCACAACCGGGTGCTCCCCTTCCATCTGCCACCGCCTCTTCACTCGGTTAGTACCCCATACTCCACCTTACCCCTTCTCCACTCCCTCTCCACTCTCAGCTACCCACCATACCACTACCTTACCCTAATGCCAGCCACTTGCCGCCACCATTCCCACTCGGCCAGGCCATAACCACCCTAACTACCTGCCATTACCTAGACACCCTAGCTACACCCGTCCACCCTATCCAACTCCCTAAGACCTGCCCATATCACCCCACTACATCCACCACTACCTTACCCCATCTCTTAGCTAGTTCCCTTCCCTTTGACCACTCCTAGCTACCCTAGCAGCCCACCACCACCAAGCTCCTAGTCGGCCACTCCAACCGACTGTCACTCCATTCGGCCAGCCACTTCTTTTCCCCTAGGTGCTCCATTAGACCTTCCCTTAGGCTCCCCCTTAGTGCCATACTCCCCAACACTACACTCTCCCTAGTGACCTTACTTAGGCCCTTTAGCCCAACACACCAAAACCAGCCCATCCTTAGCAGCCGGCCATCTTCAAGGCGCCTCTTCCGCGCACCAAAGACATCCGGCCAGCACCTCCCCTTGCCGTTAAACTTCGCGGAGCACCCTCTTGCAGCCCAAGGCGAAGTTCAAGCTCGCGCTCAAGCAAGGCATCTTCGGACCAGCTATTAGTAAATGCCTAACTCGGTCCTTAGTTGTATACTTGCTTAAAATTCAATTCGATATGGGGTTGTAATAACGGAGCATAGTCTCCCCCCGCTTGTAATAACGTGGCTTGGCACACCCACACACGTGCACTCTCTTAGTTGTGCACGATTTTGAACACACACGGGCCTAATCAGCCCCTAATACATAAATATATATATGTACTTTAATTTTCGTAGGGTTTTGCTTAAGTTGGGTGTGTAGTCTTTCAATTCAAGCACTCACACACATTGAGCCTTCGCTCTTATTTGAAGGACCCAAGTAAGGGCCGTGTTATACTATTTGGGTTTAATTTCATGTTGTGTGCGTAGTACTTCAATTCAAGCACTCACACACATTGAGCTTTTGCTCTTATTCCCAAGACCTTAGTCAAGGCCTATTGCAGTTATATTTGGGTTTCATTTATGTTGTGTGCGTAGTACTTCAATTCAAGCACTCACACACATTGAGCTTTCGCTCTTATTCCCAAGACCTTAGTTAAGGCCATACTGCAATTTATATTTGGGTTTCATTTCATGTCGTGTGTGTAAGTCTTCCAATTCAAGCACGCACCCACATTGAGCCTTCGCTCTTATTTTCAAGACCCATGTAAGGGAAGGTATACATACTATATATACATATCTCCCTTCGGCATTTACATTACAAGTTATTTCCCTTCGGTCATTTCCCTTCGGCATTGTCTTTACATTTCGGGTTTTCCCTTTGGAGTAGTGTGAGTTTGCATTGCATCTATGCCATACCACGAGGTATGACGCATATTGCATCAAAGCAAGCCCCGTACTCCCGCTCAAAATCGCCCATGTAGTGGAGTGTTCATAACACACAAACTAGGTGGCCCATTAAGGGATAAAAAGAAAGACTTAGGCACTTGCAAATCCACGTGATCTAAATACTACAATCGTATCTAAAAGACCCGAATTAAACACCTCGAACCGCTTCGTAGGCTTTCTATACCCAAAAAAACTCGATTTTTCAAAGCGTACAAATTGACCCTTGTGCATCGGTGCAAGAAGGTCTGCGACGACAAGAGCTCACTTGCTCACAGTCGCCACGATTAGAAGTCAGCTTAAAATATATCTTTGCTAGCTTAGGTAAGCTAGCTGGCACGCCCTGTTTATATGAATAGGCCTTAGACACACGAGCGGATCCGCTCCAAGCCCTGAAAAAGGCGAGAGTGCGGGGATTTTCGCGCGTCTACAATTATACCCTGAATAGCCATCCATGAATGAAAACATTTCATGATTTGCAGTACTATCGACTATCAAATCAATGTTTGGTAAAGGGAAATTGTCTTTTGGCGTGGCCTTATTTAGGTTTCTGAAATCGATGCATATTCGAATCTTCCCATTGGTTTTTCGAACAACAACTATATTGGATAACCAATCAGAATATGGAAGACCTAGGTGGTTATAGGGGGTGGCTCTGGTGGTATTCTGGGAGTATAGCCGATCCCATATCGGCTTGGGTTGGCCTTGGGCAATATGGGCTCTACGAGACCCTGATTTTGTGTCCCTAGACTCTTGTATGGCATATAGCCCATATTTAACAACATGTTCTATGACTTTTTGTTTTTAGAAAAAATTTCATACAGGTCATGGTCCTGGAACTTGCTGTCATCTATGTTATGCACATAAGGCTTTTTGTCCAAGGGTTTTGGAAATGGGCGACTCTTGGCCTTTCCTAGGATGGTCAAGGTTTTGAGGGGGGCAGCCTTGGGCGACCCTTTGACATACACGACCTTTTTAGGGGTTTTAAATGTGAGCTTTGGTGGCTCGACCAAGGTCTGCCCCATAATGGCCTCGTGGTCTCGGAAACTTGACAAACAGGGGGAATTCATGATTCCCTGAAGCTGTGGGTGACTCTCACCTAGGATCACTACGATTTGGTCCCCAAAAGGGATTTTGACACACCTATGGAAGGTGGATGGCACAGCACACAGGCTGTGTATCCAGGGCCTTCCCAACAATAGGTTATAGTGGGAGTGGATGTCCAAGACATGGAACACCCCCATGTGTACTATCCCTCCCGTTTCCATGGGGAGTTCGGTGGACCCTAGAGGTCTTGACGCGTTCCCATCGTATCCAGTGATTACGATGGGACTTGGGTTTACGGATGTCAAGGTGACTCTGATTTGGTATGCTACGTGAAGTGGAAGGATGTTGAGCCTTCCTCCCCCATCGACTAGGCACCTATCCAGAGAGTGGTGATTCAAAACCACCTCGATATATAGGGCCTGGTTGTGGGACTCATAGGGTTTCTCTAGATCCCCTTCCGAGAACACGATAGGCATTTTCGCTCCTATGGACGCCACTTGGTTGGACAAGGATTCTGGGGTTATGTTCGAGCTAACCTTGGCTCTTTCTAGAATTTTCTCTAACACGAGTCTATGCCTAGGCGAAGTTTGTATCAGCTCTAGAATGGACATGTTAATAGGAATCTTTGAAAGATGATTTTCGAAATCATACAAGGTTAAAATGACTTTTCTTGTGTCTGCTTTCAGTGAAACTCTAGGAATACATGCTTTTGAAGGGTCAGGTACACTAACCACTTTTTTAGCATTTTGAAGATGTGGGGGTTGATAGATCCTTCCGGACCTAGTCACCTCCCCCATGATCAACCTAGGGTTCGCACCTAACATGGCTCTAATTGAGTGTTTTGGAGCACTTTGAATTTTCAAAATTGGTTTAACCAAGGATGGAACTCTTGGTGGTCCCCGGATGACTACTTGGGCGAATTTCTTATGAAGTATGAGAGTAGGTGCACAAGTAGACAAACCAGACTTATATGTATGTGTTAGACTCTTCGAAATCGTGAGAGCACATACCTCTTTGCCCTTCCCACTGGTACTTGCATGGTTGGGCAAGGGTTCTTTGAAGATAGCTTGGGTAGGCTCTAGTTCCTCAATGACCTGAAGCCAGCCTTCTGCTATCAAGTTCTCAATTTTATTAAGCAGGGAGAAACACCGCTTTGTATCATGGCCTTTGAGCCGATGATACTTGCAGAATCGGTTTAAAAATCCCCCTTTAGAAGTGATTCTCTCAGGAATTTCAGGGAGTTCGATCATTCCTTGGGCAAGTAGGAGGTCTAGGACCTCTCACACAGGTTGCCCCAGCATAGTATACTCCCGTCTTTCAAAGGGTTTTTGAAAAAAAAATTCCCTTTTATTTTCAATTTTTTCAAAATACCTAGAAGTGCTCATCGGGCTTGGATCCACCCGGACATTGGCGACTTTGTGGGGTTTTGCCCCTTTATCCACAGTGGGTAGCCCATAAGTGTTGGGCTTCTCCAAGCAAGTTTTTGAAACCATGCTCCCTTTCCACAAATGATCATAAATCCCTTTCTTCAAATTCGTTTCGAAAAGAGATGTTTTTTTTATCAACATGTGAAAAGTTGAGATCTCGTGTAGGGAAAGAAGGGTTTTTAATTCATTTCGAAAGTTATCCAGGATAAGCATGACTGCACATCCTTCGGATATAGGTTCTCGCACTTGTCCAAGGAGAGACCTCTATCGAACGATAAATGTATGCACATCCTTGTTCATGCCCTGCTTCGTATCCCTCAATGTGTTTAAAGTGGGCGTGACCTCTACGTTATGCGAGAATCTCTACATAAAGTAGTTCACTAACTCTTTAAAAGTAGCGAACTGGCTAAGGTCGTAGGAAGCCAGCCATTTGGAAGCTGTGCCTTTGAGGGATAAAGGAAACCAATACACCCATTTCATCGAGTCCTTTTTCTTATGGGCTCGACGAGAGAAAAGTTGCAAGTGAGACCTAGGGTCTCCCATGACATCATACCGATGGAAATTCGGTATTTCATCGTCACTGTCCATTTCATAGTCCAAAGGAAGAAAATCGGATAGGGCATAGTTCCTTTTCTCTTTGTTTTGCCCTTTCAGTAGCTGCTGTAGGGCCTTACGATCCTTGTGGGTGAAGGAGTCGTGGTATTAGTTGCCTTCCATTGCGGAGGTCTCCTTGTTTTTACGAGTTTTTTCAACTCTCTTTTTGGCCTTTGGTTCGCCATGTGACGAACACGAATCAGCTGCTTCAGCCTCTTTGCTAAGAGCAGCGGTTTTGGCCTCGAAGTCCCTTCTTAACTCTTCGATCTCTTCTCTTTGATCTCGGGTTTTCAAAAACTTCCTAGAATGAGAACTTGATGTGCATGAGCCATGGCTAGATACTTCCTGGGAGCCTGGACTCGACATGCTTCAATGCTTTCAAAATCCTAAGTATGAAATGCAACAAACAGAGAGTTAAAACACTTTTCCTTGAAAATTTTTCATGAGGTTTGTTTGTATGGATCGATTTTTTACAAGACCCACGTCCCACTGGGCGTGCCAAATCTGTAGACACGCGGAAATTTACGATCCCGGGCTTCTTAGGGCCTAGAGCGAACCTTTTCGTATGTCTAAATCGCTTAAAGGGTGTGCCAGCTAGCTTACTCAAGCTAGCGAAGTAAGTTTTGAAAATATCTGACTTGTTTGGGGCGACTGTGGATAAGTGGGTTTTTCTCGTCGCAGACCTTCTTGCATCAATGTGCAAGGGTCAGTCAGTACGCTTTAAAAAAGTCGATTTTGAACAAACATAACCTTTTCGAAAAATATGCGAAGTGTTTGGTCAGTTTCACTTGTTTTGTTGCAGATTTTATTAACGTAGGATCTGCACGTCTCCTATGTCTCGGGTTTTAGCTAATTTAGGCGTGGGATGTATGCATCAAGTGCCTAAGTATGGGCAATTTTTGCACGGGTGTATGGGGTTTGCTTTGATGCAAGTATGCGCCCTAACTCGTGGTATGGCGAATATGCAATGCAAACTCACACAACTGAACGGGAAAAATCAGAATTGAAAGATAATGCTTAAGGGAAATTGCAAAAGGAAAATATAGCTATATCTTAAGAGCAGAAAGGCTCAATTGTGTAAGTGTATATCGTGTATAAATTGAAATGCAACTCACACAGCTGAACCTTAAAACCTGAAATTTAAAGACATAGCGGAAGGGAAATACAACTATATATATATGGGCCCGAAGGTCACCAACGTGCACGTGTTGTGTTGGTGTGTAAATGGAAAGACAAACACACGCAGCTGAATAGGGGAAACGCAGCAGAAAGTATAGAAATAAGACTATATCTTAGCTGCTGCCAAGGCCAAAATGGTGTGTGAGGTGCACGATCAAGAACTCGGGTGTTCTTTGTGTGTGAGTGTGTAAATGAAAGACAAATCACACGACTTAATGTAACAACCCAGCTGAATTGAAATACATATATAGAATAAGAGCGAAACCTCAATGCACACGTGTGTGAGTGTATAAATTTAAAGACAAACTCACGTAGCTCTTACTAGAGTCTTAGGAGTAAGCGCAAAGGCTCAATGGTACATGTGGGTGCTTGTGTACGAGTAAGAGCTAAGGCTCAAGTGCTCGTGTGTGCTTCATGTAGCAAACCAAGTTATTACAATCGGGGGGAGACAAGGCTCCGTTAATACAACCCCGTATTCGAATTGAATCAAAGCGTAGGAAGGAGATATGAAATACCGAATTAAAATACTTACGTGATTCAGATGTTTGTTCACTCCAATCTTCGCGAGTTTGCTTGGCTTCACACCCACGAATGAGTCTTCCTTGAAGCTTGAAGCGAAAGATGGCTAAATGGAGCCTTCAAGCTTGAGGGTTTGGCTTGAGGGATGAGGTTCACGGGACTAAGGTTGCGGATTTTGTTGTGGGTGTGGGTAAGGCACGGCTGAGGTTGGGTTAGGTTGGGGTAAGGTCACGGCTGGAACTATATGGCATGGAATGGGATATGGGGGTGGAGTGTTAGGTGGGAACTAAGGGCGTGGGGTGTTGGGTAGTTGGGGTAAGGTCACAGATGGGGTAGGTTCGGCTGGGGTTGGCTAGGCAAGTGTTCACGACACTAGGTAGGTGGAAGGGTATGAGAAGGGGTGTCTAGCTAGGATGGTTCGGTTAGGACAGGGGGTAGGCCGGTTAGACTAGGTAGTGGTGGTGGTGGATAGTGGCTGGCCGGATGGAGTTGAAGTGTTGGGTGACTAGGGGAACCGGGTGGAAGGGAGGTGGCAGGTGACGGTGGCTGCTGGGCAGCAGGGGGACGCCAGGTGCTAGGCGTCAGGTGGTGAAGGTCGGCAGGGAGCGTGCAGGGCGCGTGCAGGGGGGGCGGTGCACTTGCAGGGCACGTACAGGGCACGCGCAGGGGGGCGGCGCGCTTGCAGGGTGATGCAGGGTGCGCGCAGGCTGCGTGCAGGGTGTGGGTGAGGTTAGGGTGCCCGGGGGTTTAGATGGGAGTCGGATAGGGTCTTAGGTGGGTTTAAGTGGGATTAGGTGAGGTCGGTTGAGTGGGATTTAGGGAGGTTAAGAGGGATTATGAAGAGTGGTTTAGGGAGAATTAGGGGCTTACCTCTTAATGCCGGCTTAGGGTGTGCTTAAGCTCCGATTAGCCACCTTAAGCCTCGTGTTCAAGCAAATCAGCCCTTCAATTAGGGTGATGCATCCCTTAGCTAATCCTACACTAACCACAATTAATAAAACCCTAAACAAAGAAAGCACTAACCACTCACCTTGGACCTTCTCTCTCCTCCCTTGGATTTCACGTGAACCCCTTACAATAGACCCCCTCACCTCTATTTATAGGCATTTGAGGTGGGTCTTGGATTTGGGTTTGGGTTTGAGATTTGGATGCAGACCCAAATCCAAACACTATTTGGATTTGGATCGTGGATCTCGGATATTTTGAGATCCGTATCCGATCCAAACCATACATTTTTATTGATATGGATCTAGATATTTTGGTCCAGATCTGATCCAATCCAAACACTATTTGGATCAAATCCAAATCTAAACACTATTTGGATCAAATCCAAATCTAAACACTATTTGGATCGACCCAAACACTATTTGGATTGGCCCAAATCCAAACACTTTTCACTATATGGATTTGGATCTCGATATTTATGATCCAGATCCAAATTAAAATTTCTCTTAATAGTCCTTCTTGGCTTCTCGAGGCGAATGATCTGTGCCGGCCCTGGTTTCATCAATGACCCGTCTGGTGTTGGGTTTCCCTAATCTGTGTCATCTAGACTCCTTTTCGCCTTTTCGGACTCCATTTCTGCTCATTTTCGGTCTTTCTGGTTCAGATTCAAGATGCTTGAGTAAGAATGGTCGATCTGGCTTTCTGGTGCTCCTAGCTTGCCATCTGCTTCATGCCTAGGCCTTCCTTTCGTCTTTAGAAACTGGCTTTTATCAGGCCAGGTTGTTTATTTGGGCTTTATAACAGACTTCTGAAGATGCTTTTGGTATTGGCCTTCGTAATCGGCTTGCTGGGCTGTTTTTGGATCAGGTGTCGTCTTCGCATGCTCCACTTGTTCGCCTTTGGTTTTTGGGAAAATGGGGCTTAGCCCGGGTTTCAAAACTCCTATTTGATGAAGGGCTTCAAAACATTATTTACAGGCTTAAAAGGAATATGTATAGAGTTTAAAATAGTATGTACATGTTTTCAAGTATGTACAGGGTTTCTGGAAGGCTCTTGGGTTTTCAAACTCAAAATGGCCCTTTGGGACTGCTTTTGTAAAACCAGGTATGTTTTTAGAAAGTCATGGGATTTTGGGGTGTTTATAAGATCTCTTTCAAAAGTTTTAAAGTTTAAAATTCAATTCGTTTAGAAATATTTTCAAAAGCTTAAAAGGTTTCAAATTCAATCAATTCAATCCCACATTTGAACCCAAACCATGGCCCATACAAAGACCCTAATGCAAGTTCAAAAGCAAAGCAAGACTGGATGGAAATCAACCCGATCAAGTTCAAATTCCATTTCATCCTAGGCAAGAAGAAAATCAAGAAAGGGATTAAGGATCAATAGGCGGAGTTCAAATCAAAGCAAAACACAAGGCATTTAATCAAGCTTGCCCAAACTCCCTTGAAGAAGCCTAGCTATTGCTTGGCCAAATACACCCAGTTATAAGACTTGGCAAGATGAGCAAGGGCCGGTTACAACAAGTTAAAATGGCCTCATCTAAAATTCAACCATGGCCTCCCAAGACCAAGTCACCACGAAAGGAACCGAGGTTCATCAAAAGAAGAAGGATCGAGCTTCAAGTCCTCTAGCCGGTTGGAACCAAGACCAAGAAGTGAGCTTGGTCAAGCTCGATCCCACTCAAGATCAGCCCACACGGGGCTGGTCCAACTCAATACCAAAGGGGACCACTAGGGGCTGGACCGAATTGGATCAAAACCCCTCAAAGGGCTGGTCCAACCCGCCCCATAGAAGGGGCTAGAATCCAGCTCCCCTTGGCCTATAAAAGGGGCCAAGGGGTGGGGTGGGTTCCATAATCTTGCACAAATTAAAGAGAAGGCTGCCACTTTGGGGTGAGTGCTAGGCTAGGTGAGGAAGTTTTCAACATTGAGGGTCATGCACATCAAGGTGGGGTGAAGGAGAGGGAGCTAGGTAAGAGTTTGTGGAAGTTTGAAGGAAGAAGGAGTGGTGGCCAGATTCATTCTTGAATCCCCGACCACATTTTGTCAAAAACTCGTGTAAGTTCATCTCATACTCAATTTGAATCCCATTTTTCTTCTTTCAATTCATTAATATGGGGTTGTATTAATGGAGTTTCGTCTCTCCCTAAGTTGTAATAATTATAGTTGCTGCAAATTTCATTTCATGGATGAATCGACACACACACATGCACTCTAATTGTTTGATTATGTTCCTACCTCAATATATGTTATAAACACTCTATACTTCTTAACCCCCTCTATGCTTAAGCTAATATGTGTATTTCCATTCGTGTGAGTTTAATTTGAGATGTTGAGTTTCTGTAATTTTCCTTCGCGTGAGTTTAAATTCAGAGTAGAGTTGTTGCAATTTACTTTCGCGTGAGTATGCATTTACACGTATTCTCCATGAAACTGAAAATCCATTTTCTACATCTGCATCCTTGATTGTTATAATTTTAATTCCCTACTCCGTGATCCGAATGAGTTAAAACTTTAGGAACAACATCTGCACACACAAATCTCTTAGAAATAAAATTTTTAAAAATTTTAGGATCGAGCAGCCTCGTTAATAAAATTAAGAAATATCAGATAAAATGGTTTTTGTTTTTTGTACAGTCGTAATTGCTTAGACAGAGGTTGGGTAAAAGTCTCATATCTCTACCCACAGAAATCCAAATTGGCTGAAATTTGTCTCATTGAAAAGCTAACATCCACATATTTCCAAAATGACTAAAATTACAATATTTAGAGTCCTGTACACAGAGACATAGAGGATTCTTTAAGTCTCTATATTTCTGTCATAGAATTTCCTAAAATAGCAAAGTCAGTGTTGATTCCATATTTAATTCTCTAAATTGGTTGGCCCAAAATTTGAGATAAAAAGTGGTCTAGAATTCCAACATATCAGGGAGCACTCCATGAAATTTTTGTAAATTTTTGAGATACCTAGGCTATCTAAAAAAATTTGGGAATAAGATATGAAAAACAGAGTCAGTTATATTTTTTAGAACTTAATGAGCTTCAAGTTTTGAATTAAAGCTTCACTTTGCAACTTTAAAAATTCTTAAGTTTCACGTGGATTGGAGTTCATTCTTTAAAAATAGAAGTTCCTAAGTACTTAAACCAACCCTTGAGCAGCGGTTGAAGAAGGTTTAAGTGAAAAAAACTCACTTACCCTAGTTGCCACAAAGAAGTCGGATTTTCAACATTTTGCTAGTTTTGACAAACTAGTTGGAACGCTTGTGAATCAAGTAGATAGAAAAGCTATGATTCAAGTTTTACATAAACTTTGGAGTAAAGATTTTTATGTCTATAATAATTTATTGCATTCTTCAAATCATACATAGATGTGTTTGGATGGACCTATGAAGACATGCTCGTATTAGACCCTTGGATTGTAGAGCGTTGTTTGCCTCTAGAACCAAATGTCAAACCCGTGAAATAAAAGCTTAGAAAAATCCATTCCGATATTCACTCCCAAGTCAAAGCGGGTTTAGAAGATCTTTTAAAGGTTGAATTTATAAAACCCATTGTGTATTCAGAAAGGCTTCCAAATATTGTTGTAGTTCAAAAATCTAATACGAAAATTTGTATTTGCATTGATTTTAGAAATTTGAACAAAGTCACTCCAAAAGATAAATTTTCACTACCCAACATTGATTTGATAATGGATAGCACTGTAAATCATGAAATGTTTTCTTTCATGGATGGTCATTCGAGTTATAACCAAATCAAGTTGGCTTCAAAAGATCAAGCTAAAACTGTTTTTTCTACACCTTGGGGGTACATACTATTACACACGGTCATGCCTTTAGGTTTGAAAATTGTTGGTGGCACATACTAAAGAGTTGTGACAACCATTTTCCATAATCAAATCCGCGTGCTCTTTAAAGTATATATGGATGATCTTTTGGTGAAATAAAAAACCCAATACACACACATAGAATCTTTGCAAAAGATTTGTGAAAGACTTAGACTTTATAAAGTAAAACTAAACCCTCAAAAGTGTGTTTTTTGAGTGGAATGAGAAAAACTCTTAGGGTTCATGGTTAGCCAAAGGGGCATAGATGTCAAGTCCTCTAAGTGTCGAGCCATTATACACATGCCTCAACCATCTAGGTCGACTCCAAGCTATTAAGAGATTCATCTCCAACTTAGCAACAAGATATGAACCCTTCAATAAACTTTTTCGAAAGGGGGTTAAATTTCATTGAGTTTCCAATTCCCAAAAAGCTTTCTAAAAATTTGAACTTATTTGGTAAATCCTCCAATTTTAAAACCTCCAAAGTCAGGAAAACCTTTACTTCTTTATCTTTTCATTCACACAAATGCATTGGGTGCTTTGCTTGTTCAATATTGTAAACACTCAAAAAATTCTCAAAACATTTGATCCTTTAGAAATACTGTCTTTTCAAAGAAAAATTACGGTTTAGGTCTTTTAAAGGTTTTCAAATAAAGACATCTTAAACGAACTTATTTTCACTCCAAAATTTTGTAGGATCCTCAAAATAAGGGTATTTTGCACTCCTTTCAAAAAAATCTAATTTTGACAATGAGCCAAAAAATGACGGTTTCACTCTCAGGCTAAGTTTGTAGGATTCCACTTTTTTAAATGATTGCCTTAAAAGAAAGAATGATTTCAAATGAACTTCTTCAAAGAAACAAATGAAGATGTGACATTGGAAACCAAACCCGCAAAATGTTTGCAAAATGACAAGTTTATAAAATTTTAAAACCTCTCAAATTCAAAACCAAATAAAGTCTAAAACAAAGACCTCAAAAACTCGCCCGATCGAGGATAGCCCTGCGCTAGGACCCTACACCCATCAAAGGGTTAAAGTGTCCTGAGGTCCTACACACAAGAGTTAAAGTGACTTGAGACCCTACACTCATCAAGAGGTTAAAGAGATCTGAGATCATAGACCCACTAAAAGGTTAAAGTGGTTGAAATGGTAAAGACTAACTCAAAGAGCGAAAACAAGACACTCATGCAAACAAACACTAGGAATGAGACTAAGTTGTGCTCCAAAAAATATTTTAAGATTTTGCTAAACTCGATGTTTTCAAATATAAAAGAAATGCTTTTAAGGAAAATATTTGAAACCATACATAAAACCTGAATCAAGCCAAGCAGAATTCCTAAAGGCTAAAGCATGAGAGCCCAAAAGAAATGGAAGTCCTCCAACAAATGGATCAAATCAAATCAACTCAAGTCAAATTGGGTGACACACTTAACCAACCCAAAATCAAGTCAAAATGGACTGATAATCAAGCTAAAAAACCATATCAAAGATGGGCTAATGATTAGGCCCAAAACAAAGTCAAATTGGGCTCATAATCAAGCCCAAAACCAAATCAAACGGGCATATGCCATCAACTTGAAATCAAATCAAATAAAAATGAGTATAGGACCAAGCCCAAGATGAGTTCAAGCCAAGAAAGGGTCATGTCAAGAAGTCCTAGTCAAGTGCAAATTTAACCAAGTAAAAGATGGACTCATAACCAGCCCATACCAAGTCAAAATTATGGGCTCAGTCAAAATAAGTCAAGTCATGGGCTGGGCTATGATGAACAAGTCAAAGTCAAGGTAAAGCAAGGGTTGAGTGGCTAAGTCAAGGGCTTACTCATGCAGCAAAGTAGCGGGCAACACTTAGCCATGAGCCACAAGCAAGACTGTACCAAATTGAGCCAAGCAATATGGCGAGTTATATTGCACCTAGCCTAGGGCTACACCAAAGCTCATCCTTAACTAACCATCCATGTGCTCCATGTGAACCATGTGACTAGCACCTTTCAAAGTTGATTGGATCAAAATTTGGCCAAATGTCAAGCTCCATTCTCAACCCATAGAAGATCCTAGAGACTCCCCTTAAAAGCTATAAATATACCCATTGGGGGGATGGCTGATTCATGGGAGGCAAAGTAAGGAAAACACAAGGAGAAACCCAAAGAGAAATAAAAAGAGAAAATCTCAATAAAGAGAGAGAGAAAGAGAGAAGAGGAGAGAGAAAAAGGAGTCATCCCCAAAGTGGAGTTGTTGCCCCCCAAGCCATCGGTCTCTAAGTCATTCTAAGGTCTTCAATCAAGGTCAGTTTTCTTTTCTTCTTTTTTCTTTCTTTAATTTCATTCCATTCAATTTGTATTTAAGAAGCATTCATCTCCAAATCATTATAATATTTTAGAGGAGGTGTTACAAGGTAAAATTGTCTACCATTTGTTTGATTTGTGGTTGCTTCTACCTCAATATACATTATAAACTTATACTCTCTCATCTTTTTTATACTTAAGTTATATCATAATTTTTCTTGATTATTGTACTTACTATTTAATAGAATAAAGTCCTCAACCAAAATTTTTGTTGGATGATTATTTAAACTATTAAAGATCAATTAGATGCATTCATTAGACTCTTAAAATAGAAAACTTTGTTTTCAACATTTTGTATCCATCTGATGATTGATTTTTCTAGCCTAAATCTGTGAACAACAAATTTTGAAAATCAATCCACACTTTCACACACAAGACAACACCCTATAAAGTTTCAAAAATTTTAGATGTGAGTAAGGTCGTAAATAAAATTTGCAAAATCGAACAAAAAATGAGATAGAACCTATCTACACTACACATCCTATAATAGAGCTTAGGTAAAAGTCCTTTAACTTTGTTTGTATTCATCCAAAAACTCTGAAAATAGTCTTGTTAGAAAGCTTATTCTTATAGCTTTCCAACTTAACTAGTTTAATAAAATTTCAACACATACATGCAGAGATAGAGGTATTTTTTTAATCCTCTATATTTTTGTTACAGGGTCTATCCTGAGTTCCAAGGTTTGGAACTTCAATGATTTAATTCTATTCATTCTTAGAACCAAAAACAAAATAAAAAATCTCCCAATAAATGCAACACCGAGGCATATCAAAAAAAAATTCTAGGATTTGTAGAGATACACAAAATATCAAAAAAATTAGGAACATTTGTTGTTAAAAACAGAACTGTTTCTGTTTTTCAGTATGGAACTTGAATTTTTGTCAACGGAAAGATCACACGATTTTAGAAGGCTTTTCAATTGAAAACTTGTTTCAAAAATATATCGGATCCTAAAGTGATCTTTCAAGCATATAGGTTGACCCTTAAGTGTCAGTTCAAGAAGGCCTGTGATGAAAAGAACTCACTAGTCTACATTCGCTCAAGAAGTCAGAAATCCAAATCAAACTTTGCTAATTTTAGCAAACTAGCTAGCACGCTCACGCTTTATTTTTGTGAATTGAGTTTCTAGTCTCTACATAGGTTTTGGAACAAAATTCTCACCTATAGATTTGGCATATCTAGAGGGACTTGAGTTTTAGAAAAATTGTTTTGATCTGGTCGTGTTTTTCAAAGCAAAACCAATCCAACAACTCAATAATATCAAGTTTGGATTATTCCTTTGAAAATATGTCAAGGAATGCCTCATCAAACTTCACAAATCTGTTCCCCAAAACTACAAAGAAGTCTTCTCAAACCTAGAAAGAAAGAATCGCCTCTTTAAAGAGAAAATTGATAGGGATACAACTTGAAACGGAAATTGTTTCCCTAAGCCAAGAGGCCAAGGCACATTGCTCCCTTGAGAAACATTCTCGGGTCCATAGAGAGACAAACCATTCTCAAAAAATCAAATCAAGCCCACCGATGAAGGATATGAGGCCGCAAAAATAGCAGGTATTAGGATTGAACCATCTCTTCTTAACCATGCTAATCATCCACTTCCAAACACTCCTTTGTCCAAAAAAAATCCAAAAAAAAATATTTTTGAAAAAACCAAAAAAATCTGGAAAATCTTTAAAAATAAAAAATAATTGAAAATCAGAAAGTTAAAATTTTGAAAATTGAAAGTGGAAAAAAAGTTTACATCCCTATGCACACAAGCGGAGAGGGACATGAAGTTCTCTTCATTCAAATCATCTAAAAAATTTCAAAACATGCGCTCCGATGGGTTCCATTCCCATGAGCACCATTCCACACTTCAAAGGTTTTTCCTCTCGAAAAAACCAACACACAAGCGAATGAGTGTTGCACAAGTACAAGTTTAAAGGATGAAATTCAAAACCTAGCAAACCAAAGGGAGCTCGAAGCCATGCATGAGCTCGAGCCACCTCGGGATGTCTCCAACGAAGCTTACTCTCACCATGGAAAGGTAGTAAAGCTCGAAAAAGGTATACTTGAAACTCATTTTTCCCAAAACTCCCTACTTGATCCTCCTCTTCTTAGTGTAGGATCAGTAAATCATTTAAATGCATTCCATACTGCGAATCACACTCATGCACCTACAAGCCCACTCAATGTGCCAAAAGTTGTGGATTTTCAATGTGCGTTGAATGTCCCACTCCAACAAAAAGAATTTTAAAATGAAAATAAAATTCAAAACTTGGTAGACATGGTTACTCCTAAGGCATACATGAATATCCTAGGTACACCTAACCCTACCATGCATAAACAAATTTATTTGAGCCTAGGTGTGCATAATAAATAAAAGCCTCCTCTCATGCCTTCCCCCAACATCTATATACCAACCAAGGGAGTGGCCATGGTTTCTCTTGGAATCCATATATTTCCATCATACAAGGGATCAAACATGCTCTCCCTTTGCATCCACATACACATATACATACATCATCCACCCCTAGGGGCACATTGGGTTGCACCTAGGGTCCATCACAAGAACATCAACCAAAATACACCCCAGGTGCACATCATTGATGCACCCAAACCCCCGGACCCTCCTTGGACATAAAACTAACTTCGGGTATTGTATATTGTGTACAAGTTATCTCCATAATCCAAAAAAATTTGAAAAGAAAAAAATATAAAATATAAAAATTTTCAAAAAGGAAAAAGAGAAAAATCAAAACCATTTTTTTCAAAAAAATATCAATTCCCTTAGAGATGATTTGAGGGATGTCAATTTACATGAATTTCTTCAAAAACAACAAAATCTTGAACTTGGGCAAACATTTAAGTTCCCTAGAAGATGACCAACATATAAATCAAACCTAACCGAAAATGCATCAAAGCTAGGATCATATCATGCATATTCCTAAGCCATATCAAAACCAAGATGACCAAAGACATAGTGCATGTATGAGTAATTCATGCATCTCATCAAATGTCATTCATTACATGACACAATAGGGGTCGGCTATAGTGTGAATGTCCATGTCGTCTCCTCCAAACTAATGATATATAGAGTGCATTCCCTAAACACATTTCGTGGAGACTTGAATACATTCATCATTTCATAAAGCATGTATCTCCATCATCTCATATGAAATACATCTTACGTGTCATGCACATCATTCACACATAATAGGCCCGCAAAAGTGGCGGCTCAAGTGAGAAGGTATCTATGTCATAAAAGGAGTTGCAGACATGAATTTTTATTTCAAAACCTATTAAGATTTGAAAAGAAATTCCTGAGACTACATCGTGTGCACGGGCGTGCCAGTTAGTTTACTCAAACTAACAAAGATTCATTTTCTGACTTTATTAGACGATTATGAACAACTGAGTTCTTATCGACGTAGGCCTTCTTGAACCACTGCTCAAGGGTCAACCTAGATGCTTGGAAAATTATTTGAAATTCGTTAAATTTCGAAAAAGCAAAATCTCAACTTAAAAGTTTTAAGAAATCGTGATTTAGTTCTTGACTTTGGAAAATTTCAGGTTCTGAAAAACAGAAACAGGTTCTGTTTTCAAAGACTTGTTCTCTGATTTTTTAAAAATACTTTTGAGTTTCAAAAAATTCTGAAACATTTAAAGAAGGTAGATATGCATGTACAAAATCAGAAAATATTTTTATTTTGGATTTTAATGCTACAGATTCTCATAATTAAATCTAGAACTAAACATCATTCAGGCACTCATAACAAACCTATACCAGAACAGCAGAGGTTCAGAAAAACTGAGATATTTCGGTACTCAAACCTTCAATTTTTATAAAACGGTCTTGTTGGAAAGGTATAGATGTCAGCTTTCTAAAGAGACTATTTTCACTCAATTTGATGCAGTATGCATAGAGATATTCAAGAAATAGCAGACATATATCACAGAAGTTTTTGACTTTCCAGAACTTGTTCTATTTTTTGTAAATCTTTTCGGATTCAATTAATGATGTTTAAGAAGGCCTAAAATCCTAAAAATTTTACCATATACTAGTTTGGATGAGCTAAATCTTGACTTGTTTGGAGCAATAGATAATTACAGATAAATCTGTGATCAGACATGTGTAGAGTGTAATCTGGAAATTTCAGATTTTCAGCAAAAGTGTGTGTGTCCTAGCTTTGATTTAAACGACCTATAGCTATACAATAGCAGTCTAAATCCTAAGAAAACCTTGAACTTGGGGAAATAAAGAGGTTTATGATCTTAAGTCGTGCAATGGAGTTGAAAGAATCAATATGAAAGTGTATACCGAAAACAACATGAAAGAACGATGAGGATAGCTCGTGGATTTGAATCAATACATCTTCATGGAGACTTAGGTTCCTTAATTACAAGTCCTTAAAGATTATGAGATCAGTATGAGAAGATAAACCTGTGGTGGAAGGTGGAAGACGATGTGCGACTGGCGGTGGGTGGTGAGCAGCAGCCTTCTTCCTCTCTTCCTCTTCTCCCTCTCTCTCTCTCTCTTTCTCTCCCTCTCTTTCTTTCTCTCTTTCTCTCCCTCTCTTTCTTTCCCTCTTGCTGAATGATTTGCTGGGCTAGGATTCCTTCCACTCGGATTTTTCAAACTCGGATTGATGCCTAGGAGCATTTTTGAAGCCCCTTTTATAGGCCAAAGAATGCCTAATTATTGCAAATGTTCATAAGGCAAGTTGCCTTAATGGATACGGCTGCATTTTGGCAAGTGAATGCTGGCCAATCTTTCTAAATTCTGTCTTCTTCGTTTTAGGCAAGTGGAGTGATGTGCATGGCCTTCCAAATCTGTCACTTGACTATCTTTTGGTAAGTAGGTTCGGTCAAGAACAAGCCCTGACCCTATCAAGCATCTTTTTGAAAAACTCATCCTAATGGATAGGGTAGGTAAATGGCAGCTCCTCTTGATGGAGTATGAATTAAAATTCTATCATCAAAATTTCATTAAGGGCCAAGCCTTAGCCGATCTTCCTTTTAAAGATAAATATCCCATACTTGATGAAATACCCGATGAGGGTATGTTGATAAAAGAATTGAATTCTCATGTCTTATCAAATTGTTGTAATGAAAATCAAGTATGGAAAATATACTTTGATGGGCAAGAAATCAACAAGGGGATGAGTAGGTATCATCCTCATATCCCCTAAAAAAGGAGAAAACCCAATGTCATTTCGATTAGATTTTCCTTGCTCCAATAACGTGGTCGAATATAAGGCACTCACATAAGGCCTAAATGTTTTAAAAAATCTAGGGATATCATGTATTAAAGTCTTTGGAGATTCTATTAAGTTTCAAAAATTCTGCAAGTCAAAAATGAAAAACGCATTTCACACCATGAATTGGCCATCAAGTTGGTTTATTCTTTCAAATCATGCACACTCACTCATATAGGTAGAGAGGGCAATACTATAGCAAATGCTCTCTCTTCATTAGTCATCCCTAAGGATTGACCCCACCCTAGGTGCTCGATCCCTAGAAATCCTGCACTTACCTACTTCATCCACTCAAGATTTGGAGATTTGCCAAAATGACCAAAATCAATAAGAAAAACCTTTGCAAGACGTAGATGTAAATGAGATTTCCAAGTCTAAGGATAGACTCGAAATCCAATTCACAAATAAAAGAGTGCAAGCGTGTCAGCAAGTGTCCAAAATCTTGTAAAGTTTAATTTGATTTCTGACTTCTTAGGCGAATGTGGGCTAGTGAGTTCTTTTCGCCATAGGCCTTCTTGAACCAACGCTCAAGGGTTAGCCTAAACGCTTGAAAGATCGCTTAAAGATCCGAGAAGTTTTCAAAACCAAGTTTCAATCTAAACAAGTTTTCCAAAATTGTGGGATTATTCTTTTGTCAAAAATCAACTTCAATCCTAAAAAACAGAAACTGATTCTATTTTTAAGAATAGACGTTTCTAATTTTTTTGTAGTCCTTGGGTCTCCAAAAATCTTTAAAACTTTACCTAAGATAGGCCCAGGTGTTGTACTAGACTATTTTTGTTTTGGTTGTGGGATTATGGATTTGTAAAATTAAATCTGTAAAGACTCCAACCTTGAAACTCGGGACAAACCTTGTAATAGAAATGCAAAGGCTTAAAGAAATGCTTATATCTCTATACATAGGTTCAAGAATTTTATGAAACAGTTAAGATGGGACCATGTTTAAGGTAAGTTGACAGGTGTGTTAAGAATGTGTGGTCCGATTTTAAGAATTTTTTAATCATGTATCAGGGTTGGAAAATTCGGCAATCAAACAGATGTAGAATGTAGAAAATAGCATTTTTGGTTTTAAGAATCTAATAACTGCATCCGACCAATTTCTAATATATTAAATGTTCATACATAGCAATTTCAATAAGGAAGAAGTGCAATAACTAAAGGAAATTAGTATATATCTTAAGTATAGAGGGGGTTAGAGAGTATAAGATGTACAATGTATATTGGGCTAGAAACAAACCATAAATCGAATGGTTGATGAACGATCTTACCAACACTCTTCGATGAATTTTGGCAGCACCTTCTCTCGAATATTACAAAGCATTGGAGTCAAATGCTCCTTAATTACAACCCAAATTGAATGGAATTCAAAGAATCAGGGAAGGAAAGAAGAGGAGAAGGTAAGAATCGACCTTAATTGGACAAGCTTGAAGGCGTGGAAGACTAGGAAGCCAACAATGGAAGTGGGCAGCACTTCCTCTCCTTAGGCAAGCCTCTCCCTCTCTCTTTCTCTTTCTCTTTCTCTCTAGTTGATGAACTTTTTTTGGTTTTTCCTCCTTAAGCCAACCCCCTAAGGGCCTATTTATAGATTTCAAGAGGAGTCTCTAGGACCTTCCACGGGTTTGGTCTTGGGCTTGATATTTGATTCAGTTTTGCTTTAATCCAATATGGAAAGTTTTGGTCTCATGGCTCCACTTGGGGCTGGAAAGTGGTCCCCTCTTGGTCCATGTGGGCTTGGTGCATCCCACATGGTTCGGCCTTCACTAGGTGCGCGACTTGACTAGGCCCGGTCAGCACTTGGTGCAATCCACGGCTTGAAGTAGTTGAGCCACTCTAGCCTACCTTGTTTAGCTTGGTGCGGTCTTGATGACTTAGTGTGGGTCTTGACGACTTGATGTGAGTCTTAGTCTTGATTTTGACTCTCCTTGGCTGGCTCCAATTCCTGACTTGACTCAAGTGTGGTTCCGTGGTTTTGATTTACCTTGACCGAACACATGTCTTAGTCAAGCCTTGTTTCTTGGTCACATAAACCCTTAGCTTCCCTTCGGCTGACCTTGCCTAGCCTTGGGCTAGGTTCTAGCCCATGTCTTGATCATCTTGGATCCATGGCTCCCTTGATATTGTCTTGGATTGGTTTGATGCATCTACTTGAGCTTGAATTTGAATCAAGCTTTACCTTGATTGGGATTGGATCGAGCTCTGCTTGACTTGGCACTGAATTGAACTTGATTTCCATACTTGATCTAGTTGTTTTTTTATTCTTCCTTTATCCACCTCTCGAGTAACTCGCTCTTTCCGGTTCCTTCAAGGAAAATCCTTCTTTCTTCATTCCATTCAATCTAGTTGTGGCTTTCCAAAATTTCTAAAACATTTTCTTTTGAAAAGTGGTGCTTAAAATCATCAAAATTTTGGAAAAATTTCAAAATCATGGGATTTTGAATTTACAAGGTTTGGTATTTGAAAATTTTATTTACAAAATATAATCAAATTTATTTGATTAATGGCAAAGAAGAAACACCCTTTGAGTTTTCTTTCTTGAATTTTCTTGAGAATTGGATCTCTCCATTGTTCCATAACATCTCTTTTCTTGGATTCATCTCATTTGAAAATGAGGGGATTTTAGTCAAAAGGGATAAGTGGGTTTTAGAGACCCTTTTGTGGATGCATGTGTGCATGGAGTGAAAGAGGGATGAAATGGGTTTTAGAGACTCCAACAATCTAGTTTGGGAGCTTAGGAAGGAGCCCATGAAGGTCGACTGCCCCAAGCAGGATGGTTTCCATGTTGTTTCCTTTGATGCTTCACGTTTTCAAAAATTAATTTCAAAAGAGAACTCTTTTTTGTTTCCATCGAAAGGGACTTCTAACTTCTTATATTTTTCAGTTCACTTAGGTTTTCATGCCCACTACTTAGTAGAGGTTTTGTTAGGAAACTTTGAAAGACATTTCAAAATTTCATTCCCGACACGACAAGGTCTAGCCCTCAAACAAAATGAAATCTAAATGGGTACGTCCAATTCCTGTTGTAGGATTATCATGACAGACTTTTTCTCCATTGGGATAAGTTATAGGGGAATTGAGAATGAATTTCCCACGATCCCTTTCGAAGCGTCCTATGGTATAAGGAGAAAAGATTTTTGATGAAAAATTATCCTTTTAAGCTTTGGCTTTTCTTTTTCTTTTCTGTAGACACGGAAAATTCTCACTTCTGGTTCTTAGGCCTAAAGTGAACCTTTTCGTGTGTCTAAGTCATTTTTAACAAAAGGGCGTGCCAGCTAGTTTTCTTAAGCTAGCAAAGAAAGTTTTTGAAATCTGACTCTATCGAGGCGACTGTGAGCAAGTGAGCTCTTTTCGTCGCAGACCTTCTTGCACCGATGCGCAAGGGTCAGTCTGTACGCTTGGAAAAGTCTTTAAAATCAAACCTCTTTGAAAAATACTCGAAGTGTTTGGGTTTTGTCTGTACGATTACAAGTTTTATTACACGTGGGATTTGCACGTGCCTATGTCTTTCTTTCTAAGCTTTTTAGGGCCAACTAGGTGTGTGCACAAGTGACCTAAGTTGGGCGATTTTTGCACGGGAGTGTGGGGCTTGCTTTGATGCAATATGCGTCCTAACTCGTGGTATGGCGAATATGCAATGCAAACTCACACAACTCCAAAGGAAAAACCCGAATTGAAAGACAATACGGAAATGACTTAATGTAAATTGCAAAAGGGAAATATGGCTATATCTTAAGAGCGGAAAGGCTCAATTGTGCAAGTGTGTGTCATCTTTATATGGAATGACTATGCACACAGCTGAACCTTAAAACCCAAATCTTAAAGACATAGCCAAAGGGAAATACTTATAATATATATGGGCCCGAAGGTCGCCAACGTGTGCGTGGGTGTTGTGTGTATATGTAAAGACAACTCACACGACTTGTAATGTAAACCCAAATATAATTGCAATATGGCCTTGACTAAGGTCTTGGGAGTAAGAGCGAAAGCTCAATGTGTGTGAGTGTAGAATTGAAATGCTATGTACACAACTTGAATTTAAACACCCAAAACGAAATTGCAATATGGCCCTTACTAGGGTCTTGGGAGTAAGAGCGAAAGCTCAAAGCGTGTGAGTGTGGAAATTGAAAGACCACGCACACAACTTGAATTAAAATCCATGCAACTTAATATATATAGGTATAACTATATCTTAAGGGTTGGTTAGGCCCATGTGTGTGTGTCAAAATGGTGTGCAGCTAAGAGCAGAATGGCTCAAGTGCATGTGTGTGTTGGTGTGCCAAACCACATTATTACAACCGAGGGGAGACAACGCTCCATTATTATAACCCCGTATCAAATTTAATTAAATATAAGCAAGTTCATAATAAGGAACGAGTTAGGCACTTACGTGTAGTTGGTCCGGGCTCAACTTGCTTGGCTTTGGCCTAGTGAGTCGCCTTGGACAGCCGAAGGGGAGCTCCTTGGATGTGGATTGGGCGGTAAGTAGGGTGTGAGCTGGGTGGGTGTCTTGATGAAGGTCGGGTGATAGGCGCAGCAAATAGGGATGCTGGTTGGGTAATGGCAGGTTAGGGTGTTGGCTAGGTGGTGGCAGGTTAAGGTGTTGGCTAGGAGGTGGTAGGTTAAGGGTGAAGGCTTAGCTAGGGGCTGGGGTAGTTAGTGCTAAGGGAAAGTAGTGAAGTAGGATGTGAGGTGGTCGGGTGTAAGGGAGAAGGCTAGGTGGTTGTGGCAGGTGGTGGAGTGTGCAGTCGGGTAAGAAAGGGATGGAAGATAGGCTAGATGGGGTTGATATGGGGGTACTAACCGTGGGTGGTGGATGAGGTGATGGTCGGAGGTGGTGGATGGGGGTGGCAACTGAATGGAGTTGGAAGAAGGTGGCAGCCGGGTGGAAGTGTGTAGCCGACTGGAGTGGCAGCCGGGTGGAGTGGCGATGGAGGTGGTACAACTGGGGGAGAGTGGGAGTGAGATGGGGTGGAAGAGAGGGCAGGTGAGAGAGGAGAGAGAGTCCAAAACCCGCCCCAAAAGAGGGGTTTTTATAGGCCCAAAAGTTGGGTCGGTGGGGAGTGGTTTAGGCTAGATATTTATGAGAAGGTGGGCTTGTGGGGTGGTTTGGGTAGGTCGGTTAGGGGGGGCTAGGAATTAGTGGTTAAGGGATTAATTAGGTGGATTAAGGTGGGATTAGGTTTAGTCTAGTTAGGGTCTAGGTGGTCTAGTTAGGTGGGATGAGCTAGGTGAGGTCGGCTAGGTATGGTTGGAAAGGTTTTGGGTGAGGACGGCTCGAATTGGGTCAGGTTTAGGGGGGGTGGCTAGGTGAGGTGGGTTAGCTTAGGGCTAGGTTTTAAGAGCATCCCCTTGGCATCGATCCATGGACCTAGTTGCAGCCATGTTCATGTTGGTGTAGCCCCAAGTTAGGTGTAGGTGCATACAAGCTCAAACCCACACTCTTAGGCTAAACCCACATGGTTAACCCACCCTTGACTAAAAGTCAAGCCCACCAACTTTCTCACTCATACTTTATCACCCCATTTCTCTCTCTACCCAAGTTTTTCACGTGAAATCTCTGTGGGCCCCACCTCCATTTATGAGAAGGTGATGTGGGCCATGGATGTGGATATTGGATTAGATCTTTGGATCCAAATCCAAATCCAAATGCATGTTTGGGTCTGAATTTGGATATATATGGTCCAAATCCGGCTCAAATCTGATTTTCTGATTCCTTCATGGCGTTTCGAAACGGACGGTTTGTGTGAGGCCTGACTGCATCAGTACTCCGTCTTGCATTGGGTCTTCGCCAACATTATCGTCCGCTCTTCTTCTCACTTTTTAGAGATCATTTTGAACATATTATTGATATCAGGGGCTTGGATGTCCGAGAATCTGGGGATGATTCTGATACGAGAGTTTATGCACCGGGCTTGAAATATGCTCCGGGTCCGGGCGCTCTTTCGCTTCTTCGGTCCTGCTTTCATCAGGCCAAGCTGCTTTTTGGGGTTTCAAAACACCTTTTTAAGGTTTTAAAACTGTATGTATATATTTTTAAAACACATATGGTTTCAACATATGTACAGGGTTGTCTGGAAGGCTCCTAGGTTTCCAGACTCAAAATAGCCCTTTGGGGCTGCTTTTTCAAAACCAGGTATATTTGAGAAAATCGGGGGATTTTGGGGTGTTTACAAATGCCCCTCTTGGCATTATCCAAATTGATTTGGATAATGGCAAAGACTTTCGATGTCTCCCTAGATCTATCCACGAAAATATGGGATCATCCTAATTTTTAAGCAAAATCTCTCTTTTAAACTTGGTAGGAGGAGATATCACGCCGAAGAGATTCTATGGTTTCTGGTCCTAAACGGGATCATGTTATGCAAGTTATCATGCGTGGATATGCACGTGCATGTCATGGATGAGATGCCAAGAATGGTGACCTCCTAGAGACTAGATGACATGGTCGAACTCTTAAGACTTACGAAGGCCTGCTGCTCCAAGTGAGCAGACCCTATGTTGCTCGATGTTCGATTTTTTTCAAAATTTATTTACAAAAGGGAAAACTGCTTTGAGCCTCAATCCTAAGGATCTCGATCTCTTCATGTTTGCCTTTGTTTGAGTCTTGACACTCGCTAATCTAGTGGAGGTTTTATAAGAAAACAAGCTATATTTCAAAATTCCTACGTCTTACTCAAAACGTCGAATTCTCAAACAAAATGAAATTCAAGTAAGTAAATCCTATTTTTACTTTAGGATTCCTCGAAATGAACCATGTTTTACTTGGGATAAGCCAGGGATGGGAAAGAGATACCACGGTCCCTTCTGAAGCATCCCGTAGTTTGAGGCATAGAAGGCGGAAAACTGCTCCTTTGTTGAGCTTTTTGGCCTTTTTTCCTTTTTTTTCAAAGAGGGTCTCCCTTTGGGAGTATTTTTTCTTTAATCCCTCTTTTTCATAAGAGAATCAAATTTTTCTTTTTGATTCTGGTTTCTTTCTTTGGGAAAGAGATTTTCGGAGGAGATTTTCCTTTGTTTTGGCCACATTTTTCCTTTTGGAAGGAGAAGAGAAGAGGGGAGGACTTATCCCAAGGTCATACTCGATCCATTCCAGACCAACCTATTTAGAAATAGCACGTACTACTTGCAAGTATCTTGTTATATTGAACTAGGCCTTTCTTTGTAAGAAGAAGGATTTTGAAATATAACCACGTATTTAGAAAAACTCCACTCTTTCACAAGTGCTAATTCTCTTGCTTAGGGTCACACAATTCACCTTTGAACCTTACTTTCGAAGTTTCAAAGCAACTATCCCTAAGGATTTAGAAAATGGGAATTTAACCCAAATCCTACAGATAATACTTCTTTAAGTATTGAATATTGATAGGATCTACTAAATTCCTACCTTCTACATCGATCAACCAATATGAGTTGTTCGTGGTGGTTGCACATACAACGTAGGGTCCATCCCACTTGGAGCGCCACTTTCCAAGTGGATGTGGGCCACGATAGTGGATGATTTTCAAAACCAGATTTCCCACTTCAAAGTGGCAAGGTCTCATGTGTTTGTCGTAATGTCGGGCTATCCTTTGTCGGTATGCATGAGCATGATCCATAGCAAGGAGTCGCCTCTCATCTAGCAAATCTAGTTCGGCCATCCTATCATGCTGAAGCATCTCTAGGGGGAGGTCGAGTGCCATGGATGCATGGAATGAATGCAATTGTGTATGAATGGGAAGAATGGTATTTGTGCCATAGACCAATTCGAATGGTGTGGCATTCGTGGGAGTCCGGATGGAAGTCCTATAAGCCCATAAGGCTTCATCCAGCTTCTCGTGCCACGTCCTACCCTTCTCTAAAGTCTTCTCAATTATGCTAATGAGAGCCTTATTCGTGGCTTCGGCTTGGCCCTTGCCTTGAGGGTAGTAGGGCGAGGAGAAGTGGTGAGTTATGCTATACGTGTTGCACAACTTGACCATCCGCTCGTTTTTGAATGGGGTGCCATTATCGGACACAAGGTCTCTTGGAACTCCAAATCGAGCCAAGATATTCCTCCTAATAAAAGCCACCACATGTTGCCCCTGTACGTTGGTCAGGGAGATGGCTTCAACCCATTTGGAGAAATACTCAGTGGTTGCTAAAATGACCCTATGCCCATTCGATGCTTTTGGAAATATTGGGCCTACAATATCAAACGCCCACATGGTGAATGGCCAGGGGCTGACCACGGAATGCAATGAAGATGATGGGATATGAATGGCGTGCCCATGCACTTAACAAGAATGACACTTTCTAACATGATCGTGGCTATCCTTTTTCAGGGTGGACCAAAAATAGCCCGCTCTAAGTATTTTCATTGCCATCATGTTGGTATTAACATGACCTCCACATTCTCCATTGTGGAATTCATGCATAACAGTCCTAGCCTCCTCTAGATTGACACATCTTAGTAGGATGTGGCATCCTCAACGAATCCCTCATTTTCTAGAAAACATTTAATATCATAGAACCAAGGTTTTTCAATAGAATCTGGATTATTTTGGCAAATATCCAAATCGTGGGTGGATGGGGTGGGCGCATGCCATATCTCTAAGGATCGGGTCCCTGAAATATGATCGACCTTTAGGGATGAACCCAACGAGGAGAGGGCGTCGGCAATGCCATTATCCTCTATTCCTACGTGTGTGAGACTACACGATTGGAATGACTCAACCAATCGAGTGGCCAACTCGTGATACGAAAGAAGTTTTTCATTTCGCACTTCCCAAATTTTCAAAACTTGGTTTATAACAAGGAGTGAATCTCCAAAGAACTCGATGCATGATGCCCCTAGACTTTTCGAAATCCTTAAGCCTTGTATGAGTGCTTCATACTCAGCTATGTTGTTGGAACATTTGAAATCTAGGCAAATTGCTATGGGGATCTCAACCTTTTCAGGGGATATGAGGATGACTCCAGCACCAGCCCCTCGTTGGTTTCATGTCCCATCAAAGTGCATCTTTCACACTTGGTTTTCGAAAGAGTTTGCCAAAATGTGGTTTTGAAAATGGTTTTGCAATATGCCTTCATCAGGCATTTTACTAAATGTGGGATATGTGTCCTCTAGGGGGAACTCAGCCACGTAGTCAGCTAGGGCTTGCCCCTTAATGGAGATCTGATGATGGTATTTCAGGTCATACTCCATTAGAAGGAGTTGCCATTTGCCCAATCTACCAGTGAGAATGGGTTTTTCGAACAAACGCTTACTGGATCAAGCATAGACACTATCCAGATCTCATAATCTAGGAAATAATGTCAAAATTTCTGGCAGGCCCAGACTAGGGTCAAGCACGTCTTCTCCATGGCTTGATAATTCCTTTCGTAAGCTAAGAGAGTTTTCGAAATATAATAGATGGCATACTCCTTGTGGGTGTCATCCTCGTATTGAGCTAACAAAGCTCCCAAGGCATTCGCATGCACGAAAATGTAAAGCAAAAGAGGTTTTTCTTGCTTTGGAGGATTTAAAACAGGGGGATTAACTAGGTATGCCTTTAGTCTTTCAAATGACTTTTGGTAGTCGTCATCCCATGAAACTTTCGTGCCCTTCCTCAACAATTTGTTGAAGGGTTCGCATCTAGTCGTCAGGTTTGATATAAACCTGCGAATGGATTGTAATCGACCTTGGAGGCTACGAATCTATGTGAGATTGGAGGGTAGAGCCATGTCTATGATGGCTCGACACTTAGATGGGTCGACTTCTATACCCCTTTGGCTCACCATAAAGCCTAAGAGCTTTCCGGACTCTACTCCGAATACACATTTCTGAGGGTTTAGCTTTACTTTGTAAAGTCTAAGCCTTTCGAAAATCTTTTGTAAGCATTCGATATGGGTGCATCGAGTTTTGGATTTTGCCAAGAGATCATCCACATATACCTCTATGAGCTCATGAATCTGATCATGGAAGATCATGGTCATGGCCCTCTGGTATGTTGTGCCAGCATTTTTCAAACCAAAGGGCATGATTGTATAGCAGTACGTGCCCCATGGGGCTATGAACGCGGTCTTACCCTGATCTCGTGGACTTAATTTGATTTGATTATACCCTGAATAGCCATCCATAAATGAAAACATTTCATGATTTGTAGTACTATCGACTATCAAATCTATGTTTGGTAAAGGATAATTATCCTTTGGAGTGGCTTTGTTCAGGTTTCTAAAATCGATGCATATTCGAATCTTGCCATTAGTTTTTCGAACAACAACGATATTGGATAACCAATCAGAATACGCAATGGGTTTTATAAATCCAGCTTTTAACAGATCTTCTAAACCCTCTTTGACTTGTGCGTGTACATTCGGATGTATTTTCCTAAGCTTTTGCTTTATGGGTTTCACATCCGCATCTAAGGGAAGACGATGTTCGACAATACTGGGGTCTATGCCCGGCATGTCTTCATACGTCCATGCAAACACATCTAAGTAGGTTTGTAGAAATTTAATGAATGCTGATCTTTCATGCTCATGCAAACATGCGACTACCTTAATGAGTTTGGGATTTGAATCACTCCCTAGGTTTACCTCTATGAAATCTCCTCCTACTAAATTGGAAGGCTTTTCAAAATCGAGAATTTTATGAAATTCTAGGAGCTCAGAAGTGGGATCTTCCTCAAGGGGATCCACTTCTGGGCTTCGATCATTCTCGTGGTTTATAGATCCTAGGGAATTTGATGCATAGATTTTCAAAAGACCTGGTTTTACACTTGGAATTTCTATTGATTTCAAAATTTTTGGTCTGGTTATACAGACAACGTTTCTTTCAAAATCCTTTCCCTTTTCCAAAGCCTTACCAAGAGCAGCTATGTACAAAATCTTTTTGGACTTTTGTAAATTTTCGATTTTTTTGTGCTTTTGCAAAATGAGTATTTTGGGAACTATAGAAACTACTCTTTTTTCGAGTTTTTCATTTTTCAATGTTTTTGGCTTTTGTAATTTTTCCATTTTTTTTTATTTTGAGTTTTTCAAATGTTTTTATATTTTTGATAAAGGGATCTTCCATCATACCTACAAAGGGAAAACACTACGGGTTAGACTCGGAATAAGAGGTCTAAATCATAGATTTCTTCTAGGGTAGGCTCCAAGGCACCCTTGACCCAGGTGGTCACAGGGGGTGGCTCTGGTGGTATTTTAAGAGTATAGCCGATCCCATATCGGCTTGGATTGGCCCTAGGAAGTATGGGTTCTAGGAGACCCTGATTTTGTGCCCCTAGACTCTTATAAGGCAAATAACTCATGTTTAACAGCATTTTCCATGATTTTTTATTTTTAGAGAATTTTGGATACAAATCGTGGTCTTGGAACTTGTTGTCGTCTATGTTGTGTACATAGGGCTTTTTGTCTAGGAGTTTTGGAAATAAAGGATTCTTTGGTCTTCCTAGAATGGTCAAAACCTTGAGGGGGCCAGCCTTGGGTGGCCCCTTCACATACACGACCTTCCTAAGGTTGTACAGAGTGAGCCTTGGTGGCTCAAGCATGGTTTACCCCAGTTTTACCTCGTGGGTCTGGGAGCTTGACAAGCAAGGGGAATTTATGACCCCTTGGAGTTGAGGATGACTCTCTCCTAGGATCACTACGACTTTGTCCCTGAAAGGGATCTTGACATACCTGTGGAAGATGGATGGCACAGCGCACAAGCTGTGTATCCAGGGCCTTCCCAACAACAGGTTATAATGGGGGTGGATGTTCAGGACATGGAACACCCCCGTGTATGCTATCTCTCCCGTTTCCATAGGGAGTTTGATAGATCCTAGCGGTCTAAACGCATTCCCATCGTATCCAGTGATAACAATGGGACTTGGATGAACGGATGTCAAGGTGACTCCGATTTGATTCACCACATGAAGTGGAAGGATGTTGAGCCCTCCTCCCCCATCGACAAGGCACCTATCCAGAGAGTGGTTATTCAGAACCACCTCGATATGCAGGGCCTAGTTATGGGACTCGTAGGGTCTATCTACATCGTCTTCCGAGAATACGATGGGCGTTTTCGCTCCTATGGAAGCCACTTGTTTGGACAAAGATTCAGGGGTAATATTCGAACTAACCCTTGCTCTTTCTAGAATTTTCTCTAACACTAGTTTATGCCTAGGCAAAGTTAGTATTAGCTCTAGGATGGACACATTGATAGGAATATTTGAAAGATGGTTTTCGAAATCATACACCTTCAAAACGACATTTCCTTTGTCCGTTTTTTGCGGAACTCTAGGAATACATGCTTTTGAGGGGCCAGGCACACTGACCACCTTTCTAGCACTTTGCAGATGTGGGGGTTGGTAGATCCTCCCAGATCTTGTCACCTCCCCCACGATCAACCTAGGTTTCGCACTAATTATGGCTCTAATCGAGAGATTTGGAGTACCTTGAATGGTTAAAACTGGTTTAATCGGGGACGAAACTCTTGGTGGTCCCCGGATGACTACTTGGGCAAGTTTATTGTAAAGTATGAGGGTAGACGCACAAGTAGATGAACCAGACTCGCATGCATGCGCTAGATTCTTTGAAATCGTGAGAGCACATACTTCTTTTCCCTTCCCACTAGTACTTGCGTGCTTGGGGAAGGGTTCTTTGAAGATAGCTTGGGCAAGCTCAGGTTCTTCAGTGACCTGGAGCTGGCCTTCTGCTATCAAGTTCTCAATTTTATTAAGGAGGGAGAAACACCGCCTTGTATCATGGCCTTTGAGCCGATGATACTTGCAGAACTTGTTTAAAAACCCTCCCTTCAAAGTGACTCCCTCGGGAATCTCAGGGAGTTCAATCATGCCTTGGGCAAGTAGGAGGTCTAGGACCTCTAACACAGGTTGCCCCAGCGGAGTATACTCCCGTCTTTCAAAGGGTTTTTGAAAACTCCTCTCCTTTTTATTTTCTAATTTTTCAAAGCTTTTTGAAGCACTTGCCGGGCTTGGATCCACCCAGACATTGGCGATTTTATGGGGTTTTGCCCCTTTGTCCACGGTGAATGGCCCATAAGTGATGGGCTTCTCCAGGCGAGTTTTCGAAATGGGATTTCCTTTCCATAAGTGATCATACACTCCCTTTTTCAAATTTGTTTCGAAAAGGGATGCTTTCTTTTTTAACTTATGAAAAGTCAAGATTTTGTGAAGCGAGAGAAGGGTTTTTAACTCGTTTCTAAAATTATCCAAGATGAGCATAACTGCACATCCTTCGGATATTGGCTCTCGCACTTGACCTAGGAGAGACCTCCAATGAACGATGAACGTATGTACATCCTCGTTCACACCTTGTTTTGTATCCCTCAAGGTGTTTAAAGTCGGCGTGACTTCTACGTTATGCAAGAATCTCTGTATAAAGTAGTTCACTAACTCTTCAAAAGTTGTGAACTGGCTAAGATCGTAGGAAGCTAGCCATTTGGCAGCTGTGCCCTTGAGGGACAAAGGGAACCAATACACCCATTTCATCGAGTCCTTTTTCTTATGGGCTCGACGAGAGAAAAGCTACAAGTGAGACCTAGGGTCTCCCATGCCATCATACCGATGGAAGTTCGGTATTTCGTCGTCACTGTCTGTTTCATAGTCTACAAGTAAGAAATCAGACAGGGCGTAACTTCTTTTCTCTTTATTTTGCCCTCTCAGCAGCTGCTGTAGGGCTTTACGGTCCTTGTGTGTGAAGGACTCATGGTATTAGTTACCTTCCATCGCGGAAGACTCTTTGTGTTTGCGAGGTTTTTCAAATTTTTTCTTGGCCTTTGGTTCGCCGTTTGATGAACATGAGTCGCCTGCTTCAGCCTCTTGGCTAAGAGCGGCGATCTTGGCCTCGAAATCCCTTCTCAAGTCTTCAATCTCTTGTTTTTTCAAAAACTTCCAAGATTGAGAACTTGATGCGCATGAGCCATGGCTAGATAACTCTTGGGAGCCTGGACTCGACATGCTTCAATATGATTTTCAAAAAAATCCTAAGTGCAACAAACAAAGTTAAAACACTTTAGAAAAAAAAAAATTCATGAGGTTTTTCTACATGAACTGACTCTACACAAGGCACAGGTCCCACCGGGCGTGCCAATCCTTTAGATATGGAAAATTCTCACTTCTGGTTCTTAGGCCTGAAGTGAACCTTTTCGTGTGTCTAAGTTGTTTTCAACAAAAGGGCGTGCCAGCTAGCTTGCTTAAGCTAGCGAAGAAAGTTTTTGAAATCTGACTCTATCGGGGCGACTGTGAGCAAGTGAGCTCTTTTCGTCACAGACCTTCTTGCACCAATGCATAAGGGTCAGTCTGTACGCTTGGCAAAGTCTTTAAAATCAAACCTCTTTGAAAAATACCTGAAGTGTTTGGGCTTTGTCTGTACGATTACAAGTTTTATTACACGTGGGATTTGCACGTGCCTATGTCTTTCTTTTTAAGCTTTTTAGGGCCAACTAGGTGTGTGCACAAGTGACCTAAGTTGGGCGATTTTTGCATGGGAGTGTGGGGCTTGCTTTGATGCAATATGCATCCTAACTCGTGGTATGGCGAATATGCAATGCAAACTCACACAACTCCAAAGGAAAAACCCGAATTGAAAGACAATGCGGAAGGGAAATGACTTAATGTTAATTGCAAAAGGGAAATATGGCTATATCTTAAGAGCGGAAAGGCTCAATTGTGCAAGTGTGTGTCGTCTTTATATGGAATGACTACGCACACAGCTGAACCTTAAAACCCAAATCTTAAAGACATAGCCGAAGGGAAATACTTATAATATATATGGGCCTGAAGGTCGCCAACGTGTGCATGGGTGTTGTGTGTATATGTAAAGACAACTCACACGACTTGTAATGTAAACCCAAATATAATTGCAATATGGCCTTGACTAAGGTCTTGGGAGTAAGAGCGAAAGCTCAATGTGTGTGAGTGTAGAATTGAAATGCTACGCACACAACTTGAATTTAAACACCCAAAACAAAATTGCAATATGGCCCTTACTAGGGTCTTGGGAGTAAGAGCGAAAGCTCAATGCGTGTGAGTGTGGAAATTGAAAGACCACGTACACAACTTGAATTAAAACCCACGCAGCTTAATACATATAGGTATAACTATATCTTAAGGGCTGGTTAGGCCCGTGTGTCTGTCAAAATGGTGTGCAGCTAAGAGCGGAATGGCTCAAGTGCACGTGTGTATTGGTGTGCCAAACCATATTATTACAACCGGGGGGAGACAACACTCCATTATTACAACCCCGTATCAAATTTAATTAAATGTAAGTAAGTTCATAATAAGGACCGAGTTAGGCACTTACGTGTAGCTTGTCCGGGCTCAACTTGCTTGGCTTTGGCCTAGTGAGTCACCTTGGACAGCCGAAGGGGAGCTCCTTGGATGTGGATTGGGCGGCAAGTAGGGTGCGAGCCGGGTGGGTGTCTTGATGAAGGCCGGGTGATAGGCGGGGCAAATAGAGATGCTAGTTGGGTAATGGCAGGTTAGGGTGTTGGCTAAGTGGTGGCAGGTTAAGGTGTTGGCTAGGTGGTGGCAGGTTAAGGGTGAAGGCTTAGCTAGGGGTTGGGGTAGTTGGTGCTAAGGGAAAGTAGTGAAGTAGCATGTGAGGTGGTCGGGTGTAAGGGAGAAGGCTAGGCGGTTGTGGCAGGTGGTGGAGTGTGCAGCCAGGTAAGAAAGGGGTGGAAGATAGGCTAGATGGGGCTGAGATGGGGGTACTAACCGTGGGTGGTGGATGAGGTGATGGCCGGAGGTGGTGGAAGGGGGTGGCAGCCGAATGGAGTTGGAAGAAGGTGGCAGCCGAGTGGAGTGGCAGCCGGGTGGAGTGGCGATGGAGGTGGTACAGCTGGGGGAGAGTGGGAGTGAGATGGGGTGGAAGAGAGGGCAAGTGAGAGAGGAGAGAGAGTCCAAAACCCGCCCCAAAAGAGGGGCTTTTATATGCCCAAAAGCTGGGTCGGTGGGGAGTGGTTTAGGCTAGATATTTATGAGAAGGTGGGCTTGTGGGGTGGTTTGGGTAGGTCGGTTAGGGTGGGTGGTATGGTGGTTTAGGGTAGGTCCGTTAGGGGGGGCTGGGAATTAGTGGTTAAGGGATTAATTAGGTGGATTAAGGTGGGATTAGGTTTAGTCTAGTTAGGGTCTAGGTGGTCTAGTTAGGTGGGGTGAGCTAGGTGAGGTCAGCTAGGTATGGTTGGGGCTGTTTTCGGTGAGGAAGGTTAGGATTGGGTCAGGTTTAGGGGGGGTGGCTAGGTGAGGTGGGTTAGCTTAGGGCTAGGTTTTAAGAGCATCTCTTTGGCATCGATCCATGGACCTAGTTGCAGCTATGTTCATGTTGGTGCAGCCCCAGGTTAGGTGTAGGTGCATACAAGCTCAAACCCACACTCTTAGGCTAAACCCACATGGTTAACCCACCCTTGACTAAAAGTCAAGCCCACCAACTTTCTCACTCATACTTTATCACCCCATTTCTCTCTCTACCCAAGCTTTTCACGTGAAATCTCTGTGGGCCCCACCTCCATTTATAAGAAGGTGATGTGGGCCATGGATGTGGATATTGGATTGGATCTTTGGATTCAAATCCAAATGCATATTTGGGTCTGGATCTGGATATATATGGTTCAGATCCGGCCTAAATATGATTTTCTGATTCCTTCATGGTGTTTCGAAATGGACAGTTTGTGCGAGGCCTGACTGCATAAGTACTCCGTCTTGCGTTGGGTCTTCACCAATATTGTCGTCCGCTCTTCTTCTCACCTTCCGAAGATCATTTTGAACACATTGTTGATATCAGGGGCTTGGATGTCCGAGAATCTGGGGATGATTCTGATACAAGAGTTGATGCGCCGGGCTTGAAATATGCTCCGGGTCTGGGTTCTCTTTCGCTTCTTCGGTCCTACTTTCATCAGGCCAAGCTGCTTTTTGGGTTTCAAAACACCTTTTTAAGGTTTTAAAACTGTATGTATATATTTTTAAAACATATATGGTTTCAACATATGTACAAGGTTGTTTGGAAGGCTCCTAGGTTTCCAGACTCAAAATAGCCCTTTGGGGTTGCTTTTGTAAAACCAGGTATATTTGAGAAAATCGGGGGATTTTGGGTTGTTTACATTTTCTTTTGAAGGGATCCTCTATATTGGATGTTTTGTTTTTCCATTTTCTTTTTATGAAGACCTCTATATTTGAGGTTTTGTTTTTCTTCTTTTTCTTTTTGACTTTTGCTATTTTTCCTTTTGAAGAAAAATGAAATGGGGAAATAACTTATCCCTTTAGATACTCGATCTAGTCAAGTATATCCTATTTCATAATAGCACCTATCATTTGAAAATATTTTTCTATTTTGAACTAGGCCACATCTTTTAAGCCAAAGATTTTTGAAATGTTAAATGATTTTGAAGGCTCTACTTTTCATAAAGCATCAATTCCCAAATTCAAAGTCATACAATTAATTTTGGTCCTTCTTTCAAGAAACTCAAAGGAGACCCATTTTCAAAAATCATATCGAAAGAATTTGGAATTGACCCTAGACATGATATTTTTTTAAATATTGGGCACTTATGGAGTCTACCAAATTTCTTCCCTGAGTATCAATCAACCAATATGCATTATTTGTGGTTTCCCCCCTTAACATAGGGATCATCCCACTTGAGTCATCATTTTCCAAGAAGATGTGGGCCTCGGTGGTGTATGGTTTTCAAAACAACGTCACCCACTTTGAAATGGCAAGCCTTCATGTGCTTTTCATAATGTCGGGCTATCCTTTATTGATATGCGTGTGCGTGATATATGGCAGGGTGCCTTTTCTCATCAAGCAAATCAAGCTCGGTTATCCTAGTTGTTGTAGGGTCTCTATGGGTAAATTGAGTGCAATAGAAATATGAAATGAACGTAACATGGTGTGAATGGAGAGTATGACATTTGTACCATGGACTAACTCAAATGGCATGACATTTGTGGGGATACGAATGGAGGTTATATAAGATCATAAGGCTTCATCTAGCTTCTCATGCCATGTCCTATCTCTAAGGTTTTCTCGATGATGCTTGTGAGAGTCTTGTTTGTGGCTTTGGCTTGGTCATTGTCTTGAGGGCAGTAGAGAGATAGAAGTGTTGAATAATGCCATAGGTCTTACGCAACCTTTCTACTTTTTCATTTTTGAATGGGGTGGCATTATCAGACACTAGGTCTCTTTGAACTCCAAATCGAGCCAAGATATTTTTCTTAATGAATGCCACTACATGTTGTCCTTGAACATTTTCCAAGGAGGTAGCTTCAATCCATTTAAAAAAATATTTAGTGGCTCCTAAAATGAACCTATGTCTATTGGATGTTGTGGGTGTAATTGGTCCTATGATATCAAATGCTCACATGGTGAAAAGTCATGGGCTAACAATGTTATGCAATGCGGATGATGGAATGTGAATGGCGTTTCCATTCGCTTGACATTGGTGACACTTGCTAATATGATCATGATAATCTTGTTTCAAAGTGGACCAAAAATAACCTTTTCTAAGTATTTTCATGGCCATCATATTGGAGTTAACATGACCTCCACATTTTTTATCGTGGAATTCATGCAAGATGGTCCTAGTCTCGTCATGGTTGACACACCTCAACAAGATGCTAGAAAAAACTCTTTTTGTAAAGAACCCCTCTCAAGACCACATATCGAGCTGAGATTTTTTGAATAAAAGCTTTATCTTCAAAAGAAGCAAATTCGAGAAATCCTTCATTTTTCAAAAAGTTATTAATGTCTTGAAATCAAGATTTTTCTTCTTGATTTTGGTCATTTTGGCAAATATCTAAATCATGAGTGGATGGAGTGGGTAAATGTAGCATTTCTAGGGATCAAACACCTATGGTGGGGTCGATCCTTAGAGATGACCCTAATGAAGAGACGGCATCAGCTATGATGCTATCCTCTCTACCTATGTGAGTGAGTGTACAAGAATTGAAAGAATCGACCAACTTGGTGGCCAATTCATGATATGGAATGAGTTTTTCATTTTTGAGTGGTCAAATTTTTGAAACTTAGTTTACAACAAGCAAATGATATTGGGATTTCTCCTTTTTGAGGGGATATGAGGATGATGCCTACTCACCCCTTTTTGATTCATTGTCCATCAAAGTATATTTTTCATACTTAATTCTCATTACCACAATTTGATAAAACATGGAATTTCAACAAATTTGTCAAGATACCCTCATCAGGCATTTCATCAAGTATGGGATACGTATCTTTAAGAGGCAAGTTAGCTACATGATTAGCTAGAGCTTGACCCTTAATGGAGTTTTGGTGATGGAATTTTAAATTATACTTCAGTAAGAGGAGTTTTCATTTACCTAACCTACTCATTAGTGTACTTTGATAGGGTCAAGTTTAGATACTATACAAATTTCATGATCCAAGAAATAGTGTCTAAACTTTTGGCAAGCCCATACGAAGGCCAAACATGTTTTCTCCATGACTTGATAATTTCTTTTATATGCCAATAGAGTTTTGGAAATGTAGTAAATGACATACTCCTTGAGCCTATCATCCTCATATAGAGTTTTGGAAATGTAGCAAAGCACCAATGCATTCATATGGATGGAAAGATAAAGAAGCAAAGGTTTTCTTAGCTTTGGAGGTTTTAAAATTAGAGGATTTACCAAATAAGTTTTTAATTTTTCAAAAACTTTTTGGCATTCAAAATCCCAATCAAATTTAACACCTTTTTGCAAAAGTCTATTGAAGGATTCACATCTTATTGCTAAATTGGAGATGAATCTCCTAATAGCTTGGAGTCGACCCTGGAGGCTTCGAACTTAGGTCAAATTGGAGGGTGGAGGCATGTCTATGATGTCTCGACACTTAGAGGATCGACCTCTATGCTCCTTTGGCTAACCATGAACCCTAGGAGTTTTCTCGATTCTACTCCAAACACATTTTTTAGGGTTTAGTTTCACTTTATAAAGCCTGAGTCTTTTAAAAACTATTTGCAAAGATTCTATGTGTGTGTATCGGGGTTTTTATTTTACCAAAAGATCATCAACATACACTTTTAAGAGCTCATGAATTTGATCATAGAAAATAGTAGTCATGGTTTTTTGGTATGTGGCACTGGCCAAAACTGACTAAGGAGGAGAGTTTATGTTTAAAAATTTTAAAAACTATCTTAACAAGTTTGGAATTGTTCATCAAACTTTTTTCACTAAGACTCTCCAACAAAATGGGATTTTAAAAGACAAATATCATCATATTTTGAAAACTACTAGAACCTTGCTTCTATCTAACGGTGTTCCTAAAAAATTTTGGGCAGAAGATATTATGATTGTTATTTATTTAATTAATCATATGTCTTCTTCAGTTTTACAAAACATGTCTCCTATAAAAAAATTCTTTAAAATTCCTCCTAACTATTCTAGACTAAGAATTTTTTGATGTAGATATTTTGTTTATAGTGATAAAGATGATAAACTATCTTCTTATGCCATCGAATGTGTATCTTTAGGATATGGGATAAACAAGAAAGAATATATATGTCATGATTTTAAAAATGACAAGCTTTATGTATCTAGCGATGTCAAATCTATTGATGACTCTTCTTATTCTTTTTTAAGTGATATTTTAGGAGATGATGTGATAAATATAGAAATTCACCTAGATGAACACATGTCTTATAGTCCCTTCTGAACAATATTATTCTAGGAGAACTTCTAACATCACACCATTCATGACTAGAAGATCTGGTCATAACTCTAGGCCTCTTGAATGGTTCATCTCTTATGATAGTTTCTCACCAAGGCATAGATCTCTTTTGACTACCATTTCAATCATAAAAGAACCTAGAACCTTTAAAGAAGCTCAGGTATCACAAGTTTGGATTCATGCTATGAATGAAGAATTTGATGCTCTATACAAAGGCCAAACTTGGGACATTATTTCTAGACTACAAAACAAGAAAGCTATATAGGTTGTAGGTAGGTTTATAATATTAAGACTAATGGTGATGGTTTTGTACATTGATATAAAGCTAGATTAGTTACCAAAGGTTACTCCCAAGAATATGAAATTGATTATGAGAAAACATTTGCTCCTAGTGCTAGAATGACAACTGCAAAAACTCTTATAATTATTTGTGTTATTCAATATTGAAATATTTATCAATTGATGTGAAAAATGCCTTTATTAATGGTGACTTAGAAATAATAGGGCACATATGCAATCACCAGGTTACTCTCGTCCACCTAACAAGGTCTCAAGCCTTCTTCTCAGAAAATCTCAGTTGTCTGTGGAACAAGCCTTTCGAGCTCTAGTTTTTACTAAGTTCTAATTCCACTATTAGTTAGCTTAGATACTTCTCTAGTTTCATGATTCAACATTCTTTATCCTTAAGACTATTAGTATGACTCCTGTTACTACTTTATAATACATACGATTATTAAGGTGATGATGATACTTTTATTACGTGATGATGCTACTAAAGTATTATTAAGCTTAAACAGTTTTCGAGATGAAGATTTTTGAGATAAAAAGATCTGACCCAAGTTACTTTTTAGGTCTTGGCCCTTTTTCACATAGACATATTTATCTATCCTCAAGCTAAATATGTTTTCGATCTTATTCTCTGTTCGAGATCATCTCTCACTAATAGTCGTATTGAATCAACTCCTCTAGAGCCTAATGTGAGGTTTCACACCTGATGAATACTAAGAGGTATACTGATAACCCTACGCTTATCACTGGTAGTTGGTTTACATAATTTTATCCGTATCTTAATGGCTAGTTACTTACTCCAAATATTTTACATGTTGTTCATCTAAGTCACCATTTTATGTCAATTCTCGCACTACTCATTATGCACATTATGTCTCTACATATTATCCGCTATGGTACAAAGGGGGGGCCTGCTGCATGGGCCTCATTTCTAGTCGCCGACTCCTCCTTAATTTCCTCCTAGCCTATTCTCGATGCCGAATGGGTGGAGACCTCCACCGATCGTCGATCCATCATCGAGTTACTATATCTATCTTGCATTAATGCACTTATTTCAATGGCAAAAAGTAAGAAATTGACTTTTAACTACATCGTTCTAAGACTAAAGTAAAATATTAGGGTACTAGCTGATAACACATCTTCGAGATACTTTCGGGTTAATAAGGTCATTTTTGAAGACTTGGGTATTATCTCAATCCATTTCCTATTGCTCTTCACCGTTATAATATGAAATGTCATTTCAGATTTGCTCATACAATTATATTTCTTTCATGAGCGCACTAAGCATATTGAGGTGGACTGTCACTATGTCCGTGAATAACATCTATAAGGCAATTTGACACTACAGTTTGTAAGATCTAAATATCAGCTTGCAAATGTTTTTACCAAGTCGCTACAAATACCTGAGATTGTAGTCTTTTCTAAGGTCTTGTGGTTGACTATTAGTGGTGATTACTCATCAATCTTCAATTGTTATATTAAAGCATTGACTTCATTACATGGCACCCGTGCTCATTTAATTCTAACTTCTAATTCCTTGGGTAAATAGGTTATGCATTCTCGTCCACGTTAAGGCTTGAATTGCATCCAAAGTTATATGCAGGCTTTTCCTTTACTTGTCTTTCTTCTTTACTTGTAGCTGAGGCACCTATGTGGTACCATCATTGAATAAACTAAATTTCACCAATGGATGAATCTAATCACATAAGCCAAAAATTTCTGTGGTGAAAAAACTTTAAACCCTTGTGAAACCATATATTTATGTATATGTATTTGTGTGTACATATATAATAGTCATTTCCAAGGTGTTTGACCATGTCACGAGCACTTCTGTCAAGGTGCTGCACCCGTGTCTGACACTCCAAGAGTTGGCAACTCTACTCCCGCTAAACTCAGCATCATCTGTTTTAAATATATTTGAGAGTTAAATCATCAAGATACTTCACGAATATTGACGATTAGCTTATCACAATTACCTTTTGTCTTTTAATTTTTTTATTATCAATATACAGTAATATATAAATGATACTTATATATAGCCGTGTTCCCTCACCCATAATTTTCAAATGGTCAGTGTCTCGTATCTACACCATGTCACCGACACCCATGTGACAGGCTTTAGACATGGAGCAGTACAGTGTGTCTTCTTCCTAGTGTGCACTGCACTCAATTACAGTCATGCCTGTAAATTTCTCTCTCCATGCAATTCAGCTTCACATGCTTCATAGTCTGTACAGAAGGTTGCTCGTTTAGTTATGCTGACTGTATTAGTTCGGATACCTCTTTCTAAAACCTTTGCTTACTGTTGTTCATAATTGGCTGACTATAATGATATAAGTTTCATGTGAGACTGGATGTCTTTAACATCTTCCTCTCTCTTTGGCAGGTGGGCAATAGTGTATCTAGCACAGTTGAAACCACTAATCGTCCCAATCCTCAACCAGGGGGAGTAAGGTGAAGAGATGAGTGGGTGAACCGATCATTAAAAATTCCAGTGTTTCGATGATGTACTCTTGTGAGTGTTTGTGCTACATGGCTATTTTGGACTTATTTCATTCTTCCTTTTCACGATCTTGCCTCACCATGACATTATCTTATCTGCTGGCATTACCTTGTAGAGTTTGTATCCACCCTTGTAGTTGGATTTGAGCAGTAAATGAAATGCCTTTGTTAAACTTGTAACAGAAATGAACGGCATTCGTTGGTGTTTCCTTTTCTGTGAACCATGAAATCTATTTCAAATGCATTCCATTTTGCAGAGCAGGGTCTTGAAGCTACTTTTTGGCTCATCTGTTTCACTGGTATACAAGGAAAAACATGAAAGTTTCTCCAGACATGATAATACTTTGTGAGACTTGCCGGTCATATCCATTGTGACGATCCTTACAGTTTTCTGGAGAGCAATGATGTTCTTTTGAAAGGCATTCTGGCAATGTTGAAAATATCATATTTTAGTGCAATAATAGCAGTTATGATGCCTGACCAAGTAACCTATGTTATTTCGCTCATTTTTCGGAGTGTCCCATAAAATATCGTACTTATTCTAGCGGAATATGATTCTTATCATATTTTAGTTTTCTGTATTATCTCAGATGTACGCAAATCCTATACATGTTTCTATACAGTGTTTGGTACAAATCTGGTACATTATTTACAACATTTCGAACGCAACACAAAGACCAGTTGAGGCTCTTTGGCCGTGGATTAAAACTTCACATTTTCCCTCATTTCATTTGGAAATCTATTAACTTCGCCCATGTAAGGGATCACCCTTGCATAATCGGTCCCAAGCCTAGATAAAGGAGGAGGGTTGCGTTAAGCTTCCGACATCTAGCATAAAACTTTGACGGATTTGTATACTATAGATTATACAAATTATGAGCATTGAGTTGGAGTGTCCCCTCTTGGTGACGCCTTGCAGACCTCGAATATAATGAAAAGTAAGCAAGGACCTCTACATTTTTGCCCGGATGTAGTGAATCAATTGTAGAGAGGGTTCCCACATCATGAATGGTTATAGGTAAAGAAGTTAGTCCTGCTACATTATCACCTGAATGTAATGAACAAATTGTAGAGAAGGTCTTCGCATTTTGAGTATGAAAGTATGCGGGGGTAAAGAAGCTAGTCCTATATAATAAGATTATTATTGATTCTTGAAATATCATAACATTGTCCGATAAGCTAATAGAGGTGGTAGAGTGGTAGATACTATGATTTGGAGAAAGATTCATATCTTATATTTACAAGAGACAAAGTGAGTTGGAAAAAGACCAAAGAGATTGAGGATAGAGGTTTTAAATTATGATACCCAGGAAAGAAAAAGCTCAAAATGGAGTTAATATTATCATAAATAAATACGAAAGATTCATATCTTATATTTATAAGAGACAAAGTGGGTTGGAAAAAGACCAAAGAGATTGAGGATAGAGGTTTTAAATTATGATACCCAAGAAAGAAAAAGCTCAAAATAGAGTTAATATTATCATAAATAAAAATTTAAAGGATAGTATAATAGACATACAATAGTGACAGAATCATGACATTGAAATTAGTGTTATGAGCATAGGTTTTTAATATAGTTTGTACTTACACACCCTAAGTAGGACTAGAAGATAGTATAAAGACGGCTTTTTGGGAAGAGTTAGATAAGGTGATTTAAAGAATTTCATAAAAAGAGATGATTTGTTTGGGAGGAGATTTAAATGGACATGTCGGTAAAGAGGCATTTAGATATCAAGGTATTCATGAAAAGTTTGATTTTGGAGATATAAATGAGGAAGGTAGGGAGATTTTAAATTTTTCTATGGCATTTGATATCTTTATAGTCAATACAATTTTCAAAAAATGAGATGAATATTTAATTACTTATAAGAATGGCTTATCATAAACACAAATTGATTATTTTGTTTGTAGGAAAAAAGATAGATCGTTTTGTAAAGATTGCAAGCTAATTCCAAGAGAAAGCTTAATCACCCAACATCGACTTTTAGTTATGGTTATACGGGTAGAAAAGGGGACAAAGAAGAAAAGAATGCATCGAGTCATTCGAACTAAATGGTGGAACCTCAAAAGAGAGAGAAAAAAAGGTATATTTAAACAAAAAATATGTCAAGGAGTTGCTTGGAATTATATTGGTACACCTTGTGATATGTGAAACAATATAGTTATACATATTAGGAAAGTGGCGAAAGATGTGTTAGGTGAATCTAAGTGAACCAAAAACTAAAATTTGAGAGTATTTATATAAAAAAACTCAACTCAAAAGAGGGTGAATTTTAGGATAGTTAGGATTAGAGATAAGAAAACTAAGAATCTTAATTTTGTTAGATGAATCAAAGAAGAGGATGAGAAAATTCTAGTGGCAAATGATGATATAAAAAATAGATGGAAAAAATATTTTTATAATTTTTTTAATAACAATAAAGATGTTAGTATTAGCTTAGGATAGTTAGCCAAATCAGAAAAATAAATAAACCATAATTTCTATCAACGTACTCAAAAGAATAAAGTCAAAAAGGCTCTTAAACATATGAAGGGTGGTAAATATCTAGGACCAGACAATATTCATATAGAAGTTTGGAGAATCCTAGGAGAGGCAAGAATCACTTGGCTCACAAGACTATTTAATGAAATATGAAGAAACCAAAAATGTCCAAGGAATGGAGAGCAAGTGCACTTATACCTATATATAAGAACAAGAGAGACATTAAGAATTGTGTGAATTATCAGGTATCAAGTTAATGAGTCATACTATGAAATTATAGGAAAGAATTATTGAACGTATGTTAAGACAAGTATCGAGTATAACAGAGAACCAATTTGGATTCATGTTAGACAGGTCTACTATTGAAGCGATTTACCTTTTGAGACATTTTATAGAATATTTTAGAGTAAAAAAGAAAGGCCTTCATATGATATTTATTGATCTAGAAAAAGCTTACGATAGGGTACGAAGGGATGTTCTTTGGAGAATCTTGATGTATCACATTGACGTATATAAACCTTATAAGTGACATGTTTGATGGTGTAAAAACTTGCGTGAGGACTCATGAAGGAATGACAGACTTCTTTGAAATGTATATTGGGTTACATCAAGGATCAACTTTAAGTCCATACTTATTTATAACGGTGATTAATGAGTTAATAAAACATATTCAAGATGAAGTACCTTGGTGTATGTTATTTGCATATGGTATTGTGTTAGTGGAGGAGTCTAAGGAAAAAATTAATAGAAAATTGGAACTATGGAGAGAAACATTAGAAAATAAAGGCTTTCAACTTAGTAGAATAAAGATAGAATATATGGAATATAAGTTTGTTCATATGGTTAGAAATTAAAATTGGCACATATTATATCCCCAAAAGGAAAGTTTTAAATACTATGGTTAATTTTTCAAAGTGATGGAAGAATTGATGGATATGTTACGTATAAAATTAATGTTGATTAAAATGGAGAAGTGCATCATGTATTCTTTGTGACAAGAAGATACTATTAAAGTTAAAAGGTATTATAGAGCAACAATTAGACATGTCATGTTTTATGATTATGAGTGTTGGGCAGTTAATCAACATGGATAAAAGATGTCTCTGATAGAAATGAAGATATTGAGATGGATGAGTGGTCATATAAGGAAAGATCATATACATAATGAGGTTATTATAAACAAATTGGTAGTAGCACCAATAGAGGATAAAATGAGAGAATGTCATTTAAGATGGTTTAGACATATAGAAAGAAGATCAAAAGAAGTGCTTGTAAAAAGGTATGAGAAACCAGATTTTAAAAGTATGATCTAACTTATATTGAGTAAGCTGCTAACATGGCACATGATATGGCTCTATGGAAACACAGAATCCATGTAGTCGACCCATCTAGTATGAGAAAAGGCTTAGTTGTTGTTGTTCATTTGGAAATCCATGTTTGCCCTGGATTAAAATTGTCTGTTTTTTTTTCACTTTGATTTTAATCATCTTGTTTCTTGGTCAGAACAAGTTCGTCTTTTCAATATCTTTTCTTTTCTGGACAACTGGATTTATCCAAGCAGGTGCACAACATTGTACAATGAAGATCATTTATTTTTGGATACAAATTTTGTCTCATTGCTGAGTTATGGTGGACTATTATATTAACAAGCTTGGAATTTTCGAGTTAATGGATGAAGTTTCCATCCTTTGCCATAAGGGAAAGCAGCAATTCTTGAGTGCCCTCTTGAATGGGGGGACCAGCCAGCGGTAAGGGAGACACCATCGTCCCATGTGACTGGCAACCGGGCGTTTACAAACTTTCAGTCTTTCGATGCACAAAAGCAAAAGGGCTATAAACGTTGGTTGTTTGCGAGATACCATACTCTACTGGTTCAGAGCGTCAGTCCGAGGGTAGTCGTGTAAGCGGGTCTCGTGTTCGACCCGCATCCATCTTTACCGATCCTGTTCTTGTTATGGTCTGATAATAACTGAATGGATCCATTAGTTATATGGGTCAGATTATATATATATATATATATATATATATATATATATATATATATATATATATATATATATAGAGAGAGAGAGAGAGAGAGATTGGATTATGCTCACTCACCCATCATTATTTTTTTGAGAATGAGTGTAATAATATTATTTTTTTAGAATCTTTTAAATTACATTCATATCATCAAAAAGCAAGAAGATCTGATTTTCCTAATTGGCATCTTAAATTGGTACCTAGGCCAGGTTACTGGGTCTGCACAGAGGCCGACCAGTTGATGTCCCCACATAAGGCTAGATCAGAATGGAGATCTCTCCACTGTCTGCCTAGATGTAAACATGGCCAATTTGTAACCAACCCGAATCATAACCTCACAGACTATGAGTCAAACTTTAACGGAACCATGACACCTAGTTTGATGATGGTTTATGATTTTCAGAAAGTGACCTGAGCAGGTGGTTTCTAACCACCTAAATCTGAAACTTCGGTATTTTCCTACAGGAAATAGAAGAACATTGAATACAGAATCACTAATTGCTAGCTGAACCCAGTGGTTTTGAAATCGTAACTGGAACCAAGGAGTTCCAATGATACCAAGACTATGAACCATGACAAGAAGAGAATATACAGAAAGAATATTGTTCATAAATCCCATCATCCCTTTTGTGAAGTAATTGGGTGCTTTCTTGAGGGGAAAGATGACAGAAAAGGAATAAAAGGAGAACCCCAATGGCAATCTAAATTGAGAACTTTGTAGGTTATCCCTCAAAAGGGTAGACTTGTAACAAAAACTAAGGATGATTGATACCTGAGACTCTCAAATAATCAATAATTAATTGATCCCCTAATCTGCAAGGAAACTCTTGATAATAACACAAATTACTCAATCTATAAAAGCCATTCAACTCACGCATATTGATTGCAAAAGAGTAGTGCACAACAACACATCGCGATTCAACAAAGCCTGAAAGGGAAAAGAGATATTGAAAGTTCTCATGGACTCAAGCAAGTCTCTTTCCAACAAAGCTTACGAATATCATCCGAAGTCTGAGTGGGTTCATGACAAAGATAATAGCACTCTTCAAATTGAGCTTCCAGGTATTCTTTCTTTCCTTTTTCAACCCCTTCTTTTTTGGTTTTTAAACTTGTTTGTGTATATTGCTGAACTCCAAGGGGATCTTACATGGTGGAAGGAGTCTCGCTACATTACGGGCAGCTGGGAGTTCGAAATTTCGCACACACACACACATGTTTCTACCAATTCAACTAGCTTAATTCATCTCCCAAAAGAATATTTTAATTGCACTTAATAAGTCATCGCCCGTGATTAATGAGTCGCATCAGGAAACTTCTCTCCTACAGCAACATCAGAGGCTCGTATCCAGCAGGTGGGTGTGGGCATAGCACAAAAATTATATCTAAAATATGTTTCACGTAACCAACATTTCGCTTCGGCACTTGTTCCTTTTTAGCAAGGGCTCGTGTTCGAGTCTTGTGAATGGCGAAAACCAGCGTGGTTTGAACTAGCTTCACCCGAAGACCAACAGCTTGAACCAGATTAGTCGGGGTCCATGGGGATTTTTGATACACTTGGTTTAGACCCAAAAGATTATATATTTACTCATCAAATTACAAAATAGTAAGCGTCGTGAACTATATTTAATAGGACAGGTAAATTAGAGAGAAAAAATAGCGTTTGGCTGAATGTCTGTGAACTCCACGTCCATGAGTCTCCGTGTCCTTGTGACAGCAACTTGCCTAAATGCCTGAACCCACCTTCGATATACAACTTGCTGCAGAATTCAAGAAGGAAGAACTGAAAGTGCAAATTGATCATATGGGCAGTCTTAGGATCACTGGGAAACATCAGATAGATGGCTCAAAACTCATCTGCTTCTGCCAGTCGCACCGTGTCCCAGAGAACTCAAAGCATGACCAAATCAAGGCTAAGTTCGAGCGAGGAGTGCTCTACATCAATGTCCCCCTCATCAAGCCAGAGGGCCAGCAACTCGGAGACAGTGACATGCATCAACCTCACCGACTTGACCAAACCGAGTTGATCCGGGTGAGGGACACAACGCTTGCAGCGGCTGGGAAAGAGGAAGAGAGTGGTGCAAGGCTTGGAACTGGCAATAGTCTCAGGTCAAAGACTTGGAAGAGGCAAATCGTGTCGGTAGTTGTAGGGTTCCTCGTGCTTGCAGCATTAGTTGGTCTACCGTTCATGGTTCATCGTCTCAGGGGATCAGTGGAAGAAGGAAATTTGTTGGATTTTCTTGATTGGGAGAATTATTGATCAGAATATACAACGAAGCAAGATATATGAATATACCTTCATGTAAGAAAATAATGAATGAAATTTAAATGGGCGTGAATCATCTCCAAATCTATTTGATGGATTCAACCCGTTCTAATGTGGCCATGTTTCTCTATCAAACTTAATAGCCTAGAAGGGATAATAAAAATCATTAACAAGGTAGTAAATCAATTGGAATATCTCAAACATGTTTAATTCAATCCCAAACTAGTAATCGGGAATGCAGATAGATATTTTCTGTGAACTAAGGACCATGGTGCATTATTAGCTGGGGAATATGCTCTCTGATGAGAGATCAGGAGTTCGATACTGAGGTCATCATATGGCCGAGGTTCAGTGTCTGCCTAATCCAGAATATCCTTATTAGAAAAAGAAGAATACTGTGAACAAATATAATTCAGATCAAGCAGAACCCATCTGTACAATGATGGTAAATATTTGGGATCTGATTCAAGTCCAACTGAAATTTCTTTGCTGATTCTTAAGGTTCTAACTGCATAAATCTGAAAATGTTTCAATTTTGATCGGTGATCCACATCTCGAACGCTGCATTGTAGTTGGAGCAAAATGCCAAACCTGGTCCAATCGATTTCTGTCACTAATAATCCTGATCTCAAATTGGGCAAAGGGTGTGCCCCAGATCGGACATGTCGAATAAATATATGATGCCAAGTTGGGATGTTCACAGTTCAAACTCGGGCAGAATCCAAAAGCTGCTGAATCGGACTGCCTAGGACTCGGAGTCGAACGGGAAAGAACCAATGCCATATATTCTGCACAAACTTGGAATTGTTCTCATGTCATGGTTTGGTTTATGTTGCCAATGCTGCAGCCTGCACCCAAGCCAAACTTGCACCCTTGTATTCCGGGTTTGAATTTCGTGTTGAAATTCTTAGATCTAGTATCTGGATTCCCTTCTAATGCCCGATATGTGACAACGGCGAAATGCAACAAATGGAGTGCATACCTTATAACATTCTTTTGAGATCATTGGAAGGGATTTTCAATAGTATATCGAACATGCCAGTTCAGTTGTGAATCTTGATTTCTTTGACCTGTGTAAATGGATCTCTATTCATGTTTGAGAGCTTCAAAAATAGTCTTGCAACTTGGGTTTTTCCTCACTATTGCATTTGATAGTTCCTCGAGGTTTATTTACTCTCTTGGAGATTTTTGATGTTTTCTCTGATTCTCTGAAGTCAAAAGCTTCCATCTTACAGACCAGACTTCAGGATCTATCTATCATGTCCTTCTCTAGATAAACCATACATGTCCATGACCAAAATGAAGATGGGTCATCTAGATGGGTGACTACACAAAACGAGGACCACAACTATAATAAGACCATTAGATAAAAAGCTTGAATGTCACCAATAAAACATAAAAGGCAACCTAAAACTGTTTGGTATTTTTGAGAGGTGGTAAGATAGGAGCTCTAAGTGAGCAGGTATGAGAAATTAAATTGTGCACTTTGAAAAAGGTAGAAGAAGGCTTTGCAAGTGTTTAAAGAAATGATACAACATTATCTTGTTTTATTGTAGTCAAATGCTAATATAACATGAGATAAAGCACCGGAGGCGACTAAAGGTCCATCTAACAGAACCCACTTAGTGTGGGATGAGGTTTGGTTTTAGTTTGGTTTTGGTAGGGAGACAAACAATACTGTAACAACTAAAAAATGGAGGCGTTTTTCTGACCTGGAAAAGCTTCAAACAAGCTTGGAAATGACCTCGCAAAATGAACCAAAAGAAAAATTTTCAGAATTTTGAAACATGAGACAAGTCTTTCCTTGGACGTTCTTTCACCACCCTGTCTGAGACTCATCCAGCAGCAACTGTCATTCTTGAAAAGATGCTTCTAAGAACCCTCCAATCTAATATCTATACAGATCAGGCTTTAATCGGCCATGTTACAGGAAGGAGCATTTACATGTGTATCTTTAACCAAAGGATGTTATATCAGAACTTAGCTGGTTCAAAGCATCCAAACCTTAATTGAGTTAGTGCCATCTTCACCCTATAACACAATCGCTGCAAGAAATAAATGTCCCTCTTTCTTTTGTTGATTTGTGAAGTGGGGAAAGTGCATCCTGGTTGCGACGTAGAATCCGGATCCACCTCCCTCGCCCTCAAGGAGTCTTCTGTTTCAGCATTATGGTAATCATGCACACCAGGGGTGTCGGAAGACTCGGAACTACATATAAGTACCAAGCCACCATTGCGTTTTGATCACCTTACTAAATTGGACATGACAGGACTTGGTTAGACTGGATTCCAGATTTGAATGGGTCAGAAAGTCAACTATGAACTTAGACCCGAGTACAATTTCAAACTAACATAAAACTGAACCAGCAGGATTTGATGAGAAGCACAATACTGTTCCACCATGATATATTTACATGCGTCCGTGAAAGTAGACAGGTCACTACTAAAAGCAGTTGCACACGCAATCAAATATGTCAAATTTCTTAGTTTTTTTCATGGAGGATAAGATCCAATAAGAGGTATTTGGCTATGGATATTATACAGCATCATTTTGCTATTGCAATTCTTCTCTTGTATAAGACCAAACAGAGCACTGATTGTGCTGTGGAAGATACTTTTTGAGGCTCTTAAGATTCTGTTTACAAGGGTAATAAGAGCCTATACGAGATCCTAATATACATCATGGCATGCTCAATCAACTCCAAATTTAGCTATGCCGGGTTATTCAACCTTTGTTGTAGCTCAACCTATGTATCCTGTGCCCTTGTCTATACCTAGACATTCATTATGGTACAGTGTTTATTGTCCAGACATCACATGTGGATTGGTGGATTTCTTATTGTTGATGCTACTGCATGTGCAAGCATTTTATGGTAAGAGACCGTGATCCAACCATTGATGTAGCCCAACCTATGCATTTTATGGTATGACACACTAACATACATCATGGCATGCTCAATCAACTCCAAATTTAGATCGTGTCCTCAGGCACCAAGTTCCCATCGTATCACATTCTACCTGGGTACGTATTTTTCTAGGTTTTCACAGTGTTGCCTTGCATATTCATAACGACACCATGATGTTTATAGGGCATCCATGTTTACTGCACCTAATGCACCCCTTTTTTGGTTGAAGCAGATTAGTTTTTCAATGAAGCGGTCTGTGAACAGGATCTCTGAAACATCAAGGTTGGAATGAATGATGCTTTCCTTTATTGCCTGCTGCTTTTAGGACTTGAGTGTATGTTGGTTACAAACTTCAATGTAAAACCTATGAAAATAACCGACAATCGTCTTCCATGTTTGACTCAACATTACTTAATTTAAATATTTGTTAGTGCTATATCACTGATAAATTATTTACTTTATTAGTAAATTAACCTATGAAAATGATAAGTTGTACGGATTCACATACTATGTTATCAATAGTGCGCTATAGCGTTATAGCGGAACTAAAACCGCTATAGAATGGTAGTTATAGCGGTCGTCCCTCCAAGAAGTTGTTAGTGCCTAGCAGTGTTACCATATAGAACATATTTGTGTCAATCGACCCGAACCAAATAGGTTAAACACTAGTGTATGTTATCTTCATCCGCATCTCTCTCTCCATGTCTTGCCTCTCTCTCGTTTCTCGCATATGTTGCGTTTGCTCTCTCCGCCACCACCAGCGAGCAACAACTAGTGACGGACACCGCCTCTATTGTCTTCCTCCACCGCAAGTAAGCTCTCTCCCTTTCTCTCTTCTCTCCCTTTCTCTCTCTTTTTCTACCTCCATCATCTTCTCTCTCGTGGATTCTCTCTCTTCTCTTTCTTTTTCTGCCTTCCTACGCCATTGGTAAGCTCTCTCTCCCTTTCTCTCTTCTCTCATTCTCCGACTCTGCCTTTTGCAGCCTTCTCTCTCTTCTCTTTCATCAACATGTGTGCTTGTTAGACGTTATTTTGAGTAATGTTTAGCCCTGATTTTAGGTTTATGATAGTTTTGTGTTCATTTACACATATATAGAAATATTCTAGAAGCAATATTTCTTTATAAAAACTTATTATTTTACATTTAGATTTTATGTGTCGATGCTGGATGCGCTTGCACCTCTTTGCCATGTTGGATGTGCTTGCAGCAACCCATTTACCTATAGTATTATTATCTAATGTCATTTTATTTTCTAAGCCAAAAGGTTATGAAAATTATGTTCTCAACAATTTTGAACACATTTTGAATTTGTGCTGCTAATAAGAGTAGATGATAGATTGACCATATGTTATCAATAGCGGTTACCAAGTTGTTAGGGTCGACCCTGATATAGCTAACATTTTCCTTTGTGGCAACATGATTATGGATTAGCACATATGAACCATTTTTTCATCTTCACTTTTGGTTGTGGACAATTATGGTTATTGACAATTCTGAAGCAAAACGTATAATGTGCATATAGTCTATGAAGAGTAAGAGAGGGGTGAGACTTGGTGACACTATATTCACCATAGAGCATATAAGTAATTATATATTTGTTTCTTTTATTTTCTTTGCATAATGCTTAGATTCAATATGCATGTGACATATGAAATTTATTATTTGTTTCTTTATAAGTTAGAAGTAGAATTTATTTATTTAGTTTGATTCATATTTATGAAAGAAGTGTTTGTGTTTCTTGATATTTCTTAGAAATTAGAGAATCCATTATATATATAATTTTTTAATTATAAATAAAAGTGTACCACTAAATCCACTATGTCCCCGCTACCGCTATATCAAGGTTGATTGCTATTGATAACATAGTTCATATATTTCGATTTATTAGACAGTTGCCAACAATTTTAAGACATATTATCAATTACATAATAACATATAAACTATACTTATAACTATCTATGCCCATGATTTTCAAAAATCATCTTGTCCAGCACCCCTGTCCGCACCAGAACTCATGTCAAATAATTGGATGGTATTACTTAATCTATGTTGACAGCAGCAAAGCAACTTAATTTTATGTTGTTCTTTATGTTATCATTTTTTTTTTCTACTATTGCTTTTGTTTGGTCTGCTTGTCAATGTTCATGAATCTACATCTTTCTATCTTGAGAATTCTTATGAAAAAATTACAGAATATTTCCATGACATGCAGAAAATGGTCATGCTTTGAATTTATGGTGAGACATAATTTATTGAAAGATGCTCTTTGGGATCGAATAAGAGTGGCAAAATGAGTACCACATCATAAGCCTCCATTCTTAGTGCACGTCACTACCATGCCAACCTTCTCACTCAACGTAAAACCAATGTTGTTCGATGCGTATCGTATCGCCCCGTGTCGCAACTTAATACTAAAAATTCAAAAAAACAAAAAAATATGATAATTGCAAAGAATTCATATAATACAAAAATATAATACATATTCATCCTTCACCATTAAATAATTGAAAAAAGAATTACATATTTTGAAGCAAAATTCTTTAAAAAAATACAACTTTTATAATTGGAAAAAATACGCTTACACATTGTAATCAGGATCATCAACTAAATAATCTTCATCTTCTCCTTGCTAAAGATCCTCACCACCTTCTCCTTCAAAATCAAAATTTTCATCCCCTTAATGGTGTTGTTGATGCGCTACTTCTAAATTAATCCATGCAATTTATTCTTCAGTTAGGAGTACATTTGCTTCATTATCTTCCATAATCAACATCTCTAATATATCAAAATTATCCAAACTTATTAAATAAAATTAGTTTTCTTCCCTATTTAACTTTTTTAATTGCATACAAAAAAGAAAGATAAGTAATTAGTAAATAACATTAACAATTTAAGTCAAATAAAATATTAAAAATCTTTACGTAGTAACTAATATAAGATTACTTTCGACGAAGGCGCATGTTATAACAAATGAAAACTAAATCATTGAGTAGCTTATATTTCAACCTTTTGCACTTTTTTGTGTGGATTTGTTAAAAAACACTCCAATTAATCCGTTGCATAGAGGTTTGGCTCAGAACTCTTATTGCAAAATCTCTAAGGTTTGGCAATAACTTCCAAACTTATTCCACCAAACATATAATATAAAAAGACAAACATCAAGAACTTAATCAACAATAAATATAAGATTTAAGAAACTTAAATATGAAGATAAACATTTTACTTAAGCACATATTAGTGCAATTGCGAATTGCTACAGGTAAGCTCATCAAGTGAAGAGCATTATTGTAGATCTCTATCTCTCGATGTATAACATCTGCTCTACTCTCATCAAGGACTAATATGTCTATACAATGAATGATACCTCAGTTTACCTCATTGTTTCTTTTAAAACTTATTGAGTACATGAATGTTGTGTTTAGATAATAAATTGTTACACGAATAAGATAATGCAACTGTTTGTTCCATTTGTTATCTATAATGTTCCACACGATCACATAATCTCTTTTTTTTCTATTGAAATTACTTTTAATGGCTTCTTTTGCCCTATCCATGGCTTCATAAAGATAACTCATGGATGGTTTCTCCTCACTATTAGTCAATCCCAAAACTTTCATTAAAGGATATGTAATCCTCAATAGTCTTAAACATGCATTCCAAAATGTACTCCTAAATATTGTCTCTGATATCTAATTTACTTTCTTATTTCTTTTATTTTGAGGCAACTCTGCAAATTATTGTCACTTATCTAAGGAGAACATTCTCTTAAAGACTTGATTTTATTTCACAATGTTTTATACAAATAAAAAATTAGTTGTAAACCAAGTTGTAGCTATACAAAAGAGTTTTGCACCATCTGTATATCTCCTCACCATCTGTATATCTCCTCATTATACATAATACAAAAGCATGGTTATAGATAATTTTGGTGATATCTTGGTAACACTCAGTTGTTGCTTTTATCTCATCCATCTCACCAATATCCTCAAGGATAAGATCTAAACAATGGGTTACACATGGTGTCCAGTAGAAAGTCTCATAAGTATCTGCTAACTCCTTCCCATCTACTTCATAGTTAATTGCATTATCTGTAATGAATTGGACTATATTCTCTAGCCAAACCTCGGATATCACCTTATCAAACTTTTGTCTTAGGACCTCTGCAGTATTCCTCTCATCTAACATGTCTAGAGATCTCAAAAACATAAGTCCTTTAGGACAATAGAAAAGAAAGTTTAACAAAGTCCTTCATCGCCTATCTGTCCATCCGTATGCCATGATAATGTATCATGTCTCCTTCCATGACCCTCTCAAAGTCGAACAATATTCTTACACTTCAAGGAGAGTCTTATCTAATAGTTTTTCTCCTTTTGATATGAAGACATCTTATGCCTTGGACCAATGTTAGAAATTGTATTTGTCATTGGTTGAAAATGAAAATTGTTTGTTGTATTAAATGGAATGCATGCATCATAAAATCATCTGCCCACTACAATGTCTACTTGCTGATGAAATTGCTCTGAAGTCATAGCAACACGAATTCCATGTTGAGCACCATATGTAGTGGTAGAAGAAAAAAATGATTGTATGCAAAAGGAAGCACTTCCTCTACTCCTTTCTCTTCAACAACCCTTTTTCTCTTGTTTGGTAGTCGAGAACTACTACTACCAACCTTTGTCCTACCATCAAAAGGAAAACTATCACCCAATCCAACAACGTCATCATCTTCTTCCTCAAACATCTCTAAATCATCATTTTGTTGCCTCTTTTCAAGTATGCTCTCAATTATCTATAGACATTGTCATTTAATGGCTTCTCGTAATTTCCTAGCTCCGCCCGTGTAAGGAGCAACTTCTTTTCTAATCCCTGCTAGGTAATGTTTCAATCATGAAATTACACAATTAACTACATTCTCACAAAATAAATATTTTATCTTCAATCTATTTCCCTTAACTGGTATACCCCACTGACATGTCAAATCATCAGACCGAGATTGAGACTTTCTAACATATGTTCTTGTCATCTCAATTGAACACTTCAATCCAATAAAAAACTTGAAAATAAAAGCATTTCATAAATCTTCAATCTTCATATAACACTCAAATACAGTGTCTCCAACTTCACAAATATAATAAAAATCATATTCACGTACTTCATAACTTCATATTTTATCATTCAAAAAAAATACAAAAAACAACAAATAGAAAAAAATCTAAAAACTGAAAAAGTATACCTACAACACAGGTTGGGAGCCTTTCACGGACGCCATAGAGCACTTTTTTTGAAACCTTGAATACCAAAGAGGGAGGAGCTACCGGAGATACACTTAAGAGCCTTCGGGACCCTTGAACAAAAGTCAGAAACCCGCAAAAATGGAGGTTTCTATTCAGCTAGGGACCATATGACATGCATCGCACGATACGGCATGATATTTGATAGAATGTGATACACGTATATCGTATCGTAGAGCTCTACGGTACAATATGTATCACACCGTATCGTGCGATACCGATAACACTGCGTAAAACATAAGATAGTATTTCTATTCCTCGTTCATATTGCTAATTGGCCAATGCTGGTTGCTCTTTGGTAGACGTATGTCCACATAAAATGATAAACTATTTACTGTTTTAGATGTAATATTAAAGGTAATCAAACAGTCTGGTATGTGAACATATGCTAAAACCAAAATAAATTCAGATATAAAAGAGAGCAATTTCATCTGATGTGGAAAAAGGATTACCAGCAACAGTGTCCAAATACCGTTATCATCATATAAAATCATATCAAGTTCGCATAACAGTTTGAAGCCACAATAATTCTCGAACAATTTTAAAAGAAAATAGAAAAGAAAAGAGTGGATTATCAATTTTCATCTTCCATAAACTCATCGCATTAGCACACCAACTGTCAACAACTTAGACTGAACATTCTGGACATGAAATCACAAAAATAGTGGTATTCTAGTGAAAAACAAAACGAATGGGCATGAGAATAAACAATTGAAAGGTTTCAAGATTTACAGTAAGTATACCAAGGTTGACCTCAAATGATGCTCCAAGAAGCCACAGTTCAAATTCAAAACATCCATCTTGGAGAGAGCTGACCGGCACTCATCCGTGATTTTGTTGGCTGCTGCTCCATACTGTTTCTCTTCTTCATAATTGAAGAAACTGTGGGGCTGAAGTAATCATGGGTCCTGCCCGTTTTCCTCCCTGTGAACAGGCTTTGTTGCTTTTCGAGGGTTGGCAAGCCTGATATAGAGTTTCGGTGTGTATTGCCCCATCGGCTATAACTCACACAGCTCTGGCTCCGGCCAACATGCAGCAACTTCTGTTCTCTAGGGCTGCTGTAATTTCTGCTCTCCCTTGTCTCAGCTGAATACATCGTCTCTCCATCACTGCTATATTCAGCTGGAAATCTGCTATCGATGTTCCTCTGCTCCAAAACTTCCACAGGAGAACTGGACTGGACTTCACTGTGAGTATCATCGACAAAAGAAGCATTTGGAAACCCTGCTTCTGCATAAGTTGCAGCAGAAATGGCCTCTCTTCGTGGGCTTTCAGCTAGAGATGATCCACTCTCAGATGCACGTGTAGACGGATTTACAGCTTCCACTGACCCATTCTCAGATGCAAATTCCAGTGCATGATTTTCCTGTTGGTTTCCGATACTGAAGTTTCTATCTGGGCTTGCTGGCCTTGTGTTCCTAAGTGAAACAGCTATGCCTTTGTTTGGTGGAAAGTTAATATCCAAAAGATGGACCTGAAGATTTTCTCTTTTCCTTAGAGGGGCATCCATCAACCTTGGCGACTCATAAATTTCTGGAGTTTGGATTCCCTGTGCATGAGCCATTCGGGGTTCTTCGTGACACATAGCTGCTGCAGCAGATCTGCCCAAAGCATGCTGATTTGCAGGCTTAGAACAGATTTGAGAAGATGATGAGTCATTCGCTTCCTCCTCCACTGATTTGAAGACTTTGCGATGGGTGAAAGAAGCATTAGAAGGCTCACTTTTCTGCCCTGAAGACATCAAGCGCATGAGTGGTATTCTGGGTTTGCTAAGCTCATCTAAACTGCCTTCCCAGTGCTGTTTCAACCACTGACATATGATAGGGATAGGAATACCAAACTGTGTGGGATGATCCCTCTTGGAGGATGAGGATGATGAGGTTGTTGATGAAGATTTAGTTGTTGGGGATGAAGCAAGCTTCATAGGATCACAGACCATGAATGCTAGATTTCCCTGGGCATCAAAACCTGCAGATCCAGGACGCCATGCTACTCCATCAGTTGAGACCTTTATGAGATTATCTGTTGCAATCACCACCTTTCCGTCACCAACTGATAGATCCCTTTTGTCTGTATGACCAAGGAGGTACACCACACTGCCCAATTCAAGGCATGGATTGGAGCATGTCTTCAATGGGTGAGGCTGTTGCGCCTGAGTCATGCTATCGGACTCCGTAATGTCAAAGCCAACTACAGTCAAATCGAGAACAGAACTTGTAATGAAAAACCTACAGCATAATCAGACCATGAGCGTCATTGTTTTTTCTTGATGCGAACGGAAAAGCTATTCTTTAAGAAATAAAGGAGAGGAAGGGGATCTCACCCTCTCAATGTAAAAGGTGAGGGGAAAGCTGCTATAGTCAACTTAAGAGAATAGGCATTATAAGATGAAGGATATCATGCAATTCTTATGAATGTTCAGGATGTATAACCAAAACAGTCCTGAAACCATAAAATGAACAACACAAAAGACTCTAGCTAGGTAGGTTTTGATGTTTTAAACCCAAATTTATAACACAAAACAGGAAATTTGAGAAATTGAAGCATGCATGAGAGGCACAACTTTTGAAGTGTCATGGTAATGAGATACAAAATGTTGAACTTCCAAACACCATTAGTTTATGGATCCAAGCCGGTCATGGTAAAAATGGTGATCAGCCTAAGACATCAGGTTGGAAGCTAAATAACTAGACACAGCTAAAGCCAGGTTCCTACATAAAACTGACTGCAGCTACAGGCCTGGCCTGACTTTAATGTTTTTTCTTCATTTCATGTTTTTCTTCATTTCCCATTGGAGAAAACAGATCGGCTTTCCAGCACCTGAGGTAAGATGGCAAGGCTTCTGAAGCAGTTTAACAGATGGGCAAGGTTACTCATATTTCTAGTTACAGGATCAGGAGTATCAAAACAATTAAGAAAGTGAATACCACCAAAATGTAATAATTATGAGGTCAACTAAAGAATTTCCATGTTGTTAATGTATGAAAAGTACCATTCATGAAAAACAAACGCTCACAAGAAACAAGAACAAATCCTAAGTCTTTAATCTGTTCTCCTTATTCAACAAACTTACCAATATTCCAGGGATTAGATTATGATTGTATCACCCCTCATGTGTCCTTTCCATAAGGATGCACAACATGACTCAACAAGGTGACTGGATGCAAAGATTATGAAATCTAGGACATTCAACCAAGGTCGGTCTAGCACGGTATATGTTTGGCATGAGACTCCTTTTCCATTCATGGAGAAATCCAATCATCAAAATCAATTATCCATTATATACTAGAAAGTTTGGTCCACTGGATGTTGCATCATCCATTTCACAAAGGCGTCCTTGAGAAGAGCGTTAATGCATTTCTTCATTCTGGAAAGAAATAACTTCAGCCCAGTTTTACAATCTTAGGATGAAGACAAGTGACCACAACACTGCAGAGTATCTCTTGTACGGTTGAAACCCAACTTGGTGAAGATAACTTCCAATGCCGCGTGTCTTATCTTCTTTGTGAGATGGTCACAGCCTACCATGTTGTGAATCTAAGCTCCTGTACAAAGGAAACTAAGATTCTAAAGGGAAAGCTTGAGACGCACTGATAACATGAGGTAAAACATTGTGGTGTTGAGATTTATGTTTTTTAAATAGGAAAAGGGGGGAAATCACCATAACCATTTTTGTCTTCTCAGATCTTGAACTACTAAATCACATAAATAAGTGCCCACTTAAACATCCATCCTGTTAGAGCTAAAATCGGGAAGAATTCACCAAAACTCCTCATTTATCAGTGAGGAACCTTGTTTGAGGTTCCAGTATCTCATTTATTCAGCACTGATTCTATACATCCTACAGCATTTCAGAATCCAAATATGTTATCACAAATTCAAGTTACAACCACTATGCCAATATCAGAGAACCAATAAAAGAACACTAAAAATTGAGAGAGGATTCCTTACAACAAACCTTTGAGGTACCAATTTGGCAGTAGCCTGACAATGCAGCTGGATCTCGACGCCGTCCGCCACCGATACTGAAGGGAGAGTAGCATGTGTGGTTAGCAGCAGATCTCTGTGGATCAAGAATCCGGTTCCCCCACAAACGCTCGTCACTGCCGGCCCTTTACTACAAAAGATACTACCTTTCATCCTCTCCGTTTTCCCACCACCGGCACAGAGACACCATCCTTGAACACCCATTGATGAGTTCTATCGAATTGGAGAAATCCCAACTTCCTCCTTTCTCCTCTATTGCTGGAACCTAGATTCCTCTTCTAAAGCATCGCTAATCTTCTATTTTCTGCGAAATGATGTGTTGAATAGGATTTGTGGGTATTTGGGGTGGACAGAAGCTTTGTTGGGGAGAGAGAGAGAGAGAGGGTATATGGGTGTTGTACCAAGCAACATGATTTTATTTTGCTTTGTTGTTGGTATCAGTGGGAACCGAAACGGGGAAGCTCTAAAAGGATTATGAAGAGAAGAGAGGTTCAGATTTGATGATTTGTTGTCGTGAGATGGACAAACGAAAAAGGGAGGAAATAAAGGACCATGCTATGAGGAGCATCTTTGTGGATGGTAGGTGTATTTACGCCATCAATATGATTCTTGAAGGTCTTTCCCTTGTTGGGAGTGGAAATGTAGATGGGAATGGGGTGCGAGAGACCATCAAGACATCAGAGAGAGATTTGAGATATGAGTGTGTGCGTGTGCGTGTGTGCGCGCGCGCGCGAGAGAGAGAGAGAGAGAGAGAGATGTTTTTTAAGGGATCATCAATCAAGCCATGTGATGAAGGATGTATCAAGCCATGTCATGAAGGATGTGACGGTGGGGCACGAGTGTCCCCGCAGAGAGTCATTCAAAGTATTCATGAAAGCATACTCCAGAAACTGTTTTCAAATCTCAGCCGTCCAAATTCATGATGGAGAGCTGCCCTGGAGAGCTGCCCTGGAGAGCTGCCCCCTTTGCGGAAAAGAAAAGAAGAAAGAAAGCTGGCCCTCGATCATGGAAAGGGATGACTGAAATTTTAAATGACATTTGCAGATGGAAAAGGCAACACCTTTCCCGTTATGTGCAGTAGCAAAAGGGAAGAATGGGCCTCGGGCCCTCGATTGACCAATGCTTTTACATCCATCTCATTCATATCATAACTTCAGCTTACCCCCCGTGTCGTGCCCATTTGTTGTTGTTTCGAATGCACAAAAGTGCAGAAAATAAAGTATATTGGTGTCATTAGACATGTCTGGCTCCAGTTTCCACGAATCAGGATCTGGGGATCGGGCTAGTTTTGGTTTTGGTTTCAGTCTTAGTCGTAAAGTATTCGGAACAAGAAAAAATCAGAAGCATTTTTGAAATTTTAAAAAAAGTTGCAACCATCAGCTTGGAACGGTTAGTTCTAGTTTTGAGACAATTCTGATTTCATGCAAGGTGGAACCAAAACCAAATCGGGTTATCCTTGATTATGGGTCTAGCTCAATTGGTTTTTATTTCAATCGGTTTTAAATGCAGTTCGGTTCTGATTGAAACCGCTAGTCCATTTCTAAAATACCATGTCTAGGTGTCACAGAGACCGCGAATTAGATGGTTATGAGATTTCATGTCATGCTTAACTGAACTAGTTGGTTTCATTGTTGCTTTCACTGATGATTTTTCGCTTATTTCTTTTCATAATTGCAGAGTATGAAAGCTTCACAGGGGGGCGCGGGGCAAAACTTTTATGGGGCGAATAGCATGTGGAACCGTCCACGGTGGCACAAACTAGTATTATAGCCTACACCTTCAACCCTGAGGCTTTTACTTTTAGGTAGGGCTGATACCTTAACTTAGCTCAATATAAAAGTACTTCTTTAATGATTTAAAACAAGTTCACTTCTCATTGACTTAAGTTTTCGCATGGGGTGGGTAAATGCTTCAACACGTGACGAGCTCTTTTTATTGTCAAAATATGTTTCATTAAGCTATACAAGTCATTCATAATCCCTCATTTCACATTATTTCATTGCTTCAATCACCAAAAGTCACTATCTAATAACTTTCACTATTTACTAAACCATCTTCCACGTGTCGCTGACAAAACCACTTAGAGAAACCTATATATATATATATATATATATATATATATATATATATATATATATATATATATATAAGTAGTTTAGGTTTTCTACGTAGTTTCAACAAAAAGTAGTTTTTGTAAATGAAGGAGTAGTGGGAGAGTGGAGGACGGTGGCCAGTAGTTGAAGTGGTAAAACTAGGTAGATGGGGAATTATATCCGATTAAGCACCATATGTCATTATGCATATAGAAATCACCTCTAACTCCTTTCCTCCCTCCCTCTCTCTACGAATATATATTTATAAGAGAGAGAGAGAGAGAACTTTCTCTTTTGTGTAGATATATGCTAGAAAAGTGTTTTTGTGCAACTAAGTGGGTGACTATAATGCAACTAATTTATATGAACGTTTTAATTTCACCAAAAAGTACATAAAAGATAAAACTTTGGCATGATTTCTAATCAATGAATGAAGTTATTTACTCACCATCAAGTGGGTGACTATATATATATATATATATATATATATATATATATATATATATATATATATATATATATAGAGAGAGAGAGAGAGAGAGAGAGAGAACAGCCTGGTTCCATTGTAGTGGAGGCTATGTATTGAAGCTTTGAAAGCACACAACTTTTGTGGAAAGAAGAGTGTCAAGAGTTAGGACCATTTCTAAATTTTAATTCTCACCGAAGAGAGATATTTAAGCTATGAATAATGCAGCAATGATCCACTTCATTCTCTCATATCGATGTGTTTTCTTTACATAATTAAAGCTCTCAACTTCTTTATGCCTTTGAACATCCAACCTTCTTGAACTTTAAATGTAAGCATACACATATAGATACATAGAGAGAGAGAGTATCATAAATACACTCATTTATGCTCAAACATCATTAAAGATCTCAATAGCTCAATTGATAAAATTGATGGTTAAAATTTAATTTAAAAAGTACAATAGTACAATAATACCTTTTGAAATAATATTTTGCTTTTTGTTTAAAGTTCTCAATCATTGATATTAATGATCGAACAATTGAGTTTCAACATGGATAAGTGTATGCATGGACTATGGTCAAAAAATTTATATAGGGACAAAGGGAAATGTGTATTTATGTGTCTTATTTCATGCTTATCTCATTTCATGGGTTGTGAGCTACAAGGATCTATGACTTTTCTTAAACATGACCGATTAAAGTGGGGAGTGCTAGTTTCAGTTATGGTTCTGACACCATCAATTCTGGGGCAGTCTTAGTTTGAGTCCTAAATCACTCGAAACCAGTAACAATATTAAATTTTCAGACATTTAGAGAAAAAAAAATACTAGAATTGGTAGTTTGGAATTGTCGATCCCTATTTCGGGTCAGTTACAGTTTCATGAAAAGTGAACCATAACCGAATGAGGTGTTCCTTGGTTCTAGTTACAGTTTTAGCATGTTCCTAGCTAGTCCGATATGGCCATCTCTAGCTCTTCTCTTCTCTCTAAGATGTAAGCTCAAATCCTCTTGGTTTCAAGATGTTGTATTGATGCATGTAATATTATGTTTGACTCTACCGAAACACGATTATTTACATCTAGAATAGAACCTTCACAACAAAGTGATTTAGTTTTGACCAGTCAAGAGTCCCTCCTAGACACATTGATCGATGAGAGATTTTACTTAATTTTTTATTTTTTAAATATGTTTAAAGAAATGTACATGTAATAACTTTTGAGATAAGTCTTAAGGGAAATATTGAGGAAATGGTTGTGATAATGGTATGTTTCAGTATTTCTTATCTATTCAAGTTGTCATCAAACTTCTCAACTTTGAGTATGAGGATCAAGGCATTCGTGATCAAGTTCACGAGTTATATTAAGCTACAACAATGGCTTCAATTAGTAGTGCATGAATAGTGTAGCATGATGAGGTGAGTGTCTCACCCGAAATTTGAAAATTTTGGAATTAAGTATTAAAAATTTCAAAAAAAATGAATTTTTAAAGTCTAACTTTTGAGATAAGTCTTAAGGGAAATATTGAGGAAATGGTTGTGATAATGGTATGTTTCAGTATTTCTTATCTATTAAAGTTGTCATCAGCCTTCTCAACTTTGAGTATGAGGATCAAATTATTACTGAGGCATTCGTGATCAAGTTCACGAGTTATATTAAGCTACAACAATGGCTTCAATTAGTAGTGCATGAATAGTGTAGCATGATGAGGTGAGTGTCTCACCCGAAATTTGAAAATTTTAGAATTAAGTATTAAAAATTTCAAAAAAAATGAATTTTTAAAGTCTTACCCATCCAAACCTAAAGTTTTCCCTACTCAAGACAAATTCCTCGATCTGCCCCACTCAAACCTCTAAGCAAGAACCCTCATCCTTACCCCCCCTCTGAGGGAAGAGAAGAAGGATCTATGTTGGTATTTACTTGCATAAGAGAAAAAATAAACAGGAAACAAGTTTGTCAATGACTCGATTGCTTGTGGATCTTCATCTTTCATACAATTGAGAAGTAGAAAAGAAAGAGTAAATCAGAAAAGAAATCAATGAATCAATGCCAGTTCACTGGAGTTAGGGCATGAGGGAACATCATTGGGTTGGTTGGGTGTCCTCTCTCTACTATATACTTCTATCAAATTTTTCTACGCCCCTTTACATGGTACTTGCAGCCAATTTTTTAATTCTCTTTATTGTTTATTTTAGTAACTCAAAGTCTTAATTTTCATGCTTCTTGGTGATACATATCAATAAATTAATCTTACCTCTTCTATGATTTAATTTGTCAAGCATATGTGGTGGTAAACTATTTTTCTGTACTCTATCTTCTCTTTCTTTAATCACTTTTGATGTTAAGTGTTGTCTCTTTTCCTTGAAATACTCTTTGTAATATTCTTTCTCTTCATTAGCAACCTCAGCATGTAGCTTCTCCACTTCATGAGCCATAGGTGTCATATTATGCTTCTTTGAGACATTCAATCAAACAAATGACATGCAGAGTTAACATCCCTCTTGGGCATTTCATCAAACACTTCACGTGCATGTCGTCAAAATGGAAATAATTGAGAAAGGGAAGCAAGCTTCATAAAGAATGTATATTACCTACATGTGATGTTGCATGATCAGTAGTTGTAGATCTTGTACTTAGCAACAACTTCAATACTATCCCAACTCATTTCATGTTATTCCATCCAAATTACATAGTCTACTCTCCGTGTTGATCATTCAAAGCAAATTCGTTAGAGAAACACTATTACAAATGAAATCCATGAGACCACAAAGCATACTAATGCAATTGTCTAGTTGGAGCTAGATATATGTGGATATCTTTTACAACATATGCAACCAGCAGTAGTGTTGATGATTACTTGTGCTAGCACGAGGGACACCCCTTCTCCCAATTCAAGCCCTAAGGATGGGCTCTTTGGATATATGCAGGTCCCATTATCTCTCACTGTAATGTCTCCTACCTTGACATGCTTGGCTTCTATTGCAAAACTAAAAACAATGGCTACTAATCCCAAGAAACCAGCCATGACACACAAAAGCACAACCCTTCTCTCCATACCTCCCAAACAAGGAGAACACCCTATCTCTCTGTCTCTCTCTATAATGGCTATTACCTTTGAATCAGTCAAGCTAATGGGGTTATGTAGAACACAAGGAGCTCATGACGGTCATGCCTCCTCCTCCATTGATTTTGTGTATGCACATGCTCTTATGTGATTCTAATACCATGTTGAGAATCACAAAAAAATATACAACATAAAATTATACATGAAAAACCAGAAAATACAACAACAACAACTTTTTTCATACTAGACGGGGTCGGCTACATGGATTCTTTGTTTCCACAGATCCCTATCGTGTGCCATGTTAGCAGATAACTCACAATAAGCTAGATCATTTTTTATTGTTTCTTTCCAACTCTTTTGTGGTCGTCCTCTACCTCTTTTAATACTTTCCAAATTTAGTTTTTCTAACCTTCTTACCGGTTCTTCTTTTGATCTTCTTTCTATATGTCCAAACCGTCTTAAATGATGTTCTCTCATTTTATCCTCTATTTGTGCCACTCCTAATTTGTTTCTAATAACCTCATTATGTATACGATCTTTTCTTGTATGACCACTCATCCCTTCATTTCTGTCACAAACATCTTTTGTACATGTTGATGATTAATTGCCCAACAATCGGAACCATAAAACATGGCAGGCCTAATTGCTGCTCTATAATATTTACCTTTTAATTTTAATGGTATCTTCTTATCACAAAGAATACCTGATGCTCCTCTCCATTTTAACCAACCAGCATTAATTCTATGTGTAACATCTCCATCAATTCTTCCATCACTTTGAAAAATTGACCCTAAGTATTTAAAACTTTTCTTTTGGGGAATGCAATGTGTGCCAATTTTAATTTCTATGTCCTCTGAAGTAGCCAAATGATCAAACTTACATTCCATATATTTTGTCTTTGTTCTACTAAGTCGGAGGCCTTTGTTTTCTAATGTTTCTCTCCATAGTTCCAATTTTCTATTAACTTTTTCCTTAGACTCTTCCACTAATACAATGTCATCTGCAAATAACATACACCAAGGTACTTCATCTTGAATATGTTTTGTTCACTCATCCATCACCATTATAAATAAGTATGGGCTTAAACTTGATCCTTGATGTAACCCAATATTAACTTCAAAGAAGTCTGTCATTCCTTCATGAGTCCTCACACATGTTTTTGCACCATCATACATGTCTCTTATAAGGTTAATGTATGTCAATGGGATACCTCTTTTTTCCAAAGTTCTCCAAAGAATCTCCCTTGGTACCCTATCATAAACTTTTTCTAGATCAATAAATATCATGTGAAAGTTTTTCTTTTTTGCTCTAAAATGTTCCATAAAACGTCTCAAAAGGTGAATCGCTTCAATAGTAGATCTGCCTGGCATGAATCCAAATTGGTTCTCTATTGTACTTGATACTTGTCTTAACCTACGTTCGATAATTCTTTCCCATAATTTCATAGTATGGCTCATTAACTTGATACCTCGATAATTCGCACAATTTTGAATGTCTCCTTTTTTCTTATATATGTGTATAAGTGTACTTGCTCTCCATTCCTCGGGCATCTTTTGGTTTTTCCATATTTCATTAAATAGTCTTGTGAGCCAAGTGATTCCTATGTCTCCTAGTATTTTCCAAACTTCTATAGGAATATTATCTGGTCCTACCGATTTACCACCCTTCATATGTTTAAGAGCCTCTTTGACTTCATTCTTTTGAATACGTTGATATAAATTGTGGTTTATATACTTTTCTGATTTGGCTAACTCTCCTAAGCTAATACTAACATCTTTATTTTCATTAAAAAGCTTATAAAAATAGTTTTTTCATCTATTTCTTATATCATCATTTGTCACTAGAATTTTTTCATCCTCGTCTTTTATGCATCTAACATAATTAAGATCTTTAGTTTTCTTATCTCTAGCCCTAGCTATCCTAAAAATATCTCTTTTACCCTCTTTTGAGTTGAGTTTTTTATATAAATCCTCCCAAACTTTAGCTTTTGTTTCACTCACGGCATTTTTTACTTCCTTCTTTGCATTCTTATAAGCCTCTAAAGTTTCACTAGTTTTCTTAGTATAATGTAATTTGTAGCATACCCTCTTTGCCTTGATTTTATTTTGTACTACTTCACTCAACCACCAAGCTTCTTTTTATGCCGGTACACCTTCTTTAGATACACCTAACACATCTTTCACCACTTTCCTAATATGTATATCCATATTGTTCCACATATCACAGGGTGTACCAACATAATTCCAAACATCTCCATGAAGGACTTTCTGTTTAAATATATCTTCTTTCTCGCTTTTGAGGTTCTACCATTTAGTTCGAATAGCTCGATGCACTCTTTTCTTCTTTGTCTATTTTTTTTATTTATAAATCCATAACTAAAAGTCGATGTTGGGTGGTTAAGCTTTCTCCTGGAATTACCTTGCAATCTTTACAACACGCTCTATCTTTTTTTCTACAAATAAAGTAATCAATTTGTGTTTGTGATAAGCCACTCTTATAAGTAATTAAATGTTCATCTCGTTTTTTGAAGATTGTATTGACTCTAAAGAGATTAAATGCCATATTAAAATTTAAAATCTCTCTACCTTCCTCATTTATATCCCAAAACCAAAGTTTCCATGAATCCCTTGATATCCTAATGCCTCTTTAGCGATATGTTCATTTAAATCTCCTCCTAAACAAATCATCTCCCTTTGTGGAATCTTTTGAATCACCTTATCTAACTCTTTCCAAAAAGTTGTCTTTATACTATCTTCTAGTCCTACTTGAAACTCCCCTCATGTAAGGGATCACCCTTGCATTGCCGGTCCCAAGCCCGAATAAAGGAAGATGATTGTGTTAGGCTTCCGACAGCCAACGTAAACTCCATCAGATTTTTATAACATGGATGAAAAACCAAAAAATAAGAAAAAAAAATTGTGAAGGAAAAAATGGTAGAGATCAGGAAGGGGGCAGGGTAGGCCCTCCAATGAAGGCCGCCCCCTTCTTTCTCTCTCTATCTGTTACTCAAACCCTCACGGATTTACAAGGTGGACCAATCCTTATATAATGCATTGGTCAATATGAAAAAACCAAAATACTCTTAATAGTATGACAATTATAGTAATACCAAAATATCAAAATTACTAAAATAGCACTAAAATAATATATTCTTCAACATGTTCAATAGGAAATCGAGTGCAGCTCCAAAAAGGTAAAGAAGGAGAATGATGATGAAGATGATAATGTGTAATTTTAGTAGAAAAATATAATTTTTTGAATAGATTTAATTATAGTTGTTATTTCATCTTAAAGAAAAGTATCATCTCCCATCATGTATGTAGTTAGGACTTATGTGTAAATAGAGAGCTTACATATAAGATAATAAAAACGATGAGCTGAAATTGTATCTTTATGTTTTAGTGAAATTGAATCTCCCTCTCTCGTTGTTGGTTGCAAAACATTGTTTCTTCTTTGGCAATGCACAAACTTTTCTTCAAGGTATGTGTGAGCAAAAAACAACATATAAGGTAATTATGTGTTACACGTATCTATATGTATCATATGATATAGATTGTATCATATCATGTCGAGGATATTTCCTATATGAGATAAGGATTGTATCAAGAGAAGCTCTCGCATCGAGCCATATCCGTCTTGGTTGTATCATAACACCCCATATTGTGAGCTTTATCCTTCTAAGGCATTTTCTTCTTTATGTTTCTCACATCTACACTCGTGTGAGAGAGAGATTTTGCTTCTTGACTTACAATACTAGATGTGACTTATTCAAGTTTTGAGGTATAAACTTTTGTTTTCTTTTATCTTTTGTAGTTTTGTTGTATTTCTTTTATGAATAATTGTTTTCATTTAGTTTTGTAAACACCCAAAAAATTCATCTTTGAAATGAAGTTTGTAAATGCATCTAACAAGATGTAGCATTTTCTTAATCATAAGATAAGCTTTGATTAAGCTCAATGAGATATAATGAGGAAAGTATCCATTTCAATTAGTAGGAAAAATACAAAGATTCAACCTTGCAAAATCTCGAAATGAGTACAAGTTCAAACTTATCAAATGCATCAACAAAGGAAATCACTCATCAGATCACTCCCATACAAAAGCCATTATGGCTTATAAAGACAGTTATCGATACAAACAACACATAACTAGGGATCAGAAGAAACCCAACTAAGCAAGCACGCAATTAATCATCTGCCTCAAGCAGAGATCTCCCTATAAATAGCTGTAAACACTTGTAAACAAGTGGTCAACTTCTACAAACAACAACCAACTTCTGCAAACATAGGCCCACAGTCACTCGTGAAGAACTAAGAAAAACTATAAAAAGGAGTTCCCCTCCAATGTAAAAGCCATTGATAGTTCTGTGAGGAATTCTGCGAAAAAAGACAAGAGAGTGAAAGATCTAAAAGAGAGAATTTCTTTTGTATCCGTTGATTTCAATATGTAGCTTGCAAGATCCATTGCAAGGAAATTTTGAAAATGGAAAAGAAAATGACCCACACCTTTGAGAATTGAAATTATGATTTTGCTTCTTCAATAACGTAAATTGTAACTTTAAAGAATGTTTGCTGCTTCAATTTGATTTCATAATAGACTAGACCCATGGTTAGATTGCTTTTCGATTGGCAGTTAGTTAGTTGGTTTACCTGCTTATATTATGAATTTATATTATTAGTTAATGACAACTAAATATAACTTGTGTACCATTGTTCTTACTTACTAGCTTCTTAAATTCATCTTTTCATACAATGCCAATGTTTACACCACTTCTTTTGATTAATAAGAATTATTTAGGATTTTCTTATTTTTCAGTTTTGAAAATTTTTTCTTGATCTTAAAAGTATCTTTAGGAAACATTTACGATATTATGATACAATATGATCATGTCTATCATGACATAAAAATGATATGCTACTCACAACACATTCCTATTTTTCTCCTTTTGTTAGTTGTGATTGCTGCAGTATGTTGTTAGCTATTTGTCATGGAAAACTTTGCTTTGGTTGTTGTATTGGGTACTTGCCTTATACCAGATTGACTTGATTCATATGTGAAGCAATCAATAGATTGCAAAGCTTGTGTTCAACTGACTGTCATTGTGTTATGAAGTATCTTCTCATCTCCTATTCATGTTATGTGTTGAACAACATTTGGATTATGATTTGTGTTGCCTTGTTGAAGCCTCATGAACCAGCATACAGTTCCTAGTTTTCTACATGATCCCTCTCTCATGTTGTACTCACAATCCTAATCACAAAAGTGTTTCTCCTGCTTCATTATCCACAAAAGTTCAACACAATCATCTTTTTTTATAAAAGAGGAGGCCACAGCTTAACACATGCGCGCACGCACACACACACACACACTCCACGCACTCCCTTGGGAGTCGAACTCCCCGCCAACAACACAGGCATCGATACGCCCTGCCAGTGGAGCTAATGCTCTGAGTGCTAACACAGTCACCTTTTAGCAGCCAATATAGTAACATGTCCTACCTTATCTCGATCATGAATAAAAGCCTCGACCCGAGTCTTACGTTCTCTCACATATACCAAGAGTTGTCAAAACCTTATCGTGTCGGCTACCTATAGAACCTTTTTACCTAAATCTAGGCCATTATCGTGTCGGCTTAGCTGAGTCATAGAAGATCCCAAGCATGATAGAACCAAGGCATCCTAGTTACCACTACCTAAACCAAATGGGATAAAAGCTCAAGTTACACTCTTTTTAATCTTACCGAATTGATCAAATAGCTAAACCTAACCCCTTTCACATATCCTAAGCCTAATACCTTGACTCATCTCCATTGATAGGGCAGCAGCACACTCTTTAAGTAGTGGCACATACAAATCACTTAATCTCATATTAGACCAAATCAAGAACAATCACTAGATCTGATCCGATCCCACACCTCGCACTTAAATTTTAATACTCAAGAAATTGCATCATAAATGAAATATTCATAATGTCATAAGGTGTACTAAAATAATGTCACGTTTGTTGTCATAAGATAGAATTTTGAATAACTTATCTTTTCATAATCTCACTTTCCTGGTTACTTAAAACCGCAGCATGATTTTTGTTATCCCCATTTACACGCAATGGTGAGTCCATTTTTTTTTTGGTTAGAAGAGGACAGAGAAGCCTAACACACGCACACAAAAGCACACCACGGGAATTGAACTCACCACCAGCGATGTGGGAGTTAGAGAGCCCTTCCAGTTGAGCTAACACTCATGTTCTAACTTTTGTAACATAATTCTCAGAGCCTGGATACATGTTTATCAAGGATCTAATGACAAATTCGAGTTTCATGTCATGCTGCAGTCATTTCAATTCTTCTTCGTGTCAAGACCAGGTCAACCCTAAGACCTTTTCTTCTTCCATGTCACTCCAGGTGGACAAAATAACGGACCTCTAGATCCTGTTATTTTCATGGCTTTGTTTTGTGTCCGAAATTATCGTCAATTTCATGTCTGAACTAATGCTTATAAGTGTCGTGTCGCTTAAACAGGTCAACCAACACAAATTGATTTGTCACTTTTTACAGAATTTTCATTCTATGGGTGTCCAACTTGGACCCAGCCGCAAACCGAACCAGACTAGAAGTGCCCCCAAAACTAGGGCCCTCGTGGTTATGATCAATACCAAAACCAGAACCAGCAGTCTTTTCCAAGTCATTTTGGGTTCTGGTTCTAAATCACACCTTTGTTTCATGAAATTTTCAAATAAAACCGAAACCAAAACTGAACCTAGACCCCAAGGGATCTGGTTCGGTTCCGTTCCATGGCCAGGTCTAATTAGTCTATGTTTATGTTGTTTTTCTGTGGTTTATTTCAGCTTAGTGCAATGTTAGATTTCAAGAGAGTGGATGATCTAGGGTTTGACGGATATGTAAGGCGGGTGCACCTCCTCTTGTTTGAAATTATCACTTTAAATTTTTGGTCAATATAAAAAGTGAAACCGGAACTGAACCGAGTAATCCTCAGTTGTGAGTTTGGTTTCAACAATTTCGGTTTTGAGTTCTTGACCCGGTCCAGTTCCGAGTGAAACAGGTCATGTCTACTGGGATAGGACTCGGATATTTGGGATCCGTGAACAAGAGATTATTACCCGTTCTCAACCTGGGGACAGAAAGTCAACAGTCAAAGGTTTGAGAGCCACTTCGTCCTTTATGTCTAATAACAGGGTAATTTTGTCACTTGAAACGAGGCGAAAACCGATTTCAGGAGCACTATGAAATCCCTGGCGACCCTCTTTCCGCCCGTCGAGACTTCTAAAAGCAAGAGAGCGAGAGGAGAAGAGTTTCAGAAAAAAGGTTAGCTAGGGTTTCGTTGTTGGAGATCTTCTCTCTGCAGGGAACGATGATTTACGACGTGAATTCTCCGCTCTTTCGATCCTTCCTCAGCCAGAAGGGCGGCAGTGCCTCCGAAAAAAGGTCTGTCTCTCTGTGGTTTGTTTTGATAACATAATTGCGCGTTTCTATTCTTTCACAAGATAACGTGAGCTTGATTGTGTCTTGGCAATGGAGGCTGAGTTTGGGCTTTATCCGCTTGCAAATCTCGGTTATCTTTCTTTGGAAAGCAGGAATCCTTTTCGACCCATTAGGCTTTTTCTGTTTGATTGTGATGGCCCGGCTTTCTATAACAGTATTAGTAATGACCTTTTGGACATACAATTGATTTACTAGTTTGTTTTGGACTTCAGTGACGGGCTCGTGTTGACTGACGAAAACCTCGCTCGACTTATCCAACAAAAAGATGGAGTATGGTCGTTGTTTCTATGTATTCTTTAGTTGTTTGCTTGCTACTACCCCTGCTTTATGATAACCGTATGCGACCATGAAGATGCAGTAATGCATAAGTCCAAATTGCATGTGTTTGCCCAGTAAAAATTGGTCACAGTTTGACCTTGCAATTGTTCTCCTGTAAAAGAAGAGAAAGAAACGTTATTATTCAGACTGGTCATGGTAAGTATAAGACTCACACCTTCTTGTGTTAGCGTGTCAAGCGTGGATCTTGGTTCATGGTATTGGCAGTACTTACTTCACATGGGGACGAGTTATTGAAGGTGCCTACGCATCCTTGGCCACCCTGGATGCTGGATGATCCAGTAATATTTGTAATGGCCATGAGGGTGTCGGTGTACAATACATTATAAGAGTTGATACTTAGGGTGGGATATTTTCGGCCTGATTGATGATTGAATTCAGTGTGTATAATTTAGTTAGAAGGGCAGTGAGAAGAAAGAAGCGTGTGCATGTTAGGAGTTAGGAGCATATTCATGTAGATGGTCCGTAAATGGAAGAGTTCCTATACACGTTGGTGGTATTATGATCTGCATGCCTTTTTCAACTACTTTAATTGAAACGAAGCTATCTCTAAAGAGATTATCATATTCACAAACTTGTGTCCTTGTATGCAAGCTAAGAGAGAGATGATTGAATGTGTATATAGCCTACCAACTCCCAGTGGTTGTTGCACTCATTGGCTAGTTCTATATTGACTTAAGCCACTTCTTATATCAGGGGTTTCTTTAAGGAACTAGGATGTGACTCAGGAGTCGACATTTCTTAAGGAGTGGCATCAAGAACGTGGTTTATCATGGAAAATACAAGTTTAACCCTTTACTATTCAATCTAGTAGTGTTCTCCATATCAGCCTGTCTTGGTATTTATTTTTTGGGGACAAGTTGCATTTGGTCCCTTTTCTTCTTTCTTTGTCGGCTTGGTGTTTCGGTTTGTATTGGGTATCTCTAAAATTCAGTTGGTTTGTCAGATTCGGTGTGTTAACTACTGTATGGGTTTTCTTCTTTTTTTTAGTGAATTATTTCCCTTTATGCACTTCTTTGGTGGTACATTAGTCCTATGTCACACGGGTGCGGGATACGGCAAATTTCAAAAAATTTGGGTGCGGCGACATGGCTAGGGTATATAATATTATATATATTATATATTCAACTAATTCAAGTTAAAAGCCTAGAACAAGTGAGACATCAATTAACATAAGAATATGATGACAACAATAAGTACATAACTTTATATTAAAGCAAAACAAGTAAAGAACTACCTATGTTATATCAACAATATTATCATAATATCATTTATCAACTATGAACAATATTAATGTTTGATAAATGAAATGAAGTAATGAACATGTACCGGATAAATTATAGATCTTCACTATCAACAATATCATCAACTAAAGGGACTATTGGATCAGTGAGTTCCATATTAAGAGTATGCAAATCTTGGCTGTCATCTAAGTGATATTCCTCTGGGTTTGCATCCCAGTATTTTGATGCTCCTTCACTGCAATATATTCAAATAAATAACAAGAAAAGATCAACAATAATCATCATGATGCAAGCAAAGAAAACAATTTTAAAAGATTAGTAATTTTTACCTGTACTCAGCATTAGATCGTGAAACCAATATCAGATTTGAATGGACATAAACCAAGTCTTCAGCACGACTACTTGATAGATTGTTCCTTTTGATATTGTGAATTTGAGAATATGTACTCCAATTTCTTTCACAATAAGAAGTAGCACGTTGAGATAATAATTTTGATGCAAGCTTTTGAAGAAGAGGCATCTCAAATCCATAACATGCCCACCAATCTAGTGGATCTTGATAATCCCTTGCTTCTAGTGCTTCTAATGAATCAAGTCTGGCACAAGAAAACTTTCCATATTCAGAATTTACTTGCCTATGTAAGTATGAGTCACGATAAATCCTTCCCAAACACATTTGTCTATTCTTTGCTATTTCAGGATCTTGATTAGGAGGACAACGCCCAATGCTCTCATGCAACCATTTCTTCCCATAATATCTTCGATTTAAAGAATGTGCTAAACAATGCAAGGGAGTGTTACTTTTGTCTCATCTTGATACTAATATAGAATGGATATGATCATAAAATGCTGATGTCTCATGAAGTTCTTTTCCCTCATGCTTTAAAATTATTGACTCAACTTTTTCAATCATGGTATCCCACATTTCATAAACTTTATGAAGCATTGGTTCATCTTTATCAACTTCTCAATATCTCCCACATAGGCTTTGTGAATTCAAGAAAATATGATACCTTATCCCACCATAAATCATTAAGAATAATAGTCTTCACTGCTTGGGCCCTTGTTTGATCTTCAACCTTGTTACCACGGTATGCATCCCAGCTTAGATCAGTAACCATCTGAATCAATGATGTCTTTATTGTGTTGAATCTTTTTACCATCACAATCAAAGAAGCAAAACGTGTTTCTGCAACCTTCAACAACTTTAAATGAGAATGTCTATTGAATATCGCTGAAATTAAATGGTGATTCATTACAAAATTCATTATCTTCATACAATCTGCTGCCATATCTTCAATCCATGAACACAATTCATATGCACAAAGATTATCTTTATCTTCTGATGGCTTACATATACGAGAAAGAGCCAAATTTAAACTGTGAGCTACACAAGGTGTCTAAAAAATGTGTGGATACTCACCTTCCAAACTTAACCTTGCACTTTTGCAATTAGCTGCATTATCAGTGATTATTTGTACAACATTATCTGGTCCAACACTCTTAATAACTTCTACAAATAAATCTTTCAAGTATCCTGTAGTTTTAATTTCTCCAGATGCATCAACCGATATCAAAAATATTGGCCCACTAATTGAATAAGCAATGAAATTAATGAGTGGACGCCTTTGAATATCACTCCATCCATCAAAAACAATAGAAACACCATTAGTTTCCCATGAAAACTTCTTATGTTCTAAAAGTCTTCCAATATTGGCTTTTTCTTCTTGAAGAATAATGGTTCTTAATTTTTCAGAATTCGAGGAACATAACCATGTAAATTACAATTAGCCAATGAAGTGACAAGATCTTTCCAGTATGAATTTCTTGCTACATTAAAAGGAAGTGAACTTGAAAAGAAAAATCTTTCAACCTTTCTATCCATCTCCTCCCTTCCAACTACATTAAACGATTTTTCAATTGCTCCTCCTCTAAAACTTTTAAATCACGTTGGATTAACTTTCTTTTCTTTTTTGCATCTTCTTTGTATCCACCAAATAATGGAATATTTGTTCCTTTTTCACTCCTTTTGTTCTTCTTTTCCTACTCATCTTGCTTTTTCATTAATTGTCTTCGTAAATCCTCATCCACATTCGGACATGCTCTTATACCATGTTTTGATAATTTTAAAAGATGTGCCTTCACTCTGGTATATGATCATGTAAATTTCATGTTGCAAAATTTACACATAAAATGTGTATTACCTCCACCGCCTTCGTATAATTCTCCCTTTTGTACGTGCATCCACAATGGTGCATCATCACGATGTATTGAAGGTTTTGAAACTTTTGTTGTTGATCCTGAACTTGAAGAAGGAACACTTCCACCAGAACTCCCAGTGTGGCCAATACCAATTGATACTCCTTTTCTTTTTCTATTGTCGGCCATTTTTAAGATCAACTCAATTCACAATTTCACAATCTGATTCGAAAAACAAAATATCAAAAACAACAAATAAGAGATAGAGTTAGTCATAAATAAAATTACCAACAACTTGTAATATAAAACAAATCTAGATATTTAGTATGCAGATTATAAAAACGGGTAAAAGTGAATGTAGCTGGTGATCATGTTTACAAGTATTCATATTTGTTTCAAAACTTTGAACATGCATCCCTTCTTAATGAAAAGGCTTTTAGTTTCAGCAAAATTGATGCAGGTAAAACATGCTAGGGTTTCCAATCATACAAAATTGCAGAAGACTTTTAGTTTCAGCAAGAGAAAGGGAGAAAAGGAACCATTCAAATTTCAAAATACCACTCACTGGAAAAGGCTTCAAGTACCCAACAACTATTGGGACAGCTTGGACCTCAGCTTTTTTGACTTTTTATCATTTATTTAATGCTTAAACAAAGAGAAAATTTGCAGACCTCGGGGGGACTGCTCCGAGTACAATAGTTGGCATTAAAAGATCTGGTGGGATGCAAAAGTTTATTGCCAACGACACAACTCTACCCACCCACATAATTTTCTCCATTTTTTTATTTTGAAGAGAACCCTCAATTTTGCCAACAGTCAACAAGAAAGTGACCACCGAATCAGATATTCGGCATGCAATGTCATCAGTCTTTTCTTCCCTAAGATCTCAAATTTTCAGAAATCAACAAGAGTTAGAGAATTCTTCCAAATAAACTAGAACATAGAAAAGAATAGGCTGCATCACACAAATGGGACCAATAAATATGGAACTCAAAGAATCAAAGAAAAGCTATGCGGAACAAGATGAAGAATTTTACAGCAGTCATCAACACCCACAACAAGGAACAAATCCTTGTGAAAAGTGAAAATAGAAACCAAAGATGGATCTATTTGAGAAACAGGAAAGAACCACGACGGATGGAAGCTAGAGGAGAACCCAACTCCATCACACGATTAAAAACCGAAAAGAAATGGTGACGTAGAACCACTCCTTCCATCCCCACAAGAAAAGGGGAATCCAGTAAAAAGAGGAATAAGAGAAAGTTAATTCTAAATTTCAAGGACCCGCAATCGTAGCCAAATGAACGACCATCAACCGTAAAATAACAAATGAAAATCTATCAACGGTAGTGAGGGAGAGAGAGAGAGAGAGAGAGAGAGAGAGAGAGAGAACGACCTATTGGAGATGGCTGAGAGCGTGCGAGGCGGTCGAGCGGAAGAATCGTGAGACGGAAGGCGCCGACGGTAGGAAGGAGCGTTAGACGTCTGCGTGCGGCCAGGAGGATCGCGATCTGCTTCTGCGTGCGGGCAGGAGGAACGATCTGCTTTATAAGTATGACCTAAAAAAATGGACTAAAATGAGCTCTGACACGTTGACCGCACCCATTTCTATGCCTCGACACGTTACACGACACCGTGTCAGTGCGGCACCGACACGGTGTTTGGTGCCGCACCCGTGTCGAGCCAGACACTTCACCTCCTAGAGGTGTCTGTGTGACATAGCATTAGTCTATTTCTGGCCCATTTTAACAAAAATTTAGTCCAATTGCTCGCTATTACCTACCAAATTAGGATATACAATGGAATCATGGTCAAAAACTTCGGGATATGTGCTATTTGCTTAGTTTGAGTTTGAACCTGTATCTAGATCTGACCAACTTATATGAGATAATTGTGTGAGTTCATGCCAATGTGAGTTCAATTGTAGAATGTCAGTCACCTTCTGATTGGGAACACTTCTTTGACACATATTAGATTTAGAAAAAACTTTTTTTTTCTCAGAAGAATCTCGAAAATGTAACCTAATGAAACTCTTCTCTTTGATTGCTCTATGTAGTGTGTGGCAAGGGGCCGTTCATGCATGTGTTCGTAACTTTGTAATCTCAGTGATATGTAGTGTTCTTAGATGCCTACGTAAGTGACTAAGGCAGTTGAATTATTTTCGCCTCTTAAACTCCTCTTTAAGCTGCTTAAGTGGCCAATGTGAGTTCATTTGTTCCTTTATGTTGTGAGTTTTGATTATCATATCTTTATTGCTTATCTTTTCCTGTTTTTCTTCTACAATGATATCCCGGTTGGTCTTCCACTTGATCTCTTTTCTTATTCTTCATCATCCATCTTCTTGTGCCTGCTCCTTTCCTTCCTTTTCATATTGCTTTGACATGTTGAGAAAGATGGGAAGGCCTTACAAGGAAATTCACCTGATCTAATTGCGCAATTAAGCTTTTATCTTCTTTTTTCGGAACTTCTTTTTGTAGATTTCTCAGTCGGGATATAGTGATGAGGCAAGTAGGTGTAGCTGGATGTGAAATTACTCCCTGTGCACGTCATTCTTGCAGAGTGTTCTTGCTGAATATTTGTCCTTAGTTGTTGTGAAGTATATTATTAATGTACAAATTTAGAAATTTATCCTTCTAGTCCGTCTCTTAAACTCATTTGCATTGATCTGGAGGTATAATTTGGATTATAGCTTGTTTCTCATGGTCTAATTATTAGAAGTTGCCTTCATCATATATAGAATTGATGCATAACAGAAGTGAAGGATAGATTTCCTTCATGCTGTTAGAATATGAAAAAGATATTCAGAATGATTGAAATTAAGTGTAGTTGGTGAATTAAAATGCAATAAAGTGAATGAACATTAATATCTTAGGTGGTCTTTGTACGTTTATGACCAAAGTCTGTCTAAATTCTAAATAATTCAAGAGAAGTGCACAAGCTGAAAAAAGGCTACTTATGACCTCAAACAATTGATGGTCCAACTCACGCTGAATAGCAGCAAGAGAGAGAGGTCCACTCGTATGCTATCTGCTTTTCAGGGATGTCTCCTACTTGAACGATTGTGGGTCTTCGAGAGGTTAGGCAAAAGGTGGGGACACTCTTAAGATTAGCCAAAAGGGGATAATGAATTAGGCAAAAGGTAGGGAGACTTAAAGATTAGCCAAAGGGGAAGAATTTATTTGAGCAGGGTAGAAATGGAGGGACATACTTGAAAATGAGAATTTCTTCATGAGTTGGTCGCATAAGTGGGTACTTTCCGTTTTCTTATTGCTAGTAATCGTGTACTCCAAGTCTTCAAGCATAGGAGCTAAACCTAACATAGACATAGTAGTACCTCTCCACTCATTTGATACAGGACTTCTGAGAATAAATATCAATAGGAGTGTATAACTTTAAATACCAATAGGAGTGCATAACTTTATCGGCTCCAATGTTGTAAAAAGCGTATTTGTATCGTACTGGTCTCTGATACACGATAAATACTTGATATGGTACGATATGGTGCAATTTTTTATTTTTATTTGATGATTTAAAAATAATTATTAATAAATCTAGTTTAAGAAAAATTGAAATTAACGAATATAGGATATCTAATTCTAAGTTTCTAACACAATCAACATTAAAGATTAAACAAAATTAAATCCAAAAGCTTGATTCAAATCAACAATCTTAAGAAAATTACAAATGATTAGTAAGAGAATGAATTTTTAAGCAACTTTCATCAACATTAATTAATAATTATAATTAATAATTAGATACAAAGTATAAAGTTACAAATTACATGAAATTAAGCTACTGAATGAAAGTATGAAACCATAAATTCTAATAGAACCATCATCCACCAAAATATAAAAATTACAACAATTAGTCATTGATTTGTTACACAAAACATTATTCATAATCAGCAAAAGCATTATAATCATTATAGTCAAGGTCGTCAACATCATCATTATCATCACCACCATCACCATCATCTCCCTCTTCCTCCTCTATAATTAGATCCTCCAATCCAACAACTTTCACATTATCATCTCCAATTTTTGCTGCAGCTTGTATCGCCCTCCAATTTTCATCATCTAAATTGATAGGAGGCTCCTCCTCTTCGACCCAATCATTAAGAATATCAATATTTTTGTAGGTTAATGGGTTATATGGCACCTTTCTTGCATTTCTTGCATCTTTTAATGGATTGAATTAGGAACCATGTATGCCTGGGTTTATTAATATGCTGCTGTAGACTTAGAAGGACATTACTGTTGGAAAGACCCACGTGCTTGTTTTGTTAGTGACATTGCCACCTTGCCTTGTGAGGAAGAGGACAATAGAGGCTTCCAGATTCTTAGTCATACTGAGTGGGGTTTCCATTTACTGCCATGACATTGTATCTTCTAAATAGTGAACCGTGTTGATGTAAACGGTGTCACAGGTAGAGCTCTTTTTTTAATGGTGTTTATGCTGAAGCTTCCGATTTGATGTTTCTGGAGTATGGTCATGTATGAATGGGATGTGTTTCTCAAATGGCCTCTCTGAATAGAACTCCAGCCAAGAACATTATATGTTTGCATGCATCTTTGAGATCAAATGCTTGATAACAATTATGTAAAGGAATTTTAGATTATGTGTCTGAGCAATAGTATCAGTAGGGACATTGTTCTGCTGCGTGATTTCAACTACATGGCATGTGCAATTAGCTCGTAGGTTGAAACAAAGTTATACAGCACTAGTTCCTTGCGCATATAAAGTTGTGCATCACATTGGTTGTTTCCTTATGCACAAAGCTGTTGCATTTTCATGTGTCAAATTTATGTTCTAGGGAAGCAGAAACCTGTGATTAACTACAAAACCATAGTACATCCCAAAAACTAATATGTGGTGAAGGGATTTTGGCTATCGATGGAGTTTGCAGCTTCTGTTTTGGACGATATTCTTTTATCTAAGATTGGTTTATGCTTTATATTGTTCACAATAGGTGAGAAGCTTTCACCTATAGTTGGTGGCTGATAAATGAACCAACCGCGGTTCAGATCAGTTCAATTTGTGATGAGTTTGTTCCCTGTATGATCTATACAAGTTAAGCAGAAGATGAATGTTAAGTTATATGAGCTGTACATGAACAGTTTATGTTCGGTTCGACCATTAATTGGTATTTAGGAATGGATATGTGAGAAACCGTACCCAGCTAATTGGGACAGATTTTTCCATAAAACATTGAATTTTGATTTGAAATTTGAGGAAATTCAAACTTCTACAACAACAACAACAACTAAGCCTTTTCCCATACTAGACGGGGTCGGCTACATGGATTCTTTGTTTCCACAGATCTCTATCGTGTGCCATGTTAGCAGTTAACTCCCAATAAGCTAGATCATTCTTTATTGTTTCTTTCCAACACTTTTGTGGTCGTCCTCTACCTCTTTTAATACTTTCCAAATTTAGGTTTTCTAACCTTCTTACAGGTTTTTCTTTTGATCTTCTTTCTATATGTCCAAACCATCTTAAACGATGTTCTCTCATTTTATCCTCTATTGGTGCCACTCCTAATTTGTTTCTAATAACCTCATTATGTATACGGTCTTTTCTTGTATGACCACTCATCCATCTCAACATCTTCATTTCTGTCACAGACATCTTTTGTACATGTTGATGATTAACTGCCCAACACTCAGAACCATAAAACATGGCAGGCCTAACTGCTGCTCTATAATATTTACCTTTTAATTTTAATGGTATCTTCTTGTCACAAAGAATACCTGATGCTCCTCTCCATTTTAACCAACCAGCATTAATTCTATGTGTAACATCTCCATCAATTCTTCCATCACTTTGAAAAATTGACCCTAGGTATTTAAAACTTTTCTTTTGGGGAATGCAATGTGTGCCAATTTTAATTTCTATGTCCTCTGAAGTAGCCAAATGATCAAACTTACATTCCATATATTCTGTCTTTGTTCTACTAAGTCGGAGGCCTTTATTTTCTAATGTTTCTCTCCATAGTTCCAATTTTCTATTAACTTTTTCCTTAGACTCCTCCACTAATACAATGTCATCTGCAAATAACATACACCAAGGTACTTCATCTTGAATATGTTTTGTTAACTCATCCATCACCATTATAAATAAGTATGGACTTAAAGTTGATCCTTGATGTAACCCAATATTAACTTCAAAGAAGTTTGTCGTTTCTTCATGAGTCCTCACACATGTTTTTGCACCATCATACATGTCTCTTATAAGGTTAATATATGTCAATGGGATACCTCTTTTTTCCAAAGTTCTCCAAAGAACCTCCCTCGGTACCCTATCATAAGCTTTTTCTAGATCAATAAATATCATGTGAAGGTCTTTCTTTTTTGCTCTAAAATGTTCCATAAGACGTCTCAAAAGGTGAATCGCTTCAATAGTAGATCTACCAGGCATAAATCCAAATTGGTTCTCTGTTGTACTTGATACTTGTCTTAACCTACGTTCAATAATTCTTTCCCATAATTTCATAGTATGACTCATTAACTTGATACCTCGATAATTCGCACAATTTTGAATGTCTCCCTTGTTTTTATATACGGGTATAAGTGTACTTGCTCTCCATTCCTCGGGCATCTTTTGGTTTTTCCATATTTCATTAAATAGTCTTGTGAGCCAAGTGATTCCTATTTCTCCTAGTATTTTCCAAACTTCTATAGGAATATTATCTGGTCCTACCGATTTACCACTCTTCATATGTTTAAGAGCCTCTTTGACTTCATTCTTTTGAATACGTCGGTAGAAATTGTGGTTTATATACTTTTCTGACTTGGCTAAATCTCCTAAACTAATACTAACATCGTTATTTTCATTAAAAAGATTATAAAAATAGTTTTTCCATCTATTTCTTATATCATCATTTGCCACTAGAATTTTTTCATCCTCGTCTTTTATGCATCTAACATAATTAAGATCTTTAGTTTTCTTATCTCTAGCCCTAGCTATCCTAAAAATGTCTCTTTCACCCTCTTTTGAGTTGAGTTTTTTATATAAGTCCTCCCAAATCTTAGCTTTTGCTTCACTAACGGCCTTTTTTGCTTCCTTCTTTGCTTTCTTATAAGCTTCTAAAGTTTCACTAGTTTTCTTAGCATAATGTAATTTGTAACATGCCCTCTTTGCCTTGATTTTGTTTTGTACTACTTCACTCCACCACCAAGCTTCTTTTTGTGCCGGTACACCTCCCTTAGATACCCCTAACACATCTTTTGCCACTTTCCTAATATGTATAGCCATATTGTTCCACATATCAGAGGGTGTGCCAACATAATTCCAAACATCTCCTTGAAGGATTTTTTGTTTAAATATATCTTCTTTCTCACTTTTGAGGTTCCACCATTTAGTCCGAATAGCTCGATGCACTCTTTTCTTCTTTGTCCATTTTTTTATTTGTAAATCCATAACTAAAAGTCGATGTTGGGTGGTTAAGCTTTTTCCTGGAATTACCTTACAATCTTTACAACACGCTCTATCTTTTTTTCTACAAATAAAGTAATCAATTTGTGTTTGTGATAAGCCACTCTTATAAGTAATTAAATGTTCATCTCATTTTTTGAAGATTGTATTGACTATAAAGAGATCAAATGACATAGCAAAATTTAAAATCTCCCTACCTTCCTCGTTTATATCCCCATAACCAAAGTTTCCATGAATCCCTTGATATCCTAATGCCTCTTTACCGACATGTCCATTTAAATCTCCTCCTAAACAAATCATCTCCCTTTGTGGAATCTTTTGAAACACCTTATCTAACTCTTCCCAAAAAACTGTCTTTATACTATCTTCTAGTCCTACTTGGGGTGCGTAAGCACAAACTATATTCAAAACCTCTACTCCTAACACTAATTTCAATGTCATGATTCGGTCACCATATCGTTGTATGTCTACTACACTCTCCTTTAAATCTTTATTTATGATAATACCAACTCCGTTTCGGGTCTTTTCTTTACCTGAGTACCATAATTTAAAACCTGTATCCTCTATCTCCTTTGCTTTTTCTCCAACCCATTTTGTCTCTTGTAAACACAGAATATGAATCTTTCTCCGAATCATAGTATCTACCACCTCCATTAGCTTATCCGATAATGTTCCGATATTCCAAGAACCAATACGAATCTTATTATCTAGGACTAGCTTCCTTACCCCCCGCATCCGTCCATAATCAAAATGCGGAGACCCTCTCTGAAAATTTTTCACTACATTCGGGCGGCAATGTAGCGAAATTGTGATCTCAAAAATTTCAACGTGTAAGTCATGTTGGGCTAGTTTCATTTCACGCTCAGCTGACAGAAGCGAACAAGCTGTACGTAACAAGATTTTGAGCTGGCTAACAAGCAACGAGCATCTGTCCAGTTCGTTCTTTTTCTTTCCCATCCCTAACTATAACGGACACTGTTTATGTTGCCATTGCATGCTGTGATGCCATTTCGATACTTTCACCAGGAAAATGGAGGAGCAGAAGCCCAAGGAGCAGAAGCCCAAAGCTAGTGAGAACAAGCCTGTCATGAATGAATGAGTCATTTCGTGACCATGGACCACCTTTTGATCGGTACTTTGTTCTGCTTTGTCTCTGTCACGTGAAAGGTTTGAAATGTGAAATGGAACTCTATTGATAGACTTATCTAATTAATTGATCAAGTTTCTGCTTTGTCTCTGTCATGTGAAAGGTTTGAAATGTGAAGTGGAACTCTATTGATGGACTGATCTTAAGTAATTGATTAAGTTTCTGCCTTGTCTCTGTCATGTGAAAGGTTTGAAATGTGAAATGGAACTCTATTGATCTGTGTTGGTAAGCTTATTTAAGTAATTGATTGAGCATATGTCTATGTTTCGTTAGATGCTTGCAATATCTATATAATTGAAGTGCTGTTGAACGTGCCCCTCATGATACATGGATGTTGTGTATTAACTTTTGGACGACGCGTCTCTCTGTTTCATGCATGCCTGAACTAAAGGCCTGTGGCACGAGAGGACGGCAGGACTTTTCACCTTTTGTGCAATTTCTATTAAATTTTTATGTACAGGACGTATCACGAAGGCATGTTTTAGGCAGCTCAGCGAAAATGTTTCACATGTTTGTGAGATGGATACTGTTAAGAGTCCGAGTTGTATGACGATAATCGTTTGAATTGCTGAGCATGCATGATTTTCTTCTTTTTCTTGGGAAGCACGAATATGATGGAGTTCGGAGATGAACGTTTGAAACGCCTAGCTGACACCCACCCATGTTGGTCATCTTTCACGTCGTAGAGGCAAAATACTGTTTTATTTCTTGTGTGCTTAAACCAGATTAAGTCGTGGACGAAATTATGGTAACGCTGAAACTGTATGTTGGGTTATGCGGTGCGGAAGCCTTTTACTTGCAATTTATGAGCTGTAGGTTCAACCTATAGAGACTGCACTGTAAGTGTCCTCTCTGAAAATGGTTTAGCTTCATGTGGAACTCTAGCACGGACTCAGGAATAGTGTCACCTCAAATGTACATATCTTAAAGATACATTCCAGTACAAAACGAGATTCCATGGGGATTTTGGGGTAGTATCGCATTGCACCACCTACCTCCATTGCACCACCAGATTTGGAACTCGGTTCTAGTTTGAGTATTAAGCAGCTCGGAACTGGGGAAAACATAAGTTTTAGAATTTGAAACTAAAAAGTATAGAACCTGCAGCTTAGAACTGTGTTTTGATGCGATTCTAGTTCCGTGGATGGTAGGACTGGAACCGAACTGAATGATCTTGGGTTCTGAGTCCGGTTTGACAGGTTCTGGATCCAGCCACTTCCTGACCCAGTTGGGTTTCAGTTTGGAACCGCCAGGTTGGTTTCAAACCAGCCATTATTTGACTGCAAGTGTTCATGGTGTAAAGATGGCGCATATAGACACCCGGTAAGGTGGTAGATTAAGCATGACGCTGGTTTATTTCGTTAATTCAACCAACAATTGGTTGTTAATTCAATCAGCGAAGGGCTCAAGTTCGTTAAGAAAAGCAGTGCCGGTTGAGCCTTAGCCCATAGTGGCTGACCTGACCCGAACCAGATCAGTTGGGTCCTTTGGACTTCTGGATACTGATGGTATACTGGAACAGAAAAGCAGTACGAGTTGCTATTTCCGTAAACCGTTGGATTATCTTGAACTGAAACGAACAGGTTCTAGTTACAGTTCAGTGGTAAGGCTATTGGAAAGGGTGAGCTCGGCTGGCCACTTTGGTTCCAATCTCATGGAAGTTCCAGTTCCAGATCCAGGCTTGGTTAAGAAAACAATAAATTGTCAGGAAAAATAAGCAAAATAAGAAATCGAATTTGTCTCAGCACGTGGGCTAGGCCAGGCTGGCCGTTTGCCTGGATTGAGTCGTCAGTCACTGACTTGAATCAATTACCGAGTGATCAACTCACTGAATTATTTATTGACTCTTTTATGCAGTGACTAAACATTTTTGAAATTGAGAATAAATTAAACCAGCAGTTCAAATCCCAGTTGGGCGAGGCACCGATGGCAACTCCAGCTTTGGTGCAGTTTGCCAAGTACTTGAATTGTAATTGAACAAAGCATTATAGGTTCTGGTTATGAGTCAGCTTGGTTTAAGCCCTAGTCTGATTAATGGTTGACCTGCTGGATTGGCTCGTAAACGGCCATGTCAAGTCTTCGTATTTGGTTTCATGGATCACCTTAATTCACGAGAGCAAGAAAACGCACACATGGATAATGAGTTTGATTGAATGTAGAATCCAAAGTGATGCACAAAAGTACCGAAATAAGTAGGAAGTCTAGGAGGGGACATTAAAATATTCACTGAACAAAAAGGGACTACAAGAAACAAGAAAACAATCAAAGGTTGTATCTGAAAAGCCTTAAGCCTGTTAGAAATGTCGCAAATGAGAAGCCAAATTCAATTAGTGAATGAAGGTGAAAGCCAACATGTAGAAGATGGGGAGAAATCATAAGAATGGTGTGAGATTACCCAAGGTTATAAAGATGAAGATGGTTATCCGCCGGGCGAGGTATCATCTCCTGTGTCTCCAAGCTCCATTGTATGCTCAAAAAAAAGTTCAAGTTCAAAACTTGTGAGATGGACAAAGCTAAAGACTGTATCTGCTGTAGATTTATCAACGAATGGCACATAAACTGGTGAAACGGAAACCAGCCACACAAGGAGAAGCGTTAAGTTGGGTGCTCTCGAACCATGGCCTGTGCCGGGCCACGTAAACCTCTCTCTCTCTCTCTCTCTCTCTCTCTCTCTCTCTTACACACACACAGAGGCAAGCATCCTACACACACAAATACACGTTCTGATTTGTGGAAAACAATCCTCACCTTACACGAAACTCTTTCACTGAAAGACATTATTATGGGTAATAATACTACCTGCGCTTCGATAGTAGTCTACGTCGTCCAGAGAAACAGAAGAAATTGATGGTAGTGTTCCTCGTCCCTTTTCTTAGAGATGGCAATATTGACCCGACCTAAACAGTGCGGGAATACCCGAACCCAAAATTGATCGGGTCGGGTTATAGGGATAATATGCCTCGAACTGTACCCAACCCAATATTTGCCCTGACTCTTACCCAACTATATGCATGTTGTGTATATGTGTGTATGTATATGTACGTACATATATGCATGTTCACACACATATATATGTACAAATACACATATATACATACATACTTACACACATATATATAACCCGACTTTGTCCCTTGCCTTTGGAAAAAATAGAATCCAAATCCATACCCGCCCCGTTAAGGTTCAGGTCAGAGCAGGGTATAGGTATACCCCTCCCTGCCCGACCCATTGCCATCCTTATTTTGTCTCTTCCAACTTATCACCTAGATGTTACCGTGCAAATAAGGTTGCGAGAAGAACCGAGCATATCAGTGGCTCTTGTGGTCTAGAGATTTTTTATATTCTGATGGATAAGCTGATGAAGCTACATCAATCCAGTACAAACGTACGTTGGGGCGCAACTTCATTTTTCAGGTGATGCTTGCTTCTTTTCATTTCATGTTCACGCAAAGAACAGGCCAGGCCAGCCAACTCTTTTTTGTGCTATTTTCTTGGTGGACACCGAATTTGATTTGTTGCCCGTCAGGTTTCCACGATGGGTGTCATATGGCTAACATTGTGTTTTTTTATTCTGCTGCTTTATGTTCGTAGCAGAACTAGGTCAACCTGAACACGGTACAAGTTTATGTCACTTTTGGTGGACACGATACAATTTTCAGGTTGTTTCATGTAATGGTGGTGGGAATTTCCTATTGTATCTTGTGTTGGGAAATTGATGGAAATCCAATGCAACCGCCACGATTAGTCTTCAACCAAGCTTTCAAAGGACTCAATAAGTCGATGATAAAGAACTGAAAAATCTGTGTGTTTGTCGCTTTAGCACATGCAACAAGTCTTAGGGCATATGCTTTAAGTTAGACATGGCTGGTTTGGAACTGAACCGTTAGTTCGAACTGGAACTGTAACACTCATGGAACTGGCGGTAACCGGAACCGGTTGAACCTGTTCTGGCCCTATAATTGGAATTGGAACCGGCGGTTTCAAACTGCCACCAAAACCCTTATATCAAAAACAAATTGTTAGCTCAACAACAAGGCACTCTCCACCGTTTCAGCCAGTGGGGAGTTCCACTCCCAAAGGACGAATTACCCTTGTATTTCAAAAAAAATGAAACAGACATTGGCGGTTCCAATACCGGAACCGAACATGTCTACTCCAAGTGAAGAGGAATGCCAATTCTAAGGAAGCAAGGAATGTTTAACGGTATCAAAGCTTATCATAACCACTCCTTTTTAGCCTTGAAAATAAAACCGATTACAGCCATAAAATATAACTTTTGCCTATTCATTATATTTTTATTTGTCTTAATCAAAATAGAAACTCATTGTTTGACTCATTCAAAACCATAGCTCTTCGAAATATTTAATTTATATTTAAACACAAATTTCCAAAATCTTGTATTTTAGCGCTAAATATGTGCTTGGCTCAAGTTTGTCCCCTTATTGCAATTGTTTCCTCGTGCCTTATGCCACTCATCACCAAAAAATATGGGCCGCTTAAATATGACCCTAAACCATGCCTGCATTATGGATGTGCCGTAGAAGATTTCTGTGGGAACCAAAGCATATTCAGTTGATGTACTCGGAGAAAGATATAGGAAAAGAAGATATTCAGAAATAAACACTTTAACATGCAAGAGGATTGATTCTACCGTGTGGAAAGATATATTTTCTGTATCATAAACATTGCAGACAGGGGACGAGGGTGATGGAGAGAAAGGATAAAGTTTCCGACAGATTGATGGGCTCCGACGGATCTCTGATAAATTGACCATGCTTTGGATCAAGAGCTGCTAGATACAAATCTCACTGTTTGGCCTGCCCACAAAACCGTGTTAGGTTGTTGCCTCGGCGAGCTGCCCATGATAGACTACCCACAAAGTCTACGATATCAAGAGGGGGTGTCGATAATGCTTCATGCTCTCTATGTGGCTGTGCTGAGAGGACGATCTACATGCTTGAAGAGGCGAACATACTGTGGAACAAACTACTTAACCTATCAATGGTGGTCCCTTAATCGCATTGACTGTTTCATGGAGAACCTCTCTTCTTCTTTCAGCAATAATAAAGAATGGCATATAACATGAGCGATTATCATCTAGCTTCTACAGCAATGGTGGAACAAACAACTTTTTTAAAGTGGACTTCCAAGGACCCGAGCAACCACAGAGTTGTCTCATGGCGGATCGAACAATGCAAAAAAGTGAGCAATCAACAGCAATATAAGGCCTAATAAGCAGCAAGTTAACATTAAATCAGAGCCACCAACTAACGATTGGATCAAAGGTTAATTCAAATGGTAGTCACAATCCTGACAGTGGCCAAACCGGTTATTCGCAATATCTTACGAAACCTATCAGGTATCTGATTTGGTGGTACAAGAAGAACTTGGGCTTTCGGAGTGTATTCATTTCCAGTCAAGGCTTGGGGGTACGCTGGATGGGCTTTAGTTGGCATGGGACTAAGGGGTACTCGAAGGTGCTATTGGAGATGGACGGACTCAAGGACCGTAGTGCCTAATCTGTTGGGACATGAAATTCATGAAGTCAGAAGGTTCAGGTAAAGTATCAAAATACTTCGAAGAGTGAGAAATGAAAATAAAGCACGTCTTCAGAGACAAATAATGGTCAGACTGGCTTCAGAATCATAGAGCTTCACACACGACTTGGGCCTAAAGAGAACCGATTAATGCCCAGTGGACTTGGGCCATCTGATTCTGCATAATGTTTCTAAGGGTGAGCACACACACGTGTGTTCTTTAGATTGTTTTCTTTTCTGTAATTGGGCTTCGGTAAAAAAAAAAGTAATAAATTACTCGACCTACACAAGGGACAAAGGAAAAAGGAAATAACGTTAAATTTTCAATATAAAAGAATGTGTTGCTACAAAACCATTACTAATGGCAGCAATTCCGATTCCTCTTTCCTACCTACACAAAATGAGAACAAGGAGGAAAACAGACGAGCAAAAACAATTGCACTCAATGTTATGTTTCACCTGCTCCAACCCACCATGACCTTTCCTCAAAAGGAAATAGAACATGTTGAGAAATGAGAGAAATATGACCTACCCTACGGATTACAATCAGCAAGTTGCATATAGATCGCCTTGAAAATGTAATCATTGACAAGCTAAGCTTCGCCCTTAACCGTAATTCACTTGTACAGTCCGACTTCTCCCAAGAATCATTCATGTCAAAACTCTCAAAATGACTATGGACTATCTGATTCCGACCTCTTCAATGTCAAGCAGGCGCTGGCACCTGCTGCATATCACCTTTAGCAGACGAATTAATGCTTGATCCGCTGCTACGATTCATTCGGTTGCCTCCATTACCAACATGCTCAACCCTCTGGTATCCTCCCTCCGCTCCACGGTTTGCAAAACCACCACGATTGCCTCTGCCTGCAAATTCTTCTCGGTTGCTGAACTCCCCATGGCCATAGCCCCTCCCACCACCATAACTTCCATGCTCTCTGCCTCCATCATTGCGGTAGAAGACCCTCCCACTTGGAAACCGGCCTCTGGTAACTGCACCAAGACCATAAATCGTTGTTAATGCAAATGAAGAATCAAAGCTTTGTGTTATACCTGACGGAATGAAACTTCACAATTCTCACTCTACCACTCAGGCTGGTGGGATACAGCTAAGTCACACAGACACTTCTAAGGGGTAGAGTGTCGACCTCGACACGGGTGCGACACCGACACCGACACCGACACCGTGTCGGTGCAGCATGGCAAAAAAAAAAATTGCAAAAAAAAAAATTGCAATTTTTTTTTTTTTTGTAACTCACGGTTAAATGGGTCCGGATAATGAAGATTGATTTGTGTATTATGATGAAATTAGTAGTTGTTTACCATTTATATGTTTTGCTTTAATATAAACTTATAAAGTTGTGTACTTGCTATTGTAGTTGTATATCATATTAGCTTCAATGATTTTGGGTGCGAACAATTGGTTTCTTATTACTCAATGTGATTGGATTCTTGACTCCATATTGTATGCCTTTGCACAGAATAATCTTTGTCACCAAACACATTTAAAGACCAAGAACATTACCTGATTAATAGAACAAAAGAGTATGACATCACTAGTGGATCCTAGCACAAATACTAGTATATGTTATATCCTACTAAAGATCTCGAAACTCTTTGAATCCATAACTTCGATATTTTGTAGCTCATAAAATCATTGTAAGTGTCAGATCATTATGTGAGAACTTGCTAATTGATACCTATGTGCACCCAAAATTAGCAAATACTAGTTGTATTATGATTGATTTATTTAGGTTGAATATTATATATAATATATAATATTATATACCCTAGCCGTGTCACCGCACCCAAAATTTTTGAAATTTGCCGTATCCCGCACCCGCACCCGCACCCGCACTCGCACCCGTGTGACATAGGGATACAGTTGTCAGAAGTGAGCATACCAACACTTATTTCAATTGTGCAGGTTTATGAAATACACGATTTGAGGTAAATAATGACCAACAGGTTTTAAGGCAGCAGCCATCATCAAAGCAGACTCTCATGAGTCTCACGGATATCGGAGTGGATGCAAGTAGGGGTGCAGAGGGTACGAAACAATTGGTGAGCGCTGATACGTAAGTATCTCAAAAATTTGCACTCGATTTACTGCTTCCAAATTAAATGAAAAATCAGACAAGTTTCGATATATCCACCAAAAGTTCAAAAGAAACCTAAGCCAAATGACCCCTTTTAGTTAAGCCCAAAGTATCTACGGAAAATTCTGAAATTGAAATTCACCAACAACTTTTGCTGACACAGATGCTTTGACCCTGTAAATTGTTTATCACCTCAGTAACCATAAAGAGAGACGTATACTGATACTACTTGACCTAGCAAGGCTGTCATAAATGATGCCAACTACAGTAAATTACTTCTGGAGATCAAAAACATAGGAGCAATAATTGTCAGGGTAGAGGCTGTAATTGTGTATAATAAAGAGAAAGGAGGAAAATCATTATATAGGACATACATAAGGAATGAAAATCAAGATGCTCCAACATGATTAAAGCTAAAAAAGTAAGCCAAAATCGGGTCACATTGAGAAACATCTAACTGGTCAAGTATTCACTTGCCTCGATAACTAGATGCTCTCTTCTCTTCAACATAAGCCTGACGACCACCAATGGTTATGGGTGAGGCCTACAACATGACAATGTTCCAATTAGAGTACTTGAACAAGAAGAGGCAAACTCTTGCCTTTTCCGTCAGACTATGAACAAAAGTTCGAATAAGGTTCACTATGACATTAGCCAAATATAGCTTCCTTCTGTAAAATAAGTCAAATAAAAAATAATAGCAGCAACTTAAGAAACTTTGCATCTATGTAACATGGCTATTTCTAAAACGATCAGTACATTATCTGACAGGGGCACTAGGCACAGGACAAACCGGTATTGGTGTCAACCATCAGTTAAGAGTATAATGTATTGTATGATATTCTACCATACAACAACAACAACTAAGCCTTTTCCCATACTAGAAGGGGTTGGCAACATGGATTCTTTGTTTCCACAGAGCCCTATCATGTGCCACATTAGTAGTTAATTCACAATAAGCTAGATCATTATTTATTGTTTCTTTCCAACACTTTTGTGGTTGTTCTCTACCTCTTTTAATACTTTCAAAATCTAGTTTTTCATACCTTCTTAAAGGTTCTTCCTTTGATCTTCTTTCTATATGTCCAAACCACCTTAAACGATATTCTCTCATTTTATCCTCTATTGGTGCCACACATAATTTATTTCTAATAACCTCATTATGTATACGGTCTTTTCTTGTATGACCACTCATCCATCTCAACATCTTCATTTCTGTCACAGACATCTTTTGTACATGTTGATGATTAACTGTCCAACACTCAGAACCATAAAACATGGCAGGTCTAATTGTTGCTCTATAATATTTACCTTTTAACTTTAATGATATTTTCTTATCACAAAGAATGCTTGATGCTCCTCTCCATTTTAACCAACCAGCATTAATTCTATGCGTAACATCTCCATCAATTCTTCCATCACTATAAAAAATTGACCCTAGGTATTTAAAACTTTCTTTTTGGGGATGCAATGTGTGCCAATTTTAATCTCTATGTCCTCTGTAGTAACCAAATGATCAAACTTACATTCCATATATTCTGTCTTTGTTCTACTAAGTCGGAAGCCTTTACTTTCTAATGTTTCTCCCAATAGTTTCAATTTTCTATTAACTTTTTCCTTAGACTCCTCCACTAACACAATGTCAATTGCAAATAACATACACCAAGGTATTTCATCTTGAATATGTTTTGTTAACTCATCAAACTTACGATATTCTACCATATCAAAAGAAATTACAATATGTATTGACACTGCAAAGTATCATCCTTTTGTTTGTATGAACATATACTATACAACACAATTGTCTTGGACCCGATCCCCTTATATTTCCTTTATAATTTTCAGTTTTTCCTCTGGGTTGAGCCTTTAAAGTTGTCCCCTTCATTTCATCTGCATAAATTCATGCGTAGAAGGGGGAGATTTTCGCTCCTTTTACAAAAACCGTGTAACACAAGTTGTGACCTACATATGGTTTGGAACCTGCTATTGATATAGTTAGGTTGTTATTTGTTAGTTTGTTACGTACATGAATCATATCCATCATTGTTATCATTAATTATCAAGTGCTTCCTTTAGTTAATTAACCTTTTTTATTTTTAAAGATTCTTTGGATTGTTAAAAGTTTTTAAGGTTTTCTCTAGAATTTTTTACGATTGTTCAGGATCTTTTCAACATTTATTTGGTTTTCCTGAAAGGAAATTCAATGCATTTGGTACCTATCAACACATATCACCCGTGTTGTGTCAATCAGATGGGCAATATGGGTTATGTATCATCGCTTACAACACTCATTTAACCAGCCAATTTTGTTAAATTTTCCAGATGGCCAACATTGGCAATTAAGCTTTGCCAATTTTGCTCTAATAGTTGGGGGGGTTCTTGCATCTCTTTGAAACCACAATAGATGGACTGTATGCCATTTCTATGTGAACTTTCCTGTTTTCAAAGCATGCTATGGCCCTCACACCGTCAAGAGCTAAGGCACCCTGTATTGGAGGACTCGCTTATTCTTTAAACTGTAACTTACATAGTAATACATTTATCTAAATGTCCTTGTTTAATTGTTTTGCCGACCCCGTCTAGTATGGGAAAAGGCTTAGTTGTTGTTGTCCTTGTTTAATTGTTTTATTTTATTCTCTATTTACTGTAAATAAGCAAATACCCTTGTTTGAATTATTCAAAATAATTATCAAAAATTAAATTCTAAACTCAAAATTTAATGAGTCGCAGTCGATCTGCATGCCTGCATTTATTGGACATGATATTTTTATAATTTATGATTAAGATGTGATATTATTTTGTAATATATATGGGTCACTCCAAGAAATATATTTCTCCATTTACTTACTAGATTTTGTGCATTGTTAGTTCAATACGTTTTCCAACAAAATATGGCACTTTGATACATTATTTATGATATACTACACAAATTCCTTGAATGACCATAAATATATATATATATATACATACACACATGCGCACACACATACATATCGGCATATGTTTATTTTTTCTTGCTTAGATTGATTTATATTCATGAAAATTATGTTGAATTGACATTCATTTGACTTTTAGAATCAATTACAAATTATTGTAGCTTTATTTTCTTTTACTTTAGTGTACCACTAAGTCCACAAACATGGCGGTTATGTGGCACTTAGCACAACATTGTAACATAAAACCATTGCACTAGAATCCTGCTGTTTCAACTTTTCCACCAATTTTTTTTAAAATCATTTACTAAATGAACATGGCTTGTGGGAAGCTCATATCCTGTTATTCCTGATAAAAGAGAGAAAAATTCATGTTTTTCACACTCAAACTTCTAATATTCTCATAATTGAAAGCCCCCAAGGTGGTAACAATGACACTAAAGATTATGAAAAACCACACTATACAACCACAAACATGCATCTAAATCCATCAACTAACAAAACCAAACTGTCGCTTCGAGACATAATAATGCCAGTAAACAAAATTCACAGCCATCAAGGACAACATCAGTCAAATAGCAGATAAAAACATTCCCAACAGCGTGGGGCACAACTAATAATGATGATGTACTTGCTTTTGGTTCACCTGCTTCTGAAGTCGAGGATAGAGCTCAGAGTTTTATGCATGGCGGTAACAGAAAAGTGATGAATGCACATCATAAATTAAAAACTAGCCATAAAACAGCAGTAACATTGCCTAGTTTCACTATGATAGTCTGGTCTTTTGTTTTCTTCCCCTCTATTATGCTAAACAAAAAGGCTAGAAACTAGAAATAATCAAGTCCCACAAGCTTTCAACTGCAAAGTAGAAAGCTGGGAGACACAAAAACATGGAATATTTAGTATCCATGCTAAAAGCTATACAACATGGTAAAAGGGTAAAACCTATGTCACCTAAGGAATTTTGAGAACCTGAAGTGTCCTGCAGTACTGAACCACAACTCTCTCACACACAGAAGGAAATTGGGGGAGGTGAGGGAACCATGGTAAAAGGGTAAAACCTATGTCACCTAAGGAATTTTGGGAACCTGAAGTGTCCTGCAGTACTGATACAACCACAACTCTCTCTCTCCAATGTGGACCAGGTCCACCTCCAGACATTTTTAGGCAGTATTACACTGACCAAGTGTGACATGACTGCCTTTCAGTTCAGCCAAGTCATGTATAGCTCCCATATATGTCGGGTAACCTGCTGTTACTCAAAGATGACAACTAGTGCTAGAAGTGCTAGAAGTGTCCCTGTAACAGCTTGTCTTGAACAAATTGGACAAAGATGTCCAACCCCTGGAAACGTTCCAACTTTTGGCTTTTGGCATAGGTATCCAGCTGTAGCTCTAAGTAGTTGATAGTGAGCTATAGCAGCAGCTGGAGCTCTAAGTAGTTAATAGTGTGGTATAGCGGCCGCTATAGCGTTTTAGCTTACCAAAAAAATGCTATAGCGCCTAGGGTTTAGTGGGTGACCCGCCTGGGCACTATTAGCGGTGCGAACACCGCTATATCGTGTTTAGCATATGTTGGGTCAGGTTGATCCAATATCCACTAGATCAATCCGACCCAAACTAAATCTAACTTAAAACTAAACCTAACTCCCGTGCGTGCCCCTCTCTCGCCTCTCGTCTCTGCTCCTTTTGTCAACGCCACCACACGCACGCCAACGATATTCTCACTCTCCCTTTTTCTCTTCTCTTTCTCTCTTTCTCTCTTGTTTTCTCAGTCTCAACGAACACAGTGGTGTAGCTGCTCTTTAGGGCTCCTTATTGCCATTTGGAGTCATCTCGGTTCCCATCTCCTTCAAGCATACTCATTTCTTACACTATTTAATCATATCTTTAGATTTGTGTAGCATATTCTCCAATCATGTGGGTCATCAGCCTGGTATTGTCACTCCAGTTTTTATATTTAAAACATACTTGTGATGTTTTTGGTACAAAACATTAAACTCTTTTAGTTGAAAACTCCTCCTCCGAGGAATTTTCTCAGAAATTGAACTCCAATCATTGTATTTGAAGTAATAACTTATCAAATTTTGGTGTCTTAACCATTTGATTTCTTCATATCAGCAAGCCAATGTTCCTTAATGGGTGAGTTATTCGAGTCATATAATGATTGAGGTTGTTACTATGTTGATTTATTTAAGAAAAAATTAGAAATACTTCTGTGTTTCTAATGATGAGTTTGACTCAATATGGCCATGAATTTTGGTAATACTTTTGTTCTAAGAAATGAGTTGAAATCGGCAAGTTGTTGCTTATGCAAATGATCTTTTGGGGAGTATGAAGCATTGTTTTACTCATTTTATCGGATTCAAGACTGTCACACTCGTAAGCCATCCGAAGATATAAAGGCCACATGTGTAATGATTTCAATACTAAGTGTTTTATCATGATAATAAGGTAGGTTCTTATTTTTTTGTCCTTTTTGCTATTTTAGATTAGCAGAAGAGGTAGTACTTTTATCTACAACCCTGATGTGCATATAGTGATCTCTTAATTTATTTTTTCTACTTTTTTATAATTTATTTATTATGATTTTATTATAGTGAGTATGAAATCTTTATGTGCAATTGCTTGTTGTCCACCAAGTGGTTGTGGTAGCAATGGCACCGACACTAGTAGTACAATTGGTATTCTGTTTTCTAATCCGGCATACAACTATAGACTCCCAGCTTCTAAGGATAATGGATGAAATTGGGGTTTGACAAAATCTATGACGGATAATACAAACAACAACTAAGCCTTTTCCCATACTAGACGGGGTCGGCTACATGGATTCTTTGTTTCCACAGATCCCTATTGTGTGTCATGTTAGCAGTTAACTCACAATAAGCTAGATCATTCTTTATTGTTTCTTTCCAACACTTTTGTGGTTATCCTCTAACTCTTTTAATACTTTCCAAATTTAGTTTTTCATATCTTCTTAAAGGTTCTTCTTTTGATCTTCTTTCTATATGTCCTCTAGGACGGATAATATGTCAGTTTTTTAGTCCAAGTATTATAAATATTTTGGTCAATTAGTATATTGGTCCACTAGTCCACCCTAACATTATTCAATTTTTTTTAGGTATGTATAATTTATTTCATTGCTCAAATTAGATTGGAGTCATGAACCATAGTCACCATACTTCAGATAAGTATAATATATATTAGTTTCTTTTAATTCTTATGCTTCGTGCATAGAATAATTTGGTTACATTTATGTTTTTGTTTTTTTAATGTAAGTTTAACAATTCAATATGCATATGCCACATGAAATTTATTGTTTGTCTTCTTAAAATTTGTTTATTTAGTTTGATTCATATTTATGAAAGAAGTGGTTATGTGTTTCTTGATATTTCTTAGAAATTAGAGAATCTATTATATATAATATTTTTTAATCGTAAAAATAAAAGTGTACTCCTAAATTTGCTATATCCCCGCTACCACTATATCAGGGTCAACCGCTAACAACCTGCTAACCGCTATTGATAACATAGGTCTAGCTATAGGACTTCAAATCCATGACAAAATGTTTTGCTTGTGAAAAACTTGCCCTTGCATGTGATTGTTTCCTATCCTTACAAGTTTACCTATAATTTAGTTCTTGATGGTCTTGGGTTTTTTTATGTATTCATCATTTGTGTAAATGAATCATGATCCACTAAAAGGAATGTGGATCCTATAATATCATTTTCCATATATAACTCTTCTTTGTGTGTCTATGTCACAAGGGACCATGATGTATCTTTTAATCAAGACAAGGGAAATGAACTCAATCACAATTTCTAAAGTCCAATTGCGTCCTTGCCTAAATAAAGAAACCAAAAAGAAATAGGGGGAAGAGAGACGGGGACATTGAGGGAAGAGAGGACAAGCATATACGTGAATACATTTTTAAATATACTACAAATAATATATATATATATATATCTTATAGGTAATTCTAAAAACATATAAGGATATATATTAAAAATTATAATAATTATTTAATATTACCATATAGTCATGTCACACCAATCAAGTTTTTCTAAATTGTCAGTCCCACACATGCACATGTGTGGCACAAAGTTATGGAGACTGAAGAGTGTTTATTTGTCATGTCCAATGTCCATCATTTCAAGGTCTGTTATGTTTGACACTTCATGCTCGCGTTTGGCACCAAGACCCCATGTAGGTGACTAATTACTATGGTTAACGAGCCCTTTGAATATGCCCCATACAGCAGAATACAAGGTGTAAACTAGAATACCAAACCATAGTGCATAAAGATGATAAAGAACATATATGCTTCAGATATAAAATCAATAAGAAAATAATTTACTAGTACAATTACTCGGGTGATATTTACCTCAATTGCACCTTGCACTGAATTGGGAAGCTCAAACCGTACAAAACCAAAACAAAATCCTTGTTGCTGCAATACAATTAGAACCCAATCAATATACAAAGATGAACTCAACAAAAACACTTCAGGAACATCCTTTAATAGGTGCATACCCTGTTACTCCTTACTTGGACACCACCTCTCTTAATGGGGCCAAACCTCTTAAACTCCTCCTCGAGTTGAGAAGGAGTAGCATTCATGGGAAGACCCCTTATATAGATTGCATGCCCATCAGTAGCTGCAAAACATGTATCAGTCAGTTGTAATATTACAGGTCCAGCAATCTTCAGACTGCAATAGATGAGACAAGACCTTCAGCCTCTTGGACAGTGCTGCTTTCAACAGCATTTGCACTGGACTCAGACACCTCTGGTACAGGAGTTGGTGCAGGGGTTGGAACCAATTGTTTTTCTGGAGTTGGTGCAGCTGGCTTTACAGGAGAAGGTACCAAATTTGATGAATTCGAGGAACTATCTTTCAATACCTTCACCTACCACATGGCATCCCATCAACAGATATGCCAACATCATGCCCTCAATTCAACCTCATGAAAAAATTTTACAAACTCAAAAACAGATTAAATAAGCTTACAATAGAGGCATATGACTTCTTAGGAGCCTCTTCTAAAGGAGAAGAGGAAGTTGAATCAGCAGCAGCCTGTGATTTACTGTGAACCTCATCAACCACTTCATCCTCTATAATTTCCTCTTCCAATCCAGGACCTTCCCCATTAGAATGATAGTAAACTTCCTCCCTCTCAAGAACATCATCAGATAGTTGAACAGCTTGGTCACTTACCTGATTCTCTGGCACAGAGGAAGGATCTGTATATAGAGAGTGTATCAAGCATGAAATGAAAATAAGATGAGCCAGCAAAGCAAAAAGTGATGGTTCCACACCTTGTCCAGATGTTGGAGGTTCTGTATAAGTCGGTTCACTTCCTGCTTTGATCACTCTAGCATTTCCTTCCATCCCTCCAACCTCTTCCACATATCTGAAGACATCATTCAAGACATAATACCCTTTTTCTTGGGGTGCAAGAAAAAATGACTGAGTAAAGCCCTGCTTCACATTGTCTTTTGAAATCAGGTGTCCAGTTACGAGCAAAAGCACTCCACCGTTAAGCGAGTCCTGGGCATCCACCGTTTTTATCTCAGCCCTGAACTCACTGTAGTCCATAGAGAGTATCTTCTCATTGATTGCCTGTTCTCATTTCAAGATACCAAAGTTAGCACTCTCATGCGCTACTGGAAGAGGCAGATGGTTACATGGTTATTGACATTCACATGCATTAGAAAGTATGCACAGATCACTGAATATAGTATCAAAGTTATGATGCAAATAAATCATATTTATATGGATCGCAACACACATTTTGGAAATTTAGATGCATTGAAAGAACACATTGAACACAAACGTGAGAACAGCACGACAAGATCAGTATTATGACAAATTCATGCGTATCCATGAGAATGTAGTAAATCCAACATGTCAAAATCGTGATTAGCAACTAGCATATAAATAAGTCAAAAGTATCAAACATTTGCATGAACTTGGAAGTCCAATGGACAAATGAAGCTATCTACTGTGCAGATCATCCAATATAAAATAGAAGCTCAGGAAGACAGGCATACACTCATGGTGGTGATTGAACACATCACTCCTTGGGCATCCGGGCGACCAAGTTTGCTTGAATCCTGATAAAACCGGTAGACCAACTCTGGCGATTGATGTAGAATATGGTAATACTGATGCACAAAAGCATTCCCCACCTGATCACCGCACAAGCAACCCATCCATCAGAAAGCAGATACAACGATCACCACGAAAGGTTTGAAGAAAGAAAATCAACGATTCACAAACACCGACCCATCAAAAAGCAAATATAACAATCACCACAAAGTAGCCGAGAAAAAAAAATCAACTATCCACACAATGATATGATAATTCACGAAGAACCGAAGGAAGAAGATTTTAAAAAATCAAAAAGGGAAAAGAAAAGGAATGCACCACTTGAGGCGTAGGGGAGGAAGAACCAGCAGCAGCTTGCTCAGACGCCATTTCAAACCCTGTAAAACAACCATCCTTAGAAAGAAGAACGAAAACCAACAACCACCAAAGTGACAAACCCTAAAGAAAACATCTTTGGAAACACCAAAACCCTAATCGGCTGGATTCCCGCACTAAAAAAGCACTAGAAAGAGGGACTCAACAGCTCCTAGATTCAACCAAACCAGCAGTCCATCCACGGAAGACGAAAATAACGGCGCGAACCAAAAAGATGGATAACCGAAGATGAAGGAAAAGAGCGAGGATCAAAAAGGAATACCAGGTCGGATCGAGCGAATCCGAGACGAGGCGGCTATCCAACAGCGAAGAAGATTCCCCCCTTCTTTACTCTCTTCTCACTTAGGCGAGAGAGAGAGAGAGAGTATTCTGTTTGAACGACGAGGGAAACCCAAAGTGTTAAAGCCCGGAAAGAACCCCCTTTCGTTTGCATCCAAAACCCTTCAATTTCATATGAATTACGTAAACGAGGAAGAATATTCTATACTAGTTGCTTGCATGAATTACAATTTTTCTCCGCAATATGAAATGATACAAGGACGATGAAAGAGTTCTGTCAAAAAAATCCAGAATGCTTTTCTGAACAGTTAATGGTCAGACATGTCCTGTTTCGAATCGGACTTGCACTTCGAACCGAAACCTCATGGAACTGATTAAATTGGACCTAATACCATAACCGAACCTGAGCAATGCTGATTCGGTTATGATTCTTCTTTCCATGAAACCGAAACCGGACCAGAGTCGGGTTTCTTTTTTCTTATTTTTTCATTTTTTAACTTTTAAATATTTTGTCAGTTTTTTTTTTTGTTTTGGATTCAAATCGAAACCAACCATTATGAACCTTAACTAGAATCAACATGGGTCTGGTTCAGTTATTGTTCATAGTTTTGGGAAAACCGGAACGAGCGTTTTAATCCAAAACCGGATAAGTATAGGTTTAATTAGGGTTCGATGGTGGTTCAAGGCAAACCAGAACCATCACTTTTAACCCAAAAGCAGAAAAGTCTAGGCATTACTCACACACTAGGGGGTTGGCTCACCCAAAAAAAGTCAAGAGTTCGATACCGAAGGTTTTCATGTGGCAAGGGTATGCCCAACCCCAACTTGTATCTTTAAAAGAAAAGGAACGATATAAGGGTGGATATCATGTTAAAAAACGAATTGTATGTATTTCAGGCATAATACTCAATTTTTATGTATATAATGTATTCCTGATTATAGCAAATCCTTTGTAAAATCAATGGTATAATGTCTAATTGAGTCTTATACCCACTGTTGGCTTCATAATACATCCTTTAATGAAAGTTGTAATAAAAAATGTGAAAAATTAGATTCAATCACCTAAAAAAGTGAGATAAGGCCTGAAAGCATTGGAAGTAAATAATAAGACATTATCTTATTGATTTAACAGCTAATGTGATTTAAGCTTGCCTTGGGTGCTACTGAGAATCAATAGAGTAGAACCACTTTGTGAGAGAGAAGGTTTGGTTTTGGTTTTGGCTTTGCAACAAACCAATATTTTTTATTTTCTGTGCTGGGGAGGCTGAAGCCAGAATGCACGACCTGAGTATCGAACCCATGAGCTTCAACTTGTGAGTTGACACCCTAACTGCTCGTTGTACCGTGTCAAAATTTTGCTCTGTAAAAAATATAAATTACAAGACATACCGGACCGAGCTCAGCTCCGGCCACAATAAGGCTACAAGCAATTTTCCAAATGTCTCTCAGTACATTCGGATAAATATTGAATTATTCATAAGACTCGTTCAACTTTACTAAATGGCAGAGTAACTACTTTTAGAATTGATCTTTTAGTTAATGTACCCAAAACATGGTTACTACATAAATAAAATCGGGGCCACAACCGCGGATTCGACTGCACCATATCTCGTAACACTTACCAATAAGGTCAACTCACAAATTGGTCATGAGTTCGAAACCTGGGGTGTGGGTCTGGCTTCGGCCTTCCCTTTGTAAAAACAAAAAAGCAGCTCTTCATAGACATTGGGACTTGTGATCCCTCGTGAGATTTCTTCAGTACCATGAGATCATTTTCTATCACATAAGAAGGGCTGTTCAAGAAAATGTGCTTCTCTGTGTAATGGTGTTCTTGTGCAAAAAGTATCTTAATTATCTTTAAAAAGGTCCTTTCTCATTTATCCATTAATTTAGTTTTGAGAATCAATTTTTTTTGTTATAGGGTGATACCTTAAGTATTATTCTAACTACTCCCTTTTTTCTTTCATTTTTACTGTCACTTTCAGGGCTCTATTTGAATTTGTTATGCATATTCGCCAAAAGAGTATCTTAATTATCTTTGAAATGGTCCTTTGCTCATTTATCCATTAATTTAATTTTGAGAGTCATTTTTTTCTGTTATAGGGTGATACTTTAAGCATTATTCTAACTACTCCCTTTTTTCTTTTATTTTTACTGTCACTTTCGGGGCTCTATTTGAATTTGTTATGCATATTCACTAACACAAAATTTCACCTACCCAAACCGGCCATGTCCTGTTTGTCAATTGACACGACTGTCATGCAGAAAATCATACAATTTACTCACCAAAAAGACCACGGAGAACCACTCGTGCTTGCTATGGATCATGGTGTCTCATCCTGGGATCCTCTTCTTCGATGTCACCGTCTCCATAGTTGTCATCCTCAATCTAGTCTTTTATAGCAAGAACAGAAAACAGGGAGAGATTTTGGAGTCCTTGGCAGGAGGAAAGTGGTAACAACCAAGAAAAATGAGAGAGAAAGAGAGAAAAACAGTCTAAGCAAAAATATAAATAGTTTGAAGAGGAACAGAAAGAAAAAGCATATGAACTTAAATAACAGAAGTAGCTTGAAGAGGAAGAGAAAGAGAGGAGAAAAAGTATATGGATTTAAATCCTGAAAAGACGACTTAATCATCATACGACATCAGGATTCCAAAGGACCATTAAGCCAGTAATTACAACAACAAAAAAGATGAGAACAGAGAAGTAGATGCATTAACTGGAAGCGCACCAAGTAAACATGTTATATGAAAATTTTAAAAAGAACATTAAGTCAGTATCTAATTCTTGGGAGGAACGAAAATGGTGAAGATAGATAAGTAAATTCATTAAATGAAAAGTGCGGCAAGTTTCATGTACAAATGGACAAAAAGGACAATTCAAATTTAAATAATGTTCGAATACAGTTAAGCATCCGAGCTCCCTCAGAAGGCACTCCTTAGCCTCGATCCATTTCTCCTCAAGACTAGACAGTCGATCCATTGCCATTTTTAACCACTTTAAAACTCACTTCCAGATTTAATGTGCATCGTTCTATCTTCAAAATTGAATGGATGTCATGAGAGAATATGTTCATCAGGTGGATTCTGTCCCAACTACAACAATCTAAGTCTTTTCTCATACTAGATACATGGATTGTGTGTCATACTAATAGTTAACTCAACATAAGCTAGAATATTCTTTATTATTTTTTCTAACACTTGAATAGTTTTCCTTCTCTTCTTTTTAACATTTTCATTGTTTAGTTTTTCACACTTTTTATTAGACTCTGTCATTTGTAGTATATATATATATATATAAACACATACATAGATATATGAAGAGAGGGATAGTGGAGAGAGGCAACCCAAGAAAAGAAATCTAACAAATTATTCCTCATGATTATAGGAGCTACATAATTGGTCACCCACTAACATATGCAATGCTAATGTGTTGTGGGCATTTTGTCCACTTATGAAGGCTCTATACATTAGAAGGCAAGATAGTTGGCCTAGCTACTTCCATTCTCTCAATGTATGCCGAAACTTCACATCCAACCTTCTTTGGTGATACTTCAGTAGAAAGCTTGGGTATGGAATTTTAGCTGGTTAGTTCTTTTACTTCACCTTTCAACCATTAGATAGTATTGTAGAATCTAATTGAAGGATACTTTTTGCTTAAATATTTAGCCAACCATCATTTCTAATCCCTGTATACTCCGCATGCCTCTCCACCATGATAGACCTTTTAGCCAAGCCATTTCTAACCATGCATGTACTCCTCAAGCCTCCAACACTACAGATGACCAGTACTATCCCCAACTACCTCTCGGCAAGCCTCTAGTATCTTGTTAAGTATGGACTTCCTTCACCTACATCATTTTACAAATGTGGTTTATAAGCACCAAAACCAACCAAATGTCACACAGATTCATTATCTACCAATGTCATCTTCCATAGAAGATGAATTCTCATTCGTTATTGTATTCTATCTCATAACTCTTCTATAGCCAATTCCAAGTTTGGCTATGAAAGGAGGAGGTTTGCGCTAGACTTCTGACAATTAGCATAAAACTTTGACTCTAGACATTATGAGCACTTCGTTGTGGTATCCTTTTACAAAGTAAACTTCGAATCTAGTGAAAAACAAGCAAGGGCTTATGTGTTTTTACTTGAATGTAGTGAATCAATTATAGAGGGTTTCTCACATTATGGACAAATGTAGGTAAGAAATTAGTCCTTCTATATTGTCATTCAAATATAGTGAATAAATTATAAAAAGGTTTTTCATATTTTTAAATAATGTTGTTATTTAGAATATAGAAATATTGAATAGCAAGCTAATGGACATGGTAGATACTATGATTAGGAGAAAGAATCACATTTTATGTTTATAAGAAAAAAGTAGGCTGAAGAAAAAGCAAAGGAGATTGAAAACAGAAGTTTTAACTTATGGTGCTTAGAAAAGAAAAGGCTTGAAATGTAGTTGGTACTATCGTAAATATGAATCTAAAAGCTAGTATAGTAGACATACAACGACAGAGGGACAAGATTATGATAGTGAAATTAGTGTTATGAGTGTAGCCTTTGAATATAGTTTGTGCTTATACACCCAAAAAAATAGAAAAAAGTATAAAGAAGTCATCTCAAAGGAGTTAGATAATGTAATTCAAAGAATTGTGCAAAGTGATCATTTGTTTGGGATAAGGGGTAAATGAAATATGGTTAAAGAGGTATTAGGATATCAAGGTATTTAGAAACCACGACTTTGATTATTTAAATATGAAAGATAAGAAAACTTTAAATTTTGTTATAACATAATCTTTTGTAGCCAATATCATTTTTGTAAAATGATATGAACATTTAATTATTTATAAGAGTGGACAATGTTCCTATAGAAGTACGACAAAACATAGGAGAGATAAGTATCACTTGGCTTATAAGATTATTTTATGAAATATACAGATACCAAAAGATACATAAGGAATGGAGGAAGAGTACAATTATACCGATATATAAGGACAAGAAGACATTTAGAATTGTACAAATTATTGAGATAGCAAGTTGATGAGTCATGCTATGAAATTATGAGAAAGTAATTACTGAATGTAGTTTGACATAAATATCGAGTATAATAAGAACTAATCTGGTTTCATGCAAAAGAGATCTACTATTAAAACTAGAGATCTACTATTAAAACTATTCACCTATTTAGATGTTTTGTGATTCATTTTAGAGCAAAAAAGAAAAACATTCATATTGTATTTATTAATTTAAAAAAAACTTACAAGAGGTTGTCAAGAAATATTTTTTGAAAAAGCTTGGAAAAGAGATGTATCTTACATTAATCTTATAAAAAAACATGTATGATAGTACACAAACATGTATGAGAAATTATGAATGAATGAGCTAACAAAGTATATTCTAGATGAAATGCTTTGATATACATTATTTGCATGACATTATATTAATATATGAGTTTAAGAAAAAAGTTAACTTCAATAGGAAGTACGACTTAGTATAACACAAACTTATTTTATAAAATGCATGTTTGATCACTTGATTACTTTAGACGACATTGTACATGTTATATCATTCCAATTGAAGCAACAATTAGGTCATGCCCCAGGAATCGTACTCACACACCAGCATCTGGTGGAGTCGAAAACCGGCCAAGTAGGCTAAAGGCCTGAGTGCCTCATATTAACACTTTGGAAAAGACAGTGTTATGTCTGGTCTTGAGAGCTTGAATCCGTCATTTTCTAAGGTGTGACACCGGAAGGGTTGTAAGCACGAAAAGTACATCTAACGATCCAAAATTTTGGAGTCAGTGTCAGACCATTATAGAAGGCACATCATGAGATTGTTAAACCATAATTTTTTTTTGTAAAGAGGAGCTAATGCAATAGACTTTCTTAGAGATGAATTACAGCATACAACAGATTTTCTTACCGCGATTATTGGGTTAATCTGGATCAGGATTTTATAAAAATCCGATCCAAGTCCATTACAATAATACAAAAGAGGCTTTGAATTCTTTGGTCTTACCAAAACGCCTTCACTTTCGGAAAAAATTAAAGAGCGCATGTTTTCACTCCTATTTATTTTCTAAAGTTTAAGGGTCTAGTCTTTAATTCTTTTTTAATTTCTGCCACCATTCCATTTTCCAAACTTTTCAAAACTCCTCCGGGAACGGCGACCGTAAGGTAGACGCAGCACTGCGTCATCGGCTCTATCTTGTGTTGAGATCTAAGCAAAAGCCGCTTAAACCGTTAGCTCACTACCTGGGAGGGCAATAATGAAGGCCAAGTTCGATTCCGAGGTCCACTGTAAAAAAAATAAATAAATAAATAACAGAAAACGAAGATCATGTCGACGGTGCATACATTCATTTAAGAAGTGCTCACCCTCTAATTTCATAAAACCTCAATCAGGTTTGGAAGAAAATTCGATGGTTGTTGAACTTTTGAATGCATTAAGAGGATTTGTGTTTGTCCTCCCCCTGTTATGAAAAAGAATCATGATCAAAATCTTGATCTCATACCTCGTACAGACAACGGAAGCTGCTTAAAGTTACTTTGCAGTATACTATAAATTATGATATCATATCCTGCAACTCCAGCTAGTGCACTTTGTACTACGTCTGTAAATCACAGTCATCCAGTACAGACTTGCGCCCTACCTTGGCTACAAAACCAACTCATTAGATATTCAATACACGCTTAACTTCTCACAATCTACAAGTTGCCACGATCATGTTGTAAGCACATATGCTCTCTCAAGCTGCTGCTACGATCATGGTGTAAACTCTCTCTCTCTCTCTGGTGCATGTGAGCAAGATGCAGAGAGATGATCATGCACAAAAGCTAGTTCTGTATCTGTGTCACAGAAACCAGCACGAGAGAAGATGTAGCGCAAAATAGATGCACTAAACCATGAATATCTACAAGAAACTGCCGGATTATGTTCGAACCATGAAAACAGAAACTAGGTTTTCGTTAGGATGAGCAAAAGTTTCAGGATCCCTAGAAAGAACATAAAACAGTAGCTGTTAACACTATTAAGAATCAGAGAGAGAGAGAGAGAGAGAGATGAATGGCTGTTAATCCATATTGCCAAGTCCCAAAGAAGTAGCATCTAGCATTTCAAGCTTACCAATGGCGGCCTTAAACATAAGTTCTCGTGATCAGATCTAGCTTATCAATGAGGCTTAAAGCTAAACACTAAAACGGGGCCTTATTAAGTAGGGAAAAAAAAATTAGACTTAGACTTCAAACTGCAAGTTAAAAAAAATTGGCGGTGTGTGGGGCCTAAAGCGGTGGTGTCACCCCTGAATACATAGCCCATACTCACCATAACAAATCTCGGAATATATTTACCTGACGAAAGATAATTAAAGATGCAATTCTAGAAAATCTTGCACATTTACAATTGTGTATGTCTTCTAAGACACCAAAAAGGACGACCACCACCAAGACAACACCGTTCCCAGAATCCAAATCAAGAGAAAAAAGAAGGGATCTGCCAACTATAGAATAACAATGGAAGACCCGGAAAAGGAGAGAAACATGCCGCTTAACAAACAAAATGGGCAAAGTTAAGAGAAGGCAGAGGAGAAAAATCCTCACCCAACAGGGGAGGGAACCACGATTATGTGACGCAAAGGGTTCGCAGTATCGGTGCCACCGGCGTGCTTGATGAACTCCGCCGGCGAGAACGAGTTCCCATGGCAGACGCACATGATGCTGACCTCGCTCTTGGTGTATCTGTATAAGAATCCGGTGACGGTTTTTCCATTGGGGCCGTCGCCCGTGGTCGATACGCATGGCATCGGCGGCAAGCTGGGCGCTGTCACCGACTTCTGCCCTCCACTGGCCGATGCAGATACTGGACTGGGTTTTCCATTCTCCTCTCTAGCATTGGCAGAAACCATCCCGTTGTTAGAAGGTGCTGATGCCGGAGTTGTACCGACCGTTAGTTTGTCCCCTCCGGCGTTGACAGAATCCGTCTTCTTGCTCGCCGGCACTGCGCCGGATGGAAGTGAAGGTAGTTTATGTGGCTTCGATTGCGCCTCTGCCTTGTCAAGGGATCCCGACTGAGCAAGAGAGGAAACGCTTACCTGCCTGCATTGCTCCGACTGGCTATGGCTTCTAGAGTCGCTCCTGCTACCACCTACCAAAAGAAAAAAGTAATCCAATGAGTCCCCATATTCTGATCCACAATATAGACAACGACGAGAACGAGGAAGAGGAAGAAGAAGAAGAAGAAGAAGATGGAAACCTACCTCCACTCTTGTTGTCAGAGACAGCGGAGGAACTACTAGCGGAGGATGACTGGGGCCCGGCCCGGTGATTTCCCCCAACAGATCTGGAGGGAACGGGTTGGTAAACCGTCCCGCTACTTTGAGCGGCCACGGGATCCGAGTCCCGCGACGCATCGGACAGCAATGCAGGCGGGAATGGAGGAGATGACGAGGCAGGCCAGCACGGCAACACATAAGGAACGGTCACCGGAATGTACTGAACCTTATTCCCGTTCTGAATCACGTATTGCATCATCGGAACGAAAGGAATCCCACCGTTCGGGTATCCGGCACCGCTCGGAGTCCTCTTCTGCTCCTCTTCCTTCCCCGGCGTCGATTCCTCGTCCACATCTTCTCCCGTCGTCTTAGCCCTTTTGGAGCGCTTATCGTCGCGCTTCCGGCGAGCAGCTTGCCGGCGGAGCGCGTGCAGATCCTTTTTCCGCCGCTGCTCCAAAAGCTCCTCCGCTTCTTCCTTGTTCCGGCAATACATCCCCTTAAAGCCCGTCGATCCCGCGTCTCCCCTCTTCTCCTCCTCTCCCGTCGATCCCGTAAAACAGCCGCCGATCGAAAGGCCAAGATTTAAACCTCCACCCTCCTCCGCGCTCTCACCCATTTCCCCTCAAACCTCACTAAGAACCAGAAAAACGCTAAAGAGAAAAGAACAAACAATGGAATTCAGCCTCTTCCTTCTTCCTCCTTGCAAAGGAAAAACCGGAGGCGACTGATATACCCGTACCCGTTAGGCCGAGATACGACACGTGTCTGGGCGAGTGAGATAAGGGAGGCACCACGTTGGGGACCGGCCGTGCCGCGCGGCGACACTAATACGTCTTAGACCCTTAATCGGTGCTTCTGTGCCACGTGGCCCCTCTTCACCCGAGGTCCAGTCGTGTCTCGCTAGACAGAAACCAGCTTGCTCAGTAACAGACGTGAGTCATTGGCGCGCACATAAGTGGGTCTCCCACAGACGTGGCGTCGGATGGTGGCTTTTGACAGGAAACGTGGCGAGAGATGGAGATCTCAGCAGAAGGAAGTTAATCGACAGCAACGTGGTGAGGTTCTTCTTTTCTGGAGACGAAACAGGACGCGTGGCGACTTGTGAGTGGATCCGAGCGGGCCACCGGCGATGTGTAAGTAGGGAAGGACAAGTGGTGATTCGCATTTGCCACGTAGACGTCTACGAGGTTGGGGATGCTTTTTTTGTCGTTTTCTGGATGCTAGCTCGCTCGTGGGGGAGGACGAAGAGTAAGTAGGGTTGGCATGTTCTAATGACGAAAATACCATGGAAATTTGAAGGAACTAACGATGATGAATCGTGAGCGTGATTTTTGAATAGTCCAGAAAACCGGACTCTGCTGTTGCTTAAGTTTGTATTTCGAGTCTAGAAGCTATAACAAGTAGGAGATTGTCCATGACATGATGTCTAGTAATTCTTACTTTTGTCGTATCAAGTAAAACACTATTCTTTACTTTTTTTTTTGGTATCCAATATTTTATTACGAGCAGTTTTTATGTTACGGATCACGTTTGTGCCGTGTCATTTGTGCTGGTATACATCAAGAGCAATTCATTTTCCCAATCTTGTTTGTGTCGTGTCATTTAGGGTTTGGTTTACACAAATCAAACAAAACGTTTGGGACTTTTGAATAGCATGGTTTTCGTGTTCGAAACGAATCAAACACAAATATAATCTTAGTTTCTTTTACTTGGGTGCACGTGTGCGAAAAATTTTGGGTTCTCTTGCTCTTGTGTTTGGATGAAAGGAGCTTTCGATGCGTTGACTTGTCATGCTTCTTTTCCCAGTTTGATGATCAGCTGGACAAGGCCACCAACGACACTGCCTGATGTGTTGTGACCATTCTCGACTCATCCATTACAGGTAACGGTTGGACTGGCCATGCAGACTGTTACCTATATCTTGGATAAGGAAGGATCATAACATCTAGAGGACATTACCGAACTTTACGGTAACGCTCTTGATAACGCTCTAGATGTGGGAAGCCGAAAGAGGAAAATCCGGGAAGAGGGAGCGAATACAGGAAGAATACAAAAAAATATAGAAAGAGAAAAATCACGAGATCGCGGACAATCATGTTATTAGAGCCTCATCACTGACCCTGCAAACAAATGTGCTCAGGTAAATGGCTTACAGAAGAAGAGAGAAAAAAAAAGAGGGAGAAAGGAAAGAGAAAAGGGAAAAGAAAGGGAAAGAGGAGGCAGCAAACGGAGGAGATTGCGGACAGGCCAAAGCCAGCCACGGTCAGAAGGCAGGGTAGGCCAGAATAGGCTAGAGGCACCCATGGCTAAAAGGAAGGCCAGAATAGACTGGAGCCACCAACAGCCTGAAGGCACGCCAGTTAGAGCAGGCCATAACTGCCAACGGCCTAAAGGGGGGCAAGCAAGAACTGGCCAGAATCATCGTAGAGCGAACCACAAAAAAAACACACAAAATTTACGGCAAAGCTGCCGGCTGCCTCTCTCTGTCACCCTCTCTCCCTTTCCGTCACTGACTTCCCGTCGGAAAAAGTAGGAGAACACCGACGATCGGCAAACAGTCGATCGCCCCTCGCTCTCCCTCTCTCTCTCAAACTTTCTTTCTCTCTCCTCCTTTTATAGTAGCTCAGAAACCGCCAAGCGGTTTTAGAAAATCGTGGGCCGAAATCGCTCACGGTTTTGCAAAACCGCCAACGGTTTTCCGAAACCACCTCGAGTAGCGGACTAAAAACTTCGTTCTGCCCCGACCAGTTTTTAGTATTTACGGTTTTGCCATTAGGCAAAATTACGAAACTGTGTAGATATTTTTAGGTAAAAAGATTGTTTTGCCCTTACTATGCAAAAGTCAGATTTGCCCTTTGGTAGTTTACAAAATTACGAAATACTGGTTGTCATTTTACATTTATGCCCTTCTCGGTTGAGGTAACTGCAGTTTTACCATTCAGTCAAAAGATAAGATTGCCCTTATACTTTTGAAATAATTACAGATTCGGCCTTAAGGTTAAAATTACAATTTTAACCCCGATCAGTCACGAATTTAACAGAAATACCAAAGAGTAATTTTACAAGTCTGTCCTTAAATTTTTTTTAAAAAGTTCAAAAGTGGATAGATAGTTAAAGTTACGGTTTTACCCTTGATATTATTGAAAAAAAAAATTTAAGGTAGAAATTCTTTGGGAAAATTTACGAGTTTATCCCAAGGTACTTATGGAGTTGTCATTGGCTTGTTTTCGTGATATTATGCATTGTTCTAACATGATTCTTGCTATGTGTGCTCTTTGTTTTATGTTTGTTTTCTTTTTAGACCGTTTAATTGTTATTATTGCTAAACACATAAAAATAACCTCTAGAATATGTGTGTCTAAGTTGGCAAAAACTTAGAAGTTGAACGGTCTTAACTTCCAAATATCAGAGAGGAGAATCCCACTCACTTTAACACTTTAAGGTGTTGACTATGTATTGAAGGAAACTATGCATCTGCCACCTCCAGATGCAATTGAGCAACAAGTAGAAATGTAGAAAACATTTCTAAAAGATAACACTATATCAAGGATAATCATATTGACCTACATAGAAGATGACTGTTAAAGAGCTATTTGACTTAATAACAACTAAATATGACACAACTGTCAAATTACATGTGTAGTTGCTACTACAAAAGTACAACTCCTTCAGAATGAAAGAAGGAGATAATGTAGTAGAGCATGTAAATCATATGTTGGTAATGGCTAGGGACTTAGCCGTAGCAAAATCAGTCATCCCGAAATCGATACAGATTTCAACGATATTAAACAGACTACCCCCTTTATAGAACATGGTCACCACTGCCCTCAAATTAGGGTCTAAGATTAATCTTTTTGAGTTGCCCCTGAAACTAGCAATAGAGCAAGAACACATGGTCAAAAACAAGAAAGAAAAGTTGTTAGTGGTACAAGATGAGATAGGGTCTAGCTCTAAAACAAACTAGAAGAAAAATAAACCAAACAAGAAGTTTGGCAAGAATAACAAAAAAGACGAACAAAATTTTAAGAAATCGTAAGAAACCGCTTCTCGGATCAAGTGTTTCAACTATGGAAAGATGAGACACTACAAAAGAGACTGCCGCAACAAAAAAAGGTGGAGGAAACAACCTACAGCGCGGACAGTCGGAGAAGCAAGATATAATCTGCATAATTTCAAAGTTCTTATATATGGACCGCCCAGTGACAGTTTGGTGGATAGACTCTAGAGCTACTCGACACATCTCGAAGACCAAGGAAGGGACAATGGATCTTAAGGAATACAAACTCGAGGAACATCGAGTCTACATGAGAAATAATACTTTCTCGGATGTTTTGGGTATTGTTTCCTTCAGAATATTTGTTCAAGGCAAACCAATTGTATTAACTTATGTATTAATTGTGTCATCTATAAGGTACAATTTGGTCTCGGTCTCCGCATTGGTAAAGAAAGATTTTGAGGTTAGGTCCCTAACAAGGTGATTGTGGGAAAGCATGACACAATATTATTTTCTAGGGAATTCGATATAGAACATGGACTATTTAAGCTTTGTGATAATGAAATTGATACTTGTTCTACTTATATTGAGAGTGCCTTTATTGTTGATATGAATATGTGGCATAAACGCCTTGGGTATATAAGTTTGTAAAAGTTAAGGAAATTATCCAACTTTGACTTATTGCTTGGATTTGAGGAAAATACTTTCAACAAGTGTGAAGCTTGTATACAAGGAAAAATGACAAGGAAAGTTTTTCTCAATGAATAACAAGGGCAGCAACCCTATTGGAGGTTATTCACATGGATTTATGTGGGCCTTTTAAGTAAAGTCACATCGTACAAAAGGTTATTTTATAACCTTTATCGATGATTATTCTAGATATATGTATTTATATCTTTTGGCATATAAATCTGAGGCACTTGATGCTTTTAAAGAATATAAGCAAGAAGTGGAAAACCAATTAGGGCATTCGATCAAAGTCTTAAGATTAGACAAAGGTGGTGAATATACATCGGCAGAATTTCTAGAATCTTGTAAAGACTTTGGTATTGCAAAGCAAAATACAATACTTAAGACACCTCAACAAAATGGTATAGCAGAGAGATACAACAAAACCTTGCTGAATATGATAAGGTCTATATTAATCGATGCATCTCTACTAAGGATATTTTGGGGAGAAGCAATAAGTACAACAGTTTACATACTTAATAGAGTATCGTGTAAAGTTGTATTCACTACACCATATGAGATGTGGTTTGAAAGAAAACTCAACCTAGGTTATCTCACGAGGTGGGGATCTGTTGCACATGTAAAGATCCTTGATTAGTCTAGAGATAAGCTATATAGTAGGTCCTTGAGATGTATATTCATTGGATATCCGGAAGGTTCAAAAAGATATCAGTTTATCTTAAGGACTACGGACTGATTGAAAGCAGAGATGTTGAATTCTTAGAAGATACTAAGAATGACATCCTTGAAAACAATGATAAATATGTTGATGATCTGTTAGATTTAGACAAATCATTTTTTGAGCCTATTGAAGATCTTCCTCAAACTTCCGAAACCTTAAGTGGATATAAAAGGGCAAGAGTCACTCCGTCCTACTTAAAGGATTATCACACTTATCTTGCAGAAGAAGTGTGTAATTTGGTGGATTTAGATGAGTTGACTAATAACTTGACTTATCAACAAGCTATGAACTCATCAAAAGCAACAGACTGGGGGAAAGCCATAGATGAGGAAATTGAATCCATTGAGAAAAACAAAGTCTGCGAATTGATTGATTTGCCAAGAAGGAAAGCCATAGACTGTAAATGGGTTCTGAAAAAGAAATATAAGGTCGATCATACAATCGACAAGTTTAAAGCGAGGTTGGTTGCAAAGGGTTTTTTGCAAAAAGAGGGGATAGATTATATTGAGACATATTCTTCAGTTGTGAAATTTGCATTCATACGTATAATCCTGGCAATATCTGCATACTATGATTTAGATTTACATCAATTAAATGTAAAGGCAGCTTTTCTAAACGGAGATTTAGAAAAAATCATATACATGCAGCAGCCCGAAGGATTTGTGGTTGAAGGCCAAGAAAATAAAGTATATAGGTTGAGAAAATCCCTATATGGCCTAAAACAGTCACCTCGCCAATGGTATTTAACATTTTAAAATGCCATTATAGAACTTTGGTTTGTAGCTAATAAACTTGATCACTGTGTATATGTTTGTAACAGTGGGAGGCACTTTGTCATTTTATCATTATATGTAGATGACATATTGTTGACTGGAAACGACAACAAGATGATTGTCAAAACCAAGTCATGGTTGAATTCCAAGTTCGAAATGAAGGATATGGGGGAAGTGTCCTATATCCTGGGAATAAAGATTTCTCGAGATAGAGAATCTAGACTCTTATGCTTGAGTTAAGAGAGAGATATTGACTATATCCTCAAGAAATTTAAAATGGGTGAATGCAAGTTTGCTGATATACCTGTTACAAAAGTGGTCAAATTAAGTAAGGTTGATTGTCCCAATGAAGGAGACGATAAGCCTAGTGTTCCTTATGCACAAGCTGTTGGTAGCTTGTTGTATGTTATGTTGTGTAGAAGACCTGATATCAGCTTTGTTGTTGGTCTTATAACTAGATATCAAAGTAATTATGGATGGCAGCATTGGGTAGTTGTGAAAAGGATTTTAAGATATCTAAAAGGAACAAGAGACTTGAAATTGTGTTTTCAAGCAAATGAACTAAAAGTGATAGGATACTCATATGCTAACTTTATTAGGAGCAAAGATGACAACAAATCAACCTCGGATCAAATATTCTTATTTGAACGTGGTGTTGTTTCTTTTGCATGTAAGAAACAGGGTCGTGTAGTATTGCATATACATGAAGCTGAGTATGTAGCTTGTTGTATGGTTATAACAAGTGTTGTTTGGATAAGCTGCTTCATACGTGATTTGAAGTTAAAAATAACCGACGAGCCAATTGTTATTTACTATTATAACAATGCAGCAATTATTCTTATCAAGAGTTGAGCTGATTGCTCAAAAAGCAAGCATATAATAATGAAATACCACTATGTTCATGATATGGTTATGAGAAAGGAAATATCCATCTCATATATGCCAACAAATGATATGTTGGCAGACCCCTTGACAAAAGGCATAACAGATGAACTTTTCTCAAAACATGTGACAAACATGGGTTTGAGGTATATTTGATTGTTGTGTAGAGAAATAACTACACAACGGATAAAAGTGTTGTATAGGTAAACAACCATACAACGGATAAATTGTTGTGAAGAAAAATAACCACACAACGAGTATCGATTACAGTAGCAATCATGAAAAGACAGTACTAGGTGAAACTTTGTAAGAGTGGGAGGAAACCAGAATGTCTAAACACTTGGCTTGAATGTCCAAGTAAGAGATGATGTGTTGTGGCCATTCTCGGCTCATCCAACACAGGTAACGGTTGAACTGGTCATCCATACCGTTATCTATATCTTTGATAAGGAAGGATCATAATAGTCAGAGGACGTTATTGGACTTTACGGTAATGCTCTGGATAACGCTCTAGATGAGGGAAGCTGCTGGAGAAAAATCCGAGAAGAGGGGGGAGCACGCTGCTCTATATAAATAGAGCAATGAATATAGGAAGAATACAAAAAAAATACAGAAAGAGAAAAATCAAATTGAGTTCCTCTCCCGAGAAACCCTTGTGTGGAAACCTCAAACAAATCCACAAACATTCCACTGCAGACTCTCCAGGCGAATAAAAGCATAGGCCGGAAGCAAGCCAGGATCTAACAGTGCCAACGGAATTTTAAACTCGTTACAGTATCAATTTTAGGCCCCAAAACATCTTTCTATATGCTTATATGATCTTTTTAGGCCCAAACTTATGTCACAGTCGTAACAGGTAATCGTTGACCCCCAAAATTTTTAAACTTGGGGCCTAAATTTTTAAATAACATACAATATCTGATTTTCGCTTTAGGCCTCAACTTGTGTTGGTGATCACGATGGGGTTAGTTTGACCCGAACCAGATTTACAAGATAAAACTATGATTACACAGAAACGTGTTCGCAAGACACTCCTTCCATGGCCATATCGACCATTCCCATTAGTAGAACTCTTATGCTTTACCTTCTATTGCCAATCCGATTTTTCTCCATTGGGATGGTGAGTGCCTCTGGATTTTCGGGTCACTGCTTGACGACCTGGTTCGAGTAGTTGAACAAGGTATGATCCTGAGTCCAGTTTTAAAATGGTTTGGTTACATACGGACTGAAGGAATTACCTTTCTTTGAAGCCTGCTGCAACTTCCATGTGAAGTTTCTCCCCTTCAATAACTTCTCTTGCTTGAGGTAGATATGGCCAGTTTTGAATCATTCTCGCAATTTCAACTGGATCATGAACTGCTAAAACCAGATTAGGAATTGGAGAACACTTGGTTCACTTTCTATTTTAGCTACTGCAGAAACGGAAACGACGGTTAGAAACCACCGGATTGGGAACTAGACATTATTTAATCATCAACATTGCACATAGTAATAATGTTGACGGGTGACTAGATGCATATATATATATATATATATATATATATATATATATATATATATATATATATATATATATATATATATATATATATTGTTTGGGGTATAAGAACAAGTGATGGATGGATGGGGAATTTCTTACCCCATACCTGGTTAGGTCAATCAAGTAATTCCCAAACTTGGTCAAATTGGTATAACTCTCCCCAATGAGATTGAGTGGTTTGTGGCCTCATGCGTTTGGATCAATATTAAATAATATTTTCAAATATTTACTTAAAGAATGCATCCAAAACAGTTGTGTTTGTATTGGGATATTTAGGGTAGGTCATTAATGAAATAGATGGGAAGAGAGAGGTGAGAGAGTAGGGTGTTTGTTTGTGTATCCCCTGATCGACCCTCAATCTCCCTTTTCTCCTCTCTTTACCTTCCTCTCCCCACAGAGCAAAAGAGTAACAACTTTATAGACTAGAGAAAGTTTTCCAGACCACAAGGGAGTACATGCGGTTTGGCCAATTGAAACCTCTATTTTTTATTCTCTTCCTCCTCTTTCCTTCTTTAAGTGATAATGAGAGGGAAGAGAGCCATGAATGAAAATGATTTTGTATTTGTAAGTTTTGTTTGTGTTTGCGAAGGGTTGCTAGCAAGTGTTTTTCTGTCAAATAAAGTAAAGTATTCTCTTTGACAGTTTGCTATTACATCTCTTCGTAATACCTTTACAAGGTGGTTGGTTTTCATCATATTAAGGTCTTTTACTTTGAGAAGCTCATGTTGTTTTGTTTGTGTTGTTGCTCTTCACTTGTATGCTACTCTATAGAGACCCTTTCTAACTCCTTTTATGAATGAAGCTTTCAACTTTTGGTATGAAAAAAATTAAGGTAAAGACAATCCATTCATGTAATCACATACACGCAATTTATACCGAGGAGGATAATGACAATCAAACTAATAGGACATTTATCACCAAATTACCTTCATTTCATTGAGCTCATTCAAGAAAAAATGCATGCACAAGATTGATTCTACGATGTCATTGCTCCACTCAACAACCATCTACTTAAAACATAATATATTCAGCAAATCACATTGATATTTTAAAAACATCAATCAAATACAAGTCAACTCTCTCAACTCTCGCCTGCATAGAGTCATACGAAGTGGTCTTTCTATTGAGAGTGCACAGCCATGGAACAACCTCAATACTCAACCTCAACTTTTAGCGGGTTGTTAGTGCCCTTCACAAGCCGTGGAAAAGATTGAACTCAACAACAATAGTTGACTGATTCAAGAAGACGAACCAGAGAGCATGGAAGCTTGAAGATGATAGATTATAGTCAAAGGTGTCTTTCTTTACAAGGTTTTCAATAGAGGGAAAAACTCAGAACAATATTTTTTCATATGATAAATGTTTTGTGATTTTTTTCTTTGTATCATTTCCCTTCTACGTGTTTTCGTTTTGGGTTTTCCTTATAACTGCTTTGGGAGAATTCATGTCCGTGATATTTGCCTTTTTTTTGTAAAAATAAAATAATTTGTGTTGATGTAAATCTTTTTGATTTCACAAAAGATTTATCTCGTGAAATCTAAAAAGGAGCCCCTCTTTCCAGGTTTCACGAGTGCTCGTAATAGAGGCCGGATCAAGTGACCACCAATGTAACTTACATCTCCCACTTGGCTACTTGAGTTAAACAATGTGATACACTAGTTTTACCTACCACTATTTTGAGAATTTTCAAGTTGTACTATTTTCAATTGGAAGTGAATTGTAACTTAGAAAAGTTATGTGATTTTTCATAATCAATATGTTTTTCTACATAACAATCCATACAAGTGTGTTTTCATATTACACTCTAGGCATATCTTAATCCCATGTGTCTAACATGTATTGTAAAGATAACTTCAGAGATGCTTTTAGTCAAGGAGTCATCCAACATATTCCTAGTTGGTGTATAAGATATATATATATAACAATCGACTCATGAATAAATATATATTCATGAATGTAGTATTTAACCATTATATACTTCCTTCTAGATTACTGCATTGTTGTCATAATAAATAATAATCGACTCATTAGATATATTCAGATTCAAATTATGTATAAAGCAGCTTGTCCAAAAGGCACTCATTGCAATCATACCGTAAGCAACATATTTAACTTCTTTTATATGAAATGTTGCACAATCATATTTCTTCTAAACCCAAGAAACAACACTACTTCGAAATAAGAATATTTGATTGAAAGTTGACTTGCTATGATATTTACTCCAGCAAAGTAAGTGACTCAGTACTCTACCACTTTTAGTTATTTTGCTTGAAAGTATAATTTTAAATCTTTTGTTCCTTTAAGATATCTCAATATCTTTTTCACAGTCATCTAGTGTTGCCAATCAGGATTACTTTGATATCTACTTACAAGTCCAACAGTAAACTGATAGGTCTCGTACACAACATAGCATATATTAAGCTACCCATAGCTTGTATATGGAAACATTAGGCTTGTTTTCTTCTTTACCAGGACAATCGGTTTTACTTAATTGACCCCTTTAGCAACATGTATATTTGTAAGTTTATAATCATTCACTTTAAATTTCTTGATGATATAATCAATATATCTCTTCTGACTCAAATAAAGAAGTTTAGGTTTCCTATCACAAGAAATCTTTATACCTATAATATAGAACCTTCATTTTAAACTTCGAGTTTAACCATGGCTTAGTTTTAACAATCATCTCATTGTCGTTTTTTATCAACAATATATTATCTAGATATAAAAATAGAATGACAAAGTGACTCCCACAATTTTAAACATGTACATAGTAGTCTAGTTCATTAGCCACAAATTTCAGTTCCGATAATTGTTTAAGGGCATATAGGGATTTGTTCAACCTATATACTTTATCTTCCTAGCCTTTAATAACATACTCTTCTAGTTGCTATACATAAATGATTTCATTTAAATAACTATTTAGGAATATAGTTTTTACTTATATAAATCTAAATCATAAAATACATAAATAACTAGAATAATCCTTGTCAAAGCAAATTTCATAACAGGAGAATATGTATCCATATAATTCATCTCCTTTGTTGCAAAAATTTATTTGCAACCAACCTCACCTTAAACTTATCGATTGTTCCATCGATTTTATATTTCTTTTTAAGAACCTATTTATAGCCTATGGCTTTCCTTCTATAAATTTATCAATTCTCGAACTTGGTTTTTCTTAATAGTCTCAATTTTTTCATCTATTACCTTTTTTAATATGATGATTCAAATAGGCTAATAACTTGCTGATAAGTCAAGTTATTAATTCACTCATCTAAATCTACTAAATTAGACACTTTTTTGTAAGGTAAGTGTGATAATACTTTAACTAAGAGCAAGTTAAATTTACAGGTGTCTAGATGAGTGTCTAATTTAGTTAAAGTGTTCCTAAATTAGACACATTTTGTTCCTAAATTAGACACTTTTTTTTGTAAGGAACAAAATGTTAAAAGTGTCTAATCAAGATATTATAATTATTTCTCTTCCCAAAATACCTTAGGAACAAAAGCATTTATTAACATAAATCTAGTCATATTCAATAGAGTCATGCAATATCTTTCAGCTACACTATTTTGTTGAGGTGTCTCAGATATGGTATTTTATTTTTAAATACCAAAGTCTTTATAATATTTTAGAAATTCTATAGAAGTGTATTCACCACTTGTGTCAGAACTTAAGAATTTAATTATATATCGTAGTTGATTCTGAACTTCCTACTTATATTCTTTAAATTTATGTGCTAAGAGATATAAGTATTCATGTCTCAAATAATCATTTATTAATGTTATAAAATAAACCTTCGCACAATAAGACCTTACCCTAAAGGTTCACATATATTTTGTAATTAATATATAATAAGGTTTTCGCCCTAATTTTTTATTTGCTAAGGATTTTCTTATCATTTTTCTTTATACATAGGCCTTACACTTATTAGTTTCTCTAAAACCCAGACAATAAGTCAAAGTTAGTTAATTCCCTCAACTTATTCAAACTTATTTGTCCAAATCTTTTATCCCATACATTTACGTCAATAATAGATACATAATCAATATAAGTAGAAGACGATGTTTTGCTTTTATTAACATTCAATTTAAGCAACCTATGTTCAAAATAAAAATACCAAAAAAAGTTATCCTATAATACTTCTGAGAGTGGCCATTCCAAGAACAAATCTAATGTCAAACTCTTTCTTTATTCGGATCGACACAAACACTAAATTGTACATAGTAGACGACACAATCAATAGATCAATGAGTACAACTGGAGTGCCTCCTATCACAATTGAAAAGGATCTAACCTCAAGAATATCAACAAAAGAATTATTTTTTATATACAATCAATATTCTCTAGGTTTGTATTTCTTTAGGTCTATAGCTCCTTCCTTGCTTTTTGAAATATGCTAAGTAGCTCTAGAAACCATCTACCAGTTAGACACAAGGTGTTTTATGTATAAACATTCATAAATAATGTGGCTAATGTCATGCTTCTCCTTTTGATCGTGTTGCTCAAAGTTCTCATTTTTCTTTAATCTTGCTACGGTTGAAGCACTTGATCTAAGAATCGTATCCCTACAATTTTTTAAAATTCTAACCACCCTTCTTATCAAATTTACCAAATTTCTAATTTGGTTTCTTTTATTTTCGTTGGTTATATAGCTAGACCCTAAATCATCTTCAACTAAGAGCAATTTATCCTTTTTGTTTTTGTTCATGCATTGTTGCTCAATAGCAAGTTTTAAAGAGAGTTTAAAAAGGGCCGAGTGACGTCCTAACCTAAAAGTTATAGTTACAATATTCCAAGAGGGCATAAGTCTTTTTAGAATCGTTGAAATTTGCATAGGATCAAGGATTATTATCAAATCCCTAGTTATAACCAACATTTGGTTGACATGTTCAATTACATTATCTCCTTCTTTCATTTATGTAAACTATATTTCTGAAAGAGTAATTGAATATGCAATTTTGCAGTTATATCATATTTTATTGTTATAGAATCAAATAGTTCCTTTATTGTTTTACACTCTTCAAAAGCCCTAAGTAGGTCATCCTTCATATATAGTTCTCGTTAAAGTGTCATCCTTGAGGAAGGCTTGTTATTTTTCTTTCTTCATTAGTTGTTTGTTCTTTAGGAGGGATTATTGATTCTCTAAGAATATAGTCAATGTCCTCTAAAGTTAAGACTAAAGGACTTCTCTTCCAAGTTTGGAAGTTTAGGCCATTAAGCTTTCTAGTTTTTGCTAATTCAGATATATATACTCTAGCCATCATTTTAATAAATTTGGCAAAAAAGACAAATAGAGGGTCTACAAATTTTAAGCAAGAAATCATAAACAAGCAACATGAAACTGAATTTAGACATGAATCAAAAGAATAAACACTATTAACTAGTCAGGCATTTGTTTGCAATATCATAAAATAGTGTATACTTTCATGTAAATATATATGAGTACTTGTTTGTAGTTTTAGAAACATTTAAGGTGTTAAACAGAAAATACCTTCAAATAACATTTTTAAAACAAAACTCTAGAATTTACACAAAAAAAGTAAGGGTCATAGAGTAAGTTCCCCACATAGCAAGTTTTTGTAATAAGCCGCAAAACAAAAGAGCAGAATGTTAATCTTGTCATGTTGACTATTTTTGTAAATTTAACAAACACTTAGGTCATTTCATGAAAATAGTAAGGGTAAATTTGTAACTTCATTTTATGGATAAAAATATAATTTTCACAAAAGTACAAAGGATAGAATAGTAAAATCATTGTAGAAAAATAGTAATTGAACATTGTCTGAAACACCAAGGGCAGAAACATAATTCATGCCCACTACCCGAGGTGGTTTTTTGCAAAAACATTGATGGTTTTGCTGAAATCGCGATAGGGGCGGTTTATTGCCCATGTTTTTCTATTTAAACTATGGTGTACCAACATTGTTTTTGAAAAATAGCAAGTTGGTTTTTGGTTTTTAGAAACCATGTCTTTTCCTAGTTTCTTGCCTTCTACAAGACAGGAAGAGAAAGAGAGTACAGCATGAGAGAGGGAAGATGATGTGTTCATTCTCCTCTCTTAGTGTAATATTGTAGTCCCCTAGAAAACCTTGGTCAAAAAACCATATAAATTTTTGGTTTCTTTCTTCTTTTTTTTCTTATTTTGGTTGTTTTCTTTTAATAATAACAAAAGATTAGAGTGGCTTAAATAGTAAAGAGGAGAGACATACAGAAAAGACAAAGTGACCTCTCCAACTCATGCTCAAAAAAAATAGAGACATGAAACTTCATTAAAAAGAGGGTTGATTTATAATGAAAACCTTTCATTTCCTCTTTATGTTTTGCTTTCTAATCATATTTGTATTCTTGTCTCTTTTATTCAATAATCTCACTTCTTTAAAGCAAGAAAAATGTAACAAAATATGAAGACCACATCACTAATAATTTGTCAAAAGATCAACCGAGTTGCTCTGATACCAATGATGAAAGAAGATGAACAAGAGAGCGAAAGCTTGAAGAAGATAGACCCTAGTAAGAGGCATTTTTTTCGCAAAGTATCTTTCGAGAAGGTTTTTTGTAGAGAAAAGAACTCAAAATGATATTTTTCATATATCATCTATTTTGTGATCTTTATATCATTTTCCTTCTATGTGCTTCCATTCTAGGTTTTCTTGTAACCATTTTGCGAGGTTTCATCTCCATGATTTCTTTTTTTTCTTTTATAAAAATAAAATAATTAATGTTGATGTGAATCTTTTTGTTTTCGCAAAAGAGTGCATCTTGTGAGATTCAAAAGGGGTTCCTCTTTCCGCATTTAGTGCTCGTAATAGAGGTTGGATCAAGTGGCCATGAATTACACTGTAACTTACATTGACACCCTCAACAAAACGTCCTACATTGACTCTCATCACTATCACACACGATCATTGATGAACTAGATTGAAAAATCATGCAAACCCAACTACTTTCCTTCATTTTTAATCAAGAGATCGATTGAAGAATGTGACTTGATTGAAGGTCAACAGAGCAACATAAATGAGTGCTAGTCAGACGTAAATCAAGTATTAATCACAAGCTACAGATGCTCGATGGCTTTTTTTGCAACAAAGCTGCAACAATCACAAGTATGTTTGCATAAATGAGTGCTAGTCACACGTAAATCAAGTATTAATCACAAGCAACAGATGCTTGATGACTTTTTTTATAACAAAGCTACAACAATCACAACTATGTTTGCACAAAATCCCTATCAAATTGGGATTGTATGATGATGCTCAACAATCCCACTTGTAGCAGGATTCCACTGGCCAAATAAGAAATGTTTTTCATATTTTCGACAAGTAGAGAATTAATGATACTTTTGCTGCTTCATTGTTGCTTTCAAGCCACCAAATCATGACCAAAAACACCACAAATAGCACTAACTTAGGTCTAATACCAAATGCCATCAAATCATCATTATTTTGTCAAATTTGTTTAAGAAATAATGTATACACATGATTGATTCAGTGATAGCATTTTTCTACTTAACACTAGCCGTTCAAAATACGATATCTCATATCTTCTCAATGCCTTCAAAGGCACGATGATAGAAGGAAGACAACCTCTCTAAGATCTCCTGTAGATAGTTGTTATCTCTTACTAATCTCTAACATAATGACTCTCAAAAACCCTAATATCCTCTATAAGAGGGATCATTCACATAATAGGACTCTTAATTAGAACACAAATCTAATAATCATAATATCACTCTAATCATAATGAGCAAACTACAAACTAGTGGCTATGTACAAAACCAAATGAATCCATACCAGTGCACTCTTCAAAATACATGTCGATTCGCTAGGTGCTCAATCCATGACTTTTGACAATTCTGTTGTTTGAAGTTTGACCTCATCCTCAAGGTCCCATGATATGCTTAAATCAAAGCCTCATACCCTTACAATTGAGTGCTTGGAATCCAAGTATCATTATTTTGATTGTGACCTATCCATCATATCAAGCACCAACATTGTACGGCCCTATGGGAGTGTGAAAGCATGTACTCCTATAGCAGACTGTAGCATTGTAGCGGGGTACGACCACTATGGGCAACACAACTTTTTCTTCCATATACAAAGAATTAGACCTACTCACTAACCTCCTTAAGAAGGATAGGCAGCTACTCTCTTGTTCTCTTAGGGTCACATCAAGAAACGATAATAATTGCCAACTTATTATCAACTCAAATGTGCTGTAATCAATCCTTAAACTATGGTGTAGACTATAGTTGAACTCAGTTATCTCCACCAGTGAGACCTAGTTCCTATGATTGCTAAAACAAAATGCCTCAAATACTCAAAAAAATGGCAAGGAAAGGTCTAGTAAACATAGAACTGACTCGCTATAGGTAGCAACCTTCAACTGTTCAGAACCTTGCTTGCTACCCACGTCCCAACTCCAAGGGTGACCCTTCTTAAGTCCTCACCTCTACCACACTTGACATATCTCACTCCTCAATGGCTTGTATCTAATGTTGATGCATCTCTGCATTACCACATCAAATGATATAACAAGGAAAAGTAATCTCCTACAACCTCTATCTCCAAACTCCACCAAAATCCTTATCAAATTGAGATTGTACAACATTACTATAAAATCCCTTTACGTAGCAAGACTCCACCAACCAAGCATAACCTGCTTTTTGTTTTCCCTGCAACAAAGTGAGTGATATTTTTATCGATTTCTGCTACTTTCCAACCACCAAATTGTGACCACAAACACAATGAATCATACTAATGTAGCTTTGATATCAAATCACCTTCATTTTGCTAAATACATTCAAGAAATAATAAATGCACATAATTAATTCATTGATAGCATTGGTTCATTGAACAACCAACCACTCAAAACACAATATACTCAACAAAGTGAGATGATATCCCACCAATATCAATTAAATATAGTAAGGAGACTCTCTTAAGTTTCATCGGAGTTTCATGACATGGTTTCTTAAGTCTCACTAGAGAACAACCTCGATTCTCAATCTGAATTGGTCGTAATTATCAACGCCCTTCACACACAATAATAGGAGGTAGACAAACTTTCTAAGATCTCTCTTGATCTCTCACCAATCTCTAACATAATGACTCTTTAAAACCTTGATCTCCTCTTATTTAAGGGGATTAATCAGATGGCATGATTCCTAATCATAACATAACTTTAATCATACTACTACTATAATCATAATAACCATACTCCAAACGATAGTAGGTCTATGCACAAAGCCAAATGATTTAAGGGATGAACTCATGCATTGTCCTCACCACATTCAAATTTTTTAGATGCTCGATTTGTGTCCTATGAAGAATCTATAATCATCATTTCATACAAGCAAAAGGATAATGAATCATTCACTAATGTGTTTAAATAGAGGTTGTTTCTCTCATTGTTAGGTTGGCTTATTTGCAAGTAAAATAGACCAACTCCGGGTTGTTCTATTCACTCCTTTACCAATCCTAGTGATTTTGTGAACCTATCACCAAATAATGAGGAAAGCCTCGTCATGGACCTTCATTGAGCCGAGGTGGGGTGTTCACTCCATCTGAAACTTTGAAAATCAACCTAAAGACTATGAGATCCATGGGCTATAATATATAATTTGCCCCACCTAAAACCATTCAAGGGGATATTTTCCCCACCCAAAAGAGTTTATAAATCCACCATTGGGAAAGGCCACTGCGATCAAGTTCAGTTCTGGTGGTACATGAGTGTGTGTGATAGGCTTTGACCTCCTATTGTAGCAAAAACGAGGAAAAAAACCCACCAAAAGGAGTTGGTAGACCTCAAAAACCCTTTACCATTGTGATCTAGTGTTTGTATAAGAAATAATGTGATTTCTTCATTAATTCTTATCTCTTTATTCAACCTTATATAGTCGGTCTTAAGCCTTGATAAAAGGGGAGGGTTGCATTAGGCTTTCGATAGTCATCATAAAACTTTGTTGAATTTATCTACCATAGATTCTAAACATTATGAGCATTTCGTTGGGAGTGTCCTCTCTTAGTGGTACACTGCAAAGCCCAAACACAATGAAGAGTAAGTAAGGGTCTCTATATTTTTGTTGGGATATAGTCAATCAATTGTAGAGAGAGTTACCACATCATACATGAATATAGGTAAATATGTTTGTCCAACTATATTACCACCCAAATGTAGTAAACCAATTGTAGAAAGAGTTCACAATTTTAGCATGGACCAAATGTAGAGGTAAAGAAGCTAGTCCTAAATAATAAGATTTGTATTGGTACTTGAAATATAGAAATATTAACTGATAAGCTAATGAAAGTGATAGATATTAATATTAGGAGAAAGGAGAAAAAGTAGGTAAGAGAAAAACAAAGAAGATTGAAAATATAGGTTTTAAATTATGGTACTTAAGAAAAAAAAGGCTCAAAATAAAGTTGGTAAATAAATATTTAAAAGATAGTAGACATATAACGACATGGTGATCAAACTATAATAGTGAAATTAGTATTAGGAGTAGAAGCATTAAATATAGTTTATACTTATGCACCCTAAGTAGGATTTAAATATAGCATATGAAGTCATTTTGGGAGGAGTTGGAGAAAGTAAACTAAAGAATTTTATAATGAGATGATTTGTTTGGGAGGAGACCTAAATGGACATATGGATAAAGAAACATTAGGATATCAAAGTTGTAGTAATATGGCTCAACTCGGACCCAAAATAAGATCTAGATCCACCCAACGAAAGAAGAACAAAAACGCTTGATGAATAGCATTATTGTTCTCGCTAAAGAAAGTTGGGGTGCTAGTAACCACCACCTACCATGATTTTTCATGGTTTTAAGGGCGATTTGAGAGTGCCTTCGATGTCCAACACAAACCTTTAGGAAGTTTTGGCTTCAAGTAACTTCGTGCAATCGAAAAAATCACTAAAATGGCGAGAAATTGGTAAGTTAACGACTATTTTTTTAGATTATATTCTATGTTATTTTCAGCAAGGCAATTGTTATTGTGCTTGGATTCTAGTTTGGGTCAAGGTTTTTTTTTATTCCCTTGTTGTTTACAATCAAATTTTGACATCGTTAGCTTGAAATCGATAAAAAAATCATACAGATTCGTCGATTCTCTTCTTTGCCACCATTCTTGTGCTTTTCTAGATTTTTCCGTCAAAACGTTGCCACTAGTGGCCAATGTTAGGATCAACCAGAAGAGGGGAGGTAGATGGATGGTCAAGGACCACCGTCGGTCTTGGTTGATGTCATAAGTCTTAGAAATAGACGATGTCTGGATAGGGTTTGGGCATGTTGGACATTCATGTTCGACACTACATGTATTGTGTCATGATGAGATACATGTTGTGTCTGTGTCAGATGGGTTCTATTTTATGTCAAAAATAGGTCATAAACAAGTTAGATTTGGTTTAAGTCCAAAATGAGTTATGGGTCAGAAACAGAAGTGAACAAAGAACTTGTTTGGGTACTTTCAGGTTTTATTTTGACCAGAAATACAAAATACCTAATATGTTGTCCAGTTTAGATCAAAAATAGATCCAAATGATAGTTTGGATCTAAGGTAGTCTATTTGGATCTAGATTGTGTTTACAGCCGTTTCAGGATCGTTTGAAATCCAATTTGGATTCGGTTTATTGCATTAGACTCATAATGAAATTATTTTATTATTTTACTATTTAAAATTATTTAGTGATTAAAATTTGAGGATTTGGTGGTGAAAAGAACAAGCCAATAGTTTGGAGATTGAACCTTGGTGCTCATTTAGGTAGGAGTTATTCATTCTTTAATAGAACCATGCTATAAGTGATTTTTCTTGTTTTGAATGGATTTAAATGTATTTAATTGTTAAATTTTTTGTCAATGTTCTTAAATGATATTTGAAATGATGGGTTATTCATTATGCTTTTGAGATAACCTTGTTTATGACATGATTGATAAAGAGTATAATGTGATTTTATTGTGTCGATATAAAAATGTTATTTCAATATTATGTGGATATAAATTTCGATATATGGATCTAGATATGAACTTGTGAATGTGATAACATGCGATTGGTTTTAAAACATAATGATGTGTGAATACATGAGACGCACATGTATGGTTTGTGTGAGTCTCTAGAGACTTATAGGTTTCTCGAGCGTTTTAGCTTAGGACGAATATAGAGGGTACTCTCGCGCACTCTATTGTGAGTCGACGTGGTTTGATCGTCATGAACGGAATGACGAAGGTCATGTGAAGGAGGATCTAACAACTCTTACAACTTGGTTTAGGCACAATATAGGTTGTAATTATTGTAACTAATGGATGCATCTTTGTGTGAGTATGAATTTGGAATTGTGAGAGTCGGCGTGGTGTGATCGTCATGGACGGAGTGACCAAGGTTGTGTGAAGGAGGGTCGGATGACTCCTGAGACTTGATTTAGAAATAATATGAGTTGTAATCCGTGTGTGTGAGTATGAATTTGGAATCATGAGTTGGAATGGAAATGTAATTTTCTATAAAATGATTGTGAAACATATATACTTTTAGTATGAGTTCTGTTAAAGGGTATATAACTTTCCTATTGAGTTATGGATAAGAGCTCACCTTATTATTTTAGAGTTTATCCTAAAACTAAAACTTGCACAACATACGAAACCGAGTAGCATATTGATTGAGCTATATTTTTGTGATGTTGTGATATAGATTAGGATTAGGTTATCTAGATATTTATATATGACTTTTGGGGATTATGTCAGTGGCTCCCGCACCGTTTAGAAAGAATTATTTAAATTCATGAACATTTTAGTTTTGGTATAAATCATTTTATTGGATTTGGATTTGGGATATACTTGTTTTTGAATACCAGTTACATTCATGCTCGTGCGAGGAGCAGCCAAATAGCATCAACTCGAGTTGGGTTGTGGTCCCAACTCGTGCCGTTGTGACAAAGTTATTCATGGAAATTATGGTTTTTGATATTTAAATGAGAAAGGTTAGGAGTAAAATTTTGTTATGCCATGTGATTTCTTTATAGAAAATATAATTTTTAAAAAATTTGATGAACATTTAATTACTTATAAGAGTGACTTGTAAAAACACAAATTGATTATTTTACCTATATAAGGAAAGATAGATCATGTTATAAGGATTGTAAGATAATTTCACGAAAAAACTTAGCTATCCAACATCAATTTTTAGTTATAGATTTACAGGTAAAAAAGTGGACAAAGCATACATAGAGTTAATAAGATAAGATGAAATGGTGGAAATAAAAAAATGAGAAAGAAAATATATTTAAAAAGAAAGTCCTTTGAAAAGATACCTAGAATTATGTAGGTACACCCTTGATATATGGAACAATATAGCTATCTATATTAGAAAAGTGAAAAGATGTGTTAGGAGGTGGAGTAAAGTGATGCGATATAAAATTAAAGCAAAGAGATTATGTTACAAGTTGTATTATGCTAACAAGACTAATGAAACTTCTTAGGCTTACAAAAAAGCAAAGAAAGAAGTGAAAAGGGTCATCAATGAACCAAAAAATAAAATTTAGGAGGATTTATATTAAAAAACTTAACTCAAAATAAGATTAAAAAGATATTTTTAGTATAGCTAAGGTTAGATATAAGAAAACTAAGGATCTTACTTTTGTTAGGTGCATCAAAGATATGGATGAAAATATTTTAATGATAAGTGATGACATAAAAATAGATGGAAAAATATTTTGGTAAGCTTTTAGCAAAAATATAGGTGCTAGTATTAGATTAGGTAAGGTAACTAAATCTAACGCGTATATAAAATATAATTTCTACCAACATATTCAAAAGAATAAAGTCAAACAGGCTCTTAAATATATAAAGTTTTTCATATAGAAGTATGGAAATCCTAAAAGACATGGGTATCACTTGGCTTACAAAACTATATAATGAAATATAAAAAAACTAAAAGATGCTTGAAGAATGAAGGAAAAGTATAATTAAATCCATACATAATAACAAGAGTGACAATTAAAATTATGTTTATTATTGAGATATCAAGTTGATAAGTCATATTATGAAATTATGGAAAAGAATTATTGAACGTATTGAACGTAGGTCGAGACAAATATCGAGTACAATGGAGAACCAATTTAGGTTCATGCCAAGAAGATCTATTATTGAGGCCATTTACCTATTTAGACGTTCTATGGAACATTATAGAACAAAAAGGAAGAACCTTTATATTATATTTATTGATTTTTAAAAACTTACAATAAGGTGTCAAGCGATAGTCTTTGGAAAACCTTAAAATGAAAGGTATTGCATTGACATGCATAAATCTTATAAGAGACATGTACAATGGTGCGCAAGCATGTGTGAGGACCCATGAAGGAGTAAAAGATTTCTTTGAAGTTAATATTGAATTACATCAAGAATTTAGTTAAAGTCCATATTTATTTATAATGGTCATTGGCGAGTTAACAAAACATATTTAATATGAAGTATCTTAGTATAAGTTATTTGCAAATGATATTGTGTTAGTGGATGACTCGAAGAAAAGAATAAAAAATTAGAACTATGGGAGAAATATTAGAAAGTAAAGTGGTGCATATTTTTTATGGTATTCAAGATCCGCTTCAAAGTGCTTCATGTACATTCATGTACATTCACTACAATTTTAGCAAAAAGCAAGGCTAGAAAAAATGTCAAAAAGTGCATATTTTTGTTATCGCACAACATATCTACGTCCACTTTGTAAAAGTACATTCCAAGGTCCACAATTGCAACTTGAAGCTACATTAAAGTATTATCAATAATATATTAAAATAGGCAAGAAAAGAGAAACCATCATGAGCAATGAGCTCCTTTGACATCGTACTCATTTCATTAAGATCACATTCCAAAATTTTGCTCTAAGTTACACAAGCATAAGGAACTTTAAAGAGAACACAAATAAGCAAATATAAACTACATACAACTAAACAAATTACATTACATATGGTTTTTGTCGAGTCCGCATATTTTGAAATCGACAGTCTCAACCCACGATCAACAATTAAATCTCTTACTTTCATTCAAAGCGAGATTCATTTGTATATAAGATCTCTATGTTGTTCTGCTTTTTATTAACAAAAGTTGATGGTCCGGCCAAGACACGATCTTTAATCAAAATAAAACCAAACAAACTATCAAATTGTTGATGGTCCATAGAACAAAATCTTTTCATATCTATATATAATGAAAAACCAAAATACGCAATTAAAGAAACAAGAAACAGTGGATTATGGATACTAAACATATTGTCAAGACAAACCGGTTGTCGAATTATCTAATTGATAGCCTAAACATATAGAATTTGTTTCAATTAACATGTTCGATGGAGACAAGATTATAAGCTAAAATGAATTATGAATACTCATTTGAATTTTTAATCCCATGACAATAACATCTAAAGCATTTGCAGATTGAATTAGATATTACAACAAAACCAGATTAGATAATTTGCCCTACACTTTCAATGGAGACTAAATGACAAGCTTGAATGAATACTCATTTAATCCCATGAGAACAATATCCAAAATTGAATTACCTAGCACAACAAAACCATATCATATGTAATTTCTCAACATATTGAACGAAGACAAGATGACAAGCTTGAATGAGTACTCATTTAATCCCACAACAGCAACATCTAAGCATCTAATGAACTTGCATATTTAAACAATCTATCATATATCACAACACAACCATATTATGTGTAAAGAGTTGCTTGATTTACAGAGTAGCAGAAATGCTTTATGCGATTCAAACCAACACTCATCGACATCGAGTTCGAGACATGTGGGTTGAGGTTCAGTATTCTCACGACCGATCTAGGATTTTCTTCAAACCAAAGTCCATAAGCAAAGACAATAAGACTCCTTCAGAAATTGTTTAATATGTTTTTGTTTCTTCGTGCAAATGAAACCCATAAATGAGAAATAGAAATACACAAGATGTTTACCTTAGAATGGGATGATCGACATCGAGTTCGAGACGTGGGTTGAGGTTCAGTGTTCTCACGACCGATCTAGGATTTTCTTCAAACCAAAGTCCATAAGCAAAGACATTAAGACAATAAGACTCCTTAAGAAATTGTTTAATATGTTTATATTTATTCGTACAAACGAAACACATAAATGGGAAATAGAAATACACAAGATGTTTACCTTAGAATGGGACGGAATAGAAAATGTAATGACAATAAAGATGAGTCATCTAGCATAGATGGTGGATCACGAGCTGTGATAGGTCGTCTAGCAGAGATGGCAAACCACGAGCTTTGATTATTTAGACGATGTTGGTTGGTTTAGAGAAACGCAAGAAAGTTGAAGAGACCAACCGGGAGAAAACAACCCTAATGAAATGGGAAAACAATAAGCAAGTTTGGAAAAGATTTGAGATTTCATATATTTTGAAAGTTTGCATAAAAAATCAAGTCAAAGATTCAAAAGAACCAAAGCGTTAAGGATAAAACGGAGATCAAGTTAAGGTGAGACAGACTGTAAAGAATTTCAAAAATTAAGAAAAATTTCAATACCGAGTTCCAACTTTTTAGAATTTCACGTGGAACAGTCGCCCCACCCCACCATAATGTGGATCCGCTGCTGACCACACGCCATTCTGTACGCATCTTAATACAACAATGTCATTGAACTTTGTAATTTCTTCTTGCTTTTTTATTTTTAAAAAACTTTTTCCTTTGGTTAAAAGAAAAAAGAGATTGTCAGTTGCTTGGATTTGCACCCAGGTCACCTGGGTGAAACTGAGATTTCCTAACCGCACTAGATGACGACGAGTGAATAGAGGCAACTGACTTGGCCATGGGTCCCACTCACATGTTGAAGGTCATCAGTTTGACACGCTGGGCATGCTTCAAGCTTCGGTCTCCCCATTGTACCAAAAGAAAAAAGAGACAAAGTATTATGCATATTGTACAGCCATCCTCTTCTTGCTAGTTAATTTGTTTATAAGGCTTAAACTGCTCTGCTGCAAAGCAAATACATTAATCAACTCTGATCTTACCTATTTCCATTTCGAGAAAACTAGGTTATACTCAAATTTCTTTTAAACAAAATTGATGAGTACACATCCTTTTTACTATCCATATACATTTTTTCAAAAAGAAAATTAAAATACTCTCAACACAATTTCTTTTCTTTCTCTCAACTACAAAGAGCATGATTTCAGCGTTGTTCTTCACATCTTCTCGCAAACTTCTTCAAACTTCTAACAATCATTCAAAGTCTCTTTTTTACACAGTTGGGCATTCCTAATTTATATTCGACATTAAAAAACAATTGAATCGAAGAAATGAGGAACTAATGAACACTTAAATAATCAATATTTTTCACCAAATCAGAGAAGGAAAAAACATAAAATCAGTTTATTTTCATTGGATAATCATAATCAAACAAAAAGACGCAATTGAGCCGCATCTCTCTAAATGGGAGACATGGTCCTCTAAATAGAAAGACGGCTCAGCCTCTACCCAACTCGCGGCAATTTCACGGTTGCCGGATTGACAGTATCAAATACACCCAAAAAATAAAATACCATTGAATTCATGAAAATACATCTGAATATAAAATGCCTCATTGAATCAAGCATACAAACCTCTCGTTTCTTTTTCCTTTTTCTCTTTTTTTTCTTTTCTTCTTCTATTTTTTTATTATTTCCAAAAGAGAAGGTGGTGGAGCTTCGATGAAATTCAGTTATGCATCATCTCATTTTGTAGAACAAGGTTTTTCACTGTAGAAGAAAGGATCGACGTAGAGAGGAACCTTAAGGGAGGTAGGGATAGTGTAGAAATTTTTGAAAATCAGTGAGGGTATTTTTGAAAAATATACATAATTCACCTCATAATCTAGCTGTCAAAAGTCGTTTACAATCGTCTACATGCACCATCGTCTCTCTCTCTTGTCCTCACTGTAGATTAGTTTGGCTGATATCAACTGTTACAATATCTTTTCCCGTGTAATTGAATTCTCCTGCAAGCCCAACGGTGCAACAAGAGGAAAAGTTGCAAAAGAAAAGGAAACGAAGTACGCAATCAGGATGACAAATCAAAAAAAGAAAAGAACGAATGTGTTGATCCACCACAACCTAAGTCTAGTAAATGAATTGGTCTGCTCGAAGGTCGGCTGGGTTTGGCTCATCCCAGGATCATTCATGCTTAGTTCATTAAACCATATGAGCTAAACATGAACATGGTATATGCAGCTCGCTTCAGCTCAATAAAGTTTGTTAAATGGCATTATAAGAATTCCCATGTAGACTGATATAAAAGAAAATCATGTAAAACACACTATCAAGGTTATTGCATATGAGGCATTCCAAGCATTAGCTCGCCCAGGCACTGGACTCACAAGTTGGAGGTCGTGACTTGGATTCCCGTGCATGCGTCCCAGGCTTCAGCCTCTTCATTGTGAAGAGAGAGAGAGAGAGAGAGAGAGAGAGAGAGAGAGAGAGAGAGAGAGAGAAAAGAAAAGCTCATTGTTTACAAGAATTTAAGGTGAATTGAGGGTCAATTTTCTTTTAACTTTCTGATAATCCAAGTCTTTATGTAAATGAAGGGCCATTTTATCTGGAGGGAGTTCGATTCCCAGCCAGGAGAGATGGATCTCCTTTTTTTTGTTACAAGAAGAGGCCGAAGCCTAACACACCCCCGCACATGCACCCTCCTGGGTCGAACTCCCCACCAGCAGACACGACATAAAGCACTTGCCGTTTGAGCTAACGCTCTGGATATGGATCCATTTGAAACCCGAGACTTTTTCCAAGTTGGTTGTCACGGCCTTCCCGAGGACCTTGATTGAAACTATCCATAATTGCTCTAGTGCTTTTAGAGTGGAATAGAGAAATGTTTTTGGGCAGGGTGCAGGTGGTGCGACCGTTTTGCGTTGATGGAAATTCTATCTCATGCTTGCATTACAGCCATCAGATTTAGTTATGATTATTTCTTGAACTGATGCAAACCTGATCCACTTTCTCTCTGTCTATATGTTTTGTTTTCTTTTTGGTACAACGGGAAAGCTGAAGCCATATGCAAAAACCCCGGGTATCGAACTCATGACTCCACCCCCTAGGCAGTTGAGGTAATGCTCATGCTGACTACAACGTTTCAACATCCTCTCTCAAACTGTCAAGGTCAAAGCAAGATCGCAAGTATCAATGACCAATACCACTCTCTCTCAAACACGCACACCCAAGCACACAAATGAACAGTTTAATTACAAAGGCAGAAACCATTCTGTGTTTGATCAATCTGACCCCAGATTGTCTTAAATTATAATCCAGGTAATGGGAAAACCGTTATTCAGCTGCCCGGTATACGTCATATTATGTTGTGACATTAAAAAAGAACTGCTCTTACAACGGAAGTGGTGGATCTCAACCTGTTGTTGGCTAGATAAATAATGTAAAATCATACCCGCCGAGATTAAAGAATCCAACAAAAAGTAGAAGGAAAGGCGAATAGCTTCTACTTTCTATTAGAAAGGCTGCAAACATGCATCCAATACTATCCCTTCAAACAAAGTCCTGGATCATTAATTCTTCCCAACGGTTATCAAGTTCTTGCCTCAAGTCTTAAAAAAAATACAACTGTTTCGATCAAAGGGGCCCGACTCATGTTGCCAATAAGCTTAAACACAAGGAACACACCTGATTTTCAATGTCTTCCAAGGAAATTGACAAGATGCATAGTAACCATCCATGAAAGTTCACCATCTATCTTGCTAATCAGTAATCATCCCCCACTAGTAGAGGTTTCAGTGTCTGCCTTGTTGCACATGGCACCCTTTTCATCAGTTACGGGCTTTTCCTAGTTTCACCATCTACCTCATCAGACTGATGCCCGGTTCCCACTGTCAGAGATCTTGGGTCGTCATCATGGCAGTCCACAAATGATTCGTCAATAGATTTATCTGCACTAATCTTGGCTGTTTCAACGAGATCTTTGCTTTCCAGTTTTAGCCTCTTCGATGTCTCAACATTCTTCTCATCTGGATCACAACCATCGTTATCTACCAAAGAACTAGATTTCCTGGATCTGCTAGATGGCTCGTTAGCATGTTTGCGATCAGATCGATCCTCCGTCGAATCTCTTGAATGTTCTTTGACAGCAATGCTCCTCTTGCCCCGTTCAGAACCCCTGTTGTCATTCTTTGATTTCTCATAATCACGTCTACGAGACATACTCCTGTCCTCAGTTGAATGTCTTGAACGTTGGACAAAATATTTATCCTTGACAGCATCACGGTGGTCTGAGCTTGATTTTGCTTCACGGTGATCCAACCTAGACGTGTCATGAGTACGTCTGTGAGATTTACTACGACCATCTCTTGATTCTCTTGAATGGACATCATCCACAACTCTCTCGTCAGCCATACCAGCTGCCTTATCCGATTCTGACTTGTAATAACCATGCCTATGAGATCTCTTCCTAGTATCCCTTGTTGATTTGTCGGACCTCCCATGGGAAGTCTCATAATCTTTGGCGCGTTCCTTGGTATCTGACTTGGACTTCTCATGAGCATAACCACAAAACCTCTTATCATGATCCCTTAAATCCTCATCTTCATCAATGCATCGATCACCAAGTTTCTCTTTATGCCTATCAGGATCTTTGCGATGGGTTTTTGATCGATGGGACTTGCTCTTCTCACCCCTCGCTCCACCTGAACCCTCAATAGTAATGCCAGAGTAATCAAGTTCTACTTTCTCGTCGATACGCTGGTGATATTTAAGCTCACCATCCCTTGGCACTTTTGCAACTTCCTCGTCATGAGGTCTATCAGTAACAGTTTCATTTGTCCTGTCATATTCTTTAATGTCTGTCTTCAACCTTGAATCCTCTTCATCTTTAGATGATGAAACCATAATCGCATCAGCTTCACCGAATGGTAAACAATTGGCATGTGATACACCAGATGCATTCGCATGCGTCTTGCTCCTATCACCTTTTGTATCTACAGGACATACACTTACATCATTGCTGATAAACTTTCCAGAATCTTCCCCATCCGTAGGCTGATCACCGCCAGCACCAGAAGTTTCAGTAAATGCAACATATTCTGCTTCTGCTTTCTCAGTCGTTTGGGTCCTGTCCGACTTCCTTTCACGTAAATCCTCCCCATCGAATGGTTTGCCTTGAAAGGACCCAGTAGAATTATTATTTTTTCTTGGAACTGACCCTGAATTCTGAAATTTGTCAGAACGATCTGCTTCGGAAGAGTGGGTATCTTCATCCGACATAGTACCTGGATGCCTTCTATGGTTTGATGGACCGTCACCGGCAGAGGCATCTTCCCTCAAACCTATAGAGTCTTCCTTACCAATTGATTGGTCCCTGTTATACTCACAACGTTCACCTATTTGCCTGAGATCAGTGTCCAACCTATTATCAGAAAAGTTCGACAGATCATTCTCAGCTGGCTGATCTTTGACAGCTTCACCAGCTTTACTTGATTTGCGGTTAACAATCCCTGACTTCACCGACTCGGTTGCCCTATTGTTGTCAAGTTGGCTTCCATCTTCAGGTGACGAGTATCTGGATTGTCTGCCGCTGCGAGGTTCTTTATCATCACGATGATTCTTTCCTTCAGGTGATGAGTATCTGGAATGTCTGCCTCCTCCAGCTGTCCGACATGTGTTCTTAACATCACTAGAAACTCTTGAATCGACATCAGTCACAGACCTGCCCTTAACACCATCTGTTTTATCATGCTTTCTGTCATCTGTTCCCGATCTTTTTGATTTATCATCATCTCTCCCATTACGTTTCTTGCCTTCTGTTAATGGAGATCTAGAGCGCCTGCGAGGGCGAGGGGACTTTTTGGATGCCCTCCCTGGAGATGATCTTGATTCCTCACAATATTTGGGTGACCTTGAACCAGCATGGGATGATCTTCTTGTGTGAGATGTCTTACTCCTACTTCTATTCCTTCTCAAACCAGATGAGTAATGATCCCGTGATCTCTCTCTTTCACGTCTTTCGAACCTTCTATAGGTACTTATGTCATCTCTGTGAGACCGGCCAGAACCGTAGTTAACATAATGGTGTCGAGGCTTCACAGGAGATTTGGATCTCCAATCTCTGGAGTGCCTCTTCAAAGGAGAGACAGAGCGGGAACGCCGACTGCTTCTACGTCTAGTGGGTGATCTTGACTTTGACCTAGATTTTGACCTTCGCTGAGGGCTGGAATCCGACCTGCTCAGTTAGATAAATTTTCAGTTCACTACGTTCACAACCCAAAATGCAACTTGAGAGACAAGAGACCAAAACGATATGAATGAAGTATGCCAAAAGGGAATTGAAGTTAGAAAGAATACCCAGCTCACATACGATTACGTATTTTTGTAGTCCAAATTTAGCAGAATTATCACAATATGGCATGGTGGGGCGTCTCCACCTAGTGCAGTGATAAGTAAGCAAGGGCCACTATATTTTCGCCCGAATGTAGTGAATAATTTTCAGAGAGGGTTTCCGCGTTTTGAATATGGACGGATGCGAAGGTAAAGAAGCTAGTCCTAGATAATAAGATTCGTATAGGTTCTTGGAATATCAGAACATTATCCAGTAAGCTAATGGAGGTGGTAGATACTATGATTCGGAGAAAGATTCATATTTTATGTTTACAAGAGACAAAATGCAACAACAACTACAACAACTAAGCCTTTTCCCATACTAGAGGGGGTCGGCTAACAAGAGACAAAATGGGTTTGAGAAAAAACAAAGGAGATAAAGGATACATATTTAAAGAAAAGGCTCGAAACGGATTTGGTATTATAATAAATAAAGATTTAAAGGATAGTGTAGTAGACATACAATGATATGGTGACCGAATCATGACGTTGAAATTAGTGTTAGGAGCAGAGATTTTGAATATAGTTTGTGCTTACGCACCCCAAGTAAGACTAGAAGATAGTATAAAGACGGCTTTTTTAGAAGAGTTAGATAAGGTGATTCAAAAAACGAGATGAACATTTAATTACTTATAAGAGTAGCTTATCACAAACACAAATTCATTACTTTATTTGTAGAGAAAAAGACAGAGTGTGTTGTAAAGATTGCAAGGTAATTCCAGGAGAAAGCTTAACCACCCAACATCGACTTTTAGTTATGGATTTACAAAAAAAAAAATAGACAAAGCAGAAAAGAGTGCATCGAGCTATTCGGACTAAATGGTGAAACCTCAAAAGCGAGAAAGAAGAAAATCCTTCAAGGAGATATTTGGAATTATGTTGGTACACCCTGTTTTATATGTGGAACAATATGGCTATACATATTAGGAAAGTGGCGAAAGATGTGTTAGGTGTATTTAAGAGACGTGTACTGACACAAAAAGAAGCTTGGTGGTAGAGTGAAGTAGTGCAAAATAAAATCAAGGCAAAAGAAGACATGTTACAAATTACACTATGCTAAGAAAACTAATGAAACTTCATAGGCTTATAAGAAAGCAAAGAAGGAAGCGAAAAAGGCCGTCAGTGAAATGCTAAAATTTGAGAGGATTTATATAAAAAACTCAACTCAAAAGAGGGTGAAAGGATAGCTAGGGCTAGAGATAAGAAAACTAAAGATCTTAATTATGTTAGATGCATCAAGGACGAGGATGAAAAAATTCTAGTGGCAAATGATGATATAAGAAATAGATGGAAAAACTATTTTTATAAGCTTTTTAATGAAAATAAAGAGGTAATATTAGCTTAGGAGAGTTAGCCAAATCAAAAAAGTATATAAACCACAATTTCTACCGACGTTCAAAAGAATGAAGTAAAAAAGACTTAAACATATGAAGGGTGGTAAATCGGTAGGACCAAACAATATTCCTATAAAAGTTTGGAAAATACTATGAGAAATAGGAATCACTTGGCTCACAAGACTATTTAATGAAATATGGAGAAACCAAAAGATGCCCGAGGAATGGAGAGCGAGTACACTTATACCCATATATAAGAACAAAGGAGACATTCAGAATTGTGCGAATTATTGAGGTATCAAGTTAATGAGCCATACTATGAAATTGTGGGAAAGAATTATCGAGCGTATGTTAAGACAAGTATCAAGTACAACAGAGAACCAATTTGGATTCATGCCACGCAGATTTACTATTGAATCGATTCACCTTTTGAGACGTCTTATGGAACATTTTAGAGCAAAAAATAAAGACCTTCACATAATATTTATTGATCTAGAAAAAGCTTATGATAAGGTACCGAGGGAGGTTCTTTGGAGAACTTTGAAAAAAAGAGGTATCCCATTGACATAAATTAACCTTATAAGAGACATGTACGATGGTGCAAAAATATGTGTGAGGACTCATGGAAGAATGACATACTTCTTTGAAGTTAATATTGGGTTACATCAAGGATCAACTTTAAGTCCATACTTATTTATAATGGTGATTGATGAGTTAACAAAACATATTTAAGATAAAGTACCTTGGTGTATGTTATTTGCATATAACATTGTGTTAGTGGAGGAGTCTAAGAAAAAAGTTAATAGAAAATTGGAACTATTGAGAGAAACATTAGAAAGCAAAGGCCTTCGACTTAGTAGAACAAATACATAATATATGGAATATAAGTTTGATCATTTGATTACTTTAGAGGACATAGAAATTAAAATTGACACACATTGCATCCCCCAAAAGGAAAGTTTTAAATACCTAGAGTCAATTTTTTAGAGTGATGGAAGAATTGATGGAGATGTTATGCATAGAATTAATGCTCGTTGGTTAAAATGGAAAGGAGCATCAGGTATTCTTTGTGATAAGAAGATACCATTAAAGTTAAAAGGTAAATATTATAGAGCAGCAATTAGACCTGTCATGTTTTATGGTTCTGAGTATTAGGCAGTTAATCATCAACATGTACAAAAGATGTCTGTGACAGAAATGAAGATGTTGACATGGATGAGTGATCATATAAGAAAAGACCATATACATAATGAGGTTATTAGAAACAAATTAGGAGTGATACCAATAGAGGATAAAATGAGACAATATCATTTAAGATGGTTTGAACATATAGAAAGAAGATCAAAAGGAGAACCTGTAAGAAGGTACGAAAAACTAAATTTGGAAAGTATTAAAAGAGGTAGAGGACGACCACAAAAGTGTTGGAAAGAAACATTAAAGAATGATCTAGCTTATTGTGAGTTAATTGCTAACATGGCACACGATAGGGATCTGTGGAAACAAAGAATCCATGTAGCCGACCCCGTCTAGTATGGGAAAAGGCTTAGTTGTTATTGTTGTTTATCACAATATGGCATGGAGATCTCTTGATTGTGTTGGGCAAACAGCTCGTTACTTCTGCAACACTCGTTAGGAAAATATGAAACATTACTATTGTTTTCTTTTTGTTAGATGGAATGTTTTGCCTGTTCAATGATTTCCTTTGTCCCTTCATTTCCTAAAAATCTCAATTCGTTACTTTGCGTCTATTGGTTGAATTTATTGGTGCAGCCTCTGGTTCAAAGAAAGCAGTCATCGAAGCGATGTGTTGCTTAAGTGCATCTAAGTCATTTTATACATGGCTTTTTTCTTTACTAAGATATTGTCCTCTCAATATCAAGGTCAGCTTCTGGATTTTAAGATTAGAAATTAACTACGAGCTAGTAGAGGACACATAAGAACATTGTTAACCGTATCACCTCGTATCGTATGATACGGAGCGTACCATATTGTATCGATACAAAAAACTATATCGCAAATGACCGAATATTGGCTTGTATCGTGCAACATGGGTCATATCGCATGATACGGGCGATACGCCATGTTTCTTTTAAACCCCCACCCGAAAAGAACCCCACGTTTCTACAGGGTTTGGCTTGTGTTTGAAAGTGCTCCCAGCTCCAACTACTCTACGATGACTTCCGGTTAGAAAAACTATCTCTACGGTCTCCATTCCAATGACACTATCACTCTGGCAGCGATAATAAGGGTAATTTAGTGGTTGTGGTATAGGGTTTTATCCTTTTTTCTATGTGTATTTTATATATTATTGCATTATTTTATTTTTTTTGAATGACAATATATGAAATGAGTGATATCTTTTTGTTTTATTTGTGACAATCTATGAAGTGGGAGATTGAGTATTTTGATAGTTTATGAAGTGAAAATTGGAGATTTATGAAGTGTTTTTATTTTCAGATTTATTAAGATTTAAGTGGTAAATTAAGATGGTAAGAAAGAGTGCTAGTGCTACGTAGTCTCAATCAAGGTATCATGATACGGCACGACAGTGGGGTACTTCAATTGAGAGAAATAGATTGAAAATCAAATATAATTTTTGTGATAAGATGGTAAGTCATGAAATTTCTCGATTGAAACATCACCTAGCAGGGACTAGAAAAGATGTTTCTTACACGAGCAAAATTAAGAATGTCAAAAGTCATTAAATGGCAATGTCGATAGATGATTGAGTGTATAGTTCAGAAGTGATAAGAAAAAGAAAATGAAGAGATGTTTGAGGAAGAAGATGTTGGTGTTGATAGCATCCCTTCTAATGCTAGAACAAAGGTTGGTAGTACCGTAGTAGTAGTTATCGACCATCAACCAAAAGAAAGAGGGTTGTTAAAGAAATTGGAAGTGGTAGAAAAGAAAAGGTTTGAAGAAGATCTTATTCTGGCATACAATCTTTTTTTCCTCCTAATATTACACCTGGTGCTCAACTTGGAATTCGTGTTGTTAGGCTTCAGAGCAATTGCATGGACAGACAGACCTTGCAGTGAGGAGATGGTTTTATGATGCATGCATTCCATTTAATGCAATAAATTCATTTCATTTTAAAGTAATGGTAGATGTTATTACTAACATTGTATAAGATGTCATCTTAATAATAAGTTAAGAGTAAAACTATTAGATAAGACTGTCCTTTAAGGACAAGAGTATTGTTCAACTTTGAGGAAATCATGAAAAGAGATAGGATGCACTATCATGAATGGACATGATGCACTCTTTTCTTTTTTTTCATCCTAAAGGACTTTTATTTTTTAGATCACTAGACATGTCAACGAAGTGTCATACCGTAGAGGTTTTAAGGTAAGAATTTGACAAGGTGATATTGGAGGTTCGGAGTGAAAATATAGTCCAATTAATTGCAGATAATGCAGCTAACTATAAAGTAGTTGCAAAAGAGTTAGCTGACAGTTATGAGACTTTTTTGGACATTGTATGCATCTCGTTATCTAGATCTCATCATTGAAAAGATGGATGAGGTAAAGGCAGCAACTTAGTGTTGTGAAGATATCACTAAATTTATTTATAATCATGTATTTGTATTATATATGATAAAGAGGTATAGAGATCGTGCAGAGGTCCTTCGTACGATTGTTATTCGATTTGCAACTAATTTATTATCAGTACAAAGCATTGTTAAACAAAAGCAAGCCTTGAGGAGAATGTTTACCTCAAATGAGTGACATCAATTTGTAGAGTTACCTTAAAATAGGAGAAATACAAAACTGAATGAGATTTATGAGACGGTTTTAAAGAATATATTTTGGAACTCTTGTGTTAGATTATTATAGATCGCATTCTCTTTAGTTAAAGTTTTGTGATTGGCTAACAGTAAGGAGAAGCCATCTATAGGCTATCTTTATGAAGTCATGAATAGTGTTAATAAAGCTATCAAGAGCAATTTTAATGAAACAAAGATTGATTATGTACATGTTTAGAGGATTATTGAAAGTAGATGGAACAATACATTGCATCAATCTATTCATGCAATAGCTTACTACCTAAATGCAACATTTAGGTAATCTGCAACATTTAAAAGGTCCAGTGAGGTTAATAGAGATATTATTGATTGCACAAACAGATTGGTCCTTGATATGAGAGTAAAGTAGATGGTCGGAGATCTATGATAATGTCATTTGCAACTATATTAATATGTACTAAGATAAATTGTTTATCTTAATATATAAATTTCTTAAATCTTATATTTATAATAGAATATATCTTTATATTTATCCTTTTATGTTAGATGTTTAGTGGACCAGGTCTGGAAGTGATTGCCCAATCTTTGAGAGATTTTGCAATAAGAGTTCTAAGTCATTCCTCTAATGCAACTAGTTATAAAAGAAATTGGAGTGTCCTTGAACATATCCACACAAAAAAAGAGCAATAGGTTGGAACACAAGTGGTTTAATGCAGTGTTATCCGTATCGTTATCGTGCCGTATCGTACGATACGCCAAAAAAAAAATCAAAAATTTTTTTTCCAATTTTTTTTGCATGTTTCTGCCCTCTTTTCACTTCCCTTCAAGACATCCTCTAATATGCTTATAATTTGGGTTTATAATTTTATTTATTTAATAAGAATAATGTATAAACAAATAAAAATTATGACAAAATCATTTCCCTTTCTGTTACAACTTTTAGGTATATTTCTGCTAACAGTTTCTAATTTCATGAGATCGCAAACAATTAAAAACATTTAGTTCTCTCGGTTCATTGAGTGGGGATTTCACAACTTCACTATTTTAGGGTTCACGTTACATAACTTCCATTGAGTTGAACATGATCAATGTGTGTGAAGCTTAACTCAGTCTGTGAAGTGAGAAATGGAGCTCAAGCATTAGTTAAAAAGCTAGTCTCCAATAAGAGAAAAAGGGGATATCATCAAGTAATAATATCACATCATTAAGGTGTCATAGACTCAATAATCAAAGAAATGGAGCTCATTATTTTGCTCACATATGAAAATTAGCAAATATGACAACTACATGTACAAAGATAGCAGTTTGTTAATTTTGATATATTAGATGTGTGGATTATGGAAGATAACAAAGAAAATGCACTCAAAGTTCTAACCGAAGAAGACATTGCATGAATTAATTTGAAGTGCAACAACATCATCAAGGAGAAGACGAAGATTATTTAGTTAATGATCCTTATATAAATTTACAATATGTAAAATGTAAATGTATTTCATTTTTTGATTTAAAATATATAATTTTGGATGCAATTGTTCAATATTGAATGTTCAATTTGTGCTAAACTTTGCATTATATGAATTTAAAGCAATTATCAGATTTTTTCAGAATTTTCTTGATTTTTTTCGGATTTTTACTAATTTTATTGATTTTTTAAATAATTTTTATATTTTTTTAATATTAAAGTACAATACGATACGATACGATATGATACGCCCGTATCGTGGAGCCTAGTGATATGCAATACGATACGCGTCAGACAACAATGGTTTAATGACCTAATTTTCATCCGTTTTATCATACGACTTCGACAAAAGTAATTAAAGATTACTTAATAATTAAGTATTCAATTCAATGTTTCAATTTATTAAGTTTTTATTCTTGAATTTTTTAGTTTTAATTTTTATTAAATTATCATTCTTACGTACAATTAAGAAAGTAAACTCAAGTAGGTATGAGAATAAATTTGATCCAATAAGCCTTAATAATTTTGATATGACGAAGAAAATACACTCCTAACTGAAGAAGACATTTCGTGGATCAATTTGGAAGGAGCAAAGCAATATTAGTAAGTGGATGATGATATTGATTTTGCTACTAAAGGTGGTGAAGATCTCGATCAAAGTGGAGAAGAAGATGAAGATTATTTAGTTAATGATATGGATTATAATATGTAATTCTTTTTTTTAATTATAAAGTTGTAATTTTGTTACTTGTTTAAATATAAAGATGTATTTCTTACATACTTAAATATTGTAATTTGAATGATGAAAAATGAATGTTTACTCAACTTTTTAATTATACGAATTGTTTAGAATTGTCTTGATTTTTTGTGATTTTTTATTTTGGTAATTTTTAAACTATTTAAAAAAAATTGCGATACGATACGATACACCCATATCCTGGAGTAAAACGATACACGATCTGATCATGTACAAACAACACTGCATAAGAATGTTATGTGATAGTCGATGCATGCGCATTTAAATGTATGAGAGAGAGAGTGAATGTATGAGAAAGAGAGAGAAGATATTCTCTCCAAAATAGGTTCAGAACTTTACTAACAGAAAAGATATGATAATTGGAAAATATTAAGAAACAGGGGACGTAATTAACTTTATTGACCATAGAAATATACCAAATGATTTCTGAATTGAAAATTTTTCCAAGAGATTCAGAAATCAGCCAAATAAATAAATCAAAATGCAGGAAATTTAACAAAATATTCAACAATAACATTTTAGATCAACGATGTAGATAACATATAAGACGCCATATCATTCGGAGTACCATATCCATATATTTTGCGGTAAAAATTTTCTTACAAATGATTTTTTTTAATTTAGAATATAAAGAAGGATATTATAAAAGAACAAAACATTCAACGGTGTTGTATGACGGTGCAATACTCATCGATGAATGAGTAAAAAGATACAGCTATACAAATAACAATGTTATGGAAAGAGTAGCAATTCTGCAAGGTACCACCTTACGATATTCATGACTCAAAAAAGTTTGAACCATAATACTACATCTCTCAAACATCGACAAATAGAGAGAGAGAGAGAAACCTCTGCTTCTTGTTTGGTTCCTTGTCGTCATCTGCATTCCCATCTCCATCAGCTTTTAGCATCTTACTTATTTCTGCCGCCCTGGCTGATGCAATTTCAGCTGCAGACTTCAAAGATGCAGCTTTATTGGCAGCATGCTGTGAAGCCAGAGTTTGCTGCATAACCAAAGCCTGCTGAAACTGCATCTGTTGCATTGCAACAGCCTGTTGCATCATAAGAGACAGAGATGACTGTTGCACAGAAGGGTTAACGGTATTCACTTTAGCAGGAAGAGATTTCGCCATTTCCACATTCAATGGACGGCCACCAATATCCATGTTGTTAAGTGCCAAAGCAGCAGTTGCTTCTTCGGGCTTTGAGTATTCTATATAAGCAAAATGTTTTGAGTCGGTGATACTACATTCAACAACAGTACCACAGTAACTGAAAAGCTGTTTTAACTGTTCCACTGTAAGAAGCGGACTAAGGTTGCTAACTTGTAGTGTTCTTTTCAAAGAATCGCTCCTCCCCTCTTTGCTGGAGGAACCTGCTAAGAAAGCAACCATATTCCATGTAAATGATAATAAAAAAGTACAGTGAATGAATGCCGCAAAAAGGAATGCATGAGTAAAATCCGTGCCAAGTGTGATTTCAAACAAAAGTACTTTTTTATGCCCTCTGCAAGGAGTTGTATTGGGCCAATTCCATGCATCTCAGAATGAACTACTTTTCTTGAAAAAGTTTTCTCCAAAGATACTGCCAATTAAAATCCTGAAAATCACCTCCACCCCTATCGAGTAAAAATTGAGAACTTCGAAGACAGGAAGACAACAAGAACAGAAAATAGGTGGCAGCACAATAAAGCCGACGTTCAAGATGCCAACCCATCCGACGGTAATGTGGTTAGTCGATTGGTGCGGTTAAGCCACAGCTTTGGGCTTAATAACTTTAGTTCCTCTTGGACCCAGTGCTACCCAATTTCAAGCTTGCCTTAACTGTAGAATACCTGGTTAAAAAGGAAAAATAGAAGAAGAAGAAGAAGAAAAAGAAGAAGAGAGAAAAACAAAAGGAAAAAAGGAAAAGGAAATTCTATCAGCCCAGAGAGATATCTTTGACTGACAGTATGAAGAATCTTATAATTCCTATCCAAAATAGTGTCAATACTGCACGTATATCAAAAACAATTTACAGCAAACAAAATAGCATTCGTTCCTAAGCACAACTATAAAATGACACGAATCTAACATGATATGCTATAACGAAACAATGGATAGAGAAAATTACGTGCAGATCATATGCAGAATATGCAGCTAGATAAACACAAAAACAACAATGTATCTTCATTAAGTACTAGTAGTTATACAGCAATTGAATAATATAAACTCTTAATGTCAAGGTTTGACTGTTAATTCTCCAGTTATTTTATAAGCAGAAAAGGTTTAGAAAGCTTATTCTATTGTTAACCTCATATACTCTTACTTTTTGCAATGACAAAATCTCAGGGTTCCTTCTAATTATCATGAGCTTTCACAGAAAAAAGAGGTTCTAGAATGCTTATCCCTCTCTTTCCCCAAGAAGCCACATTGCAAGCAAAAAAAGTTCTAGAGTGTCATATCAACCCTTGGAGTGATGCAAACTCGAAATGCATTGTAATCAAACTGAATTTATATCAATCCTTGCAAGGTGCTCATAGTTATTCTGTCCTAGCTCACCAATTATTTCTTTCAACTTTCAAGACCTCCCATCACAAACACAAAGAAAATTCTAGATGCCATAGCAATTGTTGTAAAGATGCTGACATAAATACAGAACTGGTAAAGGCCCAAAGTTGGGAAAATTCCTAGTTCTACAGAGTAAACATCAAAACCAAAAGACTGTTGAAAGAAATTTTATTCATACACAAAAGGAAAAAAACAGAGAATTACAACTTTGATTTAGGAATCACTCCCCAATCACACACACACAACCTCACGTTGTGTGTCTCTCGGCAGCCTTCCTGGCTGCTGCTTGTTTTCTCTCTTATCTAAAACCCTATGCTAAACCATATATTTATAGACCTTTTATAACTTAAAGGACTAATATGCCCTTACTTAAGTATACTTAATAAATGAACCAGAAAATAACATCCCCAATCCGATATTACTCTTTATCAATTATCAATTGATCTCTTCCAACATCTCCAACAAAGACTAACGTGAACAGTAATATAAACTCAAATTTCGCACACTCTAATCAAATTGAAGTGCTCGTTGCTGTCTATCTAAGGCAAAGCACAACATTCATTTGCCTACCAAACTTTTTTCCTATCAATGGACGAAAAGAATTCCATAAATATGCATGACACAAACCAAAGTTATGAAATCAGATATTGCTTCATTTTCAACAACTGCATAATGCTTCAAAAGTACCATGCCACTTTTCTCAAAGTTTGAAAGGAACATTTGCCGCCTATAAGTAAAGAACACAAACCAATAATAGTAACAATAGTACTTACTGTTTCCAAGTGAGCTTAGTATTACCGATTTGCATATCGACGATATCTTGTATTCTAACCTTGTCCTTACAAAGGATTAGAAGCTTCTTTTTTGAGAAGCCTATATTGCAAGTTTAGGCTTGTTAACTTAGTAGGGTGTTAGGTGGATTTTATCTTATAGTATCAACGGCTATTGTCATACGTTCAATGCCACGGACCTTGCCCGTGACTTGTCTGTCCAACACACGAAGTATAAACTGGATTAAAAATCACGAGACAGATCCCTAGTAAATATGAAGAAAGTTTACGCATGGAGTGCATGTCGGAACGAATGAATGTTAATCACACTGCATACAATAGTGCGTTGATTACTATCTAAACTGAAGAGATAACTGATGCGTATGGCATACCAACGTTACTAATTTCAGTTCAGTACACTTGCAATGCAGCAAAGAAGTTAAAAATGCAAACCGGATGAATTACCAGAGGCCTGAGCTTGGGCTTGAGCCTGAGCAGCGTGCGCTTGAAGCGCCTGAGCAGCCACTATCGCCTGGGCAGCTGCCATTGCCGCGGCGGAAGGCGCCATTGGAGTATGACTAACCGTCCCCAACGTAGTGGTTGCCGTGATAGCAGCCATCAAAAGATTATGTGGGGGATGGTTAAGCTTGCAATCTGTTTTCGCGCACCTCCCATTCATATATTCCCTGCATATTTCTCCAAGTGACGCACCGATACCCGGCAAGATAGCACCTCCGGACGCCCCCGGAATCGTGCCCGGGATCATTCCCAACAATCCAGGAAATGCCCCAGATACCGACCCTGAGTAATTCGGCATGTTGGGCATCGTCTGGTTCACAAGATTGGGATACGGTGAAGTCGTGGGGAACGGCGCGAGAACACCTGCGGTCGAAGGTGCCCCAGCCGAGAAGAAAACCGGAAACGGGCTGCCCATTATCGGTTTTCCGTTGCATTCCACATTCACCATATAATTCCCCCTCTTGGGCACCACGTAGGTCACTGTATACGTCCCGTCGCCGTGATCCTTCACCACGCCTTCTTGATCCGACCCACCAACACTGACGTCCGGAGAAATCTTCACCTTGAGCTGCGCCCCGCCGGAACTGAGCTTCCGGCCGTCGGGGTCCTTCGCGACCACGGTGAAAGTGCAGGGAGAACATGCCGCCCCGCCGGCGACGCCCGTGCCGGCGGCCGTGCACTTCGCTGGATCGATAGGGCCGAGCGGTTTGCTCTTAAGGCTGTCAGACTCCTCGAGCTCGCTATCGGACGACGCCAGATCCTCGTCCTCTGTGGGCTTCTGGACGTCCTTGAAGGTGGCCTCGAAGGCCGCCTTTGCTGCCGCTGCCTTCTCCGCCTCGCTCTTGAGCTTCGCCTCCTCCGCTTGCTTCATCCATATTGGCCGCGGACCCGTCGCTCCTCGCTCCGCCATCAATGCCCAAATCAAAACTTAACCCTAACTCTCTGATTGGCAAACCCAGACGAAGTGTCCCAATTCTTTGCCCCCTCACAATACAAGCATTTCGCTGGGAGAAATCCTTATGTTTTCCCGAATTCTGGATAATCTTTGCCACAAAATGTTTTTACCGTCTCAAATGAAAATACAAACCCTAACAGCAATCGATTCTTTTAATACCGAAACCACGAAAAAAATGATCTGCAGAGAACAAGAAAGGAGAACCCTGGGTGAACCGGAACGAGGTATCAAAACCAGATCTTCCAGAAATTGGAAGAGGAAGAAACGGGTTTTAGAGAGAGAGAGAGAGCTAGGGTTTCCAAGATAGAGCAGCCGGCATCAACCAAACCATGTGAGAAAGGCGGACAGGTTCGGGAATAGACTGATTTCCAACGCGAAGATCACATGCTTATCTCGGGTCCGGACATCCGGTAGGCCGGATTCCACAAACCAGGTGCAGATTTGGTTCGTGTCTTGCATTAAGCCTATGAGGGATCGACAAGTCTTGCAAAACTAAGAAATGGCAATATATGTAAAATATATATATAGAGAGAGAGGGGGTCCAAGATGCATAATGTTTTTTTGTATAGTGTTGCATAAACAACTCTTTAATTTTTGAGATTAATTATAAAGATTTTAATTAAAAATATCATTTTAAATTAATTAAATATAAAATAATTCAAATCTTTACATTCATCTCATGGTAAAAAGATGTATATACAAAACTATGCATCAAAAACATTAATTATGTATTTGAGACTTAGTGTATAGAGAGAGAAAAATATATATTGTATATACTAATACAGTAACATATCAAAATAAATCTCAATTATTCATTTGATAGATAGTTAAAATTTGAATTAAGACCTGAACTTGCTAAGTAAACGCTCTAACCAACCGTGCTGTATGAATCATACTACATCTAATAACTACCATTTCAATAAAAGCTAATAAACATCACGTTCAAATGGGAAATGCCTCGTGACAACCATTTCCATGCAACACAGATTGAAACCCAACAATACATACAGAGGACAAGTCCTTGGATCGGCTTTCTCATCTGGGCTCTTGTTTTGATTGGGGTGCATGCATACCTTCATTTTTGCTCGTCATATGGGTAATCGATTAAATAGGTTATTCTCGGATAGTTGTATCCCGCTTTTCTATCTCATAACCTCCTTTTGTGGTTTGTAGGCTTTTGCTCCAATTTGCACCCAAAAAAGATGCTTATATGACACATAAACAAGCTCAATGACAATTAAAAATCCATCTAACCAACCGAGTTAACATGGGGAAAGGCTCGGTTTTTGTGTTTGGATACGTCAATGCTAAGCTAACCAAACGATCGTGGGAACTTCAAGGAGGATCCGATCTGTACCCTTTAAACAGCTCTCAGCGAAAGGAACTGCACTTTCAAATGAAGGGAACCAGAGCCAGCCCATGAAATAATCTTTCATATTATTCTTTTTTTACATAATTATTAAAAGCACGTCCTATTTTCCATAATACCCCTACCTAGCAACCACTACTCTCTCCATTCTTTGTGAGAATGAAACCTCTCTCTCTATATATATATATATAAGGATTAGTTGGAACCCATCGCTCCTCTCTCTCTTATAACCGACGCGACTAAAGCTCATCACTTTCTTCTCCTCCGCTTGCCATCAACATCTATTTGTCCTGTCCCTCTTTTTTTTCATCTCTCCAATTTTTCCACTCTTTTGAAGCCCATCACTGTCTCACTGTCCTATTCTTCTCTTCCTTTTCTTCGCTATAAAAAAAAGAAGACGAAACGCATCAATAAATCTCTTTTACATAAGAGATACAAAGGCATGCCTCACCTCACGCATATCTTATATAAAGAAAACACATACCTCATGCATCCATTCTATATAAGAGGCACGTGCAGAACAGTCTCTTTGAATACAAGTGATAAAGACAAAATGTATGTAACTAGATAAATACGAAGATTTTCAATCATAAGAGTGTGCCTTAGTAACACTCTTTTTTAAATCTCTAAAGTTAAATATGAGTATATTGCACCTATCTACTTGATCAAACCAAGTTGAACGGGAAGACCTTAAAACCATCTATCGTATAATTCCATTACCAACCAAACCAAGCATTTTTCACACCAAGTGCCGCCGGTTACCTGGATTCTTGGTTACCACCACGGAGCTCCATCCTGTGTTATATTAGCATGTAGCTCCATTAAAAAAATTATCATACTTCATTGTTTCTGTAAATGCATATTTCCATCAAATGGGGATTTTCATTTTATGCATTGGAGTCCTAATTTTGATTCTAGCCGTCCAAATCGAATACATCAGGTTCACTTCACGAAGAAAATCTAGTAATCAGATAAGAAATTGTTGAATCTGAAAGAAATACGAGAATTTAATCACTTTTCAAATATAAGAAATGCATGATTAAAAAATAATTATAAGAAAATACAAACACCGAAAACAAGCTATCGCGACAAATTCGCATGAGAAACTGACCATAAACATGATCCCTGTCACCAGTTAAAATTTTCCTTTGGAATGATAACAGCACCCAATATTTGTATGATTATGGTCAGCAAGGACTCCACAAAAGGGACCCCAACGGTGATTCATTCACAATCACAATCACACAGAGACAATATATGTATGATTATTGTCAGCAATGATCTCAAACAAGGGATCCCCGAAGGTCTGTTGAAGACACCCATACACAGACACTCGGTAGGAGCTTCTGAAAACGTGATAACATAGTGGAAAAGAAGGCGATAAATTAATGCAATTTCTTCTTTTCTTTTCTTTTCTTTTTTCCTCTCATTTCCCTATTGTACATTTAATGCTCTCAACCTTCTATTTTACAAATCAAAATTTTTTGTGGTATAACATGAGCCACCTTACTTCCTAAACAGATCACCTGCCTAAAATGAAAACCCACACAAGCTACCTTTTTCTGAAAATTCATAAACAGTTCATCATTGCAGCCTGTGGATATAACATATGCAACAAAAATCAACCTTTAAATAAGATTTCCATCAATAGATAAGTGGTTAACATACCCCATCGCCCTAGAAATGCACCACCTACCGGACCAAAGAGGGCCATGCATGCTCTTATGTCCCCTATTTCAGTGAGCAGGTGAGAGGACGGCTTCAAGCATACTGACTCGAGCAGATTGGCAACTGCAGAGGAAAGATCAGAACCATAACATCAGCAATCAAGGGAACATGGTCCATCACCTTGTCGAAGCTTAATGGGCATCTCCCACTCCATGCTAGAGTAGATGAAAGCCTTAGCCATCAATATGGAATAACATATGGCAACACATGCAAGTCGGCTGACTCGATGTGCAAGAGTTCTTCCCACACCTGATGAGTCCCATCAGTCTCTGTCTGCAAACTTGGTTTATTCGGGAAACCGCTGCTGCTGAATAGCCACTCTTCATCATCGCAACAAGTCAATTCCGCCATTTTGGGCACAGCAAGAATTTCACTTAGATACTTAGAATCTGGATGAGGCGGTTTGCTAGATTTTGCAGCACACACATTGGCGTCCATGCCAGCAGCTGATGTACAAGGCTTCAGGTCAAATACGGTCAACCCAAGTTCTGCTTTGCCACTGATTTTATGTTCTTTACTATATGGAAAGGGAGAGCAGACACTGCTATCAACAACTCTGTTGAGTTTTAAGGTATCGTTTCCTCCCTGTCTGTCAGCAATCCGCTTAACTGCAATATGAACAGGTTCTAATCTACAACCGTTCCCCAATTTCAATGTGGTTCCAGATGCCTGCCGCAGAAGCTTATTAGGTAGCAATTCATCTGTGAACATGAATATAAAATGCCAAAATTATCAAAATAGGTAAACCAAGAGGCATACCAATCTTAGAAAACAAGTACATAACAAAGTCTAACTTGTGTGGTTTCCCAGAAACAAAATAGAGATTCATTAGGAAGCAATAAAATCCAATGGAACATCACTGACCATGGAGAACGCCATTTCTCTCCGAGTTCTTTCTCTTTCTGGAATTTGGATCGCTTGCATCTCTAGGAGTAGAAATAGGGCCTTTCACAAGGTATGCTGCTGCAGGGCTTAAAATATCTGATTGCGGCTTATTCCTGCCTTGAAGCACCTTCTGGTCGATCTGCTTATGATCAAGCCCCTTATGTACCTTTCCCTCTTTTTCCTTATCCCTGCTCTTGTCATTTGATTTACCGCCCTTTTCATCTCGTTCTTCATGTTTGTGCTTTTCTACTCCTTGAATATCAGCTTCCTTTCCCTTGATTTTGTCTCTGCCCTCAACCTCACGCTTTGGACCCTCAATCCCAACGATCTGTCTTTCTTTATACGCGTCTCCAGTGGTCCTTAAACCATCAATCTCATCGGTCTTCCTCTCTCTAATATCGCCTTTGCCCATAATCTTTCGCCCAGCAATCCCTTTGGCCTGCCTTTCCTTCCAATTGCCTTTGACAAGAATTTCTTCCTTCGGTCTGTCAATCCCCTCAATCTGTCTCTCCTTATTATAATCATTAACCACCGTGCCCTCTTTGTGCCTATCAATCCCATTGATTGGCTTCTCCCTAGTGTAATCTTTACCCACAATGCCTTCTTTTGGATTATCAATCCCCTCAGCATGCCTTTCCTTCCTCTTTTCAAAATACTCCAATCGCCTCTCTGTGATCTTCTCTTTGACTTGACTGCCCTTCTTTGGTCTGTCGATCTCCTTAGTTCGCGCATCTTTGTTCTTCTCTTTCCCTTGAATATCCTCTGTAGGCCTATCGATCCCCTGAATTTGCCTTTCTTTGTTCTTGTCCTTGCTCTCAATGTCCTTTGGCCTGTCATCTCTCTCAACTAGACCAGATTTCTTCTCTGTACCTTCAATTCCTTTTGCCTTAATTGTCTCCCTGATTTGTCCTTGATCCATGCCATTAAAGTTTGAAACTGTTCGGTTTTCTTCAATTTTTCCATCTCTAATCCACCGGACAAACTCATCAGCAAATTTTTTCTCCTCCGCCGCCTGGCTTCTTTCCACAATCTTCCTGGTGGAATCATCTGCTTTCTTTTCTTCATTTCTTTGCTCAACTGTTTTATTGTGTTTATCCTTATCTCTCTTCTTGTCCTTGTGCTTATCCTTTTGGTCGTTATGTCTGTGTTTTTCCTTGCTTCTACCCTTCTCCTTCCTCTCTTTACTATCTCTCTTTTCTTTTTCTTTCTTTTCCTTCTTGTGCTTGTTCTCCTTGTCTTTTTCCTGAAAATTACATTCAGCAAGCCTTTTTATACAATGACAACAACTAATCTATCGTATAAACAGAGGCAACTCAGGGACAAACTAAAACTTCATATCTGCAAGTCTTGACAGTCTCAGCCATAGCCATAACTACTAGATAAATGCTCTCAATGTAGAAGTTAAAACTGGTACACCATTACATCTCCAAGATAATAGCAAATATGTGTTCTTGTCATTACATGGCAAGTTGAATCAATAGAGGTAAGCTAAAATGGAGCTTTACATAAAGTGCTCTATGTGACAAGCAGATAGAACTCAGATCGAAAAGTAAATACTACAGAGTGCAAAAAGACTTGCAATACTCCAAGGCATCGGATATCCAGTACATCTATATGTGAAAAGATTACAGTGGCAAAACTCAAGATGATGAGGTGGATGTGTGATATAGATAATGGGGTGGACGTGTGGCTACACAAGGAAAGCAGAATCCATATAGAGGCTAAAAAAGAAATTAATGTGACCAATAGAAGATAAAATTGGAGAGACATGCTTACACTGGTTTGGACATATTGAGAAGCAGCCAGATTGAGAACTCTGGTAAGATGTGTGAGGAATTAGGTGGCAAAAAGGGCTGAGGAAGGTGTCAAAAGTATTAAAGGTAAACGATAAAACATGATTTGTCTTTTTGGAGTTAAATGGTATGACACAAGATACAGCACAATGATGACTATCAACTAGGAATCTGACACGAGATAGTGCACAATGATGACTAAGAATCTATGTACCAAACCCCACTTACTCGGAAAGGCTTAGTTTTAATTCTGGTATGTGTCACACCATAAAGGCTTATAACATACTCTTCATAAAGGAGCATGAAAACGGACACTTTTCCGTTTCAATTACCTACAACAACAACTAAGCCTTTTCCCATACTAGACGGGGTCGGCTACATGGATTCTTTATTTTCACAGAGCCCTATCATGCGTCATGTTAGCAGTTAACTCACAATAAGCTAGATCATTCTTTATTGTTTCTTTCCAACACTTTTGTGGTCGTCCTCTACCTCTTTTAATTCTTTCCAAATTTAGTTTTTCATACTTTCTTACAAGTTCTTCTTCAGATCTTCTTTCTATATGTTCAAACCATCTTAAACGATATTCTCTCATTTTATCCTCTATTGGTATCACTCCTAATTTGTTTCTAATAACCTCATTATGTATATGGTCTTTTCTTGTATGACCACTCATCCATATCAAACATCTTCATTTCTGTCACAGACATCTTTTGTACATGTTGATGATTAACTGCCCAATACTCAGAACCATTAAACATGATAGGTCTAATTGCTGCTCTATAATATTTACCTTTTAACTTTAATGGTATCTTCTTATCACAAAGAATACCTGATGCTCTTTTCCATTTTAACCAACCAGCATTAATTCTATGCATAACATCTCCATCAATTCTTCCATCACTCTGAAAAATTGACTCTGGGTATTTAAAACTTTCCTTTTGGGGGATGCAATGTGTGTCAATTTTAATTTCTATGTCCTCTAAAGTAATCAAATGATCAAACTTACATTCCATATATTATGTCTTTGTTCTACTAAGTCGAAGGCCTTTGCTTTCTAATGTTTCTCTCCATAGTTCCAATTTTCTATTAACTTTTTTCTTAGACTCCTCCACTAACACAATGTTATATGCAAATAACATACACCAAGATACTTTATCTTAAATATGTTTTGTTAACTCATCAATTACCATTATAAATAAGTATGGACTTAAAGTTGATACTTGATGTAACCCAATATTAACTTCAAAGAAGTCTCTCATTCCTCCATGAGTCCTCGCACATGTTTTTGCCCCATCATACATGTCTCTTATAAAGTTAATGTATGTCAATGGGATACCTCTTTTTTCCAAAGTTCTCCAAAAAACCTCCCGCGGTACCCTATCGTAAGTTTTTTCTAGATCAATAAATATCATGTGAAGGTCTTTATTTTTTGCTCTAAAATATTCCATAAGATGTCTCAAAAGGCAAATCGCTTCAATAGTAGATCTGCCTAGCATGAATCCAAATTGGTTCTCTGTTGTACTTGATACTTGTCTTAACCTATGTTCGATAATTCTTTCCCACAATTTCATAGTATGGCTCATTAACTTGATACCTCGATAATTCGCACAATTCTGAATGTCTCCCTTGTTCTTATATATGGGTATAAGTGTACTCGCTCTCCATTCCTCGAGCATCTTTTAGTTTCTCCATATTTCATTAAATAGTCTTGTGAGCCAAGTGATTCCTATTTCTCATAGTATTTTCCAAACTTTTATAGGAATATTGTCTGGTCCTACCGATTTACCACCCTTCATATGTTTAAGAGTCTCTTTGACTTCATTCTTTTCAATACGCCGGTAGAAATTGTGGTTTATATACTTTTCTGATTTGACTAACTCTCCTAAGCTAATACTAACATCTTTATTTTCATTAAAAAGCTTATAAAAATAGTTTTTCCATATATTTCTTATATCATCATTTGCCACTATAATTTTTTCATCCTCATCTTTGATGCATCTAACACAATCAAGATCTTTAGTTTTCTTATCTCTAACCCTAGTTATCCTAAAAATATCTCTTTCACCCTCTTTTGAGTTGAGTTTTTTATATAAATCCTCTCAAATTTTAGCTTTTGCTTCGCTGACGGTCTTTTTCGCTTCCTTCTTTGCTTTCTTATATGCCTCTAAAGTTTCACTAGTTTTCTTAGCATAATATAATTTGTAATATGCCCCTTTTTGCCTTGATTTTATTTTGCACTACTTCACTCCACCACCAAGCTTCTTTTTGTGCCGGTACACCTCCCTTAGATTCACCTAAGACATCTTTCGCCACTTTCCTAATATGTATAGCCATATTGTTCCACATATCACAAGGTATACCAAAATAATTCCAAACATCTCCTTGATGGACTTTTTGTATTTTTGTAAGTGATTAGCGTGGGATGATTGTGACAATAACGATAGAAAAGTGAGTCTCATGCACACTAAAGAAAATGATCCCTGCATAGAAGAGAACAAGAAGTGCAGTCACCTTTATTGCGTTACACTGCAAGAAAGGACCGTGCCAGATTGTCAAACATTATGCACTAGTGCACAAAGAAAAATGATTGTTTATTTTGCCTGAAAAGAAACCAACCGTAATACCCAGTGGCCACATTGAAAATTAAGACAATTTTCATCTAAAACTGTATTAACTATTTTTCTTAAACCACAGAATAAGAAACAGAACACTTCATACTAAAATGACAATACATGCTTAACTAGATATGATGTGAACCATACAGAAAAAGAGTGGAACAAGGAAAAGAAAGAAGGCACGGAATGGTGTTATGACCTCGATCAATGAGATTTTGCTTCATGATAAAATTGCCGATAGTAGTGACCCAGTTACAAGAAAAAACATGTTTCCCATATTAAATATGCATTCCCTCCATGTCTCAGGTGTGTTCCAATTTGAAGTTATTAATTATGATCAGAGCCATTATTAACTAGAGAACATCCCGAAATTGCAGCACAGAACTGGAAAAGGTTTAGAAGTCACAGAAAGCAAGCAAATAGCAGGTTGCTTCGTATGACAAGAAACTGGGAACAAGAACAACATCAGCATTAAGATACCCCCAGCATGATTATTCTTATCGAACACTGAACCTCCAACAGTATTTTCAGCATGACTATCTTTTATAGAAAAACTTCAAATATAAAGTATCATTAACATCATATCTGTTAACAGCCTTAAAATCTTCCAATGTATGTCCTCAATAATATTGCAAACCACAAGACCTGCACAACTTGAACTGCAATCAAGGACAAATGAAAAGCCAAGACATGTGGGTTGTAACCAAAATAAAAGTATGCCATGCCATAAGAACCACTGATAAGAAGTCTGAGCAGTTTCCTACAACCCCATCTTTTTATGTATAAACAATCGGTTGGATTCATGAAAGAGGATGAATAATAGATGGTGTAAGTTAAACCATTGGTTTACTCATGGTTCGTGCAATCTTACATCATCAATCACTGTCCCTGATGGAGCAAAAATGCTGGATCTCTTGATAACCCATTCTATATCTCATACCAAACAATGACTTATGCAAACAAACTTTGCAAGACCTAGCAGACTAGGTCAACTGTCAAACATAAGGTAGGGAAGGAACTATTTTTCCTGCCTTGAACTCAATCTATCATGCTACCAGAGTAAAAACAATTAGTTCAACTGTCAAACAGTTAGTAACTCATTGTATGGGAGAAGAAACCAAAACAATCACATGCATGTTGTGGACATGTGATGTCTCATCATCTGCTCTTGCAGATGTTAAAAGGAGTGTTCTAATCTTAACAACTTTTCAGGAAAAAAAGGAGCATCATCTAAAAGTTAACTATGGGTTCAAATAGAGTCAACACTGAATTAACGGACAAATTTACAGTATGGCTGTTCTTGGAGATACAAGATGACCTGACCCTATTCTCCAGCATAAGATTGTGTGAAATATTAAACTGAAGGATAGATGTATAAGCTACCTGATCACCATCAGTGATTATGAGTTAAGTAAAGGCCTCGTTGTAACTTGCACATGTCTGACCCTATACCACTAAGCTGGACAAGGATTAATCTAATCATTCAAGAGCAAAAAATTTAAGGATTTCTGCCCCTTCCATGCAGCTGAGTATTAGAAAACATTATATACTCCAATAAATATCCTACAAAGGTGATGACCTTGTTAAAATTAAGCATTTAACTGGAGTAGATTTAAAGACTCTTCCAAAGATTTTGGTCCATCCTCTATATCCTTAGTTCCTAGCAGGAACTGTTAAAGATTCCTGTAAGGCACTTAAACATTTGAGGCAATTGGAAAATAGAAGACCCTGTTCATCCCTTCTATTTAACAGGTTTGTATGAAGAAGGCTTTGACGCTTGCACCCTGAGTTTATCCATCTCTATTTCTACACAAAATTCTCATGGAGTACTGATTTTCAGGCCATTTTGCATTTCGATCCCTGTTCCATATCATAGCTCCTACCTCTTGAACCAAATTAAAGGAAAAGAACGTCTACTGTCCCCATTCTGTTAATATCAAGTCTAACCCATATACGGTAATCACAATACCAATACAAGATTCTTGTAATCCATAAAGACAACATGAGCCTGAATAATATAAAGCCTTGGCAATTGATGCCCAAGACCGTTGGTATGGAAACAATAATGAAACAACTGGAAATCTTGATGATTTAGCATAATTTTCCCATAGCAAATTGACAGAATAAGGGCAGATTTACTTTGCTAGTTATTTCATTTTTTTTCTTCTATCTAGTGGATCTCACCCTAACTCAGCCTATGGTGAGGGTTTTCCTTGCATAAACGGTGAAAAGCCTGACTAAAGATGGTCGAGTTAGTTACTGAATCGTAAAACTATCTCAGAATATTACCATGGATCTTAGCACTTTTGATGATGATGTTGGAAAATTTTGCCAGTAGAGATGGGCTATAATCTTGCACCATCAGATGTAATGCAGCTAGGACCCAAGATAAATCAGATTGGTAACTAAGAATCCATGGAACCTATCCCACCTAGTGCAGGTACAGGTTTGGTTTTGTTAAAAGATTTCACTTTGAATATAAGAAGCACACAGTAAAGCCTTCTTTGGGTATATTAGCCGTGGAACAGTGTCTTGTGCATATGGACCAAGAGATTCATTTATTGTCTACATAGTGGACGAGAGAAGAGACACCTCATGACTAATTTCATGCAGCTGCTTCATACAATCACAAAAATCCATATATCTTCATTCATAATGATTTTCTAGCCTCCAATTGCTGACCGACTGCATAAAAAAATGTTTTGCATTACTATCATCCAGGAGTTCAAGCATCCATTTTTATATTGGATGCAATAGGAAGTTTATTTATAAGATTAAAGCGCTCTATGGTCTCGGATGTATCCAAAAGATATAGTGGAATCCAAATACACTCTTCTTTCAGTTCTTAGATTGTCAACCCGAGTCAATCATATTAGTCCAAAAGGCTTTTATTTGCAAAAACACATCCTTTTAGAAGAACAACGAAATAGAAAGGGACAACATCCAAAAATGAGCTTACCAATAAACCCTTTATGAACCAAATCATTTATACCACTGTCCAGATACAAATAAATTTCTAAATACCATATTAAATCAGTAAGACCATTTGACTCGAGTGTGTGTGTAAGTAAAGAAATGAAGTATTTCCATTGTTAACAATAGATGCTGATTAGAATCCTAATCAAACGATGCAAGATGAAAATTGGAAAACAACCTTTAGCAACAAATCTAAGCTGCCAGTTCTGGCCTTTTTCTCATATCCGGGTGGTGGGAAAGGAAAGCACCGAGACATTGGGCACAGTTTTTTGATGAGCAATGAACTCTCCTTCCACCAAGGGAACAAATCCAGTCAACTTCCAATGATTATGTTTCAAGCAGGGAATAGACCTGCGCTGGCTCTCTTGTTCATCCACCATGTCCCCAATTTCATTTCCAGCTTTAGAGCAACTCAATCTTCATGACCCTTTTGAAGTACACTTTTCCAGTCCAGCAATCAAATCAATTGCTCAAACCAAGTTGCGGCAACAAACTCAGTTACAGAAACCGATCCAGTGCCAGCAATCAAATCAATCCCAAGCAAATGAAAGCTACTGAAAATAAAACACACTCTGTCGGAGCTGGTCCTTTATGTAAACCCACAAGGACTCTTGAAGAATGGTGGTCCTTGGGTACTACCGCATATTACGCATTTCCCAAAACTAGCACAACTTCGCAGCCAAAATTGAGCTACAATTTCAGTACCAATCACCGTTACTCTCTATAAGACACACGACTGCCTTAGAATCCAATAAGCTCAAAGAATATGAATCACCATATTTTACCAGCACAAAGAAAACCCTGTATCTGGGTTCCTAACGTACAGCCCTCTTCCATATCCCAATTCAGAATTTGACGCTTTGGTTGCTATGATCCACATATATTGGCCACCTCGCTATAACTTCAAAACCCTAATCAGAAACTTTCCCTTTTCTACTATCGTTTTCCACCAAGATCCCAACGAAAGTTTGTCATTGAAGAACAACCTCGATCTTCAACAATCTCCAAACCAAAACTACATCTACAAACTAATATAACAGACTCCAATCTGACAGTACTTGCCCTCTTAAACCAGTCCTCATGAGATTGTGATCCCGAAAAACAGTTTCCAAAAATCACCACCCACCAAATATAAGCATAAACTAATAAAGAAATACTAGAGTCAGACGCTTCTCACTGATAATTCTGGTTGCCACGAGATTTCGATCAATGACTCTAATCTCCGAACACCATCCAACGCTCGTCCCGTCAAACCCAGATTCTCAGAAGGCCTAGAAACAAGCCGAAATGAACAAGGAGAGAAGGAATCCAGAGAAACCGAAGAGGACAAGGGTTTTAACACCAAGATGCAAAGTGGGGAGCCAGATTCTGGGGAGTCCGGATTAAAAACGAGCCACCAGGAAGAATAAACGGACGATCAACGGCAGGACAAGCTGATAATGATGATGATGAGACAGATATGGGAAGGGAAACAAAAGGGTCGATTTTGGTCCTTGTATCATATGCTCCTTTCTTGCCTTATTTATTCCTCGGCGAGGAGAGATTCTAAAACAGAATGGTCGATCTCGATGATGAGCAAAATTGAAATGATGAGAGCGACTCGAGACGATTTCCTTGAGATGTATTGTTCAACGCTCTTCTTATGAGCTTTGATGTGATACAGCAAACAGATGGATGAGAAGGAGAAAGAGGGAAAACAAAGCGGAGAGAGTTTGTGCGTTTCCCTTCGGATGGAGCTGCGTTAGGGGCGCTCTTATATTTGTGTTTTCTCTTGAGGGTTGAGTGTTGGATTTTCTCCTGAGGGTTGCTTCGGAGGTTACACGCAAATCTCTCTCTCTCTCTCTCTCTCTTCTCGACCTTTTGATATTTACAGGAAAATTCTCTGTTTCAATTTCTCTTGAAATTCAGGTGTTTAAGGTTATTTTCACAATCAATTATGGAACAAGAATGAATCTCTCTAGGAAGCGCAACATGTCCTAATTCATATGGTGGTTTGAGAAATTTGGATAATGAAATTACTATCTTATTTGTGGTCACCTTATAAGTTCTCATTGGATGATTATTCTAGACTAAGTCCTCTGTAATAATTAATAGAGACGACAACATTGGCGGAACCCGTGGAGTCCCAACCCAACCCGACTCAAATGGGATGGGTAATACCCAACCACAACCCGGACCCACCCCATTGCCCTTCCCAGTTAATGGGAATGGTTAGAATAATCTCAACATGGAAATTTTAAAATATGCTAAATGATAGCGGCCCTAATAAGAGTTAGTAAATTATGCTAACTATAGATGGTGTATTGGATCATGGTTCGTGATGTTCAGTGGTCAATAGAGCGGTTGAGTTGTGACTTGCGGGAAGAAGAATTGGTGATGAGAAATGATTCACCATATCGTGAGTGAAATAAACGTTATCGAATTGCTTCGAGCAAACAATATATTGAACAAGTCAAATTAATGGAAGGAAGACAACAAATTTAAAACGCGAAATGATCTAATAACCTGGTATATTCTAGAGCACGCAGGGTGTGAGTCACACCAAGTTCTTGGCTCAGTAAGCTTGGTCTCAGATTCATATGTAGTCTCTTATGAACCACAAAGAGATCGTTTTTCAGACATGGATCGAGGTGGCTAGCCCCTTTTATGAACTGGGCTCGGCGTTGATTCAAGTGGGTGTAAGTCAATCTCTGGTGCTGAATCTAACAACGTGAGCTAGGTTTCTCTGCTCGACCTGGTTAGCAGCAATTTTATTCGGAAGCTTTGGACGAGTTGGTTGTTGTGACCTGCAATATTATTGCGACATTAGAATGTTGGATGCAGGTCAGTGGCATATCCCGAAATTTGTTTGGGGGTGGGGTTGGCTTTACACGTTTTTATTTTTTTTTATTTTGAATAAAAGAATACTGATTTTCAGAATTTGGGGTGGGTCCCATCCTGCCAAAATCTAGATCCATCGCTGATGTAGGTAAAAAGCAAAATGATTTGGATCCAATTGAAGAGTCTGAATTTCATGCTCTAACGGGTCAAACTGGACCTTACCTCCAAATGTGGGTGGGACCAGAAGAAGCGGAGAACTTTCTGGTTTCAGTTCCACTTACAAAGAAACCGAACCGGAATAGCAACTGGCGGTGTCATCACCGATTTGGTTCTGGTTCTCATATCCCACGTATGTTAGTTGAACTTCTTCACATAAAACCAGGACCAAATCATACGGACTTGAAACTGGACCCAAAACTGGCATATTTGTATTTATAAAAGAAAATGGTGGACAAACTTCGATATAGTCGTGCACCAAAAAACAAAAACAACAAAGTCTAAGGGCACTTGCAACCACGCTCTATGTCTGAGCTCCTAACTGGCTGAGTAATTCAACCTTATTGATATACATTTTTCTTTTTTTGATTTCCTTGAAGTTTCATTAATCTTTTTGGTATAATATAATTTGTAACATGTTCTCCTCGCCTTAATTTTATCTTTCATCATGCTCCACACCAAGCTTCTTTTTGTGTGAGTATCCTTCCTTAGATTCACTAATATATTTTTTCCTACTTTCTAAATGTGCTTAGTCATGTTATTCCACATATAAGAAGATATACCTAAATAATTTCAAGCATCTCTTTAAGAACTTCTTATTTAAATTTGTTCTTTGTCATTTTTTAGGTACCACCATTTAGTCAAGATAGATCTATACACTCTTTGTGTACTTTTTTACCAATAAATCTATATCTAAAAGTCGATGTTAGTAGTTAAGCTTTCTATTAGAATTACTTTGCAATCTTTAAAACACGATCTATCTTTTCTTATTTTCCTTATATACTTACTCATATTATTCCACTTATCAGAAGATATATATATATAAATAATTTCAAGTATCCCCTTTAAGAACTTTATGTTTAAATATATTTTCTTTGCTATTTTTCAAGTTCCTCCATTTAATCATATTAGATTTATGCATGCCTCTTTGTCTTCCTTTTTATCTACAAATCTATAACTAAAAGTCAAAGTTGTTAGTTAAACATTTTCTTAGAATTACCTTCCAATCCCGAAAACACAATCTATCTTTTCTCCTATAAGCAAAATAATCAAATTGTGTTTGTGGTAACACTTTTATAAGTAATTAAATACTTGACTCAGTTTTTGAAGATTGTATTTGTTATAAAGAGATGATACACTATAGCAAAATTTATTTATTTTTACCTTCTTTATTTAAATCCCTAAAATCATCTCTTAACCACATGTTCACTTCGATCTCTTCCCAAATAAATCAGCTATTTTCATGGATTTTTTAAAATATGCATTCTTTGTGCTATCTTATATTTACTTAAGATATATAAATACAAATTACATTCAAAGCCTCTACTCAAAACATTAATTCTATCAACATAATTTTGTCACTATAGTGTTGTATGTCTAGCACACTATCCTTAAGAACTCCATTTCAAGTATTTTCATTTGTTGAGTGTAATAATTTAGAACCGGTGTTCTCAATCTCCTTTGCTTTCTCTCTACCACACTTTGTCTAGTGTAAACAGAGAATATAAATATTTTTAATGATCATAATATCTACCACATTCATTAACTTGCCAATCAATGCTGTGATATTTTAAGTATCAATAAGAATCTTATTATCCATGACTAGTTTTCTTACCTTCTTTTGCAAATTGTTGACAACATTCATGCCGTAATATAATGGGACTAACTTTTTTGCCCACACTCATACATTATGTAAGACAGTACATTTAGACGAAGACATAGAGGCCCTTGTTTATCTTTCATTATATTCAGATGATACCTCAACAAAATACTCATAATCTTTAGAATCCATAGTAGATAAATCTGACAGTTTTTCACCAGCTGTCCAAAGCGGATGCAACCCTCCTCATTTATCCACATTCGAACTTGGCTACTCTTCTATACTAAGAGGGGATTTGATCTCTTACATGAGTAGAGTAGAGCTATAACATCCGTTAATCATGAATGAAAAATGAGTGGATCTAGTAGAAAAAATGGAGCTAATCACATCAAGCCAAAGGTCGACTCATTTGGTCGAAGTATATGTTGGAACTAGTCTGCTATACTTCTATTGACATTTGGTACAATCTGAACTGTGCAACTTTTCAGAGTTAACCATTTTGTTAAACAAGTCATGCAAAGATTAAGCTTCTTGTTAAGCAAATCAACAAATGAAATATAGACATAAGGGTATATGTGAAAAAGAATGGTGGATCTACGTTGAGTCGAGGTGGAATCTTGAAAGGTCACAGATTGGCAACACGCATCTGTGAGCTTTAATACATAGTAAACAGTTTTATCGGATGTTTACCCATCCCATAAGAATTTGTTGATCCGCTTGTATGCAATATATTCCCACTTGATTGAACCTCAGTGAACCCACACACTATGAGATTGTGGTTTTTGGATCTAATAATAGTATGACATGATCCATCAGACCCATTCTAATTCTAGTAGCTCCACGTAGACATGCCCGGTTCGAACCCACCCTAGAAAAATGAACCAGAGCTGAACCGCCTGTAGATCTGAAGAAACCGAAACCAGAACCAGGGAACCCATGGTTCAGTTCCGGCTAAAGTTCCAAATAGTTTTTACTTCCGCTTTTAAATCCCACCCTATTTTTCAAATTAAACTATAACCAAACCAGGTCCTGACCCGGTTTGAAAGTGGACGTAACTTAACCAAAACTCCCAGGTGTTAATGTGACCGGACAGGTCTGTCTCTACAGTTATTGCTGGCAATATATGACATGAAAAATGATTCAGGTCGTGTAAAGTCAATATTCGCAATAAGCCAAAAGGATTCAAGTCGTGTTCGAGTTGACCTAACCAAACGACACGACACAAGCACACCGCAGTAACCAAATTGGGCTTTCTCCACACGTCAGCCATAGCGAGTGAGATATTTTCACCGGACCGCTATAGACACCGCGGAAGCTGCTTAACCTAAACTTCTCGTTCTCCCAAAACCCTCCTAAAATCCTAACTTCCCCGCCTCCGCTGCATCTCCTTCTCGGGTGAGATTTCTTCCTCGTCCTTATTTTTCTGACGTTCTTTAATCAAATTTTTTTCTCCTTAGGTTTTGCAATGGAAAAGCTCTGTAGAAAGACGTGATAACTCCACAAATATCTCGCTTTTCATTTCTTCATCTCCTTTAGGTTTAGATTCTGTGGTCGATCGGTGTAATATCAACGTTTATTGATCGTCTGTCGCCATCGATGGCGTTCCCTTTTTTTTTCTATTATGAAATTTCGTTGTGTTCGGACATGAGCTCTAGATGAGTAGACTTTTGTGGCTGTCTGAAGTTAGTGTTCCGATATTTGTCTTTCCTCTTTACTTCTAGCATCGAGTCGCAGATGCAGACGGTTTTCGTAACTAGGGTTGTTTCTGTGTAGTTTTGAGTCTTTAGTTTTATTATAAAAGCGATGAATCCTTGCCTACGTTTGTTGGTTTTTGTTACGGAATCTCTTCTTGCCTACAATGTCTTGAGGTGCTTTATTGTGTTTCCGGTATTAAGAGGTGAAATAAACGACTTTTCATCTCGATGCTAGACTGCCATTAAGTGGTTCTACCTCTCTGAGCAAGCCGGTCCTAGCATAGGCCCTTAAGGAAGTGTGGCTAGCGTCAGTTTATTCAAAAATAAGAAAAGATAAGTACACACTTCATCGTGATTGAGATATTTTCTCCCTTTTCTTCTTCATGCATTTTATTTCCTTGTGTGATTCTTCGAACTGTTTGAGTCAATAATTTCCTTTTGAGTTCACGACATGATATGCCACCAAATTAGCTTCTAACTTTGGGTATCATCAAGAATGTGTTTGGCACTGGGATCAGGAGGCATCTGCTGCAGCCTTTTGTTTTTAGATACAAGTCTCCAAGTACGTTCTGGGTGAAGAGTCGGACGCCCGTCATGTAACCCATATTGAATCGTATTTGAAAGAGTCCAGTGCTACTTATTATGTCCCAAGAAGTTGTTTACTTCAGACTTTTTCTTTGATTTGTATTACTTTGATGTTTTCAGTTCTTAAAAGTCTCAAAATGGCACATTTGACGAGGCTTGGTGGTCTGCTAAAGAGGAATGTATCTTTATATGGAATTTCAAGCCAACCAGTCCCGACGTCTTACTTGTTTAATGTCCTGCGCTGCATGTCTACAAAACTCTTTGTTGGAGGTATATTGTTTTCTGGCTAAATGGTGCTTGATACCTATTGACTTGTACTTTTCATTGACATAAATTGTCTGTGACTGACATGAATTCACTTTCTGCTTCAATCTTAGGTCTTTCATGGGGGACGGATGATCAGTCCTTGAAAGATGCCTTCGCAAGTTATGGCAATATAACTGAAGGTGAGCGTAGTTTCCTAATGATGTCTTATTGAACCAAGTGCTTGAATGAGATACAAGGACTCCATTATTCTACCTGTCCAATTTTCTTATTTCGCTTTGCCTGGAGGTGATTGCTCGTTGCAACTTGAAACTACTTAATGATATGTGAAAAATGGAATATGAAGGCGGACACTTCTTAGAGGTAGAAGGTTTGATATGGGCCATTTCCACTTCACCACTTCAGAGAATCCTGATAGCGATGACTGTAGGGCAGGTTAGGCACGAGTATGCTTATACTTATACCTGCATCGTACCAAAATCTCAAATTTGTACCCCGTTCTATCCTGTTATCTGATGGAGGTGGGTACTGGTTTTGGATCTTTTTCTCCATGGGTGGTGGGCGGGTATGGGCCTCCCTACCCCAGCACCAATCTCAATAAACTTCTTGAAATCGAGACACATTTATACAGTTCGTTTTTGGTACTCCTTATCACTTACCCGCACAATACCTGGTCAACGATGGAGTTTTACCTGTACCAGAACCTGGATTCCACCAAAACGGGTAATTCCCACCTGTATGGGTTGGATAACCTCTGGTTCCGATGGATTGTGCCGATATTTCCATCCATAAGCCCTGGAATGTAGAGCATTATTGCTAAGCTACAAGTTTGCTTATAAATGATGCTGCTATAGTTGCACTCACATCAACTGCTTTTAGTGGTGAGATAGAACCACCTTGCCCTACACTTAAGCTACAAAGTTGTGGTGGGGACTGCTAGCTGCAGCTTGGTGCTGCAGATGCTTAAATATGGGGGAACACTTTTACTGTGATTAGATGTACTGTGAAAAGTAACATTTGACTTGGAACAGCTAGGGTTATCACTGACCGAGACACTGGGAGATCAAGGGGCTTTGGATTTGTGAACTTTGAGAATGATGAATCTGCAAGCAGTGCTTTATCCAGCATGGACGGTCAGGTAAGCTTTCTGAATAATTCCAGTGAGGTGGATCTTTCAATATATGCAGTATCTTTGGTGAATGCAAATCCTTTTGACTTCCTCAGGAATTAAATGGGCGAAGCATTCGTGTCAGTTATGCCAATGAGAGGCCTGCTGGTGGTTTTCGTTCTGGTGGTGGGTTCGGAGGCGGCTATCAGGGTGACAATGGTTATGGTAGTGAACGTGGTAATGATGATGATATCAGTGCTGGTTCGGGGAGGGGTTTCTGATGTTTTTTCTCTTTCGGTGACTTATTTCAGTGTATTTATTTAGTTTACAGTACATTGCATTGCTGTCGGTTAAGTTGCTGTCTCTTGTTTGATACGGTTTAGACGTCCATTTTGATGTTCAATTTCCAAGGAAATCTTCTAAGTATAACTTGAGCTGTTTAGAGGGTATTTTGGTGTCACAAAGACTATAATGCTATGCCTTCAAGGATAATATCAAGACTAAGAGTCCTAGCATATATTATGGGATGCATCCGAGTGATTTAATGTTTGTCCATGTGCTATTCTCATCGTACCATTCACTATCTTCTTGTCAGCTCTTTAGCGAGGTAACTTTTTATGCCTATTCTACAGTATTTTTGAGGTTCCTTGGCATCTCCCTGATATATGCTCTTGTCTCTCTCTAATGGCTTCCGGCCTACATACAAGGGAGAATGATGGTCTTGGTAATCCATCTAACTCTTTGGCTTCCACATCGAACGGCCTCCCTGAAGTACGAAACCCTAGCCCCTCTCCAAAACATTTGCTTAGCTCAACTACAAAACTGAGAGGAGTATTTGAGTTAGATTGCAGATGCAATTGTTTCACATGAACTGAGTTGTTTCGAAAAAGTTACCTTTAGCGAGTTGTATGCTTGACCTTCTGGGTCATATTTTCTAATGCTGACATCCTTGTCGAAGACTTGTGGAGTCTAGGAAGTACTAGCATAGTAGAAAGGCCCTTATACTGGGTAAGGGGTTCGACTTTCACGACAATTTGGTTTAATTCAATGCGTTTGAATTTTGTTCATCTCATGAAAAACTGCACCTCGCTGCTGGGGCCTTCATCGCCCTGGCTGTCACAAAACGACTCGGTTTTTGCGCTTCCATCCACAGCTAGGGATCAGCACTGTTTGGGGCAGGTTTTATTGGCAAAGTCCCTGATCACATCAACAAATACGGGTTGAAATAAATAAATTGGAACGAAGAATTTCATCAAATTGAGAAATGGGCGAGATGAATGTTTAGAATGTATGTAAAGAGAATGAAAGTTGCATCACATTGGTTACATTGTTGGGTTGGGGTTTCTTCTAGCCAGATGTGACTCCAAAAGTAGGTCTGAAAATCATAGCTTAACCTGAATAGCTTAGAAATTGGTCCGGTTTAGATGGGGCAGGTCTCGGATCTTTCCTCTACGGGAAATATTCCGTATGGTTCAACATTGTTTTAACTTTAATTAAACAAAATAGTCGTTTGATATCGTTAAACAAAATGATAAGCTAATATTACTTAATTGATATACATAATTAATATTAACTAATCCCCATCAATAATCAATTAACATTACTAATCCCCATCAAATGGAGATAGTGACCATAAGAGGATGAGTCGTAATACTGAGCTGAGCATGAACAACTTGTATAAATCCGATGGTCATGAAGTAAAAGTTTAGTTACACATTGATTTTTTGAATCATATAAGCAAGCCTTATTAATCATTAAATTAGCTATTTAATAAGTATAAAGTGTGCTTTAGAAAACATAATTATTAATTATATATTAAACAGTATTAATTGAATTAAAGTGAATGTTAAAAATGTTTTCAACATACTTAATCAGTAACTAATAGATATGATTATTTAATTATTTGATGTAATTATCTATATTAACATATAATTATTTTTAATTTCTGTCTAACTAATTATTTAATACTTGAAATGATTAACAGTAGTGATTTAGTTAATCCTTATATTAATTAATGGTTATATCAAATACATAAATAGTTACATTTAATATTTAGAAATATGTCATCATTGCGAAAGATGCACTTGAACTGATGAATGGCAAAAACCATATGTGAGAAATGGTCAAAACCACACAACTTTGTTGTTTTCCCCCCCATTAAGTTCGGTCTAATTTGGGGTTCAAACATGATCGTCTATTATACATTGTTCGATTTCAGGTATAAGTTGGGTCAAGATGTAGTTTTGGTTTTTAAATGAAGGAAATACTGTGATATATGGATGAAAAAGTTCCTATGGTTTTTATTGATTAGCTAATTTGATAAAACAACTATTATTAAAAAATAGTAGTGGTTTTTCAATTTTGAATTAAATTATGCAAAACCAGTGGCCAGTGCACACACACACGCTACACAACACAGAGTGAGAGATGCTGGCTAAGCATCCATGGTCAACATATCAAATCTCGGTTGTTTAATTAAGAGATAAATGGTTCATATTAGAGCCCTCTTCTATTGCTGTACTGTGTACGTTCTCACTAAAACTACTAAGCTGAATTGCTTGAGTTTCAACCTCCAATTCAGCTTGTCTGATACTGTGGTCTTGTTTTGATATTGTTTTCTCTTTTGGTATTACTATCTATACACCCCTTTTTTATTAAATACCAAAATTACCCTCTATCCCAACAATTTCTCTCTTCTCCCACTCAATATCTCCTCTCCCTCAGGTTGGATATCTTTACACATACGGCAGAGGTTTTACATGGTATTGTTGTCTTCTTCGCAACTCAATCGATATTCTTACAAATTTCATTGAAAAAAGATAGAATAAAGAAGAATAAATAAATAAAAAATAAGAAAAATGAAACTAAAAATGAAATCAATAATAAGATGCTCCCAAGCCACGTCTCTTTCATTGGGGTGCACTGGCTCTTCTTTTCAATTCTAGTTGAGAAAAAAAAAAAATCAACTAAAACAACTAAAAACTAAAAAAATCAAAATCAAATCAATAACATAAATCGATAAATCGACAAATCTCCCTTCAAATCGGTCTTTTTCTTCGTTTCTCCCTTTGTTTATTTATTTTTCGAAGGATTTTGATTCGTTCTTTTGCTAAAAATAATTGTAGATCGAGTAATTGGTGCCTAAAATGAGTCGTGGAGCGAATAATGAAAGGAAGAACAATCGAAAATAAGGGACAAAAGCAGGTTTGTGAAGGAGAAAAAAGGTATGCACGTATCAATCCTGTTCTCCTTTTGACCATCCATTGAAACAAGCTCATTGAATGTAAAACTTCTGTTGAAAAATAATCCTAGAGACTTTCATCAACAAACAACAACCCGTATCCTTTCACTCATGATGCATATCTAATCAAGTTTACCATCAACATACGCATATGCATGACAACCAAATACTCTCTAAAATTTGAGTAAAGCAAGAGAACCATATCACATATCAAGAGGAATTTTGCACTCAATATCTGTTGATAGGGATCTATTCACTTAGTAATAAGTTTCATTGGATTTCAAAAAACACAACAAAATCATTTGAGAATAGTCATCAATTACTTGGCAATGTTCTTCGGACGAACTCTATTAAGATCACATAGATCATAATGAATGTAATCCAATCTATCCGTGATCTTGCACTTCACCTTCTTGTTGAACTTGATCTATTTGCCAAACATATAATGCTTACAAAAGTTTTGCTTGCTCACAATTCATTTTGATAGTCGTTCCCAGAGACGATTATGGCCTTACTCTTAAACATTAATCTCTTGAAGAACATACAATCTAACCTACCCTTTATAAGTACCAGTAAGTAGTGGGTGACCACTATCGATATTGATCTGCGTCATTTGGCTCCAAAAAATAATCGCGACTTCAATATCTGGTATCAGAGCTTCGTTGAAGCTCCTCAGCAACTCAAACAGGAATGTCGATTCTGTAAAGAAAGAAAAATAGTGAGAGCAATTTTAGTGAAGTCAATTTTTTTTTCAACATAAGTTCTTTTTACAAATAACAAAAAAAAAGGGAGAGAGAAATGCAGAGACGTAGGTCACAAGCTTGGAAGGAAAACAGATGGCCTAAACGCTGTAAAAACCAAACAAAAAGAAAGAAGAAGTAAAAAAGGCCAAACCAGAGGAAAAGAACCATCGACGACCTCCTCTTTCTATTTCTCTTAATCTATACTAAAATCAAAAGGGAAGAAAGGGAGAAAGCCAAGACAGACAAATAGAGGCGAAAGCCAGGACATGCCAGAGGTGAAAGCCATGTCAGGCCAAAGGTGACGACTAGGTTAGGCCAGACCAACGGCAAAGTCCCCCCAGCAGCCGGTCGCCATCACAAACACCCCCTCTCTCCTGCATATTTAAACAGCAGTTTTCTGCAAAACTCTGAGGAACAATTTTGAAAGTGAAGTTACCATTTTGCCCTATACAAAAACTTAAACTATGAAATACCACAGGATAAAATTACCGAAATGTTCAAATATTTTGATGTAAAAGGATTGTTGTGCCCTTATGCATGTAAAAAGTTTTTTCTGCCCTCTAATAGTCTCTAAAACTACGAAAAACCAAAGAGTAGTTTTACTGATTTGTCCCTAGTCATTTACGAAATTACAGAACTCGGGATTCAAGTGATTTTACAGATATACCCCTTTTAGTTTTATAAATTATACGTTGTGTCACCTGAGAAAAGTACAAGTTTACCCCTATACTTTATGAGAAATATTGAGAAAGTATTTTCGTGTACAGTCTTGGTTTTTACTATTTTTCCAAAAAGATACTTGTATATTAAATAAACTACAGTATAGTGCTTGGAAATATTTACTCATTGGTTTTTATTGTATTTTCAAAAAGGTACTTGCATGTTAAATAAACTACAATACATTGCTTGAAAATATTTACAGTTTAACACTTAGAATTTGTGGATATTGTATTTAGGTGCATGACTATTTTTCAGTTACAACAGATGAAGAAAAAGAAAAATATAAGACATTTCTAAAGGTTGATATGATAGTGAGGAACATAATGTTTACCTACATGAAAGATGACTTGATTAAGATCTTTAAGGAATATGAAATTCTAAAGAGTTATTTGATTCCATGATCACTAAATATGATACTACAGCTAAGCTACATGTACAACTACTCCTTCAGAAATACAATTCTTAGAAAATGAAAGAAGGTGATAACGTAGTTGAAAATGTTAACCAAATGCTGATAATGACTAGATTTTTCATGCTCAAATAATATGGCTGAGTATGAAGCACTCATAGAAGGCTTAAAAATCTTGAAAAATCTAGGAGCATCATGAATTGAAAGTCTTTGGAGATTCTATGCTTGTTATAAACCAAGTTTTGAAAATTTGGCAAGTCAAAAACGAAAAACTCATTCCATACCACGAATTGGCCACTCAGTTGGTCGATTCTTTCAAGTCATCCACCCTCATCCACATAGGGTAGAGAGGACAACACCATAGTCGATGCCCTCTCATCCCTATGGTATTCTCTAAGAGTCGACCCACCATGGGAACTCGATCCTTAGAGATCTTGCACTCACCCACTCCATCCACCCACGATTTGGAGATTTGCCAAAATGACCAAAATTCAATTGAAAAACCTTGGTTTCACAACATTAAAAACTTTTTGAAAAATAGAGGATTTCCTAAATTTGCTTCTTCTAAAGATAAAGCTTTTATTCGAAAGATTTCAACTCAATATGTGATTTTGGAAGGGGTTCTTTACAAAAAGAGTTTTATCAGCATCTTGTTGAGATGTGTAGACCTTGATGAGGCTAGGATTATAATACATAAGTTCCACGGTGGGGAATGTGCAGGCCATGTCAATGCAAATATGATGGCCATGAAAATACTTAGGCCGATTATTTTTGGTCCACCCTAAATTAAGATTGTCATGATCATGTTAGGAAATGTCATCAATGTCAAGTGTATGGACATGCCATTCATATCCCATTATCCACCTTGCATTTCATTGTGAGTCCATGACCCTTCACCATGTGGGCATTTGACATCATAGGACCAATCTCCCCAACTGCATCAAATGGACATAGGTTCATCTTATGAGCCACCGAATATTTTTCTAAATGGGTTGAAGCTACCTCCTTGGCTAATGTCTAAGGGCAACATGTAGTGGCATTCATTAAGAAAAATATCTTGGCTCGATTTGGAGTTCCAAGGGACCTAATGTCGGATAATGGCACACCTTTCAAGAATGAGAAGATGAAAAAGTTATGTAATACCTATGGTATGACTCAATACTTCTCATCGTCCTACTAACCTCAAGACAATGGCCAAGCCGAAGCCACAAACAAAACTCTCATAAGCATCATTGCGAAAACCTTAAAGAAGGGTAAGACATGGCATGAGAAGATTGATGAAGACTTATGGGCTTATAGAACTTCCATCCGAACACCTACAAATGCCACACTATTCGAGTTGGTCTATGGTACAAATGCCATACTCCCCATTCATACCAAATTGCATTCATTTCATACATCACTTGCACTTGATTTGCCCATAGAGACTCTACAACAAGCTAGGATGACTGAGCTTGACTTATTATATGAGAAGAGGCTCCTTGCTATGGATCATTAACATGCATATCGATAAAGGATAGCTGGATATTATGAAAAGCATATGAAGGCTCGCCACTTCATAGTGGAGACCTTGTCTTAAAAATCATCCACTATCGTGGCCCTCATCTACTTGGTAAGTGGCGGCCCAAGTGCGATGGTCCCTATGTTGTAAGGAAAACTACCACGAACAATGCATATCGGTTGATTGATGTTGAGGGCAGAAATTTAGTGGATCCTATAAATACTCAATATTTGAAAAAATATTATGTATAGGGTCTATGTTAAATTCTTTCAAAAAGATTTTTAAATGGGCCTCCTCTGAACTTCTTGAAAGAAGGATCAAGATGGATTGTATGTCCCTAAAGGAGGGAATTGATGCTTTATGAAAAGTAGAGTTTTCAAAATCATTTGGTAACATTTCAAAAATCTTTGGCTTATAAAATGAAGCCTAGTTCAAAATAGCAAAATATTTTCAAATGATAGATGCTATTAGGAAATGAGATGTTCTTGTTTGAATCGAGTATCTAAAGGGATAAGTGTCTCCTCCCATTTTGCTTCTCCCCAAAAATGAAAATTGACAAAAATCAAAAGAAAAAGAGAATACAAAAACTCCTCCAAAAAGAAGTATTCCCTTTGAAAGAAAAAGAAAAGGAGAATACAAAAACTCCTCCAAAAAGAGGTTCTCTTTGAAAGAAAAAGAAAAAAAAAATACAAAAGCTCCTCTAAAAGAAAAAGAGGTATTTCCTTTGAAAGAAAAAGAAAAGCCAAAGCTCACAAAGAGCAATTTTCCATTTCTTTGCCTTAAACTACGAGACGCTTCAGAAGGGACCGTGATAACTCTTTCCCAAAACTCCACAACTTATCCCAATAGAGAAAGGTTTGTCCATGAAAATTCTAAAGTAGGAATAGAATCTACTTATTTGGATTTCATTTTGTTTGAGAATTCGACTTTGTTATGTAGGAAATGAAAATTTGAAATGTCTTCCAAAATTTCCTATAAAACCTCTCCTAAAGTAGTGGGTATTGAAACCCAAATGAGGGGAAATATGAAAAATTGGAAATCTTTTTGATAGAAACTAAAAAGGAGTTCATTTGAAAAAATATTTTGAAAATCCGAAATGTCAAAACAAACATGGGATTGTCTCACTTGGGGCAGTCGCCATTCATAGGGGTGTTTTCTTCTTTTTTATTATCCAAATAAATTTGGATTAATGCCAAAGAGGGGCATCTGTAAATACCCTAAATAAATTTTGCAAAAACATGACTTAGCATGCTATGAATATTGAAAAATAGCTTGTTTTGAAACCCTGCTTTGAATTTAAAAATTTCACAAAATCCTTAAAACGGAGATTTCGAAATTAAATGTTTTCAAATCAAAGCTAAGGTAAAGCCAAGTCAAACAGGGATAAAACCGAATCATTTCTTCAAAGAATCAGTGAGAATCATGGCTACAACAAGCATCAAGCGGGACATGGACCAGGGGAAGACCCAAGGCACACATCAAGCCATGGCAAAGCCCACATTAGCCAAGCTCACACGACTTGATCGGGCCAATAGGGCTCATCTAGGCAAATCTTCATGAAAACTTGGCTTAAGCATGCAAGGTGGATTCAAGTTCAAGGCATCAAGTTCGAACCAGGCCACATTAACCCACCTTGGCCGAACCACATTGACTTAACCCACCTAGTCTACATTGACCGAACCACATTAACCTAACCTATTTAGTCTATCTTGGCCGAATTCCCTAAAGGAGGACAACTCTAGCCAACTAAACCCAAGCCTAGACGCCTAGTCGGGTTCACACCTAGCTCGAGTCAAGACCAAATCGACCCACCTAAGGCTTCATGTGCTGGGTTCATATTAACCTAGGGGACCATGTGAAGGACATGGAGTTTGGGTTGGATTTGGCCCAAGACGCTACCCGCCCCAAGGAAGGACCTAGAGACCCCCCCTTGGCCTATAAATAGAGGACATGAGGGACTCATTTCCAACATCTTGAGCATTGGAGAGCATCTTGCATATTGAGGGACTTACCAAAAACGTGAGGGAAGAGTTAGAGGGAGTCTAGGATAGGTAGGAAGTGCTGTAAGTAAGAGAGAAGAGAGAAAAGAGAGGAAGAAGAAAGGGTGGATCCAAGGGAAGAAGGGGTCGAAATTCCCATTTGTAATCCGAATCTTGGAGGCTGCTAAGTGAGTATTTCCTTTCCTTTTCCAATCTTGATTCTTCTCTTAACATTTAATTGAAGGAAGGGGTTATAATAATGGAGTTTCGTCTCTCCCATGTTGTAATAGCAAATAGATATGGTGTCAATTTCGTTTCCTACATATGCACTCTACTTGTTTGCTTTCTTGATTCTACCTCTGTATATTCTATAAAACTCCTATAACTCCTAACCCACTCTATGCTTAAGCTAATATACATATTTACATTCATTTCCCTTAAACAGTTTATTGAAAGTTTGTTGTGATTGTTTCATTTAAATTTTGGAATTATGCATCATGTATGTTGTAAACACTAAAAAACCGTTTTCAGCATGACTGTATACATCTGAGTTTATATTTTTCATTTCTTTGTTTCTACTCCGATCATCTTGAAATATGAAACACTTTATCTACACACATAAGCCCACCTAGGATAAAATTTGCAAGAATTTTAGGGTAGTATAATCCCGTGATTAAAAGTATGTAAGATCAAGAAAATCCAGAACCATTTCTATAAAACTGTATTTCCTACAAACAGAGTCTGGGTAATCATCCCATAACTCTGTGGATAGTGATCAAAATCGAGTAAAACTTAGTTCATTGGAAATCTAACATCGATAGCTTTCCAACAAAACCAAATTCACCAAAATTAGATCTCTGTGCGCTGAGATAGATATCTACTCACAAGACCAATAGCAAAATTGATATCAGGTCTTGTACACAACATAGTATACATCAAGCTACCCATAATCTGTGCACAATGAATACAAGAAAAGGCGACTTGAGGAGCATGAAGCTCGGCTTAACACCTCATAGGAGTCCTCTGAACTAGACATGATTGAGCGAAAGTTGTAGATCTATGCACAAGAAAGATATTAAACACCACAAGTTTTTAAAGGAGTGGAGTTTGAAAAAATCACCTAAGCTTGAAATCCTGAAAGTCTAGAGTTCCATCGAGCATGTCAATTATGTAGATATGAAAATTTTACTCCAAGCCTATGTAGAGACTTGAAATAAACTTTTCAAAACTACTTCATTTGCACGAGCGTGCCAGTTAGTTTTCAAAAACTAACAAAGTTTATAAATTTGACTTCTAATCAAGTGATTGTAGGTTCGTGTCCCATTGAGCGTGCCAATTATGTAGATGTGAAAATTTCACTCCAAGCTTATGTAGAGACTTGAAATAAAACTTCTCAAATCTACTTCATTTGTGCAAGCGAGCTAGTTTTCAAAGCTATTAAAGTTTATAAATCTGACTTGTTTGACGATTATGACTAAGCAGGATCTTGTCACCTTAGGCCTTCTTGAACCGATGCTCAAGGGCCAGCCTAGGTGTTTTGAGGACCCATTGGTGTATGTGTGATTTCAAATACACTTCAAGAAAATTCGAAAAAACTTTATCAAACTCGTGCACTAGGTGTTTTGGAAGACAAGTTTTTACCAAGTTCTGAAAACAGAAACTAGTTCTGTTTTCAGACCTTACTTTCTAATTTTCTTTTATGTCCTTAAAGTTTCCAAAAATCATGAAAAATTCACCGTGAATAGGAGCAAGTATATAGATTTTGAAAATATTTTTGTTCTATTTTTGGAAGTTGTGATTTTTCAGAATTAAATTCAAAAAGTGTCTTTGCTCAGACACTCGGGAATACTCTATCATAGAAATACAAAGACTCACAAAAAAGTGTTCATGCGTGGATATGCACATGCATGACATGGATGACACGCCAAGAATGGCGACCTCATAGAGACCAGATAGCATGATCGAACTTTTGAGACTTACGAAGGCCTGCTGCTCTAAGTGAGCAGACCCTATGTTGCTCGATGTTCGATTTTCAAAGTCTATTTACAAAGGGGAACACTGCTTTTAGCCTAGATCCTAAGGATTTCGAGCTCTTCGTGTTTTGCCTTTGCTTGAGTCTTGACACTCGCCAATCTAACGAAGGTTTTATAAAAAAACAAGCTATATTTCAAAATTCCTACTCCTTACTCGAAACGTCGAATTCTCAAACAAAATGAAATTTAAGTAAGTAAATCCTATTTTTATTTTAAGATTCCTCGAAATGAACCATGTTTTACTTGGGATAAGCCAGGGATGGGAAAGAGATACCACGGTCCCTTTGAAGTGTCCCGTGGCTTGAGGCGTAGAAGGCGGAAAACTATTCTTTTTGAGCTTTTTGGCATTTTCTTCCTTTTTTCCATAGAGGGTCTCTCTTTGGGAGTATTTTTTCTTTAATCTCTCTTTTCCATAAGAGAATCGAATTTTTTCTTTTTGATTTATGTTTTTTTCTTTGGGAAAGAGATTTTGGCGGGAATTTCCCTTTGCTTTTGGCCATATTTTCCTTTTGGAAGGAGAAGAGAAGAGGGGAGGACTTATCCCAAGGTCATACTCGATCCATTCCAAATCAACCTATTTAGAAATAGCACGTACTACTTGCAAGTATCTTGCTATATTGAACTAGGCCTTTCTTTGTAAGAAGAAGGGTTTTGAAATGTAACCTCGTGTTTGGAAAACTCCACTCTTTAACAAGTGTGAATTCTCTCGCTCAGGTTTACACAATTCGCCTTTGAAGCTTACTTTCGAAGTTTCAAAGCAGCTATCCCTAAGGGTTTTTGAAAATAGAAATTTAACCCAAACCCTACACATAATACTTCTTTAAGTATTGAATATTGATAGGATCTGCTAAATTCCTACCTTCTACATCGATCAACCAATATGAGTTGTTCGTGGTAGTTGCATGCACAACATAGGGTCCATCTCATTTGGGGTGCCACTTTCCAAGTGGATGTGGGCCACTATAGTGAATGATTTTCAAAACCAGATCTCCCACTTCAAAGTGGAGAGGTCTCATATGTTTGTCATAATGTCAGGTTATCCTTTGTCGGTATGCATAAGCATGATCCATAGCAAGGAGTCACCTCTCATCTAACAAATCTAATTCGGCCATCCTAGCATGCTGAAGTGTCTCTAGGGGGAGGTTGAGTGCGATGGATGTATGGAATGAATGCAATTGTGTATGAATGGGAAGAATGACATTTGTGCCATAGACCAATTCGAATAGCGTGACATTCGTGGGAGTCCGGATGGAGGTCCTATAAGCCCATTAGGCTTCATCCTGCTTCTCGCGCTACGTCCTACCCTTCTCTAAAGTCTTCTCAATTATGCTAATGAGAGTCTTATTCGTGGCTTTGATTTGGCCATTGCCTTGAGGGTAGTAGGGCGAGGAGAAGTGGTGAGCTATGCCGTAAGTGTTGCACAACTTGACCATCCACTCGTTTTTGAATGGGGTGCCATTATTGGACACAAGGTCTCTTGGAATTCCAAATCGAGCCAAGATATTCCTCCTAATGAAAGCCACCACATGTTGCCCTTGTACGTTGGTCAGGGAGACGGCTTCAACCCATTTAGAGAAGTACTCAGTGGCTACTAAAATGAACCTATGCCCATTCGATGCCTTTGGAAATATCGGACTTACAATATCAAACGCCCACATGGTAAATGGCCAGGGACTGACCACGGAATGCAATGAAGATGATGGGATATGAATGGCATGCCCATGTACTTGACATGGATGACACTTTCTAACATGATCGTGACAATCCTTTTTCAGGGTGGACCAAAAATAGCCCGCTCTTAGTATTTTCATCGCCATCATGTTGGCATTAACATGACCTCCACATTCTCTATCATGGAATTCATGCATAACAGTCCTAGCCTCCTCTAGATCGACACATCTTAGTAGGATGCCGGTAAAACTTTTTTTATACAAAACCCTACCCAAAATCGTGTATTGGGTAGAAATTTTTCGGATGAATGCCTTATCTTTGGATGTGGCATCCTCAGCAAATCCCCCATTTTCTAGAAAATATTTGATGTCATAGAACCAAGGTTTTTCAACAGAATCTGGATTATTTTGGCAAATATCCAATTCGTGTATGGATGGGGTGGGCGCATGCCATATTTCTAAGGATCGGGTTCCCAAAGTGGGATCGACCTTTAGGGCTGAACCCAAGGAGGAGAGGGCGTCAGCAATGCCATTATCCTATCTTCCTACGTGTGTGAGTCTACACGATTGGAATGACTCAACCAATCGAGTGGCCAACTCGTGATATGGAAGAAGTTTTTCATTTCGCACTTGCCAAATTTTCAAGACTTGGTTTATAACAATGAGCGAATCTCCAAAGACCTTGATGCATGATGTCCCTAGAGTTTTCGAAATCCTTAAGCCTTGTATGAGTGCTTAATCCTGGATAACGGTATTTTATAGTTGTGAAAATGATTCTAAGATATCTTAAAGGAACAAAACACTTGAAACTTTATTTTCAAGTAGATGAACTGAAAGTAATAGAATACTCAGATGCTAACTTTGTAAGGAACAAATATGACAACAAATCAACCTCTGATAAAATATTTTTATTTGGAGGTGGTGCAGTTTCTTGGGCATGTAAGAAACAAGATTGTGTAGCATTACATACATAAGAGGTTTAATATATTGCTTGTAGTATGACTACTACTAGTGTTGTTTGGATAAGCCGCTTCATACGTGATTTGAAGTTGGATATAACCAATGAGGCTGTTGTTATTTATTGTGACAACAATGCAACAATTACTCTAATTAAGAGTGGAGCTGATAGCTCAAGAAGCAAGCATATAATGGTTAAATATCAGTATGTTCATGGTATGCTCAAAAGAAATGAAATAACTATATGTTATATGCCAACTACTGATATGTTGGCTGACCCCTTAACAAAAGACATCTTAGAAGAGCTGTTTACTAAACATGTAACCCATATGGGGTTGAGATATGCCTAGTGTATAAGTGTAAAAAAATACTTTGTTGTGAGTTATGAAGGAAAAACACATTGTTTGTGGAAAAACCGCATAACACATAAATGTTGCAACTTAGCAACAAGAAAGAATGATACAATTTGGTAAACCCTAAAGTAGTGGGAGGCAAAACCAGTGTATCAAAGGTTGACTTTAGTGGTCAAGTGGGAGATGTAAGTAGTGGGTGATTACTATTGGCCCAATTACTAACAACAACCATAAAATGTAGGAAGAAGGGTTCTCTTCTCGGATTTCATGAGTTGCATTTCGAAAATACAAACGTTATTAAAACCGTTTTCATTTTTGAAAAAGTCCTAAGTATCTCCCCGATGAAAGAAAATGACTGTTAAAAAGGAAAGCCTAGAGAGGAAAACTCGGAAGATAGAAAAAGTCATGTATAAATACAAAAGCAATATACAAAAAACGAGTGATACAATACACAATTCAATATTATGAGAAAACCCTATATGGGTAACCTTGACCCTATCTCTCTCTTCTCTTCTCTTCTTTCTTATCTCATTTTACACGAATACAAGACTTGGTACACACAACAAAAGAATCAGACAAAGACAACAAGGAACAGAACCAACAATCATCTGCATTAGTCGTCTCCGAAAAAGAACCGCAGCCCCAACAGTACCTTACGTTCTTTCAAGTCCTTGTTCTTCATGACATGCAAACCATGCTGAAAGAAAAATAAGGTTCCTCTTCGGATTTGCAACATGCCAACACTTCATAGTTATGACAAATCAATAAAGTACTCTTTAATTTGACAATACCTTTCTCCTCTTCTATTAACAAGCAACCATTGCCAAGGTACACCTTTCCACTAATTTGTTCAAACGTGAAGTAGCGCTATAATCAAGAACCCAAGAGTTTCTCCATTGTTGTTGTAAGCATAACTCATAGATGCTTCTCGTTGAGCACTCCCATTCTTCCCTTTCTTATTTTTCAACTTCGAATATGATACCCCTACTCCCGTGGTCCAGGAATTTAGCCTTCTCGGTCCTAGGTCTTCCATTTCTTCTCTGAAGAATCATCCTTCACAGTGTTCTCTCCCTACCGGCACAACTTTCTCTATATTATTTAGATTTTTTTTCTTCAACTTTAGTGAATTGCTAACATCATCATGCAAAATATTATCTTTCTCAATACTAATAAACATCTTAGAAGAAGGCAATAGTGAATATAAAAAATCAATATTTGGTCCTCGTTTTCAATCTTGATATTTATGTTCTAATCCACAATAATCAAGTGAAATTTATCAAGATGATTCTTGATGGGCCTACCTTCTTCGGATGGAACTTTGCTGAATACAACTCTTCAGATTTCCTTCACTCTTTCACAACTGAATCTTCATCGGTAATCTCATGTAAAGGTTTATCAGCGATGCTCATGAAAATCCCACTCAAGGCTCTCTTTTAGATTTACCGTATGTTGATACCGGAAAATTCGGACGAGTATATGGCAAGTTCTCAAAGGCTTAAAAAGGAGAGGCATCATTTTAGGCCCATGATGTAGACGAGTCTCGAGGCAAAAATAACAATAGCAACCGCTGGTAAGCATTGCACTACAAAAGCAACATCGACGAGGCGAGTATTGGAAATGGTGTGTGCAAAGGACGGGTTCAACTGTTATTGCCTCAAGGGAAGTCTATAAATAACAATTATTATTTTCAAGCAAAGGATCGAATGAATCACATTGTAATTCTTTTTGTTCCTAGTGTAGCTCTTCCTTGTTTTCCGAAGGAGTAAACTTAGCTTTCCTTCAACGCGAAAGCACTACGCCATGTTTATTTCATTCTATCATTTTTCCTGCTTGAACACGTGATATCGATGACAGCCAGGATACGCTCAATCGAATTCTTGAGAATTTACTTTCATTGTCTAAAGCCTCATCTATTTTTTTCTTTGACAATGATGGTTAGAGTTCTCTGGCACGTCTTGAATCATGCTCACACCAACAGATTCCTACAAGTGCTACCTAAATTTCTTCGCCATCTTTGGGTACAACACATTCTTTTGGTACGCCTAGAGGGATGAATAAACATTTCTCCGATATCCCACAGTGTATGCATACTCAATCTAATTGGGTATATCCAATAACATCCTTCAATGCTGATTTGGAGCATGCTTTACTATTGTAGAGTTCATGGATGCCTGACTCACATGACTTGTCTGTTCAAACTTATCTTCTCACACAAGGCAGTCTCAACGTGAGAACACACCATCCACTTTATACCCCTAGGTTGGTGACAAAGTAACGTTTAATCGACTAAAGCCATTGATCATCGGCTAGTTACATGCTCAATTAGGTGATCATCAAGAGTCTCTGATCCGTCAAATGTCAAAGACCATGCCCACCATGATTACAAATCAATTAGCTATCCTACACATACATGAAACGCTATTTGAAAAGTGAAAACTGATTAGCAAAGTAGCCACTCAAGCTTAACCCAACAACCAGAAATCCATATCCCGGCGGCCGTACTTGCAACACGAGCATGCCAACATTGCTTGAAGACCTCCCTACTTGACGGCCTAGTTGGGAAAGACGATTCCAACATCATCCTTATCATTTGTATTTGTGCGTGGATTTTTTATCTCGAAGAACATTGACCACGATGCCATCTACTTCAAAAGGAAAGGTATAGGAGGATTAGGAAACAAAACTCGAAAAGATAATACCTCCCAACACTCCTAGTTTGTGCAATGGCTTGTACAATCTTTTGCTGAAGTTCTTCTTACTCTACCGAGTAAAGGTCAATCTCCCACACTATCAAGTCATTTGTTTTGTTGATCACATCGATATGATCGGCTTGTGACATGCCACAAGCCGATCACATCGATTTTATGGGTAAGGATATGAAGTAGATTTTGGGTTTTGGAGCGGGTGAAATTGGTGAAACAAGGCTTTAGGGTGATTGGATCAATTTGGATCTAACTAGAAGTGGGTATGGATTTTAAGTCTCAGGAATGGATTTAGGCTTTAGGGTGTTTGAGGAAGTTGGATCAGGTCTTGATGCGGTCAGATCCAAATAGAATTGAGTGGAATGGGTTTTGGTGGAACTCAATCAGATCTGACTTAAAATAAGATTTTAAGTCGAATTTGATCTAATTTGGTATGGATATGGTCTGCTTAATGGGAGGGAGTTATAGATCAAGTTGAGTTATATTGGATAATCAGATCTTGAATTATTGGTATGGGTTGGATCCAACTGGAACCAAGCTTGGGTTTTGGTTCAGGAACGAATTAGGTAATCGGATCTAGATGGGTTTAAAGTGCACCAAATGGTACAACTTGGGTTAAAGTAAGTGGATCGGCTCCTACCATTCGGACCCGATCCAATTTGTATTTCTTTAGAAGAGTCTAGGACACGACTGTGAAACCGTGAAAAGGAGTCGATGCTGAACTACAGTGGGAAGAGGGAATGAGTGGTTGGATGCCGAGATGGCACTGGGTCCCGGTGGACGGTGGCCATGGTAGTAAAGACGTCAGCAATCGAAGGGAGATTGTGTGGCAAGATGAGGTACACTCATTTCCTTTTTTGTTTTGGTGGACGAGAACCGAGAAAAAAGGGGGAAGAAGACCGCAGTGGGCTGGAAGGGTTGATGGGGAGGTGGTGCAGTTCGGTTATGACGACGGCACGACGGATGGTGGTAGGGTTCTGAAGAAACCGAGAGTTAGTCTCAAAGATGGACAACAGAAGCAGTAGACTGAAGATACGTTTGATACTATAAACAATTTTGAGAAAGAGTTTTTCATAAGAAAGCCGAGATAAATGGAGTTCTATTTATCAACTTTTGTTTTTCTTCCATTTTTATATTAGACTAGTTCTTATGCATTCATGTCTTTGGTTTTCTGTTTCTGCTTATACACAAGTGGTTGCAAGATTCTCTTTTACTTCAATAAATTAAAACTGTATTATTTAAAGTATTTTATCTTTTATGAAAATGCACCTCGGTAAAATCAAGGAAGAGGACCCCTGATTTCTCGGATGATAGTTATCGATGCTTGACCACTTGAGCCGGAATATGATACATTGGTTTCCTCCTATTATTTCATAGATTTTAAAGTTTTACTATTTTATATTGTAAGAGAATTCAACTAAAATATGTATTGCATTTTTTCGTGGTCAATACATTTTTTAAGCATAACAACTGCCCAATGTGTTTCTACCATAAGACTTTAGGTATATTTCAAGTCCATGTATGTAATATACTTTATAAAGTGATCTTGAGAAATGCCTTTAGTCAAGGGATTAACAAACATGTCTTTAGTGATATATATATCTTATTTCTTTAAGCATATCATGAACATAGTGATATTTAAACCATTATATCCTTGCTTCTAGAGCTATCAACTCTACTCTTAATCAGAGTGATTGCTATACTATTTTCACAATAAATGATAATTAGCTTATTGGTTATATCCAACTTCAAATCATGCATGAAACGATTTATCTAAATGACACTTGTTGCAACCACACTGCAAGCAACAAACTCAACTTTATATGTATTCAATATTATACAACCTTATTTCTTTTAAGGCTAAGAAACAACACCACTTCTAAATAAAAATATGTGGTTGGGGGTTGATTTGTTGTCATCTTTGCTCGCAGAAAAGTTAACATATGAGTAACCTACTACTTTTAATTCATCTACTTTAAAGCATAACTTTAAATCTTTTTCTCCTTTAAGATATCACAAAAATGCTTTTTATAGCAACCCAGTGTTTTCAAGCATGATTACATTGATATATGCTTAAAAAACCAATATCAAACTTGTTATATGATATTGTAAATAACATAACATACATCAAGATGCCCACAATATGTTCATAAGGATCAGTAAGCTTATTTTGTCCCTTATTAAGGCAATCAACTTTACTCAACTGGACTCCTTTAACAACGGGTGTATTTGTAGGTTTATAATCACACGTTCTAAACTTCTTAAAAATATAATCAATATCTCTCTCTTAACTTAAACATAAAAGTTTAAATTCTTTGTTACAAGAAATTTTTATACTCAAAATATATGATATCTCTCTCATATCTTTCATCTCAAACCTAGAGTTTAACCTTGACTTGGTTTTAACAATCATCTCATTATCATTTCTAGTTAATAATATATCATCTTCATATAAAGATAGAATGACAAAGTGACTCTCACTATTCCAAACATAAACACAATGGTTAAGTTCATTAGCCACAAATTAAAGTTCTAGTATGACATTTTAAAAATTTAAATACCATTAACAATGTGCTTAAGGCATATAAGAATTTCTTTAACCTATATACTTTATCATTTTAGCCTTCAACAACATACCCTTTTGATTGTTGCATATAAATGGTTTTATTTAACAATTTAAGAATGTAATTTTTAAATCAAATTGATGTAAATCCAAATGATAAAATATAGAGATCCAAAATAACCCTTATTGATGTAAATTTCACAATAGGAGAATATGTATCTATATAATCTGTCTTCTCTTTTTACGAAAATCACTTTACAACCAACTTCACCTTAAACTTTTCTATTGATCTATTAACTTTATATTTCCTTTTAAGAACTCATTTACAACTTATAATTTTTCTTCCTTTAGACAAATATGTTAAATCCTAAACTTTGTTTTTCTAAATGAATTCAGTTTAGTCATACATTGATTTTCTTTATTTTGATGATCCACATGAATTAATAGCCCATTGATAAGTTAAGTTATTAATCAACTCATCTAAATTCACTAAATTACACGTTTCCTCTACAAGGTAAGTCTGAGAATCCTTTAAGTAAGATGGTGTGGTTGTAGCTCTTCTATGTCTAATTAAAGTTTGAGTTTGTAGAGGAAGGTAATTTGGATAATTGTTGATGGATTCAATTGATGACGAATCTAGATCAACTAGATCATCAATAGTTTTATTATCATTTTGAAGGATGCCATTCTGATATCTTTAAAGGATCCAATATTCCTATTTTTTATTAAATAATACTTATTATTATAAAATCTATATCGCTTGGAATCTTTTGGGCATCTAAGACCTATTGTTTAATTTGTCTGTATGCCTATTGTGTAGTTTATCTCTAAATTGATTAAGGATATTGACATGGGTAATAAATCCCCACCTTCATAGATGACTTAGATATAATTTTCCATCAAACTAATGGTATAATTAATATATCAAAAGGAGCCTAATGGGTGACATACAATATATTAGTAAGTTCAACAAGGGTGCCTCCTATAACAAGCCTAAATTATTCATCTCTTACAAAATTAGTAAAATAATTATTTCTCATATACACTCGATATTTTCAAGGCTTATATTATTTCAGGTCTATTAATACCTTCTTACTCTTCAAAATATGTGGGGGTAGCTATAGAATCCATCGACCAACTAGTCATAGGACGGTCTAAACACATACATTTTGAAATAGTACATATTATGTCATACGTTTCCTTTGGGCCACTTGTATGGAGTTTCTCTCATTTCTCTTTTTGTTGTGACAATTCTTTTTGAAGTGCCCCATCTTATTATAGTGGAAACACTTGATTCGGAAAACACATCCCTATGATTTCTTAAAATTTTGATTATATTTTTTATCAAATTTCTTATTTGGTTTTCTTTTATCTTGATTACCTTTAGAGCTAGACTTTAAATCATCTTGAGTTAATAGTAGTTTATCCTTTTTATTCTTGTTCATGAGTTTTTGTTCAATAACAAGTTTAAGAGGCAGTTCAAAATGGATAAAGTCATGTCTCAACCTAAGTGTTGTGGTTATCATATTCTAAGAGGGAGAACGATTACTTATAATAAAAACCTACATAGGATCAAGGATTACAAATTTGGCTACAACCAAATCCCTAGCTATAACCAATATTTGGTTGACATGTTCAACTACATTATCTTCTTCCTTCATTTTATGTGAATTATATTTTAGAAGGAATAGTGAAACTTGCAGTTTTGTAATAGGGTTATATTTCTTAGTTATAGAGTGAAACAATTCCTTTATTGAGACTCTAAGTAGATCAACGTAATAGTCCGGCTAAGGTATTGCCTTTGAGGAAGGTTTGATAGTTTCTTTTCCTTGATCAATTACTTGTTTAATAGGAGGGATTCTTGTTTTTGTAAGGACATAGTCCACACCCTCTAATATTAAGGCTAAAAGACTTAGGATGCCGATGATAGCACCGAGCATGCTATCCATTATTTGTGTAGGTTGCTCACCTATATTGAATCTTGTTATTCCCCAATAGAGAAGTTATGTTTGGCCTTATATCATGCTTGCATGAAGTTAAAGTAGTATCTTCTGGTAACCCAACTGCATGTAATCTAAAAAGTCGATCTCTTACAATATCTCGTTAGCTGATTGACTCTCCAAGCAAGGCTAGTCAAATGGGTGATTAAGTTATGTCCATTGGCCTTAAAATATTTATCACTTAAAGGGCAAACATGACAGATTTTCTCGCACATCATGTGTGCATTGAAATCTTCAATCAATTAGAGGTAATACGGAGAATGCTCAGTAAAACAATCATAGAGAATGATATTTTCATGTCCAAATATAATAAAGGAGTACATATTGGTGTATGTAGTATATCCTCACATTAAAGTGAGAGTGCTCATCATGTCTTCACAGTCAACCCTAACAAACAATGAGGCATCATGTCATACCCTCATTTACAAATTGGGTTTGACCTTAGTGGTTGATGCTAAGAGAATAGAAGTGTTTGGTGACTCCAAAGTTGTTTCGAGCCAATTGTCAATTACTAATGCCACAATTCGAAGTTGTCCTAACATCTCTGAGAAAGGGAGTTGATCAAAACATTTAACATGATAAAATTACTGTATATAGCAAAAGATGATAACAATGTTATAAATAGTTTAGCTCAATATGCCTTAAGTTATAGGCCAAAGGACGTGGTCTAGAAAGAACACGTTCAAGAGGTAGAGGTTCTCAATGATTAGAAGACCGAGCCAATATGGTACTTGAATCAATCATCCCAATATGCATCCATTAAGACTGGACGAATGATTTTGAGGTATGCCTTGTTGGATGGTGATATGTAGGAGTTACCAAGGTTTGCTATTGAAATGTCTAAGCGTAATTGAAGTTCGGACAATAATAACCAAGGTCCATAAAGGGATATATGGTATTCACCGATCTAGATCTAAAATGAAGTGGATGATATACCGACATAGATCTTATTGGCTCATTATACACCATGACTATATCGACTATGTTAAGGGGTACCAATAGTATCAACGACATGAACCTTTGTAAAAGGTGTTGTAGACACGGAAAATCCTCACTTCTGGTTCTTAGGCCTGAAGTGAACCTTTTTCGTGTGTCTAAGTCGTATTTTAACAAAAGGGTGTGCTAGCTAGCTTACTTAAGCTAGCGAAGAAAGTTTTTGAAATCTGACTCTATCGGGGTGACTGTGAGCAAGTGAGCTCTTTTCGTCGTAGACCTTCTTACACCGATGCGCAAGGGTCAGTATGTACGCTTGGCAAAGTCTTTTAAAATGTAAACCTCTTTGAAAAATACCCTAAGTGTTTTGGGCTTTGTATGTACGATTGCAAATTTTATTACACGTGGGATTTGCACGTGCCCATGTCTTTCTTTTTAATCCTTTTAGGGCCAACTAGGTGTGTGCGCAAGTGACCTAAGTTGGGCAATTTTTGGGCTGGAGTGTGGGGCTTGCTTTGATGCAATATGCGTCCTAACTCGTGGTATGGCGTATATGCAATGCAAACTCACACAACTCCAAAGGGAAGACCCGAATTGAAAGACAATGCGGAAGGGAAATAACTTAATGTAAATTGCAAAAGGGAAATTGCAAAAGAGAAATATGGCTATATCTTAAGAGCGGAAAGGCTCAATTATGCAAGTGTGTGTCGTGTATAAATGGAAACACTACGCATACTGCTGAACCTTAAAACCCAAATCTTAAAGACATAGCCGAAGGGAAATACTTATAATATATATGGGCCCGAAGGTCGCCAACGTGTGCGTGGGTATTGTGTGTATATGGAAAGACAACTCACACGATTTGTAATGAAAACCCAAATATAATTGCAATAGGCCTTGACTAAGGTCTTGGGAGTAAGAGCAAAAGCTCAATGTGTGTGAGTGGATGGTTGCACGCACAACATAGGGTCCATCTCATTTGGGGTGCCACTTTCCAAGTGGATGTGGGCCACGATAGTGAATGATTTTCAAAACCAGATCTCCCACTTCAAAGTGGCGAGGTCTCATATGTTTGTCATAATGTCGGACTATCCTTTACCGGTATGCATGAGCATGATCCATAGCAAGGAGTCGCCTCTCATCTAACAAATCTAGTTCGACAATCCTAGCATGCTGAAGTGTCTCTAGGGGGAGGTCGAGTGCAATGAATGTATGGAATGAATGCAATTGTGTATGAATGGGAAGAACGGTGTTTGTGCTATAGACCAATTCGAATGGAGTGGCATTCGTGAGAGTACGGATGGAAGTCCTATAAGCCCATAAGGCTTCATCCAGCTTCTCATGCCACGTCCTTCCCTTCTCTAAAGTCTTCTCAATTATGCTAATGAGAGTCTTATTCGTGGCTTCGACTTGGCCGTTGCCTTGAGGGTAGTAGGGCGAGGAGAAGTGGTGAGTTATACCATAAGTGTTGCACAACTTGACCATCCGCTCGTTTTTGAATGGGGTGCCATTATCGGACACAAGGTCTCTTGGAACCTCAAATTGAGCCAAGATATTCCTCCTAGTGAAAGCCACCACATGTTGCCCTGTACGTTGGTCAGGGAGATGACTTCGACCCATTTGGAGAAATACTCAGTGGCTGCTAAAATGAACCTATGCCCATTCGATGCCTTTGGAAAGATCGGGCCTACGATATCAAATGCCCACATGGTAAATGGCCAGGGGCTAACCACGGAATGCAATGAAGATGATGGGATATGAATGGCATGCCCATGCACTTGACATGGATGACACTTTCTAACATGATCGTGGCAATCCTTTTTCAGGGTGGACCAAAAATAGCTCGCTCTAAGTATTTTCATTGCCATCATGTTGGCATTAATATAACCTCCACATTCACCATCGTGGAATTCATGCATAACAGTCCTAGCCTCCTCTAGTTCGACACATCTTAGTAGGATGCCGGTAAAACTTTTCTTATACAAAACCCCACCCAAAATCGTGTATCGGGTAGAAATTTTTTGGATGAATGCCTTACCTTTGGATGTGGCATCCTCAGCGAATCCCCCATTTTCTAGAAAACATTTGATATCATAAAACCAAGGTTTTTCAACAGAATCTGAATTATTTTGGCAAATATCCAAATCATGTGTGGATGGGGTGGGCGCATGCCATATCTCTAAGGATCGAGTTCCCAAAGTGGGGTCAACCTTTAGGGCTGAACCCTAGGAGGAGAGGGCATCGGCAATGCCATTATCATCTCTTCCTACGTGTGTGAGTCTACACGATTGGAATGATTCAACCAATCGAGTGGCCAACTCGTGATATGGAAGCAGTTTTTCATTTCGCACTTGCCAAATTTTCAAAACTTGGTTTATAACAAGGAGTAAATCTCCAAAGACCTCGATGCATGATGCCCTTAGAATTTTTGAAACCCTTAAGCCTTGCATGAGTGCTTCATACTCAGCTATGTTGTTGGAACATTCGAAATCTAGGTGAATTGCTATGGGGATCTCACCCTTTTCAGGGGATATGAGGATGATCCCAGCACCAGCCCCTCATTGGTTTCGTGTCCCATCGAAATGCATCTTCCACACTTGGTTTTCGAAAGAGTTTGCCAAAATGTGGTTTTGAAAATGATTTTGCAATATGCCTTCATCAGGCATTTCACTAAATGTGGGATATGAGTCCTCTAGGGGGAATTCAACCATATAGTCAGCTAGGGCTTGCCCCTTAATAGAGATCTGGTGATGGTATTTTAGGTCATACTCCATTAGAAGGAGTTGCCATTTGCCCAATCTAACAGTGAGAATGGGTTTTTCGAATAAATGCTTGATTGGATCAAGCTTGGACACTATCTAGATCTCATGATCTAGGAAATAGTGTTGAAATTTCTGGTAGACCCAGACTAGGGCCAAGCACGTCTTCTCCATGGCTTAATAATTCCTTTCGTAAGCCAAAAGAGTTTTCGAAATATAATAGATGGCATACTCCTTATGGGTGTGATCCTCGTATTGAGCTAGCAATGCTCCCAAGGCATTCGTATGCACGGAAATGTAAAGCAAAAGAGGTTTTCCTTGCTTTGGAGGATTCAAAACAGGGGAATTAACTAGGTATGCATTTAGTCTTTTAAATGACTTTTGGCAGTCGTCATCCCATGAAAATTTCGTGCCTTTCCTCAATAGTTTGTTGAAGGGTTCGCATCTAGTCGTCAGGTTTGATATAAATTAGCGAATGGACTATAATCGACCTTGGAGGCTACGAATTTATGTGAGATTGGAGGGTAGAGCCATGTCTATGATGGCTCGACACTTAGAGGGGTCGACTTCTATACCCCTTTGGCTCACCATAAAGCCTAGAAGCTTTCCGGACTCTACTGCGAATACACATTTTTGAGGGTTTAGCTTTACTTTGTAAAGTCTAAGCTTTTCAAAAATCTTTTACAAACATTCGATATGAGTGCATCGGGTTTTGGATTTTGCCAAGAGATCATCTACATACACTTCTACGAGCTCATGAATCTGATCATGGAAGATCGTAGTTATGGCTCTCTGGTATGTTGCGCTAGTATTTTTCAAACCAAAGGGCATGACTGTATAGCAGTACGTGCCCCATGGGGTTGTGAAAGCGGTCTTACCCTGATCTCGTGGACTTAATTTGATTTGATTATACCTTGAATAGCCATCCATAAATGAAAACATCTCGTGATTTGCAGTACTATCGACTATCAAATCTATGTTTGGTAAATGATAATTATCCTTTGGAGTGGCCTTATTCAGGTTTCTGAAATCGATGCATATTTAAATCTTCTCATTGGTTTTTCGAACAACAACGATATTGGATAACCAATTAGAATATGCAATGGGTTTTATAAATCCGGCTTTTAACAAATCTTCTAAACTCTCTTTGACTTGTGCGTGTACATTCAGATGTATTTTCCTAAGCTTTTGCTTTATGGGTTTCACATCCGCATCTAAGGGAAGACGATGTTCGACAATGCTGGGGTCTATACCCGGCATGTCTTCATACGTCCATGCAAACACATCTAAGTAGGTTCGTAGAAATGCAATGAATGCTGATCTTTCATGCTCATGCAAACATGCGCCTACCTTAATGAGTTTGGGATTGGAATCACTCCCTAGGTTTACTTCTATAAAATCTTCTCCTACTGAATTGGAAGGTCTTTCAAAATCGAGAATTTTATGAAATTTTGGGATCTTCCTCAAGGGGGTCCACTTCGGGGCTTCGATCATTCTCGTGGTTTACAGATCATAGGGAATTTGATACATGGATTTTTAAAAGACCTGGTTTTACACTTGGAATTTCTATTGATTTCGAAATTTTTGGCCTGGTTATACAGACGACGTTCCTTTCGAAATCCTTTCCTTTTTCCAAATCCTTCTCAGGAGAAGCTATGTACAAAATCTTTTTTGAATTTTGTAAATTTTCGATTTTTTTGTGCTTTTGCAAAACTAGAACTTTGGAAACTATACAAACTATTCTTTTTTTGAGTTTTTGATTTTCCAATATTTTTGGTTTTTGCAATTTTTCTATTTTTTTGATTTTGAGATTTTCAAATGTTTTTGTATTTTTGTAAAAGGAATCTTCCATCATACCTACAAAGGGAAAACATTACAGGCTAGACTCGGAATAAGAGGTCTAAATCGTAGGTTTCTTCTAAGGTAGGCTCCAGGGCACCCTTGACCTAGGTGGTCATAGGAGCTTGCTCTGGTGGTATTTTGGGAGTATAGCCGATCCCATATCGGCTTGGATTGGCCCTAGGAGACCCTGATTTTATGTCCCTAGACTCTTATAAGGCAAATAGCCCATGTCCAACAGCATGTTCCATGATTTTTTGTTTTTAGAGAAGTTTGAATACAAATCGTGGTCCTGGAACTTGTTGTCGTCTATGTCGTGCATATAGGGCTTTTTGTCCAGGGGTTTTGGAAATAAGGGATTCTTGGGTCTTCGTAGAAGGGTTAAAACCTTGAGGGGGCGAGCCTTGGGCGACCCCTTCACATACACGACCTTCCTAGGGTTATACAAAGTCAGCCTTTGTGGCTCAAGTATGACTTACCCCAGTTTTACCTCATGGGTCTGGGAGCTTGACAAGCAGGGAGAATTTATGACCCCCTGAAGTTGTGGGTGACTCTCTCCTAGGATCACAACGACTTTGTCCCTGAAAGGGATCTTGACACACCTGTGGAAGGTGGATGGCACAACGCACAAGTTGTGTATCCAAGGCCTTCCCAACAACAGGTTATAATGGAGGTGGATGTCCAAGACATGGAACACTCCCGTGTGTGCTATCCCTCCCGTTTCCATGAGGAGTTCGATAGATCCTATTGGTCTAGACGCATTCCCATTGTATCCAGTGATAATAATGAGACTTTGATGAACGGATGTCAAGGTGACTCCGATTTGATTCGCCATATAAAGTGGAAGGATGTTGAGCCCTCCTCTCCTATCGACAAGGCACCTGTCCAGAGAGTGGTTATTTAGAACCACCTCGATATGTAGGGCCTGGTTATGGGACTCGTAGGGTCTATCTACATCGTCTTCCGAGAATACGATGGGCGTTTTCGCTCCTATAGAGAACACTTGTTTGGACAAAGATTCAGGGGTAATGTTCGAACTAACCCTTGCTCTTTCTAGAATTTTCTCTAACACTAGTCTATGCCTAGGTGAAGTTTGTATTAGCTCTAGGATAAACATATTGATAGGAATCTTTGAAAGATGGTTTTCAAAATCATACACCTTCAAAACAACATTTCCTTTGTCCATTTTCGACGAAACTCTAGGAATACATTCTTTTGAGGGGCCAGGCACACTGACCACCTTATTAGCACTTTGCAGATGTGGGGGTTGGTAGATCCTCCCAGATCTTGTCACCTCCCCCACGATCAACCTAGGTTTCGTACTAATCATGGCTCTAATTGAGAGATTTGGAGCACCTTGAATGGTTAACACTGGTTTGACCGGAGAAGGAACTCTTGGTGGTTCCTGGATGACTACGTGGGCGGGTTTCTTATGCAGTATGAGAGTAGACGCACAAGTAGATGAACCAGACTCACATGCATGCACTAGATTCTTTGAAATTATAAGAGCACATACCTCTTTTCCCTTCCCACTGGTACTTGCGTGCTTGGGGAAGGGTTCTTTGAAGATAGTTTGGGCAGGCTCAGGTTCTTCAGCGACCTAGAGCCGGCCTTCTGCTATCAAGTTCTCAATTTTATTAAGGAGGGAGAAGCACCGCCTTGTATCATGGCCTTTGAGCCGATGATACTTGTAGAACTTATTTAAAAACCTTCCCTTCAAAGTGATTCTCTCGGGAATCTCAGGGAGTTCGATCATGCCTTAGGCAAGTAGGAGGTCTAGGACCTCCGACACAGGTTGCCCCAGCGGAGTATACTCCCGTCTTTCGAAGGGCTTTTAAAAACTCCTCTCCTTTTTATTTTCAGGTTTTTTAAAAGCTCTTGAAGCACTAGTCGAGCTTGGATCCACCCAGACATTGGCGATTTTTTGGGGCTATGCCCCTTTGTCCGTGGTGGATGACCCATAAGAGATGGGCTTCTCCAAGCGAGTTTTCGAAATGGGATTTCCTTTCCATAAGTGGTCATACACCTCCTTTTTCAAATTTGTTTCGAAAAGGGATGCTTTCTTTATTAACTTATGGAAAGTCGAGATTTCATGAAGCGAGAGAAGGGTTTTCAACTCGTTTCTATAATTATCCAGGATGAGCATGACTGCACATCCTTTGGATATGGGTTCTTGCACTTGACCCAAGAGAGACCTCCAACGAACGATGAACGTAGGTACGTCCTCGTTCACACCTTGTTTTGCATCCCTTAAGGTGTTTAAAGTCGGCGTGACTTCTACGTTATGCGAGAATCTCTGCATAAAGTAGTTCACTAACTCTTTGAAAGTTGCGAACTGGCTAAGATCGTAGGAAGCCGGCCATTTGGCAACTGTACCCTTGAGGGACAAAGGGAACCAATACACCCATTTCATTGAGTCATTCTTTTTCTTATGGGCTCGATGAGAGAAAAGCTGCAAGTGAGACCTAGGGTCTCCCATGCTATCATACCGATGGAAGTTCGGTATTTCATCGTCACTGCCTGTTTCATAGTCCACAGGCAAGAAATCAGACAGGGCGTAACTCATTTTTTCTTTATTTTGCCCTCTCAGCAGTTGCTGTAGGGCTTTACGGTCCTTGTGTGTGAAGGACTCGTGGTATTGGTTACCTTCCATCGCGGAAGTCTCTTTGTGTTTGCGAGGTTTTTCAAATTTCTTCTTGGCCTTTGGTTCGCCATTTGACGAATATGAATCGCCTGCTTCAGCCTCTTGGCTAAGAGTGGCGATTTTGGCCTCGAAGTCCCTTCTCAAGTCTTCAATCTCTTGTTTTTTCGAAAACTTTCGAGATTGAGAACTTGATGCGCATGAGCCATGACTCGATACCTTTTGGGAGCCTGGACTCGACATGCTTCAATATGCTTTTCAAAATAAATCCAAAGTATGAAAATACAAACAAGCAAAGTTAAAACACTTTAAAAAAAAAATTTCATGAGGTTTTTCTACATGAGATGACTCTGCACAAGGCCCATGTCCCACCGGGCATGCCAAACCTGTAGACACGAAAAATCCTCACTTCTGGTTCTTAGGCATGAAGCGAACCTTTTCGTGTGTCTAAGTCGTATTTTAACAAAATGGCATGCCAGCTAGCTTGCTTAAGCTAGTAAAGAAAGTTTTTGAAATCTGACTCTATCGGGGTGACTGTGAGCTCTTTTCATCGCAGACCTTCTTGCACCGATGCGCAAGGGTCAGTCTGTATGCTTGGCAAAGTCTTTTAAAATGTAAACCTCTTTGAAAAATACCCTAAGTGTTTTGGGCTTTGTATGTACAATTGCAAATTTTATTACACGTGGGATTTGCATGTGCCTATGTCTTTCTTTTTAATCCTTTTAGGGCCAACTAGGTGTGTGCGTAAGTGACCTAAGTTGGGCGATTTTTGAGCGGGAGTGTTGCTTTGAAGCAATATGCATCCTAACTCGTGGTATGGCGTATATGCAATGCAAACTCACACAACTCCAAAGGGAAAACCCGAATTGAAAGACAATGCGGAAGAGAAATGACTTAATGTAAATTGCAAAAGGGAAATTGCAAAAGGAAAATATGGCTATATCTTAAGAGAGGAAAAGCTCAATTGTGCAAGTGTGTATCGTGTATAAATGAAAAGACTACGCACACTGTTGAACCTTAAAACCCAAATCTTAAAGACAGCCGAAGAGAAATACTTATAATATATATGGGCCCGAAGGTCGCCAACGTGTGCGTGGGTGTTGTGTGTATATGGAAAGACAACTCACACGACTTGTAATGAAAACCCAAATATAATTGCAATAGGCCTTGACTAAGGTCTTGGGAGTAAGAGCGAAAGCTCAATGTGTGTGAGTGTAGAATTGAAATGCTACGCACACAACTTGAATTTAAACACCCAAAATGAAATTGCAATAAGGCCTTTACTAAGGTCTTGGGAGTAAGAGTGAAAGGTCAATGTGTGTGAGTGTAGAATTGAAATGCTACGCACACAACTTGAATTTAAACACCCAAGGAAAATTGCAATACGACCCTTACTAGGGTCTTGGGAATAAGAGCGAAAGCTCAATGTGTGTGAGTGTGAAAATTGAAAGACAACACACATAACTTAATTAAAACCCACGCAACTTAAAACATATAGGAATAACTATATCTTAAGGGCTGATTAGGCCCGTGTGTGTGCTAAAATTGTGTGCAGCTAAGAGCGGAATAAGCTCAAGTGCACGTGTGTGTGGGTGTGCCATACCACGTTATTACAAGCGGGAGAGACAACGTTCCATTATTACAACCCCGTATCAAATTTAATCAAATGTAAGCAAGTTCATAATAAGGATCGAGTTAGGCACTTACGTATAGCTGGTCCGGGTGTGACTTGCTTGGCTTTGGCCTAGTGAGTAGCCTTGGACAGCTGAAGGGGATCTCCTTAGATGCGGGTGGGCACCAAGTAGGGTCTTAGCTGAGTGAAGTGTTGATGATGAAGGCCGGGTGGTATTTGCAGCAAATGGGGATGCTGAGCGAGTTGGGGCAGGTTCGGGTGCTAGCTAGGTGGTGGAAGGTAAAAGGGGAAGGCTTAGCTAAGGGATGGGAATTGGATGGCTAAGGGAAGATGAGGATGTAAGGTGTGAAGTGGCCGGGTGTAAAGGAGGTGGTTAGGGTGCAGCAGTGGCGGGTGATAGACGGTGTGGCTGGGTAAGAGGGGGAGTGGAAGAGAGGTTAGATAAGGCTGGGATGGGGTACTAACCGGAGGTGGCTGTTGTGGTGGTGGTCGGAGGTGGTGGAAGGAGGTGGCAGCTGGAAGAAGGTGGCAGCTGGGTGGAAGTGGAGGTGGATGGGTGTAGTCGGGTGGAAGTGGCGGTGGAGGTGGCACTGGTGGTGGAGGATGGGAGTGAAGTGGGATGAGAGAGAGGGCAGGTGAGAGAGGAGAGAGAGAGCTGAGAGCTGCCCAAGATCCGCCCAAAACCTGCCCCAAAAGGGGTTTTTTTATAGGCATGGGCTGGGGTCGGTTGGGGTGGTTTTGGGGTAGATATTTAGGATGTTGTGGGCTGGGGTGGAGTGGTTTGGGTAGGTCAGCTAGGTGGGTGGTTTGGGTAGGTCGGTTAGGGTGGCTGGGAATTAAGGGTTAGGGTCTAATTAGGTGGGTTAAGGTGGGATTAGGTTTAGTCTAGCTAGGGTCTAGGTGGTCTAGTTAGGTGGGGTGGGCTAGGTGAGGTCGGCTAGGTATGGTTAGGGTGGTTTTGGGTGAGGGTGGTTAGGATTAGGTCAGGTTTAGGGGGGAGTGGCTAGGTGAGATGGGTTAGTTCAGGGCTAGGTTTAGGAAGCATCCCCTTGGCCTTGATCCATGGACCTAGTTGCAGCATGTTGGTGCATCCTCAGGTTAGGTGTAGGTGCATACAAGCTTAAACCCACACTCTTAAGCTAAACCCATATGATTAACCCAAAACTTGACACAAAAGTCAAGCCCACCAACTTTCTCACTCATACTTTATCCCATTCTCTCTCTCTATCCAAGCTTTTCACGTGAATTCTTTGTGGGCCCCACATCCATTTATGAGAAGGTGATGTGAGCCATGGATGTGAATATTGGATTGGATCTTTGGATCCAAATCCAAATCTAGATACATGTTTGGATTTGGATCTGGATATATATGGTCCAGATCTTATCTAAATTTGATTTTCCGACTCCTTCATGGTATTTCGAAACGGACGGTTTATGCGGGGCCTGACAACATCAGTACTCCGTCTTGCGTTGGGTCTTCGCCAACATTGTCGTCTGCTCCTCTTCTCACCTTCCGAAGATCATTTTGATAAATTTGTTGATAACAGGAGCTTGGATGTCCGAGATTTTGGGGATGATTCTGATACGAAAGTTGATGTGCCGGGCTTGAAATATGCTCCAATTTCGGACTCTCTTTCGCTTCTTCGGTCTTGCTTTCATCAGGCTAAATTGCTTTTCGGGGTTTTCAAAACTGTATGTTTATATATTTTTAAACATATATGGTTTAAACATATATACAGGGTTGCCTGGAAGGCTCTTGGGTTTCCAGACTCAAAATAGCCCTTTGGGGCTACTTTTGTAAAACCAGGTAATTTGAGAAAATCGTGGGATTTTGGGGTGTTTACAGGTGTGAGCCTTAAAACTTCACACAATCATTAACCATGACCATTTCGCGGATAGGCTACCATTTCACCAAAAGATGGCACTTCTGTTCTTGGCTATGATTGAACTAGTTGACGTAAAGTTGATTGGTTGATGGCCAAGAACAAATAAAGTTTGGGCATTGAAACATTACAAACATATCATAGATCAACGATAAGAAATCAAGGTGGAACTCAACAAGATCATTGTTTGATGTGATAGGTGTAGGAGAAACAATATCAAAATTAGAAGCCGTAGATGAATAAAAGTTTCTTTTATCAAAGTAGTTTGCAAGAGGGTAAAGAAGGTGAAAGAAAGAATGTAAGGAACCTCAATCCTTATAAAGTCCCGAATGATACTAAAAGAGCGGGAGAATCCCAAAAATTATGTGGACACAAATTTATAGAAAAAGTGTTTTGAAACTCGATATTGATGAAAGTACGACTTACACCCTCAGTGATAGCTCCAGACATAAAGTTGTAAGAGCCATAGTTTGGCATTGAAAAATTGATAAGAGTACATGACAAGCTCTCAAAAGCCTAAAAAGGGAGACGGTAGTTTAGGCCCATGATATAGACAAGCCTTGAGGCATAAAGTAACAATGGTGACAATTGATAAACCGTACCTAATATTGTGGCACAAAGGCAACATCAATGAGGTGAGTGAGAAGTTATTAGAATTCATGAACGCAAAGAACGGGCGAGAAAGGTTTATAAATAGCATTTACAATATTCAAGCAAAAGATTAAATCAATCACATTACAATTCTTTTTGTTCCTATGTTACTCTTTCCTATTTTTCGACGACAATCGAGATATACTAAGTAAGATTCCTTGAAACTCACTTTCAATCCCATAAAGTCTTATCCATCTTTCTCTTTGAGAATGAGGGGTGAGAGTTCTATGACACACCTCACATAATGTTCAGATCATACCAACAGGTTCCTCTAAGTGGTATTTGAATTGCGTCACGATCTTTGGGGACAACAACTTGTCTCATCTTTAATACTTTTAGAAAAGATATCTTCCATTGTTTTACATAAATCTTGCAGCATCACCAATGTTTTGATCCCAATCTTTCAGATATTGAAACTTGTTTCGCCATTTCTTACTACGTACCTCCTCAAAGATAAAGGCATCACTATCAGTAAACTATAGGCTTTGCATGCTCTAATACCAGATTGTTCCACGTATGCACGATCCAACGAGAAAACTGCATGCAATCACACAAGCAACTTACATAAAATGTGAAACATGGGAAGGAAGAAATAATAGTTTGACAATAGATGACTACTCCACAGGAAGACCAGAAAGAAAGTTTTCACTATAATGGAAGAAGAGCAGCTTACAATATCTAACTCACAATCTCACATCCAAGTGTGTCACTTCCCCTTCTCTTTCTTACATACACGAGCGCACTGTACATAGATCAAGTGCCTTTGGGTGTGGCAGATATGGAAGTGCAAGGGTTTATTGAGATATTGAAAAGACCAAAGACAAAACCAATCATTGGATCCTATGTTCCAGCATCAATTTCTTATGTGCTGTGTTAAATTTAGAAACATATGCTTGAGAATCATCTTCTTCTTTACAAATTGTGAAATCTTCACTTCAAAATCCACTATTAAACTTTACAATACCTTTTAATTCAGTAAATAAAAATTTATACAGTACATCCGTATCGTTTGGACTTAGCATTTGGTTGTTATATCTATGTACTAATAAGCAGGTCTGGCCTAACTAGAGATTCTCTCTCTCTCTCTCTCTCTCTACATATATACACATGAGTCTGTATCAATCATGTGAAAATGACAATACCAAAAAGCCATAAGAATTGATGGACGTGAACCACAGTGATAGAATGCTCTGAAACTTATTAACCTAGCTTCACTTCGTATAACTTTATGATTTTTCTTTCTCTGGGACCTAATTATCTTAACTTTCCATGCTATAATACCACGACCACAGTGATAGAATGCTGAAACTTATTAACCTAGCTTTGCTTCATTATAACTTTGTGATTTTTCTTTCTTTGGAACCTATTTATCTTAACTTTCCATTCTATTACGGAAGTTCTTGCTTATAAATAGAAGCTGGCTGCCACATGGCCTGTTGCGATCGACGGCAGATAACATAAATAAGAAAGTAGGAAATGCATAAATGTCAAAGAAAATAGCAAAAGCAAATCAAGAGCCTCATATACACATCATTGACTGACTTTATGGATTCCCAACACTTTTTCTACAACATTTTTTTTCTTTTGAATTTCTCTTTTCATGATTTTCACAGCCTGTCCACACTCTTTTGTGTAGGAAAAGGCCTCGAGCATCTCCCTCTTTGTATCTCAACCTTCTTTGTCCTCAATAACTTCACCAGCAACAACGAAAGCAGACTCCACAAACAACAATTCTAGTAATATGTTTACGACATAAAGATCTTCAAGACCAACTAATCTGAAGCCAAAGGGTTTAACTCTGTGATAACAATTCAGTCTCTGATTCTGAACTCTTCCCCTGCTCTTCTCCGCCGTGTCGAGCACTCCAGACACCCTTGACGACGTCGTCAATGTAAGTGAAGTCACGCGCCACCTCATTCCCCTCCTGCGTCTGGTAAACATCAATGGCCTTCCCTTGAAGGATGTCGCCCAGTGAGAGAAGAAGTAAACCATGTCGGGCCTCCCCAGGGGACCGTACGGTGAAGAACCTCAAGCCGGTGATGGACAAGTCCATAATGTGGTTATAGGTATGGGTGATTTCCTCGCCGGCTTTCTTGGTGGCGGCGTAGAGGCTGGCGGGTTGGTCGGTCCGATGGAGCTCGAGAAAGGAACTCGGTCGTTGAGCCCATAGACGGAGCTGGAGAAGAAGCCCAAACAATGGCAGGTTGAGGATTCGCCGTCTTTGGCAAGCCTCGAGGAGGGTCACGAGGCCCGGCGATGTTGGATGCCACGTAGGAGTGAGGGTTCTCCATGGCGTAGCGTACACCAGCCTGAGCCGCAAGGTGCATCACATGTGGGAGAAACGACGACGTCGAAGAGCTTTTTTAGAGCGCATCGTTAACGTCCCCTTCCACAACCAAGATACCGCGTGTGGTGAGCAGCGATTTGCGCGCTTTCTTCAATGAACGGCGGGTCGTAGTAGTCGTTGAAGTTGTCGAGGCCCAGGACACGTCGCCGCGCTTTTTCAGGGCCAGCTTGGTATTAGGCCCCGATGAAGCCTGCGGCGCCGGTGATAACACTGACATGCCATTGGCACGGCGCGGCGTGGAAGAGTGACGTACGTAAGCTTCTCCCACGCTGCGCTGCGTCCAAATAAGGCATATGAGGAGGAAGTTGGTGCGCGCATGGACATGGTGGTTGCCGCCACTGGGGGAGTTGGTGGCGGCGGAAGAGGAGGGTAGTTGAGTGTGAAGGAAGATGAGGATGAGGTCGATAATTAAGTGTGGCGCGAAAGAGGATCTTGGAGGATGCTTTGAGAGAGCTTGGTGCTATTGACCCTGCGGAGGTAGCTGTTGTATCTCTCCAGCTTCGCGCCTTTGCTCGCCGGATCAATGCCAGCCGACGACCCCATTGTTTTTCTTGGATTTGTTTAGGCTCTCTCTCTAGAAAGGAAGAATGAGAATTAAATAGGTGTAGCTTCAAATGGACTTAAACGTAGAGCCTCATAAGATCAAATTGCAGAGATAGATTCTCACTTCAGAGATTGGTGGGTAAGAGAAAAAGGTTGGGTATTTCAGGCTACCGACACTATTTATCACTAGAGATTTGTGAGACAGAAGGCAGAGACAGTTTCTTTGCCGAGGAAGTGAGTGAGATAACTATTTTCGAGGTCACACTGTTTCTCTCTCTAGAGTTTAATGAGAGAGAAAGGAGACTTCCCTCTTTCTCTTTCTTTAGAGAACAATTGAGAGGAAAAACTCTATTAGCGCGGTGGCTGATACACACCACTGGCTTCTGCAGACTCTGTAATAAAATAGAACTGGAAAAGAAACTATAAGATTTCTCAAAAGTGTGTGTGTGAGTGAGAGGTTTTCCTCTCAGTTCTGGATACACAAGGAAAAGGGAAATGTGGATTAGCCTGCTGAACCAACAATACCTTGAATTCAGCAGCTCCAGATCACCATTGAAATCCTCGAAGTGGGGGATTTCTAGAGAGACTTGCGGTCTCAGAGCAGAATTTATAGAAAGAGAAAGGAGGGTTCTTTGGTGGACCAATGAGTTGGTTGGATGGCACGTTCTCCAAATCAAAGCAGATCGGCAAGCGCCATCTTACGTGCTTCCCTTTCAACTTTCACTCGTTTTTCCTTTTCGGGGAAATCAGCAGACTGTTTTACAACAGTAGGGAAAACTGCAAGAAGATACATTACATTTGTACAAGCAAAATGTCCGTCTCCATGTCTCATAGGGACGGATTTCACCGTACCGTTGATTTTGCATCAATTGTCTTGATCAACAGTTGTCAAATCTCTCTCTCTCTCTCTATCTATATCTATATATATATAGATATAGATAGAGATAGAGATAGAAAGAGAGAGAGAGAGACTGGATACTTAGTCTCTTCAGAAATATTCTTAAATTTTGTAACTTATACAGTAGAAAAACAATCAGCGAGTACGAATGAGTATGTGAGAAGTGAATATATATAATCAAGCTCTATGAAAACATGATCCAATTCCAGGTAAATGGGGGTTTCAGTTTTCTTGGAATCTTGAACAATTGGTTTGGGTTTGAAATCGGAACTGCTCAAAATCGATAAAAAATATTTAAAAATTTAAAAGTACCAGAACAACTTGTTTCGGTTTCAATCTGGTTCCAATCTTATAAAAGATAAAACCGAGTGATAGTTGGTTCTAAGCTCAATTTTGGTTTCGATTTCAACAAATTTCAAGCTTGGTTTGGTTTTGATTGAAATTGTCCAACAGATTTGAAATTGGTTCATGTCTCCTCTCTCTATAGTGATTGGATCTTGCTCATTGTTGCTCAATCATGTTTGACCGTTGTATTAGTACGTGTGAAATAACATTGTTCTTTGTTCATTTTTCAAAAACTCTTACATTTTTTTAAACTACATCAATATCACCAAAAACAATAATACGGTTGAGAGGGGGGAGGGCAGGAGGAGTTTGCATATCATTCGACGATATGCCAATTTCATGTCCATATCGAGTAGCCTTTTCATTTAAGTAAGGTCGATATTGCTCATTGAATTGTAGTGGGTTATTACGGCACATGGGTAGGGTAAAGGAATCTGTAGGATTAATATTAGCCGACAATCTTCATTGTAATTAATTGAGGAGGATGCCATGCATACTTTTTGTTCCGGAGTAAGGGCATCCAATCAATACAGCTCATAATTAAATTTTACATTTTAAAAGCTGGGATTATCATTTGGACAAAGGAATCAAAGGCCGAATGTGAAAGATGCCCCTCTCTCTTGAAATCAGAGAAAGAAGGTGACCATATTGCACGTGGACGGTTCTGGTATTCTTAAAACCTTGAATCATAACCAAATCGGTCTCGAATCAATTTGGTTACGATTTCGAATAGTATGTTCTTGGGTGGTTCTGATTTGAGCTCGCAACTATATACAACAGTGAAAGTTTATAAAAAATTCAAGATATAAAAACAACATTTAAAAAAAATACTGAAACCAACAGTTACTGGTTTTATGAAAGGTGATATACCGAAACGAAACTAAGTGGTTCTCTGTTTTAGTTTCAACAGTTTCGGTTTCTGGCCCAGTTCGATTTTGATTGAAAACCCCGAGTCGATTTGGATCCTGTCATGTTTACCATTTAGAGCAATAACCCACCTGACAGGGCTCGCTGACTCGTGAAGGCTGATCACCAGTACAACTCCGAGAACATGGTTTCTTCCTCTTGTTGTAAAAAAATAAGGAAAAAACAAGTGAGCATTTATAATTTCTCTCTCACTAAAAGAAAAAGTGAGCATGATTGAAGCCACTTAGAAAGGGACACTTGTTCATAATAAAGTTATTAAACAAAGTTAGTGTAACATGCATAAAAGATAAAATGAGAGAATACTCAAGGTAATTTAGGGTATGTAGAACGGCAGGAAGCTGGAGTTCTAGTGAGACGTCAAATTAGATGCTAAATGCTTTAAAAAAGATAAAGAAAGGCTTCAAAGTGACAAAGAATATGATAAAAGATGATTTCGCTCATTTTGAGTAACATCTTGAGGTGATTTATGTGAGCGGTATTGAGAAGCCCAAAGGATCCCGACTAATTCAGTTTGAGCCGAGTCGGACCATTATGGGGATAATGCTCGCTCGATACTGGTTTTCTCGAACTTGAGACCTTTGCTTAAGGAGAGCAAATGCTAAACCACTTAAACCAACCAATTTCCTTGATTGGAATTACATACGAAAATAGGAAAAGATAAAACATAACGAGTAAGAATTACTTGGGCTTGGATTCTGTTCTTTGCAACTAATGCAATAGCAGGTCGATCATAGATGAGGTGAGGCAAAATTAAGATAAATGAAAAAAAACTATGCTTTGAGTCACTGCCGTCGGCCAAACATGAAACAAAGCAAGAAGCTACATTAAAGCTTCACTGCGACTTAGATTTACTGGTCAAGAATTATGATCAAACCAAAAAGCTTTCAATCTTCATCGTCCACGGTGATGTGGTAGTCTTATAGGGGGTATTTGATTGCAAGGTTAGAACCACCAAATTTCCGCAGTTCCCTTCGAGAACTGCTGAGCCTTGAAATTGGATAAATATAAAATGCTGGTTAAGGCCCATGTTGCAGTGGGAAGTGAAACTGTACTTCAGTGACATTGCCGACTGTGGGTTCCATTCGTTTGAACGAATGATGGATATGAAATTTATGGACAGTGGAGATTTAAGATATAATATATAAAAATAGTGATAAACAACTGGTTCCTTTTGTTTTAGAGGCGGCAATCTTTCAACAACTCTTCAAATAGTGTCGGCGGATTGGCATTTTGTGAGAGGGAGATATCAAAGTCATCATCATCGGCTTGTGTCGTTGACGGCAAGTTAGAGCCCGATAGTGACGAATTGATCAACACCATTCTTGAAAAGAATTAGCATGTACAGGCCCAATTGGAAGATACATCTTGCTTTGGCTTTTTCACCACCTTTAATTTGGAATCAGTATGTGTATTTTGTAAAATGATAGCTATAAAGCAATCAATGAAGGATGACCGATGTCTATATTGGGTGTGGTAAGAACATATCTTTGGTCAAAATCGTCGGTTCGGTGAGTATTGTAGAGCGACAAATGCTGGAACTATCAGCAGCACCGATAGGTAGGAGTATTCTGTTGTCGCAGACGATGCAGTTGAGTCGTAATAGACCTCACAATGATGCGGAAGCAAACCCCTGTTTCTTGCAGGTCTTAGAAACAATACCACCTCGAAATAAGAATATTTGATTGGAGGTTGACTTATTATGATCTTTGCTTCCTACAAAGTCAACTTGACATTATCTTATCATTTTTAGTTCATTTGCTCGAAAACACAGTTTCAAGTCTTTTGTGTCTTTAAGATATCTTAGGATAATCTTCACAACTATCCAATGGTGCCAACTAAGATCACTTTGATATCTACTAATAGGGCCAACAACAAATCTGATATCAGGTCTTGTATACAACATCACATACATTAAGCTACCCACAACTTATGCATAAGAAACATTAGGCTTATTCTCTCCTTCACCGAAGAAATCAACCTTATTCAATTTAAGCCCTTTAGCAATGGTTGTAGATGTAGGCTTGTACTTACCTATTTTAAATTACTTGAGGATATAATCAATATATATATCTTGACTCAAACATAGAAGATTATATTCACTATCACGAGAAATCTTTATAACCAGAATATAGGACGCCTCTCTCATATTCTTTATTTTGAACTTTGAGTTCAACCATAACTTGCTTTTGATAATCATTTCATTATCATTCTTAGTCAACAATATTTCATCTATATATAACGATAGAATGACAAAGTGGCTCCCACTATTCCAAACATGTACATAGTGGTCAAGTTCATAGTCACACACTAAAGTTCTAGAATGATATTTTGAAAGGCTAAATACCATTGACGAGGTGACTGTTTAAGGTTATATAGGGAGTTTTTCAACCTATATACTTTATCTTCTTTACCTTTAACAACATACCTTTCTAGCTATTGCATATAGATGATTTTATCTAAATCTCTATTTAGAAAGGCAATCTTTACATCTAACTGATGTAAGTCTAAATCATAATATGCTAAAATGGTTAGAATAATTCTAATGGATGCAAATTTCGTAATTGGAGAATAAGTCTCAACAAAATCTATACTTCCTTTTGCGAAAATCCCTTTGTAACCAACCTCGCCTTAAATTTGTCGATTATTCCATCAATTCTATATTTTTTTTAAGAACCCATTTACAACCTATGACTTTCTTTTATTTTGACAAATCAACCAGTTTATAGATTTCGTTTTTTTCAATAGATTCAATTTCTTCATCTATGACTTTTTTTATTCTCTTGATTTATATGAGTTGATAGCCTACTGATATGTCATGTTATCAGTCAACTAATCTAAATCCACTTAATTGCACACTTCTTTTATAAGATAAACCGATAATCCTTTAAGTTGGACAATGTGACTCTAGGTCTTTTATGTCTACTTAAAGTTTAAGTACTCTCAGGAAGATCATTTGGGTAAGAATCCATGGGTTTACATGATAATGAATCTAGATCCGCTAGACCATCAATGCATTCATCATCATTTTCAAAAATATCATTCTTAGTTTTCTCTAAGAATTTAACATCTATTAGACCATGATCTTTATGATAAAATCGATATCTCTTGGAACCTTTAAGATATCCAACGAAAGTACCTCTTAAAGACCAAATGTCTAGATTATCCCTATACTAATCAAGGATCTTCACATGTGTGACAGATCCCTATCTCTCGAGATTATCTAAGTCTTATTTTCTATCAAACCACATCTCATATAATATAGAGAATATAGTCTTATACGGTACTCTATTTAATATATACGAATGTAGTTATTGCTTTTTCCCAAAACACCAAAGCAAGAGAGGCGTCAATTAACATGGTCTTAGTCAAATTCAACAATGTCCTATTATATCTCTCTGCTATATCATTTTGTTGAGGTATTTAGGGTATGATATTTTGTTTTGAAATACTAAAGTCTTTACTTTATTTCAAGAATTTTCTAGAGGTGTATTTGTTACCTCAATCAGACCTTAAGTCTTTGATTGTCTACCCTAATTATTTTTCAACTTCTTTTTTATATTCTTTGAATACCTCAAGTACCTCAAATTTATGTTCTAAGATATATATATATATATATATATATATATATATATATATATATATATATATATATATATATATATGCATATCTTGAATAATCATCGATAAATATTGTAAAATATACATTCTCACGATGAGATTTCACCCTCAAGAGTCTACATAAATCAGTGTAAATAATTTTTAATAAGGTTTTTGGTCATTTCCTCTTATATAAAGGCCTTACACTTATTAAAAGTATTTTTATGAAATTCAAACAATAAGTTAAAGTTATTTAATTTTTTCAACTTACTTAAACTCATATGCCCTAAGCGTTTATGTCATATTCACATCAATTACACATGCACAATCAATATAAGCAAAAAAACATTCATTTTTATTTATATTTAGTTTAAACAAACCATGTTTAACATCAAATAAATCTTAAAAAGCTATCTTGTCATATTTTTTCACAATAACTTTGCTAGGGACAAACCTAACCTCAAATCCTTTCTTTACCAAGGTAAGAATCGATAAAATATTGTACATAATAGAGGTCATAATTAATACATTCGTAAGTATAATTAACATGCTTTGTACAAAAATCTTAAAAGACCCAAGAACATCAGAAAAGTATTATTTCTCATGTAAACTTGATCCGCTCCATGATTGAATTTCTTTAGATCTATCGCTCCCTCTTTGCTCTTTGAGATATACTGGGTCGGTTCAGATTCGATCCACCAACCAGTCAGAAGGCAATCCATGTAAAGGCAATTAGAAATGATGCAAATTATATCCTACTTCTCTATTGAGTCACGTTGTTGGATGTTTCGATCATTATTTTGTTGCGACAGTTCCATTTGTAATGCCTCATTTTGCTACAGTTGAAGCACTTTATTCGAGATACAGATTCTTGCAATTTCTTGAAAAACTGACCACCCTTCTTATTATTATTCTTACCAAGCCTTTTATTTGGTTTCCTCTTGTTCTGATTGTTTTTAGATCTTGACCCTAAATCATATTAAACAACTAGAAAATTTTCTCTTTTATTTTGTTCATATATCCTTGTTCAATTGCTAGTTTCAATGAGAGTTGAGAAAGGGTAAAATCAGGTCAAAGTGTAAGGGTTGTGGTTACCATGTTTCAAGAAGGAAAAAGACTATTTAAAATTATGGATATTTACATCGGTTCAAGAATGATTGACTTCACTATAGCTAAATCTTTAGCCATTACTAATATTTTTTAAACATGTTCAATTATATTATCATTTGTTTTATTTTATGAGAATTATATTTTTGAAGGAGTAGTTGCACATGCAACTTAGTTCTAATATCATATGTAGTGGTCAAAGAGTCAAATAACTTTTTAGCAGTTTCAAATTCTTCGAAGACCCTAATCAAGTTGTCTTACATATAAGTTAACATTATAGTCCTAGTTATAATATAATCATTTAAAAATCTCTTAGAATTTTTTTTCTCTTTGTGTGTTGGAATAGGAGTAGGAGCAAAATAGTTTCTCTAAGTACATAATCAACACCCTCTAAAGTTATGGCTAACGAGATTCTTCTTTTTCATGTTTGAAATTTAAGCCATTTAACTTTTCTATCCTTGCCAACTGAGAAATACAGATTCTACAAGTCATTTTTAGTAATTTAGCAGAGACAATAAGTAGAGGGTTATAATATGTTAAATAGGAAACACAAAATAAGCAACACATAATTAGCCATAAGATATTTTCTAAGAAATCAACAATAAAAAATAGTCATGAGTGATTACATTATCCACAATATCTAGGTACTGAACTATAAATATTTCCAAGCACTTAACAACAATTTTATATAATAAATAGGTACTATATTGGAAATATCTAAAAGTTAAGATAGCTTCTATAATTTCAGAACAAATCTTGGGACAAAACAGTAAGAACAATCCTTCATATTACTTTTGTAATTTCTTTTTAAGTAATGGGAAAACCTATAATTTTAAATTTCTGCCCATTTTGGTAATTTAAATTAAAAAACTAGTGATAAAACAATACAATTACAGTTCTTGATTAGTCAATAATTTGAATAAACATTGAAAGATAGAATAGTAAATCTATTTCATGGCATTCTGTAAAAAGTAAAATGGCAGAAAAGTACTTTTATCAGGTGGCATAATAAAGAATATGACAAACAATCGGATTCAAAACCGTAAAACCACATGGAGTATCGGGTCTCGTAAATCAACAATTTAAATAGGGACAAAACCGTAAATCTATAATATGGCATTTTATAATTTTAACTAATTGTCAAAGGGAAGATCCATACATTCAAACATAGAGAGATATTTCAAATATTTTACTTTAAAATATCTAGATATTTTCATAAATTATGTAGTGGTAGAATGTAATATTCTCAATCGATGGGGTCATTTTGGTCTTTTAACTTAAAATATCTGGGCTAGACTATAATTTTGCATGATGCCAGAGTGTATTTTCCAATACAGTTAGGGGCAAAGTCATCTTTTCGTACCAGTTCCCAAGACAGTTTACTAGAAATCACTGACGATGGCAGTTTCAAGTTGGTGGTTTCCGGTTCTAGTTTTTCGAAAACCACTAGTAGGGGCAGTATCTTCGTTCCTAGTTTGTGCAAAACCATGGTTTCGTCGAGGCTATTAAAGCCTAAGGAGAGACAAAGAGAGTTATGAAAAACTCCTCTATTCCCTCTCTTCTTCTTCCTTGTGCTCTCGTCTATACTCTATTCTCAAAACTCCTCTATTAAAGCCTAAGGCAAGTCTATCGTCTCTCTTGTTCTCGTTCCCTTTGCTTTTGAAGAAGTTGAAATAAAGAGGGAGAGAGGCGATCCTTCTATTTTTCTCTTATTTCGTCTTGCTCATTTCTCAGTTGTCAGCCTTAGGTCATTTTAACAAGCACGACTTTTGGTTGTCAATTGTGACCTGCCTTAGGCCACCTCATCGGAAGCGGCTTCTGGCTGTCAACTACGACTTGCCTCAGGCTGCCTCATCATAGGCGACTTTTTGACATCAACCGTGACAAGGGCTTCTGCCTTAGCAAAGAGAGTTTTGGTTATTGTTGTATGCCACTATATTCGTTTATTTTCATTCTATATATACTTTACTTTTTTCTCTTCTTTGTTTTCCTCTCTAGTCTTTTCGTTAAAACCATTTTATCCGGGATATACTTATAACCTTTTTAAAAACAAAAAATATTTCTCCTACAAATCTTTTTTTTTTTTTTTTATAAAAGCAACTCATAAAATGCGGGAAGAAGGACCCCGCATTTCATGGTTGTTATTTGAGCTGAAAGTGGCCACCAACAACTTACATATTCATGGTTCAATTTGGTTTGGTTATAGAGTTTCGATTTTTAACTTTTAAAAAACTGAATTGAACTATGTTATGACTAGAACCGAACCAAACCAAACTGTCGATCCCAATTTGGTTAAGTTCTGAATAATGGTTCTCCAAATAATATTATATATATATAAGGTTCTAATGGTTTAGTTCTGTTTTGACGATTCCATGAACACTTCTACTCGCATTGATTAGTTTATTGATAGAGCTCCCCACACCCACTTGCAAGTGCCGAGTTCGATTCCCACGGGTGCATTCGTAGTGGAGAAAGGGTACCTACGCTACACTTACAGGAGGGCAAGCTACATACTTTGGTTTTCGTAGGTAGGTATGTGAAAGGACCAGATTTATCTAATATCTAATGGGTCTCTTCGAATGTAATATCTGAAATTAGTTATGTATTAATTTTGTTTTTGTCACAATGAGAGGCCAAAGCCGGGATGCACGCTCTGGGAGTCGAACTCATGGCCGGCCATCACATCAGTGGGCAGCCCCTGATGCCCGAATCTGCTCACAAGTATTTTTGCTGATTGAGTTTCCCTCTTTCAAATCCATACCTGAATCCAGCTTCAGGTTCTACTAAACTAATACACGATTCATTAATGTGGGAAATCAATATTGGATCCGAACCTGATGGCACCTAGACATTCAAAGATCGCAGGTTTAACAAAAAGCTTTCTTTCTCCGGGGTTCATATTGCAAAACGGTGTCCATCAATGGATTGAGGCGTATAACTGGAAAAGAAACGGCATAAATACTGTCGTATTAGAGAGAGAGAGAGAGAGAGAGGGAGAGGGAGAGAGAGAGAGAGTATACCTTTATTTGTTCAATAAAGCAGGTGTAAACAGTCCAACATGGAAGGCAGTAGTGGCACTAAAGCTAATAATTAATACAATCAGTGATTGACAGAATATACACTAGTGATGGTTCCGGGGCCGGTTGATTCTGGTTCTATCCAGCAGTTGGTAATGAACTGGCAATGTCTATAAGTGGTGTATATACGTGTAGAAGGTATCTAAGAAGCGTATACCATAAAATTTCTTTTTCTTTCTTAAGAAGCGTATAAGTGGATTATATACTGCCTGTCTCTATATGCAGAAGCAGGCGGTCATACTTCAGTAATCTCTTTATATCCTTTCATTCTTTATTTCATTTTAGAGTTTTGAAAATGCCAGGCACCTTTCCTTATGATAGAACCTTTGGTTGAGCTTAGAGAGACACATAACGTGCCATCCATGTGCTCCTTGTTAATGAAAATCTTCTCATTTTCTATTATTGAGGAAGCTTAATTAAAATGCCAACATATCTAATTGACTGATAGTACCCGTTTGGAGGACTTTCATTGTCAGTCACCCAATGGGTAAATTGCCAATTCCTAACCCGAAATTGACTATGTAATTTACTTTATCTGCCAGTTTGTGGGTAAAATTTTCCCCAAACTTTCTATAATATCAATCTACCTTGTGATGTACCAGTTGAGGCATACATTTGGTCGTATAAATGAGAAATTTCTTGTTTACATTTTGATTGGGAGTCTCTACTCTATTTTGTTTATGACGATGATTTGGACGGAATTTCTCTTGGCTAGGGGTCAACTCTGAGATTTTTCAAGATGATCATGTGTTTGAATTCAATACTTAGGTCATGTAGATCTCCCAGGTGTAATGCCTAACCCCAGTTTGCCGATATAACAATACAAGTACTACATCTCTAATCATGTAGATATGTTTCAATGAACTTAGATTATGTGTTCTTTATGGTTGACAAAATGAATATGTACTATCTTGATGGTGTTATTTGTGTTTTAATCTTAGGGGCCTTAATGAAATTGACTCTTTCTACAGAGATTAGTTTTTGATAAAAATCAACTTTTTTTGTTTGTAAATGTCGATGAACTTGGAGCAAACATGGATCAACCTTTTACTAGCGCATCGATGAATTTGATCCTACTTGAAATTGGCGTTTATTTCATAATATCCGCAAACCAAAGTTTGACACTGATGAATATTGAATACTTTTGCAATAATAGGAGTTAGCACACTATTTTGAGATGTGTTTGAGCGCTAACTTTTTTGTGCAAGATATAATAAAGAGCCCTTAACTCTTTTTGGACAAGCGAAGTCAAGTCCTTGGCAATATCGTTTCACCAAGATGGCTGGCACTATAACTCCTTTGCACGCTTAAGGAATTGCAACAAGTTACTTAAAAAACTTGGTTAAAGAAACAAGCATACGAAGATTGAATTGGTAAAATAGAAATGGTGGAAGAATTATAAGGGTATATGGGCAACTTCAGCTCTACAGATTAAATCCTCCCGGTATTCTAACCACTGCCTTAAAACCATTATTTCTAATGATCAAAATGTGATTCATGTAAAAAGGCATGAGAATTTAGAAAGATCATCCTTTTCTAACCTACTGCAAAATGGTGTAGTTGAAAGGAAAATAGACGTATCTTTGAAGTAGCTAAAACCTTGGTTATTAGGTGTAATGTTCTTAAATATTATTGGGGTGATGTGGTATTAACTTGTGTCGATCTTATTAGGATGTCTTGTCAAGTTATGTTTTGAATGGAGAGTCTCTATACAAGGTTATTAATCCTGAAAACAAGTTATTGCATATCCCACATAATATCTTTGGGTGTATTTGTTATGCCCATAACAATGAAATATTAAAGACTCCTTGTATGTTTGCCTAAAACATCATGTTCATTTTTGATATTGTCACAGCACATCTTGAGACAACCACAACCATTGGTCTATATAACAATTCCTTAGCAATGGACACTAACCCAAAGTTAGCACCCTTTCATGGAACACTTATCTTGAAAATCTTCTCATAGATGTTGGATCTGGAAAAGTTTTGATCCGGAATTTCAGTTTATATTCCCCATTTTTCTTTTTCCTATCTATATGCACCCACATAAACAGGTACCATCAATAGATGAGGTTGCCAACGCATGGTATACATCAGATATCCGACTCAAATCTAAGTCCAATTAATCTGGATACTAATTGGATTCACATTAGGAGATTGCTTGTTTGGCTTTGGCTTATATACAAGTCAGGTTTAGGCAGAACCCCACTAGTTTCAGAAGCACCGCCCAATAGTGTCCTTGTTAAAGAGCTCAATGACATACCATGACATCGTGACTCTTGTGATCATAGTCCTTGTCTTTTGGATTTGGTTTTGGCCTTCCATGCCCGAATCCTAATTTGATTAGAATTCTAATCACCCTTATATTTGTTGAGTCATATTTGATCCAAGTCTGATCCTTTTGCATTCCCTATTCTCATATCTGAGAAAACCTTAGGTTTGAGTTTTCAGATGCCCACGAAAGAGTTACCCAGCCATCATTAATGAATTGCATTATCGATCACTCCCTCAACCGTATCTTCTGTGGCACTCGTCATGCATGCCATCACCAGTATTGTCAAGATCGTTAAGGTTCACATAATCTAGAACCATGGATGAAGTTGGGATCTTCAGACTTACATCCAGTCTTTTGTTAAATTTATCTAAAGCGGAATGTAATTTCTTATACTTAATTACTACAATACAATCAAAGAAATAATTCATCTTTTATATATACACACATTTAGGGGGTGTATGAGTGTCCGTGTGTGTGTGTGTGTGTGAGAGAGAGAGAGAGAGAGAGAGAGAGAGAGAGAGAGAGAGAGAGAGAGAGAGAGGATACGGCTATAAATGAGAAGATTTAGTGGCAATGATATGCTTGCAGGACGATCTGATCTGGTCGGTGGGTAATGCACCAGACAACACGTCGGGACAAAAGGGTAGCAGGGGGAGAGGGAGAAAGAGAGGGCGGTGACCATAATTGAAGGACATCAGTCAAGAAGAATGTAGATGAAGAAGAATCTTGACAACCCTTCATAATAGCAGAGACAGAGAGATTTCAATCAAGAGGGAGTCTTCCTACTCGACGTCTTCTCTCTCTAATCTGCAACAGTGGAACCCAGGAGAAACGGTGGTGACTATGTGAGGCACTGTGTAAGGGGAAACAAGCAGAGGTGATGGATGGGTCATGACACCTTTTGTTGGGATTATAAGGGCTTTTGGTAAATTTAGTAAGTAGTTTGCTTTAGGTTAGACATGATCGGTCCAGTTTTTCATGAAACTAAAAATCGGAACTGAACCAAGATCAGGCCAGTTTCGGTTCCTGTTTGAGCCCTAAACAGCTTGGAGCAAGAAAAAAACTACCAATTGAATTTAAAAAAATAAAAAATAGAACTGGAGAAAATTTAAAAAGCAAAACAAAAAAAATGTAGAAAAACAAAAAAAAATATAGAACCGATGGTGTAGAATCGCTGGCTGTAGTTCTACCACCAACAATCAAAATTCAACCAAGACCAAGTCGGTTTTGATTCCAATTTGTGTTCTAAACAGCTTGGAACCAAAAAGAAAGAACCACTGCATGAATTTGTTTAAAAAAAATAAAAAATTAACCACTGGTTCCCGTTTCATCCTAGTTTCAGTTTCACGAAAAGTGGAACCAGATTATCCTCAATTTCGGATCCAGTTTCTCTGGTTCAAGCTGGTTTCTACTTGGAAGTACTGGGCTGGTTTGAAACCGGCCATGTCTTAAGTAGTGTAGTCCACAAGATGATGAGGTTTTAAGGATCTTGGGTATTACTAAGATCTTACAAGTTTGGATCCCACTTGAGATCCAAAACTTTCAAGGTTCACGCAATCGTAAAATTATAGGATTTTAGGATTCAATTCGAGATCTTGACAACATAATCATATGATGCATGTGGATTTGAGCCAAACTTCTGGTTTCAAAGCATGTTCCCTCGTAGGACTAGTTCTTTATATTCTATGCGTAAATCAGGGTCTAGACTCATGTATTTACGTAATGCTGGTCTTCCTAACTTTTTTTTCTTTTCATTGCCAACGTACAAAATATTACTGCTCTTTCATTGGGCAACTCTCCTACCCCCTTTCAAACCATTTTATCAGCTTATGAACTGATGATTTAAAGTATCCAGTGGGTAGATTTTGTTCTCGAGCATTAGCTCTCTCTCAGAGAACAGAGAAATTGCAATAGTTTTGTGTTGATTAACCATTGCATTTTCTGTTTTTTTAAATTAACCATCACCATTCCCACAGCATTTTGTTTAACAAAATAGGAAAACAGTGGGGAGTCTCTCTCTCTCTCTCTCTCTATATATATATATATATACACTCGCCCCAATGAAACGGTAAGGCTATCTTTTCACTCCCATGTTGCTTACTGTAACAGTAGTCTATACGGAGCAAGCCCTCTTACTAAAAGCTACAGTACGCTTGATGTAAAGTTACCTCAAAGATAGAGGTTCAACATGAAACCTTTGATATAGTCAGTTAGCCTTGCGAAACAAGCCTCCTTATCTAACCCGTTACCTTTCATTTTAAGGCTTAAAGTGCATGCAAAACAAGCCTTTCTAATTAATAAGCCTTGCAAAACAAGCAAAACCCCCTATTATATATATATATATATATTAGGGTAAGCCTTTCTTTTCTATGAATTCTCATCAACATCACTATCACCATCATCATCACCATCAATTCTTGTTAAACAATTGCGTCAACCCAATTTATTGTCTTGGCTGAACGTTTGATTTGAGGCAAACGATCTTCGTTCTTACCTTGTGTCACACTAAGTGCCGGATATGGGAAAATTTAATTCCAAGGCGAGACACACGATGATGGTTTTACCGTAGGATCTTAGTGTCAGTTTTGCATTAATTATTCTTTCAGTTTCCATACGCGTAGAAAAAACCACTGTCTTCATCACAGAATATAATTCTAGCATACGAATTTAACCGTGAGCTACACTTAGATCTTCCATGCACTCAGCACGTCACCTCACCTGGCTCGGGGACTCGACTCACAAGTTAAAGATCGTAAGTTTGATACCTGGCTTCAGCCTCGCCATTCTAACCCAGAAAACGAAAACTAGTCCTTCCATTCTTCACACCAACTGATTAAAACTTACGAGGATGCACAAAATCACCTTCTTTGTTCGTAATTAACTTTTTTTTCCCGATGGTTTTCTAAGCGACACTGGAGACTATAACTAGAAGATGCATGCATGGCTGCCTCGCTGTTATTTAAAGTTTAAATATGTACTCCACGTGAGATTCCAAAGGAATTCTAGGCTGAAGTCCAAGTGATACACATGGTGCAATCCACGAACGAATCATGTAGGGTGTTTAATGCAAGAATTCAAAAATTTTGTGGGTCGGATTCAACTGTAGACTATAATTTGTTTATTATTTGTGGCTAATGTATGGAACCGACACGTGAAACTGAGTCTATACTGAAGCATCAAAAGGCCATGTAGATCTGCCCGAGCAAACTAAGTATTATACAGTTCGGTTACGGTTCCACTTTCTAAAAAGCCAAACTGGAACTAGAACCAGAACAAAACCCAAAACCAGAGTACAAAACTGCTATTTCTTACTTCTTTCTTTCCCCCCTTTAATTTGATCTTATTTCTGAAACAAAATATTATGCTTCTTCATCACAAAATCATAATTTGTCTTTTATTGTGTTTAAAAGCGGAATCCTAAACCACAACGGAAACCAAACTGTCTACAATTGAAACCGAAACGTAACCCTCAAAACTGGATCTGAAACCAAAGAGTCGACCGTTCTGAACTCGTGGTCCTGGTCAAAACCGGAAATGGCCGTCCCCTACATGAACTCATGAAGGGCACCAAGTTCCAAAAAAGAAAAATGTGTGATTCCGTAATTTGCACAAACTGGAAAATCATTTATTTTGTGCACAAGAAAATCATTCTCCGAGAGAGATGGCTACCCAAGATTCCTATATATATATATATATATATATATATATATATATATATATATATATATATATAGAGAGAGAGAGAGAGAGAGAGAGAGAATACGTAGGGAACTGATAAAAATAAAGAACTACAGGAAACCCACCACAACGGTAAGATCTTTGAGATGAATTATTGAAGTGATAAAACTCAAAGTATATTAAATTCAAAGCACAATAGCATAAGGATACTTTTAATTCAAATCTCCACTATTAATCATATTAATTGAATGGTGGAGATGATGGATTACTTGTGGTTCTTCAATTTTGTGAGTTTAATAAATCTAGACTCTCTCTACGTAAATATATGCATGTATGAAAATGATATGGTATAATTAAAGATCTCAACTGTCGTCAACTGGCTCATGGGTAGGGGTATTGTTTTGGTGAGTGTTCAACTTTTATAGTTAAATTGTTATTGTTCCTTATACACAATAAAAGCCTGGGGTGCCATGTAAAATGCAAGTTATATTAAATTATTGTAATAATGGCGTTCTCCTCACTGACATGCCTTCTATACTTGTAATCATGTATCTTATAAAATTGATCATTGCAATATTAAAGGATGACATTTAACTTTAATTAGATGAGACACCAAGGTTAAACCAAAATCCATGGTGTGGTTGGGTTCAGTTTTATGACTTAGAATGATTTGGTATGGTTCTCCAAAACATTGGAATCGATTAGATTAGTTTGCTTCGAGCTTACGATCAAACCAAATCGGGCCACTAATTCTGGTAGATACAGCTGCTTGAACACGATAGTGATTTTCGGATCACCTTAACTTGTATATTTTAGCTAAGTATATATCTTTGTCCGATACTCTTCACACTTATACACCTCATCCAACAAATGCTTTTTTATTAAAAGGTATAACTTAAAGATAGTGTAGTGTTACGCCACCACGAAACTTCTTGGAATATTGACTAGTAAGCTCTTTATTTATTGAATAATAACTAATGAATGTTGGATATATATATATATATATATATATACAACAACAACTAAGCCTTTTTTTCATATTAAATGGGGCTGGCTATATGGATTCTTTGTTTCCACATAGCCCTATCACGTGTCATAGCAGTTTACTCAATATAAACTAGATCATTCTTTATAGTTTCTTTGCAACACTTTTGTGGTCATCCTTTTTCTCTTTTAATATTTTCATAATATAATTTTCCATATCTTCTTATGATTGCATCCTTTGGTCATCTTTCTATATGTCCAAACCATCTTAAATGATATTCTCTTGTTTTATCCTTTATTGATACTACTCCCAATTGACTTCTAATAACCTTATTATTTATACGGTCTTTCCTTTTGTAACACTCATCCATCTCAACATTTCATTTCTACTACATACATCTTTTGCATATATTGATGATTAACTAGCTGCCCAACACTTAGAATACCTAATGCAGGTTTAATTACTACTCTATAATATTTATCTTTTAACTTTAATGGTATCTTTTTATCACACAAAATACCTAGTGCCCCTCTCCATTTTAACCAACCGACATTAATTCTATGCATAACATCTCCATCAATTTTTCCATCACTTTGAAAAATTGTTCCTAGATATTTAAAACTTTCCTTGTGAGGGATGCAATATATGTTAATCATAATTTCTATGTCACCTACAATGCCCAAATGATCAAACTTATATTCCATATATTCTATCTTTATTCTACTAAGTCGAAAGCCTTTACTTTCTAATGTTTCTCTCCATAGTTTTAGTTTCCTATTAACTTTTTTCTTAGACTCATCCACTAACATAATATCATCTGTAAATAGTATACACCAATGTACTTCATCTTGAATATGTTTTGTTAACTCATCAATGACCAATATAAATAAATATGGACTTAAAGTTGATCCCTGATGTAACCCAATATTAACTTCAAAGGTGTATGCCATTCATTCATGAGTCCTTACATAAGTTTTTGCACAATTATACATGTCTCTTATAAGATTTATATATGTCAATGAGATATCTCTCTTTTCTAAGGTTCTCCAAAGAATATCTCTTAGCACCCTATCGTAACCTTTTTCTTTATCAATAAATATCATGTAAAGGTTCTTTTTGCTCTAAAATATTTTATAAGACATCTCAATATGTGAATCACTTCAATAGTAGATATGTCGAGCATGAATCCAAATTGATTCTCTGTTGTACTCGATACTTATCTTAACCTATGTTCGATAATTCTTTTCCATAATTTCATAGTATGACACATCGATCATTCAAACAGTTCTAAATATTTCTCTTATTCTTATATATGGGTAAATAAGTGTACTCGCTGTTCATTCCTCAAACATCTTTTGGGTTCTCAATATTTCATTAAATAGTCTTGTGATCTAAGTAAACCCCATCTCTCCTAGGATTTTTCGTACCTCTATAATAATATTGTTTGGTTCTACAAATTTACCAACCTTCATATATTTAAGAGCCTCTTTGACTTCATTCTTTTGAATACGCTGATAAAATAATGGTTTATATACTTTTTTGATTTAGCTAACTCTCTTAAGCTAATACTAACATTTGTATTTTCATTAAAAAGCTTATAAAAATATTTTTTTCGTCTATTTTTGATATCATCTTTCGCTACTAGAATCTTCTTATCTTCATCTTTGATGCATCTAACAAAAGTAAGATCCTTAGTTTTCTAATCTCTAGCCTTATCTATCATAAAATATCTTTTTCACTTTCTTTTGAGTTCATTTTTATATAAATCTTTTCAAATTTTGGCTTTTGCTTCACTAACAACTTTTTTCACTTTCTTATAAGCCTCAAAAGTTTCACTAGTCTTCTTAGCATAATGCAATTTATAACATGCCTTCTTTACCTTGATTTTATCTTATACCACTTTACTCCACCACTAAGCTTCTTTTTGTGCTGGTATGCCTCCCTTAGATTTGCCTAAGACATCTTTTGTCACTTTCCTAATATGTATAACTATATTGTTCCACATGTTAGAAGGTGTACCTACATAATTCCAATCTCCTTGAAGAATTACAAATATAGATAAATAGTTGCTAGGATTTCATTCATGCTAAACTCTTTTTAATGATATGAACAATCCATTTCTTTGATCGAGCAGTCTATATTAAAGAAAGGGAAAAATAAAATATACAAATATACTTTATACTTTTTTTTGAAAAAATTGTTCTTATTTTTCTTTTTCAAAATCTCGACAGTTCATTCAAAAGAGTTTAGCATAAATGGGAGCTTGACATCTATATAATGATAGGGTCTTTGGGAGTACGTACTCTTAAAGAACCACCATTTATTGTCCTTGTAGTTGCTTTCTTCTATCATTTATGAAGGACAATATGATGTCTAGAGTTATAGAGTATATATACTAGAAGGATTCTATCATTTCTATATATATATATATATATATATATATATATATATATATATATTGTATGAAAATTGGAATTTAAAATTGAAAGAGAATGTATTTGAAAGTTATAGTTTGTAGCACTCTTCAGTTCGTCTTACTCTGTTCATTTTTGGTTCGTGTTCTACACGACACATATTAGTGACAAGCCGGACCTAAATTAGATCTTGAAGTTAAAGAACAAGCAATGAACAAGTCTCGTTCCATTGATTCAACTCATGCACCAATGCTATTCCCATGGGTAAATTGTACTCAAGATTAAAGTCAGGATAAGCCGAAACCTTACATATTGTTAAAGTCAAGAAAAAATGAATATTATCATTTATACTTGTAAACAAATTTTTTCGGTCTTATGTGGACTCAAAACTTTGCTTGTAAAAACGTGTGTAAGCGTGACAAGTTTATCCAAACTTTCAAAAGAGATTTATCTTATGACATAGCATGATTACATGTCATCATAAGACCTTATTGTCATACTTATGTCATCATATGTAATTGTGGTTATGACCTCAAGAGTAATTACATACTCATGTCATCATATGTAATTGTGGTTACTATGTTCATCTTGTGACCTCTTAAGTTGAATTAGTTGCAATCAATTCACCGAAGAAAGAGGAGAAGAGAGGATATAACACATAAGTATAGAAAAGATGAGAACGTATAAGATATATTATATATTGGGGCAGAAGAGACAAAATCTTGTGAAGATAGCGAATTCCTCTTATCTATAGCCCTCTCCTTCGCATCTTCGGAATGAGGCAACCTTTTTTTTGTAATGATATTCTTTGAAAATGGTTGTTACTCTTGAAATTACAAGGGTTAGAGACAAGAACTCCAAGCTTACAGTAAGAATGAAGCAAGAAAATATTAGAAGGGGGTGGCTTGAAGCCTTCTCTCTAGGTCTCCCTTTATCTCTCTTCTATGAATAAACTCCTTCTTAGGCTAAAAATGAGATCCCTCACGTCTTCTTTGGTAGGATTTCTTACTCTTGGGTTGACATCCTCTTTCTTGGTCACTCCATCCTCGTTTTATAGACATGTTCTTGAATCCGATTCTTTTGGGTTACAAGATCCGATCCAGATCTAAATCTAGTCCATCAAGGGGAGGTACCTGGACATCCACTTCCATATCCGAATCTAGTCCATCTAAATCCAGATCTAAATCTAGTCTAACACATGATAGAGGCAGTTGGACACATGTTGGACACGTTGGCACACAAGGAAGTAGGCACCTAGGTGGGAAGCACTAGGAACACACGTGCGGGACGCCCTAGTACCACGCATTGCGCGTGTCATGAAATTAGTTCTTACCTCAACTCAAGTGATGGTTTTAACCTCGTGATGGCAAGCAAAACTCTTTGTGCTTTCAACCGACTCCAAATGTGCGTAGGAAACCACACAAACATCAATTTCTACAAGCTTGGCTTCAGTTGCCAAGGCACACCTCAGTTAGGCAACAAGAAGAAAGCAGGATCGTCACTTTATTGATCAACCAAAACTCTGTACATTCTGATTTGGGACAACACCCTCAAGACGGGGATATTCGACACACTAAAAGCCCTTAGCTCTCTCTCATTCACCAAACCTTCAAAGGATTATCAATGAATTGCTTAGAGCCTAACCCTCTGTCCCTTTTATAGGTAGGGAAGGCTGGCTAACCAGCCTAAGGATATTCCATAATGTAGTTGGTTGCTCGTTGGCACTAGGTTGGCATCAGCTGACCAACACCTGCTTGGAATATTCTAGCTTTATGTTGGTTAGGTTGGACACCCCAAGCAACCGACCTTAGCTGACCTGGCTTGGGTTTGGTTAGTTCCCACTGCACGTCTAGATGGTGTTCGGTTGGTAACCAGCTGGCGCTTGGCTGGCCGAACCGATTGCTAGCTGTCCAATCGATTGGCTAGCAATCCCTTAGTTCCAACACCTACCCAATCCTTCTTAGCCCAACCTAGTTAACCGGACTTGACCCACTTCACTAGGTTAACCTAGTTACAAGTATGCTAGGGCTACTACTTAAGGCCATACAAAAGGACTCAAGCCGAAACACAGGATGTACACTTGGCCAAATCGAAACACTGGACATTGGCATACAAGACACCCTCGCTATCCACCTTCCATGCATGTGCCATAACCCTTGCACACGTTCATGCACTCTTCACTGCCAGTGCGTGTTGGAGTGCATTGTGACGTCTCATTGCGAGGTGTGCACTCAAGTGTGCATGTGCTCCCACCCGGTGCTATCGCTTCGGAAGAAGTTTTGTAACAATAATCCCCTGGCTAAACACAACCTCACCCTCGAGGTCTTGCGGGTGCTTAAACTTGGAATAATACTTCCCCAACTGAGTTCTACCCCTCGCTGGTCCGCTAAACTTTCCCGACTTTGGCTAGTTTCCTCTTGTAATGTCTCCTTGACCGATACTTAGCACATGCATCATTCGCAGGCCTATCCCATGGCACTACTCTCATGCACCCCCACACACCTCTCAAGACATATATTCCACTCATTTGAGATACCTGATCGTGGTATTCCTCCTCTTGGCTCGTGAACCACCTCGATGTCGTTGATCACCTTGAGAGAACTTCATCCTCGTACAAACTCCCGACGGTTTAAAATATCTCTTGGAGCCGTCAGCGTCCCAATGCATACTCCACCTGCACCACTGGTACCTCCGTCTTCTATTCGACACTCTCCTTGATCGAAGTACATTCTCGCACCCATTCTCTTCAGGATAAAGTCCCCAATTTATCCCAATTTATGCTCGTCTTCCTCTTCACGATGGCTGCCTTCGGATGGTTGTGCAATTCCTTGGATGACTCTCCATCCACCCATGTGAGTCACACGAAGGTCTATACAACAAGGAAGACCTCTTATGATCCAACTTTGGCACCGGTGTGTGAAAGCCTCCGTGCTTCACACTTATTTCCCTTTGCCCATCACCCACTCATGCCGACTTCCTCGCCACCTACCCGGTTCCTCATCACCACGGTTATAACCTTTGGACTGGCCTGTAAGTATGCCTCATAATTGAGGTTCGTGTCCTCCTCACTCGTTAGGTTCGAGTCAGTTACACGTCTCTCCGTCAACGGCAAAACTTGGAGAGAGGTTTGAGAATAGCGTGCCTGCTCACGTTTGACTACAACGTACTGCTATGGCTGTTTGGGAGAACCTTGATTGGATTGAGCCGAATTTACATGCCCTTGGGTCTGCATCACTGGCTCTAGCAGATTGGGTTGCTGCTGCTGCACTTGGATGGAGTTAATTTACTGCTGGAGACTGTCTAGGCACTGCATCACTTGCACCAACACATGCTCCAATGAGATGCGGTCTGAAGATCCCTCATCTTCCATTGCTCCTCTTCTACTCTTCCCCATCCTTGGTCTTAGTTGGTTACAAAACTTCGTTACAGACTCAGTTACGGCCTTAGAAACACTTTTGACTCACTAGACAGTCTACTTACAAGTTTACAACCCAAACAGACCCGAATTACAACACTTACACCAGGTTTGAGTTATTGACGACTGTCCCTGAAAATGACTTAGACCTAAAATACAAATTCTGATCACTTACGGCAATCATCCGGTCAAAGTGTCAATTTGATGTATAAGTACAGTGTGTCTAGTATTTTACACAATAAATTTCACAAAAAAATTCTATCGTTTGCTTAGGAAAAGTAACTATGCACCAAAACCTGTTTTTGGCGCCAACTGTTCTGTTGGACTTCATTTCAGCTGCACTTTTCAGTAGCAAATGATCTCCAATTTTTGTGATTATCGATTTCCTGTAACCCTAACACACAGTAGTAGATTTTCTCTTTTTACCGATCGTGGCCTTTTTCCGTTGATCGTTCTGTTTTATGAGCACAAACTCAATAAAGTTTTCTGCTCAGACAATCTCAATTCTGTTCAACAGTTCTTTTAATCTAGTTGGAATTTTTTCCTCTAATTCTGGTGGATTCCGGTCAGATCTGATGAAATCTAACTTGAATCAAAGTAATACTTCATTAATTAACTTTGATTCATGGAGAGTAAGGCACGGATTCCCTGTCCCTGGCCAAAAATTCGAACGAACAGCTTGCAGAAATCTATTGCCCCTGTTCCGGTTTGATCCACACTTTCCAGCTACCGATCTCGTGCCGATCTTGCGTTGATCGAATGTCAACGACGTTCTGATACCAAATTGTCACGAAATTAATTCTTATCTCAGCTTAAGTGAGGAAATAACCTCGTGATGTATGCTTTCAGCCGACTCCAAATGCGCGTAGGAAACCGCACGAACGTCGATTTCTGCAAACTTGGCTTCGGTTGCCAATGTGGAAGGCCTTTCCTCCTCTTCGGGTCTTCTACGTACACTAGCCCTAGCCTTGATCACTCACCCAAGACATGACTCAGTTAGGCAGAAAGAAGAAGAAAGCAAGATCACCACTTTATTGATCAACCAAGACTCAGTACATTCCAGTTTGGGACAATACTCGACACACTAACAACCCTTAGCTCTTTCTCTCACTCACCAAACCTTCCAAGGATTATCAATGAATTGCTTAGAGCCTGCCCCTTTTATACGTAGAGAAGGCTGGCTAACCAGCCTAAGGATATTCCATAAATATCCTAGGCGGTTGGTTGTTGTCTAGCACTGACTGGCCAACACCTGCTTAGAATATTCTAGCTTTATGCTGGTTAGGGTGGGTGCCCCAAGCAACCAATCTTGGTTGTTGTCTAGCACTGACTGGCCATACTGCCCGTTCAGCTGGTGTATGACTGGCAACTGGCTGGCGCTTGGCTAGCCTAACTGATTGCTAGGTGTCCAATCAGTTGGCCATCAACCCCTTAGTTCCAGCACCTACCCAATCCTTCTTAGCCCAACCTAGTTAACTCTATCTAACCCACTTAGCTAGGTTAACCTAGTCGCAAGCATGCTAGGACTACTACTTAAGGCCGTACAAAAGGACTCAAGCTCAAACACGGGCTGCATACTTGGCCAAATCCAAACACCAGACATTGGCATACAAGGCATCCTGGCTGTCCACCTTTCGTGCACGTGCTGGAGCGCGTCGTGACGTCTCATTGCAAGGTGTGTGCCCAGGTGTGCGTGTGCTCCCACCCGACCCTACTTAGTCACCACAAATTCGAGTATATATATGAAAACTGTATCCTGCCTATCACTGTTAGTGTCTATTCATATTCAAAAGTTATGAGTATAATTTTGAAAGTTATAAGTATTTGAAAAATGATGAACAAATTTATCACACTCATAAAATAATAGTAAGAGATGATCAGTAACGAGCATGATCTAACATCTCACTCTCTCTCTATATATATAGGAAAGCTCCAACTTGGCTCCCAAAGAACATGAGGTAGGCTTAAGCTGGACAAAGTCAAAGTAGAGCTTAAGCAGTTCAGCTCACTTAGCACCCATACCCCGAGTCTTTGTTTTGCTACCTACCTTTTCTTAGTTACAGATAGCTACCTAAGGGTACTAGCTAACACAATGGATCTTTACTTTTTATAGACCTGATATTATGTTGCAACTTGAGTGCTAATATATCAAAATAAATCTTATCAGATAATCTGATTGAATGATGGATGAATGAAAATTCAATTTGAAAGACAAAACACATGTATATTTTTTGTAAGTGTTTTTTATTCACGTATACACTTTTTTACTTTTTTAATTTAAATTTCAATCATCCTTCAGCACAAGATAAATGTTTCAAAATTGTTTAGATATACTAACACATACTAGGATCTTCAAACTTATCATTTGGAGCTAAAAAGACAACTCAGAAACAGCACAGGGGGTTATCAATGGAGTAGACAGAAATCCTAGTGTAGGTCTATGAATTTCAACATAGCTTAGGCAATTAATCGTAATTTCCAAAATAAAAAACGAGAAAATTTAAAAGCAAAATGAAAAAGGCTAGTAATTGATGGTGTTGTACTAATATGAATGCATTAATCAAGTTGGGGCACTCTTTATTAGGGTTTCTTTCAAGAATAAAAGAGGGGCATTCCTCTTGTCGGTACCATGGCCCATTGATATACTTTGCAGGGTTATGCAGGGGTTCCAATTTCGTGTTTCAGGTCATGCAATGCAAAATTTTCAAATTAGTGATAAGTCAGTCACTTGCTTCACTCTACAGTTCTTAATTTACAAAAGCGTTTTCACATAGCATGTCAAAAGCTTTGCTGTTTCCAAACCTTTTCTCCCACTTATTTTGTAGCATCAGAACAGAACTCCAAGATTTTTAAGTCTGATTTATCAAATATGAAAAACACCGGTGATTTTGAAACTCCATGAAAAGTAAGGGATTGCTTTTGCATAGGTCGTCCTAAGCTCACATAAAAGAGAGGGTTACATTAGGTAGCCACAACCAACCTAAAACTTCGCAAGTTTTCAGCACTAATGCTTCAGGTCTCATCAAAATTCAGAAGCTTTGGACACTTAAAAAGACTATCAAAATGAAGTTTTGATAAGAAGGTTTGAAAAATTAGATTATGAAAATATTAAAAGAGAAAGAAGTAAACCATAAAACTGTTGAAAGAAAATAAAAAAAATGATTTGGCAAATATTGAATAAACTATTAGCATGACACATGATCAAACTGTATGAAAACAAATAATTCATGTAGTAGACTCCAATCGAGTATAGGGAAAGGCTTATTTGTTTTGTCTCATCAAAACTCTCGTTAAAAGCATAGTTAAGTGAGAATGTAGTACTATGATGGGTGACATCCTAGAAGGTAACCTTTCAACCGACTGTACTTGGTGTAGCAAAAGGCTTAGGTAGGGTAAGTAGCATACTGATAAATTGGGCCATCCGGCTGGGTTCAATCAGGTCACCTTAGGCCTGAGGTTAAACTAGGTTGAACCAGATCCAGCTCAATTTTTATCCGGGTCAAATTATTTGAACACAGACCTGAGCCTGATTGGGTTAGTGTCAACTTCGGAACGACCCAAATGTGTAAAAGATACAAGTAATATATATATAATATCGTGTCATCTGGAGACCGATGGGACCTTAGTTGGGTCACCTTTTCCGGATGTGGATCCGACCTGAAGCACTTAAAACCTGATTTGAACCGAGATTTTTTATGATCTGGCTCGGCCTTGCTTAGGAATATAAAAGGGTGGACAGGAACTCAACACATTTCCCCTAAGAGTAATTAGAGGCAATGAAATTAATCGTATTTGTCTCAACATGTAACATACTGCTCCGTGAAAGAGAACAAGCTGCTAACCTTATCATGTTCACACTCCAATCTGCTGCTTCGAATGATATCTAAACTTTCTACTTGACTCTTAATTATATAGGTGGAGGGTGCAAGCAACTTATACACACTCTATCTGAATCAATTTCAACTGTACAATTGAGCGGCATAAATGAAATGATTGAAATGAGAAAACAAAAAGTGAAAAATACATACACAAACAATTAAGTGACCTGCAAAAAGTATTAGTACTTATTCATTTTTCTAATTTTCAATCTCGATAGTTTATGACCCTTGTTAGGATGGTTGAGATTAAATTAAATTGAGTTTGAATATAAGTGCATGTATCCTTCAACTTTCTGAGCACCTTCTTCTTTCTCTTTTTTCAGCTAGGAATGCCTTTAAAGATGAATAGAGAGATAAGATGCATGCTCGATATCTTCTTGGATAGAAGTGTCAAGCTTCCAATGAAAGTAGTAAGAGTGATCCAATCATAGTTTGGGTGGTCTTTATACTCATCGGTCTTTTCCTTCACTACTCACAGCTAAACCGAGTGTCTGGTAGGGTTGAGGGGGCCTTCCATCCTTCTTCTCCATCTCCGCCAAACTCGTAGCTTATTAATAGCTCTAAGTAATAAGATAGGATACCAAAGGAACAACTCACTACTACAAGATAAGGTAGCTTCTACCCAAAAAGGATACAAATATGAATTATATTAGTCATGTAAGACTATTGATAAGTTACTATTCCTTGGAACCATAATTATTTCGACTAATCTCAATGAGGGGAGTCACCTAAGAGTGCTAATAATCCATAAGAAGGATTTCATTTCCATCAGTAGATGCTAAATAAGCAAGAACACAATTTTGTGCCCATCAATCCCTTTTGGGCTTCTACTAAACATTAAACATGTTTCGGTTCCTCTTTCTCTCTCTCTCTCTCCTTTGTATCAGGTGAATTGCATTAGCACGTTGCAAGTAGAAACCAAAAGTTTGTTTGAATTTTTTTTAATGTCATGTCTTGAGATGTTGGAATCACCCAACAAGGTCGGCACTCAGATTGTTTAGTCATCCCCAACTGAGCAAGCCTTTACCAAGGAGACAACAATTTAGCAGAAGCTTAAGAGTCATGATTATGGAAGGCCAATAGGGAGTAACCAAGAAAACTTAAAAAAACAAAATGTATTAATAGCAAAATATGCATGACCTGAGATACATTTAACAATTCACAATGCGGGACAAAGGAAAATGGTTTAAGAAGGTGGACCACATTACTAGATAGAATGATATCATAAGAAGGACGACTTTGTAGATGCTAACAATGTTGTGTAGAAGACAAAGCGGTAGAAGAACCGAGGATGACAGAACTTAGACTGTTAAATGCATTGGTGTTTGATGATAATGACTTCATGTTTGCATCGCGCAAAGGTCTAATGTACCTAGATGTTACGCTAAACGGGGAAGCTACTACGACACTAGCATATTGTGATGCTACATACAATTTCATATGCCCTGAAGAGAGAAGGCATTTGGGGTTATGAATTATTCTAAGAGATTGTCAGATGAAAGCTGTAAATTCAAAAGCTAAACACCATTGAGGGAGATACATTGAACGTGGTGATTAAGTTGAGAAGTTGGGTAGGTGTCCCCAAATTCACCGTAAGTAATATGGATGATTACAAGTCATTTTAGGGTTAGAGTTTTTGTGTGACAGTCAATCTAAGCTCCAACCCTACTCCTTCATAGATAGCCCAACCCTCTGCATCATCCAATTCAAATATGTTGGATACGACAAGTTACAAGTTTGCTTAGTCCTACAAATGAAGAAGGGTTTGAAGTAGGGTGAAAACACGTTCTTGATTAATTTATGAGAAGTTGAACAAAGAGTGCCTCACGAGAAGGTACCCCCTGAAATGAATGTTGTGCTGTAGGAGTTCGTAGATGTCATGCCCATGAACTCCCGAGAAAACTACCCCACGATGAGGTAAATCATCAAATTGAGTTGATGCTTGACGCCAAATCACCTACTATAGTTTTGTATCACATGGTCCCTTATGAGTTGAAAGAGTTGCGAAAATAGTTAAATGATATGCTGAGTTTGGAAATTATTCGAAACTCTAAAGTTCCTCTAGGTGCATCGGTGTTATTCCAATATAAACATGAGGGATCAAAAAGACTTTGCATAAACTATCGAGCCCTTAATAAAGTGATGATAAATAACAAGTACTCACTATTTCTTATAACGAACTTATTTGACCAAGGGCATGGGCCTTGTGTTTTCGAAGTTGGATATTCAATTAGGTTATTGACAAGTGTGCATTGAGGATAGAGATGACTCAAAGATTCCATTTGTCAGTGGTATGGTCCATACAAGTTCTTAGTCATGCTGTAATGAACAAGATTTTCTATATGTTCCTAGACCAATTTATAGAGGTCTATCTAGACAATATCACAACATATAGTGCATCTATACCACAATACATTTACTACCTATGTATTGTGTTTAAGGTTATGTGTGATAATGAATTATACGTAAAACATAAGAAATATTTATTTAACAAACCATAGATTGAATTCTTTGAGGATATTATTGGTAACAGAAAAACTCTAGATGGATGAGAAAAAGATTAAATCAATTGAAGAATGAGATCCTCCAACAAATTTGATGGAGCTTAGGTCGTTTCTCGAATTAGAAAAAGATAAAGTCAATTGAAGAATGAGATCCTCCAACAAATTTGATGGAGCTTAGGTTGTTTCTTGAATTAGCAAACTACTACAGATGCTTTGTTCAAGAGTATGTCACTTTAGGATCATTTTTGATGACCTTACTGAAAAAGAGTCAATGTTAGGATTGGATTGAGGATTGTGGGTATGCGTTTGATCAATTAAAGATGGTTGTCATATGAGAGCCTATCTTAAGGTTGCCTAATCATAAAAAGTCATTTCTGGTGCAAACAAACATTTCAAACTTCACCCTGGATAGAGTGTATGCAAAAGGGGCACTCATGGAGTTAAAAGGAAAAAGACACGAAGCAAAGACATCATGTGCATGATAAGGGAAAGATGGCTATTGTTTACTATTTTCGCCTCTACCCCACTACCTCTCAGGAGTTCTATTCATTGTGAAGATAGACAACGTTGCTAAAAGTTATTTTTAAACTCAAAAGTACATGACTACTAAATAGACGAGATTCCAATGTATTTTGACTGAACTTGATATGACTTCCTGATGTGTTAAGTCAAAAGCCAAACTTATATTATTGCACTTCAAGTTGATACTGATACCACATTTGTGTTAGCTTTGGAAGCGATTGATATGGCAAAACAATTATTGGTTGATAAAGATAAAACCATGTGCTCTTGAAATATGACAACTTACTATTAACTACAGGTGAACGTATCTACGTACCTCACAAAGACAATTTGAGAAAGAACATATTATGGGAATGCCACAATTTCCTATTGATATCTTGGGATGAAATGAATGCTTGTTTTGGTAGAGCGAGCATATTATTGGTTCCTCATATGAGATTGGACGTAGAGACTTATGTGTACATATGCTTGATTTATACATAGGATAAAGTTAATAACCAATGTTCAACAAGACTATTGGAGCTTTTGCTAGTGCCTATGCAATAGTGGAAAAGCATCTCAATAGATTATTTTAAATCAGCCAAAGTCTAATTGATGATAATCTATCTTTGTGGTGGTAGATAGATTCTCTAAGTATAAGGTGTTTATAACCACCCATTAATTGCATTGTTGAATGTACTACAAAACTCTTCATCAAGAACATCGCCAAGTATTGGGACTCTCGACTAATATTATCAATGAAAGGGATGCAAACTTTACTACAAATTTCTGACGGGATATCTTTTGTTTACTTGATTTAGAATTATTTTTCTCTGTGAACTACCACTCCAAACAGATAGTTAAACGAAACGAATGAATGCTTAGAGAATTATCTAAGGCAGTATGTGAGATCCAACCAAGAGAATTGAACGAAATACCTTAATATTGTTCAATTGTCATATAATCTGCATCATAGCAAGTCTACTAAAACAAACCTCTTTAAGATAACAAGACAATAGCTGTAGGTCCCACACACTCTAGCAACACTGTATGAAAGCAAGACCCTTATCACACATGCCTTTTACAATGATTTACAAGAGTATAATGATATTGTCCACACTTTTCATATGAAGGGAGCGAAGCATATAAAGAAGTGGGCGATAGACATGAAAAAGCATGTTACCGAATTGGGGTCGGTGACCAAGTCCTAGTGAAGTTGCACCCAAAGCAAACACAAATCTTTCGTGATAGAATGCTAGACCTGTCCATAAGTACGATGATCCCTATATCATTATGAAGATGAAAAATTGAGCATACTGACTAAATATGTCAGACCACATTTGTGCGTATCCCATTCCATGTGAGTAACTTAAAGACTTATCATGTTAACATGAAACATACATCCCAACCAACCGATGTTGGTACCTGCACCCTTAATGATCTCAGAAGCTAAGAAAGTGGAGTAGATCCTCGACTATATGAAAGACAAACAAGGATACATCATTCATTACTTAGTCAAGTAGAAAGAATATGTTGAAGCCGAAAAGAGTTGGGAAAAGAAGCTGACGATACGACAATTACCATTTGCATGTTGATTTGTCGTGGACATCAACCATTTAGGTGAGGGAAAATATGACCCTTCAATTGCGAACACTACTGATGGGTGTGTAACTAGGCCCCTACGTGAGAACACCCTAACAACTCTAGTACTTAGTTTTGAGTCATATGCTAGACATGAGCATCCTTTTGTTTTTGTACTTAATAAGAGTCTTGCATCTTAAGTACAGCATATCACGAGCTAATACCTTTTGTTATCAATATAGTTTGCTTTTCTTAAAAGTTTCCTTGCTTACTTTCAATCAACCCTCTCAATAATCAATCTTAAGCTTTCACTGAGCTATTGTTATCTTGACGAAGACTTGCTTAGATGGGAACGATTAAGCACTGTTCACGAGTGTAACCTTATTGAATGATGCTAAAGTCACCATTTTTATGTTGGTATTCCATCGAATAATGCGATTCACCATAATACCAACATTCTTACTTTAAAATCCCTTTTTTATCTCATTTTTTATGATACTTGTCGTTCTTGTCTTTGTTTTTATGGTATTGTAAAGGTTCAATTGAGTTGTCACAATGTTTTCATCGACGGTCTTCAAACCTATCTTCCTTTTTTTATCTTAATCTTTTCTTGTTGGAGAATTTCTTACCATCATGCCTTCAATAGTTATTAGTAAGTCATCTTGTCGTCATTACAACTTTCGAGAGAGTCTTAGGGTTTACATGATTCAACTGGTATTCAATCCAAGTTGTAACCCGTTAAGAAACTTGAATAGCGTGTCTTCCGTTGTCATAGTCCAGATGCTCAACATCGTCTAATATTCCTTCATAAAATTCTAAATGTGTTTAGAATGTTTCAGAACAACTTTATTATTGAGCACAAAAAAGTGTTGCCTTGTATCCCATATAAATTCGTCTTAAGTACAAATACGACACTACCCTCAACAACATCATCTACCATGTAATCACTTGCACATTACTACCACTAACAAAAGCTACTAGCTTAAGCTCATCATCCTTATAATTACTAGCTTTTAAGTATATTCCATATAATCACTTAAAATTGCTATATCATGACATGTAATAACTATATGTGCCACCACTATATCATGACATCATCTTATAGAATTGCTACTAGCTTAAGCTCATCATCCTTATAATTACTAGCTTTTAAGTATATTCCATATAATCACTTGCACATTACTACCACTAACAAAAGCTTTAGGTTTGCGAACTTTAATGTGTCATGAACGTTTTGCTCCTCTACCATTCCCATGACTATCGTTATTAGATAGTCATTTGACTCCATCCAGTCGAGGCAATATCTCAACTTAAAAATCCTCCAAAGCCTATTTCTCTGAAGACGATGTAATAACTATGTTTCTCCACGTGCTCTAAATGCTCGTTATTAAGGTCACAACACATCAGTGTCCTCACTAATGTCTTATACCTTAAAATGAATTTCTAACGTTAAACAATCAGATCTTTCTACAACACAAGCAACAATAGAATCAAGGTAGGCTACTAGCTTTTCAAACATGGTAAGCCGTGCATCAACATTGGGCACGACATCAATATCATCTCAACAAAGCCAACTATTGGTATGACTTTTGAGTTTCCCTTTTTTTTATGAAATACGAGATTACCAATTATCTCAATGTTAATGACTATAGTATCACCACAAAGAACGTCAACGAAGATGAGTTACCTTTTGTTATCAACGCGAAGTAATGTATCCTATACCTGCACTGTGTACTCTAAGTTGAACCAGCTCTGACACTAAAATTGTCATGTTCCGAGACGTTAAGAATCACCTAACAGAATAGATACTCATGACCAGCACTTAGTTGTCCCAACTAAGCAATCCTTCACCAAGTGAAGGCAATTCAATAAAAGCTTAAGACAATGACAAAGAAGGATAGATTAGGAATAAGCAAGAAAACTTGAAAAAACAAAGCAACATGGTTAACTCAAGATAAAAGACTATCAACGCAACAAGGTGCCTCAACTTAACACCAAACCCAAAACTAAGTACTAGAGTTGCCAAGATATTCCATGCAGGAACCGAACCTGGAAACAGAACTATCAATTATATTCGCAACCATCAATACTATTCGCGGTTCAACAGTCACATTAATGCAAATTGCACAAACAAGTTACAAATCTAGAGGTTAAATCAAGTCAGTCATGACCTTTCGCACACCTACATGCATAAAACCAGAAGTAGCAAACTCTATAAGGTAAGACGCTGACCATGCAACCAAAACCGAAAACCCATGCACAAACATTGACGAGGATCATGTGAACGGCCCAATAACAGTATCACCCACAGATGCACCAAGTCACAAAGACCCCATTAGAAACCAAGAAACGTTTCTTAATACAAGAAAAATTCTGAGATGCGTAGAAATACAAGTAACAATATCACCCACAATATTGTAGGGTATCATGAAGATGGCCAACTATAATCAACATACTCCAACTTGAGTGCCTCGAATAAGAGATGGGCAGAAATGCAATTAACGAAACCGACCAACTATGGTCATAAGGTAGGATTATTTGCAAATTTCGCATTTAATCGTCATAGTATATACATACAACGAGAATTTTAGAAAGTCTATACACAAATTGGCTTCAATAGGCGTCTAGATGCAATTGCTCTACACACTAACCCTCGACTCCAAGAATAGAGCTACCCCAAGTTTGGATGCTAAACTCATCAGCACAGAGAATCAAGGTTGATACCGCATTCCAATAAAGCTCAACATGGAGACGCCTCAAATCTCAGAAGTAGATTACAAAGTTCAGCCTCTAACTTCGTTTATCCACAGGAACACTCCCTTGTCTTTGACTGTGTTCATTCTTTCTGCACGTAAAAAAAATGACAGGAAGCGCAGTACAAGTTAGCCTGCTAAGTCATTCCATGACAACATGGACAAGGAACACGGAGCAAATGAAAAAATTAACAGCACTACCATTTAGAAAGCTGCAAACGCTAAGGGAAATGGCCTCGATGAGCAGCGAAACAGATTTCATCTCCCTGGTTACTGAGGGGTTTGCAAGTCTGTAAGAGGGATTCCACACAACCATGATGGCATGGACTGTGCATTTAGCATTTGCGGTGAAATGGGTGCTGGAAGGTACTGGCTTGGATTCAATCATGGAATGGGTTCCCATTCTCCATCAATCAGTTTTTCAAGGTTAGGTGCCTAATATCCTTCACCCTATCCAGTGATAGCCAAGACAGATCAGTGAAAAGGGAAGGTGAAGAGCTAAGAGGTCTGAAGAAGATTGGAGTCCAGGCACAACAACACGGATGACACAAATATCGAAGTTGTCATCCACGATAGTTACCTGAGTAAGTCTAGTTCAAAGTTCCACCTACCAGGCTGTGAGTCACGTTTTGTTTCTTAATCAGAATCAATATTCTAGGACAACAACGTTGCAACTTCCAACTGCAGTCGAGAAGAGAAAATATAACTTTGTTTTACATAGAAAGAGAAGCACTCGAGCCTTTTGAAGAGAAAGAATCAGGCAGGCTCATCAACATCTAGGGCTGTATGCAGTGGCAGATGGAAAGGGAAATTGAAGAGCCAAGCGGTTTATAGAAGCGTAGAGTCAAAGTAACACATACAGTCAACATTAAAAGTGAAATTCCTTTGCGCACATGTAACAATCGACCCATTTTAGTATACAGACTCGTAACTGTAAGTTTGTAACCACCAAAGAAGTACATGGTCAGTACCTGACTATGTCTGGCTCAAAATTTTCCACTAGTACAGTATGAGTTTCTTTTTTAAGCCTTAACTATAATCAATAAATATTCGGTAGGTACCTGATGAGGAGCCTCTCTCACATTTTAAGGCCAACTGGCTAGTTAGAGCAATTCACGTAAGGGATTGATTCCCTTCTCATTAGTTCTTGAAGGTTAGCAACCTAAACCCTTATTCACCACATCTGTTGTGTAATTCAGAGAAGTATTGCAAAACGAGGGATTGAAGGAAGGGGCGGACCTGAAATGGAGGCCGCCCCCCCTCTTCTCCACTCTCTCTCTTACAACACAACCTCACAGTCTAATACAACCTACCAGCCCTTATATAGAGAGTTGTAAAACAAAATTTGATCAAAATGATCAAAATACCCCCTAGTACCAAAAATTACCAAAATGCCCCTAAAGTTTCGAGCGAGTACAATAATACTTAGAAACATACTAACACAAAGAACACTAGATAAACATATTCTTCAACACCCCCCCTCAAGTTGAGAGTAAGATACTTCGAACTCCAAACTTCCCAAAAAATCTTCATATCTGTTTGAAACGTTCTTCATCTGTCTTCATCACTGACCTGATCTTCAACAACTATCTTGGCTTTCCTGTCTTATCATCTAAAGCAGCATCTCTGGCTGCACTATCAACTCAGCCTTCTTAGCTGTAACAATAACAAAGCAACTATCATGACTGTCACAATATCAAAGCAGTCATCCTCGCAGTCACAACAACAAAGCAGCCATCCTGGCTATCACAATAACAAAACAACCATCCTGGCTGTCAAATCAACAAAGCAGCCATCATGGCTGTCAACAACCATCCTGGCTATCACAACATCAAAGCAGTCATCCTGACTGTCACAATAATAAAGCAGTCATCCTAGCTGTCATAACAATAAAGCAGTCATCCTGGCTGTCATAACAAAAAAGCAGTCCTCATGACTGCAAACTTATACAAGAATTTTTCAGTTCTCTTAAATCTTTTCTCCAACAATTGATGTGCAGGTAAATATCTCTTCTTTCACTCTGGCCCAATAATAGTTCCTTTGGAAGTTCTTCGCAAGAAGTTGCATTCCCATACTTTTTCATGATGGTTTCTTTCACCGTGATTTTGCACAGTGATGAATACGTTGTTCTAGTTTTTGTTGTCCAGAAAGCTTCTTGATCTCCTCCTCCAATTCCAATACTCTCTTTTTCTGATTGGTATTTTCATCTTTAACATATAATTTTCTACACTAAGAGGTTGGTCTCGTTGCCAAAGCTTTTCACATGCAATCTGTGCAACCACTATTTCAGTGTGCCTTCTGTTTATATCTTTCAGTCAGCCAACTCTCTCCTCTATGAATTCATTAAGTTGTTGCCGTAGCTTCAGAATTTCCTGATCCTTCTCCTGAGATAGTCCAATATGCTGCCTCACTTTATGTGTGATATCCTTCACATTTTGTTGATCTAGCAAAGAAGCATAATTAGTCATGTCCAACTTAACGCCAAGTAGATCCCTGATCACTTCATGTTTCATGCTCTCTGCTACTGCTAATCTTGTGTTTAACATAAATATCTCCTTCTGCCTGTTCCTGCCAATGCTCCCAACTCTTCCATCTGAAGCCTTAAAATTGACAACTCTTCATCCTTCTCTCAGTTTAGTTGATGTGCCAGCCCTTGCCCTATACATTTGAAATGGGAACCAGAACCCCTTGATTTAACATGACCTTTCTCAAATTTGTCATGGTATGAGAACTTGTTCCTTGAAGTGGTATGACAAATTTCCTTCCAGTAGCAATGTTACTAGTTGCATTGATTCCACCATCAAGTCCTTGTGCTCATCAAAGGCCAAATTCTCGTAGGAGTTTTGATTTTCCCTGCAACACTATGATGTGCTACAAGCCTCCAATGTTCTTATGTCAAAGAGATTATGCAGGTTATCCCTACCACAAGTAAGCACAGTGTTGCCGTTGCGAGATAAAGTAATTGATGTAACATTATGAGAGTTCACTCATTAGATCTTCGATTCTTGTATCCCATAAACGTAGGTTTCCATCAACATGACCACTGCATATAGTCTGGCAGCATTTGTAGTAACTAGTGATGCATAATTTACTAAGTTCAGAAAGGGTTTTTCTAGGAGTCGTGCAACAAGAATTGGTCCTTCAACTCTCATTAAAGGTATCTTAGGGAAAAGAGCAGAGCCCTCAACTTCAAAATATGCCACGTATGTACATCTTCAATAAATGTCATATCCATGGAGATTCAGTAATTAGGACCCGTGGCCCATCAGCACCCATTCTTTAAACTGCTTAATGTGTAATAAATGCAGCCACCTTAATAACTTCTCTTTGTTCGGCTGTGACCTTTCCAAAGTTTTGCTCCACTTTCTTGGGAATATGAACAGACAGTTCAGTTTTACAGCCATATAAATGCCTAGCCTTCACAATAAAAAAAGGTCATATGCAGCCATATGAAGAGCCAGACGTGCATGCTTTCTTGGGAACACGAAGAGTTCATTTCCAATAAGTGCAGCCGGCAGAGCCACGTTCCACCTTTTTTAATTTTCTGCACAACATAATAAAAGCAGCCACCTTTCCAATAACTACAGTCATATCCATTAAATGCTTCTGCCTGGGAAGTGAACCTTTGCTGAACATGGAACCGAAATGAATGTCTGACCATATGTTTTCACAGTTTTCTAAAAAGACTATTGTCCTCAGAACACACCTAAATTAATGTCAGCATGCTTTCCTTGCAACTGACTGGCTTCTCACGTAACTTTTGAACTGAGCAAGCTGATGGTCCTGATACGATCTTAGTGACTTTAGTTCTAAAATCAGTTCAATCTCCTCTCTCAAGTTTTTGATTGTTTCCCCCTTTTTTTTTTTTAGTGAAGTCTGGCAAGAGGATGGGAAATCACAGATAACATAAAAGAACAAGATCAGGTTCGACTTTTACAATATGCTCAAAAGTAACATTATTTTCATTGCTTCGAGGAAAACCATCGATCAGGAATCTATCATTTGCATTTGCTTCAATTTTTCTTTTCAACAAGGATACTGTGAGTTCTGATGGAACAATGTTCCCTTCCTTAATTATACCACTAATCAGCTCTCCATCTTCAGAATCTGAAAAAAATTTCTTTCCGCAATAGCTCTCCAGCACTTAAGTGTGAAAGATCAAATTCTTTTACAATCTTTGCACATTGGATGCCTTTTCCACTACCTAGACCCCCTAAAACAAAAGCAATATGTAGTTCTTTCTCTTTTTCTGAAACATATTTGTCCAGTATAGAAGCTTTGTTATGAGGAATTCCACAAATATCCCAGCAAATAAAAAATTCCAAGCCTATAGAGTAGAACCTGAAACAATCACAGGAACAACCATGTCTGCAAAATGGCTGCACAAAACTCAACTTGCAGATTCCACTTCCTGTTTCATTCGAATAACAACCATGGCATCTAAAAAACTCTAGAAGATGATAGCCATGAAAAACTGTTTCATTCAGACAACAACCATCTTTGCCATAGATTCCGACATGTCTTCTTTGTTCTCGAAAGATCCCAGCAGCCACTCCATCACATTATTTTCTTTGTTCACAATAAATTAGCAGCAACAACACAGTATATCCAAGCAACACTCACACGTCTCAAAATAGCAGAAACAACAACATACAACGAACACACAGGCGTAGAGGCAGCCCTTCTTCAACTTCCAACGAATTTGCCGTTGTTCCCATTGATCAAACGGCTCTGATACCATGTTGTAATTCAGAGAAGTATTGCAGGAGATTAAACACACAAAATAAAACTAATATTAAAGAGAGAAAACGAGGGATTAAAGGAAGGGGCGAACCTCAAATGGAGGCCGCCCCCCTCTTCTCCACTCTCTCTTACAACACAACCTCACAGTCTAATACAACCTACCAGCCCTTATATAGGGAGCTGTAAAACGGAATTTGACCAAAATACCCCTAATACCAAAAATTACCAAAATGCCCCTAAAGTTTCAGGCGAGTACAATAATACCTAGAAACATAAAACTAACACAAAGAACACTAGATAAGCATATTCTTCAACAACATCCAGCAATATTCAATGAAGAAAGGTCATTGAAAACAGAAAGTTGAAGCTAAGGTTGTAGTCTACATGCAAGACATGACCGACATGAACCATGAAATTTCCATCCATATGTCATAATAGACTCGCTCTAATTTACAAGACCCATAACTGTAACTGCCAAACAAATTTGCATTAGGTACCTGACTCTCTGGTTCAAAGTTTACCACTCCATGAGGCACATTAGGAGCCTTATGTGAAATCAAGAAATTCTTGGACCATTAGGAACTTTGTCTTCCCTCTTGAAGAAACTAGAACAGAGACTCATAACGATCAAATTATTATATATCAGTGAAAAGTTGAAGTGGACAAATAAGAGGTCATTGGTAGTGTGTGGGGTCTAGATGTAACACATACGATCAACACAAATGAGGAAATTCGCACATGTAACGATAGATCCATTATAATTTACCAGGTAACTGTAACCACCAAAGATGTACACGGTAGGCACCTGACTTTGTCTGGCTCAAACTTAAGGAAAGTCGAAGAGTACGATATAAGAAGTGTAATAGTGACAACAGTTGTCAAATCCAGTCTCGAAAACAAAAAGGAGTGAAATGAATAGAAGTCCGTAGAAATTCAAGAACATGCACACTAGAGAACTCAAGGATAAGATTTCATGTGCTTACAATCAGTTGCACATCCCACAAGAATACCAAAAATTAGGGTAAGACCTACAATTTTGAAGATATTACTGAAGGATGCTTCACAACTAGCATTGAAAATTCAGATGAAAATTTTGTGAATTCAAATATTCATAAAACTCAAGGATAAAGGGTTCAACTTCATGATGCAAGTTCCAACTTTTTCACAGTTATTGTTTATTATTTCATTCCATTAAAGTAAAAATACAACAAGCACCGAACATATGCTCTGCAAAGTGTCAGGTGTATGATCATGCCACAGGGACAACACAGCAAAAAGCTTTCCAGCATCATTTTTACTTACATTTAAAATAAATACAATTATAAACCATCTGGATAAAACTATGTTCATTCAAAGCCAAAGATAATAAGTGATATAGATGTGCATCAGCAATTCATCATGTCAACAGAACTTACCTTAAATTTCAGAGATCAAGTGTAAGTCATCATTTGCACATCAATCTCGAACGCAAGAAAGTATTTAATATACCAGAGGGTTAGAGACATTATCAAAATTGAACCATATACACAAGCTAGGATATAGTGATAAAAACAATTTCATATAGTATGTACTGCATATCAAATATATATGCCTTAACGAAAAATGCGACCAAATCAATAACAATATCAAACATAGAATGATGCCACACATACTAGACCGAGTCTATATGTCCGCTAATAATGTAAACGACACAACTTCCTACATTACATGGGTCGGACACGTAGACTGCAACTTAAAAAGTCATGGTGGGGATACGGCAAGTCGCACAGAGACAGACATAAAAATACACACACGGGAGTGATGTCTTCCGTGCACGCATGTGTGTTCGGTTTCTTCAACAGTGAGCCAGAGAAAATTCTACTAGCTTCTGTTGAGAAGAAATAAAACAAAAATCTGCTTTTCAGTTAAAGGACGTGCATGGCGTTTCTTACATATGCAGAAAGATAGGAACTTGCATTGCAGAACTCAAGAAAGGGTACAGTGGCAGAGAAGAATCTACGTAGCAGAACCATTTTCTTTTACAAAACAAGAGGATTGATGCAACCAATAAGGACGACCGCGCAACAAAGAAAATCTACCGACGGAAATATATATAGAAATACTAGATAACATACCATGGTTACGGGTTCCAGCAGAGCCAGCATTCATGGAAACATTTCAAAATTTTTGAGAGGGTTGTCTATAAACAAGCTCATCATTACAGAACTACGTTATCTTTATCTGTTTCCCTCAAATTCATCCTTCCCTTCACCCTCCTCACTGATATCTTACCCAGCCAAGATTTCCTCTTACCACTATCAAACCCTCCCAGACACCCATCCAATGGATTCTCGCGAATCCCAAACTCAAACCTCACCTTCTTCCTCCCTGAAGGTAAGAAACTCTGGGAAGATCCAGAACTAATCCCACCGTTGGTCAACGCAACCACAGCTACCGGACAATCCCTAACTGTAGATTCTTCCACTTTTGCCTCTTTCATACTCTCAAAGCCCTCAGGAAATGCCGGTAGCCACTTCGGAACATGCCTGAACGGAGGTTTGACGCCCAACACCGAAAAGTTCGGCACCGCCGCTACCTTTTCCCAAACAATCCGCCTAGGGATATGGTTTTGGAAAGGAGTCTCATCCGCTAGGGAGACATACGAGATGATCTCCCCAAGCACGCCGGATCTCGCGATTGGGAGGCCGGGATCGGACGCTCCGGCGAACCCACGGCATGAGACGAGGTTCTCGATGGCGAGGGCGACATCGACAAGGTTGCCGTCGGTACGGCCAGAGGCCTCAGCGTGGAGGCGCGCAAAATCAGCAACCTGGCGGATGTACAAAGACGCAACGTCGGAGAGGGAATCGAGGGCGGATCGCTCCGCCGATCGGAAACCCGCTCTCCGGCAGATCTGCGCAACCGCGATGTGGGCTATTGCCTCTATAAAGGAGGAAACCGACGTTGAGGAAATCGCCTGAGAGACCCGTCGATCTGCCGCCTGCGCGTTGGCGATCATATCGGAGGGTCGTAGGAGAGAGCTGCGGAGGTCTCATGGAGGTTTCTGAGGAGAAGTTAAACGTAAACCCTAGCAACGCTAAGGTAGGGTTTATATCGTTATCATCGGTTAATTTTGTTTGGTAATTACCTGACGTTTACAAGGACACAGCTCAACCACGAACTGAGCGCCACCACAATGATCGGCTATCATATTTTGGTTTGGCTGGGCTCTAATCGGGCGGGGCAGGGCGGGTTTCACCCAACCCGCATCCATCTCGTACTCGAGAAACTCAACTCCATCCCGTCAACTTACGTAACAAAAGCAATATTACATTTGATTAAATACATTAAATTAAATTTTCAATAATCTAAGAGTAATTTAATACAATTTTCATTATTATACCAGGCTTTTGAGGAATCACATGAGGTCTTAATAGGCATACATTTTGTATATTTAAATCTCTTTAAAATTTTCTTAACATTAGGACCAAACAATGTTCCTAATTATGAAAAGTTTTAGGAGAGATAGGCTAACTTATGTAACAAGACTATTTAATAAAATATTTTTCACAAGATGCATGAGAAATGAAGAGTGAGTATACTTATACCCATATATAAGAACAAGATAAATATTTAGAATTATTTAAATTATCGAGATATCAAGTTAATGAGTCATACTATGAAATTATGAGAAATAATTATCGAACGCAGGTTAAGACAAATATCGAGTACAATAGAGAACCAATTCGAATTTATCTCCAACATATCTACTATTGAAATGATTCACCTATTGAGACATGGAACATTTTAGAGCAAAAAAGAAGAACTTTTACAAAATATTTATTGATCTAGAAAAAACTTACAATAGGATGTTAAAAGATGTTCTTTAGAGAACCTTTGAAAAGAGAGGTATTTCATTGACACATAAATCTTATAGAGATATATATGATGGTGCAAAAACTTGTGTGAGGACTGATGAAAGAATGACAGACTCCTTTGAAGTTAATATTAGGTTACATCAGGGATCAACTTTAACTCTATATTTATTTATATTAGTCATTGACGAGTTAACAAAATATATTTAAGATGAAGTATCTTGGTGTATATTATTTGCAAATGATATTGTGTTAGTAGACGAGTCTAAGGAAAAGGTTAATAAGAAATTGGAACTATGGACAAAAATGCTAGAAAGTAAAGGCTTTCAACTTAGTAAAATAAAGACAGAATATATGGAATGTAAGTTTGATCATTTGGGTACTATAGATGACATAAAAATTAAGATTGACACATGATGCATCCCTCGTAAGGAAAGTTTTAAATACATAGGATCAATTTTTAAGGTGATAAAAAAATTGATAGAGATGTTACATCTAGAATTAATGTCAGTTGGTTAAACTGGAGAGGGGCATCAAGTATTATGTGTAATAAGAAATATCATTAAAATTAAAAGGTAAATATTATAGATATCAATTAAACCTGTTATATTTTACGGTTCTTAGTGTTGGGCAGTTAATCATCAATATGTGCAAAAAATGTCTGTATAGATATTAAGATGAGATGTATAAATGGTCACACAAGGAAAGACCGTATATATAATAAAATTATTAGAAACTCATTGAGAGAATCATCAATAGAACATAAAATGAGGAAAAATCATTTACAATGGTTTGAACATGTAGAAAGACGACAAAAGAACACTCCTATAAGAAGATATGAAAAGTTAGATTGTTAAAATGTTAAAAGAGGAAGAGGACGATCACAAAAGTGTTGGAAATAAACAATAAAGAATGAGTTAGTTTATATTGAGTTAATTACTAGCATGACACATGATAGGGCTCTCTGGAAATAAAGAATCCATGTAGCCGACCCCATGTAGTATGAGAAAAAACCTAGTTGTTGTTGTAATGAAATAAAGATATTACTATACATCAATATACTTTATTATTTTAAGTCCTAAAATCATAACAACAATAATCATATCTTTTATCTCAAATTTACTACATAATAGTACTTTTATCTTATTAATATTTTCATATCATAACCAAACAATACTATATCATCCACACAAAAGCATAAAATGATAAATGCATCATTATCTCACTTATAGTAGATGTACTTATCAAATTCATTAGAAATAAAATAAAAGAGGATATGATACCATCAAACTTTCCATGTAATTGTTTGGGGATTGTTTTAATTCATATAATTATTTAACAAGTTTAGTGACTTAGATTCTTTCCCATGGAACACAAAACACTTTATATATTCCATATAAATTTCCTCATGTCGAAAACCAATTTTAACATCTATTTGATAGATTATGAGATTATATACAGATGCTAGTATTATAAGCACTCACATTATGGTCATACAGAAAATGAGAGAATAGATATCAAAATAATATATTTCTTTCTTTTGTGTATACCCTTGACAACTAAGATATCATCATACTTATTAATTAGCATGTAGGCATTTAGTTTTTTTAAAGATCAATTTGCAACCCACTATAGAGCAATCAAGAGGTAAATCAACCAATTCTTAAATACTATTCTAGATAATTAATTAAATTTTAGCTTTAACAACTTCCTTCCAAAGCTTAACCCCTGGTGAGGTCATAGCCTATTAAAAGATGATATGACCATCCACAACATTAATTGTTTTTTAGAATTCTCTAATTTGAAAATAACACATTCAAGATCACCTCTAATAATAAGGATAAAATCTCTAAAAGACATACCTTTGGGCACACTAGTTTTTATGAGAAACACATTCTCAAAAAAGGTAGCATCACCTCCCCCTTCTTAAGGTGTGTGATTTCGAACACGAAATAAACATCTTCCTACCTAAACCCCTCTTGAATTCGGTAAGATGGTCGAGAGTACTAGCTACCTGAGCGATCGTGAGAGTCCTTTGATCTACCAATCAAGAGGGAGTTGAGTGGGAACTAAGAGGAGTGCCACACTGGATCTTCAGAGTAAGCCCCTTCCTATAGATCCGTGACAAAAGCTAAGTAGATTGGTGAGTGATCTACTACATCATCGATTTTCTTGATCAAGCAGCCCCATCATGGCTTTGTTATGGAGAGATTGATACAAATGGCATCAAAGAGCCTAGGTTGGCGAAGATTGGTGGTGAAATATAAGAGAAAGGTCAGTCATGGTTGTTGAAATCGAGTGAAGTTTCTATTCGTTGATCTGATCAAATTCACACCGAGTTCATGAGGTATTCTCCTAGATTTGCATAGATCAGATATCAATGACCAAGAGATCTGATCAAAGCATGACGATCTATCTCGCATAATTTAGATCAAGCAAATCTGGTCAGAATTGATAGAGTTTTACAACAAATTTCTCCAATTTTGATGGTAACTAGTGTTGAATTTCTCAATCAACTCATCGGCGAGTTCTGTGCTTCGTGTTGACTCTCTAGTGTCCTCCACTTTCAGCTCAAGTACACAATAGTGAAGCTTTAGTTAGGTATGTGAGTTTCGATGTTTCCAGGTTTCCTCATAGTAGGATTTGCTTGGAGGAATATATGTGATTATTTTTTGAGTGTTTTGTTCTCTTGTGCTGCACTGTATTTATATAGCAGCGCTTGCTCCTCTTTTTTCTCGAATTTCCTATTGAGCTTTCCTTTCCTAGAGTCCTTATTCGGTCAGTTATGGATAAGATCCGTAACCGCCTAATGGTTATGGCCAGTGCTGGCCTTTACGACCTCCTATACTGCATCCCTTCCACAAATAACGGTTGATTGGTGAGTCCAACCATTTCTGTGCTGGGATTGTTAAGAATGACAACATGTTTCCTTTATATCTCCCACTTGGCCATTCAAGCCAAGTGAACTGACATACTGGTTTTTCTCCCACTTTTGCGGGGTTTTCCCAGTAATGTCATTTCATGATTGCTATTGTAATCATCACCCAATGTGTGGTTTTTTACCTACACAATAATCAAACATATCTCAAACCCATCTTCGTAACATGTTTTGAGAAAAGATCCTCTATTATGCCTTTAGTCAAGGGGTCTACTAATATATCATGAGTTAGCATGTATGAGGATATTTCCTTTCTCATAACCATATCATGAACATAGTAGTATTTAACCATTATATGCTTACTCTTGGAGTTGTTAGCTCCACTCTTGATAAGAGTAATTATTGCATTGTTGTTATAGTAAATGACAATTGACTCGTCGGTTATCTTCAGCTTCAAATCTCATATAAAGCAGCTTATCCAGATGTCGCTCGTTGTAGTCATATACTCAGCTTCCTATATATACAATGCTACACAACCCTGTTTATTATATTCCCAAGAAACAACACTACATCTAAATAAAAATATTTGTCTCAAGGTTGATTTGCTATCATCTTTGCTCCCAGCAAAGTTAGCATCTGAGTATCCTATCACTTTTAGTTCATCTACTTGAAAATACAATTTCAAGTCTTTTATTCCTTTTAGATATCTTAAAATCATTTTTACAACTATCTAATGCTGTCATCAAGGATTACTTTGATATATACTCACAAGACCAACAACGAAGCTGATATCAGGTCTTGTACACAACATAGCATAAATCAAGCTACCCACAACTTATGCATAAGGAACGTTAGACTTATCATCTCCTTCACCTGGATAATCAACCTTACTTAGTTTGACCCCTTTTGCAATGGGTGTAACAACATACTTGAATTCACCCATTTTAAACTTCTTGAGGATATCGTCAATATCTCTCTCCTGACTTAGACAAAGAGTTTAGATTCTCTATCTCAAGAAATCTTTATACCCATTATATAAGATGCTTCCACATATCCTTCATTTCAAACTGTGAGTTTAACCATGACTTGGTTTTGACAATCATCTTATTATCATTCCCAGTCAACAATATGTAATCTACATATAACGATAAGATGACAAAGTGACTCCCACTATTTCAAACATATACACAATAATCAAGATCATTAGCCACAAACCCAAGTTTAATAATGACATTTTGAAAAGTCAAATATCATTGGCAAGGTGATTTTTTCAAGCCATATAGGAATTTTTTCAACCTATATACTTTATCTTCTTAGACTTTAACTATAAATCCTTCGGGTTGCTGTATGTATATAATTTCATCTAAATCTCTATTTAGAAATGTTATCTTTACATCTAACTGATGTAAGTCCAAATCATAATATGCAGATATTGTTAGGATTATTCTTATGGATGTAAATTTCGTAACTAGGGAATATGTCTCAACATAATCTATCCTCTCTTTTTGCGAAAAACCTTTTGCAACCAACCTCACTTTAAACTTGTCGATTGAACCATCAGCCTTATATTTCTTTTTCAGACTCATTTACAATCAACTTCACTTTAAACTTGTCAATTGAACCATCGATCTTATATTTCTTTTACAAAATCCATTTATAACCTATGACTTTCCTTCATTTTGGCAAATCAGGTAGTTCCCAGACTTGGTTTTCCTTAATATATTCAATTTTCTCATCCATGGCTTTTTCCCAATCTATTGCTTTCGTTGAATTCATAGATTGCTGATAAGTGAAGTTATTAGTCAACTGATCTAAATCTACCAAATTACATATTTCTTCTGTAAGATAAGTGTGATAATCCTTTAAGTAAGACGGTGTGACCCTAGGCCTTTTATGTCTACTTAAAGTTTTGGTTGTTTGAGGAAGGTCTTCTATGGGTTCAAATGATGATTGATCTAGGTCTACTAGATCGTCAACATACTCATCATTATTTTTTAGGATGTCATTTTTGGTATATTTTAAGAATTCAACATCTCTGCTCTCTATGAGTCCGTGATCTTTATGATAAAATTTCATCTCTTTGAGCCTTTAGGATATCCAATGAATATACATATGAAGGACCTACTGTCTATATTGTCTCTAGACTCATCAATGATCTTTACATGAGCAATAGATCCCTACCTTCTCAGATGACCTAGGTTGAGTTTTCTTCCAAACTGTATCTCATATAGTGTAGTAAATATAACCTTACATGATACTCTATTGAGTATGTATACCACTATACTCACTTCTCTCCAAAATATCTTTGGTAGAGAGGCATCAATTAATATTGACCTTGTCATATTCAGTAATGTCCTATTATATCTTTCAGCTACACCATTTTATTGAGGTGTCCTAGACATTGTATTTTGCTTTGAAATACTAAAGTCTTTAAAGAATTTCAGAAATTCTGTAGAGATATATTTACCACCTCTATTTGATCTTAAGACTTTAAATGAATGTCGCAGTTGATTTTTGACTTCCTGCATATATTTTTTTAAAGCTTCAAGTGCCTCAAATTTATGTGTTAGGAGATATAAATATGTATATCTCGAGTAATCGTCGATAAATGTTATAAAATAAACCTTTACTCGATGTGACCTTACTCTAAAGGGTTCACATAAATCTGTGTCAATGACCAACAACAGGATTGTTGCCCTTATTGTCTCTTTGGGAAAAACTTTTCTTGTTATTTTTTCTTGTATACAAGGTTCACAATTTTTGAAAGTATTTTATTCAAATGTTGTTAGTAAGTCAAAGTTGGATAATTTTCTTAACTTTTCGAGACTTATATGCTGAAGGCGTTTATACTATACATTCACATAAACATTAAATACACAATCAATATAAGCAGAAGAACTCTCATTTTCATTTATTCCAATTTGAACAGTCCATGTTCTACATTAAGTTCTCTAGAGAAAAATATCCTCCAATGTTTTCCCACAATCACCTTGCTAGGAACAAACTCGACTTCAAAAACTTTCTTCACTAAGGTAGGGACCGAAACCAGATTACGCCTTATAGATGACATAATCAATACATTAGTCAATATAATTGATATGCCTTGTACAAAAATTCTAAAGGACCTAATATTCAGAACATTCGAGAAAGTATTATTTTTTATGTACACCCGATGTTCTCCTAGTTTGTACTCCTTTAGATCCATTACCTCTTCCTTGGTCTTCAAGATATGTTTGGTCGCTCCTATCAATCCACCAACCAGAAACCGGGCGGTCCATGTAGAGACATTTCGATATCATGCAAATTATGTCCTACTTCTTCGATTGTCTGTATTGAGGGTTGTTTCCTCTATACTTCTAATTGGGGCAATCTCTCTTATAGTGTCCCATATTTCTACAACTGAAACACTTGACCCGAAAAATGATTTCCTATATTTTTTTAAAAGATTGATCGCTATTTTTTTTATTTTGCTTAACCTTTTGTTTGATTTATTTCTTCTTTGGTTGGGTTTGGAGCTAGACTCTACCTCATCTTGTACTACTAACAAATTTTTCTTCTTCTACTTTTACTCATGTGTTCTTGCTCAATTGCTAGTTTTAGGGGCAATTCTGAAAGGTTGATTTTGGGCCCAAGTCTAAGGGAAGTGGTGACCATGTTCCATGATGGGAGAAGACTGTTCAATATGGTGGATATCTGCATCGGTTCTGGGATGACTAATTTTGCCACACATAAGTCTCTTTCCATTACCAACATATGGTTTATATGTTTTACTACATTATTCCCTTCTTTCATTTTAAAATAATTATATTTTTGTAGTAGTAATTAGACATGTAGCTTGACAGTTGTGTCATATTTAGCTGTTATTGAATCAAACAACTCTTTTGTTGTCTCAAATTCCTCAAAGAACCTGATCAAGTCATCCTTCATGTACGTCACCATTAAGGTTCATGCTATTGTGTCATCTTTAATAAATGTTTTATATATTTCTATTTGTTGCTCTATTACGTCTAGTGGTGGCAGATACAAAGTTTTCTTTAGGACATACTCTACACCTTAAAGTGTTAGAGCGAGTGATACCCTTCTTTTTAATATTTGGAGGTTTAGACTCTTTAGTTTTTCTTTCTTTGTTAGTTTCAACACACATATTATAGAATTCATTTTTATGTGTTTAGTAATTTAAAAAAATAAACAGTCTAAAAAGAAAACATTCACAAGGCAACAAACCACAAATAACATAACTCTAATTAGCATGATGCACAATATCCAAAAAATGAACTGAAAATAACTCATTTGTAGTATAAAAACAAGCTCGGATAAATCCAATTTTTTTCCAAAAGATTCCTGCCTTTGTTAATTTCCCAAAACATCAAGGGTGAAACAATAATTTTATCTGTTTGTCTGATTTTGTAATTTTCTAAAAAGACCAAGGACAAAACAATAAAAATGATGTTTGGTATTTTCATACTGATCGGGGGTAAATTCATAATTTCATCCCCAAGTCAAAATTTGTAATTTTCACAAAATGATAGGGACAAATTTGTCTTTTAACAAAGTGACAGTACTCTAAAAAGATTAAGGACAGGAAAGTAATTCAGTCTCTTGATTTTTTATAATTTTCATAAACTGCTAGAGGGCGAAACTAACTTTTTGTCGGATAAGGGTAAAACATTATTTTTACCCAAAAATATCTAGATAATTTGATAATTTTATCGAGTGGCAGTTCATAATATTCAAAACATGATAGGGCAGAATGAACTTTTCTATCCACTGCCCGAGGTAGTTTTCCAAAATCGAGGGCGGTTTTCTCAAGCATTTAAAACGCAAAGAGAGAGAGAGATGGGAGGGCAGCCATATGCCTCCGCTGTTTCTAGGAGTACGACCACCCGCGGGCTTTCTGCTGCTGTCCACTAGCCTCCTAGCCGAGGTTTTGTTGGCCTCGTCGCTTCTTGGCTCATGGCCACCCGCTGGCCTTCTAGCCTTTTCTCTCTCGGTTCTTGCTGTCTTCTATCCTGTCTTGATTCTGGCAGACAGTTTGCCTCTGCCCTATCTCGACTCAAGTAGGGTGTTTTTCGCTTTGACCCTATCTCGACTCAAGTAGGGTGTTTTCCCTTCTGTGCAGTCTCGACTCAGGCAAGGTGTTTTCCCTTCGGCCCTATCTCAACTCAGGTAGGGTGTTTTCCCTTCAGCCTTGTCTCGACTCAAGCAAGGTGTTTTCTGCCACTTTTGAAAGCTGCACAGGAAGTTCTTTGTCCCTCTTCCTCTCTTTTTTTCGTTTTATACTAATGTGTACCTTTTTGTAAGGACAAACGAGACCCTGATACTAGATGTTGGATTTCTCAGTCAACTCATTGGTGGGTTTTGTACTTCCGATCGATTCTCTGGTATCCTCTGCTTTCAACTTAAGTATGCAACAATGAATCTTTAGTTAGGTACATGAGTTTTGATGTTTCCAGGTTTCTTCAGAGTAGGATTTGCCTATGAGGAATGTATGCGATTGCTTTTTTGAGTATTTTGTTCTCTTGCTCTGCTTTGTATTTATGAAGCAGTGCCTCCTCATCTTTCCTCCTAGATTCCCTACTAGGCTTTTCTTGCTTGGAGCCCCTTATCTAGTCCGTTATGAATAAGCTCTGTAACCGTCGTGCGGTTACGGCCAGTGCTGGCTGTTATGGCCTCTTATACTCCCTCTTATACTCCATCCTTTTCACACATAACAACTAGATGGCCAGTCCAGACATTTCTGTGCTGGGATTATCGAGAATGGCCACATGTTTCTTTTACAACTAGTTGATCAGTTGCACAGATATGAAGAAACTAATAATAAGGATAAAATCTCTAAAAGACCTACCTTTGGGCATACTAGGTTTTATGAGGAACACATTTTCAAAAAAAGGTAGCATCACCTCTCCCTTAGTAAGGTGTGTGATTTTGAGAGGAAATAAACATCTTCCTACCTAAACCCTTGTTGAATTCGGTAAGATGGTCGAGAGTACTAGCTACCTGAGTGATCGTGAGAGTCCTCTGCTCTACCGATCAAGAGGGAGTTGAGTGGGAGCTAAGAGGAGTGTCACACCGGATCTGTAGAGTAAGCCCTTCTGCTATAGATCCGTGACAAAAGCCAAGTAGATTGGTGAGTGATCTACTACATCACCGATTTTCTTGATCAAGAAGCCCCATCATGGCTTCGTTGTGGAGAGATTGATGACAGCTGGTATCAGAGAGCCTAGGTTGACGAGGATCGGTGGTGGAAGGTAACAGAAAGGTCAGTCATGGTTGTCGAAATCGAGTGAAGTTTCTGTTCGTTGATCGGATCAAATTCACACCAAGTTCAAGAGGTATTCTTCTAGATTTGCATAGATCGGATATCAACGATCGAGAGACCTAATCAAAGCACAGGTCGAAGTATGTTTTGATAAAAAATAAGACGATCTATCTCCCATAATTCAGATCGAGCAAATCTGATTAGAATTGATAGAGTTTTGCAACAAATTTCTGCAATTTCGACGGTAACTAGTTGATCGGTTGCATAGATATGAAGATTTCCAATTCCGTTCAAGAGATTTCAATTGAATAGACATAGATCAACACTTAGTCAAGAAGAATTCGTGTTGAATCAAAGAGAGCAAAAGCAGGATTGCGAAATTGAAGCTGTGAATCACAATCTATCCATTTTTGAAAAAAATGTTGGAATGTGACGAGGTATGTTTTGATTTTGATTGTTCGGAACTTTGAATTGCAAGAAGCTGCTTAGTTAGATCATAACCGAGTGTTGTTGATCATTCAAATTTGTCTTCAGACAAGGAGAAACATTGTCAAATTCCCGTCATACAAGTTGATCAAATTGAAGAAGAGAATGACATGGTGAAATAAATATGCAGTAGTTCATTTGTGCGGTAAAATTCTGTAGAAACAAATTTCGATTCTCATTCCATAGTCAAGTAATTGTGTTACTTGATTCAAGTGCATACTGAATTTAGAAGAAGAACCACGGTTGAAATTGATTGATGGCGAAGGGAAAAGAGAAATGCTATTGTTTTTACATTAGGAAGAAGAAGTGATTAAGGAGTGGTGATTCTTCACTCGCTCAGATTCTGCAACAACTCACTGCTACGTGGATTGAGAATGAGCATATCACAAAAGAGGTGAAGTCCAGATTTGAGTATCTGGAAGCAGAGCTACAGCTATTGAAAGATGGGAACGATCAAGGCTGAGCGAGCGAGCTGAGTGTTCCATCAACCAGCCAGCAGAATGCCCATGCTGCTGCACCCTCGATTGAGCACAACTCAACGAGATTTATGCACAAACTCTATGTTCATGAACCCAAACCTTTCGAAGGAGTGCGAGATCAAAAGTCTCTCGAGCATTTTTGATGGGATTTGGAAGAGGTTTTCCAAGCCACGAAAGTTCCCAAGGAATAGGTGGTGGTTGTAGCTACTATGTTCCTCGTCAAAGACGCCAAATTGTGGTGGCGAATAGTTCAAACAATGACGAGAGAACGAGGGACAGCTCCAATCACATTGTGGCCTTATTGAAAACTGAATTGTGCAAGCAATTCACTCCTACATATTGTGATCTAAAGGCACGAGAGCAAATGAAGTTGCTCAAGCACACTGGAACTCTCCACGAATACCTTCGAAGGTTTATTAATGCTCTTCTCCTTGAAGGTGAAACATATAAGTTGTGTTACTTTGAAGATGGACTTCAAGTGTGGGCACAAATTGGATTAAGGAGAAGGAACCCGACTACGGTGGTTGACGCTATGGCCGCGGTTGAAAGCTTCATCGACCTTTGTTCTACCAAAAACCGGATTGAGCGATGGATCGGCAAAGCAAAAAGATGGTGGGTCATCCGGTAAATCTGATCATAGTCAAAAGAGATGGAAAGATAAGAAGATCGATGGTGTAACGAAACAATAGAAGCAGCAAGGGAAACCAACTGCAGGTTCAAACAATGTTGCTTCTTCCTCAAATCGGAAGGGATGCAGAGGCACTACTTCCGATGGTGAACGGGCGCCAAGGCCATGTTACATTTGTAATGGGCCTCATCAGATGCAGTTCTGTCCTAAACGAGCAAAACTCGCATCCATGCTAGCGGATGGAGGGGTGGAGACTCTGAAGTTGGACGGTGGAGGTGATGCTCAAACAGTGAGTTGTGTTGGTGAATGTCGAGCGCTTGACGGTGGAATCGTGGTGAGCCTTAGGCTTTGTTGAGATTTGAGTGGGTAACACATTCGTGAGGGCCTTAGCGGATATAGGGCTACTCACTCGATCTTCTTCGCACCAACAACCCGAAGACTTCAATTACAACTCACGCCATCCGAGCAGCGGTTGAAAACCATGACTGCTGTCGCAAGCCAAGTGACGGGTGTAATTCAGGCTTGCCAACAGAGAGTTTGAGAGTTGGACCGACCAACTTCATTTCATAGTCATGACCATAGACGACTACAATATGGATCTCGATTGTGATTTTTTTTGCACAACTTTGATGCGGCCAGTACCCCACTTACGAGGATTAGTGTGTGTTGATCCTCGATAGCTAGAATTTGTGCCTGGATGGGACCCAAATAAAGCACCATCGAAAACTCGTGGAGCCATGTTGTTGTCTGCTATGCAACTAAAAGACGACATCAAGAAGGGCTTCTCAACTCTTCTTGTGGTGGTTCGTGAGGACGAAAGATCGATGGAGATGCCGCATGGGAGCATTCCCATTGAATTCTTCCAAGACATGATGCCAGCCGAATTGCCTAATAGACTTTAAGCTTACCGTATAAACCCTTTGGAGTTGGAGGAGCTCCAAAAGCAGTTGGGGGAGCTGCTAAAGCTGGGATGGTGCAAACATTAAAATCGCCATTTCGTTGGAATTGTTCCATAGGAAGGCGGATGGGTCCCTGCGCATGTGGGTAGACTACCGTGCATTGAACAAAAACATGGTACGGGACCACTATCCTATTCCTCTAGCTAGCTATAGATTTGTTTGATCGTCTTAGCGGTGCACGGTGGCTCATTAAGTTGAATTTGCAATCGGGCTATTGACAAGTGAGAGTGGTACCCCAGGATGAGGCCAAAACCGCAATGGTGACGTGGTATGTCACAAATTCTTGGTCATACATTTCCGTCCGACCTACGCACCAGCCATATTCTGTCAGTTGGTGAATGAAGTCCTCCACGGCTTCATCGATAAGTTCGTTGTTGTGTACAATCACACTTTGGAGGATCACATTTGGCATCTTCGTATGATTTTCAACCGGTTGAGAGAAAATTCACTACTTATCAAAAAAGAGAAATGTGAATTCGCCTTGCAACAAATCACTTTTCTTGGCCACATTTTGGGAGCGGACATTATGAGGATGGACTCTTGGAAGGTGAAGACTATTGTCAATTGGGAAATACTCAAGTCCATAGGTGAGGTATAGAGTTTTTTTGGGGTTGGCAAATTACTATAGGAAGTTAAGAACTTCTCCAAGATCACAACACCTCCCATCGAATTGCTCAAGAAAGGATTCAAATGTGGGTGGACAATCGTTGGTAGAGAGTACTTCGAAACCTTAAAGGCAATGATTAGTAATGAACCAATACTTCAGTTGGTAGACTCTTCACTTCCATTTGAGGTGCAAACTGATGCAAGTGACCAAGCCATTGGTGGTGTCTTAGTACAAGAAGGTCACCTGATTGCTTTTGAGAGTTGAAAATTGAAGGATACCAAGATCCGATACCCGACTCATGAGAGAGAGCTCTTGGCGGTAGTCCATTGTCTTCAAGCATGGAGGGTATACTTATCTAGAGCCTCCTTAAACAGTAGTTACAGATAATATGGCTAACACATTTTTAAAGACTCAAAAGAAGTTAACTCTAAGACAGGGATGATGGCTAGAGACTCTCAAGGATTATGACTTCACCTGGGTATACCGATCGGGGAAGCAAAATATGGTTGTGGGCACCCTGAGTTGAAAGCAGGTGGAAGAGACGACTGCCATGGTGAGACTCCAAGGAGAGACGGTGGAGCTGGTACAACACGTGGATGGTGACACCGCCTAAGACAAATGTAGAAGCTAGACACTTGCGGAACTAATGAACAGGTAAGAGGTCAATGATGGTCTTGCGTGGACATGCAATCGCCAATTGCTCATACGAGAGTTTGGGGATTTGAGGAGAGTCACGTATGAGACACATGATGCAAGTACGAAGGACATCCAGAGATTGACCTTCCGTGGTATTGCTAGTTCAAGGATACTATTGGCTGCATGACGCCCGATATCAGAGACTACATCCATGTGTACCCTACTTGTCAGTAGGACAAAACGAAGAGCGCACGTCCTTCGGGTCTCTTGCTGCCCCTCTCTATTCTCGAGAGACCATGTCAAGCAGTGCCGATGGACTTCATCCTAGGATTGCCATGGGTTGATGACTTCAAGTCCATTCTAGTTGTGGTAGATCAATTCTCGAAGTACATAATTTTCATTCGGGGGCCTTGTGAGTATAGCACCAGCGAAACATCACGACCATTGACGAGTTGATTCGGGATAAAGTTATTTAGATTACTAAATACAAGATTGGTGTTCTCATTGACCCATCATCTCATTTTTAGACCGAGCATATGAACGTCATGTTAGAAGAATACCTATAACACTACGTAATCACGAGTCAAAAGAATTGGGTAACAATACTTGATACTGTCTAATTCAGCTATAATGCTCATTATAACTCTTCTACGAGGAAAAGTCCATTCGAGTTGGCCTTGGGTTGGTAGTCATCGAGTCTGTTGGATGTGACATTGATATGGAGGACACATAGTTGTTTAGCAACGCTGCAAGAGCTCAAAGACAGACAATAGATGTATAAGGATGCCCACAAATCACTAGAAAGAGCCCAAGCGAGGATGATTAGATTTGCTAATAGGCATTGGCAACCTCTTGAGTTTGAAGTAGGTGATAGAGTTTGACTCCGGATTCCTAAGTATATCAGGAAACAAGTGTAGAAAGGGAAACATTGTTAAAGGATGTGGCCATTCTCGGCTCGGGTAAAGGCTGGACTGGCCATCCAGTCCGTTACCTAAGGATAGGCCCAAATCTAGTATCGAACAACCGTTACTGAAAAATCCGGTAATAGCCGTCCGTTACAGCTCCCAGACGAGGGAAGCCACAGGCGGATAAGCACGACGAATGAGGGAGCGCCTGCCTATAAAGGTAGGCACATACAAACACTCTATGATATCGAAATACAGAGTGAAAACAGAGAAAAACAAAAATACTCATATTGTATTCGTCTGTGCAAGCCCCTTTATGGGAACCTCGTGTCCATCACACACACTATATTTTCTGCTGCATTTGCATCTCTATAAGTCCTTGTATCGACAACAGAGGGTTCACCAAATCTGGCGGCCATCATCGGAACCTTCAGTGGTTTTCCAAAACAGCTAGCGGGGCTTGTGTCAAAAAGACAAAACTGCCCCTGACCCTTTTTGGATATTACGTAGTTGTCACGGTAAAAAGACAGTTTTACACCTTGGCTGTTTTTGAAATTTATGAAAAAAATGGGGGCTATCATTTTATGATTTTATCCAACCCGGTTTGAATAATTTCAGTTCTGCCACTCAGTCAAAAGACAGGTTTACCCCTGTTCTTTTGAAAAAATTACAGATTCGCCTTGAGGGTTAAAATTACTATTTTAACCCCGATTAGTTATGAATTTTACCGGAATACCAAATAGTGATTTTATAAGTTTGTCCTCATGATTTTACAAAATTACAAAAGAGGACAAATAGATAAAATTACAGATTTATCCCTTGGTATCATTTTTTGGGGTTTAGAGGCAGAAAACCCCTTAGAAATTTTTTCAAAAGATTATCTGCTTCATATTCTGCATCACTTTAACATGTCTCTTGCTATGTGTGCCTTTGTTTTTTGTCTCCTTTTAGACCGCTTGATTGTTATTTTTGCCAAACACATAAAAATGAGTTCTAGGATATGTGTGTCCGAATTGGCAAAAACAGAAAAATTAAACGGTATAAACTTCTAGACTTTGAAGAGAAGAATTTCGTTGGCTCTAACATTAGAAGGTGTAGAGTATGTCTTAAAGGAAACAGTGCGTCCTCCACTGCCAAACACAAGTCAGCAACAAATAGAAATGTATAAAACATTTCTAAAGGATGATACTATATCAAGAACAATCATGTTAACCTACATGGAGGATGACCTCATTAGGGTCTTTGAAGAATATGAGACTGCGAAAGAGTTGTTTGACTCACTAAAAACTAAGTATGATACAACTGCAAAATTACATGTGCAGTTGCTACTACAAAAATTAAACTCCTTCAGAATGAAAGAAGGAGAAAATGTAGTAGAGCATGTAAATCACATGCTGGTGATGGCTAGAGACTTAGCCATAACAAAATTAGTCATCCCCAAACCGATGCGGATATCAACTATATTGAATAGTCTACCTCCATCATGGAATATGGTCAAAAATCAACCTTTCTGAGTTGCCCCTAAAACTAGCAATTGAGCAAGAACATATGCTCAAAAACAAAAAGGAGAAATTGCTAGCGGTCTAGGATGAGTTAGCGTCTAGCTCCAAATCCAACCTGAAAAAGAATCCAAATAAAAGGTTTGGTAAGAATAATAGGAAAGATGGTCAAAGTTTTAAGAAATCGTAGGAAGCCGCTTCCCGGATAAAGTGTTTCAATTGTGGAAAGATGGGACACTACAAAAGAGACTGCCATAACAAGAAAGATGGAGGAAACAACCCACAACGCGGACAGTCGGAGAAGTAGGATATAATCTGCGTAATTTCAGAATGTCTATACTTATAGGTTGGTAGATAGACTCGAGAGCTAAAAGACATATCTCGAAGACGAAGGAAGGGACAATGGACCTAAAGAAATATCAACCCGGAGAACATCGTGTGTATATGAGAAACAATACTTTCTCAAATGTTCTGGGTATTGGATCCTTCCGAATATTTGTATAAGGCAAACCAATTGTACTAACCGATGTGTTAATTGTGCCATCTATAAGGTGCAATCTGGTCTTGGTTCCTGCCTTAGTTAAGAAGGGTTTTGAAGTTAGGTTTATACCTAACAAGGTGACTGTGGGCAAACATGAGAGAATCTTGTTCTCAAGTGAATTTGATGTAGAACAAGGACTGTTGAAGTTATCTGATAATGAAAGTCATCCATCTTCTACTTATATTGAGAGTGCCTTTTCTGTTAATGTGAATATGTGACATAAACGCCTATGGCATATAAGTTTGGAAAAGTTGAGAAAATTATCCAACTTTGATTTATTGCCCGAATTTAAGGAAAAGACTTTCAGCAAGTTTGAAGCTTTCATACAAGGAAAAATGACAAGAAAAGTCATTCCCAAGGAAACAACAAAGGCAACAACCCTGTTAGAAATTATTCGCACAGATTTATGTGGACCTTTTAGAGTAAAGACACATCGAGGAAAGGGTTACTTTATAACCTTTATCGATGATTACTTTAGATATATGTATATATATCTTTTGGCATATAAATTAGAGGCACTTGATGCTTTCAAAGAATATAAGAAAGAAGTAGAAAATCAATTAGGGCATTCGATCAAAGTCTTAAGATCAGACAGAGGAGGTGAGTATACCTCGATAGAATTCTTAGAATTTTGCAAAGACTTTGGTATTGCTAAATAAAATACAATGTCTAGGGCACCTTAGCAAAATGGTGTAGCTAAAAGATACAACAGAACCTTGCTGAACATGACAAGGTCTATGTTGATTGATGCCTCTCTTTCAAGGGTATTTTGGGGAGAAGCAGTAAGTACATCTGTTTATGTACTCAATAGAGTACCGTGTAACGCTGTATTCACTACACCATATGAGATGTGGTTTGGAAGAAAACCCAACCTAGGTCATCTCAAAAGGTGAGGATCTATTACGCATGTCAAGATCCTTGATCAGTCTAGAGATAAACTAGACAGTAGGTCCTCGAGGTGTATATTTATTGGATATCCAAAAGGTTCAATAGGATATCGATTTTATTATAAGGACCACAGACTCATTGAAAGCAGAGATATTGAATTCTTAGAGGATACTAAGAATGACACCCTGAAAAACAATGAGGAATGTGTTGATGATTTAGTAGATTTAGACCAATCATCTTTTGAGCCCATAGAAGATCTTCCTGAAACTATCGATACCTTAAGTGGACATAAGAGGCCAAGACCCACTCCATCCTACTTAAAGGATTATCACACTTATATGGCGCAGGAAGTGTGCAATTCGGTAGATTTAGATGAATTGACTAATAACTTGACTTATCAGCAAACAATAAACTCATCGGAAGCAATAGACTGGGAGAAAGCCATGGATGAGGAAATTGAATCTATTGAGAAAAATCAAGTTTGGGAATTGAATGATTTGTCAAAAGAAAGGAAAGCTATAGGCTGTAAATGGGTTCTGAAAAAGAAATACAAGGTCGATGGAACAATCGACAAGTTTAAAGCGAGGTTGGTTGCAAAGGGTTTTTCGCAAAAGGAGGGGATAGATTATGTTGAGACATATTCTCAGTTACGAAATTTGCATCCATACGGATAATCCTGACAATATCTGCATACTATGATTTGGATTTACATTAGTTAGATATAAAGACAACCTTTCTAAATGGTGATTTGGAAGAAATCATATACATGCAGCAGTCCGAAGGATTTGTGGTTGAAGGCCAAAAAGATAAAGTGTATAGGTTGAAAAAAACCTTATATGACCTGAAACAGTCACCTCGCCAATGGTATTTGACCTTTCAAAATGCCATTATAGAACTTGGGTTTGTGGCTAATAAACTTGATCACTGTGTATATGTTTAGAACAGTGGGAGCCACTTTGTCATCTTATCATTGTATGTAGATGACATATTATTAACTGGAAACGACAATGAGATGATTGTCAAAACCAAGTCATGGTTGAACTCCAAGTTCGAAATGAAGGATATGGGGGAAGCATCCTATATCCTGGGTATAAAGATCTCTCGAGATAGAGGATCTAGACTCTTATGCCTGAGTCAGGAGAGATATATAGACTATATCTTCAAAAAGTTCAAAATGGGTGAATGCAAGTTTGTAGATACACCTGTTGCAAAAGGGGTGACATTGAGTAAGGCTGATTGTCCCGGTGAAGGAGACGATAAGGTTAATGTTCCTTATGCACAAGCTGTTGGCAGCTTGATGTATGCTATGTTGTATACAAGGCCTGATATCAGCTTCGCTGTTGGTCTTGTCAGTAGATATCAAAGTAATCCTGGTTGGCAATATTGGGTAGTTGTGAAAAGGATTCTAAGATATCTGAAAGGAACAAAGGACTTAAAACTGTGTTTTCAAGCAGATGAACTGAAAGTGGTAGGATACTTAGATGCTGACTTTGCTGGGAGCAAAGATGACAACAAATCAACCTCAAGTCAAATATTCTTATTTGGAGGTGGTGCTGTTTCTTGGGCATGCAAGAAACAGGGCTGTGTAGCATTGCATATATAGGAAGCTGAGTATGTTGCTTGCTATATGGCTGCAACAAGTGCTGTCTAGATAAGCCACTTCATACGAGATTTGAAGTTGGAGATAACAGACGAGCCAGTGATTATCTTTTGTGATAACAATGCAGCAATTACTCTTATTAAGAGTGGAGCAAATTGCTTGAAAAGCAAGCATATAATGGTAAAATACCACTATGTTCATGATATGGTTATAAGAAAGGAAATATCCATCTCATACATGCCAACGAAAGACATGTTAGCAAATCCCTTAACAAAAGGCATAATAGAGGAACTCTTCTCAAAACATGTTAGAAACATGGGTTTGAGATATGTTTAATTTGTTGTATAGGCAAACAACCATACAACGAATATACATTATTGTATAGGTAAATAACCATACAACAGATGATTTGTTATGTAGGAAAATAACCACACAATAGGTTTTGATTGCAATAGTAATCAAGAATCGACATAACTAGGGATAACCCCTGAAAAGTGGGAGGAAAACCAGTATGTCGATACACTTGGCTCGAATGGCCAAGTGGGAGATATTAAAGGATGTTGTCATTCTCGGCTCGGGTAACGGCTGGACTAGCCATCCAGTTCGTTACTTGAGGATAGGTCCAGATCTAGTAATAGACAGCCGTTACCAGAAAATTCGGTAACAGCCGTCCGTTACAGCTCCTAGATGAGGGAAGCAACAGGCGGATAAGTACGACGAATGAGGGAGCGCCTGCCTATAAAGGCAGGCACATACAAACACTGTGTGATACTGAAATACAGAGAGAAAATAGAGAAAAACAAAATACTCATACTGTATTCATCTGTTCAAGCCCCTGTGTGGGAACCTCGTGTCCATCACACACACTCTCTATTTTCCGCTGCATTTGCATCTCAGCAAGTCCCTGTATCAGTAACAGAGGATTCACCAAATCAGCCGGCCATCATCGGAACCTTCAGATTGAAGAAGAAGGTACGCAAAAAGTCTTCAAACATATGGGATTGAAACCTTGATATGCAACCAAATTCCTAAGTATATGAGGAAACAAGTGTAAAAAGGGAAACATATGGGATTGAAACCTTGATATGCAACCAAATTCCTAAGTATATGAGGAAACAAGTGTAGAAAGGAAAACATATGAGATTGAAAACTTGATATGACAGGCAAATTCATAAGTATATCAAGAAACAAGTGTAGAAAGGGAAACATATCCTATTGAAACCTTGATGTGACAATCCCTTTGAGATCATGCAATGCGTGAGACAGGTAGCATATCGATTGGAGCTACCCAATGTTTCATGTATCACAACTAAAGCCCTACTACGAGGACCCAGAGGGTTAGCACGATGGCCACCTCCCTTATTCCGAGAGGATATTGGACAAGAGCGGACCTTGACACATGCATGAAAGGAGCAAGACCTAATCGCCAGACCTCCTGCAATGGGTAAGCCAGATAATGATACTTGGGTACTAAGTGCTCAACTATGGCAGTATGAGTACCTCCTTCACAAGTCCGTCAGTTGCAAGTACCAATTCAGTTGGAGAGAATTGTCACACATGCCAGAGCATCTCTAGAGCTCTTGCAAACGTGTGACTTCATAAGTGTGCATCACAACAACCGGTGCTATGTGCCATGGCACTCTTGTGCCTAGATGTAAAACTCCCTTTACATCATGCACACACACACCTCCTGAAAATGTGATAGGATACAGGTCTCAGGATCCACATTAACCCTTTTTCACCTATCCATATGACATGATCGGGTGAGCCTATAAATAGTGCTCGCCTCCCCCTTTGTAAGTGGTGTGATTCCGAAAAGAAAATAAACCTCTTCCCACCTAAATCCCTTCTCTTGAATTATGCAAGGTAGTTAAGAGTACTAGCAGCCCAAGCGACCGCGAGAGTCATCTGCTCTACCGATCAAGAGGGAGTTGAGAGCCGAGGGAGTGCCACACCCGATCTGCGCAGAAACCCCTTCTCCTGCATATCCGTGAGAGAAGCTGAATACATCGACGAGTGATCTACTGAATCACCAATTTTCTTGATCAAGCAGCCCCATCGCGGGTTCGCAGTCGAGAGGTTCGTGACAGAATCAGTTCTGTAGAAACATCATCTAGCTGTGTCACTTCTCACTACAGCCAACGCAGTCGACTGTTTCTTCCTTAATCCACCATGGACTTATAGAGCCGAAATCAATATTGCTGAACATTAAGAAATTTGAGCTTTGTTTGGGCGACACTATTGAATAAAACCAGGCTGTTGTTCGTTTCCCACAATCACGCCACCCATGTGAGGCACAACAAAATGCCTTCGCTGCTCGGATAAAGTCGACCCCCAAAATCATAGGAAAGTCATAATCTGAGTTACGATGTGATCCATGGCTCCAGACCAACAACCAACAACCAACTTGCATTTCGCAGCGACTCCAGCAACTGGTGAAGGCTTCGAATTCACCCTCTTGATCTATTGCATGATGCAACAATGCATCATGCAATAGATCAGCAGAACTGGCAGAAATAATGGAGTGCGACACTTCGGTATCAACCATCGCTTGTATATAGCCCCACTTGAACATAGATATGCTGATTGGTTTGCTTAGGACTGCGTTAAGAACTTGAAAAGGGGAGATTTGCACATCCCATTCAGAATTACTGTAGGAGGTGAGTTCTCTTCTAAAACAACGTTTAGCTTAGCTCGTTTGGGACACTCACACATATGGTAGGTCCCTTACACAAGAAGCACTTTAGTGGCTTACCGGAAACTTGAGAAGAACCACTCTTTTGTCCTTGAGCAGAACTCCAGTTAATTATCTGCTGCGATTCACTTGGTTTCTGTTGAAAAGAACCCGTGTTTTGTTGTTTTTCCTTCCACTCGTCGTTCTTTTTCTTTCGATTTGATTCACCACAGAAGGTCCTTCCTTCTCCTTCTTCTTTCCGTTAGGCTCCTCCTTGTTTCTCTTTGAAGCTCAGAAATCAACAAACTTGTCAGCTACTACCATAGCTTCGTACACATTGATTGGATCAATTTGCTGCAGTTTAATTTGAGCCCACGTCTAAAGACCACTGAATCTATTATGTGTTCTGGCAAACTGTTGGTGTGTTTCAACTATTGCTGTTGGTTTTTGGCTTGCCAACAATAATTAGTCGGCAAAAATAACACCCAAGTTCTTGTTTCAATTTGCACCAAGTGGTAATACGGGACCTACCCTATTCCATTGCTGTCATCTGCTTCGTCCTCCAACATAATTTAGCATTCTCCTCTTCTGAAGTAAGCTTCCATGTCTCGACTAGAAATTTTAATTTCACGACTCTCTCTTTGCCCGTCAAAGCACTTCGGTTCAGAAACTTTTGTCCATCGTTCAGGAGCAACAACTGCAGGTGTAGTGTCAGGAACTTCAATTTGCGAGAATTGTTCCTGATCTTCTACTCTATGTTGACTTAGTAAAGTCGAGTTCTGCGTCAACTGGCAAATTGCAGTTTCAGGTCACGCATTTCGATCATTTTGAGTAGATTGATCGTTATGATTTTCTGCTTGAGACGTGCTGGCATGTCCTCGGGCCATATCAATCACAGAAGTGATCAGAAGTTCTCAATAGGAATTACTGAAACCTCAGAAACTCAATTCCCAGGAAGCGGATTCTCTACAGATTTTTGAAGAATAGTTACGAAACTCTAATCTGTTTAGCCAATCAACCTTGATTTTGCTAGCACTTTCACTTGCACGAAGGCACTTTCCAATTGCCCAAACACTTGTAATCAAAACCCACAGAACTTTGAAATGAAACAACCCTTCAATCAACAGCATTTCAGTTCACTTCACTAAACCACAACAATCCAAAACAAGTACTTCCCCGAACTTCCGACCGTGCAAAGGCCGCAATTGGCTCACTTTCACCCAAACTACAACTCTAACAACCTCAATTGCACACGGAAAATTCAAATCGTAAAGGAATTGGATCGAATTTCTCCATGAAAATTTCAATTATCCGGTAGACTTCATGATAACATGTGAAACACTGTTTTTGCTGTAAATTCAAATACTTCACTTGCTTTCGACCCGACCCTTTTCTTCAACAAGCGATTCTTGGTTTAGGTGAACACGAACCTAAACATCAGATCTAATTCAAAGAAATTCAATAAACTCACAAGGGCCGACCGCGCGGAATACAATGACAGGAATTTTTGGTCGCTCGTCAAACTCCAACAGACCGTGTTTCGAACTTCAACTTCCCACTCGATCGCGCTCCAAACACCTTAATCAACTGGGTTAGATCTTAAAAATTGTGAGATCTAACTTCTGTTTTCAAAAGCAACTCGTCTCAAAGACGACCAGATAAAGAAACTCAATGATCGATTCTGATTTTCAAAATTCAGGGACAAATTTCTGTTCTGCAACTATACCGAACAGAAACGACAGCTAATTTGCTTCCGATTTGACTTAATTCCACGAAACACCGGTCAGATCCCAATGGGTAAACCTTCCATTGATTAAGACGGCATCGATCTACACTCAAACAAGGATATCAAAGCCCAACTTTTGTAGAATCAAAATAGGCTTACCAGAAAGTCTCGCTTCTTCCAATTTCTGCCTACAGACAACCGGTGATCCGATCTTCAACTCCAGTGGACAGGTCGCCGCCAATTGGATCTCCTCGCCTTCGTATCGAGCTGAAATCATTCTGATACCATTTTGCCACAAGATGATTCTCGTTTGGAGTTTCGCCATCACCAGCTGATCCTTGAAGTTTCGCTGATCCTTGAAGAGAGAATGCTCTAACAAGTGAAATACCTTAATGGTATCATAACAAGGATCAGCTAGTGATGGCAATGCTCTAACATTCGAAGGATCATACCATATTTCAACTTGGAGTGATCCCACTACTATAAGCAGTTCAACTACAGGTGTGTTAGAGGAGGACATTAACCTCCATTTTCAAGAGAGAATGTTTATAAATGCCTAAAATTTTCAAGCAATCACATTCAAAAGTAAACGAGAGGGATCTTAAACCACTAAATCCTTGGAGATTAAAATCATTTGGTGAGAGCAAATATATAATATTGTTGATTCCAAAGCTTTGTATCCATACAAACTCACTAATGTCACATCAATTAACCAAGGGATACATGGATAAATGAGATGATATAACTGAAAGACCGTTCACGAATTCGTAAAGAAACATATACAAATCAAGAAAGTATTTTCCAAGAATACAAATGTCCAAGAGATACATGTAACAGCTCTTAACCCAGATTTGTGAACAAGTTGCTCAACAAAGATACATTCTTGCTACAATAACAATGATGCAGTGCTACTCTCTCTCGGACAAGCAACACACAGAAGCAGTTGAATATCAAGCCTTCTACGACAACAAAGTCATCGTAGCCATCTTCAACTACCCTAAGGGTTATCATAGCCCACAAACAGCCCACACACATCCGTCCTATCTTCCCCGGTACCGTGAATGACCTGCAAAGTTGCATGCAAGCTCAGTTAAGAGAAATTGAGTCAACCAAGGGAAATCTACTGAGAAGCCAATAAAAGATCAGCTGCAAAATATCACATCTTATACTATACAAAGGCAATTGGATCACTTCCAAAATCTTGGAAATTTTTTTCTATACTCAAGAGTCAATAATCAACAACTAAAATGAGGACATGAATATGAAAATGTTCGATCAAGAAGTGAAACATCTATAAAAGGTGTTGGAAGAGAAAAAGAAAGAGTAAAAACTAAAGCAAAGAACTCAAGAGTAAGAAGGAATTCTTCATTGGTGTTGAAAGAGTTAAAATTACATCATATTTATAGGTTTAGAAAAACACGCTTTTCTAAGATACCATTACATTATACTAAGGTAATTAAAATATACCACTAAATTAAGCATTATTACAATTATCTAAAACTCTTTAAAAACCCAAATGAGCTTTTCAATTATATATGTTAAAGACTCAAAATGGGCTTGCTTCATAAAAAAACCAAAAGGCAAAAATGATGTCATGAGCCTGGTTTATTCATAAGTTTTTCATTTTCTAACAACCTCTCCTAAACTGAGCTCATTGTAATCATGCTAATAATTTTCTTCAGCTTAAGAAAGTCATTTTTTCTTAATGGTTTAGTAAACATATGAACAATTTGATCTTCTGATTTGCAAAACTCAAGTACCACCTCTTGAGATTTCACTAAATCTTAGATGAAATGATACTTAATAACAATATGCCTTGTTATCCCATGAAACACTGGATTTTTTGCTAAGGCAATTGCTAACTTATTATCATACTTAATCACTATTTCATGCACTTGCTTGTGATTTTAACTCCAATAGCATTTGATGTAGCCAAATTACTTGAGTAACATAATATGTCGTGGCTATATATTTTGCTTATGTAGTAAATAAAGTTGCCACTTGTTGCAACTTTGAGGACCAAGAAAAAATTTCATTTTCCAAAGAAAAGGCTCCATCATCTCCTCTCCAATCACTATTTGTATATCCTAAAAGTTCAAAGCGATTAGATGAAAAGTAAAGTACTCGATCATCTAAAGTACCTTTGATGTATCACAAAATCTGCTTAGTCACCTGCAAGTGAGATTGCTTAGGAGATTCCATAAATCTACTCACTATTTCAACACTATAAACAATGTCTGGTTGAGCTGAAGTCAAGTATCGTAAACTTCCCATGTCTTTTGAAGTATATAGGATTGACTTTGGCGCCACTTTCTTCTTTTGTTATTTTTAGACATTTCCATCATAGAGTACAAATTGGTTTACAAGCCATTATCTTGAAACACTCAATAATATCTTTAGCACACTTGCATTGGCAAACAAATATGCCTTTATCTGATTGAGCCACTTTAAGGCTAAGGAAGCAAGACATAAGACTTATGTCAGTCATCTCAAATTCAAGCATCATAGCATTCTTAAAGTTGGCAAATCATTTCTTCGCTGTCTCCAATAAATATTACGTCATCGACACAGAGACAAACTATGAGCATTTTTCCATATAAGTTAATCTTCACATACAAGGTATGCTCACGAGGGCATTGAATAAAGCTATGATCCATAAGATATGAATCTATTCTTATATACCAAGTTTTCTGTGCTTGTTTTCAACCATAAATAGCTTTTTCCAACATGTAGAGGAAACTTTCATGTCTCCTTTTCACATAACCCTTAGATCAATCAACATACACTTCCTCCTCAAGTACTCAATTTAGAAATGTAGACTTGACATCCATTTGGTGTATTTTTCAATGTGTTTAAGCAATTAAGGCAAGAATAAGATGAATTATATCCAATCTTTCAACTAGAGCGAAGATCCCAAATTAATCAATCTTGGGTTTTTATTTGTACCCTTTGATTAGTATGCGAGCTTTTAGCCTATCGGTCTCTCTATTGGGCTTACATTTGGTCTTATAAATCCATTTCATACAAATTGACTTCTTACCTTGTAGCAGTGGAGTTAGCTCACTTATGTTCTTTTTCTCGATTGCACGGATCTCATCATTTATAGCTTGAATCCACACTTCATCTTTTAAAGCTTTATGAAATGTCGTTGGATCACAATATGTGAATAGAGCATAACTAACAATTTCTTCATAAGAAGCATCATCATCTTTCGATGACACATAGTTCTTTAAACAAGGAGGTAAAACTCATTCTCTTCTTATCCATGAGGGAGGTTCAGCTGGATTGCTTGGAGAACTTCTTGAAAGACGACTCTCATCATCAAATATATTAAAAGATTATTATAGTTCCAGTTGAACATGAGAATTAGTCAAGATGGGTTGAACTAATTCCTCCTTATTCATGATAAATTGATATTACTTCTTTTCTTCAATGCTTGAATTCTATTTGTCTTCCTCTTCAAAGTTGACATCATGGATAATTATCACCTTCCTTATTATTGATTATATAATATATAACCTTGTCTCTTCATTATACCTAAGAAAAATATACATCTCACTTTTGTCATCAAGTTTCACTACCTTTGGTCTCTTCATGTATTTGGGTGTATTGTTTATGCTCACACATCAAATAAGACCCGTTAGAAACTTGATCACTTTGAGGTCTTCGCTAGTCTCAATATTAGTCTTCATTTGATTTAGAAGAGCCAATGTCTATGAGAAAAATTGAGAAATCAACTTGAACTTCTATATTTGAAGAAGCTCAAATTTTCGATAGAGAGTTTAAAGATAAACCTTTTGAACTCTCTCAACTCCCTTATAAGTCTTGACGAGAGTGTTCCATGCATCCTTTGCTGTCTTTACTGTGTCACTTTTTCAAAGAGAAGAATCTAATGCTTGAAAGATAAAAAATGAGTTTTATGATCTTTCTTGTGATTTTCCTTTACATACTTCTACTCTTCTTGTCCTCAAGTTGCACTGCCTCACCGTTGCCACCTTCCCTAACCACCTTCGCACTCAATGCCTCTTTCCACCATCCCTTGCAGCCATCAACAAAAGAGGTAGTTTACCGGTCATGCGCTCCACCTTTGCTGACTTGCTGCCTCATCAACCACTTGAGCTGCCTCACTGCCCTATCGGTCTCCCCTCTTTTCTTCCTCCCTCTACATCACTATGACCCCCCTTCCATTGTGCCATGTTTTCCCCCTTCTAACAGTTGGACCAAATCGGATCCTATGAAGTGGATCCAATCTAGATCCTTATCCAAAACACTTGGCCTTATTTGTTGGAACCCACTTCCATCCAATCCATCACAATGACTCAATCTGGCTCAAATCAAATTCCTTTAACCATACACATCAAGACCAACCAGAGTCAACCCACATCAAGTCCCATTTTCTTTAAGTATGATTCACATCAACCGAACATAAGTCAACCCAAATTCGAATCCCATTCCCTTTGAGATCCATTTCAAATCACCCGAACTCGATCCATTACTATTGTGATATGAATAAAAGGCCACTTCATCCTTGCCAAATTTTGAATTGGATCATGCTTGATCTAGATCCATCCCGACTTGATTACCAAAATCCAACACATCTAACTGAGTCTAAATACAACTTCCCCTTTATCCAAACCAAACTCATTTAAAATTGGATCCTACTCGACTTTAAATCTTACTTTAAAATTGATCCAATCGGGTTTGATCAAAACCCAAATTCCAACCCATTTCGAGGTCCGTAACCCCAAACCCCTTTGATTGGATCCATATTGATCCCACTACAAAAAGCTCATTCTAAATTGGATCCATTTGAGTCCAAACCAATACACAATCCAAACATGACTAGTTTCTCCTACTCCAAAACCTAAAATCTGCTTCATATCCTTACCTAAAAAAACTCCAGGTGATCAGTTTGTAGCAAGTCACATATCTTGAAGCTAATCCAAGACGGAGGTTTTATTGTGGGTCACACATCACATCAGGAGCATTGGGAGGTATTCGCTTCTCGAGTCTTATTTCCTAATTATCCTACTTTTCTTTCCAAGAGATTTTATTGTGGGTCAGGGTTCTTCGGGACCAAAAATCCACGAACAATGTCACATTTAGTATCAACCAAGTTGTGGGTCCTAAGTAAACTAGAGAGAATGACCATGATAGAGACGAAAATCCATGCAAAATATTCTACTAGATTCTTCTCCATGGTCTAAGCCAATGAGAGCAATTCATGTTGGAGAAATTAGGGTGAACTAAAGGGAGGACAAATCCTTTTGTAGAGAGAAGGGGATGGGAACCCTCAATAATTCTTGTCGCATAAGTAGTTGACATGGGGTCGCATTCGTCAGCAATACCCATTGTAGGGATATAGACCTGTCCGATGACCAATTTCATTGAAAATGTAGCAGCAGTGGAGTCGATAGAAGATTTAGAAGGAAGAAGAACAAAGAAGGTTTGGAAGATTGAGCAAAAAGAGAGATTAGCGTGAAGTTTCAAAAGGATAGATAAGGAAAAAATATTGAGTACAAGAATGGTTTATTGGTGAGAAGAAGATTAAGGTTTAGTGAGGAAGAATAAGAAAAAGAAGGAATAGGATAAAAGCCTGCTGAAGAAGATAACATGCAACTAAAAGCATGAGTCTTATACTATCACATACGTAGATTTGTCGCATCAAATGCTGTGAATATGATAATAATTACCACTAAAACAATTTATTTAATGGAAATGACAACCGGTTAGCAAGGAGCATGAAGAGTGTGTTCAGACATATCCACATGGCCAACACACCTCATACTTCGAAAGAAAAAATAGAACTAGTTGCTTTAGTCATCAACTTAGACAACGAGGAGCAGTTGAGGGCATGCTTTGACATCAAAGATAGGGGTTCGATGATGGGTTGAATAGGGCGATGCCAAGGACATATTATTGGAATTTTATTCAACAGAGCCTACAGGCCATTAATAAGAACGGTTATCAAGGCTTTAAGAGTGATTTTGCATACTCTTAGAATTTTAAATAACAAAATAAAACAAGAGATTTGCCTACATCACCATTAATAAGAGGTAACATGCACCTACAACGTCATTGATAAGGGTAATCATTGATGCTGGTCTAAGCCATTTATTGCATCTTATTTGACTCACATATTAAGATATATATATATATATATATATATATATATATATATATATATATATATATATATATATATATATCAATAACCTATTACATGTTAGCACATCCAAACAAATATCAACCATCTAATCTGTGAGTTTAATGATTGAGATTTGAATTTAAAAAGCAAAATATATAAGTAATGAACCAAGTATACCTACGAAAAGTAGAAGTATATCTAGTGCTCTTTGAATAAAATCTCATTCATCCATCTCATAGATTGGACGAATGAGATTTGTTTCAATATATTTACATGTAATCACACTAGCATATATCAAGTTCTCTCTATCATTCATCTCACACATTGGATGATTGGGATTTGTTTGAATATCTAGCATATACCACTCTCTCTCTCTCTCTCTCTCTCTCTCTTCATGTGTATGTAATGTGCATGTGTGCATGTATACAGGATTAACTATTTGTAAACACCAAAAAAAATTTAAATAAAAATTTTCAAATATCAAAGTCCTCCCAAACATCGAAATTTGGTCACAACCCCTCATTTGCAAAATGATTTAAAAACTTGATATTCAAATAATTTCAAAAAGGAAATCTAGAGATTTATCCAAAGCTGGATCAATCAAGGCCTGAATCAGAAGGACACGAATTCCCTAGGAAGAGGATAAGGCAAGAACCAAAAAAGCAAGCGAAGTGGACCCAAATCAGGCAAGGAATCAAGATCAATTCAAGACCTAGTCAAGCCCATCCCAAGCCAAACAGGACTCATCTCAAGCTAAGAAAGATTCAAAATGAGATCCAATTCAAAATCAGACTCAAGTGGCTGCATCAAATCAATTAAAAGCAATGTCAAGGAACCAACATGGTCAAGGCGTGGGCTAGAATGAACTAAGGCCAAGGCCAAGGCCACCCCCAAGAAGTCAAGGGTGCCACATGACCAAGGCACAATACAAGACTAGACCAAGACTTGAGTTCTATCAAGATGAGTCAAAATCAAAGAACCACACTTGAGCCAAGTCAAAGAATGAATTGGGACATGATAAGGCAAGTCAAACGTGATACTAAGACTCACCTCAAGCCATCAAGCAACTATCCCAAGTCGCCTAGACTGAGCCAAGCACAAAGAGATGGGCTAGGGTGACTCGATATCACCTAGCCATGCCCAAGGTAGAAACCGAGCCATGTGGGCTGCACCAAGCCCACATGGACCAAGAGGGGACTACTCTTCAGCCTCACATGCACCCATGTGCAGCCAAGAGACCAGAATTTTCTATTAGATCAAACCCAAAATCGGGTCATGCATTGAAGCACCAATCTCTAACCCGTGGAAGGGTCTAGAGACCCCTCTTGAAATCTATAAATAGGGGCCTTGGGAGTCTGGCTAGAGAGAGGAAAATCAAAAGAAAAGTCCAACAAATAGAGAGAGAGAGAGAGGGAGAGAAGGAAAGAAAGAGAGAGAGAAAAGAAGGGAGGAAGGAGGCTTGTCGAAGCCAAGGAGGCACCACCCACTTCCACCGCCGGCATCTCAAGTCTTCAAACTTCCGGTTAAGGTTGATTCCTTCCTCTTCTCCTTTCCTTTCTTTAGTTTTTTAATTCCATTTAATTAGGATGTAATTAAGGAGCTTTTGACACTCAAATCAGTACAATATTTTGAGGGGAGGTGCTGCCAAAATTCCTTCAAGATCGTGGGTAAGATTACCTTTCATTTGTTCGATTTATGGTTTGTTCACTCTATGATTAAGCTATATACTAATTTTCTTTAATTATTTCACTTCCTCATTTGGATGAATATTTAATTCGTTAGAAATTGACCGGATGCATTCATTAAATTCTTAAAACTTAAAACTTAAAACTCTATTTTCTGCATTTTGCATTCGTCTGATTATCAAAATTTTCAACCTTGTTCTGATGTAAGGGATCACCCTTGCATTGTCGGTCTTAAGCCTAGATAAATGAGGAGGGTTGTGTTAGGCTTCCGATAGCCAGGATAAAACTTTGTCAGATTTTTATACAGATAGGGTCTCTGCATTTTCAATATGGACGGATGAGGGGGGTAAGGAAGCTAGTCCTAAATAATAAGATTCATATTGGTTCTTGGAATATCAGAACATTTTCTGGTAAGCTAATGGAGGTGGTAGATATTATGATTCAAAGAAAGATTCATATTCTATGTTTACAAGAGAAAAAGTGGGTTGCAGAAAAAGTAAAGGAAATAGAGGATACAGGTTTTAAATTATGACACTCAGGTAATGAAAATGCTCGAAACGGAGTTGGTATTGTCATAAATAAAGATTTAAAGGATAGTGTAATAGACATACAATGATATGGTGACCGAATCATGACGTCTAAATTAGTGTTAGGAGCAGAGGTTTTGAATATAGTTTGTGCTTACGCACCCCAAGTAGGACTAGAAGATAGTATAAAGACAATTTTTCGTAAGAGTTAGATAAGGTGATTCAAAGGATTCCACAAAGGGAGATGATTTGTTTAGGAGGAGACTTAAATGAACATGTCGGTAAAGAGGCATTAAGATATCAAGGTATTCATGAAATCTTTGGTTTTGGGAATATAAATGAGGAAGGTAGGGAGATTTTAAATTTTGCTATGGCATTTGATCTCTTAATAGTCAATACAATTTTCAGAAAATGAGATGAACATTTAATTACTTATAAGAGAGACTTATCACAAACACAAATTGATTACTTTATTTATAGGAAAAAAGATAGAGCATGTTGTAAAGATTATAAGGTAATTGCAGGAGGAAGCTTAACCACCCAACATTAACTTTTAGTTATGGATTTACAAATAAAAAATGAACAAAGAAGAAAGAGTGTATCGAGCTATTCAGACTAAATGGTGGAACCTCAAAAGCGAGAAAGAAGATATATTTAAAAAGAAAGTCATTCAAGGAGATGTTTGGAATTATATTGGTACACCTTATGATATGTAGAAAAATATGGTTATACATATTAGGAAAGTGGCGAAAAATGTGTTAGGTGTATCTAAGAGAGGTGTACCAGTAAAAAAAGAAGCTTGGTGGTGGAGTGAAGTAGTGCAAAATAAAATCAAGGTAAAGAGGGCATGTTACAAATTATATTATGCTAAAAAAACTATTGAAACTTTAGAGACTTATAAGAAAGTAAAGAAGGAAGCGAAAAAGACCGTTAGTGAAGCAAAAGCTGAAATTTGAGAGGGTTTATATAAAAAACTCAACTCAAAAGAGGGTGAAAGAGAAATTTTTAGGATAGCTAGGGCTAGATATAAGATAAAGATCTTAATTATGTTATATGCATAAGAAACGAGGATGAAAAAATTCTAGTGACAAATGATAATATAAAAAATAGATGAAAAAACTATTTTTATAAGCTTTTTAATGAAAATAAAGATGTTAGTATTAGCTTAGGAGAGTTAGCCAAATCAGAAAAGTATATAAACCACAATTTCTACCGACGTATTCAAAAGAATGAAGTAAAAGAGGCGCTTAAACATATGAAGGGTGGTAAAGCGGTAGGACCAGACAATATTCTGATAGAAGTTTGGAAAATACTAGGAGAAATAGGAATCACTTGACTCACAAAACTATTTAATGAAATATAAGAACAAGAGAGACATTCAAAATTGTGTTAATTATCAAGGTCTCAAGTTAGTGAGTCATACTATGAAATTGTGGGAAAGAATTATCGAACGTAGGTTAAGATAAGTATCAAGTACAATAGAGAACCAATTTGGATTCATGCCAGATAGATCTACTGTTGAAGGGATTCACCTTTTCAGACGTCTTATGAAACATTTTAGAGCAAAAAAGAAAGACCTTAACATGATATTTATTGATCTAGAAAAAGCTTATAATAGGGTACCGAGAGAGGTTATTTGGAGAACCTTGGAAAAAAGAGATATCCCATTGACATACATTAACCTTATAAGAGAATAAGAATCTAGAATTGAATTACGATAGGGTTAATTTCAAAAACAACTTTGCAAAATCACGAGGGTAGAATTGCTTCCCTCAAGAAGGAACTAAAAGAATTGAAAATCGAGTGAGAAATCATCGCATTTAACAAAAAGGCCGATGTTTTTGAGTCTTTCTCGTCACATGGGAAATAAGTAAGGGCTCATAAAAGAACTCATCACTCACAAAAACCCAAAGTGACATCAAAATTTAAAGAAGAGGAACCAATACATGAATCCTTCATAGTTAAGGATCGGAAGGCCCTCGAACAATTGTTAAAGGGCCAAACAAAGGAGAAAAGAGTGTATTCGCTACCTTATTTTTTACCTTTAGATTATCAAATTGATAGGGACAATGAAATACCAAGTTTTTATCGATATGATGGGAATGAAGATCCTAGATCCCATCTCCAATTCTTTTCTGAGAGGGCCTATAAAAAGAAGGATTCCTCCAAATGGATATATTGGTTCCCTCATTCTTTAAAGGGAAATGCTTCAAAATTGTTGACTTCTTATGATCTAACCAAACCACTATTTTCGAGGATCTAGCAATTTGTTTTATGACCACCATCATAATGTAGAAGTCACCCCAACTCTTAATACTTTAAGAGATACAAAGCAATCCCCACAAGGATGCACTTGCATTCACTGTAAGATGGTGGTCACTTCTAGGCCAAGTGAAAGAGCCAATTTCTAAGAGATGTACAATAATGCTTATCCTTGAAAATTTCAAAACCGATTTGAAAACACTCCTCTCCCTCCTTGAGATCATCACTTTTCAAAAGTTGATTAAAATGACTCACTTTTTGAAGCCAATTTAAAAAAAAGAGTATACGAAGTTCTCTAGAAAGGAAAAGTTTTCTCAAAGACAAATTTGAAAAACTCGGGGCATACGAGCACATGAACCGAAAGGGAGAGTGAAACCTTACAAAGTAGTCCATGTATGTATAGAGCAAAGCTCGTGTGGTCCTTCGAAGCCCTCCAGACAAAAACCTTCTTCTTCAAAAATCCAAAAAAATGAGAAAAAGTTTGAAAAAAAAAGAGAATACATCAACCTAGAACAACCACTCACGAAAGTCCTACACATTCTTTTGGCACAAAGTTTGGTTAGCCTTCCACTGATTCTCGAAGGGGCACCCCCTAAGGAAAGATTTCTCGAGGAATTTTGCAGGTATCATAGGCTCAAAGACCATTATACAAATAACTATTTTCCCCTTAAAACTAAACTAGAGGACTTGATAGAGCAAGAGAGGCTCCACATCTCGGAGGAACCGGAGCCCTCTCAAATGATCTTCAAAGAGCCTTTCCCGAACCATGCAAGTACAAACGAGAAAGCCAAAGAGGTACGCTTCTCTCATTCTTGTGGGATTGATATCAATCATGCATTGTATATAGTCCACACTACTTGCCATATACCATTTTCTCTTGTAATAAAAAAAGCCAAGCAAGTAGTGATCCGAGGAGCGCTTAGAGTCTCACCCCCAACTAAAGTCTTTCTAGAAATTTGAGGTACCCCAAAGCATCAAAGTAGAGGTAAGATAAGATCAAGCTTTAGGAAAAATGTACAGGAGGTGACTAGGTTTGGAAGGATCTATCAACCTCCATACTTAGCCAGACAAGCTAGCAAGGAGGTGGTCGTTTTACCAGACCCTAAAAAAGCATGCATCCCTAACTCATTTCATGGCATGGATAAGGGTAAAAATGTTGTGTTAATCCCATATGATCTAGAACAACACTTGTCAAAGCTTATCACAACTCACGAGTCCTTATCCTTCTTAGTCTCTCCTATTTTCACAAAACTCCAATCGTGTTCTCTGAGGATGAGTTGGATAGATCCATCACAACCCGCAATAAAGCTTTACACATACAGGTGGTATTGAATCACCACACTCTTCGAAAATGCTTAGTTGATAGGGGAGGAGGTCTAAACATCATTCCTCTTCACATAGCCTTTAAAATTGGAGTATCCATGTCTAGTATGGAACCGAGTGCAATTATTATCACTGGATATGATGACAATTCATCCCACCCCATAGGATCCATTGAGTTACCCATGAAAGTTGGTCTTATTGCCCATGTAGGGTTGTTTCACTTGTTAGACATAAACCCTAACTATAATTTGTTATTACGGAGGCCTTGGATACAATCCCTTCGATCCATCTCTTCAACCTTCCATAAGTGTCTAAAAATTCTATGAGAAAGCTAAGTCGTGGTAGTCTTTGGAGATGACACCTCAAACCTCAAGGGAATTCAAACATTCTCTTGCCTATCAAATGACCAACCAATAGTGTTGAAGAGGCCATTGAAGAACCAAATCCACCCAAATCATCCACTCCAAAAACCGTGTACATCTTAGGGAAGCCCAAGTCATCCTCAACCAAAATCGTCTAAGTCTTAGGCACATCTAAGAAGCTCAAGGTGCATAATCACACCATGGACAACACCCTATTCCAAGGCCATCCACTTTATCAAAATTTTTCAAAACTCAATAAGCCTTGGAACATGTTGTTGTTGAACGTAGGATATGCACCCTATCAAGGCCTAGGAACCAAGAACCAATGGAGGTTGGAACCTCTCCTACTCCCCCCAAACCTTGGTCGATATGGTTTAGGGTACAACCCATCCATACTCCCTAAGCTACCCCCTAAGACCACTTGGATAAGGGTACCCTAGAGCTCACTAAAATCGAAACCTATGGCTTAGACCTCCTACTTAGAATCTAATTCATGGTGTTTTCTTTGTCGGCTTTATGGAAGGAAGACCCCCATTTTCAAAAAAGTCTAAAAAAATTTTATATTTGGAAAAACAAAAAAATTCTAGAAAATTCCCAAAACCCAAAAACATTAAAAAATCCTCAAAATTTCAAAAAGAAAGTCCTTTATATTTCTTCCTCTAGTGTCTATCTAGAAAAAGCCCAAAAAATTAAAAAAGAAAAAGAAAATTAGAAAAAGTCTGGTTTTCAAAATCATGTACAAACCCAAGAATCGATTTTGTCAAAACCAGTGTATATTCCCAAACCCAAGTTGAGTTCTTCTCTTGTAAATAATCCTTGACTAGAAACCAAGATACTTGACAGTGATCAAAGTGAGGAGGTTGATCCCCTCATCCATGAGGAAGATCAAACCTCTGAGCTTCTCAAGTTTCATAAAATACTTGACTTGGAAAAACCTTCAAATTTAGTAGGAAGGGGTTTTCTGGAGGTCCATTTAGGAACTTAGTTAAATCCAAAGTGTGTCAAAATAGGTACTTGTTTGCATGAGCATGAAAAAGCATCATTTATTGCATTCTTGAAATCATACATGGATGTGTTTGCATGGATCTACGAAGACATGCCTAGTTTAGACCTTGGGATTATAGAGCAACATTTGCCTCTAAAACCAAATTTGAAACCCATGAAATAAAAGCTTAGGAAAATCCATCTCGATGTTCATAACCAAGTCAAAGAGGATTTATAAGATCTTTTAAAGGCTAGATTTATAAAACCCATTGCTTACTCTGAATGACTTTTAAATATTATTGTTGTTCGAAAATCCAATGGAAAAATTATTATTTGCATTGAGATTTTAGAAACTTAAACAAAGCCACTCCAAAAGATAATTTTCCACTACCCAATATTGATTTGATACTGGATAGCACTACAAATCATGAAATGTTTTGTTTCATGGATGGCTAATCGGGTTATAATCAAATCAAATTAGGTTCAAAAGATTAGGCCAAAACTACTTTTAATATACCTTGAGGTACATACTGTTACACGGTTATGCCTTTCGATTTGAAAAATACTGGTGCCACATACCAAAGAGGCATGCAACCAATTTTCATGATCAAATCCATGACTTCTTGGAAGTATATATGGATGATTTTTTGGTGAAATAAAAAACTTAATGCATAAACATAGAATCTTTGCAAAAAGTTTTCGAAAGACTCAGACTTTACAAAGTGAAAGTAAACCCTAAAAAATGTGTGTTTGGAGTGGAATCGGGAAAACTCTTAGGGTTCATGGTTAGCCAAAGGAAAATAGAGGTTGACCCCTATAAGTGTCAAGCTATCATAGACATGCCTCCACCCCCCAATTTGACCCAAGTTTGAAGTCTCCAGGGTCGACTCCAAGCTATTAAGAGATTCATCTCCAACTTAGCAATAAGTTGCGAACCCTTCAATAGACTTTTGTGAAAAGGTGTTAAATTCAATTGAGATTCTAAATACCAAAAAGGGATGATAGTCTCAAAGAGTATGCTATTTACTATATTTTGAAAACTCTATTGGCATATGAAAGAAATTATCAAGCCATGGAGAAAGCGTGCTTGGCCATGTCAACTCCAATATGATGGCCATGAAAATACTTAGAGCAAGTTATTTTTGGTCCACTTTGAAACAAGATTATCATGACTATGATAGGAAGTGTCACCAATGTCAAGTGCATGAAAATGCCATTTGTATTCCATCATCTGCATTGCATACCATTATTAGTCCATGTCCCTTCACGATGTAGGCATTTGATATCATTGATTCAATTTCACCCACTACATCCAATGGACACAGGTTCATTTTAGGAGCCACTAAATATTTTTCTAAATGGGTTGAAGCTACCTCCTTGGCAAATGTTCAAGGACAACATGTAGTGGCATTCATTAAGAAAAATATCTTGACTCGATTTGGAGTTTCAGAAGACCTCGTGTCAGATAATGGCAGCCCGTTCAAAAATGAAAAAGTAGAGAAGTTGTGTAAAACCTATGGTATCACTCAATAATTTTCATCGCCCTACTATCCTCAAGGCAACGGCCAAGTCGAAGGTACAAACAAAACTCTCATAAGTATCATTGAATAGTAGGACATGGTATGAGAAGCTAGATGAAGTCTTATGGGTTTATAGAACTTCCATCCGCACTCCCACAAATGCCACACCATTTGAGTTGGTCTATGGTACAAATGCCATACTCCCCATTCATACCAAATTGCATTCATTTCATACATCCATTGCACTCAACATACCCATAGAGACCCTACAACAAGCTAGGATGACCGAGCCTAATTTGCTTGAGGAGAAAAGGCTCATTGCCATGGATCATGCAATGCATACTCGCAAAGGATAACCTGATACTATGAAAAGCACATGAAGGCCCGCCACTTCAAAGTTGGCAACCTTGCTTTGAAAACCATCTACCATCGTGGCCCACATCTACTTGGTAAGTGGCAGCCCAAATGGGATGGTCCCTATGTTGTAAGAGGGGCAACCACAAACAATACATATTGGTTGATTGATATTGAGAGAAGAAATTTAGTAGACCCTATCAATGCCCAATACTTAAAAAATATTATATCTAGGGTTTACCCTAAATTCTTTTAAAATGATTTGTGAAAATAGATCTTTAATGAATTTCTTGACAGAAGGACCAAAATTGATTGTATGACCCTGAATTAGGAAACAAATGCTTCAAGAAAAGTAGAGCTTTCAAAATCATTTGATAACATTTCAAAAATCTTTGGTTTACAAGATGAGGCATAGTTCAAAATAGCAAAATATTTTCAAATGATAGGTACTATTATGAAATGGGATATACTTGACTAGATCGAATACCTAAAGGGATAAGTTATATCTCCCATTTCATTTCTCTCCAAAAAGGAAGATTGACAAAAATCAAAAGGAAAAATAAAGAAAAATAAAACCTCCAATATAGAGGTCTTCCTAAAAGAAAAAAAGAAAAGAGAAACAAAACCTCCAATATAGAGGATCCCTTTAAAAGAAAAGAAAAAGAAAGCCAAAGCTCAAAAGAGCACTTTCCATAAAAAATCTCTTTGCTTCATACCATGGGATGCGTCAGAAGCGACTGTGGGAAACTCTTTCCCAAATCCACATAGCTTATCTCAATGGAGAAAAAGTCTATTATTATAATCCTAGAGCAATCATAGGATCTACCTATTTGGATTTTATTTATTTGAGAATTAGAATTTGTTGCATGGAAAAGGAAATTTTGAAATGTTATTCAAAGTTTTCAATAAAAACCTTTGCTAAGTAATGACTATTAAACCTCAAGTGAAGGGAAATATAAGAAGTTGGAAGTCCCCTTTGATAAAAAAGGGAGTTGCCTTTTGAAATGATTTTTTTGAAAACCCGAAGAATCAAATGAAACAACATGGGAACCATCCTATTTGGGGTAGCCGACCTTCATGGACTCCTTCCTAAGCTCCAAAATTAGATATAAGGGTCTCTAAAACCAACTTCCTCTACTTCACATTCCACGCACATATGCATCTACAAAAGGAGGTAATTCATGCATAATCATCATAGGACTAGGCATTCTCATTCATGTCAAGTCCCTTTTGGCTAAAATTTCCTCATTTTCAAATGAGACAAATCCAAGAAAAGAGATGTCATGGAATAAAAGAGAGATCTATACTCTCAAGAAAATTCTGGGAAGAAAACTCAAAGGGTGTTTCTTCTTTACCATTAATCAAATAAATTTGAATTAATGTCAAATAGAGGCATCTGTAAACACCCAAAAAATTTTAAATAAATTTTCCAAATATCAAAGTCCTCCAAAACTTCGAAATTTGGTCACAACCCTTGATTTGCAAAATGATTTTAAAACTTGATATCCAAAAGCAAGAATAAAAACGAGATCCAACTCAAAATCAAACCCAAGTGGCCGCATCAAATTGATTCAAGGCAATGTCAAGGAACCAACATAGTCAAGGAGGGGCCAGGATGAACCAAGGGAAAGGGCAAGGCCTCCCCCAAGAAGTCAAGGGTGCCACATGACCAAGCCACAATACAAGACTTAACCAAGACTTGGGTTCGATCAGGGTGTGTCAAAATCAAAGAACCACACTTGAGCCAAGCCAAGGCATGAATTGGGACGGGATAAGGCGAGTCAAAGGTGATACTAAGACTCACCTCAAGCCATCAAGCAACTACCCGAAGTCGCCTAGATCGAGCCAAGTACAAAGAGATGGGCTAGGGTGACTCGATCTCACCTAGCCATGCCCAATGTCGAAACCGAGCCATGTGAGTTGCACCAAGCTCACATAGACCAAGAGGGGACCACACTTCAGCCCCACATATACCCATGTGCAGCCAAGAAACCAGAATCTTTTATTGGATCAAATCGAAAATCAGGTCATGCATTGAAGCATCAAGCTCCAACCCGTGGAAGGGTCTAGAGACCTCCCTTGAAATCTATAAATAGGGGCCTTGAGATCTAAAAATGCTAAAAATTGATACACACATCATTCACACACCTATCAACCCACCACAAAATTTTCAAGAATTTTAGTTGTGTTTAAGGCTGTGAATAAAATTGAAAAATACCGAACAAAATCAAAATAGAGCCTATCTTCACTATACATTCTATAATAGAGGTTGGGTAAAAGTCTCTTAACTTTGTCTACAGTGATTTAAATTTCTTGAAAATGGTCATCTTGAAAAGCTGACTTTTATAGCTTTCTAAGTTTTATAAAAATCCAGCACTACATGAAGAGATACAATCAATTCTTTAAGCATTTTTGTTTCTATTATAGGGTCTATCCCAAGTTTTAGGTCTAGGATTTTCATTGATTTAATTTTGCACATCCAGAGATCCAAAAATAAAAAAACAAATAGTCCAGTAATCTCCACACCTGATTATATTTCAAGTAAAATTTTAAAGATTTTTGAAGACACGAGGTCTACTAAGAGTTTTTGTCTTGAAAACATAATGAGCTTTTGTTTTTCAAGATTAAAGTTGTTTTTTGACAAAGGAATAAACCCACTATTCTGGCAAACTTGTTTATATTAAAACTTGGTTTTGAAAACTTTTAGGATTTTAAATCGATCTTCCAAGTGTCTAGGCCGACCCTTGAGCGTTGGTTTAAGAAAGCCTATGGTGAAAAGAACTCACTAGTCCACATTCCCCATAGAAGTCAGAAATCCAAATCAAACTTTGTATGGTTTAGAAAACTTGTTGGCACACTCGTGCACTTGTATTTGTGAATTGAATTTTGAGTCTATCAATAGACTTTGAAATAAAATTCTTATTTATAGATTTGGCACGCTTAGTGGGATTTGAGTTTTGGCACGATCAAACCCAAAATCAGAAGCTTGAAGACTTGAGAATGCTGGCGGTGGAAGGAGCATTTAACTCCAAATCAATGTAATATTTTGAGGGGAGGTGTTGCCAAAATTTCTTCAAGATCATGGGTAAGATCTCTTTTTATTTGTTCGATTTATGGTTTGTTCCTACCACAATATACATTGTACATGTTATACTCCCTAACCCCCTCTATGCTTAAGCTATATACTAATTTTCTTTGATTATTGCACTTTCTCATTATTGAAATTATTGTGGATGGACATTTAATTCGGTAGAAATTAGCCGGATGCATTTATTAGATTCTTAAAATCGAATACTCTGTTTTCTATATTCTATATCCATCCGATTGTTGAATTTTTCAACCATGCTTTGTGATAAAAAATGCTAAAAATTGGTACACACATCATTCACACACCTATAAACCCACCATAAATTTTTAAGAATTTTAGTTGCATTTAAGGATATGAATAAAATTAGGAAAAATTAAAGAGAATCAAAACATAGCTTGTCTGCATTATACATCCTGTAATAGAGGTTGCATAAAAGTCACTTAACTTTGTCTGTAGTGATTCAAATTCCTTAAAAATGGTCTCGTTGGAAAGTTGACTTTCATATCTTTTCAAGTTACCTATTTCATAAAAATCCAACACTACATATAAAGATACGGTCACTTCTTTAAACCTTTGTGTTTTTGTCACATGGTCTATCCCGAGTTTTAGGGATGGGATATTCACTGATTTAATTCTGTACATCAACAGATCCAAAAATGAAAAAACAAATAGTCCAACAATCTTTAACCTGGCTCTATCTCAGGTAAAATTTTGAAGATTTTCGGAGGCTTGAGGATAACAAAAAAAATTAGAAACTTCTGCCTTGAAAATAAAACTAGTCTATATTTTTTAGGATTTAAGTTGATTTTCAAACTTGTTTATATTGAAACTTGGTTTTGAAAATTTGTCAGATTTTAAAGGATCTTCCAAGCATCTAGGATGACCCTTGAGCATTGGTTCAAGAAGGCTTATGGCAAAAAGAACTCACTAGTTAACATTCGCTGAAGAAGTGAGAAATCCAAATCAAACTTCGCAAGTTTTAGAAAACTTGTTGGCACGCTTGCACAGTTGTATTTGTGAATTATATTTTGAGTCTCTCCATAGACTTTGGAATAAAATTCTCATCTACACTATTCAATAAGATTATAATGCATTTTCACAATAATAGATTTGGATATGCATGGTACTACCAACATTTGGAAGTTTGTATTGAACCGTACCTCAATACATATTGCAAACACTCAATTTTTTTTTTATGAAAAATTTGTTTTCGATTCATAAAACTCATTTTAAATATTCATTTGAAGACAAATGAAATGATTTTTAAAGTCTTGAATATTTTAGCAAAAGTAGTTTGAGTTTAAGGCTACATAAGTGTTGAATCCAACTAAGGAGACCCTGCATCAACATGATATCATAAATGTGCTTGCCACCTAGAACGAATTGAGGAGACACTTAGTGTGTAGATATATGGTACGTGTGCTTGGTTAATCTATGGAATATGCATATATATTCAAGTTCGTGTGAAGTTTATGTGCACTAAAGTATTTTAGATAACTAAATTAGGTACATTTATGTGTGCTTAATATATAAATCTGATTGGAAATGTACTTTGTAAAGGTCTCTTCATATATATAGCAAGTTTCCAAAGTTATAAATATGAATTGCATGTTCATATATTTGGAAAGTCATAAATCTGAATTATATGTTTATAGATTTAGAAAGTCATAAATCTGAATTATATATTCATGGATTTGAAAAGTTATCAATATGAATTATATGTACTCATGGATTGGAAAAGTTATAAAATCTGAATTTTATTTATGGTTTTGGAAATTTATATAAATCTCATGGGATATTTAATGAATATGAAAAATTATATTTTGAAAAGTTGTCTTATGCATGAAAACTTTGAGAAAATCAATTTGTACATGTTAATACATCTGGTTAGCCTGCATAAAAATATGGATTATTAGCCTAGGGATATACAACATGCTTACATAAAAATTAATTAATTTTGAAAAATCAAATAGGGTCACCTAATTGATTCACTCCATCCATGCCACTCACAATTACTTTCTATTAAACTTATTATGTATATTGTCTTTCCTTGTGTTACCACTCATCCATCTCAGCATCTTCATTTCTACCGCAAACATCTTTTGTACATATTGATAATTAATTGCCCATCAAAACTATAAAGCATATCAAGTTGAATGATGGTCTATAATATTTACCTTTCAACTTAATGATATCTTTTTGTCACATAAAATACCTCATTGTAAACACCCAAAATTTTAATGTTTTAAAAAACTCCTGAATTTCAAAAACCAGTTTAAAGCCTTTATGAACCTTTAAATTCAAAACCCCTAAATTTTAAAAGTTTAAAGTCCTTTTGGGAATGTTTCAAAATAAAGGTTTTAATTCAAGTTAAAAGCTCATGGATTTCAAAACAGATCAAAGGAACATGTGAGACCCGATCCAAATCCAGCTCAAAATCAAGTAAAAAAGCGAAGGGTGGGCCAAGCCTATCTGGATAAAAGTGAGATTGAAGATTAAATCAAGTTCTCATTTCAAGGCGAGTTCAATTCCAAATGCAAAATGGAATCGAGACCCTGATGAAGCCATCAAGAATCAAGTGCCATATGAGACTAAAATTAAGGATCGGGCTTATCAAAGATGGAATCAATATCCACTTCAAATATGGGATCAACTTCATCAAGTGCAAGCTCAAGGAAGGGCCGAGTGGATCAAACCAAGCATCAAATAAGCAAGTCATAAGATCAAGCATTGGCCAGTTAAAAGAACTTGAGGGAACCTAGGCTAAGGCCAGGTTCACTTGGAGACCAGCCCACATGAGACTGGTCCATTCCACGTCACCACAAGAGGACCACCCAACCTTGAATTGGGGCTGGACCTAGGATCCAACCCCGCCCCAATGACCCATTCCCTTGGCCTATAAATAGGGCCAAGGGGGGGGAGAAAGGGAGGCACGTTGGAGGAAGTTGGAGCAAGGCTTGGGAGCTTGGACAAAGAGGAAGAGAAGGGCTGGTCTTGGGCTTAGCAAGGATGTGCTGCACCAGGTTGGTCGTGGGCTGCAAGGGAGTGAGGTAAGAGAGGGAGAGTGGGGTAGTTCTAGGTAAGGGTTGCACCTTGGGCTTGAGTGAGAGTGAGGCATTCAAGGAAGAAGGAAGCTGAATTCCATACTTTGAATTTTCGGTATCTTGGGGAGAAAATCTGTAAGCATCTCTAAACTTTGATTCTAAACCCTTCTTCTCCTTTAATTAAATTAAAAAAAGGTTGTATTAATGGAGCACAACCTCCCCCCAAGTTGTAATAGTGATTAGAGTGGCTGTAACTTCATTTCCTGTGAGTTTAATTTAGGATGTAGAGTGGCTGCAACTTCATTTCGTGTGAGTTTAATTCGGGATGTAGAGTGGCTTCAACTTCATTTCGTGTGAGTTTAATTCGGATATAGAGTGGTTATAACTTCATTTCGTGTGAGTTTAATTCGGATGTAGAGTGGCTGCAACTTCATTTCGTGTGAGTTTAATTCAGATGTAGAGTGGCTGCAACTTCATTTCGTATGAGTTTAATTCGGGATGTAGAGTGGCTGCAACTTCATTTCGTGTGAGTTTAATTCGGGATGTAGAGTGGCTGCAACTTCATTTCGTGTAAGTTTAATTCGGGATGTAGATTGGCTGCAACTTCATTTCGTGTAAGTTTAATTCGGACGTAGAGTGGTTGCAACTTCATTTCACATGAGTTTTAATTCAGGATGTAGAGTGGGTGCCATTTAAATTCGTGTGAGTTTGCATCATTACATTCATAAAAGCAGAAATAGGATTTCAGCATCTCTGTATATGCTTATTTCTATAATTTTAATTTCTTGATGCTTGCTCTGATTTGACTAAAACTTGACCACATATTCCAAACACATTAGGCCACTATAAATAAAATTTGCAAGATTTTTAGGGCCGTTCAACCCCATAATAAAACTAGGAAAAGACCGAAGCACTTTCTGAACACTTGTTGCACAGTTAGATTTTCTGAAATAGAGGTTGCGTAAAAGTCTCATATATCTGTCCATAAAAATTCAATTCACATGATTTTTGATGTATTAGAAAGCTGACATCCATAGCTTTCCAACAACACCAAAATAATTAAATTTGGAATTCGGATCACAGAGATACAAACTCATCTTTGAGCCTTTGTATTTTTGGGATAAAGTAATTCCGGTTCAGTGAGTCAGGTCTGTTCAAACATTTAATTTTGATTCAATATACCTTCAAATTCAAATCTGTAAAAAGCACAAGGTTCTCCACACTACCAGCTTCGTTTGGTATTTGAGAATTTTTGGAGACCTATAGTATATTTAGATCAACTTTAGAAACAAATCTTGAAAATAGAAAACTCTGTTTTTCAGAACTTATTCATTTCAAATATTGAATCAAAAGTGCACAAACCAAATTCTTTCAAAGCACTGTTTGTTCACGTGATTTGAAGTAAAAACTTATTTCAAATTGAAGTTTTCTAAGTGCTTAAACCGACCCTTGAACATCGGTTCAAGAAGTTTTAAGCGAAAAGAGTCCGCTTGCCTACAATCGCCAAAAAAGTCAGAAAATTGTTTAAAGCTTTGCTAGTTTATGTAAACTAGTTGGCACGCTCGCACAAGCATAGATACGAAAAGGTTCACTTCAAGTTCTCTATAGCATTAGGAGTGAAAATTTCATTGTGTACACTCATATACCTCTCTATTTTAACCAACCTCATTAATTCTATGTATACATCTCTTTCAATTTTTTCATTACTATGAAAACTAATCCTAGGTATTTAAAACTTTTCTTACAAGAAATATAATGTGTGCCAATCATAATTTCTATATCATTCGAAGAAACCAAATCATCAAACTTGTATTTCATATATTCTGTCTTTATTCTACTAAGTCGAAAGCTATTACTTTCTAATATTTCTCTCTATAGTTCTAATTTACGATTAACTTTTTCATTAGACTCTTCCACTAACACAATATCATTGGCAAATAACATACACCAAGGAACTTCTTGAATATGTATTATTAACTCATCAATGACCAATACAATTAAATATAGACTTAAAGCTGATCATTGATATAATCAAATATTAACCTGAATGAAATTTGTCATTCCTTCATCGGTCCTAACACATGTTTGTCTATTATCATACATGTCTCTTATAAGATTGATGTATGCCAATGGGATACTATAAACACCCAAAACATTTCTTAAAAGATTTAATCTTTTAAAAATTCGGTCCTTTTAAGTAAAACTATGGTTCTTGGTCTTTTAAGATTTTTCAAATAAAGATACCTTAAACAAACTCATTTCCATGCCAAAGTTTTGTAAGAATCTCAAAATAAGTTTACCTTATACCCCTCTCAAAAAAATCCAATTTTGAGAAAAGACCCAAAAAATGACAACTCTGCCCTCAAGGCCCAATTGGCGAAATTCTGTGAATTCAAATGATTTCCTTCAAAGAAATGATGGTTTCAAACAAGTTTTTCAAAGAAATAAATAAAAATGAGACATTGTGAACCAAACCCACAAAATGTTTGCAAAATACTAAATTTACAAAATTCCAAAACCCTTGACCTACACCAAGATCCTACACCCAAGGGTTAAAGAGGTTCGAGACCCTACACCCATCAAAAGGGTTAAAGTAGTCCGACACCCTACACCCAACAAAGGGTTAAAGCGGTTGAAATGGTAAAAACTATTTCACGGAGCGAAAGCAAGTCACCCATGCAAACAAAAGCTGGGGATGAGACTCAATTGTTCTCCAAAAGTATTTGAAGATTTCAACTCGATGTTTTCAAATATATCTAAAAAAAATGGGTTTAGAGAAAATGTTTGAAACCATAAATCTTACCTGAAAATAGCTTGAATCAAGTGGCGCAGAATCCTAGAAAGTTAGGACGAAAGCATATGAAGTAACTCCAACACTTATAAGGGATCAATTCAAATCAAGCCCCAAATCAAATCAGAATCAAATTAAAGATGGGCTCATGACCAACCCATACCAGTCAAAATGGGTGGTACATGACCAAGCCCATACAAAATCAAATCAGTCTTAAGACCAACTACGAAGCCTAATTCAATTCAAAGTCAAGTGCAAGGCAAATCCATATTAAACCCTAAGCAGGGCCTGATTGTAGCTCAAGACAAGCCAAGCTAAATTCAAGACCCAATCAACTAAGATCCAATTTAACAAGACGAATCAGATCTTGATCTAAAGAAAAGGTGCATTCAAGGCCAAACGACACAAGGTTGATCTGATTGAATGCAAGGCTAGATCCCATCCAAGTCTCAAGCTCAAGTCAAATGGCCAAGCCCAAAGAAGTACCAAACCAAGTCACGGCTTCATCAAATCGGCCAATGTAGCACTTGAGCAAGGTCACATTCATTTGTGTAAAGATGGCTAGGAGAGTCAAGCCAAAGCACCTTACCTAGGGTTGCCTAGAGAAGTCAAAGGGACCAAGATTCGAGCCAAGGCAAATGAAGGGGGCAGGTCAAGGCATCTCATGGACCACACTTTGCCGATTGGCTCGACCAAGAGAGGACTCACCTACATGGGCTACACCCTAGGTTATACCAGGCCACATGACTTCAAGGGGACCACTACTCATGCCCCATATGACCCATGTGCAACCACAAATTTGGAAAATTCATTTAGATCAAGATCCAAATCGAGCATCCCATTAAAGTCCCAAAAATCGATCCGTGAAAAGGCCTAGAGCTGAAAAACTATAAATAGGGGGATTGGGGTATTGGTTTAAGAGAAGCAAATCAAGGAGAATTCCAGTAGCTAGAGAGGGAAACAAAGAGGAGAGAGAGAGGGACAGAGAAAGAGAGAAAGGGAGTCGCCCCTTCTCAAGTAGCCAACCACCACCTTCTGCCATCCTCCAAGTTCCCAAGGCTTCCTGTCTGTCTTCAGGTCCACTCTTTCCTTCTCCTTTTCTATTGCTTTCTTATTTTTTTCCATTCAATTCAAAGGGGTTGTAATTAAGGATCTTATGTCTCCATTCTTGATATAATATTTGAGGGGTTACATTGCTCAATTTCTTTTATGCTTGTGGTGCCTTCTATGTATTTGATTCATAGTTACTTCTACTCCAATATACATTATAAGATTTTATACCTCCTAATCCCCTCTATGCTTAATCTATACTGATAATTTCCTTTGATTATTATATTTTCTTAAGATTTAATTATTGTGGATGATATTGAAATTCGGTCGGATGCATCCATTAATTTTCTAAAATTGAACTCTGTTTTCTGTATTTTGTATCTATCTGATTGCTTATTTTTCTAGCTTTACTCTACAATCCAAATATGATGAAATTTAGTACACCCAATCTACACACAGGTCTATAAAATTTTAAAGAATTTTAGGATTGTTTAAGACCATGAATAGAATTGAGAAAAACCAAACAAAGTCAGAACAAAGTTTGTTAACACTGCATATCATGCAACAGAGGTTGGGTAAACATCACATAACTCTCTCTGCATAATCCAAATTAGTTGAAAAAGGTCCCATTGGATAGTCGATATCAACATCTGTACAACAAAACTAATTTCATAAAAATTCAGTGTCTACATGTTGAGATTCAATCACTTCTCTATGCCTCTATGTCTTTCTCAAGGGTTCTGTCCTGAATACTAGAGAGAGGGACTTTATAGATTTAATTCTCCACATCCATAGACATAAAATAAAAAAAATAGTCTAAGAATCTTCACATCTAGATCTACTTTATATAAAATTTTGAGGATTTTTGGAGATTCAAAGGTTGTAAAAAAAATCAAGAAAACAGACCTCTAAAAATAGAACCAGTTTTTGTTTTTCAGAATTGGAATTGTTTTTGAATCAAGAAATGAATTCACGATTTTTGCAAGTTTGCTTGAATTAAAATTTGATTTTCAAAACATACCGGATCTCAAAATGATTTTCAAGCACCTACACTGACCCTTGGGCGTCTGTTCAAGAAGGTCTACAGTGAAAAGAATTCACTTATCCACATTCATGAAGAAGTCAAAAATTTAAACCAAACTTTGCTAGTTTGTGCGAACTAGCTGACACACTTACACACTCGTATTTGTAAATTGAGTTTCAAGTCTCTACATAGGCTTTAAAATAAAATTCATATCTATAGATACCTTTATTTTCCAAAGTTCTCTTCGTGTCCTATCTTAAGCTTTTTCTAGATCCATAAATATCATATGAAGGTTCTTCTTTTTTGCTCTAAAATGAGATGAATAATCTCAATAGTAGAACTTCCTACCATGAATCTAAATTGATTATCTACTATACTCAATGTTTGTCTCAACCTACATTCAATAATTCTTTCCCATAATTTCATGATATAATTTACCAACTTGATACCTCGATAATTTGTATAATTTTTAATGTCTATATGGGTATGATTGTACTCTTCCTTCATTTCTCAAACATTTTTTTGTTTTTCCATATTTTATTAAATAATCTTGTAAGCCAAGTAAGACTCATCTCTCCTAGGATTTTCCATAGATATATAGGAATATTATTTGGTCCTACAGATTTACCAATCCTCATAAGTTTAAGAGCCTCTTTGACTTTATTCTTTTGAATGCATCGGTAGAAATTACACTATACACTTCTGATTTGGTTAGCTCTCCTAACCTATAAGTTTCATTAGTCTTGTTAGCATAATATAATTTATAATATGCCCTCTTCGCCTTAATCTTATATTGCACCACTAACTCCACCACCAAGCTTTCTTTTGTACTAGTACGCCTCTCTTAGATTCACCTAACACATCTTTTACTAATTTTGCGCTTTGACATATTGTTCTACATATCAGAAGGTATACCGGTATAATTTCAAGCATCTTCTTAAAGAACTTTCTATTTAACTATGTCTTCCTTCTTATTTTTAAGGTTCCACGATTTAGTTTGAGTATCTCTATATATTCTGTGTCCACTTTTTTACTTGTAGACCCATAACTAAAAGTCAATGTTAGGTAGCTTTCTATTGGAATTACCTTGTAATCTTTACAACATAATCTATGTTTTTCCCTACATGCAAAATAATCAATGTGTTTGTAACAAGCCACTCTTATAAGTAATTAAATGTTTATCTCCTTTTTTAAATTTGTATTAGCTAAAAAGAGATCATATGCTATAGCAAAATTTAGAATTTCTTTACTTTTCACATTCAAATCTCCAATCCCAAAATTTCTATGGATGCCTTGATATCCTAATACCTCTTTACTCACACATCTATTTACATCTCCTCCTATATCTCTTTGTGGGATCTTTTGAATTACCTTATCTAACTCCTCTCAGAAGGCCTTCTTTATGCTATATTCTAGTCCCACTTGGGGTGCATGAGCATAAACTACGTTTAAAACCTCTATGCTTAATACTAATTTCATCATCATAATTCAGTTATCATGACGTTGTATTCCTACTACACTATCCTTTAAGTCTTTATTTACAATAATACCAATTCCATTTTTAGCCATTTCTTTTTCTAAGTACAAATATTTAAAACTTATGTTCTAAATCTACTTTGCTTTTCTCCAACCTACTTTATTATTTGTAAACATAGAATGTAAAATTTTCTCCTAATTATAGTATCTACCACTCCCATTAACTTACCAGTTCATGTTTTGATATTTTAAGTACCAATATGAATCTTATTATTTATGACTAACTTTCCTATCTCTTGCATTCGTTCATGCTGAAAATGAGGAGATCCTCCCTGTATTTTGTTCATTACATTTGGACAGAAATGTAGTGCGACAAACTTCTTTATTCACACCTATCCATGATGTGAGAACCCTCACTACGATTCACTACATCGGACGAAGATGAAGAGACTCTTCTTTTTCACTACATTGAGGCTCTATAGTGTGTCACTAAGATGAGATACCCTAAAGCAATGCTTATAATGTCTAGAAATCATGGTAGATAAATCTAACAAGTTCTACGTTGTTGTCGAAAAAGCCTAGTATAACCCTCCTCCTTTATTCGGGCTTGAGACCGGCCATGCAAGGGTGACAAAAACCTAATCACATTATCCCATAAGCCTCACATAGCTTGTCCTCCATGATGCAACCTAGTTGAATACCTATCCATTAATTAGTTATCCAATCAAAATCAAGCCAATAACCAGCGATAACCTGCCCCTAAAACCTACATAGATCAATTCAAGACTGAGTATGTCTTTTGGTAGGCCAAATTAAGTCCAAGATATATAACCCATTCAACCATACCTGTCCTATTTAAGAACCCAAACTATCCTTTTAAAATACTTAAATCAACCCTCAATACCCTACCTACAATTGGATAATAAACATTTCTCTTTGTTACTCACTTTTTTTTAAGTGTGCAAGAATATCTGATTTGAATTAACTAAATAAATTGTTAGTGTAAGGTTGACTCTTGTTTAGTGAAATAAGAAGACTCTTTGTGAAAAGGACAACATGGGCCGAGTGATTGGAGGTAAGTCCCAAAATCTATTTCCTTTCTTCTCTCTTTAGGTTGTTGTGAGTTAAGGTTTTGCATAACCAAAATTTGCATATACATATGAATTGACCTTATCGATAGATGACTGTTTTATTGGATCTAAATTGTGCTATGCCGCTTAGTAACTCTCCCTCGCCAGTGCCCCCTCATCGTCTTCCTCATTCACACACACGCACACACGTTTTCAGTCAAGAGCAGTTGTCTAGTCAGTACGAAGTGTAGAAATTCTATATGCAACAAGGAGATGAACTGTAATAAACTTAAACAGGACGGGTATGTTGATATAGATATCATGTCATATGTGTGGTTACAGATCACAAGTCTGCTTAAAAGTTGTATTAGTATGGCACATATATTAAGTTGGCGAAATCTCAGAAATCTTTCAAATTACGAAAGGTACCAGTAAGTGAAGTAATATTAAAAAAACATTAGAATAATTAGTCAGACACTGTTCTTTTCAAATTCAGCAAAGTAGAATAAAGAGGTTCGATCACAAGTATTAATTGCACAAGGATACTTTCCTTCACCCTAGCGGGAAGATGCAAAATAATGGGGCCAATTGACTATCTACAATAAACCAGCGAGGCCCTCTCCTTTCTCTCTCAAGTGCTCGAAGGCAATTTATTGCTGGCAAGATAAAGCTTGGGCACGGTCGCAGCGGGTTTATGGTTGCCCTAAGAAGTCCATTATATATATATATATATATATATATATATATATATATATATATATATATATATATATATATATATATATATATATATATATATATATCAGCCCTCAAAAGCTTACTACTCGCTTTTATTAGATTCAATCACAATAACGTAAAAACTTAAAGAACGCAGAGAGAGAGAGAGAGAGAGAGAGAGAGAGAGAGAGAGAGAGAGAGAGAGAGAGAGCTCCAAAACGTTAGCTGAATTGGCACTAGTCTCTCCGACTCCCATGGTGCAGGTAACGGGTTAATTCTTGGGGAGCTGCATGCGTGTGCGTGTGCAACACTTTTTTGATCTAGGTCGTTCCCTTTTCGGCCTCTCTTTTGGGTGAGAACTTGTTTGTTATGAAGATGTTCCTTCCTGTTAATTCGTCTGAGTTTGCAAATCGAGGACAATAAGATGTTCCTTTAATTTGTATTAGATTGTTGTTACTCTTTAAGTAATCTCCTCCTCATGGAGCAGGAGTCAGATTTGATCGAATGACAGCCTCATTTGATCCTGTGTAATTGTTTCCACATTGTCGGTGCATTAGATGTACGCAGCTATTTGTGAGCATCACAGGCATAATTTTTCTTATAAATAAATCGCAACTGGATATGTTTAAGTTTCCGTCCTTTTCCCCCGAACCAATAATTTGTAACATCAGGAGTTACTCGAATCATAATGTCATCAATAACTAGTATTTGTCAGGGAGAAAGGGACAATTGAATTAAATAGATCTCTTGACGGCGAACCAATACCCTCTTAAATACAAAGAGCCCAACCCCATGGAGGACCCCAGCTAGAGAAAATCATTACAATACCCGAAGATGCTACAGTGCTTAGATGCAGCAAGTCTGTAAATCTTTAAATATTTTGCCAAGATCATGTACAAATTCCTTCAAAGAAACATGTCTGGATTACATAATTAGCCCTCAAAGACAGTACAAAAGGGAATTAATCTAATTAACCAAGCACGTTTAGTTCATATATTTACATATATGAACTAAACGTGATATATATACATATATTTCCAAGTTTGTTTATGTTATCTTGACTAAGAAAATCATGTCAAATTAGAGAATATTGAAATAGGAGCTCAACCTAGCAACTAGCTGCCAACCATCTTCACTTAATTTGGTCACTACCACAGTTTGCAATCCATTTGAAAGAAAAGAAGTCAACCATGAAAGCTCCACTCAAGGGAAAGACGTCATATTCGGATAATTAATGAGCCTCACACAAGTTCGTTGCACTTGTAGTTATCTATGGCGTGCTTCTTTTCTTTGTCCTTTGAACTTAAAGAGTATATCGCCCAAAGCCTCTGTTTAGATTATATATGCACACAGTCACACTGCCTCTATATCAATGGAAATCATTTTGTTACCTCATGGGAATCTGGGATTATTATTTTAAAGACAAATTAACAACGAATCTTGATTCAATACGCGAACGTTAGAAGAAGTTCTCATTCCACATCACTGTCCAGCATATTCCAAGTCAGATTGGTATCATCATGACATTTCCAAGACCGCAAATAAAACTTGTGTCAGCAATGATATTATTATGGACATCACTAAAACAACGAAAGGAACACTCACCCTATTCATAGGTGATGAGTGTCACCAAAACTCGTTGTAGTGTCATACAATAAAACAAGAAATATTTATTAAGAAAAACTCCACTGTTGTATCAAAGGTGGCTTAATCGTCAAGCATTTTGCAAGAAATGATACTCATGTTTCCTCAAAGTAAAAATGTTCATAATGCACACGTATTGATAGAGGGCAGCATCCAATTTTCTTATATACACACACACAACTCGTTTATATAGTTACTTGATATATTGTAATGAAATCATATGAAATAGTATGAAAAGAATGGCATGCTTTTCTGAAACAAATTGGCTATTTTTGGGACGACCTTAGTCTCAATGCTTGCTTTTATATATATAATATATGATAAAGGGGAGGCCACAACCTAACACACATTCCACGCACCCTTACGGAGTTGAACTTTCCACCAACAACACATGCAGCAATAAGCCCTACTAGTTGAGCTAACGCTCTATGTGCTTTTGAACCTCATAGTTCCTTGCCCTTGTTTGAAATACTAAACTCTATTTGCGTCTAAAGTCTGAAGTTCAAGTACCTTACTACGCCGCTCATTATTTAGACTAAATTTGTTGGCATCAAAGTGAAGACGTCCCACTTTTTCGTTTTCTTTTATAAAACTCGAAATTGCTATACAACTATGGGTAGTCAAACGTTAGGGTTTTGGGCACGGCTACAGTGCATTTCCGATATATACATACATACATACATATATATATATATATATATATACTGGTTTTCTTTTATAAAACGAAATTTCTGTACAACTATGGGTAGTCAAACGTTAGGGGTTTTGGGCAAGGCTACAGTTGCATTTCCGATATATATATATATATATATATATATATATATATATATATATATATAGAGAGAGAGAGAGAGAGAGAGAGAGAGAGAGAGAGAGAGAGAGAGAGAGAGAGAGAGAGAGAGAGAGAGTCAACGCAATATCAATCAGGGGTTAATGACATGGCCCAACGCGGACGTAGGAACGCATGCAAGTTGGCGAGTTCTACCCACCGCATTCATGTGAGTACGTAAATATTGTGCAAGCTCTTGTATATATGAATACATCTGGAAAAGCAGCAATATCATCTTTCTCTCTCCCAAATTTCTTTCAAAGAATGAGTTCCTGCATCTATATATAAGTAACTAGCAAGGAAGCAATATCAACTCTCTCTCTCTCTCTAAAGACGGTAATTGTCGCCATGAACCAAGACCAAGGCACTCCGCACTTGCTCATGTTCCCATGGGTAGGCTTCGGCCACATCTTGCCCTTCGTCCAACTCTTGAACAGACTGAACGATAAGGGCGTCAAGATCACCTTCCTTTCTCCTCCCTCCCTAGTCTCTAGGATTCGTTCTTTCCTCCATTCTAGCATCCCAATCCTCAATTATCATCGACCTGCCGTGGAAGGCCTTCCAGCCGGCGTTGAATTGACTAACGCCGATCCAGCCATGATTGAGCTCCTCCCACTGGCCCTTGACAAAACCGAACCACAGATTGCTGACCTCATACGCCAGCTCTCTCCCAGTGCCATCGTCCTCGGCTTCGTCCACAATTGGATTCCGGCACTCGCTGAGTCCCTCGGAATCAAGTCTTTCTTCTTCTCAGTCTACTCAGCCATTGCTGCCGAATTCACCGACGGCCAGCTACCATGCGGCATGGCCGAGAATTCACAATCTCTATGATCCAAAGGATTCCGCCTCGCCTCCTAGCGGCTATCTCAGGTTTGAAGATCTATGAGGCCCGTAATTCCATTTCCTTTTTCAAATCCCGCCACGGACCGAGATCTCCGTCACTCTATCACCGCATGGCCGGTTCTATAACAGGCGCCTCTGCAATCATCTCTAAGAGTGACAAAGAAATTGAGCCCTACTATGTCGACCTCTTTGCCTCTCGCTGCCGAAACCAGATTCTCCTCACTGGCACTCTCATGCCCAAAGCCCCCTTTAAGGAGCTCGAGCCGGAATTGGACAAGTGGCTAGCCAAATTTCCGGCAAGCTCCGTCGTCTTCTGCTCATTTGGAAGTGAAACTAATCTTTCAGTTAAGCAGATACGGGAGATGAGCGGATCGCCGTTCCTTGCAGTGATGAACTTCTCTTCGGAGACAGACAGGGAGGAACTGAAAAAAGAGATACTCGGAGAAAAGATGGAAGGGAAAGGGATGATTCGAATAGGGTGGGTGCAACTGGAGCTCATTCTCAGGCATCCCTCTGTCGGCGGCTGCATCTGCCATGGCGGATACAGCTCAGTCATGAAGGGGATCGCCGGTGGTTGCCAAATGGTTCTGGTTCCTCAGAAAGCAGACCATTTTCTCAACTCCAAGCTGATAGTGAATAGCATTAAGGCAGGGGTGGCTGTCAAAAGGAGGTCCAAGGACGGGTGGTTCACTAGGAAGAGTGTGTAAGGCGGTGAAGTTTGTCATGATGGACGATTCAAGAAAGGCAGAGAAGTTACGAGCTAATAATGCAAAGCTGAGAGAGTTCCTTCTGGATGAGAATCTCCAAAAAGAATACATCCAAAACTTCATTGTCAACATCAAGAAGTTGGCATCATCACAATGATACTGAAGGGCTGTCCTTTGGTGAGAGAGATCATTGGGATCAACAACTACCGGAAAACTATCAAACGTACTTTTTTTATAGACAAAAATGTCTTTTTGACGATAACAAAAGTATAACTAGGGAATGCCTCCTGTTTAATGTTTTATGCATATCAAATAAGGTTTTAATTCAATTGTTGCTTTAAACAATTTCATTATTGCCTTCAACTAATTGGTGAACGCCCTTTTCTAACAAAGTCAATCTCCCAACCCTCTTACAAGCTATGCATTTCATCGTCGATCTTGCGATTACATTTCCAGATCCATATCGTAAATTGTCATTCCGTTTTCATTCCTGAGAATCACATACAGAAGATAAGTGATCTCAGGGAAGCACTAAATTCTAAATAGGGTTATATTTCATTCTAGGTTTTTTGAGAGCCCGACGTACCTCTCTCGTATCAAAGCAAGTTGAAGTCTTGGACAGCTGTATGAAACCCGAAAACACTCACTTTCAAATGCAAGGCACATTTAGATAGAACTAAAGCGTGTTTAAACAGTTCTCATTGAAATCATACCATGTATCTAAAACAAAAATTCCTATTGTATTTCTACCAATTTTGTTGTATTACCCATCAAAAGCTACATCAGAATGGGTCTAAGCTGTTAGTGTATGATTCAAGGTTCAACGCCAATGAGGATATGAAAGTAGCTCAATCGAGTCCCTCTCACGGCAACAATTATAAGCAATCAGCTCGACATTCTTTTGCTTATGAATAGCTTGATCACAACATTTATCTCTAGGCACCGGTCAAGTTCGAGTGCCGATCACCGTTGGTTCGACCCACGATCAGGGCATGACATAAGCACATTAACAGTGCTTCTATTCCTTTCTGCGAAAATTCAGGATGAAGTCTAAAAACGTTATGATGTTTAGCACATTCTAAGCCCATGAACGTTGTCTTGGTTGCTTTCCACGTATCCATGACTGAATTGTTGAACTGTATTATGTTGATCATTGATGCCTTTTTAATCACACAACAATCACCTCTATTCTTATGCAGAGAGTTTTTGTGAAAGTTGTTATGTAGTTGTGTTGAAACTCTAGGTAAGGACACTTTTATATTGTCACTCCATAAATATTGTATGACATCCCCGAAGCACCACTATCTCAAGAATCGGGTGAGTTTCTCCAAAACCGAAAGTTTTTAGAGAACTAGAAAAGTTATCTTGAAAACTAACAAATTTTATTAAGTTACTTAAGTCATTTTAAGTTGGGAATTAGGACTTTGAATCCAATAGTCTTCCACTTGACTTACCTTACCTTATGCCAGAGACACTTTATGTAGAGCAACCACTATCCAATTGTCAATAAAACTCACTAATCTTGTTTTGAAAATAATCGCCTTCATGACTACTAGTTATAATAGTAATACAAACATTTATGTTCCATGTCTGTCCTATGTACCAAGATATTCAAGATTGAAGTTATAATCCACCGCCATATGTGATAGTAAAACTATATGAAAAAAACAAAATGCCATGACAAAATAACAAAGTTTATTCACTTGAATTTATCCAATGACAAACAATAGTTAACAAAAAATGAACTACCCAACAAATATCATTAATACACGTGTAATATCACATAATAAAACAATGTCTAAATCATTAGAGCAAAACCTCAAAAGAACTTACTAAACTAATGTTAAACACATACCCATTGTGGGTACCTAACATCATATGCTTAATTTAGTAAAAGATCAAGTAGCATGAAATCAATCTCAATATACTCAATACACACCAAACAACCTCTAGTTATCTCTTTCACAATCAAGAACTTGACTTCAAAGTGTTTTCAAGCACTAGAACTCTTATTGTTGTTAGAGAATTTGATTGCATCTTCATTATCACAATATATATTTATGGGTTTCCCTATAGAGCTCATGACTCTCAAATATGTGATTAAGTTTCTTAACCAAATAATATACAAAGATGCTATATAGTAAGCTATATAGTAAGCTCTCATGATGAATGCGATAAATGTCTTCTACTTGCTATTAGATGATGAGATAACATCCTTAACAAGGAAAATATATTTAAAAGTGGATTTCCTAGTATCAATGTACATACCAAAGTCTAAACGAGAGGAACCCACAATTTCTAGTTTATCTAAATGTTTGTATTTAAGCATGATATCCTTATTTCCTTGAGATATCTCAAGGCCTTCTTTGCAACTTGATAATGAGAAAGTCTAGATCACTTTGATATCTACTAAGATATCCAATGACAACAACTAGATCAATTTGAGCACATGTTTGTACATAGTTGGGATAACCAACTACTACAACATATGATTTATCCTTCTTTAAAGCCTTCCAAAATCTTTTTGAGAACCTTGCAATTTCTTTATTTTGTCAACTTTAACAATAGGTACACTTCAAGGAATATAATTTTTCATTGAAAACATCTTTAACATGATTGATATTAGAAGTGGATCCACATTACCCCACCCAAAATTCCCAAAAGTTGGATTGGGGTATTGAAATTTTCTATAAATTTTGAAATTCTGTACACTCTGGACCACTCTAAACTTGATCTCTGCCTTACCCTTAGTGCTTTGGTCCTTTGGATCTTTGACTATTGTTTTTTATCCGAACTTTAAAAATATCCAAAATCTCAAATCTGATCCAAACTTGCTTATTGTTTTCCCCATTCGATTAGGGTTGTTTTCTTCCTGTTGGTTTCTCAAACTTCTTGTGTTTTTCTCAAATCTCCTCTAACACTTAGCTGTGATTTCTTCACAAAAGAACCACTGACATCGGCTAAAGAATCACAACTCATGGTCCGCCATCTTTGCTAGACGACCCATCTTTATTCTCATCTCATTTTTCATTACGTTCCATTCTAAGATAAACATCTTGTGTATTTCCATTTCCCATTTATATATTTCATTTGTAGGAAGAAATAGAAGCATATTAAACAATTTCAGGAGTCTTATTGTGTTTATGTCTTATGCTTATGGACTTTGATTTGAAGAAAATTTTAGATCAGCATGAGAATATTGAATGGTGAGCCTCAACCCACATGTCTCGAACTCGATGTTGATGTGTGTTGGCTTGAATTGCCTACAACTATAAGCATTAATCTCTATAAATCAAGCAACTCTTTACACATAATATAGTTTTGTTGTAATATTTGTTAGATTGATTCAATATGCAAATGCGTTAGATGATTGGAAGTTGCTATTGTGGGATTAAACAAGTATTCATTCAAGCTTGCCATCTTGTCTTTATTCAATGTGTTGGGCAAATTACATATGATCTGGTTTTGTTGTGATAGCCGATTCAATTTTGGATGCTTTTGTTATCGGATTAAATGAGTATTCATTCAAGCTTGTCATCTAGTTTTTGCTGAATGTGTCGGACAAATTATCTAATCTAGCTTGGTTGTAATATTTGATTCAATCTCAAATGCTTTAGATGTTTGGATGTATTGTCATGGGATTAAAAATTTAAATGAGTATTCATAATTCATTCTAGCTTGTCATGGTCCCTATTGACATGTTGCCAGCTTCAGTTTTCAATTCTTGTAGTGTGTATTTGCTTGACAATTTGATAACCTGTTTGGTTGTTTAGTATATTCATTTCCATTTAAATGAATTCTATATGTTTAATCTATCAATTAGACAATTTGACAACCGGATTCTGTTGACAATATGTTTAGTATTCATAATTCAGTGCTTCATGTTTCTTTAATTGTGTATTTTGCTTCTTAATTATATATTGATATGATTTTTTTTAAAAGAAAATCAATTAAAGATTGCATCTTTGCCGAACCATCAAGTTCTGTTAATCAAAATCAGAACATGGAGACCTTAGACACAGATAAATTTCACTTTGAATGGGAAGCAAAAGAATTAATTGTTGATCTTGGGTTGAGACTGTCGATTTCAAGTTATAATGTTTACAATCAAGATAAAATTTGGCGTGCTTACTTATAAAAAGGTACATACCAACCATGAGGTCATGAATTTCTGTGGATTGAGGAAGGAAACACTAGGCATTGTTTTAGTTCAGCTTAATTTATCGTACCACCGATCTTGATTTCACTAGAAAAAAACATTGGGTGCTATAGTAGATTTCGAGCAAACGAGGGTCCCAAATTTAAATTTCCCCTATTTAGTGATTATAGACATTAGCCTCACGTAGCAGCAAGTTTTAAATAGTTGGCCACCATTAGGCGATTTCGAATTAGGAAGATACTGGCTTGTGGGTGGCCGTCTTTCCATCACATGTGGATTAAGTTAAGGCGACCGTTGAAGGTTTGGAATAATGTTTAAAATTATGGAATCTTTTGTTGGACATTGGATAGCTAAGTATCACATTTGCACGACATGCACTATTCGTTGGATTAATGCCTTTCCTAAGTAATTGCAATTGAAATTCAACTGTGGATCTTCTAACTGAAATTCCTTACTACGTAGATTCCCCGCGATGACACGCTTCTACAGTGGATCATCACATGTAGATGAGTTTCAACGGTTGGAGTATATCATAGAGAAAAAATCGCATACTATTTATTTTGTTATCTCTTTCCAAATCTTCTTAGTGGTTGTGCTTTTATTTTAGAAGGATTTGTCCACTTTAAAGAGAAGAAAATGTTATATGAGTATGATTAGCATAGATAATAATTCATATTCAAATTAAAGTTATTAATGTTAAAAAATAATTAAATAGAATAGTTTGTTAATATAAGAGAGTTCAAATCAGATTAATAACTAACTAAAAGTTAAATTAAATTTGTTTACATAAATTGAGAATTAATACTTAAACTAAGTATGAATGTAAATTATTAGTAACTAAAATAAGTTAGAATCAGATAAATATTTTATATTGTTAATATAAGCAACAAGTTATTACCATAAGTTAATATTTAAATAATAATTAACTATGTTTCTGTCAGACTTGTTGACATAAGCTAATATTTGATATTCCAATTAAAGTTATTTATGTAAATTAAAGATTAAAATAAGTTACATGAGTTAAATTTTAAATAATAACTTATCAAATAATGTTATCAATACTTAATTCATCTATTTTATATTTATTTATTGAAGTCGTTAATAATGGATGATGATGTGGCAGAACGTCTTGTTCCTCTGTTAGTTGAGTTGGTGCTACGTAGAATGATATGAGGAATTCATCACCGATACAAACCACATAGCTTGAAGTTTTCCTGCTACATATCACTTGTAGAAGGAACGCTGCTTATACATGGAGATCTTAATGTCAAAGTTCAAAGAGACCCCACTATTTCTAATCTATCCATAAAGCCCATGATTGCGAGATCTCTCAATTTGAAACTTGCTGCAAAGTGGGTGAAGGGAAGGCTAAATATATATAACTATTCTTGATATGCCCGTAAAGACCAACACTGCAAGATCATTGCTGTTCTCTGACAATGGAAATGAACCATTGATCCTTCAACTGAATTTCATAGCGTTTTACTTCTATATCTTGGAAATGAAGAACTGTGCACCACGCTACTTGTGATATGCATGTTCCTAAACAATGTGCTAATTATATCATGCTAAAGGTCAATAATACCTAAGCAACCTCCACATTCTTCCCTTGACTTCTTCAGAGTTGACTCCGGGTGTAAAAATTGTTGTTTTGAAAGCTCCCTCCTTGTTTGACGCTAGCTAAATTGCTACTTATTAGTTCTTGTTTACATTAATTATATAGTTATTTATGGAAGTTGGATGTGCGATTATATTTGCAGTATGGTACAAACCTTGAAAGCTTGCATTGATAGTCCTAAATGGGTCACTTTCACATATAGTCATACGCCCAAGCCACCCTCTTGTGACCCTTATCTCTTCTTTCAAATGGCTGAGGGTGCTCTAAGCAGATCTTGGTCCATGAGTCCCAAGAAGATGATGTTGTGTGGTTCTTCTTTGGCTTTCGACAAACAAGACTTGCACTTTCTTCCAATTCAGACTCATATCTTGTGTCAAATATTCATTTGTAGTATAGCTTACTATAAGCTCAAGTACTTGACGTCATTATTTTGAATCAATATGAGGTTGTAAGATTCATAAAACTGATCCAAAAGCTGTTGAGGGAAACTTGCTCACTCTTCATTCCATGAAGACGGAGTGTATGAATTTCAACTATCTTAATGTCATTGTACAAGAAGAAAACACAGGTCTGATGATCCTCTTTAGTCACCACTTGGGTGATAGAGCAACCAAACTTTGGTGGTATATTCCGCAAAAATTTGGATATTTATTTGATGTTGACAGTAAACATTGGAATTTTTGGTGGGAAAAAAATGGAGCGTCATATCAACGTGAATTGGTCTAAAACTGCTGTGTTATAGTATAATAAGGTAAGTATTTCTACGTACATCTATCCTATTTTCTTTTTCCGAACATAATATTTTCTGGGAATTTCTAAACACGGCGTTAGTTCCTTCTCCTGTTCCGGATCCTTTTAGATTGGCAAGATGAATATCTCTTTGCCTCCACCAATAAATAAAATTTTTCTTAGAGATCACCAGCTAATGCCCCTAAATGACCACTCATTGATAAGGAGAGAGAGATTAACCACGGTCTCCAACCAATGACTTCATCTTGCCCAATGTCGGCGTATAGTTTGAAGTCATATTCCGCTTGAACTAAATGTTTGCCATCACAAAGTTTGCCTCATAGTTTGGATTTTCAACTAATCATCAAGTCTCCACTATAAGTTAAATATATATAGTATTTGAGTTTAGGTTAGGTCATCCTACCTTGAATGAAACAGTAAAAAATATAACATGCATATTATCATCGCCCCTGTACCAGATACATGAAAACGATTCCTTGAAATACCCAGTGATGGTGACACCCGCACCCGATTGCCTCAATTACTTTTTTTCAATACGGAGTAGAATAAACATGGATGGAACAATCTCTCTTCCTCTCAATAGGTTGTGTCCCAACACTCCATGTAGCTAGAATTATCCACCACTTATGACCACTTGGCTCGCTCTCACACTACACACATGCACACATGCATCTCAACTGAAAGCAAGAGGGAGAAAAAAATAATTCAATCTTGTTCTCTAAAATAGAATCTCTATTCAATAACTGAACTTCCATTACAATAGCATTACGAGAGCTTAAATAAGAAAACCTTAAGCAATGAAAACAAATCCAAACGAGTCGCTCCATACCCAAACAAAATAATACCCTAAATAATCCAAACTAAACTCAATTGACACCAAATGAAATCCAAATAACTTGTATTCTCTAAATACCCTAATGTTGATCACACATGATCACTTATTATATAACCAAAACTAATAACAAAACATCCAAGAAAAACTACTCAAAGGTGTGCTAAGGGCTCAACCTCGACGCACATGCCACTTGCTCCGTGCTTGACACGTGTATGTAGTACACTAGGAACTAGTGTTGTAATGTATATGGCATTACATCAATGGAGGCATGACATGGGTCTGCTTGACGGTTCCTCTTTCCCACGACTCGTGCCATCTTCACTCTTCCAAACAAAGGAAAGGATAACTAATGAATAGAAGTCATCTATTTTGGTCATTATTAACATTCTACAAAACCGACTGGATGAAGACTATAATATATGTAACATAATTGTCCAACAATCAGAATTTAGTTTAGAAAGACGAGTGCATCCGACAATAGAGACACCCATTTGTTTTACATTACCAAGCACACAATAAAAGGCTTTGATGCATGAGTACTCCCAAGCACATAATTGTCCAACAATCATAATCAACGTGATAAAAGATGTTTCCCCATCTTGAGGCTCCATCCCATCCAACACTAGGGATTCCTCCTCCCCTGTGATTGTTCGCAAGTTGTCCGTATGCGGCTCCATGGTAATCTCCTCGTTCATCTTTTTGAAAGCATATCAAGTGATTAGAGATAGAGGCTTAAGGGGCTTTGTTCCATCACCATGCCTCTCAAGTTTGTATTCAATTCCACTTTTCTTGTTCAATCACTTCTACCCAAAAATGACTCAAAAACTCAACTGGGATCCATTTTAAGTCATCCTAGATCTACTTAAAAGAATGCATCCAAACCTGACAGAATCAATATCTAAATTTGTGTGACCTTTAGGACATGCTCGCCTAGACACGGTCATGTCCAAATTGACTCAACAAAACATGGCAAGGACTAACAGTGAGCGAGAGGGCTGAGGTGGAGACTCAAGGAAAGATAGGGTCTTTAAATAGGCGAGACAAAAACCAACCTGTTTTCCGGCCCCTATTAACATGCATGGATCCAATGCTCTCTCTCTCTCTCTCTCTCTCTCTCTCTCTCTCTCTCTCTCTCTCTCTCTCTCTCTCTCTCTCTCTCTCTCCTAATAACACAAAGTATTGATTTAATATGAGTTCTGACTCTGCAGACTCATCTGTCTGTGGCATGTTCATATGATCACCATCTTTCCTTAATAGGTTTTGCTATTCAGTTGGAGCTGATCCTAGTTCAAGGACCTAATTCCATGTCTCAGGCTAAGAGTTAGCTAGTTTTATCTGCGCAGGCGTTAGCTTCTCTTGATATGTGTCTCGGTTCCTTTTTTTCTCTTTCTGTCTAACAGAACCTAAGCCCAGATTTATACATCCCTTAAGAAGCCTCCATGAACTCACGCTGCCCACATATATCATTCATCATCAACTTCACAATCTCAAGAGGGGGTTCCTCCACTACATTAGGCCTAAGCTGATTGTCGTGCTGCACTTTGCCAATAGATCTGCACATTTGTTACCTTCCCTGTAAGTATGTGACTCATGCATTCCCCAATTGTAAAATGATTTATTATTTTAGTTGTAATTAAGTTTTGATGAGTATCTTCTCTAGTTTTACAAAATGACTTATTAATTCAGTTGCGATTTCTTTTATTACACAACTAAAAGCACATACCTTTATTTTTTTTGTTTCACAAATAAGTCTACTGTAGCGTTTGTTTGGTCACTTCACTCATAAGAGTGCCAAACTTTCCTCTTTACACTGTACAAAGGGTTATTTCCGGTTGTCCTGAAAATTATTTTTTCCAGCAATTTAAACTGTTGAAAAAAAGCCATTTCTGATTGCCGAACCGTCGAAAAAGGTTGATAAACCCTGGAGAAAGCCAAATAAGAAACGATTTTTCGGAATCCCTTTTGTTGATGGTACGACCGCTGAAGATGCCTTATGAAAAACCGTTGGAAATAATCTACTTATATTATGCTGGAAATACGTTTTTGATAATTGAAATTTTCACATGGATTTTGGAATAGAATCCCATCAACTACACATGATATACAATTTGATATTATCAAAATATAATTTATCTTGCAGATTTACATATATATATATATATATATATATATATATATATATATATATATATAAGAAAATCAATGTCTAATTTATAAACATTTGGAAGAAGTACATAAATATCATAAGGCTGAATAAAACCAAATTCAATGTCCAATTTTACAAACTTTTAAAATGAGTATATACATGTCATTTGGGCAGAATAAGATGAAATTCAATGTCCAATGTTACAAACTTTTAAAACTAGTACATGCATGCCATATGGGTCAAATATATATACAAGACCAATGTTCAATATTACAAACATTTAAATAATTTCAAGATTAATCAACATCAAGAAAAATGCTACTTGATGTTGCCTTCCCTAGATTGGTTGCTGCATGTAAATAATTGCAAGATTGATCAACATCAAGAAAGGTATTCTATTGGTATTATTGAGCATAAGAAGCAATCTTATAACAAACTATATGAGATGATTGTACTACAATCACACGTTAAGGGGACCAAAAACAATCACACCTTGACTCCCCAAGGAAAACAAAATGCGGGCAAAATATTTCAAGTCAAATAACAATTGTACGTGACATACATAAAACACTTGCACGGTTAGCTTTCCATTTCTTTGAACAATCATCCTCTTATCTTGTGATAGAGGATCACATGTGTGAGGGATGCATGTTGCAAGCATAAATTAGGAATAAATTAAAAAAATTGAATAATGATGGAAGTGATGCAAGTACGGACTGAAACTTTTACCTCGATTGGCAAGAGATCATATGGATTTTCTTCATCCATGAAGCAATAGTTAATAAATATAGTTACATGTGTGTGTGGAGAACAAGTTTAGGTCACAATGTATGAATATGTGGAGAACAAGGCATCACTGGTTATAACATAATGTGTTCAAGCAGGTACATGTATGTAAACTTGACAAGCTATCAAAATTCAGGATTTCTAGTTAGCTCACGTACCAAACACACATGGGATCTCCAGACTTGTATGAACGGTCAACCACCAACTCAACAAGAACATCATTGCTTTACAATTGCTTTTTGGACTGTGAATTTTCTCATGTGCATAGAGAAGGTAACACTGTGGCACATGCTGAAGCCATAAATTGTTTAACAGAACATGAACGAGTTTGTATGGAAGATGCGTCAAAAAGTATCAAATTAAAAGCGAACTTGGATAGAAGAAACCTGTAACTGAATGAATGGCTACTGGTTACTGTCAAAAAGAAAAAAAGTTTAAATAAACTAATTAGCCTTTTGGGAAGGAAAAGAACAAATGACAACCAAGTACCAAAAGGATCATGCCTTCTTAAATCTTAGTGAACAGAAAAAAGCTATCTACTCTTTAGCCTCGTGACTGTGGATAGCTTCTCGTTGGGCCTACGCGTGTGTCATTCTTAAACCATAATGAGTTAAATACCAATATAGCATACCTGTCCATTTACTGACGCATAAATACTTTCCAGAATCTTTCAAGATCATGTATGCTGGAGTGGATCATCGTCATTGTAATCAATGTAAGAAAATCGGATAGCTCCTCCAGGTAATGAATAATTCAATGATTGTAAGTCCGGATAAAAAAGAAAATGTTTAAAACTTGCATCTTGATAACCTTAAGAACTTTGTACCTTTTCTCTCTTCACAAGCAATAACTACAACTAGAATGAGGTTCCTTCTCTTCCCAATACGCTAATAACGAGAAAACATGAGAGTATGTTGTGATGAAGCTACTACATAAGCACATAGAGAAGACTTGAAACAAAGAGCCAGCCATATTAACATTCACAAAAAGAAAAGAAGAGTGAAGAGCAACACATTATAGGTTCACTAAAATAACGATAGGTGATTCACACGTTAATTCACCAACAATAGAATTCAAAATGCCAAACAAAGTTAACTATGAGCCACTAACTACCCAAAGAAAAAAATAGTGATGGTTTTGACAGAGCATTATCCATACAAAATGTTGACCCATTGTGCATATTGTAGTTAGAGGTGATGGGATTGAAAAGATGGTGAGATTTTCGCTTTTTCAAGTGAGTTGGTCGCTGAAAAGTTGACAAAGAGAGAGAATTAGGGATTTAGTTGCGATCAGGATTAGGTATTGAGATTGAGAAGACGGTTAGATGCTTCCTTTTTTCACGTGATTTGGTTACCAAAAAAATGAGAGTAGGGAATTGGTCACTAGAAAATCGAGAGAGAAAAAGAGGATTAGGGATTAAGGATTCAACTTTTTCGTTTATAAAAAGTATTTCTGACGGTTGGGAACTATCAAAAATAACCTAAAGAACCGCCGACAATATGTAAAACATTTATGATGGTTTCAAACCTCCGGAATTAAATACACCACTGTCAAAAAAGATTTCCAATAATTGTGTATGGTTCCTTAGACTATTGGAAAAAATAACATAACTGTTGGTAATTTATGTAGACATAAATGCCAACAGTTTTTGTCATATTTCCTACAGGTAACCTAAGAATTGTTTTCCAAAATATTTCGAGAGTCGTAAGGAAGAATAGTTGTGCTAGTTGTAGAATTTGTACTAGTGTTAAATTTATTCATACATTTCAAATATATTTTGTGTAAACACGGTCAATAGAATGATGCGCACACAAAGTATGTTGGATGAAATAGGAATGTGGCTAGGCAGCAACATCCCTTTAGTATGAGCCATTGAACGATTGCATCAACCTTTGCAAATACGACACGACTTAGCTGACACATCATTAACACATCACCCTTTTATATATCATGCACACTAGGCACGTTCTTTTAGAGTTAGCGAACACCGAGCACTTCCTACTTTAAGCATGCCTCACTCCATACAGGTCCTCTTCAAGAAAGGGCCAACTGGTTCAAGTTACTTTTGGTGGACACTATATGTATAGACCGAATCAAGTCGTTGCATTTGTGTTGAGCTTTCATTTCATACTATATATAACCTATCCTGTGTCTAGTATGACAAGTTTCAAATGTAAAGTTCAATTGAAAATAAATTGTTCATTTTCAACGAGTTAAGGTCAGGAACTAAATCAAGTTGTTTACCAAATATTTGTTAGTTGAAAACAAAATTGTCTATATATAAACCAATTCACGCCGTTTACAACTCTAAAACATAGTAAGTATATGATTCATAGTATTTCTAGAGAAATCGCCAACTCTTTTGTCCTTAGTATTTGTTTTAATTTCTTGACGTCAAGAAAAAGGGAACTTGTTCAAATTTTTTTATGACACTATAACATCTGTAAAAAAGAAATAAATTAGTCAAGCAGTTATAAATACATGTACATGCATAATCGATGATGTATATCCTAATTGTATATATATCTAATCTTCATCATGCAAGTTTGCAATCTATCAATTCATATACTCCCTTTCAGCAATCGTGAAGGAGGTTTATGAGATAAGATATCAATAGTAATGAATTTGGATATTTGCTCAACATTACATCAAAGGTTTCATAGTCCGTAGAACATCTCCAACAAGCAACAAACAACAATAAAGAAAAGCTTAAACTTTTGCATTCTATGAATACTAATGCATAAGAGCAATACACAATACTATTGAACCTGATATATCATGCTTGATGTTGAATGGTGCCTCCTGGCTTAGGATGATGGTATCCCTAGGGATACATATAAACTCTGAGTCAAAAGGCCACATCACTATACAGTATGTGGCATGTCAACAATTCCAACAACCCCTGCATATTTACAGACCATGAGTTAATTGCCATTGTATTTAAGAGTAGCCTTTTATAAATACAATATTAACACCAACAAAGGTTTAGAATTATTTGCTTATGTCAAATCCTAAATATGATGTAACACGTAAGAGTATGGACCAACTATGGGATAGGACGGACAATGGCTTCACTTTTTATAGAGTACTTGTGCCATGATCACACCTTGAAGGACTAGCATCATTGTAACACCCTAAAGAAACTATCTTATAATCCATCTTGAAGTGAGGTTGGATTGTAGGATGATGTGTCTGTAAGAATGTAACTGACACGCTTGTCTCCTAAATAGCAATTTGTCAACATTGTACCATCTTCATGATATAGTCAAGCTATAACCTTGTTATTGAGCTAGATTTGCATGTCATTCTTATTATAAAATTTAAAATATATATTAAAACATATCAAAATACAAGGAGACATGCACGTATTTAAGTGTGTATATATATAGAGAAGGTGGATGATGCAAACTCTATCAAACTAATTTTATTTATTCTATTGAAGAGCATGAATAGTTGAGATTAGAAAATAGAAAGAAAAATATACATTTGGAGGTAATCAAGTTCCCTACAAAAAAGTACATGTACTTCTTTATTGTGTGAATTTCAATCTCAACCAACCATAACCCCATCATGTTTATCCCTATAAATAGTTGCATTTGAGCCGTGCTTATTCTCCAAGGCAAATGCTGGCCAACCAAAACTCCTTTCATGCAGCCACATCTCGTCCTGCAATGCACAAAAAAGAAGTGTTCAAACAAAGGTCCCCTATTCCTTGAGATAGAGATAGAGTCTGAGTTCACTGTACTTATAAAGGGAGAGAGGGGGGAAGGAGTTTGGAGGAGTGGTATAGAGAGTGAGGGAGAGAGGATCGAGAGAGTGACATTAGTGGTAGTTGAGATCCAAAGGTGGTTGGAGAGGAGAAAGAAAGCATAGAGAGATAGCACGGTAGAGAGGAGGGGTGTGTCAATAAAATGATATTGTGGAAAAAATTATGAACGTGGGTGTATATTGAAAAGGGTTACATGGGGTGTATATTAAGTAATAAGGGTACATGTTTGGTGATCCACGGTTTTGTTGCTGATATCTCTCAAGGCAATGCGTTGCACTGGGTTTCATCTACTCCGATATCCAAGATCTAAAAGAACGAGCCCACTCAGCCAGTGCTCTTGTGGAATTTGAAACACACCACGCACACAAGTTGTGAGTGTAGCGAACAGCCTGTGGTTTCAGTCAGCTGAGCATTCTTGGAGATATGATGATTACTACTTATTTGCGTTGACTTTGATCGTACAGCCTTCCAGTTGATGCGTGATTTTTTTTTTCACACAGTAGTTGACGCGTTATTCTCAATTTAACTTTGGCTTCTTGTGTACGTTTAACTTCATTGGCTAGTTGGCAAAGTAGTTGGGAGTATTGATACTCCTCGATACATTCATCGGAAAACAAGGTCAAAAGTAGAAATGACTAAAATAAGACGAAAATTTTATTAAGAAAAGAAGTTGCATCGCACTTAGCTCAAGATCTCTTCGTCACATAGCTCGAGACAAGATGGTCAACTGGATGAGAAATATACTCAAGATGGACGCGCCTTGGACAAGACTTACTTTACATTGACATCTTGTTTTTCTAATCTTACAAATAAATATGTTGTTTATAAAAAATATACTTCAGTGAAAAATAAATCTGTTATACACAGAGTAACGTGGCGGCTATTCTAATATTTTCTTTAAAAGTTTATTCTGACATGATTTTCCTGTTCTTTTCTTTGGAATCAGTTCAGCCCTGCAGTAATTGCTTTCCCTTTGTTTATATAAGTACCCAGCAGAGAACAGGTTACCAGTGCACCTCTCTCTCTCTCTATTTGTGTGCGCGCGTGTGTGCATGTGTGTCTGCATATAGGAGAGAAGCGATTAAGCAGGGAAGAAAGATGGATAGTATAGGCCCCAAGGGAGAAGGTCACCATCTTAAAGTAGTGATGTTTCCATGGCTAGGTTTCGGTCATATTTTCCCATTTGTCCAACTTTCCAACAGACTTCAGGAAAATGGAGTCAACGTCACCTTCCTCATTCCTCCGTCACTCATCCCTAGAATCCGATCATCCTTAGATCCACAGATTGCCATTGTCAATTACAATATCCCATCTGTCGAAGGCCTTCCGACAGGCATTGAATCGACGTATGAATCTCCGGCTGCAATGGATCTCCTCATGCAAGCCATGGATAACTCCCAGCTTCAAGTCACCAGTCTCCTTCGCAAAGTCTCTCCTGACATTGTCATCTTTGACTTCGTATACCATTGGATTCCATCGTTGGCAGAGTCGCTTGGTGTAAAGTCTCTCTATTTCTCAGTCTTCACCGCTTTTACCACCGCCTCAGCCGCTGCCCCGCCCCTTACTCTCACTCTTATGGAGAGGGTACCAGCAAGAATTCTCGCCATGATCGGCAACCTCAAGTTATATGAAGCCCGCAATTCCATCGAATTCATGAAGGCAGGCAGGAGATCGAAGTTCTCCATTTACGGCCGGATGGTGGCCAGTATGACTCAAAGCTCCGCCATTGCACTAAAAAGCGCGATCGAGATCGAATGCCGGTCCATACAATTTTTCTCATCTCTTTGGAGGAAACCAATACTCCTCGCCGGTGCACTCATGCCAAAGTTACAGACAGCGGAGCTCGAGCCTGACTGCAATAAATGGCTTGAGAAGTTTTCACCTCGATCTGTTGTCTTCTGCTCATTTGGAAGTGAGACATGCATATCAATCGAACAGCTTCGCGAGCTCATCGCCGGGCTGGAGTTGAGTGGATCACCATTTCTGGCAGTGCTAAACATTCCGGTCGATGAAACTGGTAGGAGTGCAGAGTTAGAACTATTGGGGGAAAGGGCTGGAGGAAGGGGAGTGGTGCGGAGTGGATGGGTGCAGCAGCAGCTAATACTAAGGCATTCCGCTGTGGGCGCCTACCTTTGTCATGCTGGTTATGGGTCCATCGTGGAGGCCGCTGCCGGTGGCTGCCAATTGGTGCTTCTTCCCCACAAAGCAGACCAGTTTTATAATGCAAAACTAATGGTTGAAAGGCTGAAGGCAGCGGTGGAGGTCGAAAGGAGGTCCCATGACGGGTGGTTCACTAGGAAAGATATCTGCAGTGCAGTCAAGAAGGTGATGGCTTACGAGTCCGAGGATGCCAAGAAAGTCAGAGCAAACAACGCCAAGCTGCGAGAGTTTCTGAACGATGAGAAGGCTCAGCATGATTACACCCTCAACTTTATAGCTGAGCTCAACAAACTGGTGTCAACATCAAATCTGAAAAGCAAAATCACTGAAGGATTTCAGTCCCGATTTCCTTTCAGATCCAGTGTCACGCATGGCATTCTCTTGATTCCTTTGTCTGTTTCTCTGTGTTGGTTTTTCTTTTCCATGTTTCATTAATTATGCACTCATTAGTTCGTGGAAGATGGTGCATGTAAGGCGTTTGATATTGTTGTTGTGATAATGTGGTTTGACTAATAAATATTTTGGGGACTGGTAGATGTATGCGTTGTGTAGACAGCACATTACTGAAGCTCAGGAAGCAAGTCAGCGTAGCACTGGTTCCAAGTTCATTAGTGAAGTCTTCACACCACCACTGTTCCTGCGTCTTGGTCTATCGTCTCTTCTGTTGAATCTATGTGCAAAGGCTGTCAAGAACTTTTATTTGTGACCCTACAATTCTTGGGAGTCAAATATTTCACTAAAAAAACAGAGGTCCTTAGACCGTTTATACAGACGCAAGGATTTATAATCTAACATATAATAGTGATATTACATAAGCTGAAAAGGATATGCCAAGACGTACTGTCCCCTTTTCCTTAAATTAATAATTAGTGGTAGATTCACGTTAGGGTAAGGTAATGCATCCGCGTTCCTCAAATTTTCGGAATCACGGTTGAAGTTGAGCATTAGAAACATATTGGGAGGTCTAAAAGAGTGGGAATTGTCATCTTTTCGAAACAATCCGAGATATACTCTTTAAGAACATTCTCCTGATCAAGAAGAACAAACTTCTAGAACCACCACTTTTCTATTGCATGGGGTTCTTAATTATTTCTTTTAATTAAATACGATTCATCTATCATAAGAACGCTACTTCAAACAAACAAAAGCTGCACCAAGAGAAGTGGCTCTACCGCAGAGCGCTATAGCGCCATTGCTGGTGGGGAGTTTGATTCGCAGAGGGTGCATGTGTGACTGTCTGTTAGGCTTCGACCTCCTCTTGTAACCAAAAGGAAAAACAAACAAACAAACAAAAGCCCACCGGAATGGCCTCGTGCTAACATATAATAAGGTCTTCTGCTCTATAAAAAGTATATCAGCTTCAGGTACTTGTGGCTATCTTCCACAAAGTGCCTCAATTTACTTGATTTAAGTAGGAATAAAGATCCTCGACGGTCCACCGCAAAGCCAGAAATTCTGTTCATCGCGCAGATTAACAATTAAATAATTCTGCGATGTATCTCGATGAAGACCAACCATTTTCAAGATGAACTGGCACGTAAGGTGCTTGACAATTTCCATCTGACCGGTCCATAGGCCTCAACTCCCGTATCAAATGCTCCCAAGGTTTCTGAAACAATTTAAAATTTGCGGATGCGCTAAGTTTGACAAGCACAAAGTACGAAATTAAGGAGACCAATATATTATTTAGAACTTATTCGAGTGAGGCTGAAGACTGTTACCACTAAGTAGCATTAATAATATTTATGAACCTTGGTTAATGTGGCGAGAAACTGATTACTGACTTATTTATAAAAAAAACACTACAATGAAGGCCATTTTATGCAAATCTGAATAGGGTTGGCACGCTTTGCAACCGGGGGGAAGAGGGAAAAAAATAAGTAGAGAGAGAGAGAGAGCGCGAAAAAAATAAGCAAAGACTACAAGCATATGACAGAGAGGAATGGATGTGACACTGATGGTCGACAATGGCTGGTAAACAAACCGAGCTGTTTCTGGCATGGTTCACCTCGTTTCCGGCTCATTCACCTCCACTGGGCTAAACGTGGAAACTATGTACCCATCTCAGCTCACGTTATGAAAGTTGCTGAATAAGATATTCCAATCTATCTAATTTTTTTTTTAACATAAGCAGTCTAAAAAATAACTGTAGACCTTTTGATTTTAATTTCTAAAATCACATCAACAACATCTATGTCTTTTATCTCAAATTTACTATATAAAAATCTTTTTGTCTCATTAGCTATTCTTATATTAGAACCAAACATTAAGATATTATTCAAATAAAGGCATAGAATAATGAATACATCATTGACAAATTTACAGTAGACAAACTTATCAACTTTATTAAAAATAAAGTTAAAGATAATATAAATAATAAAAAATTTCATACCATTATTTAGTGGCTTGTTTGAATCCATATAAAAATTTAATAAGTTTACACACCTTAAATTACTTTACACGAGCCACAAAACCCTCTTGTTGTGGCATATAAATTTCTTCAAAGAGGTAAGAAAACCGTTTTTACATCAATTTGATAGACTATAAGATCATATATGGTTGCTTATTTTATAAGCACTCGAATTATGGTAATGTAAGAAATAAGAGAATATGTATCAAGGTAATCTATTTCTTTTGTTTATATTTCTTGGTAAGTAACTTGACTTAATACTTATTGATTGTTTCATCTGCATTCAATTTCTTTTTAAAGATCTATTTCAATCTATTGTAGAATAACTGCAAAATAAATCAACCAATTCTCAAGTACCATTAAAGATAATTGATTGGATTTCATCATTAATGACTTTCTTTGCAAAACTTAACCACAATATTGAATGTGACAAAATCACCTAGAAAGTGATAGCCCGTTGGAAGGTGACAAGACTTCTCAACACTCAAAGAGATAAAATCACTTACAAAGTATTTTGATATCATAGAATGTTTAACACTCATTGGTTCAATTATTTCCTCTAAGTCCCCTGGTTTGGAAATAACACATTCAAGGTCATCCAGCATACTAGAATTCATAGAAAACATATTTTCAGAGAATATAGCTTCATAAAGTTCTAGAATCATGTTGGCATGTATGTGATATATATCAGATAGAATGGAGAAGAATCTATATGCATAACTAGTCTTAACATAACCCAAGAATATGACATCTATTACTTTAAGTTTCAATTTCTTTCTCTTCTGTTATAGAATAAGTATTTTCACAAGGCACTCATATATTTTGAGATATTTAAAATTGATCTTTCGATTCTTCTAGAGTTTAAAGACACTACTTTTCTTATATTCATGAGAAATTTTATTTAGAATATGGTAAGTCGTATTCAAAGCTTCTCCCAAATATACATAGATAGTCTGGAGCTCTATACTAAAATGTTACCCATATCAATTGAGGTTCTACTTTTCTCTTCAACTATCCCATTAGACTATGGTGAATAGGAAGCAATAACTTCATGCACAATACCGATATTTTGATACTATTCTTGGAAAAGATTTTAGATATATGCTCCACCTCTTTCAAACCTTAATCATTTAAATACCCTACCAGTTTGAGTTGAAGCTTTTTTTTTTATAAATTTGAAACTTTTCTAAAACCTAATATTTACTTTTAAGAAAGAAAACATAACAATATCTACTACAATCATCAATCAACATAATAAAATATTTTTTGTTATCCCTAATTATCATCCCATTGAATTCACAAATGTTAGTGTACTAAATCTAAAATATCATATTTTCAATCAACTATATGAAATTGTTTTCTAGGTTGCTTCGTCTTCACATATTTCACATTTGTACTTTCTATCTATATAATCTTAGAGATAATATTCAAATTCATCATTGTCGGCATGGAATCAAAACTAACATAACCCAACCTTTCATGTCATATAAATCATTCAATATTAAATGCAATACAAGATTAAGAAGAGGCTTTATTGGTGCTAAAATTCATTAAAAGAATTAAGTACAAGTTCAACATGAATTTTAAAGAGGTACTCATCACACAAATAGCTCTTACCAAAGAAATACACACAATTCAATTGTATAATTATGACTTTATAACATTTACAATCTAACCTCAAACCTTTTCTAATTAAAAGTGTACTACTCAAGATATCTTGTCGAATCAAAGGGATATATCTGGGGCAGCGTATCGGTCGGTTTGGTTCAATAACCAAACCAAACTGAAATAACCAAAACTGAATAATCTTTGGATTTCAAAACCGAAATCGAACAAAAATATATAGGTAATTGAACCAAAATATTTGGGTTCAGTTATTCAATTTACACTATATGGCTGAAATTTATATATTATATATAGGTATGAGTAAGTATATGTATATATATAATTTATACATTGTGTACATATATTATATGTACATATATATATATATATATATATAATTTATATGAATATATGTACACACGTATACATATATATATATATATACATTATATATACATATACATATGTATTTGTATATAGTGTACATGTTTAAATATTTATACATACATATATGTGTGTATATACATATATATATATATATATATGTATATATATGTATATATATATATATGTATATACATATATATGTGGGTATATAAATACATATACATATACATATATAAACACATATATGCATATCTATGATTATATTTATATGTGTATATACATCCACACACACACACACACACATATATATATATATATATATATATATACATATACATACAAACACACAAACTCATATATATTCGGGTTTCAAACCTAAGAAATTGAACCGATCTAATAAACGATTTTTTTATAAAAATATAAACCAAGCTTGAATTGATTTTCAATAGAACCAAAATTTTGGTTTGGTTTGGGTCAGTAATTTGGTTTAAACTGAAGTTTGCTCACGCCTAGATATATCTAATTCCCTTCATTTTCCAAAAGAAAGTTCAAATCAATATGTCTTTTGCCCTTGGCCTAAGTAGTTGAATGATGTTGTAGGGTCATCGTCCTACTATAAATGGCTTGGCAAGATATGAAGAAAGACCGGTAAGCATAATCATGCATATTTATTACTGTGTACACAATCCAGTAATATGACTTATACATAGATAAGGTTTTTGGTTTAAGAGGTGGATACCCATTGCTTACACTAGGTATAGTGGTCAATCATGTTGACCACAACTTCCTTAGTAGCTATAAGTTTCTTGGCTTTCTTTTGGAGTACTCTCTACCTTAGTGTTCAACCTAACCACAAATTTAACATGGTGTGTTTTTTTATTTCTTCTCGATCTTGATTTCTGGTTTATACTTTGCTTTTTCTTAGAACCACTAATATGTTTCTTTCCAATCAATAGGTTTAGTTTAGGGTTGCTATCAACCGGGATAACCGGTTTCTTGCTTCTATGCTCTTCCTCTATTATTGTCTACCATGAGATCATTTAGGCTCATATTACCCTTCTCATGTTTGAGATCTATATCGAAGTGCTCTCAATACTTCAGAAACTTCTCAATATTATAAACTTCATATCAGTGTCATGAAGACCATGATAGAAAAAAGAAACTCATGTGCATCTTGAGTCACAAATTTTCTCTTTATCATTTCATATTTTATAAACTTTGCCAAGATCGATGCCTTCAATATTGTATTTCTGATTCGAGATAACCCACAAATCTTTTACTATTGTGTACGGGAAAGTACTAAATAGGCTTAATAAAAAGTTTGACAGTGTCAACAATATACCCCGACAACACAAAGTGACTTTCTTCTTTAACTCGGTGATTTTATTCAAGCTCTTAGGGTCAGAAATATCTGTTGGGCAAAACCTGACTCTATAAATGCATGCAACCCTAAAATGGTTAACAAAATTTGCATATGTTGTTGCCAACGATGAAATTAGAGACCAACATACCTTCCCCATGAAGGTCATATAGAAATAGGAGATGATGTTAACTATAGGTGATTTCTATAAGAATGTTGGAATAAGCCATAGGGCTACATGCATAAAAAGCTAATATACAACAAAGATTAACATCCGGACATCAACCAAAAATCACATATCAAGAGAAATTCATAAGTAATGCAAGAACCGAGCAAAGCAAAACAAAATTCATCAATAACTTATATAACTTAAGTCATATATAAATGGGCAATGATGTGTTAACCACGGGTGATTTCTATAAGAATGTTGGAAGAAACCATAGGGCTACATACATAAAAAAATATGCAACAAAGATTAACATGCAAATATATATAAAGAGAAATTCATAAGCAAATAATGCAAGAATCGAGCAAAGCGAAACAAAATCAGTCAATAACTTATTTGATCGAGTGGTCTGCATGGACTTACCTTAGAGAAATCAGTGTCCCACTATCAGGTACATACAAGTACCAACATCTTTCTCCTAGGAATAAATGACCACCATGGGAAAGAGCATGTTCCCTCACTCCAACTACCTTTGATCGTGCCTTAGTTATTCAAGAGACGAGGAGAGGGGGTAGGGTTTTCTGTAACCCTTCATTCAGGAGCCCAAATAAGATTTTATAACAAAACCAATGAATCCCGAATGTGCTCCAAGCATCATGCTTCCTTGGATCTATCCCGTAACGACTCAATGTCTTTCATGAAAGGTCTCATTTGATCATCAAATCAAAATTATTCTTTTCAAAAATAATACTCAAGACCATTCTCAAACCCAAAACCGAGCTTGGTTTGGTGTGCATGCGTGCACATAGTCATCCATGTACTTTGCAAGCTCTTTGAATTAGGGTTCAATAACTACCATATCTATAAAAGGACATGGGATTCTTCCAACTATCAATATAGTACTAAATAATACCCAATGTCATTCACATGCACAAGCCCCTCACTGACATGTGACTTTAGTACTTTTGGACTTTCGCCTTTATGAAATATATACCAAATTAAGCATTTAGGGGTACTTATCGTGAACTAAATGTTATTGATGTTACATGAGCTTGATTAGGCCCAACCATCATTAATTTACCATTAAGTCAAACAATGGCCCCACCTACTTTATCAACTTGCAATGAAGTTAAACGTATAAAACAAGATTAAAGGACAACCAAAGCGTTAGTTCAATGGGAGGGCAGTTTAGTGCCATTGCAATAATTAATAATATTAAAGAATATTCAATTTTAATTAATGTTTTAATTTAATAATAATTAATAATTAAATATAATAATTAATATAAGCCAACATGGCATCTGATGTGATATCTGGTGTTGATGTGGCCAATGACATGGCAGGTGACATGCGCTACAATTAAGATAATAATAACACAAATTTGATTTTAAAGTTTAGTTTGTTGCCTCTTACAATAGAGATCATCATAGAGATAATGATCAATCTTTTGAATCAATGATAAAAATTGAGAGACCTAACCTGAAACCAAAATGAAAAGTAGCAAATCATACCTATTGAAAATCTGAAGTGCAGTTGAATCAAAAAGCATTTTAGATGAAATTATCAATGTCGGTACTGTATGGGGGACGTAACAGGAGTTCTGCGAATCAAGACTAAGAAAGTGTCAAATTATTATTGTAGCAAAGACCAACTGGAACAAAACAAAGATCAACAAGATCATTATGTAATGTAAGGATCAACACAAAGTCTAAATAACTAAATAAGACGATGCTATGCAAATTCATCAATTGTGGAATGCATTGGCAGTAGTGGAAATCATGAAATGCATGGTTATACATGATGATCAATCTGCATGGAAGTGATTAGTTATTGGAGCCAATGTTGGAGCAACTCATTTCATCATATAAAATATTCGCCTCCAAAATCACACCCACGGACTCCAAAAATCAACATCAAAGCCGAACCCCAGACTGGACAGATTTGACTTGGAACAATGAAAAGAACATTGATCGGAGATTGTTGTCAACTAGACCGAGATTGTTGTTAACAGTGAAGATGGTTCCCCATCTTAAACAGTCCATACCTAAGTGATGGTTTCCATAGTCGTGCTCACATTGTTCATAGATGCTTGGAGTTGGTGGAAGACGGCGATTGGGGTTTTCTAATTAGGATTGTGCTTCAAACGGAAAACAACAATGGCGTACGATTTTCTTAGGGCTTCTTTCAATTGGGTAAATGTCTAAATTATTGGGTCGGGATCCCGTATTTGATATGAGTCATAATCGGGTTGGATGACCTAAATCTTGAATTTCTTATGGTTAACACTCCACTTGATGCTGACGTTTCCTTAGCAATTCTCTGTCAGCCGTGTTGGAACAACTTAACAACATCTACGATCAAACAAATGATAATTGAAAACCACGAGGGTAATGGAGTAATGATTTTCGAAGCTTAGGGGGCCTATTTGCGTAGTACCCTAACCATAGGTACTTATGGAAAAAATTCTCTTATATTAATCAATGTTTCATAATTTATACTGTGTATGACTGACTCACTTATTGATTTTGAAAGCTATGGTTCACCTCGAATATCAAGATGCTTAACACCACATGGTATCGCATATCTTTTTATTATTTTAATGGTACTATGCTTGCGGCAGTATATTCCTTCAAGTAGCACGCATGCAACTGCTACCAAGTCGTATAGAGGGATTTGTGGTTAATGAAAAGTGTCAGACTGGTGGTGCAAGTCAGAGCATCGATCATAAGATGGGGATCAGGAAGGTGCATCACGACATGGGGAGAAGAGTAAAAGGTAAACCAAAAGAAAAAGATTTTGAGAACAAAAATAAAGGGAAGGACAAGGATAACAAGAAAAAAAAGAGGCAGAAGATACCTGGAATATGTGCAGAAAATTATTGTTTCCTACAACCATTTTCTAATTGGGATGGCTACGCTAACTATTTATATCAGTAGATTTCATACTTATGCGTAAATAAAGTGAAGTTGGCACGATTAGCTGGAAAAAGGTGTAAGACGTAACAAATGGACACATCCTCGGGCTTCTGCACGTCTTTGTCGCCTCCGCCATCGTTCCAAAGGTGCTTGCAGTTTTAAGAATCCAACTATTTTATTTTCTAAATGGAAAGAAAACGAAAAGGACTTCCTCATACGAAAAAGATTAAATGACTTTCTCTATAAACTAGGGAGGCCAACAAAGTTTGCGCAGTGAATAGTGAAATATAAGTTCTTTACTTGTGTTGTTATTTTTCTCTCCCACCTCCCCACCCCACCCCCACATGTACACACAAAATACCTCCTTTCTCTCAAGTCTCATGGTTGGACTTTATATTTTCTGCAGTGGATATACCTATCACAGCAGACTAATAGTGCAGTACCAACGGTCAAGCGACCTAGCCATCCAACAACTACCAAAGAATACTAAGTTAGCCTGGATAAAAGCCAACACTCCAGCAAAGTGGTTCTTGGTTCATCAAAGGCCATACATACGCAAAGGCGATTTCCAGGGCTTCGTAATTTATGTGATACTTGGAATGCTCAAACACCATGGAATGTACTATTGTCAAGTTTATCGGATTCACCAACTAGATGTTACAAGTACAAAAGAAGAACCTTAATTTGTCAAACGATTATTAAACCTATTGTATGAAGAACCTTAATTTGTTAAAAACCTATTGTATTTATTTAAGCAGGCTTCACGTGAATTTTATGACAGTAAGGTTTGTGCTTGTGGTTAGATAAGTTGCACACATTAAAATAAATGGAGTCCCTCCAAATGCACGGGTTTTTATTAACTTAGAGAGTATTCTTTGGAGCTTAATTCTACACATTACTTGTTTGAAAGATGTGTATACAAGTGGCTCTTGAAGTCAAATGTATAATAAACATGTGAATAGATCATGTCCATGTGTATACAAGTAGTTGTTAAATTTAATATATATAATAAAAAGTATGTGAATATACATGTTAATATGTGTTTGTTGAAGCTAACAAGTGGTTTTCAAAGTAAATATATAAAATGAAGTGTGTTAGTACGCATGTGTATATGTATATAAAAGCAGCTTTGAGAATTTATATATACATAAATAAATATATACATGTATATGTGTATATATATACATGTGTACATGTTTATATATCCATATATATATGTATATCTATATACAAGAAGCTTTGAGAGTTTATATATACATACATATATATATATATATATATATATATATATATATCCCTGTGTGTGTGTGTGTGTATATACACACGCATGTGCAGCTATGTATGTATAAGAAGTATGTAAATATATAATCTGGTTATGTGTGTATGAATGTATGAGCATGTTAACATAGGTGTCAACGCGGAGATGCATATACATATGTACATGATACATTCACATGCTTGTTATAATAACGTTGTTTTTCCTTCTCCAATAAAACATAAAAGGAGAGACATCCTTCTATGTGGTTTTGGTAAAATAATATTTCAATCAGGTGAACCACTTTATAGACTTGGGTATGGCACCGGCAGATTTGCATGAGATGAATTTTTTCTAATGCACTTATTTGTCAATTTGTGGTGCTGCTCTACATGGTGCATCTCATGTAATTGAAAAAGTCAAATGTTTGAGATACCAATGTTCTCAATCAGTGAGCTAAGATACGACTTGATAGGAATACTGTGTCAGGCAAAACTATGGACCTTGTGTTTTACGATTTAAAAGCATATTCCTTTATAGTTTGTTTACCTGTTATCTATTCACCAGGTCTGTTTGAAAAAAAAATGCAAAAATATTTGTAATATTTATGCAGATACGTTATTTTGTTTCACATCCACCCACAACCTGCAAACGGGTGACATAGGCCTCCCATTTATTTTCCTAACTTGAAGTCAACACTAACAAATGCCATTCGTTTTAGCAATGGTGAGGCTCTTAATGAAGGCTCGTAGACAGAGGTTTTTCTTACTCAGTCCAAGAACAAAGTTGAAAATTTCAAACTCTTCCAACTGCATCAATCGAGCTGTCTAAGTAAATGCTTCAATATATTTGCCAATTTGCACATGGTTAAACATATGAAAATGTGAAGTGCAGTCACATGACAATTAGTGGCTCAAAAGGTCAATAGCAAATACGTAAGTAATGGGGGCAATCAATACACTAGGAAAGACAATTGCACATAGCAAAGAGAGAATCGGTTATCCTCATGAAATACAACTTACTATTAACCTTTAATGCTTACACAACAACCACAACTAAACATTTTTCCATACCAGATGAGTTTGGATACATAGATTCTTTGTTTCTATAGAGCTCAATCATTAACTCGATAAAAGCTAAATTATTCTTCATTGTTTTCTTCAAACACTTTTATGGTCTTCTTCTTCTTATTTTAAAATTTTTATAGTCTAGTTTGTCATACGGTCATGTTGAAGATTCCTTGATCAACTTTCTATACGTTTAAACCATCTTAATCTTAATCGATTTTTTCCCATTTTATTATCTACCGATACCACTCCAAATTTGTTTTTGATAACCTCATTATAGATAGGGTATCTTGTTGTATGTACATCCATTTCAATATCTTCATTTCTGCCATAAACATCTTTTGTAAATAATGATGATTAATTGCTCAACATTTAGAACATAGGGATTTAGTTACTATTTTGTAATATCTACCTTCAAACTTTAACAATATCTTTTTATTACAAAGAATTCCTCGTGCATTTTTCAAAATGTTCTAATCTTAGTTTTCCTGTAATCTAAAGTAACCAAATTATTATCCATATTTTTTTTATTCTACTAACTAGCAAGCCTTTATTTTCTAATGTCACTCTCATTATAGGCCTAAAAGAGAGTGATGTTAAAGAAATATGAAGAATTTCATGGTCCATTTAATCAAAACAAAAGAGCTAACTACTTGCTCAAGAAGTTCATTTGAGTCTCCACCAAGCATCTACATGAAGGAATTAACAAAATTAACTCTTGTATTTTATACAATTAAATGACTTTCTCTATAAACAAGGGAGGCCAACCAGATATTTTCTATAGTAGGATATACCTATCATAGTGACTAACCATGTAGTACCAACAATCAAGCAACCTGGCCGTCCTACACCTACCAAGGGATACTAAGTTAGATTTCATAAAAGCCAACCATCCAGCAAAGTGGTTCTTGATTCATCAAAGGACATACATACACAAAGGTGATTTCCACGGCTTCGTGATCTATTTGATACTTGGAATGTTCAAACACCATGGAATGTACTATTGTCAAGTTTATTCAACTCACCAACTAGATATTACAAGTGAAAATGAAGAACCTTAATTTGTTAAACGATTATTAAACCTATTGTACGAAGAACCTTAATTTGTTAAATGATTATTAAATCAATTTACTGTTCACTTTTCTCTAGACTTATCCATTAAAAAATATTATTCTTGATATAATCCAATATTAACTTTAGAGAACTCTGTTATTCTTTCTTGAGTCCTCACATATGTTTGTGTACAATATTACATATCTCTTACAAGATGGAAAGAATAAATCAAGGATTCCTAACTTAGTTAACGCAAATAAATGAAGTAATCACATACCAAACCCAAAAGGAGCCGCACATGTGAAAACATGCTCCAAAGAGAGATGGATAGAAAAAGAGTATATATATACTATGAGGGCCTTCAATTGCTAGAACATTTCAAAAGGCACAATTTTGAACTTGCATGTGTTGATTGTGTGTAGGGTGGGGTTGAACCATCAAACCCATCGGAGTAGGCTTTCATTAGAGTGAAAGAGTCTTCATAATAACATTACTCTCTCCTTTTTTGCTTGCATTCTTACTCAGTAGTGCTATACTAATTTGTGCATCTCATGTTAAGACTATTTTCAACTTCTTGCTTGTCTCCTTCTTTCTACTTTCACAAAGCAATGTTAAGTGTGCATCTCCAATGATTTCTTAGTTGTCACTATCCTTATCTTAGGACTCAAGTCTCTATGTCGTAGGCCTAAACAAATTTTTATTTTATGCTTATCAAGAACTTATCTTGTCTCTCAATTTTCAGCATCAACATATGTCCCTACATGGCTTTTATACTGAGGTTTGCAAATAACTTGAGGCTCATTGTATTCAAAAGTTATTTGTGTAAGATCAACTTGCTTCTATATGGTTATTAGGAGCATATACACTTTCTAAAGGAGCTTCCTACCTAGGTGAAGCCTTCCTAGGGATATGTTCAGTTGGTCAATTGAGTCATTGTCAAATAAGAAAAGAGTGGTATCAGTGGGTCATTTATCACCTTATTGAGAATTTAGTTGCAAAGTGATACATTATCAATTTGTCAATTATTCCATTTAAAACGTTTCAATAATTCTAACTTTTTTCCATTTGGTCATGGCGAACATGCGGCTCAACATGTTTTGGAGATACTATTTGTTCCCAAGTGTATATCATCAATAGATTGGTAACAATTTCTCTACTCTCAAGATTTGTCTAATGAGGTTAGAGCATTGTCATCTTCCAATTAGACAATGGCTAAAAGATATTATTCCCAATGTTCAACCTACTAATTTAGGTTAGTACATGAGATTTCAGACCCCATTTACCTAGACATAACTTCAGTAGGTGGTATTGCTACTTCAAATTCCTTAACGTCTAAAGTGGCTATGGTCAACCAATAGTTGGTGGAGGGATTCCCTTGCAATTGATTCACATGCAATCTGATAGTGAAAAATGAATATGAAGAGTGGTGGTTAACAATGATTTTTGCTATTTTTGATAAAGAGTTGAAAGAGTTTGTACATATTTTTACTAGTTGAATGACTAGTAGAGTCAACTTTATACCATATTGCCCGATCATCCTGGTAGTACCTCCTTTAAAATGTTTGCATCTTGGTGTTGTCCCATGTTCATGCTTGGTAAGGCTCTTCTCACATTTTTTGTTTTTATCTTGCATTATATTATATTTCAATCAACCGTATGAAATTGTTTTCTAGGTTACTTCGTCTTCACATATTTCATATTTGTACTTTCTATCAACATAATCTTAGGGATGATATTCAAATTCATCATTGTCGGCATGAAATCAAAACTAACATAACCCGACCTTTCATGTCATATAAATGATTCAATATTAAATGCAATACAAGATTAAGAAGAGGCATTATTGTTGTTAAAATTCATTAAAAAAATTAAGTACAAGTTCAAAATGAATTTTAAAGAGGTACTCTGCATCACACAAATAGCTCTTACCAAAGAAATACACACAACTCAATTGTATAATTATGACTTTATAGCATTTACAATCTAACCTCAAACCTTTCCTGACTAAAAGTGGACCACTCATGATATCTCGTCGAATCATAGTGATATATCTAGGGTTGTGCATCGGTCGGTTCAGTTCAATAACCAAACTAAACCGAAATAACTGAACTAAATAGAAATGTATAGGTATCCGAACTAAAATATTTGGGTTCGGTTATTCTGTTTACCCTATATGGCTGAATTCTATATATTATATATAGGTATGTGTAAGTATATGTAAATATGTGCATATATGTATGGATATATATAAATATATACATTGTATACATATATGTATAGGTACATATATATATATATATATATATATATATATATATATATATATATATATATATATATATATGCATATACGTACACAAATATATACATATATGATATACTTACACACACACATATATATGTATATATGGTGTATATGTTTATTTATATATGTATATAAATGCATATATATGATTTTATGTATATGTATATATACATAATTTTATGTATATGTATATATACACGCACACACACATATATATATTCGGTTTTGAAGCCTGAGAAATTGAACCGAATAGATATACTGATTTTTTATAAAATATAAACCAAGCCCGAACTGATTTTCAATAGAACCAAACAAATAGAATTTTGGTTTGGGTTGGGTCAGTAATTTGGTGTAAACCGAAGTTTACTCACCCCTAGATATATCTAATTCCCTTCCTTTTCCGAAAGAAAGTTCAAATCAATACATTTTTGCCCTTGGCCTCAGTAGTTGAATGATGTCGTAGGGTTATAGTCCTACTACAAATGGCTTGGTAAGACATAAGGAAAGACCTGTAAGCATAACATGCACATTTATTAATGTGTACACATGTAATGTGACTTATAAATAGATAAGATTTTTGGTTCTCAATCTTGAATGTTTCTTCTCAATCTTGAATTTTGGTATATACTTTGCTTTTTCCTTAGAATCACTAATATGGTTCTTTCCAATGAACAGATTCAATTTAGGGTTGCTATCAACCATGATAATCGGTTTCTCGCTTCTATGCTATTCTTCTATTGTTGTCTCTCATTAGATCATTTAGTGCTATATGACCCTTCTCATGTTTTAGATCTATATTGAAGTCCTCTCAATACTTAAGAAACTTCTCAATAATATAAACTTCATATCGGCTTCTTGAAGACCATGATAAAAAAAAGAAACTCATGTGCCTCTTGAGTCACAAATTTCTCCTTTATCATTTGATATTTAAATACTTTGCGAAGATCGATGTCTTCAATATTGTATTTCTAATTCGAGGTAACTTACAAATCTTTTACTCTTGTGTATGGGGAAATACTAAATATGCTTAATAAAAAGTTAACAACATCTACGAGGGTAATGGAGTAATGCTTTTGGAAGCTTAGGGGGCCTATTTGGGTAGTACCCTAACCATAGGTAGTTATGGAAAAAATTCTCTTATATTAATCAATGTTTCATTATTTATACTTGTATGACTGACTCATTGATTTTGAAAGCTACGGTTGACCTCGAATATCAAGATGCTTAACACCACATGGTATCGCATATCTTTTCATTATTTTAATGGTACTACGCTTACGGTAGTATATTCCTTCAAGTAGCATGCATGCATGTGTACCCAGCAACTGCTACCAAGTGGTATAGAGGGATTGGTGGTTATTTAAAAGTGTCAGTACTAGTGGTGCAGGTCGGAACATCGATCATAAGATGGGGATCAGGGAAGGTGCATCACGACGTGGGGGAGAGGAGTAAAATGAAGAAGAAAAGGTAAACCAAAAGAAAAAGAATTTGAGAACAAAAATAAAGGGAAGGACAAGGATAACAAGAAAAAAAAGAGGCAGAAGAGACTAGGAATATGTGCAGAAAATTATTGTTTCTTACTTCTACCATTTTCTGCTTGGGATGGCTACGCTAAATATTTATATCAGTAGATTTCATACTTATGCGCAAATAAAGTGAAGTTGGCACGATTAGCTGGAAAAAGGTGTAAGACGTAACAAATGGACACATCCTCGGGTTTCTGTACGTCTTTGTCGTCTCCGCCATCGTTCCAAAGGTGCTTGCAGTTTTAAGAATCCAACTATTTTATTTTCTAAATAGAACGAAAATGAAAAGGAGTTCCTCATACGAAATAGCTTGAAAGAAGAATACAATTTTGTGTTCTGGTCTCAAACGCAGGGATCTCAAACCAGGGAGAGTTGTGTAGGAAAGATCGACCTGAGAGACCAATTTAGAGATCAGAACGACTTCCGTGATACAAGGTAGGCCAAGTCACTTTGTTGGCCAACTGATCTCTTCTTGCTAGTAAAAAGAGCATTATATGTAAGTAGTGGATGGCCGCCCCCATTATTAACAACAATCATGAAATGCGGGAATAAGAGTCCTTTTCTCGAATTTCATGAGATTGTATTTTCGAAAATATAAACGTTAATAAAACAGTTTTCGTTTTTAGAAAGTCAATTGCATTTCCCGGATAAAGTGAAATGGTTGTTAAAAATGAAAGCCTAGAGAGGAAAACTAGGAAGATGGAAAAGTGCGTGATTCACGTTAAAGTCTTATGAGAAAAACCCTCAGTGGGTAACCTCGAAAAAACTCTCATCTTCTTCTTTCTCCTCTTTTATCCTACTTTACAGGAAATATAGAAGAAGGAAAAGAGAAACCGAAAGCGAAGAAAATACAGACAATTCACAAGAGAAACCGAAAGCAGAATCAAGATCGAATAGTCGACTTCCGTTATGCCAAAACTAGAGCCTGAAAAAGTCTAGACGGCTCTGGCAAACTGAGACTACCTCAACATCTGGTATGAGAGACTATTGAATCTCTTCGGCAACTCCAAAAATGTACGCCAGTTTTGAAACAAAAAAATTTATTAGTGAGAGAGAAGCCAAAAAATTTTATGGCGTAAATAGATCTTTACAAATAACACAAAAGAAAAGGGAGACGGAAAGGGAGAAGGAATGTATAGATAGCTCGAAGTCACCTGTTGAAGGTGGCCTTATATAGGTCGCAGGTTTAGAAAGCAAACACATAACCTGAACAAAATAGAGATCATGCAAAGAGAAAGAGGGAAAAAGAAAAGGCTAGTCAAGTGAAAAAGAAGAGTAGGTAGCCTCCTCTTCCCCTCTCTCTCCCTCTATAATGAAACAAAAGAGGAAGAGAGGTAGAACCAAGATGGTCAGAGGTAAAGCCTAAACAACTAGAGGCAAAAAGCTCAGTCGACCAGAGGCGAAAAGCCCAAACAAGTAGCGGCGAAAGCCCATGATGGCCTAAGGCAGAGCCCAAGACAGCCAGAGGCGACTAGAGCACATAGGCGGCAGCTCGTCGTCCTCCCCCACTCTCTCTTTGTTCTTTGTCTCTCCCTCTCTCTCTCACTTTCTCTCCTACATTTATACCTAGCAAAATCACGGGTGGTAAACTACCCAGGGGAGCAGTTTTGTGCCTGAAATGACAGTTTTGTCTTTGCATGTAAAGTTAAATTACAAAATACTGACGGGCAAAATTACTAAAATGTCGAGATATTTTAATGCAAAAAAACTGTTGTACCCTTTTGAGTATAAAAGTATTTTCTACTCTCTCACAATCCGTGAAACTACAAAACCAGTGCATAGTTTTATTGATTTGTCCCTGATCATTTCATGAAATTACAAAACTTGGGATTCAAGTATTTTTACGAATATAACCCTATCAGTTTTTTAAAATATTGTTATACTACATTGAAAAAGTACAAGAATACCCCTACACTTTCTGAGAAATACCGTGAAAAATATTTTCCAAATATAGTCCCAGTTTTTATTGTATTTCTAGAATAATACTTGTAGGTTAAGTAAACTGCAAAACAATGGTCGAAAAAATTTACTTCCCGGTTTTTACTATTTTTCCATAATAGTACTTGTAGGTTAAATAAACTACAGTATAGAGTCTCAAAATATTTACTCTTTAGTACTTAGAACTCAGGGATATTGTATTTAGGTGCCTAACTATTTTCTGTTGGTTGTTCATGAAATGTTTTATGCAAATCCATCAGATGCATGTTTTATGTTTTCCATCTTAAAATGTACAAACTCTCTACTTGTTGCTTTTGCCAAAAGTTTAAAAACGACTTTTATAATTTGTGTGTATAAGTTAACCAAGATTGAAAAGTTAAATGGCCTAAATTTTCAAACTTGGAAAAGGAGAATTCTACTAGCCTTAACTTTAAAAGGAGTTGACTATGTACTGAAGAAAATGATTTTACCCTCTACACTAATAGCAACAGATGAAGAAAAAGAGAAATACAAGACATTTCTAAAGGATGACACAATAGCTAGGACCATAATATTGACCTACATGAAAGATGACTTGATTAGGGTCTTTGAAGAATTTGAAACTGCTAAAGAGCTATTTGATTCCTTGACCACTAAATATAATACTATAGCTAAACTGCATGTACAACTACAACTTCTGAAGTATAACTCTTATAAAATGAAAGGTGATAATGTAGTTGAACATGTTAAGCAAATGCTAGTAATGGCTAAAGATTTAGCTGTACCAAAGTCAGTCATTGCTAAACCTATGCAAATATCCATGACTATAAATAGTCTTCCCTTCTTGGAACATGGTAACCACAAAACTTAGACTTGGACCTAATTTTACCATTTCTGAACTCCCATGAAAACTAGCAATAAAAAAAGAACATATGAACAAAAATAAAAGAGAAAAGTTACTAGTTAGTCAAGATGATCTAGGGTCTAGCTTAAAAAATAATCAAGAAAAGAGAAAACTAAATAAGAAATTTGGTAAGAATTAAAAATAGAGTTGTTAAAACTTTAAGAAATCGCAGCAATCTGTTTCTCGGGTAAAGTACTTCAACTGTGGCAAGATAAGACACTACAAAAGAGAATGCCACAACAAAAAGACCAATATTGAAAACAATCAACGACGTGACTCAATAGAGAAGGAAGACATAATGTGCATTATTTGTGAGTGTCTCTATTTGGACAGCCAGGTTACTGGTTGATGGATCGACTCTAGAGCGACCCGTTATATATCGAAGAGCAAAGAGGGAGCAATGAACTTGAAGGAATACCAGCCTAACGAGCATCGGATATATATGGGGAATAATACCTTTTCTAATATTCTTAGGGTTGGGTCCTTTAGGATTTTTGTATAAGGCATACCAATTGTACTTAGTGATGTATTAATTGTGTCCACCATTAAGTGCAATCTTGTATTGATCCCTACCTTAGTAAAGAAAGTGTTTGATGTTAGGTTTGTCCCTAGCAAGTCATTGTGGGAAAGCATGGCAGGATAACATTTTTTGGTTTGTTTGATGTTAAGCATGGATTGTTTAAACTCAACATAAATGAAAAGAAAGGTTATTCTTTTGCTTATATTGATAGTGTCTATGTGATTGATGTGAATGTATGGCATAAAAGATTGGGTCAAATAAGTTTAAAGAAATTGAGAAAATTAACCAACTCTAACTTATTACCCAACTTTAATGAAAACACTTTTAATAAGTGTGAAGCCTATATATAAGAGAAAATGACTAGAAAATTATTTCCCAAAAAAGTGATTAGGGCAACAATCCTATTAGAGATTATTTACACTGATTTATGTGGACTATTTACAATAAGAACACATCGAGAAAATGTTTATTTTATAACTTTTATCGATGATTACTCGAGATATACTTATATATATATATATATATATATATATATATCTTAACACATAAATTTGAGGTACTTGAAGCATTCAAAAAATATAAGAAGGAAATTGAGAACCAATTGGGGCATATAATCAAAGTCTTGACATCAAATAGAGGTGGAGAATATAACTCTGCAAAAATTTTAGAATTCTGCAAAAACTTTTTCATTGTAAAGCAAAATATAATGCCCAAGACACCTCATAGAATGGTATAGTAGTGAGATATAACATAACTCTATTTAACATGACAAGATCGATATTAATAGATGCTTCTATACAAAGAATATTTTAGAGAAAAGCGGTAAGTACAAATGTGTATATACTTAATAGAGTTTCATGCAAAATTATATTCTCTACACCATATAATGTGTGGTTTGGAAGAAAGCTAAACCTAGGTCATCTAAGGAGGTTAGGATTTATCACTCATGTGAAGATCCTTGATCAATCAAGAGACAAACTAGATAGTAGGTCCTTAAGATGTATAAGGATATAAAGGATATCGATTTTATAATAAGGAGCATGGACTGATAGAAAGAAGAGATGCTGAATTCTTAGAAGAGACTAAGAATGACATCCTTAAGAATGATGATGAGTATGTTGATGATCTAAATCAATCATCATTTAAACTCATTGATGAGCTTTCTAAACAAACTGAATCTTTAAGTGGACACAAAAGACTTAAAGTCACACTCTCCTACTTGAAGGAATATCATACTTACCTTACAGAGGAAGTATGTAATTCGGTGGATTTAGATGAGTTGACTGATAAGTTGACATATCAACAGGCTGTTGACTCATCTGAATCGTCATACTAGAAAAAACCATGGATGAAGAAATTGAATCCATTGAGAAAAATCAAGTTTGTGAGTTGGCTAATTTGCTAAGAGGAAGAAAAGCTATAGATTGTAAATGGGTTCTCAAAAGGAAATATAAGGTCGATAGAACAATCAACAAGTTTAAATTGAGGTTAGTTGCAAAGGATTTTTCGCAAAAGGAGGGATATGTTATGTTGAGACATATTCTCCTATTGCAAAATTTGCATCCACAAGAATAATCCTGACAATATCAACATATTATGATTTGGATTTACATCAATTAGATATAAAGATTGTTTTCCTAAATGGAGATTAGATGAAATCATATATATATATATATAGATATAGATATATGAAGCAACCTGAAGGATATATAGTTAAAGGCCAAGTAGATAAAGTATATAGGTTGAAAAAATCCCTATATGGCCTAAAGCAATCACCTCACAATTGGTATTTAACTTTTCAAAATACCATAATTGAACTTGGGTTTATGACTAATGAGTTTGATCACTGTGATTATGTCTGGAACAGTGGGAGCCACTTTGTCATCCTATCTTCATATGTAGATACATATTGTTGATGGGAAATGACAATGGGATGATTGTCAAAACCAAGTCATGTTTAAACTCAAGGTTTGAAATGAAGGATATGGGAAAGAATCTTATATCCTAGGTATAAAGATTTCTTGAGATAGAGAATCAAAACTTCTATGCCTAAGTCATAAGAGATATATTTATTATATTCTTAAGAAGTTTAAAATGAGTGAATGAAAGTAGTTGAAAAGGTGCCAAATTGAGTAAGGTTGATTGTCGTGGTGAAAGAGACGATAAACCTGATGTTCTTTATGCAAAGGTTGTGGATAACCTGATATATGCTATGTTGTGTACAAGACCTGATATCATCTTTGTTGGGACTTGTGAGTAGATATTAAAGTAATCCTGGTTGGCAACATTGGACAGTTGTGAAAAGGATTCTAAGATATCTCAAAGGAACAAAAGACTTGAAACTTTGTTTTCAAGTAGATGAACTGAAAGTGATAGGATACTCACATGTTGACTTTGTTGGGAGCAAAGATGACAACAAATCAACCTCAGGATAAATATTTTTATTTGGAGGTAGTGTAGTTTCTTGGGCATGCAAGAAACAAGGTTATGTAGCACTGCATACATAAGAGGTTGAGTATGTTGCTTGCAGTATGTCTGCTACTAGTGTCGTTTGGAAAAGTTGTTTCATACGTGATTTGAAGTTGGATATAACCAACAAGCCAGTTTTTATATATTGTGACAACAATGTAGTTAGTGGAGTTGATAACTCACGAAGCAAGCATATAATGGTTAAATATCACTATATTCATGACATGCTCAAAAGAAATGAAATAACTATATGTTATATGCCAACTACTGATATGTTGGCTGACTGCTTAACAAAAGGCATCTCAAAAGAGTTGTTTACTAAACATGTAACCCATATGGGGTTGAGATATGCCTAGTGTATAAGTGTACAAAATACACTTAGTTGTAGGTTATGCTGGAAAAACATATTGCTTGTGGAAAAACCGCATAATGGATAAAAGTTGTGATTTAGTTGCAATAAGGAAAAATGATACAACTTGATAAACCCCAAAGTAGTGGAAGGAAAAAACCAGTGTATCAAAAGTTTGGCTCTAGTGACCAAGTGGGAGATGTAAGTAGTTGATGACCACTATCGGCCCCATTACTAACAACAACCATAAAATGAAGGAAGAAGGGCCCTCTTCTCATATTTTATGAGATTGTATTTTCGAAAATATAAACATTAATAAAACAATTTTTGTTTTGAAAAAGTCACATGCATTTTCCGGATAAAGTGAAATGGTTGTTAAAAAGGAAAGCCTAGAGAAGAAAACTCGGAAGATGGAAAATCCATGTATAAATGCAAAGAATCATACAAAAAGTTTGTGCGTGATTCACATTACAATCTTTTGAGAAAAACCCTCGGTGGGTAACCTAGAAAAAATTTTCGTCTTCTTCGTTGTCCTCTTTTATCCTACTTTACAGGAAATACAGAAGAAGCAAAGGAAAATCTGAAAGCAAAGGAAAATCCGAAAGTAAAGGAAATACAAATGGTTCACAGGAAAAACCGAAATTAGAACCAAGATCGGACAGTCGGCTTCCGCTGTGACATAACCAGAGCCTGAAAAAGTCTAGATGGCTGCAACAAACTGAGACTGCCCCAACATGTTCTTCATGCACCTGCACATGCTCCCGATTATTGGCACGTTACACACCAAATAAGCTAGTCTTTCGTCAAGATACTTAAAGAAGGTTCTTCCACGTAAAGTCCTAAAAGAGAGCAACGTTAAAGAAATATGAAGAATTTCATGGACCATTTAATCAAAACAAAAGAGATAACTACTTTCTCAAGAAGTTCATTTGAGTCTCCACTAAGCATATACATGAAGAAATTAGCAAAATTAACTCTTGTATTCTATACAATTAAATGACTTTCTCTATAAACAAGGAAGGCCAGTCACGCTTGTGCAGTGAATAGTGAAATCTAAGTTCTTTACTTGTTATTTTTCTCTCCTCCCCCAAAACCCCACCCCCACATGTACGCAAAATATCTCCTTTCTCTCAAGTCTCATGGTTGGACTATATTTTCTGCAGTGGATATACCTATCACAGCAGACTAACGGTGCAGTACCAACGGTCAAGCAACCTAGCCGTCCAACACCTACCAAAGAATACTAAGTTAGCCTTGATAAAAGCCAACACTCCAGCAAAGTGGTTCTTGGTTCATCAAAGGCCATACATACACAAAGGTGATTCCAGGGCTTCGTGATTTATGTGATCCTTGGAATGCTCAAACACCATGGAATGAATTATTGTCAAGTTTATCGGATTCACCAACTAGATGTTACAAGTAGAAAAGAAGAACCTTAATTTGTTAAACGATTATTAAACCCATTGTATGAAGAACCTTAATTTGTTAAAAACCTATTGTATTTATTTAAGCAGGCTTCACGTGAATTTTATGACAGTAAGGCTTGTGCTTGTGATTAGATAAGTTGCACACATTAAAATAAATGGAGTCCCTCCAAATGCACGGGTTTTTATTAACTTACTGAGTATTCTTTGGAGCTTAATTCTACACATTACTTGTTTGAAAGATGTGTATACAAGTGGCTCTTAAAGTCAGATGTATAATAAACATGTGAAAAGATCATGTCCATGTGTATACAAGTAGCTGTTAAATTTAATATATATAATAAAAAGTATGTGAATATACCATGTTATTATGTGTTTGTTGAAACTAACAAGTGGTTTTCAAAGTAAATATATAATATATAATATGAAATGTGTGAGTACGCATGCGTATATGTATATACAAGCAGCTTTGAGAATTTATATATACATAAATAAATATATACATGTATATGTGTACATATATACATATATATGTATATCTATATACAAGCAGCTTTGAGAGTTTATATATGCATATATATATATATATATATGTGTGTGTGTGTGTGTGTGTGTGTGTATACACACACATGTGCAGCTATGTATGTATAAGAAGTATGTAAATATATAATCTGGTTATGTGTGGATGAATGTATGAGCATGTTAACATAGGTGCCAACGCCCACATGCATATACATATCTACATGATACATTCACATGCTTGTTATAATAACGTTGTTTTTCCTTCTCCAATAAAACATAAAATGAGAGACATCCTTATACGTGGTTTTAGTAAAATAATATTTCAATCAGCTGAACCACTTTATACACTTGGGTATGGCACCGGCAGATTTGCATGAGATGAATTTTTTCTAATGCACTTATTTGTCAATTTGTGGTGCTGCTCTACTTGATGCATCTCATGCTATTGAAAAAGTCAAATGTCTGAGATACCAATGTTCTCAATCAGTGAGCTAAGATACGACTTGATAGGACTACTGTGTCAGGCAAAACTGTGGACCTTGTGTTTTACGATTTAAAAGCTTATTCCTTTATAGTTTCTTTACCTGTTATTATTCACCAGGTCTGTTTGAAAAAAAGATGAAAAAATATTTGTAAGATTTATGCAGATACGTTATTTTGTTTCACATCCACCCACAACCTGCAAACGGGTGACATAGGCCTCACATTTATTTTCCTACAGTTTTTCTTGAAGTCAACACTAACACATGCCATTTGTTTTAGCAATGGTGAGGCTCTTAGTGAAGGCTCGTACACAGAGGTTTTCCTTACTAAGTCCAAGAACAAAGTTGAAAATTTCAAACTCTTCCAGCTGCATCAATGGAGCTGCCTAAGTAAATGCTTCAATATATTTGTCAATTTGCACATGGTTAAACATATCAAATGGCTCAAAAAGTCAATAGCAAATACGTAAGTAATGGGGCAATCAATACACTAGGAAAGACAATTGCACGTAGCAAAGGGAGAATCGGTTATCCTCACGAAATACTACTTACGATTAACCTTTAAAGCTTATACAACAACAACCACAACTAAACATTTTTCCATACTAGATGAGATTGGATACATGGATTCTTTGTTTCTATAGAGCTCAATCATTAACTCGATAAAAGCTAAATTATTCTTCATTGTTTTCTTCGAGAACTTTTGTGGTCTTCTTCTTCTTATTTTAAAATTTTTGTAGTCTAGTTTGTCATTCGCTCATCTTGAAGATTCCTTTATCACCTTTCCATATGTTTAAACTATCTTAATCTTAATTGATTTTGTCTCATTTTATTATCTACTGATACCACTTCAAATTTGTTTTTGATAACCTCATTATAGATAGGGTATTTTCTTGTATGACCATACATCCATTTCAATATCTTCATTTCTATCATAGATATCTTTTGTAAATAATGACTATTAACTGCTCAACATTTAGAACGTAGGGATTTAGTTACTATTTTGTAATATCTATCCTCAAACTTTAATAGTATCTTTTTTTTACAAAAAATTCCTCGTGCATTTTTCAATATGTGCTATTCTTAGTTTTTCCTGTTATCTAAGGTAACCAAATTGTTAAACTTCCATTTCATATTTTTTTCTTTATTCTACTAAGTAGCAAGACTTTATTTTCTAATGTTGCTCTCATTATAGGCCCACAAGAGAGCGATGTTAAAGAAATATGAAGAATTTCGTGGTCCATTTAATCAAAACAAAAGCGCTAACTACTTGCTCAAGAAGTTCATTTGAGTCTCCACCAAGCATCTACATGAAGGAATTAACAAAATTAACTCTTGTATTTTATACAATTAAATGACTCTCTATAAACAAGGGAGGCCAACCATGCTTGTGTAATGAATAGTGAAATCTAAGTTCCTTGTCATGTTCTTTTTCTCCTCCCCCATCCCCATATGTACTTACACAATACCTCCTTTCTTTCAAGTGTCGTGGATGAACCAGATATTTTCTATAGTGGGATATACCTATCATAGTGACTAACCATGTAGTACCAACAATCAAGCAACCTGGCCGTCCTATACCTACCAAGGGATACTAAGTTAGACTTCATAAAAGCCAACCGTCCAGCAAAGTGGTTCTTGATTCATCAAAGGCCATAATACACAGAGGTTATTTCCAGGGCTTCGTGATCTATGTGATACTTGGAATGCTCAAACACCATGGAATGTACTATTGTCAAGTTTATTCGATTCACCAACTAGATGTTACAAGTGAAAAATGAAGAACCTTAATTTGTTAAATGATTATTAAACCTATTGTATGAAGAATCTTAATTTGTTCAATGATTATTAAACCAATTTACTGTTAACTTTTTCTCTAGACTTATCCATTAAAAAATATTATTCTTGATATAATCTAATATTAATTTTAGAGAACTCCGTTATTCTTTCATGAGTACTCACACATGTTTGTGTACAATATTACATATCTCTTACAAGTTGGAAAGAATAAATGATGGATCCCTAACATAGTTAATGCAAATAAATGAAGTAATCACATACCAATCCCAAAAGGAGCCGCACATGTGAAAACATGCTCCAAAGAGAGATGGAGAGAAAAAGAGTACATATATACAATGAGGGCCTATGATTGCTAGAACATTTCAAAAGGCACAATCTTAACCTTGGATGTGTTGATTGTGTGTAGGGTGGGGTTGAACCATTGAATCCATTGGAGTAGGCTCTCATTAGAGTGAAAGAGTCTTTATAGTCACATCACTCTCTCTCCTTTTTTGCATGCACTTTTACTCATTGTCAATGTGTAGTGCTATTCTAATTTGTGCATCTCACGCCATTGAAAAAGATTACCATTTGAGACACCAATAGTCTCAAGAAGTGGCCTTGATATGATTGCCATGTCCAACAAAACTGTAGACTTTGTGTTTTAGAAATTTAAAAGTTGATTCTTTGTAGTTTCTTTATGTTTTATCTAGTATATGGAAATTGTTTGTTTGGATAAAAAGTTACAAATTATTTGTAATATCTACCAACTAGTGACATGGCCTATCATTTATTTTCCTACAAATTTTCTTGAAGTGAGCACCAAGACATGCAAATTGTTTTGGCAATAGTGGCGGTCTTAATGAAAGGTTCTTATTTTCAATCAAAAAACAAAATTGGAAAGTTCGACCACAATATATTTGAACAACTCCAATTGTTCAACATGTAACAATGTAGAAACTTCACATGCCCATCAATGGCTCTCAAATATTAATGCACTTTCAAAGACAATTGCAAATAGCAAAAAGAAATAAATTATCCTCACTAAATACAATTCTTGACTGACATATAACACTTATAAAAGAAGAAACATAAAAATCCAAGTAAAGGACACGTTGCGTAGTCAATGCAAATAAGTGAAGGAATCACACACCTAAGACATTGCACCCACCCACCATTCAGCTGACTCACATATGAAAGCACGCTTAGAGGAGACAAAGTGTATATATATTTATGTAGAGAGAGGACTATAATTGCATGAATGCTTGAAAAGATAAAATCCTTACCTTGTGTGTGTTGAGCGTGTAGGAAGAGCGGTTGGAGCCATGTAATCTATCACTTTGGACATGGCGTTGGCTTCGCTTCGCTTCGCACCTAAAGTCTTCTTAGTTGGTGTTGTCATCAGAAGTGGCAACACAATTCCAATGGCATTTACAGGAATTCGATGGTAGAGTTAGATATGATGTGGATATGCTAGAGAACTTAAACCCTTATATTAAAAAGAAAAGATGGATAAGGCACAAGAAACGAATATGTGTCCATAGAAATCTGACTAAGAGTATCTAGGACCATTGTTTCTACATGTTTGGGAAAGAAAATTGGTGAGAGAGAACAAGGAAGATGGAGCATTGTCACGTTGAGAGACAAGTCAACTCCAAGCTAGAAAAACTAGGAACAAAAATTTCTTTCTTTCTTTTTTTAGTCAATACAATCACTATTTATAGCCTTTTCTCGAGGCAACAATATTTAAATTTGTCCTTTATTCTTGTTAAGACTATTTCGAATAACTTCTTGCTTTTCTTATTCTTTCTACTTTCACATTGCAATGTTAAGTGTGCATCTCAAATGATTTGTCAGTTGTCACTATCCTTATCTTGGGACTCAAGACTCCTCTATGTCGTAGGCCTAAACCAATTTTTCATTTTATGCTTATCAAGAACTTATCTTGTCTCTCAATTTTCAGTATCAATACATGCCCCTACCTAGCTTTTATGATGAAGTTTGCAAACAACTTGAGGCTCATCTTATCTAAAAGTTATTTGCATACAATTGACCTGCTTCTATATGATCATTAGGAGCAAATACACTTTCTAAAGGAGCTTCCTACCTAGGTGAAGTCTTCTAAGGGATATGTTCGGTTGGTCAATCGAGTGAGTGTTACATAAGAAGAAGAGTGGAATCAGTGGGTTATTTATCACCTTATTGAGAATTCAGTTGCAAAGTGATGCGATATCAATTTGTCAATTACTCCATTTAAAATGTTTCAATAATTCCAACTTTTTTCTATTAGGTCATGACAGACATGTGGCTCAATATGTTTTGGAGATACTATTTATTCTCAAGTGTATATCATCAATAGATTGGCAACAATTTCTCTACTCTCAAGATTTGTCGAATGAGGTTGGAGCATTATCATCTTCCAATTAGACAACGGCTAAAAGATATTATCCCCAATGTTTAACCTACTAATTTAGGTTAGTACATGAGATTTCAGACCCCATTTACCTAGACATAACTTCAACGGGTGGTATTGATACTTCAAATTCTATAGTATCTAAAGTGGCTATGGTCAACCTATAGTTGGTGGAGAGATTTCCTTACAATGGATTGGCATACAATTTAATAGTGACAAATGAATATGAAGAGTGGTAGTTAATGATGATTTTTGCTATTTTTGATAAAGAGCTAGAAGAGTTTGTACACATTTTTACTAGTTGGATGTCTAGTGGACTCAACTCTATACCATATCGCCCAGTCATCCCGATGGTACCTCCTTTAAAATGTTTGCATCTTGGTGTTGTCTCATGTTCATGCTTGGTAAGGCTCTTCTCATCTTTTTGTTTTAATAGGGCATTAGGTAGTTACTTCACCTTCTACCATATTTTATGTAAGATCCCATTATAGGCTTTGATCATGAGGATTGCATTTGAGTGTCCCCAAAAATGAACTCCATGGGTAAATTTCATTCTTCATTCTTTTGATTCAATCTTCATTAATGTATTTACCTAACCTCAATCTTTATCTTGGACAAGTAATTTCTTTTGAGGTGGACCTCCCCGAAGTTGAATAATTGAATAAAGTGCTCTCTTCTATGACTTTAGGCTTCACAATGAAAGCTCTTGCAGGAAGAGAGTTATCCTCCTGGTAATGATATCCCAACAAGGGCACTCCTAGCGTTATGGAACTTCCATAAGAGATCATAGCAGGGGACCTTTTAGGGTAGGTTCCTTCGAATAAATCTCTTTTGCCCTTGATAGGGAGCACGTGGAAGATTGTTCATTTGGGTTGAAAGGTCATCGAAGGGATCCTAATGTTCTGCCTAGGCCTCAAATGATTGAGGATGTTGCTTCTATTGGAATGAGATTCTCGAAGGAGGAAACCCCATCTTAGGAGGAGGTAGCCATCCTCCCTATTAGGATAACGATAGGTCTAGGTGAGAAGTGTATCTTCTCCTTTCTTGTATCACAAGAGTTAGAGGTGGCTTCTGAATAGATTCTACTCATATTTTAGACTCAATAGAAGACTATAATTTTCTTGCTACCACAATGAGCGCCTTCTTGCACATTTGAGGCAGAGTGGTATGGTGCTTTAGTATAAACATACATTGAAACTACTATGATAGATGCCTTGACTAATGATGATGTCAAATCTATCTTCTAATATGTTAACTAGCATGGTTTCAACCTCACATTAAACTCCTCCTCTTAGGATTGTTGTTTGCATGGAGTTCATTGAAAACTAACTCAACAAAGGTCTTGAGGAGGGAGTCTTTAATTGACCCCTTTATCTTCTTGTTAAAGTCTAGCACATGATTTGAGTGTGCCACCTCCAACTAGATATGCTTGTCTTGACTCGATAAAGATTACTAATCATTAATTAACAAGGGTTTCTAGACAAGGTGAATGATGGAAGGACATCCAACTAAGCTAGATTGCCTTAAAAAAAATCAAATTTATAATTCATAGGTGTGTACATCACATATCAAATACCTGAAAAGAAAAATCATACCAAAACCCTCCTAGATGTCTAAAATATGAAAACTCAACCACCTTAACAAAAAAATGAAGTACCTTGCCTAAAATGAATAAAATGGATCAACTATTAAACAAATCAATAACCCTAATCAACTTCATTATAATGGAGTAGAATCATAGCCAATTCTTATAAGAAAAAACCACTCAAACACCATATTTCAATAACTAAGAAAGAAACAACAACAAACTCTAAACCATTACATCCATCCCAATACTACATATAGAAGATGGTGAGATGTACCCAAAAATTATAAAAAACGTTAAGAGGAATGAAACAAATCGTGTTACCCCATCCCAGGTGATGAGAAAAAATAGATGTCATCTTTGATATCTAGGAATGCAAGGTCCACATCGTTGTCGCCAAATCGTGTTGCAGGGAGAGAGAGATGGTTTGATGAGAAAGTGGGAGTGAGGGGAGAGAGAAAGAGGGTTTATCGCTCTATAGGGTAAGGAACAAGTCGAGTATTTTGGATAAAAAATATTTTGGGGGATTGGAAAGCACTAGAATATACATTGAAAAGTATTAGAAATGATTACCACTTTTTGATAGTATAAAACCTATGGATTTGAAACACCAAAACCACCCAAAAAGAGACTCAAACATTTTCGATAGTTTTTGAATAGTCACAATTAATAGTACAACTGCTGGTAGTTCTAAAGGTTAATCCGTCAGAATTCTTTTCTAATGGATTTCAAGGTCTTGAACAGTTGGAATTGTTCTGTCATTCATTAAAAAAAGTTCCTGCACTATTTTGAGGTCCGTCTTTGTTATCCATATAGAAGTGAGGCTTCTTCTATCACCTAATTTCCTAGTAGTTCTACGTTGCACCTACAACTATACGTTAGTAGGGTGGGTTTTCTAGACCCTAACTAAGGTCTTCATGTTGGATTTAATGTTAATTAAGTTGGGTTTATTAAACTCACATGCATTAGTAACATTTAATTCATGTTTATATCTCAAATATTCAATTGATTCATCATTGATTTATGTAGAAGTCCTAAAGTATAAAAAGTCACATGTGAGGGACTTGTGCATGGGATGATCAAGAGGAGACAAAGTTTAGTCTCATATTCAAGAATGAGATAAACCCACATGTCATTTTATATAGTTGGTAGCTCATGAACCTTAGTTCAAAAGCTTGGAGAGGACATGCTAGATCATGCGCTCGTCGGGTCGGGCCTAGACTTGGATTTGGGTTTGGGAATTGTCTTTAATCTATCTTTTTGCATGAAATTTTTTTTATCTAACGACCAAAAATACTTATGCAAAAACAGTTACGGGACAAAGAGGTGTGTCATTTGGATCAGATCCATGATTTGTGATCCAACACGTATTTTATAAATATGTGATTAGGGCTTCTAAATCAAAAGGTTTTGCAGTAACATTCTCTCTCCTCTCATCTCCATTCTTTGCTCCTCTCTGCCCATGCTATTCACAGTGGTGTGACTGCTCTCAATGGTCCTTCCCTCCAGCCATAGGTGAGTAAGGCATGGTCGAGATTGACTCGAGGCAAGGTAGATGCCTTTTAAGTTAAATATGTGCATTTTATCTTAGGAGGAAGGCGGAGGTACCTATACGTACTTATAACGGGACCTTGATTTCTCTAAGATAAGTTCACAAGGGAGATTCACATATATAAGTTTTTCTTTTGTTTATTGCTTTTCTTTTTATTTTTCGAACGGTTTGTTTATGGCTTACTTTGGATCTGCCGTTGTTGTTTATTTGAGCATTTTATATTTGTTGCATATTGATTTATTATGCATGTCTTTCTACGGATTTTGCCAACACTTCATTGGAACCACTTGAGTCTTTGTGGCAGATTACTCAATCGATTAGATTTCATCACTCTCGAAATCTGCATACGCTAGGAAAACTTAGGTAATTGTTAGGAGTAGATTTGGTTGAACTTAGTTCGACAAACCCATTCCGCTGTATTGCACAAGGAGAGGAGTGAGTTTTTAGGAGTTGTGAGCAGCTGATTTAAGTGGGCCTGGGAATTGACTAGTAAGTCAATGACTGGGATCCTGAAGGCTTTGAAGTTTGGTTTTAAAATCGAACTGTCCTTAGATAATTCTTTTTGCAGAATCCTTCATTAAGTCCTTACTTACCTCGGCGGTGCACTGTCAAGCAAGCATGTGAAGAGGTAGGAATACTAGAGAATGTACGAAGGTTCGAGAGTCAACAACAAATTCTATATTACGTAGTCTTCGTGATATGATGCAAAAGCTAGGTGACAGTCATCAACATGCTATAATCGTTATACTATCAACAAAATACTTGCTTTCTAATGCTGTGTTATTGACTTGTTATAAGTTGTTCCATTCCTGTTGTCATTTATAATTTAGTTTATCGGGACAGTGCCAGAGAAATGCTTGTTAGTATTTATAATAGACGCCATTCATAATAGAAGCCATGATTGATACCAGCAAGATGCCATTCATGAAAACGTTTAATAATATCATGACCGCACTCTGGTTTGTTGCAGTGTACCAATAAAAGTATGCAATTGTGTGGTCCATTTCACAAGTTAGGCCATGTATCATGCATAGTAAGCTCAAGGCATTGTAGAATCCACAGTGAAGCAAGCCCATCATCTACAGTGTGCCAGTGCAAAGCTTGTCATTATGAATTGTGTGATCTCCAGTGCAAAGCAAATAATGTAGCAAGCAGAACTGGTTTAAGCAGGGGAGAATGTGACCCTTCGACTGCGAACTGAACTATGGTTGTGTAACCGGGCCCCTACGTAAGAACGCCCTAGCAACTCTATCAATAAACTCTCTTATGAGGGAAGAGTCCCGCATCTGAGTTGTAAGCATGTCGCAAGCCACGCACCGTTATTTGCTATCAATACAATGTGCTTTCTTATTTATTCTCAAGTATCCTTGCTATCTCCAAACGACCCTCCCCTATCATCAGTCTTAAGCTTACGCTGAACCTCTGCAACCTTGGTGAAAGGTTTGCTAGGTTGTGCTCAGCCTAGCGTCGGTCACGCATTCCGTGCCATTGGGTGATTCCAGCGCCTGGGCGTGTAACCTTTACTACAGGCACCACAGACTCGGTTCCAGAGACCACACCTGGGATTGGGTGGGAAGCCAGGTTGCAGGCCCTGAGTATTAAAAGCAGGTCAACTGGGACAGGACTCCCCCTATTGCAGGCCTGAGCCCCACCATCAAACAGCTCATAAAGGGGTAGGCCTCAACTATAGTTCCTGTCATAATCAAACGTAGGCCTCAGCAGTACCCGATTACAAGACCCATCAATTGTGGGCCGCTGGAACTGGATGGCAGTTTCAAAGGCATCGAACAAAAGATGTCATGATTTGGTCGAGATAGGAATTAGGCTTCATTCTCAGACGGATCGTGTTCAGGTGTGGCAAAGAACAGGCACCATCCCACCACAGTCGATTAAGGAGGCCAAACGCTCAAAATGTTCAGGTGTGGCAAAGAACAGGCACCATCCCACCACAGTCGATTAAGGAGGCCAAACGCTCAAAAAGGCCATGCTATGACAAGGGGATACCAACAATTCTTTATGCCAATACACAGGTCCACCAATATGAAGCACGGGCTCATCTCTACCATAGGGTTGATAAGAAAGTCCACAAGTAAATCTTGGGTACAGCTTGGAAACGACTTGAGGAATTTATCACTTGGTTCGGATCCAACTCATCTTTTATGTTTGATTTCTTGGGTAGGGCGGGAGGCTGAAGCTACATGCATGCCGTGGGTGGCTGATGCTACATGCATGCCGTGGGTGGCCACCTTAAGGGAAGAATGTGCCAAACACTGCCATGTAATGACAGCGGCACGACTAAAGCGGACTCATGACCTTCGACTTGTTTCGTCATCATTTTGTGGAAATTCGTTGGGTATGAATGTTTAGATACCAATCACTCGATCGGTGAAATAGTCTCTCTAAAAAAATGTTTTTTCTTTTCGAGGCACAAAAGAAAATATCTTATCGTGGAGAAACGGGATATAGAGAAATTGTCCATACATTACATCATAATTATTGATACAGGTCTTTCATAAAAATGGAATATTCTATTTTATAAGTATAAAAGAAGATATCAATGAGCTTCTAAGAAATGGCCTTACAACGAGAATTGTTTTATCAGTAAACATCATTCAAATGGTAAAGAATGTCAACATGGCAATGAATGTTTAAATTGTTTAATCACAATACTACGTTTTTTGCCTACGGTCAACATTGCAATAAAAGAAAAACAAGTTTTAACTTTACGTCCCTTAACTGGTACTAAGTTTGGTTGAAACGAGGAAACTGGCTTCACGATGATACTTTTTACCACTAGAATCAACCCTGTCTGGTTCGTCTACCCTGTTTCCCAACTCCGGTTCTGAAGAAGCAGTAAGGATGTGGTCAGTTGCAGTTTTACAGTGGATCATGGCTTGTTATCTCGTTTGAGCTGAGCTGAGACGAGCACCAGTCGGAGAAAGTCCACTTGTATGATCTGGGCACAAGTTCCTCGGCATACTTGATTTGTATTTTGTGCTAGTTTCATTAAAAATGGTTCTAAATTTGAATGCGCATTTCATAATGATAAAATTACAAGTACGAAACATTTAGTTGTTTACAAAATATACGGGAAACACCTTAGCGAAGCAAGGCTTGATCGGCAAAGCGACAGAGTTGGAAGGGACGTAGGTAAGGGAAAGTTCTGAAAGAGTTAGAAGGCACGTGTGTGTGTGTGTGTTGGGCTTCAGCCTCCCTTTATAACCAAAATAAAAGATTCAAACAAATCAACAATGAGCTGTTTGGTTCAGTTCAAGCCCTATCGACTACCTATCGCGCAAGACCATGCCTCACATAGAAACGCACTAGTAAGAAGGGTGTTCATTTGCAAGCACCACATATGACCTGTAGATAGGGGTAGATCTGTGTGTGTGTGTGTGTGTGTGTGAGAGAGAGAGAGAGAGAGACGAACAAAGGAAGTCCCTGAAACATCAATATATACACCAACGAAACTCAATATGCTTGAAACTACATTGAGCTTATTTTCCAAAAAGCAGACACTACACTGCAATCCATACAACAATAAGAACCTCTTTTCCTGGGGATGGTACCACTCACAGTGGACACCTTTCTCTGTACACAATCCCTGTAATATACACCAGTCGACAGATGCAAGTCCTTTTATTTTTTGAGAACGAACAGCACGGTTCCGGACCGTTGGACGAACTGCCTAGTTAGCCTTCGCTATCTGCCTTACGACCATCATCATGCTTATCAGATGAATGAATCAAGATAACTATAAGTATGTCTTCTCCTGTATTGAAGCAAGCTGGCATAGATCCGATCCCATACTCCAATGAAGAGAGCTTCAGTGTCCGGACTAAAAGAGATACCGGAGATCTCACCAAAGAAATCGATTTCCTGCTGCTTCTTGCAATCCAACTTGGTGTCGTATACGTGCACAAAGTCAGCAGGCTCAGCCACCGCCATGAACCGTCCGTCAGATGAATACCGGATTGACCGCACGGCACCCAAGTTTCCCCTCAAGACTGCAATGGACGAGGATAGGTTCCTAACATCCCACACTCGACATGTCTTATCCTGGTTTCCGGTAGCAAAAGTATAACCGTCAGGGTGCCATGCTGATGCAAAGGAAAAATCGAGATGGCCCACCACTTTCGACACAGTCTGCAAGATCAAAAGAAACATGATTAGCCATGTGAGGAAGCGCTTTGTTTGTCAGTATAACCAAGACCTCAACCCAATTGGTAGTTTATGTAACAAAGCTTAATTATTAGCGGAGACACATTCAAGTTTCTCTTAGTAACAAGACCATTCTATCATTTTAAGTGACCATAAGGAAAGTGCACGCATTTTACGCAATTTAGATCATACAAGTACCTTTCCATTCTGTGAGTCCACAAGTAACCCATCAGGGTCATCTCCAACAACTACAAGTAGTTTACGGTTGGGGCTAATGGATGTATGCTGCCAAATAGGGGGGGGGGGGAAATAACATAATCAGCACATCATGCAGAAGTAAGGCGAGATGAGGAACCAAAATCAAACAAAAAGCAGGACTTGAAGGAGATGGGATTTGAAACAAGCATCTTACGTTTACAGCCCAAGGGACGGTGTGGTGTTTCAAAAGTTGAAACCTTTCTGTTTCAAATTCACGTATCCCACAATCATTGTTTGAGGCCATGAAGTGTATATTACCGCTGGAAAGGAGGGGCAATGAACAAAGAGGAGAGATGGTGACCCACTATCTTGATTCAGAATTTCTTTTTCTCAACCAATTAAAATATCTAACATAATATTACCTGATGCCGTCATATATCTCAACAGCATTCGTAATAGCATTATCATCGAATGTTGTCCTCCTACAGAAGCTAACCCCTTCACGATCTAGCCGCTGCATCTCAAGAGATTACGTTAGAAACAACAAAATATGCAGGGAGCAAAATGCACTTAAGCAAGCCGTAAGACCTGAATCACCTGATAGCATCTTTATAACAAGCATATGTATGCCTAGCATTATCACCAATATCAACAGATATAATGCTCCAGCCTCAACTTGCATGTGATATTAATGGCGCAGAGACATTTGTAAATTGCTCAGTTGTGCCCCATATTTACACGCAGTACAACATAAGGGCATGAGTGCCATCGACTGGTTTCGAAAGGGAAATCTACAAAGTTATTGCCCTCAAAAGGGAAATCTGCAAAGTTGTGGCCACCAAGATTTCCACAACCTATGTCACATGGGTGCGGGTGCGACTGTGAGATACGGCAAATTTCAAAAATTCTGGGTGCGGCAAAACGGCTAAGGTATATAATATTATATATTATATATAATATTCAAGCTACAACAAATGAGACATCAATTAACATAAGTATATGACAATAGCAAATACACAACTTTATATTAAAGCAAAACACATAAATAGCAAACAACTACTAATTTCATCATAATACACAAATCAATCTTCACTATCCGAACCCATTTATCCAAAAAGACCCGAACTTCAAAATCGATAATAGATTTTGAAGCATGGAATATCCACACAAAAGGAAGTGAAAAAGGTCTTCGTTGAGATATTTTTTCATCTTAATTGGCGGAGTTTCATGGGAGATGATGGAAGACAAGCTGAAGGAACATTTTGAAAACTATGGTGAGGTAACTCAAGTGGTCATCATGAGAGATAAGGTCACGAGTCGACTAAGAGTCTTCGGTTTTATCGTGTTCACGGATTACTCCCTCTTTGATCGGTTTCTGCAGGATAAATACACCCTATACGGCAGAACCGTGAGTTACAAAAAAAAAATTGCATTTTCTTTTTGCCATGCCGCACCGACACGGTGTCGATGTCGCACCCGTATTGAGGTTGACACTCCACCCCTTAGAAGTGTCTGTGTGACTTAGTCCACAACATAAAAGGGGATTATGGACAAGGCGCTATGTAAAGCCAAACTGGAAAGTGAGTGACCAAAGGCTACAAGCATCATAAGCTTATGATAGGAAGCTTTAAGGGGAAATGGACTTATCAGAATCGCATGTAACATGTTCATACACTGACAGCAAGCATCCACACACATGAATATAACACTGCAGATCAAGACAATTACTTTGAAGTAACACTACACATAGCACCGTCACCATGTTGAAGAATCCAGAATGATCAGCAACACACTTGCAAGATGATTTGAATTACGCAACTTTCATATCTTAGTTATGATCTGTAAGATGATTTGAATTACACAATCTTTGATATCTTAGTTATGATACATTTCACATGACAATTCACACATCTGAAATGATAAATCAAAGATGACCTTTGATATCTTAATTATGATAAATCTAACACCAGAAAGCAATCTAAAGATACAGCACCGTAGATACATATCCATGAAAAGGGCTACTAAAGTTGAAGCCTTTATATCTTTTGTAAGCTGCATAAAGGACTGCCTCATAAGGCATAGCTGAGAAAAAGAAGTGTCTATGTACAACTTAACCCGCAAAGGGCAACTACAACTCATCAAACTGACAGATACTCTTATGACAAAATTGCACCTAAGCCGCCAACCATCTCCATCAAATTTCTAAAAGGTGACCAACAACAACTAAGCCTTTTTCCCATTCGGCTACATGGATTCTTTGTTTTCACATAGCCCTATCATGTGCCATGTTAGCAGTTAACTCACAATAAGCTAGATTAATTTTTATTATTTCTTTTCAACACTTTTGTGGTTGTCCTCTACCCCTTTTAATACTTTCAAAATCTAGTTTTCATTCCTTCTTACGGGTTCTTCTTTTGATCTTCTTTCTATATGTCCAAACCATCTTAAACAACAACAACTAAGCCTTTTCCCATACTAGACGTGGTCGGCTACATGGATTCTTTGTTTCCACAGATCCCTATCGTGTGCCATGTTAGCAGTTAACTCACAATAAGCTAGATCATTCTTTATTGTTTCTTTCCAACACTTTTGTGGTCATCCTCTACCTCTTTTAATACTTTCCAAATTTAGTTTTTCATACCTTCTTACATGTTCTTCTTTTAATCTTCTTTCTATATGTCCAAACCATCTTAAACAATATTCTCTCATTTTATCCTCTATTGGTGCCACTCCTAATTTGATTCTAATAATTTCACTATGTATACGGTCTTTTCTTGTATGACTATTCATCCATCTCAACATCTTCATTTCTATCATAGACATCTTTTGTACATGTTGATGATTAACTGCCCAACACTCAGAACCATAAAACATGGCAGGTCGAATTGTTGCTCTATAATATTTACTTTTTAACTTTAATGGTATCTTCTTATCACAAAAAATACTTGATACTCCTCTCCATTTTAACCAACCAGCATTAATTCTATGCGTAACATCAACGTCAATTCTCCGTCACTCTGAAAAATTGACCCTAAGTATTTAAAACTTCCCTTTTGAGGGATGTAATGTGTACCAATTTTAATTTCTATGTCCTCTGAAGTAACAAAATGATCAAACTTACATTCCATATATTCTGTTTTGTTCTACTAAGTCGAAAGCTTTACTTTCTAATGTTTCTCTCCATAGTTCCAATTTTCTATTAACTTTTTACTTAGACTCCTCCACTAATACAATGTCATCTGCAAATAACATACACCAAGGTACTTCATCTTGAATATGTTTTGTTAACTCATCAATCACCATTATAAATAAGTATGAACTTAAAGTTGATCCTTGATGTAACCCAATATTAACTTCAAAGAAGTCTGTCATTCCTTCATGAGTCCTCACACATATTTTTCACAATCGTACATGTCTCTTATAAGGTTTATGTATGTCAATGGGATACTTCCTTTTTCCAAGGTTCTCTAAAGAACCTCCCTCGGTACCCTATCGTAAGCTTTTTCTAGATCAATAAATATCATGTGAAGGTCTTTCTTTTTTCCTCTAAAATGTTCCATAAGACGTCTCAAAAGGTGAATTGCTTCAACAATAGATCTGCCTCACATGAATCCAAATCGGTTCTCTATTGTACTCGATACTTGTCTTAACATATGTTCGATAATTCTAAAAGTTGACACTACCCTAAATTTTGGATTTTCCTACTAATAAGTTATGAAGTGTCATGCGAAGAAAGCATTGGTAGGTCGAGGATAGGGTATGTGGCACTTATCTACTAACCTAACATAGGGATTTATAAAATCCTCATATATATATATCAGTTTTTATGTTATACCATAGGGACTTGCAATGGAGAGGGCCATCATGTATTCCGTGTGATAAGAATATACCATTAGCAATGGAGAGGGCTATCATGTATTCTGTGTGATCAGCCATTAAAACTAAAAAGTAAATATTATAGAGCAACAATTAAACTTGCTATGTTTTATAGTTCTTAGTGTTGGGCAGTTAATCATCAATGTGTGCAAAAGATGTTCATAGCATAAATTAAGATGTTGAGATGGATGGGTGGTCACACAAGGAAAGACCATATACATAACGAGGTTACTAGAAACCAATTGGAGGTAGCATCAATAGAAGATAAAACGAGGAAAAATCGTTTAAGATGGTTCAGACATATAAAAAAACCACATGACACTTCCATAAGAATATATAAAAAATTAGATTGTGACAATGTTAAAAGAGGAAGGAGACGACCACAAAAGTGTTAGAAAGAAACTATAAAGAATGATCTAGTTTATATTGAGTTAATTGCTAGCATGGCACGTGATAGGGCTATGTGAAAACAAAGAATCCATGTAGCTGACCCCATCTACCATGGGAAAAGGCTTAGTTGTTGTTGTACCATAGGGGCCTGCAAAATTCTCATATAAATCAGTTCTTAATCGCATAAGCAACAAAAATTTGATGCACATCAACCGCTACAACTAAAACCTCTTCTAAGAAAGCTGCCAAAGCTTTTCTTGTATGATATAATGGTAGTAAAAACAAAACCACAACACCAAACTTCTAAAATAGAACTGTTACATGACATCTTAGCACAATTCATATCATGTTACCACTACCTACCTCACATTTCAATGGAGATCCTTTCTCTAGATCAAGTAAACAATATGTGCACGACGTGTGTAACATATCATGCACCAAAACTATGAAAATTGACAATGAACTAGATAACATTGGTGAGATTAGAAAGGCAAATACCTTACATATGAGTTCTCCCTGGAAACCCCCAGCAACAAGCAAGTTGTCTTTAACAGAAATTGTGCTGATTTGTGGTTGAGAAAACCCCTCCAACAGACTGCCAGGATATTTCTAGATTCAAAATAACCAAAAAGAACTTTAGCCAGGAAGTATCAAAAAGAAACATAGCTCAGTAGCACAGACAGCCTAAACAAAGTCTTCAAAACAAGTGACAGCATAGAGTAAAAGAAGATAAACCTCAGTAGGTGCAACACGTCCTGAAACATTGAGCACTTCTGATGAATTGCAAGCTAATGATGACCAGTGGATGGCCGAGTAATTTGACATGAGGTATACATCATGCTTTGATGTTGCCCAAACCAAGTTCCTCAACTGAATCAAGACAGAAAGAAAAAAAAGGTAAACGCTCAAACGCTGAATATATGTCCTCATGCTAACTCACATTCATAAGAACATGGGACACAAAAGGCACAGAAACTAGATCAGGTACAAAGGATAAGTTCAACGCAGAAACTACTGTACGCTAAACATTGCAAGATAACCCGTGTACAGAAACAAACAGTTGCAAGTGATTCTCATGAATAAAAATGCTCCAACACCACCAACTTGGAGAAAACTAGCACAAGGTCATTCAACAAATTCCAGATCCTAAAATTGCATGCAGACAATCAAGAACGGGTTTTCTTTGCAGAAAGGTTCGCTCAAATTAGAAAAAGGAAAAATCACACGGCAAATAATTCTAGCCACATATGATCAACAAAATCCAAAATCTAAAAGATAGCAATCCACATTAAAACCAACCTGGAAATGAAGAATCGTGGACTTCACCGATCTGGAGTTGTGCCTAAACTCATAATAGTTCCCACCTTTTTCCATTTGCTTGTATTCCTACAACAATGACAACCAAGCAAATAATTGATTAGAACAATCTCGCTCGAAGACAAAGTAACCATATAGAGAGACATCCAAGAAGCACAGTACGAGTACAATAAAACGAAAAAGAGGAGACCAACCTTCTCCATGACATCACCAGATGCCGGAATGTTCTCATAATTCTTGTATTGCTCAAGTCTAGTTCGCCTATAACCCTCCCTCGTAATGTTCAGTCTCTCCCATGGAATTCCTTGGATATCCTTCCCCTTTCTTGCTTGTACAGCAGACGTATCGGTCACTCTAATAAGCTTTCCAAGATTCAAATTTCCCACAATTGACAACCACCGAACAGTTCATATCAATAAAAAGAAGCCATAAATTCTCCATACACAAACACATACGCGCGCGCACACACGCACACAGAGAGAGAGAGAGAGAGAGAGACCACATCATACTCGTCCTCGTTCTCCATCTCCACCGCATCCCTCCCGTGGAAATCCTCGTCGACGTCGTCCATGAACTCGTCCCTCTCGTTGTCGTCCGCCATGTAGTCGAGCTACTCCTCTTGGTAGAACGACATCAATCACCTCTGCAGAAACCATAGATCATCCCCAAGTGAAAACCCTCGGAATCGAAAAACCCCACCTTTTCCCCTCCATTTCCACACACCCAAACACCCACTTCCCTCATTTCAAAGCCAAAAACATAAAATAGAGAAATTCATCGTTTAAGAAGCACCCACCATTAGAAACCCAAGAAAATGCTACACCAAACACAACTCAAAAAATTGAAATCAAACCCTAAAAACACGAACAAGACCCAATCGAATTCCGGAATTAAAACGACAAAATCAGGATACAAACAAAAAATACAAATTCCGGTTCAAATTACACCAACCAGAAACCATTGACATCGAAGAAGAGTGAGAGTTCCTCACCGGTTGATTGATCAAAGAGGAATTTCCGTCGAAAAGAAAAGGGAAGAAATCTTTTACGCCTTTTCCTTTCCCTCTCTCTCTCTCTCTCTCTCCTTGTCTTCTTTCCGCTTCTACAACGAATAATGCGCCTCGCTTTCTCCTCAATAAATGAACTTTTAACGAAGGAAAAATCTTAGTTCATCTGATTTAAATACGTCACCCCGAGGAAAATACTAAAAAAAGAAATTCGGACCACGAAATAACGAGAAAGAAGACAACGATCTAGAGAGATTGAACCGACCCAAAAGAGTTACCGAAACAGCCCTAAAACATTAAACAATTGACTAGATTATCCAAGCGTCACACTTGGCTTGGCCTGTTTGCTTGTTGCTCTAGCCCAGACCACTTGGTTCAGTCAGTCTAGAGCCCAAATCTGTGAACTGAACTGGACACGACTGTCCTCGGGAAATCGGGTGGCGATTTAAAACAGCCAGTTCCGCTTCACCTGCAACCGTCAACCCTAACTGAACCGACTACACAAGGTTCTACTTACAGTTTATGATTATTAGTTTCGATCCTAACAAAAAACCAATACTATTATCACACCTATTTTACTATTCACACATTTATAAAAAAATACTATGACACCATTTTTTCTGTCATGCAAACATATATCTTATCGCTGTATCACTTTCGGCACTTTGTCATAACTTTGTCATAAACATTCCAAGTCTCTTTTCACATATTTTGGATGTTGAATCTACCTCTGTTGGTGGTGGGCGGATTCCGACATTTTGAGTGAAGAACAGCTTCGACCTGCTTTTGTGACATTGAGACTGATGTTTGTCGAAATCTGTACACAGCTGATTTGATTGATTGGGTGCGAGGTTCCTACACAGGGGCTCTCTCGGGATGAGATTTCAGGTGTGTATGTCTCACTGTATATTGTTTGTGAGCTCTGTGTATTCCGTCCTGTAATGGCTGCCTTTTATAGGCAGCCTGCTTCCCCTCATCCCGGATGCTCCACCTATGGCTTCTCTCTTCCAGAGCAAATCTCGGAGACGTTACCGAAAATCCCAGTAACGTTCATCCATTACACCTTGTGGCTCTATCCGTTCAGGTAATGGACTAGATGGTCAATCCAACCATTACTTGAGCTGAGAATGGCCACCTGTTCTTATCTTATAACATCTCCCACTTGGCCATTCGAGTCAAGTGAATCGACATACTGGTTTTCCTCCCACTTTTCAAGGTTTTTCCCTAGTTATGTCATTTCCTGATTACTATTGCAATCAGAACCTATTGTTTAGTTATTTCCCTACACAACAATTTGTCTATTGTATGGTTATTTACCTATACAACAATCAAACATACCTCAAACCCATGTTAGTAATATGTTTTGAGAAGAGAATCTCTATTATACCTTTTGTTAAGGGGTCTACTAACATATCTTCCATTGGCATGTATGAGATGGATATTTCCTTTCTCATAACCATATCATGATTATATGCTTGCTTTTCGAGCAATCCGCTCCACTCTTAATAAGAGTAATTGCTGCATTGTTATCATAATAGATAACTACTGGCTCATCTGTTATTTCCAACTTCAAATCTCGTATGAAGTGGCTTATCCAAACAGCACTTGTTGCAGCCATACAGTAAGCTACATACTCAGCTTCATGTGTATGTAATGCTACACAACCCTGTTTCTTACATACCCAAGAAACAGCACCACCTCCAAATAAGAATATTTGTCCCGAGATTGATTTGCTGTCATCTTTACTCCCAGCAAAGTTAGCATTTGAGTATCCTATCACTTTTAGTTCATCTGCTTGAAAGCACAGTTTCAAGTCCTTTGTTCCTTTCAGATATCTTAGAATCATTTTCACAGCTACCCAATACTGTCAACCAGGATTACTTTGATACCTACTTACAAGACCAACAACAAAGCTAATATTAGGTCTTGTACACAACATAGCATACATCAAGCTGCCAACAGCTTGTGTAGGCTTATCATCTCCTTCACTAGGACAATCAGCCTTACTCAATTTGACCCCTTTTGCAACAGGTGTATGTGCAGACTTACATTCACCCATTTTAAACTTCTTGAGGATATAGTCAATATATCTCTCTTGACTCAGGCATAAGAGTGTAGATCCTCTATCTTGAGAGATCTTTATTCCCAAGATATAGGATGCTTCCCCCATATCCTTTATTTTGAACTTGGAATTCAACCATGACTTGGTTTTGACAATCATCTCATTGTCGTTTTCAGTCAATAATATGTTATCTACATACAATGACAAGATGACAAAGCGGCTCCCACTGTTCCAAACATATACACAGTGATCAAGTTTGTTAGCCACAAACCCAAGTTCTATGATGGTATTTTGAAAAGTCAAATACCATTGGCGAGATGACTGTTTAAGGCCATATAGGGATTTTTTCAACCCATATACTTTATCTTCTTGGCCTTCAACCACGAATCCTTCGGGTTGTTGCATGTATATGATTTTTTCTAAATTTCCATTTAAAAAAGTTGACTTTACATCTAACCGATGTAAATCCAAATCATAGTATGCAGATATTTTTAGGATTATCCAGATGGATGCAAATTTCACAACTAGAGAATATGTCTCAACATAATTTATCCCCTCTTTTTGCGAAAAACCCTTTGCAACCAATCTCGCTTTAAATTTGTTGATTGTACCATCGACCTTGTATTTCTTTTTCAGAACCCATTTACAACCTATAACTTTTTTTCCTTTTGGCAAATCAGTCAATTTCCAAACTTGGTTTTTCTCAATGGACTCAATTTCCTCATCCATGGCTTTTTCCTAGTCTGTCGCTTCTGATGAGTTCATTGCTTGCTGATAAGTCAAGTTATCAGACAACTCATCTAAATCTATCGAATTACACACTTCTTCTGCAAGATAAGTGTGATAATCCTTTAAGTAGAATGGAGTGACTCTTGGTCTCTTATGTCCACTCAAAGTATCGGCAGTTTCAGGAAGATCTTCTATGGGCTCAAAAGATGATTGATCTAAGTCTACTAAATCATCACCACATTCCTCATCATTCTCCAAGATGTCATTCTTAGTATCTTCTAAGAATTTAACATCTCTGCTTTCAATGAGTCCATAGTCCTTATGATAAAACCGATATCCTTTTGAACCTTTTGGATATTCAATAAATATACATCTCAAGGACCTGTTGTCTAACTTATCTCTAGACTGATCAAGGATCTTGACATGTGTAATAGATCTCCAGTGTTGAATCATATAGTGCAGTTGTTCTAAAAGATTTCATTTTTTCCCCTTTTTTTTTCCTTTTTTTTCTCTCTTCGCTTACGTGGTTTTTTTTTGCAGGGTTTTTAGGCCCTGATACCAGTGTTGAATCTACCTCTGTTGGTGGCAAGCGGATTTCGGCATTTCCAGCGAAGAACAGCTTCGACCTGCTTTTGTGACGTTGAGACTGGTGTTTGCTAGAATCTGTACACAGCGGATTTGACTGATTGGGTGCGAGGTTCCCACACAGGGGCTTTCCCGGGATGAGATTTCAAGTGTGTATGTCTCACTGTATATTGTTTGTGAGCTCTGTGTATTTCGTCCTGTAATGACTGCCCTTTATAGGTAGTCTGCTCCCCCTCATCCCGGATGCTCCACCTGTGGGTTCCCTCGTCTGGAGCAAATCTTGGAGACGTTACCAGAAATCCCGGTAATGTTCATCCGTTACACCTTGTGGCTCTATCCGTTCAGGTAACGGACTAGATGGCCAGTCCAGCCGTTACCTGAGCCGAGAATGGCCACCTGTTCTTATCTTTTAACATTGGATACTCGACATATTATTTTCGGCAATTTGTGGTAACTTTGTGATAAACATTTGAAGTCTCTTTTCACATATTTCGGGCAATTTATACTCGACATTAAAAAAGATCAACCAATCAAATCAACGAACCAACAAACTCTCAAAATAATCAACATTACTCATTAAATCGGAAATAGGAATAAAGAATACAATCTTATTGTGTTTGAAGTTAAACGGTTGATTAGATACGAAAAAATAGGTATTGTGTGTTTCTCTTGATCTTATTTTTCTCATCAATTTTCCATTCAATTGTCAAATCAGTATTGGATTTTCCATCTACATAAACATGACTAAGCTACATCTCTCTATTTAAAGAGATGCATAATGATTGCATCTCTCTACATGGAGAAATATTGCTTTTTTTATCTCTAATTTAACTCCCGGCGACTTATAGTTACCGGACCAGTAACATCAAATATATAAAGAAAACAAAATATGATTGAATCCACTTATATATTTTTAAAAATACAAAAGAACTCATCAAATCAAGCACTCAAACCTGCTCTTGTTTTAATTCTAGTTCCATGAGTGGTGGAACCATAACGAAGCTATTTTCAATTACGGCTCCAGATTTCGGTTGGCTGGTTCCCGTTTGGGTCCATTTCAAGCCAGATTTAGTTCCTTTCAAACCACCTCACAGGTTTCAAATTGATCGTGTCTAAACTAAAGCCTGGTTTGGGTGAGGAAAGAAAAGATCGTCTGAACCAACTTGGTTTGGTCGGGAGACTTAAAACGTTCGAGTTAAAGTATAATTGCATAACGACCAATTCGACGATACTCTTTCAAGGTCATCTGATCCGTCTCTTTACTAAATAAGCATAGCTTAAATGTGGATTTGGAGCCCGTTTAAATATTGATATGACTTATTGAAAATGTTTAATGACGCATCAAGTACAACTAAGCTTAATTAATATTAGGTAATATAATTATGTTCCTAGGAGATAAGTCTTATTTTTGAACTTTCAAATTATTATAAAAGATTGTTTCCAGCCTTATATGCCTATCGCGTTTCCTTTTTTGTTTCAATCATCACCCTTTTTGGTCAGACAGTTGGGACCATTAAGATTTAGTATGAGAGCTCATCAAAATGTGACCCTCTTACTATGAACTCTTCATACTTGTATAATCAAGCCATTGTGTGGGAACTAGCTAGTACTTAATTTTGAGTCTCCACTGTTATACAAACAATCATTTTGTTTATTTTTAACAATGCATCTCATTAAGTTATAGCTTGTCATGGGCCAAGTACTTTTTGGATATCAATATTCATTCAAGTATCTTCTCTTTGGATACTTTGTGTTCTTGCTTTTCCTGAACTTCTATACAACCTTGATGAAGGATGCCTTATCCAAGATTATTAGACAATGCTCACTAGTGTTAATCCACCATTAATTAGATGCACGAGGCGTGACAACTTTAATATTAGAGTGTTATTGTGATTGGACAAAGCAGACCTCTGTATTGATAGTAAAAAGTAACTCACCATTATAAAAAAAGACACTAACATAATAGCATTTGAATTCAAAACAATTGGCGACCCCATCCAAACACCAAGGAAGGGTATGTGTGAAGCTGTACCAAAGGTCAACCATGAGGGAATGTTTATTTTCAATCTGCCAGTTATTGACATTTAACTCCCTGGCTAGAGCAATTGGTAGATGTATTGGATGTTGTTTTAGGGCATGTTGAATGTGGCTTTGATTGCTTGTCGGGATAGCTCAACTAATAAGTTCAAGAACTGGAGAATCACATAGAAGCTTGCCAACATTTCTGCAATGTGTCTAATTATCTTTTAGATCAGCTTGAGTGGTGGTTGGAGAAAGCCCAAAATCCTATCATGACTCGATTATAGAATCTTGAGTCTATAGGCTTTCAAGCAAGCATGAGTGGATATGCTCGCTTGATTAGAGGGGGAGACCAATGCAAGTTTACCAACGGATGTGAGAACGGTGAGAAGTTGAGCAAACTCATTGCTCACCCATTATTTTTCAGTAGCATAGGTATAATTTAAATTTTTTAAAGGTGTTGAAAAAGAATATGGATAATATTATTACACTCATACCTTCGAAAAGTGACAATCAAGCATGAGTGAGCAATATCAATGGTTGATAAGATCTAATAACTCTTTATACATATATATAAATATATGTATATGTATGTATATAATGACGTAAATATAGGACATGGGTCGGGTATAGATTGGAGCATCTTATTCCCATACCTTAACTCAATCTTATCAGGTTGGGTACTCCCCGCCTCATTCAAGTTGGTTCGGATCAACAGTGTCATCCCTAAATAGTTGTCTCAGGTTTTTCCCTTGGTGGAGTGCTTATGTTGAAAGGACAGCCCATTGTATTCAAAAGTCGGGGCTGAGGTCACAAAGATACACTATAAACGACAAAGAAATGTCAATATTCTATATTGCCATCGTCTCTATCGGCACTATCTCTTGAGATCACCATTGAACATCAAAGCAAAAAATGTTGCCACAAGTCATAGACTTCTTAGTTGAATTCGATATGAGTATTGATTGGAAGCCAAGAAAGGTCAATTCAATGACAGATTCTATCAGTTAATAGGTTAATCTTACTGTACTAAAAAAGACGAGCGACATGCATACTAGATAGGAAGAGAATTAATTAATGCATCTATGTCAGCTTAGAGAGTAAATCTAATCAATTTTAGACTCAGGACCGCTTGCTACTGAACAAGAAGGGATGCATTGGGAAATCTAAGGAATGATACCTTACGAGAATGCCATGATTCCCCTTGGATGAGTTACCTTGGGATGTAGAGGGCACTCATCTTAGTAGATCCAGCACACCGCTGGGCTGCGAATGGAAAGCAACTTCAAGACCTACATGTGTACATATTTGATCTATCAGGTTAACAATCAAGGGTTGTTGGAACCTCTTCCACTAAAAAAGACATTGGGAGAGTGCCTTAATGGAGCTCATTCCGGTTTGCCGAAGTCTAATGAATGCCAATCTACTTCATTATGGTGAACACAATTCCAAGTATAAGGTGCTTGCAATTGCCCATTGAATTATCAATTGAACATATCATAGGACTTTTCGTTAAGCATATAGTCAATTATTTGGGATTACATGCTAATATTTTCAGTGACCAAGATGCATACTTCATAAGCAATTTGTTGTGGAAGTGTGTCAATTACTTGAATCAAAATTTCACCGAATGAGTTGTCCACTCACAAATTAATGGAGAAACGTGCAAACTAATGCCTTACTTGTTTTAGATATTATGGCTAATCAAGAGGATTGGGCCAACTAACTAGATATTGCACAAATCTCATACAATTTGCAGTGGAACAAATCGACAAGATAGAGCCCCTTTGAGGTGGCGACAAGCAAGCAATTATAAACCCTATAGACTCCCGTAACAGTATCGGACCAAGACTCTTTTTGCATACCCTTTACAGTGACCTAGAAGAACAACAATATCATGATATTGCCCACTCTCCTTGAAGCAACGAAGCATATAAAGAAATGAGTGAATATAAAGAGATTCTTTGTCGAGTCTAGGATAGGTGACAAACTAACTAGTAAGTATGAAGATCCTTATATTATTGTTAAAAGAGTTGGGAATTGGGTGTACAAGCTAGATATGCAAAATGATGTCCACATGCATTATATATTCTATGTCAATAGCCTTAAGACTTATCATATTGATTTGAAAGATACAATCTATATTGAGAAACTACAAGCATCTATGTTTTTAAAAACAGCGAAAGAAGAGAAGGTTGACTACATGCTCGACTATATAGAAGACAAAAGAATACACTTTCTCGGTAAAGTGGACAAAAAGATGGAAGTTGGAAAAAAGAGTTGATCATCCACTGGTTTCCTAAATAGATGCGGGAGTACCATCTTCATGCTAGTTTGTCGTGAGACTCAAACAGTTAGGTAGGGAAGAATGTTACCCTCCTACCATTCATGGTTGTGGTTGGGTAACTTGGCCTCTTAAGTGACAACCACATAAGAACTTTAGTACTTCATTTTTAGACCTCTACTATTATGGAGACAACCGTTTTATTTGTGCTTAATAATGACTCGTGTACTATGAGTTTTACCATTTTTGTAGCAATGCTCATTTTGACTATCAATATAATTTACTTTCTTTCAAGTGTTTTGCTCTGTCTTCTATTGTTTTTCTACACTTTTTATTCTTGCTTCGGTTGAACCTCTACAATCTTAGTGAAGACTAATCTAGACAGGATAGCTTAGTAGCAATCACGAATACCAATCCACCACAAGTTATGTTGTGCTTGTTTCACCTTGAAATAAGATATCTCAAGAAATGGGTTTGATAAAAAGTAAGAAATGAAAAAAATACTAACCAACTTCAAATCTGTCATAGCAAGGGTTGTTGATAAAGAGAGGAAGTCAAGACTCACCACTAAACCTTGAAGGCTCAGATAAGAGAAGAATAAATTCACAACTTTCTTTGATGCAATCCAGCCAAAAGTCCCTTTCATTTAGAAAAAATGGGTGTTTATGGTGGAAAGAGGCCTCCCAACTTAATCAATAAAATAGATAACAATAAATACTACTCTGTGTAGTATAATCATGACTAAACAATCCACCTCCAATTTAACCAATAGAACAAAAGGTGAAATAAGTATATTTTGAAGCTAAAAACAAGAACCTTAGACCACAATATGAATTTTAATAGATCTACTTAAGCATCAAAACATACCCACTAAATCTTAAATTGTTGAGCCATAGCCTTAGATCGAGTCATGGGTTCTTCAAGTGACTATTGACTTTGGACACGACCACCATTTGAGTGCAGTTAATCTTCGATGTCCTCATCATTTCCTCTAAGGGGCAAGAAATTCAACCCAAATTGAAGTTCTTTAGTATCATGCAAGTAAGTGTTGAGGTGTCGAACATTAAAAGTGTTGGAGATGTTATAGTGGTCCAACAATTCTAATTGATATGCATTATCATTGATTTTATGCACAATTTGAAATGGTCCATCACCCTCTAGGCTAAGCTTGGACGTATGCTTGGGAAATCTCTCCTTGTGCAGGTGCAACCAAACCAAATCACTTGGACTGAATTGCATAGGTTTGCATCCAGCATCTATCTTACTCTTCAAGGCTTCAGCTCTCTTTTGAAGGTTGTTGCTTATTGTTCATGTAAGTTTTTGAATACTTCAGGTTTGAAAAGTCTCCACCATCTTCTGTACCTACAAGAAAGGCAAACAAATCCATGATATATGAGGGTTAGTTCCATAAACAGTTTTAAAAGGAGAGAGGCCGATGGAACTGTGCATAACTCGATTGTACACAAATTCGATCGAGGAGAGGTACTCATCCCAATCTTGATTGTTTTGGAGAAGAACTAATCTTAGGATACATCCTAAAGTGTGATTCACCACCTCAGTTTGGCCATCAGTCTGAGGATGACATGTTATACTATATAATAATTTTGTACCCAAACGCTTCCATAATGATCTCCAGAAATAGATGACAAACTTCGAATCACAATCAGATATGATACTGCATGGTACTCTATGAAGACGAACCACTTCTTCGAAAAATAAATTTGCAACATGCTTAGCATCATCTCATTTGTGATAAAGAATAAAGTGAGCCATTTTTTAATATTGATCTACAACTACAAATATGGAGTCCATTTCCCTTTGAATGCTGAAAGACCAAATATAAAATCCATACTGATGTCAGCCTAGTGTTTCTCTGGAATGGTGAGAGGCATGTATAAACTTTGAGTAGCTGAATCATTGCACTTACCTCTTTTGTACAAACCACACTTTTTGATAATTCGATGAATGTCTTTTATCATGATTGGACATGATGAGTGTATAAAATAAAATCTTTTGAAAGCAGATAATGTTACTAAGTTTGCAAAGCATGAATCAGAGTAAGAAACTCTTTATCATACATATAATAGTACCTCCCTTCAGTTTCTCACTAAAGTAAGTAATGAGACATCCTTCTTGCATTAGTATTGCTCTGATTCTTACCTTGGAAGCATCACAATCCACCTCAAATACCTTGCCAAAATCATGTAATGTTAGCATAGGTGTTTGGCATAATTCAACAAAACTCTGCTTTTGTACTTCTCCCTATTGAAACCCTCGTTCATTCTTCAAACAATCAAAGAGGGGTGTTGTAATAGTGCTGAAATTCTTTATGAAGCACTTATAGAATGATACTAAGCCATGAAAGGTATGCATATCACTGACTTTTATCAATGTTAGCCACTCTTTGTTGATATTTTAAATGGTTCTACTTTCACTCTATTTTAAGAGACAATGGAACCCAAAAATTCTACTTGGTTTTTGCAGAATCTTCACCTCTTTAAATTTGCAACTAACTTGTTTTCTCTCAACCAATCTAACATGGCCTTTATATGTTGCAAATGAAGATATATACCAATATATTATCAAAATATATAACAACTTACTAATGAGAGGCCTCAAGATATGATTCATCAATCTCATGAAGGTGATGGGCATATTTGTTAGGCCAAATGGTACACTAGCCACTAGTACAACCCAAATTTTGTTTTAATATTATCTTCCATTCATCTCCCTCTTTGATACGAATATGATGGTATCCTCTCTTCATATCTATCTTAGAAAACACTTAACACCATATAATTCATCTAATAAATCATCATGCTTTTAAGTATGGGATACCTATATTTAATGATAATTTTATTCAAGGCATGATTATTTGTACATAGTCTCATGGAACTGTCCTAGGGCAGAAACAGTAAGTGAGCTCATAAATTCATGAATGTATCCTTGCTTGAGTAGATCTTTCACGTGCCTTTGCAACTCCATGGTGTCTTGAGGATTTCTCCTATAAATCAATCAATTGGGAAGGGATGCACCAGATAGAAAGTCAATATGATGTTTTATTCCTTTGAATGGGGGTAATCTTGGTGGGAGTTCACCTTAGAATAAATCTTTATAATTTGTTAGCAATTTTTGAACCTTTATTAGTACATCTTCACCTTAATGTAATGACGTTAACTTAGCAAATAACAAATAAGCATGTTACTTCAGTTTAGGTGCTCTTTCTGTAATTCTGTGGAAAACGAACAAACTCTCCTTAGTTTCAGTTGATTGAACAAGAACTCCTTTGGATGGTTGGTCGGGAACTAAAGGAGTTAATATAATTTTTTTCATCTTTGATAAATATATAGGTATTATGAAATCCATCATGTATAATATGTCTATCAAATTGTCAAAGACGACCTAGCAATAAATGGCATGCCTCCCTTTGTTGTATAGTTTTTGTTTGTACCTCTCTTAATCTGTAGTTCAATCTTCTCAGTGAGCTTGAAGACATCTTCCAAACTTACAAAGAACTGGAGCTCTACCGCATCTCTATGTCTCGATTTAGACAACTGATGAATCGGGCTATAGATTGTTCTTTAGGCTCCTATAGTTCATACCTCAATCTAAGCATTTCCAAGTTTTTAATATAATCATCTACAGACATTCCCCCTGTCTCAAATTTTGTAGGCGTAAATAAAGCTTTTGCCTATAATACTTTTGCATAAATCTTTTGCTCATTAATCTTTTCATTCATCTCCAGCTTCTAACCTCTTTTTCATTGTCCCACCGCTGCTGGTCTTTGGTGCTCTCATTATAAGTTTGCATATTCTGTAAACTCCAATGCGGCAAGCTTAACCTTCTTTTCTTTAGAATAACTATAAAACTCATAAATTTTATCTACCTTTTGTACCCATTCTAGGTACTCCCCGAGTACACTTGATCCTTTGAAAGTTGGAGTGTTAAGTTTCAGATATAGTTTTGATTCATTTTGTGCTACTGTTAACTCTATTCACCTATTATGTATGAGTGGTAGGACTTCTCCTTTTATTTCGTCATCTAAATTTGTAATGGGTGAGTTGGAACTAGATTGATGTTGAAAGTGTTTATCTATTTGATTAACATTTTCTTTCAACCTTCTTTCTATAATAAGCAATCTGGCCTCATCGAAAGATACTCCTCGAAGGCAAGAAGGGGAGGCATTTGAGTCGATACTACTATAATTATTGTTGTTTAAGGTACTCATGATATTAAAATATGTACCAAGAAGCACAATAATGATTTTTAAGATGAAATACTCAATAAAAGCACCAAATGTTGTGTTTGCTTCACCTTGACACGAGATAACTCGGAAAATGGGTTTGATGATAAGTAAGAAAAGAAAAAAAATACTAATCAACTTCAAATCCACCACAACAAGGGTTGTTGATAAGGAGAAGAAGCTAAGACTCACCACTAAACCTTAAAGGCCCAGATAAGAGAAGAAGAAATTTGCAACTTCATGTGATACAATCTAGTCAAAAATCCTTTTTCATTTAGAAAAATAGGTATTTATAATGAAACATGCCTCTAAGCTTAGTCAATCAAATCGACAATAATAAATGCCACTCTCTGCAGTATAATCATGACTAAACAATCCACCTCCCACTTAACCAATATAACAAAATGTGCTCAAAATAGGAACCCTAGACCGCAATACAAATTTTAATGGATCTACTTAAGCATCAAAACAGGTCTACTGAATGTAGAATTGTTGAACCCTTGCCCTAGATTGGGTCATGGTTTCTTCAGCTGACTCATGACTTTGGACATGGCCACCGCTCTAGTGGGGTTTATTTTTGATGTCCTTTATCATGTTAGTCCAATGGAAGGGACATGAAAGTTGATGATCACAGATATGCCTTACAAATAAAGATAGTTGTTATATATGGATACGATGGTTTGAACGAGATCAAGTTCCACACTCGTGTGCTACTTGGTTCAGGATTTTGATTAAAATGCATGAACTGCAAGATCTTACAAATGCTGTATAATTGTGAAATGCTTTGTTCTTTTGCTTGAGGCAAAGGAAGGGTAGCAACTTCTTGTTCTAGGTCGGCATTTGGTTCAGGTTGTCATTTTTAGTTGTATTAGAAACAGGTGAACCTGAACATGACCTGATCTTCTTCTTTTTATTTTACTTGAGAAGGAGATGTTTTGGATCATGTTCGTGTCAGGTTTTCATTTTGGCGCTACATCATTAATTCATGTTTTGGGTTGTTCCATCCTTCATTTACAAGACCTAGTTGCAGAGGAGGCTTGGGAAATCTGTAGGGCTCAAAGTTTGAAGGCTATGGCAATAGATTCCCCAATATGATGTTAATTTCCCCTCGAGTATCATTCCTAGGAATCCAATGAAGCATATAATAAGACATTGGTGATATTTCGAAGAATAATGCATCACAATGACACGGTTTGAATGCTTTGTTGCAAATGATAAGGTCCTGAGCTGTCATGGTGGAATGGGGGTCCCAAGTCTAGAATGTCAGCACCCCTGCTATCAAAAATGTAAACTATTACGACTAGACATAACACGGGCCTCTAGAGTCTAACCCACATCCGGAGTATTGGACAAATACATGATACAGCACTATTATATAATATCTATATATATTGATTGGCCTACTTTTGGATCCATCTAACAGGTCTTCTCTCTCTCTCTCTCTCTCTATATATATATATATATATATATATATATATATATATGTGTGTGTGTGTGTGTGTGTGTGTGTGTGCACATGTGTGTGAGAGAGAGATATAGATATAGGTAGATATGCTTATATCATTAATGTTAGTAGATAGCTTAATTTACGTTGATGGAAGAAACATCTAATTCTTCTTGTTCCGAGTCTGTCACATACTTTCACCATTATTTGGAAAACCATGTACCAATTATGTATCCGAAATTCAGATCAACATACAGATTTCACAAGACAACAGAAAACAGAAATAGAGAATTTTGTCTTATAGAATATTTATTGTTTGAACCTTCAACAAAACACCCATATTACGAAATCAACATACAAATCTCAGAAGATCTTGAGTGCATATGCTATGACAAGGTCCTGCACGAATTTTTCATGGGACCTTGTTTTGGGACACGAAACGGGACTCTTTGAACTATTTTATAAATGGATCTTTCCCTCCACCAATCACCAATGACGAGTTTTTATCCATGCCAAGGAAGACGATATACACGAGAAAGAGAATTGGGTTGAATTTCGAACTTCAATTCCTTGAATCACATCCCTAAAACTTATGAACATAATCACATGAATGAGATTCTTGCTTCAGTTGCATAAAATTATCCAAACAAGGGGATTGCATTCTCGACGCTTCACCGAATTCAAGAACAACCTTAATAGAAAATACAACGCAGAAAGCCAAATTTATCCATTTCTTAAAGAACAAATGGAATAATTCATAAAAAGATAAAGAAAGGAATCAATAGATCCAGCCTATCTATAATACCTTGCCAAAGATATACTAAAGCGTAGAAACGGTTCCTTGAAGACACCATCTGTTTCAGAGAATTATAACACAGCACAAATATTTACAATGGAAACTAGCATCTAACTCTACACAGAGGATTTGTTAGAAGGCTGATGGCTAGTAATCTACCCTGAAACTCATCCTTCCGCTCTTTCCTTTGGCTTCAGAAGCCTTGCATCACATTCCTTGATCTGCTGCTGTGCAAGATAGGGCTGCATTACACCCACTCTGTTTCAGAGAATTATAACACAGCACAAATATTTACAATGGAAACTAGCATCTAACTCTACACAGAGGATTTGTTAGAAGGCTGATGGCTAGTAATCTACCCTGAAACTCATCCTTCCGCTCTTTCCTTTGGCTTCAGAAGCCTTGCATCACATTCCTTGATCTGCTGCTGTGCAAGATAGGGCTGCATTACACCCACTCCCTTGGCAGGATTAAATCCGAGGTTGGCGGTGACGAGCAGGTTTGCTGGCACCTGCATGCTCAAGGGAATTGGCCACGGAACGGTTGATGCAGTCTGAGACAAGGAGACCAGTGAGTTTGTCTCCGAATGGCCGATATGCATTCCAAATGAAGTGAGGCATTAACTGGAGGGCAGGGAATTTCATGTTGTAGCCAGGTGAGACGCCAAGATTCATATCGGCAGTAAGGTTCAAGAGGTATGATGCCGGATTCAGATAGCCATTAACTTCGAAGTCTGGGACGAAGTCATCGATCCTTGGTTCAGGCTTAGTTATGCCAGAAGCTGTGGGCAGTGTCATGGACGACTGAGCCGCAACAATGAAGGAGCCCATGTTTGCACATACCAAGTTTCGGTGGCTACTATTGTTGGTAAGAACCATAACCATACATGCATAATAAAATAATATGCATAAACATGCCTAAACAAAAGCCGCAAATCCAAAATAAGTTATAATCAAACCGTACAAAAATCAAAGGCATAAGCAAAATGATAAACTTATTTGTGCGAGTTGCCCTTGTATTTGCCTTACAAAAATCAGCACCCCGCTATTAATACGGAAAGGTATATGTACCTTTCTCATGGGATAAAACATACGTACAACTCGAAAAACACCTACTTATATTCGAGTCGACCTCAAACACACCTCAAGTCGCCTATGATTAGGGCAAAGAGAGACTAACCATGAGCAAAGGGACTGGAGCATTACTATAGGAAGAGAAACAGAAGAAAGAGATGGCTAGAAGAGAGAGAGGAAAAACAATGTGTTCACGGAGGACCCCTAATCACCTATTTATAAAGTAGGTGTATGGATCATGGATCAAAGTTTTAGATGCAATCGTCTTGTCTTATTCATAAACGTTTGTCCCTCCTTATCCGGATCGTGAAAAACTCTTTTCACCGTTAGATCAAAAGTTTTTCGTTCAAAAAAATAAACCCAAACCACAAGCCATAAGCCGCAAGCCCAGCAAGGCCCGGCACGCAATGCGCACACGTGTGGTATAGGATGTCCTTCGCAATCTCTTTGAACTAAAGTTCATGAGCTACCAACTATATAAAAGAACTAGCAAGTTTATCACATTCTTTAATATAAGACTAAACTTTGTCTTCTCTTGGTTATCTTTTATAAAAGTCTCTTATATGTTACTTTTACACTATAAAACTTTCACATATATTATTTAAATATATTTAGAGATATCAACATGTCATTAATATGCATTAAATACAACAATCCTCTAGAAAGTCCTTAAGTGTAAAAATGTCCTCTTAACCCAATCATCATATTATGCTTCAAGTAATGGTACCTTCTAGTTTAAACCGTTATTTGAGTTATCCAATATTACTCTTATAGGAATTAGGTGAGCATACGTCTTTAACCCGAACCTTAGGTGTAAAGGTATCTATTGATAACAATATCATAAAAGACTATGACATGATCTATAGAAGTGATGCATTAATGGTTATTCATCCATATCTTTTATCTTGATTGACTTTAGGGAACAACCCACTTCCTCTATTGCTGCCAAATAATGTCAATCGCTTAGTTGGACATCTCAAGGATATACTGCTAGCATTTTGTCTTAAGACTTGATCCTATTTATAAAATAATATCTTTTAAACTTGTAGTCATGACACTTTAGATTTATAAGGGACATATGCATAGATACTAAAAGTATCACATAATACAAAATATCATCATATTCACCTAACTTGTTGCTATTATATTAAATCTATTTTATGGGATCTTGATTCAGTTAGGTTTGGTTGTCATTACTAATGAATAAATCATGGGTTTCAGTCATATCTTTAACATTAATTTCTCAATAGACCCTTAGTCAAATGATCAATTGTGTTATATTCAGATCCAACAAAATTTAAAGCCATGACCCATCAAACACAAGAGCCCTTACAAACTTCAGTCTAACTTTGATGTGTCTTTGTTGCTTTTGGTTATACTTAAAACTACTTATCTTAGCGATTGTAGTCATGATATCATAGTACACTAAAATTGCAGGAAACAACTTCTTTATCATAGGTAAACTAGATATTGTCTCTTGAGCCATTAAACTTTTAATCAAGTCTCATCCAAAGCACACAGTATTGCCTCAAAAGTAGAATGAGCCAAAATAGTCAGTTTCTTAGATTTTCAAGTGACAACGCTACCATCTATAAGGAACACATATCCAATGACCTCATTACTTCCAAAATTCTTTTCTATCCAACTAGCATCACTAAATCATTCAAAAACCAAAGGATGTTTACCGTAACATACTCCAAGGAAAATTGAACTATGTCTAGAGCTTACCAATGGATTCTATCTAGACAACTGATGTATCTACTCAACTTACACACAACAAATGCAATATATAGTTGTGTACGGTTGATTAGATACATTAAACTACCAATAATGTGAGAATATTGTAATTAAGGTACAAGAATACCACTTTAATTCTTATACTAGATGAATCATATGGGTCTTAACAAGTCTAGAATTTGTATATCCAAATCTCTCTAAAACTTGCTCAACATAGTGAGACTGAGAGATTACTATACCATCAGTAGACCTTATGATTTTAAACCTTAAAATTACATCAGCCACACCCATGTCCTTCATCTCAAACTTACTAACAAAAAAAATGAAAGTATTATTCACCGACTTAGACTAGACATATTTATCATAATCATTAGAAATGAAGCCAAAAGATGATATTATATAATCAAACTTTTCATGTGATTGTTTAGGGGTTTGTTTCAAACCATATAATGTTTTAACAAGCTTACACACCTTATACTCATTCCCATGAGCCACAAATATCTCTGGCTGATCCATATAATTTTTTTTATGGAGGTCACCATGTACAACATCCATCTGATGGATTGTGATGTCATATGCAAAGGTTAGTGCTATAAGCACTCGGATGGCGGTTATTCCAAAATATAGAGAATAGGTATCAAAATAATCTATTCCTTCATTTTGTTTGTATCTCTTGGCAACTAACCTAGCCTTATACTTATTGATTATTCCGTCTGTATTTAGTTTTTCTTTAAATATCTACTTTCAACCCACAATAGAACAACCATGAGGCAAATCCACTAATTCTCAAGTACTATTGAAAATAATTAACTAGATTTCATCGTTAATGACTTTCTTCCAAAACATAACCTTGGATGAGGTTATAGCTTGATGAAAGGTGATAGGATCATCCTCGACATTGAAAGTAACAAATTCACTTCCAAAGTTTTTTTATATCCCAGGCCATTTACTTCTCCTTGGTTCAACAGAGTCATCTGATTTGGAAACAACACAATTAGAGTTATCCCTACATTTGTCATTATTTTCATATGATCGGTAATAGAACTAATAGTAGGATAAGAATCTCTAAAAGATACACTTTGGGGAACTTCAGTTTTCATGAGAAACACATTCTCAAAGAATGTAGCATAATGGATATCAACAATTGTATTGACGTCTATGCTAGAAATATCAGATCTAATGATCAAGAATCTGTATGCTTGTCTTCACATAACCCAGAAATATACCATCCACTATTTTAGGTCACAATTTTTTTCTTTTATTCAAGGATGAGTACTTTTGCAAGACACCCCCACACTTTGAGATATTTGATATTACTCTTTCAACCCTTCCAAAGCTGAAAGTTACTATTTTCCTTATGCTTATGGGGAACTCTATTCAGAATATGAAAAGTCGTATTCAAAGCTTCTCCGCACGTAGGTAGGTAACCCAAAACTTTAAAGTAAAATATTAACCATATCACACATGATTCTATTCTTCTATTCAGCTATCTCATTAGATTAAGGAGAGTATAGAGTAGTAACCTCATGAATAATACTGTTGTTTTGACAATATATTTAGAAAAGATTTGAGGTATAATATCTTCTCCTATCAGACTTTAATTGTTTAAGTACATTGCATGTTTGAGTTTGTGTTTCATTTCTAAATATTTGAAACTTTTCTAAAGTTTCATCTTTACTTTTAAGTAAGTAAATATAAAAGTAACTATTTCAATCATCAATAAACATGATAAAATATCTTTTGTTATCTCTCATAATCATTCCACTGAATTCACAAATATCAGTGTGCACCAAATACAAAATATTAGATTTTCTTTCAATCGTATAAAAAGGTTTCCTATGTTGCTTTGCTTGCACGCATATACCACATTTGTGTTTTCGGTCTATGATAGTTTTAGGGATAAAGTTTAAATTCATCATTATTTTCATGTAATCAATGTTTACATGATCCACCTAGCATGCCATACATGAAATGATTCAACATTGCACACAGAAAAAGAAGAAAATGAAACAGAAGTAGAGGCTTTAATATTATTACAATTCATATAATAATTAATAATTGATTATACATAAATTTTAAATAGATCCTCTACATCACACAAATAACACTTTTCAAAGAAACACCTAGTACTAAGTAATGTAATAGCAACTTTATTACATTTGCTTAACATCTTCATAACTAAAGTAAGACCACTGAAGATATTTCGACGAATCATTATAATGTGTCTAACTCGATCAAGAGTTTGAACCTTTCTCAAAAGAAACTTCAAATCCATATACCCTTTACTCTTAACTTGTCAAATGATCCCCTAAGGTTATTCTTCACCTAGAGACGGCCTAGTAAGATACAAACAAAGACTAGTAAGCACATACGTGTACATTAGACTCAGTGTTTACTATCCAATATTTTGGCTCATAAATAGAAAGGAAATGAGGTTTAAGAGATAGAGATTGTCATTAGTAGGTGCAGTGGTCACCACCATATTGACTATAACTCCTTTAACGGCCGCATGTTTCTTTGATTTTTTTGAAGGACAATCCCTCACCCAATGTCTAACCTGACCACAAAGCCAGTACGATTTGTTCTTTGATTTCTTTTGGATCTTGACCTTTGGTTTATTCTTTGCATATTTTCCCTTTGGATCACTATGCTGTTTTCTTCCGATCGTTAGGTTAACCCTAAAGTTGTTGTCTAGACGCATAACGAGTTTCTAACTTCTATGCTCTTTTTCTATTATTATGTCTATCATTAGATCATCAATCGTTATCTTTCCCTTCTTATGCTTGAGATCTAGGCTGAAACATTCTCAAAACTTAGAAAATTTCTTTATAATAAACATAACAATAAACTTATCAAGAAGCTCCATTTCAACTTTTTTCATACCATGACATAAAAACTGAAACTCATAGGCCTGTTTGGTCACAAATTTCTCCTTTACTATTTTATACTTAAGAAACTTGCCACAAAATACCTTTCAAGACCGAGATCTTTATTATTGTATTTTTTATCCAAGGTAATCCACAAATTTTTCGCTGTCGTGGAAGGAGAAAAACTATATACATAAAATAAAATATTTGATAATGCCAATAAACTATAACAGCAACACATGATGTCCTTCTTCTACTCAGCGATTTTATCTGATCTTCTAGGGTTAGTATCATCTGGTAGGAGATAATCTGACTCGATATACATATGCAACCCAAACATAGTTAACCAAATTTTCATATACTGCTGTCAGCATTTAAAATGTGAACCGATAAACTTTTCTAAGATCAAGGTCAAGACAACCTTAGGTCAGAGGGTAGTAGACGCGCTACATGTTCACTACAACAATAACTAAGCCTTTTCCCATACTAAACGGGGTCGGCTAAACGCGCTACATGCTCACTATGATAAAAAATAATTTTTCTAAGATTGTTGGTAAGAACAATAGACATACATGCATAATAAAACAATATACAACAAATGTAAACATGCCCCAATCATAAACAATAACCACAAATCCAAAATAAGTAATAATCAAGCTATATAAAAAATAAAGGCAGAAACAAAATCAGAAACTTATCTCTGCGAGTCGCCATTGCAAACTTGTCTTACAGAAATCAATGTCTCGCTATGAGTACGTACGTGTAACTGACTTCGAGTCAACCTCAAGCACGCCTTAATCACCTATGGTTGGGGTGGCGAGAGACTAACCACGGGCACAGGGACTTGAGCAACACCACAGGCAAAGAAAGAGAACTAGGAGACGGCTGAAAGAGAGAGAGAGAAAACAATGTGTTTAGGGAGGACCCCTAATCACCTATTTATAGACCCATCATTTTAGTCGCAACCGTTCCATTTTATCCGGAACCGTCCCACCTTATCCCTATCCGTGATCATGAAAAACTATTTACCATTATATAAAAAAAAAAATCATACAAAAAGATAGATACCAGACCCAAACCACAAGCCAAAGCCTAACCTGGCCCAGCCCACACATGCGTGTGTAATATGACATGTCCTCTCCAAGCTCTTTTAACTAAAGTTCATGAGCTACCAACTATATAAAAAGACTAGCGGGTTTGTTACATTCTTCAATATGGGACTAAACTTTGTCTCATCTTAGTCATCTTTTGCAAAAGTCCCTCATATGTTACTTTTTATACTTTAGGACTTTCACATATATCATTTAAATATATTTAAGGATACCAATGTGAATTAAATATCATTAATGCACAATAAATCCAACAACTACTTCGTGCAGCAGGAACCTCATGGTTGAGTGTACCCTCATACGTGTTGATCACACACTTGAGATCATGGGAAGCTCTTTCTATGTGATTCCTAACAGAGCATCCAGGATTTGTGCACTTGCAGCTCCTGCATCAACATAGACATGGAAATGTATTTAGAGGCAAATAGGTTTCAGTTTATTTGTCTTCTTCTTCAATCCATGAGTACATGAACGGAGCAAACCAGAAAACAGATTGAGTCTCTTATATTCACTCTTCATTTAGCAAACCATCATAGCCTTGAGAAAAATGGTGATTTTCTCATGAACTGTCTGAGTGCTATAACGCCACGGATAAGATTAGTCGAAGTGGTATAACTCTGTGTTTGTGCGTGTGTGTGAGTGTGCCTGGTCTGTGGTGCATGCATATATATATATGCTTTTCTCTGACATATATGCATGTAAAGTAATCGTCAATTTCATCATGCACAAAGAACTTGCATATTCATTAGAAAGCAAAGAGGGAGCGACAGATTCACTGTTCAATAACCAAAACATACCTTGTGTTAGGATTTCCCTTTACCACTTTTTGTCAATACTTTCGCCAGCGATATCCATCATCTAGAATGTCAACCTCACTAAGAACCACTCTAGTTTCACGAATAGCTCTGGATGAGAAATCCGCTTCAGTAGTGGAGTGGTCCATTTTGCTGAATAGCAGTAAAAGCAACAAAATTTGAGTTACAGCATAAAGATTCACACAACAGTAAGCAGGACGTAATAGTTAGTCACATAAAGAAGCCTACCTTCTTTTTGACTCAGACTCATCATCATCATCGCCATCATCTCCAAGCGATATACTTCCTTGGGTAACCCCATCTTCATCATCCTCAAATTCATTATCACTTGCTAGTGTGCATGAAAGTTCAGGCGGCAAATCGACTGATTCAAGAATTTCGTTCCTCCAATCCATAGTAGACTTATCCTTGAGGAGACCCTGTTGTTGAGCATTTCTACATATGGGTCCATTTTCAACTTTGACAAATGATTCAGTGGCTTCAGGCCTTTCTGTCATCTCATTAAGCGCAAAAGCTGATCCAATTGCAGATCGGCGACAAGGCTGAGGCTTAGAGTGGCTACGAGTGCCCTTGTAAATGATCTCTGTAATCTGACCATCATGAGACCGTTCAACTTTTTTCCTCACCTGGCAATTTGGATGAGTGCACTTCTAATAACTACGAGGATAACTCCATTTCACCTGCTTCTGTCCATACTTTCTCCAGTTATATCCATCTTCTGATGGCTTTCCCACACCTGTGAGGAGACATAGTTCTTTTGTGTCGCCCTCTAAAAGAAGTGGGGAACCTAAATCCTAAACATGCAGATGTCCATCAGAGTGAGATGGGTCCTCCAAGCCAACTCTAAAATGACTCTGCAAATCAACAAAACTCGATCTGTCTAGATCATTGACAGAAGTTTCCGAGTGGGCAACAGAGTCAGTAATGCATTCTTTCTTTGCAAGCTTACCATGATGACTATCATCCACAATAGGTATCTGCATCTCAGTTTGGTCCTGCACATCGAGTACCAACCCCCCATGTTGCACGATTTCAGTGGAAGCAGAAGAAACCTATAAAACAGGACTATGGTTGAGCTTATAGAAAATTTGAAATACGAGCGAACATTTATTGTTTGTCCTTGTTTGGGAAACATATGTTCCTAGGTTGACCTGCAATTAATTTTGATAGTGAACATAGAAACGGTGAATCAAATGAAACTGCATGCAGGAAAGCCTCAAACTTTAATTCACTATAAACAGCATCACCTGAAATGGCTCAAAAGACTAACCTTATTTCCAAGGCCATTGGTGCGGGAGTTATCAGAATCCATCTGGGGATTAACAGCAAGTGATTGGTCTTTGGCATCTTCAACTTCATTTTCTTTAGTCACATCAGAATCTAGAGCTGCAAATTAAGAAAGGTTCCGGTTGTTAGAGATAGTTGTATTGTACCTGCTGCACCTAAGCAATCAATTCGTCTTATTGAACATGATTTCATAAAAACTTTCTACCGCACTACAGTGTCTTCTGCAAATGGATAATTGGCAAATATTTCATCCCAAAAGTTTGGAACACATGATATTAGAAAAGGATAAGTTTAAATGCTAAGGGTCTGCGATTCAACAAGAACAGGGAGAAATGATTTTATACAAGAAACTACTGTGAACTTAATCACCTGTTGTCAGTTGAGGGCTACATTTTTATGAAAAATAACATCTTGTAGTGGTACCTTGTAATGATTTTGAAAGGACCCTGCCCCTTCTTTTTTCAGGGTGTGCCTGATACAAGGTTCTAGGAGAATTGGACCATGTTTTAGTGCTTGCAGGAAAAAGTTTTATTGTGCATCAAATGTGGAACCCATTGCTGAGATGAAACTGTGATTCTATATGCCTAATTAACTTCAGCACCAGGGAGGAGGTGGGCCATAGGAAATGGACCCGGGCTTTGCACAAAAACCAAGCATCTCTTGTGTTACTACCCCACCTCATATGAAAATCCAACCATTACCACTCATGAATCAAACACGAAATCATATCACTTGGAACCATGGTTACAAGTCCATGTGAGTCTAGGCCTGCAGTTCTAGTACCAGGAGCCCAACACCACAAATCAAACACACCCTCAAAGAACATCTGATGCAGCGACAAGAAGTTTTGTTGTCTCAACACAAAAAGTGTACTGTTGAAACGTGTTAGAATACCAAGAGGAACAGTATTACACATTGATGTTACATACAACATAAAGCTCCATTTTGGGGACGTGGAATGGTGTTTCTGGAAATATGTAACTGCATCCAGAAAAGCTTCTCTTTTTCAAGAACAATGATTGCCAGAGAAAGAATTAGCAATGCAAAATTATTCCTAATACAAGATGTCCAGACCCTAATATAAAAGGTAGTTATTCCAAAACAAGGATTTCATTGCACAACTAATGCAGTTGACACATGAATCTTGCACGAAAGGTGCTTTCACACCAACAAGACTCCCACGCCAAGGTGTAATGAAAAAGCTATCCACTACAAATACGCCATGATGGCCTAAAATGTGGTGGAAGAAAGCTATAAAGCATTTTCTTTTGTCAGGAAATCTGGCTATGACCGGAGATAGATAAGAAATGAAGAATTCATGTATCTGATCCACTTAGTGTATGAAAGGGACAGAAAAGGGAAAACCCAATGCCTTACATATCCATTCATTCACCCTGCAGCTTCAGAGTGTCTCCCTGTGATTATGACATGCACTATCAGCTTGTGTGAACAAATTTGAAGGTTTTCAGACGTTTTTCCTTTTAACATGAGAATGATTTGAAAGAACCAGGACTGTTTTTGCTGACCAAAGTACGCCGCCAAAGCACTGGAGTACCAATTACCCAGTCCAATTCAGAGTTCCATCTCCTCAAATTTTGATTCCAGCGTATTTATTGATTATTGTTGTGATCACTGGTAAAGTCTCTCTATGATTCCTCCGCAGCTTCTTATCATCGCTTGAAGCAGCTAAGATCTATGCCACATGGGTGTGGGTGTGGACGGGTGCAGATGGAATATCCACACCTTGGCGTGGAATATCCACACAAAAGAAAGTGAAGAAGGTTCGCGATGAGATATTTTCCTTTGTTCATCGACGGAGTTTCATGGGAGATGACGAAAGACAAGCTAAATGAGCATTTTGGAAACCTATGTCACACGGGTGCGGGTGCGGGTGCGGGTGCGGGTGTGGGTGTGGGTGCGGGTGCGGGATACGGCAAATTTCAAAAATTTTGGGTGCAGCGACACGGCTAGGGTATATAATATTATATATTATATATAATATTCAACCTAAATAAATCAATCATAATACAACTAGTATTTGCTAATTTTGGGTGCACATAGGTATTAATTAGCAAGTTCTCACATAATGATCTGAAACTTACAGTGATTTTATGAGCTACAAAATATCGAAGTTATGGATTCAAAGAGTTTCGAGATCTTTAGTAGGATATAACATATACTAGTATTTGTGCTAGGATCCACTAGTGATGTCATACTCTTCTGTTCTATTGATCAGGTAATGTTCTTGGTCTTTAAATGTGTTTGGTGACAAAGATTATTCTGTGCAAAGGCATACAGTATGGAGTCAAGAATCCAATCAGATTGAGTAATAAGAAACCAATTGTTCGCACCCAAAATCATTAAAGCTAATATGATATACAACTACAATAGCAAGTACACAATTTTATAAGTTTATATTAAAGCAAAACATATAAATGGTAAACAACTACTAATTTCATCATAATACACAAATCAATCTTCATTATCCGGACTCATGTAACCGTGAGTTACAAAAAAACAAAAAAAAAAAAATTTGCAAAATTTTTTTTTTTTTGCAAATTTTTTTTTTTGCCATGCCGCACCCGACACGGTGTCGGTGTCGCACCAGTGTCAAGGTCGACACTCCACCCCTTAGAAGTGTCTGTGTGACTTAGTTGGAAACTATGGTGAGGTAACTCAGGTGGTCATCATGGGAGATAAGGTCACGAGTCGACTAAGAGGCTTCAGTTTCATCATCTTCATGGATCACTTCCTCCTCGATCGGGTTCTCCAAGATAAACACATCATAGATGCCAAAACCCTGAGTTACCTTAAAAAAAATTGTAATTTTTTTATCCATGCCGCACCGACATGGTGTCAGTGTCGCACCCATGTTGGGGTCGGCACTCCACCTCCTAGAGGTGTATGTGTGACTTAGGCTAAGATTATCAAATATCGAAATCAACTCTGGTTTCAGTACTGCTCCCCAACTCCCACTCGCGTTGTGGAAACTGGAAACTATTATAGCAACATTAACTGCAAACTATCATCTACGTATTGATCTCATAGCTTGATAATGAAGTAAAAGCTTTCTTTGCATCATCTAATTGACCTCAAGCAGACTATATGATTCCTTTTTTAGATGTCATTGTTGATTGCTGATGAGTACCTTTAACTTATGTTGGAAGATAACTATCAAAGTAAAGCTGTATTATGCCATTTTGTTTACCAGCACATGTTCGTGTTTCTTTTTCCTGAGACCATTGGTTCCCACTTGAAAATCAGGGATACTAATGATAAGAAGCTGCAGAGGAATCATAGAGAGACTTTACCAGTGATCACAACAATAACCAATAAATATGCTGGAATCAAAATTTGAGGAGATGGAACTATGAATTGGACTGGGTAATTGGTACTCAAGTGCTTTGGTGTTGTACTTCAGAGGGATACTAATTCCAATTTACTCTGAGTGCTTTCAGTGACCATGCTATATACTTATGAGGTGTTTTCCAACAACAACTAAGCCTTTTCTCATACTAGATGGGGTCGGCTACATCTCTTTGTTTTCATAGAGCTAGATCATGCGTCATGCTAATAGTTAACTCAACATAAGCTAGAATGAGGTGTTTTCCAGGTGGAAAAAAAATCATTATAAGTCCTACCGTTTGCAGGTCCCTAGTTAAGTTCGAGAAACAAAATAAGACAGCTGAAAAATGCATTTAGAAGATTATTGTGTAAAAGGGGAGTACAATCAACTGTGGTATAGTGGGTCAAGGAAGAAAACGTCCGCAGACTTGGAGATAGCTTCACCTGAGGCATATTACCTTTGAGCTATTTACATATCAATCTATGACATACAAGCAGAGGAAAAGAATTCCATCACCGCAGAAGCAAATACCAATGGTTGCTTTCAAAAAGTTACAAAGTGCATCAGCATTGTACTAGCTAACCTGTCATTAGGATCTAGAGGTCAGTCAAAGATTTTCAAAAAAGGTAAGAGAAAAAATGTCAAGTCACTGCCAATTGTTGTTGGGGACAATGAACAATGAATTGAAACAACCATAAGACGATTCACCTATGTCCATGGACACCACAGAGAAATTCTCAACAAGGAGACCTACACCTAAACGTTCCTTTAAGGTGTCCACACACACACACACAAAGAAAAGAAAAGAAAAAGGTTCACAACTTCAGATTCAGACTCCAAATCAAATTCCACATCCAGGAAGAGATCAAATCAATTCCCAAATAGAGCAAGTATTCTCTGTTTTTAATTATCTTCACAAGACCACAAGTTGAAACAGAATATGATACAAGAATATGCCTTCACTGTTTTAAGCATCCACACACAATCCGTCCGTATCGTAAAGCTCAACAATACCATCCGTATTGACATGACACATATCTATCCTTAGAAAGGAAAAGAAAACGAGAAGTTACAATGCAATAGATACACCTACAATACGGGCAACACACCCTCCTATCGATACTCCCCCTGTATCCTTCTCTAGTGCATCTGTTAACAGAAGCATTCACCTAGACCCACTGAGCTCTGATAAACTTTAGAAAGAGCATATGCAATTTCAGGTTCATAAACGAGACTGAAGGATACGATATTTAACTAAAGCAACAAAATTAAATGCTACATCGTATCTCAATAGCCATGCATGATCTGAAAGGTTAACAACCAACAAAGAACAAAGAAAAGGCAGAACCAAGTGAATGGCAGACCACAAAGACAACTGAAAGATCTTCAGCAGGGAAAGAGAGAAGCGAATTACAAGAGAGTTGAGAAGCATGACCGGGGAATCGAGCAACGTCGCCGGGCTGAGCCCCGCTGGGATCGTCAAGTACGGCAACCCGGATGTCGGCGACGGCGGTGAGCTCGTCGCCGGGAACCTCCCGGCATTGAGCCTCGCAGCATTGAATCCGCTCCTCGCCGCTATGCTCCCAACCAACCTCCAGCCAACGGCCGGAGGTCCCTAACTGCCGGCACTTTCGGCTTCATCAATCTCTTCTCCGGTGGCCGGAATATCGCCGGGAGGGTTCAGAATAGGGAAAGAGGAGAAGAGATGGTGGAGATAGCCAATGAAGAAGAGGAAACGGTGGACGGTGGTGATGTTCCTTCTGCCTAATGTCTGAACTCAGCATAGTCCTTTCCTCCTCCTCCGGGTATCATTTTCTGATCAAACGTTCATCAGCTTGCAGCTAGTTTCGTTCTGTTCTTCACACTTTCGAAGTTTGCCTTCCATGCATGCAGTCTGCTGTCTCCACCAACATGCACGAGAGAGAGACTCTTTGTATTCTTTATAGGGTGGTGTGAGATAGGAAAAGATTGCATTGACCGGTCTAGAGAGAGAGAGACAAAGAGGAATAGTCCCCCACTCTGTAAATGGGTCGCAAATCCATTTATGTAGTCTGCAAATCAACTAATCACCATGTAAGCCTGCAAAAATGGAAGAATGCAAAAGTACGGGAAACATAACAAAAGATTAGAGAGACGGAGAAAGAGATTGCTCCAAAAATAGGACTGGTTCCGTTACAAAAGGAACGGAGATAAAGCAGCAACCATCTGAGGAGGCATACAATGCGTCATCAACATCGTTTCTCTCCGTACAGTTAAAATTATGATATGACCTAGTATCTTTTACGGCTATTTTACTTTCGTCTGATTATTATGGCACAGTATTTCTAGGCTTTCTCATAAGACTTATAAAACCGAAGATCCGTTATGCATGTCTATTATTTTTCCAAGGCAGGAGTTGAAAAAGAAAAGAAATTAAAAGATGCTAAAGCATTTACGTTCGTGGACAAGCCGTTTAGCACTCAGACACGTAGCTAACCTGGTGGAGACTAAACTCACAAGTTGAAAGTCGCGAGTTCAATGCCGGAGACCGCATATCTGGCCTGGATTTCCCCGTTGAGATTAGAGATGGCAATCGGGGCCGGTAAGAGCTCCACCCGACTCTACCCATACAAACTTTTGTTCGTTCATCTTGTTCTGTCCCACCGTACAGTTGTCCAACTCGAAGTCTCACACTTGTCCCGCAGTCATCCCATTTGATCCTCTGCAAACCTTGCGATAAGCTATTAATTTCATAGCACAAATAAACTACTAGCATACTGAGAAAGAATCTAAATAACAATACATATATTTATACAATACACTATGTATTAACAGCACACTCATTTACTTTAGGAGTCCCATTGATGAAATAAAGGTGTTGATCTCAGTTAATGCATTTCAAATGGAAGAAGGTTTCAACACAAGAGTCAAGGGTGCATTTCAATGTTATTGTATGATTTCATTGCATCTTCATCCAACTTCCTTTTTATAATGAAATCAGAACTTGAAGATCTCAGCTATGACATTTTTTCTTATCATTACTTTTTCCTTTATAACTCTGTTCACCTAAGGTATCACTCTTCCATGGCCTGTTCTAAGTCCAATCAAAAAAGGAAGGTTGGGTTAAGCTTTCAACAACTAGCATCAAACTTTGTCTGACTTACGATGAATTCTTAAGAAACAAAGAATTGATGTAGCCGACCCCATCTAATATGGGAAAAAGCTTAGTAGTTGTATTACTTTTTTCCGTATATATAGTCCGGGCGGGTTAACCTCTTGCCCTGCTGTGGGGCAGGTTTTTAGACTTGAAGACCTGCCCTCTATGGGACGGGTCGCAGTGGGTACCCATGGGTCGTGCCTCAATTGGCATTCCTAGTTGAGACAGAATGTAACCAAAAAGAAAAGCCGTTTTCCACCCTATTAGCCAAATGAGGCCTGTTTCACACACATGTGGGTATATAAATAGATAAATAAATAAATAGATAAATAAATAAATAAATAAATAAATATATATATATATATATATATATATATATATATATATATCACTTGATCATAAATTGAGCACGTGTTCAATCTCCTCCATTTCTCTATTATTTATAAATATATATTTATAAATATATATAATTATAATATAAATATATATACATACATATAATTAGTTTTGACAATGAAATTAGTGGTTTTGATTGGTAAAAGACTATTTTAGCTTATCGAGAGACAACAAAAGGTAGTGGAGAATTGTTATCACTAGTTGAATCGATGAAACCATGAGAAATTGAGGAGATTGAGTGCGTGCTCAATTGAACATGGCCAATTGGATATATATAGGAAGGTGGCATACACTTGATATGTACATGGTACTCAATGGGTACCCTCAATATAAAATACTAGGCTCCAATGTAATAAATCCATTATGGTCCATCATTTTACAAAGATTGAATATTATATCCATGGGGCATAAGATATATATATATATATATATATATATATATATGAGAGAGAGAGAGAGATGTTGGGGATACTTCAGCAATAGATGGTTGCTTACCGGAGTTGATGTGTCGGTTGAAAAATCAAGAATAAACACTTCCAAGTATACTAGCATTTCATCTTTCTCTCTCTGTCTCTCTCACACACACACATATATATATATATATTGAATGAGTATTGTAAGATATTTGTAAAGTGGTCGATCTCATTGCATTTATTACACTTTGCTCGTGCTTTTACACTTTAAGTACAGATTCATAAATTGAGTCTAATCCACATATATATAAATATAAATATAAATTGTGTGTACTAGCAGTAGCTAGCCCTGTATTATGCTCAAAACCTTCAAACCATTGGCTATAACCATCGTAGCTGTGTAAGCCATTGGAGGTTGATTCCTACTTTCATGGGTTGAGCATACTGGAAAAACCTAAAGCTATAGAGTTTGACAAAGTCCTAACGCATCAATATCGGGGTTTCCATGTTCAACAAAGTTGTAGATAGGTGTATGCCCTGGGACAATCTGTCCTAGTCCCACAGCTTTTCATGGGGTTCTTCCAATGTTACCATCCCTGATGGTTGTTTCTAGGGGTTGTATAAATGTCATATTAACAAAAGTATAGCATTTTGTTAAGAATGGTGGCAGGCATGCTAATCAACAATTAATTAACCAGTTAGTGAGGCGACTTTTAAATGAATCAAACTTCTCGTAGATTGGTTCGCTAAAGTTTGTTCTATGCTGTTTGATGTTCGATTTCTAACCTTAACCAAGCTTGACATGAACAGTGTGTTCGACTCAGCTTGTCAAAAAAAGATCGAGCTTTCGGTGAACTGTGCATCTTATAAGAAATTCATAAACTCGTAGGGACTTACATGGAGCATGCAAAATTTGAATACTATCCATGCATCATGGTTTACATAGTATAAGATAAAACAATTACTTCCAAATAGTAAGAAAACCACAACCCACAATCACATAATTCATTCATTTAATTTCGATGTTCTAGCATTTGCAAACCAAGTTCATGCTGTAATATCACTATAACACTAAATAAAATCATGCACATGTAGAAATCACGAAAAACAATTGTAAGCCTATTCTTATGGTACTCCAATTACCTTGAACGCTTTCTAATATGATTTTTTTTATTACAAGAGGAGGCCAAAGACTAACAAATACACCCTCCGGTAGTCAAACTCTCCACCAGCAGCAGTGGCCTTTGAGCTAACGTTCTGGGTGTCTTTCTAATATGATTTTTAACACTTCACATTTGCATTTTCTAGATAGGATCATTCACTAAATATTCATAAAAAAATTACCATATCACATCATTCTATTACAAATCCAACAATTTAAACCACACTTAAAAATCAGATGTTGTACGACCCCGGAATGGCCAAAATACGAGACTAAATTCATTCAAAATCTAACAAGAATGCTGATGCCTATCTCACCCAATTTTGTTGTGTGAGAAAACAAACACTGGCCCTAGAGTGGTGGTTTCTCGCCAGTTTCCGACACTAGGGTTCAGGATGGTGGCTTGCTAAGGCCTTAATCTGTTTGACCTGTCTTCCGGTTCCGACCCATACTATAAAAACCACCAAATTAAATCTAGCTAGTATTTTGTGGTTAAATGTAAGAAAATGAGAAAGGGTTTTTTCAACTCGCAAAAATCCGACGAGAAGTGACATTTTTATTGCTTTTTTAGCGAGTTCTAGATCAAAATCACTAAAGATGATTTACTAGGATCACTTAATCCAATTCAATGAATCACAATTATTGGTAGCTGCTGAATTCACCTATAATACAAAGAATGGAAGACAGTAGGTACTTCAAATTTAAAAAAATCTAGACAGGTTAACTAGACATAATCAGTTTGAATAAGAGATCACTCGGTTCAGTTCCGATTTCACCTTCCATAGAATTGAACCAAGCCAGAACCGGAATTGGTAAATCAAAACCATTGGTTTCATATTCCTTTTATTTTTTATATCAAATTTTAATTAATTTTCAGTTCCAAGCAGTTTAGGACTCAAATCAGAATCCGAATCGAAACCAGCTTATTCTGAAGCAAAACTGGAATCAGCCTGATCCCAATTTAGCTCTCATTCCTAGTTTCAAGAAAATCGGAACTGACGATTTGGAATTGGCAGTTGAGGGCTCTCTTTCACCTTTTATAATGCAAGGAATATGTATTTGCAGCAGTTTAGGGAGGCATAAGGGTGGCAATACGGTTGGTAGTCAATACTCGACTGACCACTCACCATGGTTGAACCTATAGTTTATTTTCTTTTTGGTAGGTGGATCAAGTATCCTGGTGGATCCATGTCGACATTCAAATCTGATTCAAAATGTTAAAATCACATACATATTTAATATACAAGCAAGCAAATAAGAATAACAAGTGATGAAAAATTAGAATGCTTTATGGATTAACCAAAAGAATGGGAGAGAGAGTCTTAGTTGTATAATGTATCTTGGTGCATGATCTTGCATAACATCTTCATCGTTTGATATTTAAGATCGATGGTGAAGATTTGAATCAAATGTATCATTGTACTTTTGTATTTTTATTTAATGTACATGAGTATATTAAATGCAACTTTATTCAAATATCTACAGTCAATTTCAAAGATCAAATGGTGAAAATATTGGTGCAAGATTATGCATCAAGATGCATTATGCAACTTGTCTAAAACGAGAATGAGTAGAAAACAAAGGACTCATTCTTAAATTGTTACAAAAAATAACTAGTGGATCTTAAAGATACCGTAAAACATAAGGTTGGTAAACCCAATGAGCTCAAAAGAGGTATTCTTATTGGTTGGTTGACTCGTTTTCTATAAGAACAAAGGTGCTAACCATCAACTTAATACCGCCTATTCAGATAATGGCTTGCCAATCTCTTTCAAACAAGAAAAATTGAGTTATGAGAGATTCTTAGGTACCCTATAAAAAAAATGCGCCTCTATTTGCCTAAGGATCTAAGGTCATCTTATTTTTTTTGTTGCAAGAAAAGAATGGAGTTGAACCCTCAAGAACTAAGGAGCATTGCGAACAATCACCACACACAAACAGTAAAAATACTAGATCGTAGAAAAATGTGTTCCTCGAAGATTGTGCTGAGCAACCCAATAGGCACACATCCCTCCCTCTCCATATCTAATGAGTTCTCTCAACCTGCCATTAGCACAAGCTCCATCACCATGTCCGGTTTTATAAACCACTTCGTGTGCCTTAGTGTATGTTTGATTTGTCGTGTAAGAGAACCCTGCTATTAAACACCTGCAACTATACCAGTCTCTTTTTTGATTCATGAGTAACATCGATGCTTGGGGTTTTCAGGTGAGGTGGGCTACCAACACAAGAGAGAAGGGGGTGCTTGGGTTTTCGTCTCAAGCCTTTGGTTCCAATTCTTATGACCCATATCCCTCTAGTGCCAAAGCTTTTTACTCAAATTAGCTTATAGAACACCATTTTCATGAAACTTGAAACTGCGAGTATAAAAAATCAAGGTCTAATTCTCCAAGAATGTTATATCAAACACAATTAAAAGACCCGAACAATAACCATATCGAGACATGGTTTAGGAAAAAACACAAAAAATGTCATATAAAAGTTTTCATGGACCAAGTTAACCTCTAACATTGACGTTGACATAAGATTACATTAAGGGACAACCATAAAGTGCACAACTCTTTACTTTGGTTATTGATAAACTAACAAAAGATATTTAAAATGAAGTGGCTTAGTGCACATATGAAAATGACATTTTGTTGGTGGATGAAATAAGGAGTTCATAATAAGTTGAAATTATTGAGAGAAACTTTAAGAACAAAGAGATTTTGACTTAGCTAGCAAAGAGAATATGTGGGACGCTAGATTTATATCATAATGGAAGTAAATACTCAAAAGTTAAAATTGGCACTGCTGCATCTACTGGAAAAACTTTTAAGCACTTAAAACCAATATTTCAAAAAGATGAAAAGATAATGGAATGCCATATATAGAATTAGTGCAAGTTGAATCAAATAAAAAGGTGCATCTGGTAAATTTCATGATAAAGAAAGTACTACTTAAATTAGGAGGTAAATATTGTAAGGTAGTTGTTAAATGCTACTATATATAGTATTGATTGTTGGGCCTACTCTTCTGCCTTTTACCACACTTGGTTGAGTTCTACCACCTAGAACCATTACAGAAACTAGCAACACCTCATCGTAATCAATTAGATGCGGTAAAACCTAAAATTGTCAACAAATATACCTTTGAAGGTGTTTGACTCCCTAATTGCCACACTGATTCCCTGAACTTCCACCAACCACCTTCCACCACCAAATCCACCTCCTTGGGCACTACACAGGGTCCAACAGACTGTGATACCAAGCTATCACTGCTTCTCTACCAGATCCTGAAAATAGTCCCTAGAAGTGATTGGTGATGATGAAGACCATACCCATTGCCTCAACCCATTCCTCCTCAACATACATCAAAATAATCTTTGTTACAACAACCTATCTTCCTTTCAATAAACCACAGTTCAACACTCCATATAGCTAAAATCACTTATAACCTATGGCCTCCTACCGCACACACATAAACCAACGTTAGGTTGAGAGAAAGATGAAAAAGAAGAATGTGATCTTTGCTCTCCAAAGGTGGAATCCTTCTTGAATGACTTTCCTCCCTTTGCAATAGCTCAATTAGAGTTTAATAATAAAATCCTACCAAATAAAAATAGATCCAAATGAGTTACTCTAGAGCCAAACCAAACGTCACCCTAAACGAGCTATTCAAAAACGAGACCAAAATGATATCAAACTAAATACAAATAAATAATACTCTCAAAACATCCTAATGTTTGTCACATATGACCGCTTATTACATAACTAAAGGAAATAATAAAAGAACTAAAAAAACTACTCAAAGGTGCACCAATGGCTAAACCCCAGCACGCGCATCTCTCGTGCCATGTTAAGTGCACATATGTGGAACACCTAGAACTAACACATATATGTAACAACAAGTTAAATGTTACAACACTAGTTTTAGGTATTTCACATATGTGAATCGTGCACAATGCAAGAGGCACGCATGCTGGAGTTGAGCCCTTTGTGCACCTTTGAGTAGTTTTATTTAGGTCTTTTGTTATTTCCTTTCGTTACATTAATAAGTGGTCGTATGTGACAAACATTAGATTGTTTAGAGAGTATTGTTTATTTAGATTCAATTTATTTTATTTAGGTATAGTTTTGGATCATTTTGCCTATGATTTGGTTTAACATTTGGTTTGGGTTTGGAGTGACTCATTTTGATCCATTTCCATTTAGTAGGAATTTATTATTTAAGCTCTCAGTAAGGGATGAAAGATTGAGTTCTTCTTCCTCATCTTGCTTTAAACTTGTGCATAGGTATGTGTGTGTGTAGTGTGAGAGAAAGGCAAGCTAAGAGGCTATAGATGGTGGGTGATTCTAGCTATGTAGAGTGCCAAAACATGATCTATTGGGAGGAAACATGGTTGCTTCAACATGGATTATTCTGCTACGCATTGAGGAGGAATAGTTTGTGGCAATTGAGTGTGGTTGTCGCCATCACCGAGCGTTGTAGAGACCGTTTTCACAGATCCGATAGAGGAGGAGTGACATGATACGCCATCCATCTCAGTTCATTGGATCCATCTCAATGACCGTGTGCCAGTTCTTTGGAAACATCTTAGTATCCATTAGTAGGACCTTGTTGGGTAGACAAATGTGCATTTCTACTTTATCATGTGCTTCTAGATTGGGTTCATCCCTTGGTTGTTTAACAAGGATCAACCATCCTTAGCAGGTCGCAAGTTTTTGGTTGTGCACTAATACTATTAAGAGGGAGTCCTAAATATGTAATGCCTTTCAGTGCATAATCTTGCATGAGCGTTTTCATTATTTAATCTTTGAGATTAATGATAGATATTTGAATTATTTTATATTTATTGGTGTATTAAATACAAAATACAAAAGTACAGTGATACTTTAATTCAAATATTCAGTTTTGATCTTAAAGATTGAACTATTAAATGTTTATGAAAGATTATGCACCAAAAGACATTATACATTTAAGATACCCTCCACTATTAAAAATTGATATGAACATTATAGATAATACATAAATCAGTCTAAGGATGATCTTTTTTGGATTTCCCTGCACTCAACTTTGTTAGTTTCACCATATATATGACTACTTGGATCTATATTCTGCTTTAGAAATATCCAACCTACTAAAAGAACATATGCAAGAGTTCATATAAGATAATTTTGTTGATGATGAACCATTAGGAACTCTCCAAAGTAAAGAGGCCATTTACATACAGCCACTGCGTGAAATGCTGGTGCATCTCTCAATACCATGGTCGTATCTTCACTACATGATTTATCTCATTTTGCAAGAATGATCGTTAAGATGGGAGATACATGGTTGAACATGCATCACACCTGCCTAGTACATTGACCTTTTGGTTGATGTTCAATAAGTTTCCTTAAAATTCTTTCTTTGTGTTAATATAATTTTCAAAATAAAGGCATTTTATAATCTTATAGTAATATGTAATTAACCTTAACTAAGCCTTTCCCTCCACTAGGTGAAGTTAGGTAGAGAATGTAATATGATGGCTTCCCAAGATGTCACCCATGCATTCTTCATCACATATGTCACCAAAGCAATTCTTGATGGAGAAGAAGGAGAAGAGAAATAGAGGACACAGAAAATAGAAGAATAGGAATGAGATATCAAGTTTCCAAAAGATCTTGAACATAAAAGCTAAGCCTGAGAGAAGATCTCCTTAAATAATAATAATTTGTCCAACACAGTGAACTCCACCTAAAATGTCTCTAAAGCCCTATTCTATGTCAGATAACTCTTAAAAGGAGTTTTAACTCAATACGAAACTTATCCATCACCTATTACAATGCTATTTAGTACAGGTATTGAACTCATAACCTTTAACTCATGAGTCAACCCCCTACCCATGTGAGCTCCTCTTTGGGCAAACATCATTTTCCTTTCTTTTTATATAAGAAATCTTGTTGGTTGTTCGACAAATAAATACCCAAGAACATCTTTACTACCTTTGTATGATTTATAGACCTAACGTTGGCAGTATGTATGATATAGCTTGCGTAAGAAATATTACATTTGAAGAATAAAATTACTGATTGGTTTTGTACGTAGAATATTAAGTAGGCATTTTTCAGAAATAATTTTCATAATAAATTGAAGAATATCAGGTTATATGGTTGGATTGGTGCCTACAAAGGGATCTAATTTAAGGCATAATTTAACATCATCATCATCACTTGCTTAAGAAGATGGATTTCAACACAAAATCTTTTTTCTTTTTTTGGGGGGTTTATACTGGCGAGGCAAAAGACGGCACACCGAGTGTTGAACTCACGGACTCCAACTTGCGACTTGAGCTCTCCACCCAGGTGAGTTGTTGTTCTTAGTGCACCAACACATCGAATCTTGTTGCAGCCTAAATTTGAAATCTATCGAACAAATCCAACACGTACTCATGGTAAACTTATATACTTTGAAAAGTTGTGATGTGTTCTTGGCCATTAACGAACCTTTATCAAGGTTGCGTAAATAGCCGATGTCGAGGAGGAAGGGGATGAGAGAATAGATGAATTATGGAGTGAGAGCAAGGGATTGATAATAAGATCTAAAGCAAGAATTAAGAATCAAGCTCAACATATATTTATTACAAGGGAACCTCTATAAAAGAGGAATCCTTATTTACAGATAATACTGATTAAAATCACATTGTAGTTTTGATTTTATCATTTAACTAGATTGCGTTTACCAGGCAGTTCCTAACAATGACCTTAATTATAATTTCCGAAAATAACTTATCAAACACGTATGGATCAAATTAATCTGGTGATCTGTTTCAAGGTTTCCATCCCGTCCAATTGTTGAACTTGGTTTGATCTGGATTTGGCAACGATCTGGGTCTGATTTGATCTGAGTGGCCAAATCAAGAAAATTAAAAGGAAAGTTCTGTGATTTCAAATCACAATTTTCATCATACCCATACATAAAAGAAAGAGATACACTAAGATCTCTTTTATGGACTGTAATTATATTGTTACTTGATTTGGAAAAGAAAGCTAGACTGGTATTAACAAGAAAGTAGTGCACTCGTAGCGTTAACCCACCTGCCATGGCTTTGGACTCACAAGAAGCAGGTAGTCAGTTTGATTCCCGGCATGTCCCTGATGTAACAAAAGAAAAAAAGAAAGAAATGTTACATCTCGGTGTTTTCTTTGGTCTTGTATGCAGCACTTTTCGGACCTTTTTAAGGTAAAACAATTTTGTACAATGGAAAGATCCAAACTTATCCAAGAAGGCATAATTGACCAGGAACTGAGACATACTACACGACACAAAGACTCCTGCCACTAACACGGAAATCTATGTTCTTGTCAACGTATACCATATTCAGTTTTGTGTTCAGGTCTAGATAAAGAAACACAAGTAAGATGAACTTATTGAGTGCAGTAGAAGTTCCACGGGTCGTACTTGAGTCTAAATGTTGACGGATTATTTCATGTCAATCGTGTCGGGTCCAATTGCCATAAAGTAAAACATGCATGCATGTGTACGATGGAGTGACACAAAAGATAGGATGGACCTGCTTTTGACATGTTTCCAGTATATGTAAGCATACACAATAAGCTTAGTATAAAAGCTTTCCATTATATATGAGCATACACAACTTATATATACCATTTAAGTGTCATAAGTCTGTCATTTCAATTCGACATATTTTATAGTATCCAGTATCCTTTCTAATGAGTACTTTAAAAGTCTAAGCATGAAAGTGCAACAAAGCAACCCCACCTAATAGTCATGTAAGTAGACTCTATCTATAGTGACCCAATATAAGTACTCCAATAAAATTGTACTATAGGTTTATTAAGAGCATAGCTCAACTTATTTTTATCACTTTTATGAGGCCAAATACCTTTACCTTGAGATGACTAACTAGTAGGTACTTGCAAATACACTAATAATGTACTTTTGCCCATTGAACTTAAGACTTGATGTTACTCAAGGGTGAATTAAGTTTATATTTGGTTTTATATACTGGCAACTATCATCTAATATAGATAACAGAAATAACATCATTATTGATTAGATCTCTCACTTGAAAGAGCCTTAGACCAATATGTTTAGATCTTATGTTATATATATGGCAATATGCTTGTTGTAGAGTACCCTTACTATCATAGTTTATTGATAGCTTTGGCCTTATCAAAATCTCATGAAACATATCTCTAAGTCACTATACTTCCTTTCTTTATATGATTGAAGCAATAAATTTGACAATCATGGTGGAGTCGGCAATATATGATTTTTTTTTTAAGACTAATAAACCACACCCCCACTAATGGTGAAGATCCATCTACTTATAGAAGCATGGCCTTCTATGTAGCTTATGCTACTAGTGTTTGAATATTTTTTTAAGACAAAAGAATAGAAAAACTAATTTATGATTTAATGTTCCTTTCAAGTATTTTAATACTTGTTGAACAACTTAGGTATGATCTTTACTTAGATTGCATGTGTACCAGCTTAGCTAACCTACTACATGTGCAATATCATGTCTATATAGATGTCATCACATATATCAAATAATCAATCACTTTAGCATATTCCAATTATACAATTGGGCACCCTTTATTTGGTGTTAATTTGACATGAGGGTCAAAAGGAGTAGAAACCGGAGTGCTATGCTAGAATAACATCATTTACTCCCATATCTTTCATATCAAACTATTAAATAAGAAATTTTTTCAATTTATTTAATTCAGTACCAAATATAAGCATGTTATCAACATACAAGCAAATGAAAATGCCTTTTCTATCGAGGAATCTACTATATACACATTTATTCGATTTATTAGTTTTGAAATCATTTGTAAGAACCACTATCAAACTTTTGATGTTATTGCTTAGGGACTTTGTTTAAACCATACAAGGATTTGACTAACTTACAAACTTTAGTTTCTTACTAGGATATAACAAAGCCGTGAGGCTATTGCATATATACCTCCTCGTCTTCACCATTTAAAAATGTTATTTTTGACATTTATTTAGTGAATAACAAGTTTATAAATACATATAAGTGCTAATAGCACTCTATTTGTAGGAATTTTTACTACCCGTGTGTATGAAACAAACTAGTCAATCCCTTCTTTTTGGGTAAAGCTCATAGTAATAGTCTTGTTTTAAATTTGTCTATAGTTCTATCAACTTCCATTTTCTTTTTGAAAATTTATTTACAACCATGAAGGAGGTATGCTAGTTTCTAAATTTTATTTGTCATTATTAAGTCTATCCCATCTTAAATAACTTCTTTTCAAAAGCCATATCCCTCATAGACTTTTGATAATATCTTAGGATTATTTTTATGTTATAGCAACATGGTATAAAACTCATAATGGAGTCACATGCCCCTTTAAATATGAACATGTAAATTTCAGTCCGAAGGTATTTTCTTTCCTTTACCTTTTTTTTCTAAGCTCTTGAATTTTTGAGATATTAATATTAGTTCCATTAAATTATTGATCTTGTCCACTTGCACAAACGTCTTTTTTGGGTTTAGGAATTATAATAAATCTATCATGTAAAATAATAACATTTCTACACTAAATTTATCATATTCATGAGACATGAGTCATTATATTCAATTATTATTAATATGTATCATTACTAGTTTCAATATAACCGAAGAAGATACAACCATTTCCTCTATCAACTAGTTTTTTCTTTTAGGTTTAGAAACTTTACTATAGGTCTATAACCCAAAGTTTTTAAATAATTTAGGTTAGGTTTTCTTTTCATGGATGGGTTCCATTTTCATGCCTTCACATACTTCAGAGGTTTCCCTCCCGAAGAAATAAACACACAGGAGAATGAGTGTTTCACAAGCTTAGGCTTGAAGGATAAAACTGAAGACCTAGTAAAGTAAAGGGAGTCAAAGCCATGTATAAGCATGAGCTGCTTTAGCATGCCTACAAGGAAGCTTGTTCTCACTATGGGAAGGTAGTCAAGCTCGAACAAGGTATGCCTTAAACTCATTCTCCCAAAACTACCTACTCGATCCTCCCCTTCTTAGTGTAGGATCAGAAAATTATTCACATACATTTGATGCATCAAATCACGCTCATGCACCCATAAGCCCACAAAATGTATCAAAAGATGTGGATTTCCAAGGTGTGCCGAAAATCCCGCATCAAGAAGAAGAATTTTAAAATAAAAATAAAATTCAAAACTTGGTTACTCCTAAGGCATACATTGATATCCTAGGTACAACTAATCCTACCATGCATAAACAAATTCCTTTGAGCTTAGGTTTGCATCACAAATCCAAGTCTACAGTCATAACTTTCCTTAATCTCCACATGCCCACCAAGGGGACCAACGGTGGTTTTCCTTGGAACCCATTCCTTTCCATTTTGCAAGGGATCAAATATGTTCTCCATTTGCATCCACATACACTCACATCAATCACCCCTAGGGAAACATTGGGTTACACTTAGGATCCACCATAAGGACATAAACCATAACACACCCCAGGTGTGTATCCTTGATGTACTCGAACCCCCGGACCCTCCTTGGACATGATGCTAACTCTGAGTTTTGTATATTGTGTACATGTCATCTTCAAAATCCTAAAAATACGAAAAAAAGAAAAAGTTAAATAAAAATAATTCAAAAGAAAAAAACAAAAAACAAAAACCATTTGTTAAAAAGTGCTAATCCCCTTAGGGATGATTTGGGTGATGACAATCTACATAAACTTTCTCAAAATTAATAAATATTGGAATTAGGCAAACATTCAAGTTCTCTAAAAGGTAACCACTTAGGGGTTAACATAAGAATCAAACCTAACCTAAAACGCATCAAAGGCTAGGATCATATCATGCATATTCTTAAGTCATGTAAAAAAAAACCAAGATAGTGCATGTATGAGTCATTCATGCATCTCATTGAAAATCATTTATCACATGTCACAATAGGGGTCAGCCATAGTATGAATGCCCATGTCGTCTCCTCCAAACTAGGGGCATGTAGCTACATTCCCTAAGCACCTTTCATAAAGACCTGAATACATTAGTTTCCATCATTTCATATGAGAATACATTTTTACATGTAATGCATCCCATGAACATCATTCACCCATAAGAGGCCCACATCCTCTTGAAAAGTGGTGGCCCAAGTGAGAAAGTCCCTATGTCATAAAGGGGGCAAAAACTAACGATGCATATTGGTTAATTGATGCCAAGAGAAGAACTTGGTAGACCCTATAAGTGCCCAATATCTAAAAGGATATTATGATTAGTGTCTACCACCAATTCTTTTGAAATAATTTTTTTTTGAAAATGAATCTTCTTTAGTTTATTGAAGAAGGGACCAAGTTGAATATAGGCCTCTTAACTAGGGATTGATGCTCTATAAAAAATAGAGTATTTTCAAAATCATTAAATAACATTTCAAAAATCCTTCTTTTACAAGATAGAGCCTAGCTCAAAATAGCAAACTATTTTCAAATAGTATATGCTAATATAAAATAGGGAATACTTGATCAGACCGAGAATCTAGAGGGATAAGTTGTTCCCCATCTCATTCTCTTCAACAGAAATTGGCAAAAAGAAAAAGAGCAAAAGAAATAAAAGAAGAAAGTAAACCTCCAATATAGAGGTCTTTCTATGAAAGAGAAAAAAAAAAAGAATAAAATAAACCTCCAATATAGAAGTTTTCCAACAAAAGAAAGAGAAAAGCCAAATCTTAAAGAGCATTTCCTTAAAACCTCCTCTTCCCTTATACCACATAATGCTTCAAAAGGGACTCTGGGAACTCTCCCCATATCCCTACATCTTATCCCAAAAGAAAAAAAGTGTGCTATTATGATCCTCAAGTAGGAATAGAACCTACCAATTTAGATCTCATTTTCTTTGAGTATTAGGCCTTGTAGTGTGAGAAATAGAGTTTTGAAATGTTGTTGAGTTTTTCAACAATAAAACCTCTACAAAATAATGGTGAATTGAGACCAAAGTAAAGGAAAATATAGAATATGAAAGTCCTAAAACAAAAGTATCTTTTTAAAACCCAAGGCATCAAACAAATGAACATGGAGGCCATCCCACTTAGGGCAGCCAACTTTCATGGGAGCTTCCTAAATAAATCATACAGGTCTCTAACACACTTGATTTATCCATTGCATCTCACACATCTCATGCCCGTATGCATTCATAGATGACCATATTCGTATATGATCATTGCATTGGTCGTATACTATCTAGGTTGAGTCACCTTTTGTTATAAATCATTTTCTCCATTGAAAATAGGATAACTCAAGTTCAAGAAGTGAATCCCTTAACAAAGAATGGGAAAGTTCATGAAATCTTGACTCAACTCAAATCAACTCTATCATTCAAAATTTTTTTTATGGGTGTTATTTATTGCTATTAATCAAATAAATTTGATTAACGATAAAAAGATGCATCTATAAACACCCAAACTTTTCCAAAAGATTTTTATAGAATTTCTGCTTTCTCAATAAAAATTGTGGTTCTAGGCCTTTTAAGGTTCTTCAATAAAGGCACCTTAAACAAACTTATTTTCAGACCAAAATTTTGTAGGAACCTCAAAATAAGGGTACTTTGAACTTCTTAGAAAAAAATATGATTTTGACAAAAATCAAATAAATAATCACTCTTCCCTCATGGCCAAATAAATAGGATTTTGTTGTTTCAAATGATTTCAAATAATTTTTTTCAAAGAAACTAATGAAAATGGGGCATTGGAAACTAAACCCACAAAATATTTGCAGAATGACAATTTTACAAACTTACAAAACCTTTATATTCAAAATAAAATAAATCCAAAACATGACCCCAAAGACTCGGCGGATCGAGGATAGTCCTACACTAAACGACTCTACACCCATCAAAGGGTTAAAGCGGTCAAAACAATAAATGACTAACTCACAGAGAAAAAGCAAGTCACTCATGCAAACAATAATGGGGATGAGACTTAGTTGTACTCCAAAAAGGATATTTGAAGAATTCATTAAAATTCAATGTTTTCAAATATATATTTAAAAAAATGGTTTTAAATAATAAAAAAGAAAACATTTGAAAACATAAAATGAAATCTTACTTTAAAAGAGAACCGGATCAAGCGAAGCAAGATCTCGGGAGGCTAAGATAAAAGGAGAAGAGATTGGCCCGGAATAAATGGAATTTGTAGAAGTGCACCTCAAATACATGCAATGGATTGAATCAACTCAATTCAAGAATGCGTTGCACATTTAACTAGCCCAAACCAAGTCAAATCAAGTTAAATAGGTTATTCATGTAGCAAGTTCAAATTAAACCAAGGTAAGAACAAGCTTGACTACAATAAAGTGAACCAAGCTTGGTCAAGCCAAGTCAAAAATTAAGTTGATCAGGCTAAGATGGACAAAGCAAAGCCACTAAACAAGTCTTGATCAAGCCAACTAAAATCAAACCATGTCCCATAGGTAGTCCAACCCGAGCCAAGACCATCCAAACATGAGGTGGGATGCACTTCGTCAAGACCAAGTCAAGATGCACTTGGTCAAGATGGCACCAAGTCAAGATGCTCTTGGTCAAGACCCAAAGTCAAGATGCAAGGTTGGGTTTCACTTAGACAAGATTGCACCAAGTGTAGGCAGGCTACACCAAAGACAAGCTATAAGGTTGGGTTGTACTTAGCTAAGACTACATCAAGTGGAGACAAGCTGCACCAAAGACAAGTTGCAAGGTTGAGTTGCACTTAACCAATACTACACCAAGTGGAGGCGGGCTGCACCTAGCCAAAACAGACTACAACATGGAATGGGTTGGATGATGGCCAACTTTGACCAAAGCCATGTTACCTTGTGGCCAGCAAAACAAAGTGAATTGAAACTCATTTGGATCAGGCAAGAACCAACCCCAAATCGTGGAAGGTTCTAGGAAGATACCAAAGCATATTCCTTCTCTAGAGAATTCTCAAGAAATTCTATAAATAACAACCCTTGGCTGGGTTTCAAGGAAGGCATCTTAGAGAGAAAACAACACAAGAGAGGAGAGGAAAGAGAGAGGAAAAAGAAGGCATAGAGAAGAAGGGTGTAGTCCACGAAATCACCCAAGAGAGGCTCGCCCAATCAAAATTGTCGACCAGGTTTTTCCCTTTTCTCTACTTTTCCAATTCAATTTAATTGTAATATTTTGGAGCCATCTCCAATCTATTATAAAATAAAGAGGAAGTGATGCAAGTTCATGCTAAAGGCATCGGTAAGAAGATCTCTTACTTGTTTGAAATTTGGTTTCTTCTACCCCAATATAAGTCTTATCTTATACTTCTTCATAACCTCTATGCTTAAATATATTATCATCTTTTCTCTCATTTTTCATTGTTATGATTTGCCTCCAAATTAAATCAAGAAGTCATAAGAGGGACATTCGAAGTCACATTTTACATACAATGATATGAATATGTAAATCCTCTTATGGTAGATTAAATATTCATAAGTTTGTGTAGGGGCGGGCAAGGGTTTATGATCTTATATATATCCAAGAGAGGTATCATCCTCGAGAGAGATGTCCCGAGATTTTATATGTAGATGAGCTACCTCCCCAAATAGACACAAGTCCTCAACATAAATTTATTTGGATGAACACTAATACAATAAGGATCAAATCAAATGCATCATTAATTTCTAAAAGGAAAATAGTGATTTCAGCATCCTACCTAAATCGTGTGTGATCCTCAAATTCTCCAGCCTCTATATCTAATCAAAATATTCTGAAATTTGGTCTGAACGTTGTAGATTGGTTACCATCCAGTAAAATTTTCAAGAATTTTGAATACGGGTGAGGCCGAGTCAAAAAATTATCATAAACCAAACTCAACCCGAAACAGAATTTGTGTGTACAAAATTTCCTATGATAGAACTTTAGTAAAACTTTCATAGAAGATACACAAAAATCATGAAAATGATTTTGTTAGGAAGGTAACATCCATATCTTTCCAACCTATAAATTTTATAAAAATCATAATCCTACATAGAGATATATAGGCATTTTAATGAGCCTATGTTTCTCAGTCATAGAGACTATTCTGAATTTCAGAATAGCATTCAGTTTGGAAACTTCTCAGATGTAATTATGATTATCCAAAGAACCAACAATACCAATAAAAATCTCCAATAAAGCTTCATACCTAGGTCTTACTTAGGTAAATTTTTTTGGATTTTTGGATCCCTCAAAACAACAAAAAAATTGAAAAACATCACTATTGGAAAACAAAACATATTTTGTTTTACAAAACACAAACCAGTTTTGCTAAGTGAAGGATATCGTATTTTGAAAAAATCATTTTTATTGAAAATTGTTTTGAGAAAATCCTAGATCATAAATCAATCTTCTTAAGCATCTAAGTTGACCTTTGAGCGTCGGTTCAAGATGGCCTACGAAGATAAGAATCTACTAGTCCACAATTGCCTTAAAGTCATAAAATCACTTTTCAAGTTTGAGTAAAATTGTTCGCATGCTCGCACATGATTTTTACAAATAAAATTTTAAGTTGAATACATAACTGAAAAATTTTGTTTGCAGAAATACTTTTGTAGGGCTACAACGGTTATTTTATAAAGGTTTTGTAGGTAGAGCTTATTTTAGTGTCAAATGCCTCATTTTGACTTCTACAACCCCTTCTTTGAAGAAATCATGCTTAAAACAATGAAATTTTGCTAATACAGCCCTGAGGGCAAAATGGTTATTTTTTAGATTTTGTCAAAGTTTGAATTTTTTTGGTGGAGCTTGAAGTATCCCTCATTTTGAGATTCTCACAAATTTTTGGGTGTTTATAGTCATGAAGCCATGTCATAAACAATTTCACCTCTAACAGAAAGAAAAAGCAAATTCGTCGTTAAAGTGTGAAGCGATCAATTTCAAAAGAACAAAATTCTCAAACACCCAAGAAATCAAATGGTAATTATCCACTGAAAAAGAAAAAAGAGAACACAAATGATAAGGGAAAGCATGTCAAAGAAAACTAAATTTATCAACGTAAAAACAGCACAAAGCCACTTATTTACTCCTATGTTGAAACCTTAATGACAAATGTATGTGCTTTTCCTCAATATTTTATGCATGTGACATGAACATTTTTTTAATAACCACTATAAAAGGAAGCCATTTATTAGATGGTAACATATCCACCTCAATCAATTCATGGTTTATATTCCCAATACTTTTTACGGTTGACTATTAGCATTCAATATGATAAAGCATTATTGGCTTTGCATTGATTATTGTTGTTGTTAATACCCCTTGTTTCAAAAAAACCATTGAAATTGTATATAGATGGGGAGAATTCTATGAGTGCCCTTTTAGAATAGGATACCAATGACAATACATAGTGAGTTATTTTCTACTTGAGTCATTTACTTAATGATATTGAATCCTGATATTTTCTAATAGAGAAGTTGTGCTTGGCCTTGTATCATGCCTATATGAAGTTAGAATATTATCATTTAGCTATGGAAGTATAGGTAGTTTGCACAATCAACACTTTATGGTATCTCCTTCACCGTCCAACTTTTCAAGATAGACTAGTAGTAAGCAACCAAACTTTGTCCCTTTGACTTGAAACACTTGTCCCTCAAGGTGGTCACAGTATAAGCCATAGTCGACTTCTTTGCACATCATGTATGTATTGAAGTAGTCAACCCGTTAAACCATTACATAGAGTATGTTTGACGAAGAACTATGGTGGATGATATTCGATGATTCTAAGTGCAACAAAAGTGTGGGAATTGAAATATGCACTATATTCCAATGGGTAAGGTAGGGATGTTTACCATGTCTCTCGAGTCAACTCTCACCAACAATGGGGCAAAATACCAGACCCTAATCCATGTGTTGGACTTAGTACAAGTTGTTTGTGTTAAAAGGTTGGAAGTTTTTGTTGATTCTCATAAGGTCCTCAACCAACTTATGGGCAATTATGAGTGTCACAACTCTAACCTATTTCCTTTACACCAGCATGCAAAATAATTATTAAGGGCCTTCACCTATGTAAGATTGTCATATATTGCAGGATATGACGATTATGTAGCCAATGGGTTGAATCAATACACCTCAAATTTTAAGATGATAGATGGATGCCATCCATTGATAGCATCGGTCATAGAAGAGAGTCGAGAAACCGAAGCACTCAACAATTGGAGAACTAAGTTCATTCAATACCTAAATCAACCATCTCAATATTGGATGTCAAAACTCAACGGAGGGCACTAATCTATGTTTTGTTAGATGGTGATTTATATAAGAGAATCCATTAGGGTTTATTGCTTAAGTGTTTGGGCATGATAGAGGCTGAGACAATAATGATAGAGGTTCATGAAGGGATTTGTGAGGTTCACCAATTAGGACGCAAAATAAAATGGTTGACCAATTAGGGTTTATTGCTAAAGGTTGCCAGCAATGCCAACACTTCAGACCTTTGCAAAAAGTGCCAACCTCATAACTCCACCCGATCGTAAAACTATAACCATTTTGAGGATGGGCTATGAACTTAATCAGAAATATTCATCCAAAATTGTCAAAGGATCATACCTTCATAATAGGGGTCACCAACTACTTTACAAAATGGGTTTAAGCCTTGCCGATAAAGAGAGTTTCCCAAGACAATGCGATCAAATTTATTAATGATTACATCATCTTTCATTTCATTATTCCCAATCTAGGATGATATTCATGGGAGAAAAGGTAACAACCTTCCTTGAGAATTTTGGAATTAAGTCAATATATTCCACTCCTTATAATATCCAGACAAATGGACAAGCTACGACCACTAATAAGGTAATCATTCTGATTTGATCAAGAATTTTCTTGAAGACAACTCAAAAATAGTACGAGGTTTTGCCCGATGTCATGTGGGTTTCCTGAAACTCTAAGACATCGATGCTAGTTCTAACCCGGTCTTGTAAGTGGCTAAGCAAAATAATCTACAATAGGATGATTACCTACAGTCAGAAATGATGGAACTTGATACGACAAATGAGGATCAGTTGATGACTTTGGATATTACATTGGCCAATAATGAGAAGTCAATCGAGCATACAATAAACATGTTCGACCAAAGCGATACCAGGAAGAAGACCTAGTATGCAAATCCATCTTGTTGATAGCTATGAATGACTTGTAATCGAGAAAAGTCTCCCAATTGGGATAGACTTTATATTGTATTGAAGGTCTTATCTAAGGAGCCTACATGTTAGTAGGAATCGAGAGAGAAGAACATATGAGGAGCATAAATGGCAAATAACTGAAGAAATATTATCCTTTTGTTTGAGAGAGAATTTATTCAATTCATTCAATAAATTCAAAGAATGGATAATTAAAGAATTACAAAAAATGGGATGATCACATGCATATCATGTAGCCTAAATAAAAAGCCTTATTGAAAGTAGAGAGAGTTCCCATCAAGCCAACTCGTCATGGATAATGCTCGTCCAATACTCCTCACATTTCCTTGTGGTCCTTAAATGTCATCAACATTTCTTCTAGTCCGATACAACTTGAGATTGACAAAAAATATGTTTGTTTGAGGACCCTTAGTCTTTATAGCTCCTCTTCATAAGTAATCGTGGTTGCGGTTAACTCCTGGTAGAATGACCTTATTTATTCAGTGAAAGTTTTAAGTTGAACCATGATCGAGGTGACTTACTCAAATAAAGTGATGAAGTCACACCCAAGGGTGCCAATTCACTTACAAGCTTCTCGATACTAGTCTATACCTTCATGTAAGTTTGAGGTGTGGAGTTGGAACCTACCAGAATATGCTCCTACTTCAGCATGCTACATGAGGGGATCCAATCTTGACCAAAGGTCTTTCAAACATTGGTGGTTCATAGAGAGTTACAGAAGTTCAAAATTAATGATCTTTTGCAAGTCTAAGCAAACCTACCAAACTAAAAGAGGTATGTTAGGGTTGCAGTTAGTTTATGAAGGGAAGAAAAAGTTCCTCAAAGACTTATCCCCTCCTCGAAACCCTTGTTGAGCATGTTCTTAACAAATTTGATATCAATGATAGTGCTTGGAGAAGAGGTTAGAATGTAGCTTCCTCCACAATCACAATATCATCATCAACCGTATAGCACCCAAGGCTATATGTACCATGCTTGGCATGATTCTTGTTACTTGAAATACTTTAGGCATGCTAGCATCATTTGGTAGTGGTAAGGAGTTGTAGATAATCTTTGGTCAAGATTGTGATGCCAAAAAGACAAGGATTGACACAAGAGCCCTCTCTAGTTCTTGCGATGCATGGACAAGGATATCAGGGTTTCATCATGAGTTCAAGTTTCTTCTGGAAGGAATCCCATCCGTGCAATTGTTCATGCCGTGGGAACTAAGGTCCTTAAGGGAGGACCTTTGTCTGAACTTGAGGATCGTCCAAAAACCTCCTTTGTGACAACCACCTGCCCATAATTGATACTTAGAAGGGATATAAACAAAATAGAAAAGGAAGGAAACTTACCTCCTTGAGACACCTCTGAGATAGCGTAACATGGACATCGACATCCTTGTCATTAGGCTCTAGAATAGAGACCTACAAAGGAAGCAACAAAACTTAGGTATTGACTAAGGTTTGAGAATAGTGAATAAGGCCTTACGTGGCGCCAAAGCAACAAAATGCTGGAATGCAGGTGTTCTTGTGGTGATACACTTGGATTGGCTGATAAACACTTTGTATTAAGATTGACGGGTGTTGAGCTTGTGAAGGTTTGTATGAAGTCCTCTAGCTCTTTATCAAAGATAGCATAGATGGCAGAAGACCATCACTCCTCATACTCGATAATGGCTCCGGGATTGGGCAAGAAGCCACTAAAAAAAATCCCTCTACCAACTATCACCGCAGACGAGTAAATGGGGCCTAAGAATCCCTTGGATGAGCCTAAACTAACGAGTTAAGCCTTTAGGCCATTGATCGGTTGGTAGAAGATGATGCTCCAACCCCGTTTAGTAAGTCTCTAGAGTAGAGAAATCATTGCTACTCTACTAAAGATATATTGTGAGGGCGAAAGTACGTTACACATGTTGATTCACAAAATCACTATGACTCAACAAACTCAAGTAATCATTATTATCAAGCTCTAGGTGGAGTAGTTTATTGAGACAAATTGACACCAACCCAATTTATGAGCGAAGTCTCAACAAAATACCACCTAGAAAGAATTCCCACTTTTTGAGGTCAAAGAGGTGACCCATGTTATTAAGAGTATGTAACTAAGAGAAATACAAATATATCCAACATTGGAAGAACAACCACTAGTCGGAAGTAGTGTTTGGGTGTTTTCATTGGCAAGTTGTTAAATAAAGGTACATATTCTCTTAAAAATGGTACTCAAGAAAAAGAGAAAAAATCAATAGAATAGCCAAAAATTAGTGTCTCAATGATGACATGATACTCTTTGGTGATCAAAGAAGACAAATGAGACCATGAATGTCAAGAAGAGGACCAACTGTACCAGACTTGAGGACAAAGCAGTTGATTTTGGTAAATCAAAATCATAAGAAACTAAAGAAGAGGTTAAAATCTATGGGAAAAGTAATTGGGGATAACTCGCTCACATAGAAAACACCCTATCTATGCCAGTCATCCTCATCTTTCAAGAAACAATCATACTAATACCAATTCACATAAATGGACAAAGTTTTTGGAGCAATTACTTTCTCAACGATCCTAAGACCTTCATTCATAAATATGGTAGGGTTGTGAAGGAAGTATTCACAATCAATAATACGTGATACATGGCAACCCATCATTGAGAATGCAAAGCGAGTTGAATATTCCAAAGCCATGGAGATGAAGATAAACAAGAAAAAGAAGATTTGGGTTGCAGAGAAGAAGATTGGCAATTTCTTGTGGAAAAGCTAAGGTAGAAAGAAAGATCGAGGCCTACTTTATAAGTGACGAAATGTCTTGTTTGTCGTTAGTTTGCATGATTGTAAAACCCAGTATTTGAGGAGACAATGGGATTTGGAAGAGGTTGGCGAGGTTTCCATGTGTCGCTAGTGATATAAATGACATTTGAGTCTGTCTTTAGAAACCTCATAAGAATAAAACGTAGGGGGCAAAAACACAAAGAAACAATGGAATTGACAAGTATGTGTGGTGAATTCGATTCGGCATTCCAAATTAGTCGTTAATGAGGTTAATGATGACATCCAACACACTCATCTTTCCCTGACTAGCCTATTCATCCTCTGAACAACCCCTTTTAATTCTCTCTAATACCCCTCAAGATCATCAATTCTAAAGATATTGTGCTTAGCATCCTTCTCGAGGGTTTCTCAACAAGCCAATAGGGCATGTAACTCTTGAAAATCTCGAGTGATCTCTCGAGATGCCATGACTTCTAGTTTACTAGCGATGGATGCTTAGACCATGAAAGAGTGGAGATCCAACTTGACTGGGAAACTTTGGTAAAGAGTTTGTGATAACGATGGTAGATAGTCTTGGGATGCTCCTTGAGAGAATCAATCTCAACTTGGAGAACCAACCTCTTACTCTCAAATTCGTCAATATATAAAGATACCCCTACTAATCTAGTCGTAACTCCATGATGGGCTTCTCTAGTAGCAACTACCTGCTGAGACAAGGAGCATATACGCTCTTGGTGATAAAGTATAGAACCAAGTTGGACATGCATGGATAGCTTGTTGCTACAAGAGGCATCATGGTGTTTACGAACCTTGATGCAAATACCAAAGGCTTCATTCACTGCCTTCTCTAACTCAAGGGTAAGTCATCACCCCAAAGAGTGTACACCAAGTGCTAATTGCGAGCCATCATGTCTAAGGTAGACTCAACGGACGGAAGCCTCACATGAAACTGATGGATCATAGATGATAAAATATAATGAAATACAATCAATAAAAATTCATCTAGTTTAGAGGGTGCACCAAAGCCTGGATCCAAAATCAGGATGTCATGAAGATTGGTTGATAGGAGTTTCCTGGGAAGAGAAAGGCTCCTCGCGAATAGCCTCAGGTCAGGGATGCCATCAGGTAAATCCTCCATGACAAAGGTGAGCAGAATCTAGAAGGTGTACTCATTGCTATTAATCTAGTCCTGTTGGCAGCCCTCCTTATCAAGGGAGCCAATTTTGGAACCCTTTACCATAGAGGGGTAGAAAGTGGCAATTGGGAGTGATCCACCAAAGAAGATGGAGAATATTGATGAGAGCAGTTGCTTCAAATGCCATGAGACCTCAGATTCTTGTTTGTAGCCGCATCTATACCATAGTCAATAAGCCTCAATTGAAATTCATCGATAGAAGCATTGACCATATCTTCACGGAGGTCGGCCTACCAAGTAGCAAAATTCAAGTCTCCCCGTCTAGGAATTAAAAAGGAGACCTTGCTCATCAAGTTGTTCAATCGGAAGTCGGCCAACCAATGAATCGGAAGTCATGTGAGTAGTAAGGTGAAGGGAGTTTCTTGATGTCTTGCCTTTTACAAATCCAAAATGATTCTAAGAAGTGAAATCCCAGAAATCACGCCTACAAAATGGACTAGTTAGGATAACCTTTTTGGCTTATAATTGATGTGAGTACGACTAACATCCTCAATGATTGATGACATGAAGTTGTAAGGGAGCATGTGTTGCGGAAAAATTGAGAAAGATACATGGCGACTACTCGAGAGCCTCAAGAGAGGACATGTGACAAAAGCCTCAGATCCATTGGAAAAAAAGCTCTGTCCCTTGACCTCAATGGGTCTTGAAACACGAAGTAGTAGTGGGGGCAGTTGCCACGTTACACCTTACAAGACGGAGAAAAAGGAGCAAGGAAATGGAAGTTTTGGAAGTCGTATCCATGGAAGAAAACCCATCCTTTGCCACCTCAACAGAGGCTATAAATAATTACTGCAACGAGTAAAAAAGGATCAACCACGAATCTTATTTTCTTGATTTCCTAGGAATAGCTGTAACTTAGTTTTCTCGATGCATATCTGAGCACATGGAGTTCTCTTTCGTGTTCACACAAGTGATTCCAATGACAAACAGCAAGTCAGATTCTTGGGAATCCATTCCCCTTTTCTGAAGCCTTATCCGCAATCCTTCTTGAGAACAAGGGTTAGAGTTCTCTAGCACGCCATATCACATTTTCCTTTCCAGGAGGTTTCTATCACTGCTATTCAAATTCTTACCATTATATATATGACTGGTTAACCAGACTAAGACTGTACCCAAGACGGTTAATGGTATATGTCGAAAATAAAAACAACCACAACCTATTGGTTTAGTAATCATTTTTATCGGCTCAGACTTGGTTCTGGCTTTCGATGTAACGGTTTTGTTGGACTCTTTCAAAATGAACAAGGTTCCCTTCACAAAGTGATCGTGACCTTCTGATAAGCTACTGTTCTTGAGCTTTAGGAAACCTTATCTTGCTTGATCCTTTCCTCTCGGAGTGGAGGGGAGTATCTACAGCTTGGTTCACCCAACAAGCAACTTTTTGAAGATAGATACCAACTGTCATATACTTTTCTTTATTTTTCGAAAACTTGGGTAACTCAGATGATCACTCACCTAAGGTAGATCGACCACCGCGAGGAAGTGTCGGTTGAGCTCCATGTGGAAGTGTTAAGGGTGGCCACATATGGTTTGGCTCTCTGTGATCCGTCACTTTCAAAATAGTTGTTTTTCTTGGACATCAGATCTGATCAGCTTGCTCCACATCCGCCTCATGAATGCTAATACAGTTACTTTCATGACTTTTAAATAAAATCTTAGACATATTTATGGGCAAATGCTGCACGCTAAATGGGACTGAGGGTGGCAAGGAGGATTTTACTTCACTAACAGATGGAGACGTCAGCCGATCTAACCGGCTTACCTTGTATGATTTCAAAGCTAAAGTTTGATTTGGATCTCATTGGTTGCCTCTGTGTGCTCACAAAACCCTCTTCTTGGTGAGCTTTTAGTGATTTATAAGTGTCTTTGATTTATAGTACTCTAGTACTAGAATTGTAGGCCTGATGTTTCTCTATTTGATTTGTGATACTGATGCTTGAGTTTCGATGCGAGATAGAGTAGCAATACAAGAAAGAATCAGACCTAGGTTTTCCTGAAAAGTTCCTTGGCTCAGTTCCTGTGGTTCCCACCTCCACCCGATGCTAAAGTTTTTTACTCAAATTATGCTAATAGAACTACAGTTTCATGCTAGCAATAGGTTCCGTGTTTGATACACAACGAAACGTAGAATAAGCTCATTGTGTCCAACACACCCTAAAGGCCTATACATATGGTGATCAAGATGGCGAATGTCCACATAGAATGATGTGAATCTAATTGGTTTGAGAGAAAGAGAGACTTCCAAGCAAATGATTCAGTGGAATTGAAACTTGGTATTTGAGTTTGTATCCATATCCGACTCCAACTAGAAATATTTTAAGCTGGATATAACCTTGATTTCACCCGTTCATCTGCCCCATTATATACTTGTTCAGGATTGAACTTTATTCAGCATCAAGTCACATGTGACACCCATAAGGATGTAAATGGTTCAAAAGTAAATTGAATATAGCATTGCGAAATTGTAGCCAATTAGATTTCAAAGTAATCATATTTTAAGTTGGATCCATACGCAGATGTGAAAGAAGAAAAACCATATCCGAATACTGAATTTAGTATCCACTACGTTAAACATTTGTCTGATTTACTCAAATTCTTCATAAGATATTGGCTTCTGATCGATAGTTGATGGAAGATGCTTGACATTTGATGGGCGAACTATGTATGTAGCCATGAATCTCACCATGGGTATAGACTTGAAGTTGGCTTTCAAATTTTCGAATGGAAAGAGCGGCCCACCTTGGCTTAATGTAGATCCACCACTGGTCAGATATCCATACATACTGTGGCTATTATAAGTACCAAAAGGAAATCCAAAACCAAAGAGCAAAAGTCCCTTTGCTCATGTTAAGCAGGTTAGCTACATGGATTCGTAGTCAATGTATTGCTTATTATGGATCATTTAAGTAAAAGAAAGTATTATTTCTTCTTATTTCGACCGTTGAAGTCCTCTTGTGCCTCTCTTTTTTATCGTCTAATCATGATACCTTGTCTAAAGTTTTAAAGTGTCCTCATTATCTTGAGCTTGTGCTTCTTATTTTATATTTGGGGAAAGGTTTAAATGTGTTAACGTTAAAAGTGGCTCTGTTTTGGCTGACTTTATCCTTTAAGTTTTATTTCTTTTATATTTTATGTTTTTAACTAAAATACCCCTAAACCTTTTCTCTTTTATCCCCTCAAATGATTCTTCATGGGCTCTCTCACTCCCTCCTTGTGTACTCCCCCACCAATCTCTCTCTCTCACTCAAGTGTTGGAGTTCACGAAGCAATCGTGGGCATGAAGCTAAACAATCTCACCTCTAACGGATCTCCAAGAAAAAAAACGGCAAATACGTTGTTGAAGAGTGAAGGGATCAATTTCGAAAGAGCAGAATTCTCAAATACCCAAGAATACAAATAGTAATTATACACTCAGACAAATGACAAGAGAAAGCACGTCAAAAGAAAACTAAATAAATCAATGTAAAAACAGGAAAAACCGCTTTGATTGTGAGGAATAAATTTGCTCCCAGGTGAAACCTTAAGGACAAATTTACTCTTTTCCTTCATATTTTATAAGTGTGACATGAATTTCTTCTTTAATAACTTCACTATAAGTGAATCCATTAATCATGGTCACATTTCCACCTCAATCAATACATGGTTTCTATTCCTTTTACTTTTTCAGACAAAATGATTGACTGTCAGCATTGAATATGATAAAGCATAGAAAACTAGATGTCCACTCATGTTTTATCTATTGTTTTTTTGTTACATGAGTATAATTTTAAAAAATTAAGGGTTTTCAAAAAAGAATGAAAGACAATGTTATTACACCCATGTTTCCCAAAAACAATTGTTGAGGCTGAGCGGACAATATGCAATCCCTCCATAAAGCACTATTGGTTTTATTGTTAGCTTGGTAAAAATTATCTTTGTAGAGAAGCGCTTAAGTGTTTGGTGGGCTGTTGTTGGCTACCCAACAGAAGCTTCCTCTTAAGACCAACTAGGAAAGGGTGAAACGCTATCATACGTCTAAGTGAAAGACACTTTCGGGATACTCTGTTATTGCTTTTTTGGCACAAGCCTTATATCTCACCCTCTTACTTGCATTTGATACATTCAGATTTGTTTGGGACGCCATTTTGTTCTACAAAGCACACTTGGCTAGCTTTATGTTTATGGACCTTCAAGTGCTTCATAAATTACAGAATTTTAAATATAGGAAGTTGAGGAATATAATTAACATCGATAGAAGTTATGCTAATTAAGCCCTTAAACTTCCCAATGATGCCGATAATGTCATATTCAAAGTTTTTTCTAAGATTTGATATGTCTGGAACCTTGGTAATGCTCCACAATGTGGGATCGGATGTTTTGGAAAAATGCATCACACCAGAAAGACCAGATTGGCTAGACAGAAACTCTGTGTGTGTGCGTTTGTGATAGGTTATATTGTGTATAACTCATGGTTTGTTATATTAATTTTCAAAATTAAATGTTTTTTCTTTATCACTTCAATCGTTCATCTAAAAATCAAACAGTTAAAATGAAGTAGATTTGAGTATTTACCACTTCCCTTTTCTCTCTCTCTCTCTAAATATATATAATGAAATTGACCAAATGGTGGTTTGTTTTATATATATATATTAGCAAACTACCAAACTGTCATCAGTTTAATGCTGAAAGCGGATGTCAAGAGTCCTCAATACTGTCACCTTAAAGTACCCATATCATTAGCTCACTGATGGGGCTCTATGATGCCCACTGCAGGCGATGAGGGGGGTACATATGTGTGTTAGGCTTTGGCCTCCCATTATGAAAAAAAGAGGAGTTGATTCCACGCAACTCTAGAACTCTAGATCCGTAATTATGCCCAATAGTGGATGGAGTAACTAACTATCAAGGGTTACACTAGAGATCTCAGGCAACCCCAACTAAAAATGGCAGACAGAAAAAAGGGAACATTCTCTTCCATGTCACTTCTTGCCTTAGGATCCGTAACACTCGGTTGTTGGACAGTCACCGTAAACATGCACCAACTGACTCGATCCACCGGTTCTTCTGGTAACCGGGTCACGGGGTCAGAGCAGTTGGGTCCGGGCTAAACTCGGGGATACCAGACCACCTGATTCTTATTTCGGGTCCTTTTTTCAAGTCCCAAATACAACAGGCTTCAGGACCTGAAGACGACCCGAGGTCACCCAACCTGACCTGAACGCGATCCTTTCGGGTCGGACTGTGGAGTTTAGTCAAAAATTGCCTCCTCTAAACCTCAAGCTCCATTTTCTCGCATGGGAGCGCTGATGGATGTATTTCGTACGCCAACTGGTCCACCCTCTAGTGGTATTGGTGTCACCAAAAGAGGTTCTGCCTATTATTGCTTTTTTGGCAATTAATCTTTTATGCACAAGAAAGCAGTGTTTCAAATCTCGATCCAGCCCTATTCAACATTTTTAGTAGGAGACCTTAGTTGATAAATGTATGATGCAATATAATTAAATTGCAAACTGACACTTTGATCGCTGTGTTGTAGTGATACAGTAACCTATATTATATTTACCTTTTTTAGATATTTTAGGCCTTCAGTTTAAATTTATTTTGTATAAAAAAAGTAAAGTATATAATGCATATCGCTACCTTATCATAGACATGTGGGAATCATGGGGATAGACATGGCCAGCTCGAAACGAGGGTGATGTGTTTGAATGGGAACCAAACTAGGCCGGAAACTAACCGAAACTGGAACCAACCAACTGGACTCGAAGCCACGACCGAGGCAAGGACCCTCCAACTTAATGTAAATATGAAAACGACGCTAACTTTATGCCTTCAACGTTCTCACGGTGTGTTGCTCCCTTTTGGTGCAGGCATAGTCAAGCAATGTCAGATTGTCAGCTATCCCAGTTCTTGAAAAGACTGGGCAATGCCCGGTGAAAGTAGAAGACCTAATGGTTTGGGTGAGCTTTTGAAGCACGGGCGATATTTAAAAAATAAGCAGAAGTAAGGTCTATGCAAGCCTTCGTAGTAAAATCGAGAATTTAAATCAATATTTGTCTTGAATGATTGAGCTTGTAGGTGGATTTTCAAGTGTGTTGTTAAAATCCCACTGAACAGGCTATGAAAAGTTATCAAGTTGGAGAGATGTTGCTAGGCATAATAAATCTATGCCATCAAGTTCTTTACGTGTCATGTCAGCTTATGTGCTAGTTGTTAGTTGTTGTTGTTGGAACAATGTCATAAGTCTTCTTTTATTAGTTTAGTTGCTCCTCTATTACATCTAACATTAAAATTAGATGGCTTTGAAGAGATATTGAATGCTTATTCTAGTGCTCTTGCATTAGTGGAGTATTGGTAGTATACTTAATGATACAAGATTGACTCGATTACTTGCATGAAAATTACAAATAAGTCATTTTCTTCTAAAAGTAGAACAAATAAATAATATGCTCGAGTTTGTAGATGATGATGGAGAAAACTTTACATTGATAAAATGGAAGAGATAAGATCAAATTACTTACCATAGTTTATCTTTTGTTATTAGAGATATTTTTGTTTGTTGAGTCTACATTGTTGTTGTGGAATATATGTTTAGTGTAGGTGAGAATATATTGGATGAAGAACTTTTCAATTTATAACCAGAAATATTGGAAGCTAAAACTTGAGTGCATGATTGGACTGAGTAGCGTATTGATTATAAATGCACTAATGAAACATAAGTAGTTGTATACATTAAAGATGTTTGTGGAGGGATAACTAAGGTGTGTACCAATGACATAATATAAGTATGGAGCGATATTGATGATTAGGACATCAATATTTACAGTTGAGATTTGAGGTAGGAAGTTTCCTCCAAAAGGTAAGAAATAACTATGTACATTTTGGTTCCTCTCTATAGGCTTAATTTAAAAGCAAATGAACTAAGGGTCATGCCATTTATTTACTTTTCCCATGTGTATGAGAGTATCATGTTATTTGCATGGAGTTCATAAGGTATTATAGTACCATGCATGTTTAAATTTTAAAATTATTATAATTTAAGTTTATAAATGGTATTTCATCTTTATCAAGTATTAAATAATATATTAATATCATGCCATTATGTTATTGTTAAACAATGTATGATTGATTTAAATTAAATTTAAGCTAAACCGTGACAATAAGAACATAAGTTGAACAATCACAACAAAGAAAGGTTCAAAGTGGAATCGTTCTAGAAGTGACCTTAGAACGAACTTTGGACTTGACCCTATAACCATCCCCAAAACAGAACCTAGACTGCCTTGAAACCGATTTTGGGGCTAGAACCGAATTTTCTTAGCAGTTGGTAGTTCCAAAATCAGAACCAAAACCAGTTTCGAGCTGGTTTGGTTATAGTTCCAGATTATCAAGTAAATAGAACTGGCCATGTTTATTTGCAAAGGCATCAATGGAGCATATGCTAATGATGCTATAAGAGTTTTGTAGGACTTTTGTTTTGTTTAAATGAAGGATTAATGAGTTGTATGTGTTCAGAACAAAGGACTAACAAAGCCGAATTATTTTTCCATGTAGAGATAGTAGAGGAACTCAAAGCCCTCCCAAGCTTTTCCATTCGGGTATTTACTTTAGTGAAAGTTGTGTGAGTTGTCATTTCAATTTCACACGAGAAGTACACAAAAGCACTCGAGCCTTTCCGCTCTCCACTCTCACACACATTGAGCCTTGTCGCTCTTAGGATATAACATATTTATATACTTTCAAGCTGTGTGAGTTTACTTCACGTCGAGTTGCATTTCCCTTTGTGTGGATTTACATTAAGTCGTATGAGTTGCTTTACATTTCAGGTATTTACATTAAACTGCGTGAGTTGCACTTTAATTTCGGGTATTTACATTAAGTTGTGTGAGTTGTGCTTTCAATTCGAGCCTAGCTCACATCATCATCTCAAAACCCGAAACATATTTATGCATCTTTGCATTCGTTAGCTTTTCTAAAAGCCCCAAAACTACGAACAAACCACGTTGAAAATAGGCCACATATTCACATATATATCATGCCAAAATAGCTGAAACTCAAAGACTTAGGGTCATCCAACCCTCATAAGTAAAAATCGCCAAAGTGCACGAAATCAAATCCTTTCCAACTTAACAAAAACTTGGACAAGTACTTTCTGGATTATATTATCTATGATTGCATTGGTAAAATATACTTCATCTACTCGGACAAGAAAAGTAGCATAGAGTTTAATGCTTGAAAAAATAATACCCTTTTCCTAGCTGGTTGAGTCATATTGATGAAGTTGGTCCTTGAGTTTATCCCTTCCTATGTCACATGATGATACATGGAAGTACCTACAACAAGATCTATGCTTTGTGCAGGAACTTTATTTGGGGCAAAAAAGAAGGAAAGAGAAAAATTCACCTCATCAAGTGGGATACGATATGATGGGGTTTGAAGGTAAAGAACCTACCGGTTCTAAATCAAGACTTAGATGGGTAAGGATATTAAAAGAAAAGTATGTTGTCCCTCCAGAAGCTTGGCTGTGATCTACTTTCAAAAGTAGAGACTCTCCTATGATGAAGCATATGCAAAAGTATGGCTTTCTATGACGAAGTTCACCAAATGGTCCATTAGCAATGATGAAAGGATTTTGTTTTGTCATGATAATTGTTTAGGAACAAATGATCTACAATCAAGAGTTTAACACCTTTGCCTAGAGGATGGTGATAGCTCAAACCTAGTAGTCGAACCTTCAAATCCAATGACAAAACAAATACCAATACTTAGATTTCACAATTCGACAATAATGACCTTTATCCGATGAAACACAATCAAATAATAAAATGACAACAAAAAAGAAATAAGTAACATATTTGTCATGAAAAACTCTCATGAAAAGAGGAACCAACTATAAGATTACAAAGGCCTAAAAACTCTACTATATAAAAGAAAGTGGGGACAAGCAAACGATTCATAAAAGAGTTATGATAATGATAATAAAAGAATATCAAAAACCTGAATATCATCATCACATATCACCAAAACAACTCAGGTTGAAGATCTCAGTTAATATGGATTACAAAATCAGATAAAGATGAAATCATTGAAGAATGAATCTATGATTTAAATCCAGCATTCAAGAGATGATGCTTGTATATGACTCCTCAATCTCTCAAAAAGAACTGCAAACTGAATGCATCCCTTTTTTCTCTCTCTGTTTCTTAACCGGCTACCACACACCTCTTTTCAGTACTACTCAATTTCTTCTAATGAAAACACACATTAGGGCTTGCGTGCGCTGAAGTAAAGAGACCCAAATCGAGTTTTACTTCAGCATGATCCTCACAAACCAAATTGTTCGTTAAGTGTGGGTCTCTTTGAGCTGGACATAAAAGGGCTAAAGTGCCCTTTCATATGGGAAAATTAGAGAGTGAAAGATTTCATTATCGAGAACTTAGATTGGAATCTCTTAGGACTGGGTAACTTCGTACTCCAAATAGTAGTTGCAAACAGTAGTGATTGAACTCCTGTAAAGAGATGGGCAATGACAAATATTGGAGTCACCCATTAGTATGATTCATTTATGGTGGCCTTTATATGTAAAGATCTTGCAAACAATTTTACTGCAATAATATGGGATTTAGTTTGGAGGTAGTAGGGCTCTTATAACCGGACACTACTAATGTGGAAAGCGAGGCGACACATCTTGTAGACAACAAAATGTGCTATGTGTGGTAGTGTGACGGAGGATCTCATACACATGCCCGCCCAGAGATTGTGAGATAGCCACATGCTTTTGCATAAAAGGATGAAAGAGCTTTTGGAGCCAAATGTAATAATTTGTTGCGGCAAAATCTACCTAGTGACTCCAGATATCACATTATAATGAACTCTATGCAGAAGTGTTCCAGGGTTTTTTAAAAGTTGAAATAAGTGAGAAAAGTCAATGGAGCACGACGAATGAGAAGCATAAGATAGATTATTTCTCCTTGAGACTGGGTGCCTTAGTGCAGATGATGCAGTCTCATAGCTCTCATCCTTAGCAACAACAAGGGGTTTGTTCGGAGATTCCAACAAAAATTGGCTGGCTAGGGATTACACAAATTCCTCCATAGAAGATGGCAGTGTACTTAGAGCGAAGATTGATAAAGGGCCTTCAGTTAGTTGAAGAGCAAAATTGGAGACAAATTTTAGTGTAAATGGACAACCTCCGTAATGTTCAATTACCAAACTATACTCGACAACCCTCACTACAAAATGAGATGATCTTGTCTCACACATTCAGTTTATGCTGAAGAAGAATTGATAAGTAAATATAATTCATTGTTACAAGGAAGCCAATAGAATAGTATATCAACAACCCAATTCCATATTATAGTATGATTAACAACCTATTGATATCAATCTTATACTCATGGGCGTAGTAGGAGCAACAACAACATGCAGCATGACTTGTGTGAGGATCACTTGGAGGAAGGTTTACCAAGGGAGGCCA